>CM062808.1:694988884-696434534 GCA_031772625.1 Pinus tabuliformis | reverse complement strand
GAACCTCAAAACAATTCGAACAAATTCGTTTATGTTCGCTGAAATTTATGCCAAACACGAACACAAACAAATTCGATGAAATTTGCCAAAAATTCGTTGAAGTTCATTTCAGGGTTTTGTGGTTCGACATTTTTCCATCATTTATAATTTTTTTTTAAATGGCATGTTTGGTAACCCTAATGAACTTGAGGCGAAAACTTGGCGACACGCGAAAATCTACCTCACTCACAGTCACACTCGCTCACTCCACCACCCACTGGTGAGATAATCGGGCCTTTGGGAGTTGGATAACTAGCCACTAAGAAGTTGGATAACTAGGCCACTGGGCCATTAGGGCATTTGGAATCATTGAAAAACGAGAAAGGTTTTTGATCCGATTGATAGACTTTTCTAATGGGAACAATAATAAATCTTCTTCAAGTAATGTTTCTGTCAATGTTGCAGGAAGCGTCCCCTCGGGTTCTAAGGCCGAGAAGCGCGTCTCGTGCAGATTCGTACAGGGAGCGTCCCCGGAAGTGCACTTCCAAAATTCGGAAGCACGCTTCTGCCTGTTTTGGATGCTTCCTGGACGCTTCCCGCCTGTTTGGGATGTTTATTTTGAGTATAAATGCGAAAATTAAATATATATATATTTATATATATATTTATATTTATATGTATATGCGAAAAAAAATAATATATATATATTATAAATGCGAAAATAAAATTTATATGCTTCGCTTCCTAGATTTTTGGAAAATGATGCTTCGCATCCGCTTCCCAAAAACGTCCCCGCTTTGTCCCTGCTTCGTTCAACATTGGTTTCTGTCAACCAACCCATTGAGAGGGTTGAATCATCGGGATGAATAATGAATTTTTGTCTAGTTCAGTTAATAGAATTCACTAACTAAAACAACAATTGTATTTTTGCCAATTTATGGTTTTGTTAATCAGCATATAATTCCATTGTGATGTATTGTCCGTGAAATAATTTGTAATTGTTTGTATGGATTTAGTGAAAGTTAATGGTGATCTTTTGCATTTTATGGGGTAATCTACATGATTTATTTGTGAAGAATTGTGGCTAAATGTGTTTTTCAGCCTGCTTAAACTTAAATTTTATATGTCAACTTTTATGCCGAATTTTATCAGCAAAATTTTAGGTGCCAAACTTTATTCGAATTTCAAGGTTGCTGAACTCGAACACGAACACGAACGCGGTGACTTAGGTCACAAGTATACACACGCTCGACAAGAAGGATCTCTATCAAACTTTGTCTCGATCTTCATCTAACATAAACACAGTCACGATTTTGATGATCACTGTCTCACAGTCTTAGAATATACATGTAAAGAGGATCTCTGTGATCTTTGTGTGATGAAGCAGCAATGAAGCTCATAGTTATGACAAGTCTCTTAGTGGAAGCACAATGATGTCGCAACATTAATGAATGTCTTCATGATGCAATGATGATGGTGAACTCAACAATACAAAGAAGAGGATTTGACGCAGGTACAAATAACCACTAACCGTAAACACACGCACAACAATACTGAAAGCCAAACTATAAGAATGTATATAAATTCTTAAACAAATGATTATTTAATCAATAAAATAATTACAGAAGGATTTCTCAATTCCTTCACACTCACTCACACAATACATCATACATGCCTCATAGGCTCACCTCAATTTATACAAATGGATTAGAACCCAAGGTAGGTTCTAGATCCTTAAACTAACTCCCAAAATATCTCTTTTGATCCCTAAAATCTCTCATCCAATCCCTTATCCCTAGATAAGAGCCAACTAATCCATAATCTTCTCAACTTTCCACAATACTCTTGAATCTTCTCATATTTACAAGAATTATCATTCTCTCCTAAAAACTATAGGAAAATACATTAATTAATTAAATCCTAACTTTACAAACTAACTCCTCTAATAAACAATTGACCTAGGTTAGATGCACCTACATCAGACTCCCCAGGTAAAAGAAAATCATGGTCTCCCAACCATCAATCTTCATAAGATCATAAAAATCCTCCTGGATCCCAAACTTTAGTTTTTCGTTGATCATATACTCTGTTATGTTGTTGATCTTTTGTGGTTGTCATTTCTTGTCTTCTAAGATTCCAAACTTTATGTTGCAATTCTCCCTTCTCCTTGTTGATGGATGCTTGTTTTGTTGTCATCAACAAGATTTTTCTATCTTTTTTCCTTCGTGCAGTATGTCTCTTTTGTGACACTTTCAACGTCAATCTTCTAATCTCTTCAATTGTCATGTCCAACTTGTCTTCTTGCTGGTAAAATATCACCCATTCTTTGTTGAAAATGACTGTTGTCCTCCATGAATTCACTAGGATACCACTCATCTTCTATCATTCTCTACTTCTTCTCCAGGAAGTCATCCTTATTGCTGTCACTTTGTTGTTGCATTTTATTCATTGAAACCTCGTCCTTGTCCTCTATGAAATTGTTGCAGTCCATCATCATTTCATTTGCTTCACAACTATTCTTTGGATTGTTCAACCAATCCTCTAAAAAATTCATTTTTGTAGCAACATCCTCCATATCCATGCTTTTGTAGAATTGCATAGGTTCGTCCAATGGTTCCCGAGCTTTCTTAATTTCCAACTTATTCTCAGTTTCTTGCGATTCTCCACTACCTGTAAACACAGAGTAAGTATTTGTTTCAAAATCATGAGACCCGGAGGTCTCTCTTATGACTTCCTGCATCCCTTCCTTATGTAGCATACAATCCTTCAAGCTGCCCACTGACTCTTCCTCATCTTCTTTAATCTACTTATTGGTGTCGATATCCATACATTCATCATCATCGTCACCAAGCAATGATCCTTGCTCTAGTTCACAAATATATTCATTTGTCTGGAGTTTCTCTGTTTCCAAAATTTTCAGTTTACGCTTCAGTTTTCTTTCCATCAATTGTTCAATTTCCCATTTAACTATTCGTTTTATTACCCATCTGTGTCTCTGTCTTTCTAATAGCTTTAGCAACACGTCAAGTCGTACCTTTAATTCAACAATCTCTTTCTTGTCGTCATCAATGGCAATTGCTATGGCATCATCATGTCTTTTCTCTAGAATCTGCATTTTCTGTTGTGAACTTCACCTTGTTCACTATAACCTGTCACTGAATCACTTTACCAAGTTATCTCTTATGAACTTGGCCAATGGTTCCTTTCACTTGAACCTTCTTTTTGAGCACTCCTTTGCTTCTTTTTGCTGCAAACAACAACTGCAGTAACTCTTCAAATTGTCCTTACAACACCTTGATGAGACTTTTTGGGTGTCGGGCTCTGCCGATCATGCACCCATTACAATCAATGACACTTTTGACTTGACTCTAAATTTCTTTTTGACTCGAATTTATTTTGATGTCAACTTTTAATGGACCTTGGTGTGGTTTGACTCTTGACTCAAGCTCTATAACTTAGACATTGACCTTTTGATTACAATTTTGACATCCAATCTTATTTGAACTCAACATTGTGACTCAAACATGTCTCTCGACTCAATCATTGACTCTTTGACTTGAATTTTACAATTGAGAGGCGCTCAATTTGTGCAAGGACTTTACAACCAATAATTTGGTCTTTGACTTCAATTTCTATGTATGCTTGACTTGATAATTTATTTGGCCAATTTATTTAAAAAAAAAACATTTGAATTTGAATGATGCAAGTAACAGTCTCTAAATCATAAACCTGTTTTTCAACAAGTCTTTTTTGGCGGCCAGAGTGGTAAGCACGGACTGAGGATTCAATGTCACTCTTTGCCTTGACATATTTCCAAATTCTTTTGCTTGGTAAAGTGGAAGGAAACACGTGAAAGCAACCAAACATTAATCTCATCATAATTTACCTTCTGCTTCCATTTCAACTTAATATACCAAACCAGCCAATGAGTAAGAAAGCCCAGTGGGCATAAATCTTTTGCAAAAGGTATATGTTCGAAGTGATGCTTATTTAACTACAGTAAGAATCAACTCAGCATATTTTGCAACAACTCACGATTAGTAGCCAATCCGGAGTCTTACTCTATCTAGAAGCCAAAATCCAGGTCGGAAGTCAAAATCCTCTGCACCGTGACATGAAGAATGTGATCGAGATAGGTCTACACACCCTCCAGGACGCTACACGCGATCACCACAAAAACATCCAACGTTCTGCTACGACTTATTCAAAATGATGAGGAATCATTTGTTTTATTCCCATCATAAGAACGCCGACACAATCTTTAATCCTAAAATTAACCATAGGTGCTTCAACGATGTTTCTAGTACTCTCTCGCACCATTGCAGTTTGGGATATGAACTTACAGAAAGTGTTCGCAAGGACATTAAATGTTTCACACCTCACAGCTCTTCTATCCCAGCGCATCTTATAACTTCTAAATATCGAAGCTCTATGGGTTGCTCCAATCTTTGTATGCGCTTGAACTGGGGACATGTAGTAACCTGTAGGCACCCCAATTTTTTCAAAACTAGTAACTCTTCTACCTCATCACAATTACGAACATCAAGTCCTCTAAGCTTTGGGAGGTGTCCCAACGCTTTTATTGTCTTGAGTTTACTACATCTACCGACAGACAACTCCTCCAACGCTGTGCACGTTTCAAGACTGGTGAGATCCTTGTTAGGATATTCTGACACATAGGAAATGGTTAAGTATAACTTGGTCTAGTGTAGAGTTAGGTAAAGTGTGTTTCTTTAATATCTACTTTTGTAACATACAATCCGATGGTCACGATATGTTCTAGACATGGAGTGATCTGACGATTCATTCTCTCCTCGGTATTATGGACACTTGATCCGTGGCTTAACACTCGATTGGTCCATGATCTCTATTTAAAGTGCATGGAAGGTCATTTGTAGGGTGACCATTCATGAGAGAAGCTTATGTAAATTTTCTTTCTTTTATTAATAAATTCCCTGAAGTGGCCGTGTTGGCTCAGGCCGTGCACTGTTTCCCTCTTTGAGGGTTTTAACCATGTCACGAATACTGGTGTATTGATCTGTGATCTGTTTGTGGGCGGTGTCCTTTGGTGTTCTATTTGAGGAGCTTACCTTGTAAATTCCTACATGGTATCAAAGCTATTTGAGGGTCGCATCCGTTGGTGATCCAAATCCGAAGATGGTACAACTGCATCTGACTGTCGTTTCTTAGATCTGCTGTTTCTGATTGCTTTCGGGTCGAGAGGATTGCTCTATTGTGTTAGGAGCATCTGTTATAGTGAGGAACCCCTTTCGTTTCACGCGAAAAGGTTTCTGGTAGCCCTAAGCATGACATTTTTAAGATTCGGAGGTATACAGTCCTTATTTGCAGTTTTAGTTATATATCTCTCCGTTTATTTCGGTTTATTTAGCTCTATGTTTTTTATTACCAGATCTATACCTTCATTTTCTGCATATGCTCTTTGCTTTGCGACTCTATGTGCTCTAGGCAAATCGGAAACAGGAAGGAATGATTTTTCTCATGCGTATTCTCTTTTCCGCCACGCCTTAGTGAGATCTCGGAAAATCAAGAACATTGAGGAAAATATTAAGTTTCTTGCGAAAGTTAATTTCAAGCCATACATAAGGATTGGTTTTTTTTTGCATGTCCGTGTTGGGTTGTGTGGTTTTTTGTTTTGTAGGCAAAAATAGTTTTTTCAAGTAACCACGCACCCCAAAGCTTCAGTGACTAAAAAAAAACCCCTTCCTCTTTTCCAAAAATTACTAACCTTTTAAACTAGCTCACTTGGTCTAAAGTTACTTTATGAGAATAGAGGTCTTGGGTCCAAGTCTTTCCTTTTTTTGAGTTAATTTTTCAAAAAGCGCATGTAACTTATGTTTTAAAGTTACTTTATGTAAAAGTGTTCTCACACATTATAAAAAGTGAGTCACTTATAATTCTAAAGTCTCTTTATCTTTTATTAAGTTACAATTTAGTGAGTAGCTCATAAAGTACCATTGTAAAAATGACTTTCACTTATTTATAAAAGTGGGTCACATAAAATCTTTTTTAAAATGAGCTAATTAGATTAAGTTTGGAAGGGGGGGGGGGATTTTTTTTAAAATATAACATTATCATTCACTTCGGACATTCATGCACTTTGTTGACATCTTCAACAACTTTTCTTCAAAAAGCCATAACTTCTTCACCTGGAAGCCGTTTTTTTTTTAATCGGCCTAATTTTTCGAAATATTTCCATTGGAACACTTAGTTTCAACATCTACAACTTCAATTTTTGTTAAAATGGAAAGTCCATGCCAAGTTATTCTTGACAACACCAACTACTTCCAATGGTGGTTCTATATTGTAGATTTACTTAGAAGTAAAGGTCTTTACAGAATAGCCTCAGGCCAAGAAACTAAACCTAAAGATGAAGATAAGGTAGCCAAATGGGAAAATAGGCAAGATCAAGCACGTGGGTTGATAGGGATGTCTATTTCTCCAGACCTTAGATTCCATATCGCAGAACTTGATACCCATAATGAAGCAATGAAACAACTCACTAAAGTTTTTGGAATTAAAAATGAAATTAGAGTCCATCAACTCGAACATGAGTTGCTTATGTTGGACCCCAATAATTTTTCTTCCATTGAAGATTTTTTGTCCAAGTTCAAGACCCTTAGACTTCTCTTGGAAGGTGTTAAAGTTAAGAAAGAAGATGGTAGCCTTATCTATTCCATTCTTACTAAGTTGGGACCAGCCTACCCTGTGTTTGTTTCCACCTTCCATTCTAGTAGAGAAGCCTTTATTTTTCAAGGACAAGACTACAAGTCGTCCTCTTTTGATGCCTTTTGCTATTCTTTAATAAGAGAACAAGAAAAACTCTTACATCTTGGTCTTCTTAATCTTGGAAACTGTTCTAAGAAAGCCTTAGCTACCCATCAACAACCATATTCAAAGAATCCTAAGAAGCAGTATCCTAAAAAAAATGGTCCTAAACCAAACAAGGGTCCTAAGCAATTTCAGTCTCAAAATGAAAAATCAATTCAACAAAATGATGAGGCAAATAAAAACAAAGGGAAGAAGACTGATAGACATTTCAACTTTTGTAATTGAGATGGCCACTTAGAATCTAAATGCTTTAAGAAGATGGAAGCCTTGGAAGCAGCAATGAAGAAGCATAACATCCATTTGGAGCACTATTCAACTTCAACTTCATCTTCAGGAATAACACTTTCTGCATGTGGTTGTGAAGCATCTCGGTCTGGTTATGCACTAAATGTATCTTCTTCTTCTCATTCTCATGAGTGGCTCATTGATTTTGGAGCTTCTTATCACATGGCGAAAAACAAAGCCGTGTTTTCTTCTTTAAATGATTGTGACACCAAAAATATATATGTTGGTGATGATAGATCTCTTAGTGTTGTGGGGATTGGAACTGTTCATCTAGAAAATAGTCAATTTAATGATGTATTAGGTGTTCCAACCTTATCCTGCAACCTTCTATCTGTATATCAGATAACTCATTCAGGTGAAGGTAAAACCGTTGAATTTTCACCTCACGATGTTGTAATTAAGGACTTAAGAGATCCTAGATAGGTTTTCGCTACTAGCATTGTTGATGATTTACAAAGTTGTATAAGTTTAACAACTTTGGGTCATCAACTCTTCGCTCGGTATTTGTTGCTCATAATGATGAAGTGAGCAAGATTTGGCATGAGCGATTTGGTCACTTAAACTATCACTCCCTTCAAAATCTATGTAAATAAAATATGGTGACAGGTCTTCCTATGGTATCTTGCAGAGATGGTGTTTGTTCCGGATGTGTACTCGGAAAACATCATCATGATGGCTTTGAAAAACTTGCCTCTTGGCACGCTTCAACCCCTTTACAGCTTGTGCATAGTGATTTATGTGGTCTACTTCCAATTGTTTCATTTTTTGGCTACAAGTATTTCTTAACTTTCATTGATGATTTCTCCAGACGCACTTGGTTATACTTCTCAAAACTCGAGTGAAGTATTTAACATATTCTTGGCCTTTAAGGCCTTTGTTGAGAAACAATCTGGACATCAAATTCTTAAGCTAAGATCTGATAATGGCAGAGAATATGTTAACAACAAATTCATCAACTTTTGCATTGAGTATGGAATTCAAATGCAACATATTGTTCCATATACTCCACAACAAAATGGTGTAGCTGAAAGGAAGAATCGCACCTTAAAGGAAATGGCTAATTATATGCTTCAATCGAAAGGACTTAGTCTTAATTTTTGGGCAGAAGTAATTAACTGTGCAAATTACATAGTAAATCGCACTCCTACTAAGGTTTTAAAGAAGCATGGAGCTCAATTAAACCATATGTAAGTCACTTTCGTGTTTTTGGATGTGAAGCATGGGCCCATATTCCCGATGAGAAACATAAAGCCTTAGAACCTAAGAGTGAAAAATGTATTTTTGTTGGATATTCTGAAGATGTCGACTTATTCCACTTAAGTTCAAAAATGTTATCATTAGAAGAGATGTAAAGTTTGCTTAAAATATATCGGCCTACAAGCCTAGTTCGGTGGATGTGCCACCTCTCTCTATCCCTTCTACTTTTGAAAATATTTCTTCTTCAGATGATGACAGCGAGGATGACAATCCCCCCCCACCTTCTCAAGATCCTCCTTCAGCTCCTCAGCTTCCGAAATGGGTTCGTGATACTCGGGATGCAACCGATGCTCTTGCAGGTGATCCTACAGATCAACGACATACACGTTCTCAGTTCGATAGAGCCTCTTCTTTACTGGCTCAAGCTTCAACGAATTATGCTCCTGACACCTTTGCAGAAGCTTCAGGCCATACATGCAAATGGGTTTACAAAACCAAGTATGGACCAGATGGAAAAGTTGATAAACATAAAGTTGGTCTTGTTGCAAAGGGTTTTTCACAAGTTGAAGGCATTGACTATACTGAAACCTTCTCCTCTATTGCCAAAATGAACTCTATCCACCTTGTTCTTTCCCTCGCTGCCTCTTTCAAATGGGAAGTCCATCAGATAGGATGTTAAATTTGCCTTCTTGCATGGGGACTTGCATGAAGAAATCTATATGGAACAACCTCCTGGCTTTATACAAACAGACTCTAGCCTTGTATGTCGGCTTAAGAAATCCCTTTATGGTCTCAAGCAAACCCCTCGGGCTTGGTATGCCAAAATGGATAGCTTTCTTTTAGATACTGGCTTTTCTAGGTATCATTCTAACAATACTGCCTACACCAAGAAAGTGGGTAAGTCTCTTATCATTCTTGTTCTTTATGTTGACGATCTTATCCTTACTGGTAGTGATCCCAACCTTACGAACCATGTGAAGTCTAGCCTTAAAAATCAGTTTGAAATGATAGACTTAAGACACTTGCATTATTTTCTTGGTCTTCAAGTCTTGCAATCCAAGGAAGGTATTTCCCTTAACCAGTCCAAGAATGCTTGTGATCTTTTACGCCACTTTCACATGGAAGAATATAAGACAACTCCTTCTCCCTTTCAGTCTGGAGCCAAACTTTCAGTCACTTTTACTTCCCCTGAAGTTGATGTTACCTTGTACTGTCAACTTGTAGGAAAAATTTTGTATCTGACTCATACTCGTCCTGACCTTTCCTTTGCTGTTGGCCATATTGCTCGGTTTATGCAAAACCCAGATCTCCAATACACATCTCAATAAAGACACAGTGATGAATTCGGTGACAAGTTGGGGCTCACAACATAGTGCACAATTCGAATGAACAACACTTAGAGACATCACTATCTTTGTACAGTGTTACAATGATATACTTGTCACAGTTTTGGATCTTGTCTATAAACATGATCTCAATAGCATGATGCTCGGATCAGAGCATGAATTTGTTGATGCTGAAGTATAATAAGGTCCACTTGTGGGATGGCAGTATCACGAGCATGTCAACAATGTGTTTAGTATAGAAGGAGTCGAAAGAACCAAAAAGATGAATTAGGAATCAAGATGATCTCAAGATCATAAAGCAGTTTTGGTGATGACAAGTCATGATGCCAGAAGGTCTCCAAAGAAGTTTTGGTAAAAGGATACTAGTGGTTCATGATGGGAAGCTCAAGCAAAAGAAGCATCAAGGTGAAGATCTCCTCTTCACATGCCAAGTAAGTATCTTTCATGTTTTTGGTTTAATAACTTTGTTTTGCAAGGAAATAGAAATATTGAAGGATAGTCATAGTCCTCATGAAAAAGGTCCTTGCATAAAATAAGGAGGATTGTCATAATCCTCATAGAAAAGAGAAATCATTGATGTCTATGGAAAGGTCTTTGAAGGTCAAACAGTGCTTGAATGTATCAAGAGACTCATAGGAATCATATGAAATCACTCAAAGGTCCTCACATGCTAAAAGAGGAGACATAAAGAGAGATATATGAAATCTGAAATTATAGTAAAGAAGGTCACATCACTTAGACCCACACAAAAGCTTGGTCCTCAAGCAAAGCAAGACAGAATAAGTATAGCTAAGATTCAATGCTATAGAAAGATTTTGGAAGCTCATGTCGCTGAAAGATGGACGAAGCTGAAGAAAGGGGCGAAGGAAAGAGGGTGTAACAAATCTCTCCGATGAGGAAGATAGTATCCCTCACAATAAAGGTCCTATCATAAGATCCTAAATCTTGTGCTATAAGATATGACAATGATAATAAGATGCATCATGGCATCATGGAAGCATTAGAAACAAGAACTCATGACATAACTATAGGAATCATGAAAGACAAAATCCATGGTAGACAAACATGTAGGATAGAGCTCTTGAGAACCTCTGGGGACATTGAAGGAAAGGAAAAAATCATTTAAGGCAAGGCTCATCATACATCAAGTCAAAAAGGAAACATCTGCCAGTTGGGGATATATAAGATCCTCAAAGTTTTTTGATGGAATCCTCATCGTAGAGTTCACTAATCTAGAGAGGAAGCAAGTGTTTCAATAGGAAGTTCCAACTTATGGAATCCATGATATGATGATGTGATGACATAAATCTGATCAAGGGATTGAAGATCTTTTCAATCAAGGAAGTTGCTGGAAGAAGCCTCAATGACTTGAAGGTAAAATAAGGTATGTATGCTTGTGTTTAATATTATAAAGTCATGTCATATGGTTGCTATTGATTTTGGGTAGCATCAGATGTGCTCTAGCCACGAAAATTGGTGGAGAGGCTAAGGCACATGAGATCTCCAATACCCAGAAAGGGTTTGGGAAGACTTTAAATAGTTTGGGAAATATTAAAATAATTAATATCTTTAATGAAGTCCCTAAGTCTAAACTTAGGGAGAATAAAATATTAATGTGAATTAATATAAAATTGTGTTAGAATGGTCCAAAAGTCATGGATTAAGTCAAATCTTATCTTAGCCGTTGATTAGGGACTTAATTTCGGTCGTTGATATGTCAACGAGAAAAGTATAAGAGGAGACTTGAGGGTCAATTGGAGAACACACTGAGGGTTCAATTTCTGGAGAGGGGTTAGTTGAGAAATTGAACCAGTGGTCTGGTGAGCAGTCAGGAGGCAGCAAGTATGGAGCAGAGAGGCGTGATCAACCACTGGAGATTAGCATTGAGGCAGGAGAGGCAGACGCAGGGCTTTTCAGGCAGACGTAGAGGCAACAGAGGACTGCGTAGTCACTAGCTGGGATTGCGTGGGTGACGCAGAGAGGCCTGGGACTGATGCAGTCAAGCAGGGGTTGATGCAGAGGGTTTGAGAGCCACGCAGAGGTTAGCCGGGCTGACGCTAGGATTGGGAGAAGTGTTGGAGAATTATTTCTCTGTGTGGGTAAGCCAACTTGGTACCTTGTTGTACTGAAGAATTGTTGAATAACAAAATTCTCCCTTGTTGCACCGGTTTTCCCACATTGGGTTTTTCCGGGGACTGTTGTCCAAAATATTTGTGTCAAAGCTTGTGCATATGTTTGTTTCTATATTACGGTGTGATATTTGCAACAATATTTATTTTAATGTTTATTGAAGTAATTTCATAAATAACTTATTGTGGAATAAGTAGGAAAAATAAATTAGTTGCTGCAATGATAGAATTTTCACATGGTACCAGAGTGAGTAATCAGAGACAGAAAGGGAAAATCAGTTATGGGTTGAGACCACGTTGCAGAGGCATCCACGTTAGGGGACTCACACAGATTTTCAAAAGATTGCACAAGAGAAAGAGACTTTGATTTCTCTATGTTGGCTTCCAGGCTGGAAGAAGAAGTGGCGTGTATGACTAGTGTTGCACCATCAGAAGTATGGTATATAGACAATGGATCTTCATGGAATATGACGGGAATCAGGGAATGTTTCTCAAAATATCGAGAAGAGAAGATGAACTTTTAGATCACCATGTGGAACAAGGCAAAGTGTACTCTAGTAGGGAAGGGTACCATAGTTTTTCAAATAGAATCGAGAGAATGATTCCGTGCTACGAATGTGCTGCATGTACCAGGATTAGGGATGAACTTACTTTCCATGTTGCAACTACAAGGCAAGGGCTACGAAGTCTACTTCATCAAGGAGAAGGTATACGTCAAACACCCGAGTTGGAAAAAGAAAGTACAGATCGGGATCAAAAGTAATCGGTTGTATAGATTGCAACTATAATCACCAACTATGTCACAAGGTTCGTTGAACTTTAACCTTGAGGTTCGAATTTTGGCGAACCTTAAAAAAAATTTGAGGTTCGGCGAACCTCATCGAACCTCATAGCCATTGACCAAGTCCATAGATCAAAACTCATAACTTCATGTCACAACTCAAGCTTGTAATTTATCCTTGCAGTTTCCATGTCCGTGATAGCATTTTTGATGTTCACTGATGTTGATTTCTTACTATTTTATCCTATAATTCATTATATATATATATAGACGAACCTAATGGTGAACCTCATCAAAACATTCGAACTCAAACCGAACCTAATCATTGCCGAACCCGAACTCGAACCCGAACCATGTGACATTGATCACCAATGGCACTAATATGCAGTCATGGAGACAAGGACTTGAACAAACTATGGCACAGAAGAATGGTTCACTTGCACCATGGAGCTCTGAGAATTCTAAGGAGCACTGTAACAGGAGTTCCAGATCTGAGTACGGAACGAGATGATGTATGTAAGGGATGTGCTCTAGGAAAGTATGCCAAGAAAACATTTCCTAGGAGCAAACACAGGGCCAAGAGTGTACTAGTGTTGATACACTCGAATGTGTTGCATGTATCAAGATTGGGGATGAACTTACTTTCTGTGTTGCAACTACAAGGCAAGGGCTATGACGTCTACTTCATCAAGGAAAAGGTATATGTCAAACACCCGAGCTGGAAAAAGAAAGTACAGATTGGATCAAAAGTAATCGGTTGTATAGATTGCAAGTAGAATCACCAATGACACTAATAGGCAGTCATGGAGACAAGGACTTGAACGAACTATGGCACAGAATAATGGGTCACTTGCACCATGGAGCTCTGAGAATTCTCAGGAGCATTGTAATAGGAGTTTCGGATCTGAGTATGGAACGAGATGATGTATGCAGGGGATTTTCTCTAGGAAAGTATGCCAAGACAACATTTCCTAGGAGCAAACACAGGGCCAAGAGTGTACTAGGATTGATGCACTCTGATATCTATGGACCTATGTCCGTCAAAGCTCTCAGTGGTGCCGAGTATTTCCTTACTTTCATTGATGACCACTCAAGGAAAACTTGGATTTATTTTCTGAAAACTAAGGATGAGGTTTTTTGTCGATTCAAGGAGTTCAAGGCTTTGGTGGAGAATCTGACTGGGAAGAAAATAAAAGTTTTGCGCTCAGATAATGGTGCAGAATATGTCGATAAGGACTTCACTAATTTTTGCTCTAAGGAGGGCATCAAAAGAGAGTGGACAACTCCATATAATCCAGAGCAAAATGGAGTAGCAAAAAGAAAGAACAAGACTATTGTAGAAGCAACTAGGGCCATGATGTATGATTAGTATATTCCAAAATTTCTGTGGGCAGAAGCATGCAACACAATAGTCTATGTTTAGAACAAGACTCCTCATCAGGCAGTGGGCAAGATTACTCCAGAGAAAGTCTTCACAGGGAAGACACCTGAAGTCAGTCATTTCAGGATATTTGGGAGTTTAGCATATTGCCGCATACCCAAAGAAAAGAGGAAGAAGATGGATTAGACTACGGAAAAGGGATATTTGGTAGGATATAGCGAGAATGCTAAGGCATACAGAATCTATCTTCCAGGGAGTAGGAAGGTTGTAGTACGACGGGATGTAAAGTTCATGGAGGACAAGGCTTTCAGAAGATCTCACGAGATGCCTTCCGAGGAGCAGTCGAAAGAGGAGTCATTGGTTAAGCCTTTTCAACCAACAAAAGTAAAGAATTCTTCCTCAAGATAAGAAGATTTTCAGGATAAGGAGGAGGAGCGAACAGAAGCACCTGCTGGCAGAAGAATAACTAGCAGGAAACTTCGTCAGATTCTGCGAGATGCGGAGGACTTCATCGGTGCACCAAGAAACAATAAGAGGGAGCGAAAACAACCAAATAGATATCAAGCATTAGTAGCTCAAGATGGAGAGCCTACCAGTTTCAAAGATGCTGAAACATGAAAACCGATAGCTTGTAGACTTGAATGTAAAAATACACAAGAGGTATTTGAAATAATAATTTATTATACTTATAAAATGTATAAGTGATAAATGTTACAATGAGGACCCGCATATATATACCCAAGCAGGTGTCCTTTCGTGACCAGGCATTTCTTTTAGACATGCCTTTTCACTTAACTAATGACTTCTTAACATAATCACTACTTGATTACTTAGTATTTATATTATTTATATTTATTTATTTTGTTATGAATTATATTCATAACATAGCTCCTTCCTTCAGAAGCTTTGTCCTCAAAGCTTATTGATGAAAGGACTTGATCTCTTATCTGCCACGAATGTCTTCTTTTCAATTGACTGCTAATACTTTCTTCATTTGACTGTGTCATTGGTAGCTCATCTTCTATGATTTGCTAGTAACTCTGATTTGTCCATGGTTATCGATTTTTATTTTTATTTTTTAAAACTCTAATTTTTTTTTTTTTTTTGTAATAATAATTTTTTTTTTTTTAAATAATAATAGTTTTTTTTAAATAATAACATTTTTTTTTTTAATAATAATGTTGTTTTTTTTCATTTTTGTAATCATGGTTTTTTTTAATAATGATATATATGTATATATTTAATTTAATTAATTTAATTTGTTTGTATTAGTGTATTAATGTTGTATGAGTAACTAAAAAACACATCTGCAGACCAAAACGACACACCCCCCCAGCCAGTAGAGAATTTACAGGAGAAAAATGTCAACGAAAATGTTGTGCTGTGTCACAACAATTGAACGGGACAGAGGAGTCAGACTATCGAATATTGACCATGTTTGTCGGATATTAAATGAAAGTCGCAGCAGATCATCATTTATGTTTTGCTTCTGAAGGAGCTAATTCTTGAATTTGGGATCTCAAAAAGTCTACAGTTGCAGCCCGCATAAAAATGTCCAGAGTCGGTAGCGCATTTGGTAAACTCTGTGTTTTTGCGTTCCAGAATCCAAGTAAATTGGCGCTACCCACGTTTTCGAAGAATATTTTTGCGATTTCTAGTGCTGTAAGCCAGTGCTTGGCAGGGAGATTATTCCAGTGCACACTCTGCCGCTCAATTGTCAGTGTGATCATTTCGTGGATGTGCATCAATAGATTAATTTCAATGACATAAGCGAGCAACACTTCTTGAGACTCTTGGGCGAACTGGAGCATTTCACGGAGCCAGAAAAGGGACAGTTCGATAGCTTCAAAGGCGTCCTCCACAATTCCTATGCGATCATCCTCGTTCTTGAAATTGCCCATTGTATATATCAGAATTTGAAGAAACGCTCGCAGTATTTTCTTCCGGATTCCGATAACACCTGCGCTAGTGTTAATTAAAATATGCGAAAAATGACAGAAGCCATTCAAAATGCGGGCTAAATTTCTGAGATCTGTTGAAGAAAGGGGCGTGGGATGTTTCTTGAAAATGTAAGCCAAAATACGGTAAACCTCGTCGTCAACAATAGTGTCTGTTGCGAGCGCGAGAAGGTCTAGGATTATGGGGAGTAAACCTTCATCGTTCAATAGGAGATTTCGAAGTAAAAATCCTCTAAACCGATCACACTCCGACGCATTTTGAAGCATTAAATGATCGTGTAGTGGATGTGTAGTCAAGGCGAGTGCGCGTATTGTTCTAAAAACTTCTTTGTGGAATAAGTCAGATTCTTCACTTTTTACCTCATTCACAATTTCTGTAAGTTGCTGCTTCTCATAATTTCCAAGAGATACTACTTTTGTGCTATCATCAGTTACAATAGGTTCTATTGGAATCTCTGGAGTCAAACTATCATCATAATCTAATTCAATGTCCCAGGGCTCCTTAGGATCAGATGGAATAGACTCTTCATTTAAGTAAACTGCTTCCTTTTCCTGCTTAACACGTTCACACTGAAATTCCACCTCCTTGCTTTCTTCCTTGCTAGCAAACCTCCAAACATGATCAGTTATCATCTCTGGAGGTGTTATCCAAAGAATTTGAACCTCTTCAATATGTATACTCTCAGTCAACGATGAATTTTCTGTAATAATGTGCTTTCCCATCTCCTCTACAAAATCCCCGTTTATGGCAAAGCTGTCACTGGCAGCTTCTGTAGCATGTTGGGACCCATGTGAAGTGACTTCTAAAATACTTGATTCTGGTGGACTGGCTTTGTTGTAATCATCTTTCTTTGCATGGACTTCACTGCTTGAGGAGACAACTTTCCTTCCACTCTGACTTCTCCCAAATAGCCTGCTCCATGTTGCTAAAACAATCCTTGCCCTGTTGGAAATATTTGATGTACATTAAAATCGAAGTTTATTAACAGTTTGCAAGACAGTTGACATTTGAACATGGAGGGCTTTATGCGGTGGCAAATGACAAAGAAACTTGAATAAAATGTGTAGCACTGTTGTTTACTCCTCAACTGATGCTACATGGCCATATATTTCATTCTTTGTGATTGCTACTAGGCTTAGTTCCGATCTTCTTATGACTAGCTGAGGCTCAACACCAAAACTCAATATGCTCCAATTATTCCAACCATTTGGTTCAGGTGGGCTTCTAAAGAATTCATTAGTGTGATGTTGGAAAGGCACCTGAGGGAAATGGTTGATTTCAAAATATCTGTTCGTAGGTGTTTCATCATCATTAAATCCTTCCTTGCATTCTCTATAAATTGTGAGGTTGTTGTTCATTGATTAGTCTCTGGAGTCTCATTTTGTTCTTGCATTGTATATTGTTTTACATCCCGATTTATATCATTCTCATCCACATCAATATCAAATTTATTGGATTTTCAACATTATAATCTTCTTGATTTTTATCAGTTTCATCAGAATCATTATCTAGATCATTTTCCTTATTATCGACTTCCTTTTGACATTTCTTAACTTCTGCAAATGATTTTTCTAAACGCTTAATGTTTCTTGAATTTTACTAAAATGCTCAACATATTAAGGACGTGAACGTAATGGCACATTGTGCGGCGAACAACATTCAAAGACCCGCATGATTATATTGTGTGTCACGGCCATATATTTCATTCTTTGTGATTGCTTCTAGGCTTAGTTCTGATCTTCTTATGACTAGCTGAGGCTCAACACCAAAACTCAATATGCTCCAATTATTCCAGCGATTTGGTTCAGGTGGGCTTCTAAAGAATTCATTAGTGTGATGTTGCAAAGGCACCTGAGGGAAATGGTTGATTTCAAAATATCTGTTCGTAGGCGTTTCATCATCATTAAATCCTTCCTTGCATTATCTATAAATTGTTAGGTTGTTGTTTGTTTGATTAGTCTCTGGAGTCTCATTTTGTTCTTGCATTGTATACTGTTTTACATCCCGATTTATATCATTCTCATCCACATCAAGATCAACTTTATCTGGATTTTCAGCATTATAGTCTTCTTGATCTTTATCAGCTTCATCAGAATCATTATCTAGATCATTTTCCTTATTATCAATTTCCTTTCAACATTTTTTAACATCTGCAAATGATTTTTCTAAACGCTGAAATGTTTCTTGAATTTTACTAAAATGCTCAACATATTCAGGACGTGAACGTAATGGCACATTGTGCGGCGAACAACATTCAAAGACCTGCATGATTATATTGTGTGCCATGGCTCTGATACCACTGAAACATAAAAACCGATAGCTTGTAGACTTGAATGTAAAAATATACAAGAGGTATTTGAAATAATAATTTATTATATATATAAAATGTATAAGTGATGAATGTTACAATGAAGACCGGCATATATATACCTAAGCAGGTGTCCTCTTGTGACCGGGCATGTCTTTTAGACATGCCTTTTCACTTAACTAATGACTTCTTAACATAATCACTACTTGATTACTTAGTATTTATATTATATATATTTATTTATTTTTTTATGAATTATATTCATAACAGAGGCAGCTCAACATCAGTTTTGGCTAGATGCAATGGTAGAGGAATACAACTCCATTATGGTAAACGATGTCTGGGAGGTGGTGCCAAGGCCTCAAGACAGATCAGTGGTAGGATCAAGATGGATCCACAAAATCAAATACGCTGCAGATGACAGTGTTGAGAAATACAAAGCCAGGTTTGTGGCTAAGGGGTATGTTCAAAAGGAAGGGATTGACTATGAGGAGACCTTCACCCCGGTAGCCAAGTATACATCTATTAGGACTGTGATGTCTCTTGCAGCGTAGATGGGATGGGAGATCCTTCAGATGGATGTCAAAACAACATTTCTGAATGGGGTAATAGAAGAGGAGGTATACATTGAACAACCAGAGGGCTTTGAAACTCATGAGAAGAAGTCTCATGTAAGGAGATTGAAGAAAGCCTTGTATGGGCTGAAACACACACCAAGAGCATGGTATGGTCGAATAGATGGATACTTGCAGAAGGTGGGGTTTGTCAAGAGTGACGCGGATCCGAATCTTTACTATCTCGTTGTAGAGAGAGCCGCTAATCTTAGTATTTTATGTGGATGATCTCTTTCTGACAGGATCATCCACACTCATTGGGGACTGCAAGAAGAATCTAACCACAGAGTTTCGATATCAAGGATTTGGGATGAATGCACTACTTTCTAGGGTTGGAAGTTTGGCAATAGAAGCGAGAAATCTTCCTTGGGCAAGGGAGTTATGCTACAAAAATCTTGGAAAGATTTGGGATGGAGGATTGTAGACCTATGGCTACGCCAATGATCACCAATTGGAAGAAGATTGATGCATCAAAATACAAAGATGTCGATGCCACCCTATACAGGCAGCTCATAGAGTCCCTGATGTATTTGGTCAATACCAGATCTGACATTTGCTACGTTATCAACACCCTCAGTCAGTTCATGGTGGAACTGAAGAGGGTGCACTGGGAAGTAGCCAAACATGTTCTTAGGTATTTACAGGGAACAATTGATTATGGACTCTTGTACACCAGGAGTAAGGATATTAGATTGAGTGGATTTAATGATGCAGATTGGGCAGGGAGTTCAGTGGATTAGAAAAGTACCTCTGGGTATTGTTTCAACATTGGATCAAGAATGACATCCTGGTGCAGTAGGAAACAGAATTCTGTGGCTCTGAGCTCATCTGAGGCAGAATATATGGCGGCAAGCACAACTTTGTGTGAGGCCATATGGCTTAGAAAACTGCTTGTGAACATATTAAGAAGGAATATGGAGGCGACTAGGATCATGTGCGATAATCAGAGTTGCATCAAGCTCTCTAAGAATCTAGTGTTTCATGATAGGTTGAAGCATATTTATATCCGGTGTCACTTTGTCAGGGACTGTGTCCAACGAGGAGCTGTACAATTGAGCTACACTCCTACAAGAGAACAGGTGGCAGACATCCTCACCAAGGCCCTTCGAAAGACAAAGTTTGACTACTTCAGGGAAAAGATGGGGATGGTAAAGAACCCGTTTCAGTAGCAGAAATGGGAGTGATAACAGCAAGGATGCAGAGGGAGTTGCAGTGTTGAGAGAAAGGACCAGCAACAACAAAGATGCAGAGGGAGTTGTTGTACCGATGCAGCAGTGGCAGTAGCAGAGCCATGGGCAACAGTACAGAATGCAACAGTGCAGAGGATGTTGGGCAGGGAGGCTTAGCATCAGCACAGGGACCGACGCCGGATGATCAGGGTGATATTCAGTGAGGAGTATTACTAGAGCACAATCCTCGCTAAGGGGGAGTGTTGATTTGGGGTAGCATCGGATGTGCTTTAGCCACGAAAATTGGTGGAGAGGCTAAGGCACATGTGATCTCCAATACCCAGAAAGGGTTTGGGCAGATTCTAAACAGTTTGGAAGATATTAAAATAATTAATATTTTTAATGAAGTCCCTAAGTCTAAACTTAGGGAAAAGAAAATATTAATGTGAATTAATATAAAACTGTGTTAGAATGGTCCAAAAGTCATGGATCAAGCCAACTCTTATCTTAGTCGTTGATTAGGGACTTAATCTTGACCGTTGATTTGTCAACGAGAAAAGTATAAGAGGAGGCTTGAGGGTCACTTGGAGAACACACTAAAGGAGACCAACTAATTCAATTTCTGGAGCGAAGTTAGTTGAGAAATTGAACCAGTGGTCTGGTGAGCAGTGAGGAGGCAGCGAGTACGTAGCAGAGAGGTGAGATCAGCCACTGGACATCAGCGCTGAGGCAGGAGAGGCAGACACAAAGGCAACAGAGGACTGCATAGTCACTAGCTGGGCCTGCGTGGGTGACGCAGAGAGGCCCAGGGCTGACGCAATCAAGCAGGGGCTGACGCAGAGGGTTTGAGAGCCACGCAAAGGTCAGTCGGGCTGACGCTGGGATTGGGAGAAGTGTTGGAGAATTATTTCTCTCTGTGGGTAAGCCAGTTTGGCACCCTGTTGTACTGAAGAATTGCTGAATAATAAAATTCTCCCTTGCTGCACCGGTTTTCCCACATTGGGTTTTTCCGGGGACTGTTGTCCAAAATATCTGTGTCAAAGCTTGTGCATATGTTTGTTTTTGTATTACTGTGTGATATCTGCAGTAGTATTTATTTTAATGTTTATTGAAATAATGTCATAAATAACTTATTGTGGAATAAGTAGGAAAAATAAATCAGCTGTTGCAGTGATAGAATTTCACAGTTGTAGGTAACATGGATCATTTCTTCTATCTTAAGAAGCATGATCAAGAGAAAGAGGATCTCCTCCTTTGAAAGGATGCAGGAAGGCATAAGTCGCACTAGATGAAATCAACATAATATGTTCTCATATGAAGTATGAGGTGGTTGACTACAATGAAGAAACTCTGATTAAAAGCTACTGAGAATGGAATGTGTGAGGAAGGAAGAGATCGTGAGATATGCAACCCTAGTGTAGGAGATCGACATCCAAAAGATTAAGAAGACTTGACTAGAAAATCTCCCGGAAAGATATGAAGACTCTGATGGAAAAGATGAAGACCCTTGACAATGGATATCTTTGGAAGATGTGTCAACATGTATGAAGGATGTTGACACCTACAGAAAGATGTCATGATGAAGAGCCATCTTGTAAGGTATGATTTGATGTAATATTATGTTTTGATTCTTGAATAATATCTCAATAATGCAGGGCTACTTGAACAAGAGTTGTAAATACAAGTACAGCTAGCATTCATATGATGGATGGAAGAAGCACGATGAGAAAGAAGTAGTCCTATAACGAAGGTTCTAGATATGAAGAAGGCCACTTTCCATGAAGAAAGGAATGACATGATGAACTAAGGAGGAAAGTGATCGATCGATGGTTTTTGCCCTACAATGAAGAAGCTCAACTAACTTTCATAACATTAAGGAGAAAAGTTGATCAAGCCGCTGAAGGACCCACGAAGAAGAAGTTGTTGATGTATGGAAGAGTCCCTAGCTAAAAGGGAGCTCTTACTGGTCCTTGATCAAGAGGGAGCTTGGATTAGATCACCCCTGATTACAAAGGAGTGACAGTTGTGTTTTTCTATTTCATGTGTTACGCACTAGACTGGGAATAACAACCGTAAGTCTAGGTGAAGGCCATGAATGGAAATGTAGACACATGATAGACACAAAATTCTTGTCTTCACTTGGGAAGAAAGAATGGAGGATTGGATAATCATTTGGCATTTGATGCTCTTTGAGGATGTGTAGGGCATCCAAGATAAGAGTAGACAAGAGGACCGATATTCTTTGAGGGTTGGGAACCCAAGATAAGAATAGTCCTAGAAGGTCATACTCAGTGAACACCCGGGTGGGTATATACCTTGAGGGACAATGATGAAGGTGTCTATAGTCATTGGTCTAGCCAACATTGTAGCTCATGGCCTCATGGAGAGATGGAGCTGTTAGTCAAGTCCTTGAACTGTGACAATGTTGGTTGATATGATGTTATTTAGATGGGTTACCAATCCGATTCTTCTTAGAAATTCTTCAAATTGAGAATGTCCAAGTACCATTGTAAATACCTCCCTAGTTTGTAAAAATTTCTCATTTCCCACCCCGGTTTTCAGTTTCACCTTATTTCTCCAAAATAGTTAAATGTCCATTCCCATATCCATACATTCAACACTGGAAAATAAATTTTAGCTGAAAACACAAATTCTGGAAATTTTACAGAATGCTGGAAAACGCAGAAATATAAAAATCAGCACATATAAACAGCCATTCAACACATTTAAACACAGTGATTTTTGGTCAAGATGACCCTGGAAAAACCACCTACAACTCTTGGGGAAAACCAGTTCGAGAGCTCTTTTTTATTTCTGGAAAATACTTTTTACAGTGAGAAATATTCAGCAAAAATCAGCAAGTAAACTTTTACAACTTATCTCGTTTTCCGTGCCTCACAGCCAACTGGAAAAACTTGCAAATAGCAAAATCTGAACAATAAATGTTGTACGTCCTCCTCGATTTCTGTGCCAATTTTCAGCCTTAAATTCTGCTGTACGGCCTGCCTAGAAAATCGTGCAAGTTTCCAGAAATTATGCTGTACGATTTCCTCGATTTTTGTGCCGAAAACTACTATACGGCCTCCTTGAAAATCGTGCTAGCAAACTCAGATTTATGCTCCTCGATTTCTGTGCAAACTGCTATACGGCCTCCTTGAAAATCGTGCCCAAAAATCTGCCTTTCACTGTATGCTAACTCAGTTGTATGGACTTGCTGAAATGCTGCCTTGGAATGTGTGCCAAGCTGCTGCCTCTTTCTCCTCCCTGTCCAGAAATCTCCCTTGCTCTCTTGCTCTCCTTCTCCCAATCTGCTCATGAAAGAATGAATGACCTTTTCCTCCTTTAATCTAATCCTAAGTGACTTTTGGGTGATCCTTAAATCCAATGGCTGAAATAAATTGAGATCTAGGGCTGAGATTAAATACTCATTTAAATCTCACTTTCTATTTTTTAATTCACCACACTTTAATAAAGACCCACTTAGTCATTTATTTCCAAAGTCACTTTTCCCTTCTAATTTTACATTGACTTTATTAAAGTCACTTTAAAATTAGACTTTAGTAACTTTATCACTTAAAGTCACTTTTAAATTAGATTTGACTTTATAAAAATTATAAAGTCACTTTAGGAGGAAAATTAAATTATTTTGGACACTTTTCCCTAGGCCAAAGATCAAAGCCTGAGGGAACCACCTGTCCTCCGGTAGCAAATTTCAACATAGTTAAGAGGGAGTGTTGAAAAAAATGTAACTAGGTTCATTATTTATACATGTAATTTTGATCTTTGTAATTGTAAAGAAAATTTATTTTGTGGATTATAGGAACGAGTTTCTTGCTCATTCCATAGGTCTAGGAAAGTCAAAGAGTCAAAGAGCTCTTCTTGGTCATTTATGAAATGTGTATGAGTCAACCTAGAGTCAAGAATAACCCTCCAAGACCAACACAATCCTCTTGAAGACAAGCAAGCAAAACGCATGAAGAGAATAGTCAAGTTGGCCAATAAAATTGATATAAAGAATAGACACGTCGGCTCAAATGAAGTGACTCAACAGCTCATTAATTCATGTCGGCTTGAATGCATGAACATACACCTATAAATAGGCAACTGGGGTCATCGCAAAAGAACATAAAAGCATCTCACATCTCTTTGAAGAAACTCAGATGGGTACAGGTCTGTGACTTCGCATATTTTGAAGGAGCACTCTCTCGGATAAGTACAATATAGATACCATCTCAGACTCACTTGAAATCTCACAAAGAATTCTGAGTCTCCTCCTTGTTATAGGCCTTGGTGCATTGCTGATGTAGTATACTGCTCAGTGGAAAAGAGATGATAAGAAGTTTGGTGTTATGATAAGTGCAATCACAAGTATACACCCTCGACAAGAAGGATCTCTATGAAACTCTGTCTCGGCCTTCATCTAACATAAACACAGTCACAATTTTGATGATCACTATCTCACTGTCTTGGCCTTCATCTAACATAAACACAGTCACAATTTTGATGATCACTGTCTCACTGTCTCAGAATATACATGGTAAAGAGGATGTTTGTGATCTCTGTGTGATGAAGTAGCAATGAAGCTCATAGTTATGACGAGTCTCTCAGTGGAAGCACAGTGATGTTGCAACATTAATGAATGTCTTCATGATGCAGTGATGATGATGAACTCAATAATACAAAGAAGAGGATTGGTGCCTTGGTCTTGGAGTAGGCTCAATCAGTGAAGGGTCATGGTCTTGGTGTTCGTTAATTGGAATCTCTATAAGAAGAATTTTGTGCGGGTGGTCTCTATAAGATTTGAGTGCATAAGATGTTTTGTGTTTTCCTTTCTATTAGTTTTAGCCTTGGCAGAAAGCCAAAATTTTGTGTCCTTGTCTCTTTGTTATGATAGCTATTTGATGAAAAAAAGAAGACACGCTAATGTTGAGAAAAATGCTAATAAGCTAAATGTTAAATTCCTCACAAATAGTTATCATGTTAAGAAGAATCTCATTAACTCCACGCCCTAGATTCTTCAACAAGGCAAACCAACATAACTCCTTATCTACATCCAAATCACAAGAACAAACATCTCAATCAATTTACGAATTCGTATCACATAGAACATAAACAACAAAATTATGTTTCGAAGGAAAATGATGTCAACACAATCTGGGCTGACAATAACAAGTTATCTCAGTTATCAAGTAATTGCCAAGTCTCACAGAAGACTAATTTAGGATGGTCCGATCGCTTCTTAGTACGACAGTTTTGTTTGTCACTTAGAAGATCATATCAACTTCTATCAACGAAGATGATAGTGCCGAGATGAGAATATATTCGAAACAAAAAAAGAGATCAAGCCTTTTGCATCAACAAGCTTTGAGGACAAAGCTTTTTTGAGGAGGAAGACAATGTTGCAAATAAATATATATAAATAATATAAATATAAATAATGAGGATAATTGTAATAACAATTAGTTAATTAGTAAGTAATATTGAAGAGGCATGTCTAAATGGGACATGACCTTCCATGAAGAGGCATTGCCTAGTATATAAGCTGGCCCCTTACTCTCATTTGTATCATCATTCATATTCATACATTTAATACATATTCTTGTATTTCAATGGAGATCTACATTTTCCAAGTCTTCTGGAGTATTTAACGTGAAGAACAAACTTTGTCCGTTCCACTACTGGTTTGTAGCCTCCTAATAGCTAGAAGGGTTAGAACCTATGAGATCATAAACAAGTGCCAAGTAACTAGAATTCCTCTGTAGTTTTGCTCTCCCTCAATGTTTTCATAGTATCCTCCATACCTATCACACTCTATGATGCTCTCTAGCGAATTCTAGAAGTCCAGTAACAATCTCATGTAGTACCTTAAGTGCACCGTGGTGCAAATGTGCCATCTGTCTGTGCCATAGCTCACACAGATCTATATACTAGTATGAATCAGTGCCTGAGTTGAATCGATCTGAAGCTTGTAAAGCTTTCCTTTTCTAATCCCAATCACCCTTGTTGAATTGATGTTGGAACCTTTAGGATGGATAACTACTTTCCCATCCATAAAAGTTACCTCATAACCATTCCCTTCCAACACTGGGACTGAAATCAAGTAGTTTGTCAAGTCGATAGCATGCAAGACATTCTTCACATACATCTTCTTTCTAGACTCCCTCTCAAATGCCATTGCGCCAATGTCAATAACATTTTACCTGGCATCATCACCAAGCTCTATCTCAAGGTCTATGTCTTTATGGGTTAAGTTTGAGAAGAATTCTTTAACCCTAGTCATATGACATGCGAATCCACTATTGATGTACCACACTCTTCTGGTCACTGGACTAAAAAGACAAGTGTACAATGAAAACTCCTTTTCAAGGCTCTCTAGGAAGCTTTGAATCCCTACTGAAGTTGCCATGCAAGAATTCTCCTTTTCCTTCTGCTTCTTGTTTGGACATTGGCTTGCGTAATATCTCGGTTTTCGACGTGCAAAACAATTTATCTTGCTCATGTCCTTCTTCTTTTCCCCTTTCAGAACTGCGGCACTACTGGAGCCTTTCTTAGTTTTTCCCTCCCTTTTCTTGCAAGTGCAAGGTTCTCTTCTCCCTCACTCTACTTCTTATGGTCCTTATTTTAAGATCCTTCTCATGTTTCCTCTTGGGTGAAGTCGTCCCATAGCCTTTCATGTTGGAAGCTTCTCTCGTCCCACCATGCATTGGACAAATACATTCCACTGTTTGGTAAATTCATTCAAGGCTATATGTACCAATTCTTCATCGAGAACTGTATCCCCTACAGCTACAAGCTCGTCTCTAACCTGTGTGACCCTTGTGAGGTAAGAAGTCATGTTCTCTCCATTGGACATCTTGATACTATGGAGATTGTCTCTCAATGCTATCTTCCTGTTCTAGTTATTACTCTGATAAAGTTTGGTCAGTGTTCCACTTGTCTTTAGTTGTTTTCTTTTTAGCCAAGTGTGGGATTAGATGATCTTTCACACCATCTAAAAGAATTCTCTGGGTTTTGCCTTCTTTCACCTCATGAAGGTCCAAAGCTATTGGATCTGATTTACGCAGAATCACCTCTGTACTGACATAACTCGATAACTTGTTCTCCTTGAGAACAATTGTGATCCAAACTTTCCGTTGAACAAACTTTGAGGTTTCCTCCAATTTATCCTCATATCTGACACTGGTTGCCATTGTAACCCTATTTGCTCTACCAAACAATAACCCTACTAATCTGAATCAATGTTGCACGAAGTGGGGATGAAACAGGGACGTTTTTTGGAAGCGGGGACGTGGAAGCGTCATTTTCCAAAAATCTAAGAAGCGAAGAGTCTGCTATATATATATATATATATATATATATATATATATTTGCATTTATATTCAAAACAAACATCCCAAATACCAAATTAGTTGTAGAAGACATGAAAACATGCATATTTTTGCATAAATCAATATAGATATGGCATCCATGATTCCATTGTAGTTACTAGTGTGTACATCAATGATTAATTATTCGAGCATCAACCATCTATATTCTAACAATTACAAACATACATCAAATTTTTAAGCATATTATAAAACATAAAACATTTAAGCATATATTATAAAACATAAAACATAGAGCATATTATGATTTATCTAGCAAGTGAGCAACTGTCAACATTTGTCATGTCCAAAATTCAAATAATCATGTTTACAAAATAGGTCACTTGGTCACCGCCAAGACAAAAAGGTTCAAATTCACAAGCCTATAAGTCTAATGATTAATCTATGACAAAAGTAGTAAATTGTGAATATATCTACTAATCTCTCCTCCTTCCACCATGAAGAGAACGTGGTGGTGGGCCTCCATGTGGTGGCAATGAAGAAGATGGTGCCTGTGGCAGTTGTGGCACTGAAACTGATGAAGATGAACCCCCTGCTGTTGGTGTTGAACCATGGAACCTAGGAACCAAGGGACCAGATGGGGATGGCATCTCAACTCGATCATCATCATCCTGAAATCGCTAATTGCATGCATGCTCCCAAATGGACCAGTGCTAAGCATATAGTTGCTCAATTATCTCTATACAAAATGCGTTTCGGAAAAAACCGAAACACGGATCTGGAAAACCGAAACGCGGATCGGACTGTAAGGTTCTGAAATGGCAGGAACCGTATTTTTCAGCTCGATCCACGTTTCGGTTTTTCCGAAACGCGTTTCGGAGGGCAGATCACCCAAGGATCCGTACGGATCGCGGATCGGGCTTTTGATCCGGGGGGGGGGATGTTTCCTGCAACACTGATCTGAATACTTGTGTCAAGTGTTGATTTCTTTCTCAGAGTTTTAATGCTCTAATACCATGTTAATTTCTTGAAGGTTCTGCAGCTGATTTAATTTTCATTAAGAATTCACACATGCATGTACTTGAAAATTAAATACACACAACTCTTAACCATATTTGCAGTGGAAAATTTAACAGAACCACACACACAAAAATGACACAATATGTATTCTAGAAACCCTGAAGGGAAAAACCAGCAAGAGTGTTTTTTTATTCAGTCAGAGAGATAGAAATCTGAAAATGAAGTTACAGAATAATAGGACTTGAATTTGTTCTGTCCGAAAATGACAAGAAGACATAAAACTTTTGCCTCAATTTCCATGAATAGACGACCTAGCATATCAGCCTTGATTTCTGTGTATAAAAACCCTAGAAAACACCTCAAATCTCCTACAAAATTCTTCTGTTAATAACAGCAATCTGCCCTCGAAGTCTATGCCAAAACTTCGCTAAAAATGTCTAAGAAATAGTACCAAAACAGTACCTAGTGTGCCAAGCTGCCTTGAATTCTGTGTTGTATTTTCTCTGCATTTTTTCCATGGAACCTGTACCACCAGCTCTCCTCTCCTCTCTTTTTAAATCCATGCCAAAAGTCACCACCTCTTTAGTTAACTTCCCTTGGAATTAGCACCATGCATGTCTCTTAGTGAAGTGCACCCTCCTTGGGATTCTCACCATGCATGAGTTCAGTCCACATAAGTGAACTCTTGCTTGCTTCCAGTTGACTGATTTTCTTGGAGATAACTCTAGCTATTTTTATCTTGGAGTTAACTCCTGTCTCTCTCTTAACTGAACTAAACACTATGATGTGTCACTTAACTCCTTTTTTCTCTCTCTTAATTGAACTAAGCACTCTATGATGTGTTACTCAACTCCAAACTCTTTTTCTCTCATTACATAATTCTTAAAAATAATTATTCTCTCATGTCAGCATTAATAATTAACTGATATACTTTTTAATGAGAGCCACTTTATTAAAATAATAAAGTTTGGGCTGATTAATTAAATAGGAGGACTTCTATGTGCTATGACACTTAACCAACATAGAAGTACCTGTCCTCACTATAATTTTAATACAAAAGTAATTTGACAATAACTCTAAACATGGGTCATTTACAGGATATTGAATAACAACAATTTATCAGGAGAGGTGCCATCACAATTGACCAATTGCATCAGCCTTACCACACTGTAAGAAATCTTCTCATTCAACCCCTATTTATAGTTTATTTCATTATGAAATTTTTATTTAAATAGTTTTCATATATTTGCTTGTACTAATTTGAACTAAAGATGGCCCATTTGTTTTACAGAAATCTCTCCAATAATCATTTGTCTGGAGATATTCCTACAATAAATAACTTTACAAGGTTTACCTCAGCAAGGTGTAGATATAATGGAACCATTTCTTTCTAAATAAAATTCATCATTATTTCCTAATATTAGTGGTATTTTTCATTTGTCTAATTAGAATGATTATTCCCTCAGCTTTTTAGGAAATCCAGATCTCTGTGGCAATTGGACTGGATCACATTGTCGGATATACTCCCAACAATCAAAAGGTGAAAACTGAAAAGAGAATTAAATTTTACAATGTTTCATTTTGAGACAATCCTTTCAAGTTATCTTTATTATAATTGTAATGTTTTGATTGTGTAAATTGACAACTTCTCTCTCAACACCAGTGATTGTTTGCATCTCACTGGGGTCAGTGATAGTATTTTGTGCCATCATGATAGTCTTCTGTTATGCAAATCGACTATTTTCTGTGATCATGATTGCACTCGATTGTGCAAATCAGTGTAAGCCATTTAGTAAAGTATCAAAAGGAAAAATGGAAGGTATTGTGCTTCATTTCCTATTTCTTTAAATAATATCAGAGAATAAAAGTGTTCTTTCAACATCAATATCTACGTTTCTGACTAATGATTTTTTTTTTCTCTTATGCAGATTTTCCAAGGTTAATAATATTCCAAAAGGACTTGACAGGATACACATATGAAGACATCATGAGAACCACGGAAAATTGGAATGAGAGATATATAATTGGATCTGGTGCTACAAGCCTAGTTTATAAGTGTGTTTTGAGGAACCATGAGGCAATTGCCATTAAGAGAATGCATACACGGTATCCAGAAAACTTGCATGCATTTGAAGCTGAGTTAAATACTGCTGGAAGCATCAAGCATAGGAATCTTGTTCGTTTGCTGGGATACTCTCTTTCTCCACATGGAAACTTGTTGTTCTATGACTACATGGCTAATGGAAGTTTGAAGGACATCTTACATGGTAAGTAAACTGTATGGAAAAATTTGTCGAGAAATTTATATGTAAAAGGTTATGTAAGATAGCAAGAGATTCTAACCAGCCTTTCATATATAGTTAAGGTTTGGAATGGTCTAATTGGAGAATCTAAACAATGCTTTTTCTATGTAGGATCTTCAAATAGGATAGATTGGAATACTCGTTTAAGGATTGCTCTTGGAGCTGCACAAGGTCTAGCATATCTGCATCATGATTGTAACCCACGTATTATTCATAGAGATGTAAAGACTTCCAACATCCTCTTAGATGAGAATTTTGAAGCACATTTGGCAGATTTTGGCATTTCCAAGTGTATCTCCTCTGTTGAAACCCACACCTCTACCGATGTAATGGGTACCATTGGTTACATTGACCCGGAATATGCAAGGACATTGAAGCTTACTGAGAAATCTGATGTGTACAGTTATGGCATTGTTCTTTTGGAGCTCATAACACGGAGGAAAGCTGTGGATAATGACTCTAATTTGCTTCAATTGGTAAGAAAATACGATTTCTATTATATGGATCTGCTTTAATTGTGAATTGTAGAGTTTGTTTGTCTAGCGGTATTGCATGGAGCAAGAAAAGGAAAAACTAATGTATGTTTAACTGACATGGGCATTTGAATGCAGATACAATCTGAAGTAGATGATAGGGTCATGGACATTGTGGACTCAGAAATAATAGAAACTTGCACAGATATTGCGGTGGTCAGAAAGGTCCTGGAGCTTGCATTATTTTGCTCAAGGGGGCAGCCTTCTAACCGTCCGACCATGAATGAAGTTTCAAAATTCTTGCAGTCACTAATAACTACATGAGATATCGTAGTTGGGAAAATTGTTGTCAAGGTGGAGATTGTTGGGATGTGCCAAAAGTAACTGCCATAGTGGTTCAACATCTGAATAGACTTAAGTTCACTACAGTGTTTCAGTTCCTATTTTGTAAATTAGACACATACCCTATTTTGTGAATATTAACATACCCTATTTGGTGAATATTATTCTTTGCATGTTGTAACTTTTTGACATACCCTATTTTGTGAATATTATTCTTTGCATGTTGTAACTTTTTGAGTCACAATGGCCTATTTCATTTCATATTCTACTCCATGCTATTTAGTTTATAACCTAGCAACTACTAGATTGTTGTTGTTATCTGATCCATTTCATTCTACTTCATGGTTTTCTATTGTACCTACTAGATGATCGATGGTATTTGGTTTTGTTACTAAATGGTCAATGCTCTAATCTAGGCAGTGCTTGATGATAATAGTAACTGTGATAAAAGTTGTTCTGTTAACGTTTCAAGGTTTTGGTGTTAAGGATTGAATAATTTTTGTTCTAACTTTTGTTTGTTTCCAAATATGGTTTCAGCTTCTCAACTTTAGGAGCTTGCTCTTTAAGAAGTACCACTACAACTTAAAAAGATGCAATATTAACTTGAACTGTAGCAAGGGAAATCATAGGTTCCATTCTCCTGGATGTAAAGTCAATGGTGAGTTGAAGTCCTCTAAAGAAAAGTACAAACATACATAAGCCAAACCAAAGTACTCTTAATCAATCAATGAAGACTGAGCACAGTTAGATATCACCTCAACAATGGAGCAAATTTTGCAAGGTGTTGAGAGGTATGTATATCGTCGAGACTTCTCATGAAAACAAGATGGCGGGATATTTCTTTCCAACCTTGAGCTTATAAAATGGCAAGAGAAGTAGAGGCTTTTATTTCGGCATGCATGTATAATGCTGATTGGTGCCTATTGGTGCATCACAGCTGTTTTAGTAAGCATATCCAAGCTGACTTAAGCATGATAACAGCCGTAGTATGCATTTCTAGGGTCAAGTTGGACTTGGCAGCAGTTGTAACACATACTGCCTTGATTGAATTGATAGTTACAACCTCAAACTGAGTCATAGCAGGGAGTTTTGACACTCTATCATGAAGCAGAGTGACTGGAATGTGCCTAAGTTAGGCCCCCAGATACTGTTTATCAACAGTTGGGGCTTTTGGGGCTTTAATTACCATTTCCAATGTGCCTGTTCATTTCCTTTACCAACCTTATTCAGACCACTAAGGGTTTTAAAAAAAATAAAATTCAAACGAATGTTCTGTAGATATATTTTTAGACACTTGAGGCAATCAATTCAAAAATTTAATCCCCAAATAGACCTAACCCACCAAGGACAGTAAATTCAAAAAATCAACCCCCAAAATAAAGCTAACTCACCGGGCGAAATGTTAGATAATTTTACTTACCTTATGTCTATATTAAAGCTAACTCACCAGGCTAAATGTTACATAATTTTACTTACCTTATGTCTATATTCAAGGGAATTTGTGTGGTGCCTTGGAATTCTGTCCCAGTTTCGAAAGAATGATACTTCAACTTGGTTCTCTGTTTTCACGACCACACTAAATTCTCAACCTTCAATCCTGCAATCACATATTTTTGAAGTTCAGTTGCCATTTCCATGATCAGGGAGTCCATTCAACCACAATTTTGGTTCAATACTGTAAACTTATGAATCAGATAGTAGTGGACCTCCTGGTTTGCTCCAGTTGAGATCCCAATACCTGCATTTACAATGATTTGAGGAAGACATTAAATGAGAAACACAACACCTTTAGTTAAGTGAAAATCCAGTTGAAATAAGATATTTTGGGGATTTGTGGACAATGATTGACATACTCTCAATGAGATTCGAAATTTATAGTCTTCATCATGTTGTCTCTGCTGCCATTTTCAATGTTAGTACCAGTTTTTAATTACGTGACTTTGACAGTACCATTGTCCCGAACATCTGTACAAAGCCAACTTAAATCTTTGCTTCAAAATTCCACCAAAATTCAACTAAAGAAATGTGAACTTAAATAATCAGTTAAGTGACAGAGAACCAGGGACTTACGTTGTCAGTTTAAATACTCAAGTTCACATCACTTGGATCCATCTTCACCTAAATATGTGTAACATTAATAAAACAAGGAGTTATCTTCAAATCGATACATGGCACTCAGAAAAGTTCTGTATGCCGATGATGTTCCATGCTTGACTTGATGTAGACTTATAATGGTTTAATAGCTCGGTATTTTCCTGTGGTCTGGACAAAAACGTGGGAGCACAATATATGTATTAGAAGGGATAGATTTTCACGATTTTGTGCACACAAACACATTTAGAAAAGAAAAAATGCCAAGGGCTGTTTATATGGAGGGAAAAAATGGAAAATTACGTTAACTAAACAATTATAACTTCATTCTGTAAAAACCCAGAAATGGTTAACAGTACGTTGTTAACTTGTTTACCTATTCATCCTTGCACATAGTTAAAATGTAAAGCATGATAAGTGTATAAATGTGGCATAATAATAACCAATACTGCATGTATTATTTTCTTTTTTCATTGCATTTTTTCATTCATGTTTGGAACATTCCATGCAATGCGTGTGTCTAAAACCTGTTTTGCCCGTAGCATGTGATCCAAACACTGTTTTTACCGTAGCAGTAACAGTTTCAAAATGTATTTATTGTGATACCATGGAAATGTTTTAGGGCTTTCTAATGTATTAACATTAAAGACTTACAACGCCTTTACAATTTTAGTTAGATTTCTATCTCCGCTTTCCCCTACAGTGCCTTTATGTTGTGGTAGGCTGGCTGTCGACGTAGCTTGACTAATTACAGGAGAGGGTTTGTGAACTTCGGTAGGCTGCCCAGCCTTTCAACTACTACAATACATGTTTCCTTCACTACACTAGGTGACACGACACCTTAGTGATCACTTTGAAAAATTAGGTGACACGACACCTTAATCATCCTCACTCACGTGGAAAAGCACAACACTGCCTGGGCCCTTCTATTGACCATTTGTCTATACCGTCATAACGTATACCATGCATGTTCACCAAGTGCGCTGACATCTTCTCCTTCCCCTTGTCTTGGTTGTCTATTTATTTAGTTTGATATTCTTCGTCCCCCATGGATTTTCAGTTCTGTATTCACAACCGTTGTCGTGTTTCTTAGAAAAGTTTCCAGTGCTATATTCACGACGATGTTTCTAATGGCTCACCACGAAATTCATGATATTTCCATGGTCACTAGCCAAACATGGTGGTAGGGAAAATGACCACTTTTTCGGCTCCTCATGCATGGTGCTAAGGAGTGATGGGAAAATGACCACTTGCTCTAATCTGAATATGGCATTCAAAAAGAGTGAATGCATGCATACCTACAAGGGCTGCATAGGGGGACATAAATTCAGGTTCTGTGCCCTCATTAAAAAGAGTGAATGCATACCTACAAGGGATTTTTGAGTGAATGCATACCTACAAGGGTTGCAGAGGGGGACATAAATTCAGGTTATGTGCCCTCGTCAAGAAACTATTAAATTCAGGTTCTGTGCCCTCGTCAAGAAACTATTAAATCTGCTGCAATATCCTTGTCAAGAAGCTACTAAATTCGATGCAATATCTGTGTCAATAAACTATTAAATCTGCTGCAATATCCTCTTCAACGCGGAATCTTCTAAAGTAAACCTGCAAGTATAGACACAAGCTCTTGGTGGGGGAGATGGTGAGGGACTTCATGTCTGCGCTTCCAAAATTGGTATGGATGCACTGAGACTTTTTAAGCTTGCAAGTACTGTTGACCGCAGAACACTGCCACCTTCACTAACTTGCATCTTTTGAAACCAATATTCCTCCGTTGCAATAGCTCTGGTAAGCCATTTGTTGACCATGAATATGTCATCAATTCCAAGAATTTTATCCCAAATTTTGCGATTTTATCATAAAAATGATTACTATGAAGCCAAGGAAAGCCTTTGATTCTTAACAAAAAGTTTCACTCTATGGAATTTTTTAACTAGTTTTTGTTTCACTCTCTGGACTTTTTAAACCACACTAATTAAGCATTTTCCCCAAAGTTAGAGTGGAATTTTAATTAGCATGGTTTTTCTCCCGAGCATTCTCCCCAAAGTTAGAGTGGAATTTTTGGGAAGGTCTTAGGTGAGTTCTAGTTTTAATGAGTCTATCTATGTTTATCATATTAGACCATGTGTCTTGTGTCACATAATTTGATTGAGTCTAAAGGATCATATGCTTATTTTAAAATTCCCTTTTTAAAGGGTTGTCTATGTAAAATATTGATGTAAAAGTGTCGCTTAGGAATATTTTTTTGGTGAATGGTCACTCATAATTAGACACCATTGCCAAATGTTGTTTAGACTCACTTAATACCCTCTCAAGTCTTTTTATTTACTTTCTCGCAAAAATAAAAATAAAGTTAGCCATAAATTATCAAAAAATAAAATGAGAAAAATAATCTCTCCAAGTTGAACAAAATATCAAAAAATAATTGAGGATCTTTTTCAAAAAGGGAATATCAAGTGAAAGTTAAAAGGCCTCATTTCCAAGGTAGAATGTCCTAGTTCAAAAATTCGTTGGACCAGAAGCACTATTTTTCAAGCAAAATCATATTTCTTGGACCAGGGGTTGATTTGATGTTCAAGTTACGATGATTCTATTTTTTGAAGGTTCTCCAAGGGATTGAAAACACCCAAAAGTTCGATTTTGGCCCATCCAACTCAAGTTTCAAAGGGATCTAATTTCTTTGGGGATTTATGTAGCAGTTATCAATAGCTAAAAATAATTTGATAAGGATCAAGCCTTGGATCAAGTCAAACTAGTCGTTTTTCCACTTGGAGGGTTCTCACATTCTCATTTTTCTCTATAAGGAAGCCATTGAGCTCCTCATTGAACAATCATGTACTGATCAGAAAATCTTAAGCAAGTTGTGAGTCATGTTGCTCGATGTAATTTTTATTTTGCAATAATAATATCAAAGTCTTTGGGGGTTCATCTCGTCATGGTGTTCATTTTTTGCTTCTTGTGGTAATGTTATCCTGAATTGTGTTCTTAATGATCTACTGAATATAATCGCCAAGTTATTATTTCATTAGCCAACAATTGGATTATCTATTCGCACATGTAAGTATTGGGTTTAGAAAAGCGTTCTAGCTCGCTCGATCTAGGAGGCATTTATTTCTAGATCTTGAGGGTTTTAATGTATATTTAGCCCCTTATGATCTAATAACTTTATTTCAAGTGTGTAGAGATCAATAGATATTCAGATCTTGGGCATGAGGGGAAGTCTTAGGTTTGACCAACCAACTCCCAAGACAAGAGGTTTAAAATCCCATTGTGTTAAATTCTCCAAGGTTTATTTAATGATTTGTATGCAGTGACTTAGCCATGACTCTAAATTAAAAATCTCTTTACTCAATTATTTCAAATTTAATAGTACAAATAAAGATAGATCTACTTATTAGAGCTTGAAAATTTTATTGTGAATATTGTAAATAATTTTACTAACCCTTGTATTTTATTTTTCTAGTGTAAATAGTTTGTGGGGTTTATTATTCAAATTTGAATTTTCTCAGCTTTTTGTCACTTTGCAGGTGCTACATCACAAGACCAAGGGCTAATTTCATTTTCGTCGAAGGCTTAATCCCTCACCTAGCCTAATGACTAGGGTTTGGGCAGTGAATCATCCTTGGAGGAAGTCGTCCAACTAAGGGGAGAAGGATGAGTGGAATTCAAGGCTTGATCTAAACTAGGAGGCCTAGATATGTCATTCTAGCCCCTCCCTCCATCAACGCTCAAGCAAATCTAGAGGGTGCTAGCACTTTTAGGGCTATTCCCATTGCATCAAGGGTTTTTCATACGGGTTTGGTATTTTTCAAAATTTATCGGCAAATTCTCTTGGGCTATAAAGCATATTTATGGCATAATCTAACTTGTTTCTAGTGCAAATCCACCATAAGTCACTTGGAGGCCAAAAATGTCCTATTACAAGCCTTTACAAGCTAGTCACAAAGGGTTTTGAGGGATTGTATCACTAGCTGCAGGCATAAAAGGCCCTTAGAGACCTAGCCACAACCCCTTTTGGGTCCCTAAAACCCTAACGCAAACATTAGAGACTTACAAAATTTCATTGCAATTGGTTTTGGGACTAATTCTTTTGTGTTGCAGGCCTAATTGGAACTTTGTCAATGTTTGGTTGTAGTTTTCATTAAGAAATTAGCGAATACAAGTTTGATCCATTGCAATTTGTTGACTAACCTTTTGTTGTAGACTTGTGGGAGGGCTTTTATATTTTTGTTTGGCTTGGGGATCTCATCTCTCTCATCAACTAACCCTCTAGGCCTACCCACAGGCCTAGAGGCCTCTTTTTCTCAAGGTTTGATCGCTTTGTTTGTAGCCTAAGGCTAACCCATTGGTGATTGCAGGTAGAGCGTGGAGGATTTCAAGAGGTTTGGGCACTTGTTTGAGGTACAAACATTGCAAATTTGAGGCTTCATCCTAGCATACTAGCCTTTGAGGCTAGGCTGTAGGTCTCCAAGGCATTGTTGCTCTCATCCTTGGCCCATTCATTGTCTATCTACAATTAGATCTGAAGTGAACTTTGTTGCATAAAGTGTTGCGAAAATAGTGAATTTTTTGCATGGCGATTTAATCGGCGATTTTTTCCAAAATCAAAAAAATCGTGATAAAATCGTAAAAATCACCAAAAAATTGTGAAAATTTTCAATAATTTTTCCAAAGTGGAAAAATCACAATAAAATTGTAAAAATTGTGATAAAATCGTAAAAATCGCCAAAAAATTGTCAAAATATCGTGGATTTTTAGATACTAAAAAAATTGAAAATTTTGATTTTTTTTTTTTGTTAATGTTGTCAATGTTTTGCTGATTTTTGCCATTTTTCCCTTTTTTGAACCCTTGTCGATTTTATCCCAATCATGATTTTCGTAACATTGATTGTAGACCCTAACCATAAGATTGACACCTAATAATAAGCTTTAAAAACACTAAGAAAATAACACAATAATTACAAGAATAATCATAAGTGTTTGATTCTCATTTCTTGCTATTTGGGTGACAAATCTTGGTCATTGGAAGTATGATCTGATTATACAGTTACTGATCTAATATCTCAGTGGCACCTTTTTAGTATTTTGAGCATTTGATAGTGTTCCTTGTATGTGGTGATTAATTATGAATGATTTTGTGGATTAATCTCATCATTAGGTGGACTGATATATACTACAGTGAGCTCATTTTTGTTGATAGTGGTTTATTTTGAAGTTTGGTGCACTTCTTGAAGTGGTTACTATTGGAATTAGGTAACTAAAAGGACATTGACATTGCTATTGGTTTCTCTCTTGTCTTGTCAAGGATATCGTTGTTTGTTTACTAACTGTCTTTTAGTTTCTCCTCTCTAATTGCATTCAATCTTTGCAACTCATTTTGCATGGTTAAACTCTAGTTGCATCTCATTTGCATAAACATTGCTCTTTTGCAAATTGCATTGCCTAGTTTAATATTTTTGTTGCATTTCATTAGCTCAGCTCATTGTTAGCAATCTCATCTAAATTGCTTATAGTTGTGTCCTTGCACTCTTAAATACCTCTCTTGTTCTAATTGGCTAATATAATAAATGAAAGAGAAATTCTAATAACCACATATAAGTAATAAGGAGGCATTACTATCGTTTTTTGTTTATTGTAATCTTGGTTAACAAGCGATAATTGTGATATATTGCTTACAAGTGATTAATCTTATTTAAGTACTTTCATCTTTGTTAAAGCATTCCTAATTTGGACATCTTGCACTATCATCCTAGATTATAATTGCATAATTAAAATTTACCTCCAAGCATAAGCTTGGTTGATAGAGACTTAATGCCACCTTCTCTCCCAATTTGCGATGCTTGACCCTTTCATTGTGGTTAAAATAGATAGCCTTGCATTTCTCTTGTGGACAATCCCTTGTAGGAACGGAGACATCTAGGTTGTTAGAACTCTAGTGTAGGTGTCATTAATGAGGCCTTAGTCTCCTTCCCTTAGAGTTTTTTCTACAACCCTGTGCGAGACTTGCTTCAAAACAAGTGAGGAGAAGGTTCTAACCTAGACTAGGCATATAACTAAAAATAACTAAGATCTTGCATTCCAAATTTAAATTAGATCTTGCATTTCTTCTAGGATAGGTCTCACATCTCATTTTGGTAGCAATTGCTTATCTAATAACTTGACATATTAATCGTTGTTGTACAAGTATTTATTAATCTCAAGGCACTGGTATATCACGAATATATCGTAATAATTTAACTGGTTGTGCTTAATAATTTTACTTGCCACATAATTTTAAATCAAGTTACTAGGACATTCATTTGTATCTCCTAAACTTGTTGATTCTCAAAGAGTTCCTCATTCATTTCACCTTCAGGGACTACCCCCTTTATCCTGCTTCAGGAGACAACTTTAACGGGGTGAGTAGGGATCAAAGCGACGACCCCTACTCTGAGTTTTGAGCCTTTGGTGTACACATCAAACGACAACATTTTCTGGCGTCTTTGCCAGGGATATAATTTTTATGTTCCTGGTTTGACATCTCTCACCAGAACAAGTTTCTTGTTCTCGGTTTCCCTTTACTAACTAGCACCTGGATGTCCAGGGTTAGTTTTCTATTTGAGAGGCTACTCCACTTATTCCTCCTTTCACAAGAGCATATACTAGAAGGAATCCATGTAACTTGGTTAATCCCACTCTGGATCCTAAAAATGCCCTTAGAGTTCGATTAAACAAGCTTAATTCTAGTAAGCATCTTGTTTTTCTCGGACAAGAAGCCCTCCATGATATCCATTTTCTTTTTCTTGACCCGCCTGAGGAAGACATCATGGACTTGTCCTCTCCTTGTGACTTTGCTAATGTTCAAGGTTATCCTCATGATCTTCTAGAGCATGGCATTGACAAGTCTCCCTCCTTCCAAGACAATAATGCGATTAGTGCTAGTGATCATCTCAAAGATTTTACAAATTGCTTGGGTAGATATACTAGCAAAGCTAATTATATTCATGAAGATGTAAAGATGAAGCTCTTTATTCTCTCCCTAGAAGAAGATGCATTATATTGGTTTATGGAAAATCCAGATAACCATTTAATTCATTACAAACACTGGTTGATGCTTTTAAGGATAAATTGTAGAAATTCCCACTGTAGATCAACAAATTATGCAATATACTAAAGCAAAATATGAGATCTACTTCTACAACAAACTTTTTGGAAGCTTAATCGAATATGAGCAAGATCAATTAGAATACATATAAATGAGAATGAGAATCATACACATGAAACACAGAAGAAATAGTCTAGGGAAAGCCTCAGCTAAAAACCCTGATCTCTGTATTATCATACAAGTGGAAATATGTCTGGATTACACAAAGCTTTAGCTCACAAGCTATCCAGCTCTCAGTACAATCCCTTTGCTACTCATAGACAGTCAAAGGCTTCTCACAAACCTTCTCCTCTTCCCTCCAAGGCTCCTATTTCCTTGTGCAGTTTCTCCTCAGTCCTCAAGCTGCCACCTGTGTGTAATAATCCCTCACACACTCCTCTGAACTCTGAAATAACTGCACAAACCTGAAGGAGATAATTCCTTCTGCATGGATGAGTTTCCTATATAGGAAAACTCCTCCAACTGATAGTACATTGTCCCTCCATCTGATCTCAATTGGGTCTCTATCTGAATTGACATGCATGAGTGATTTATGAGAGAATATTCAGTTATCTGAAGTGTAGTAGTTACATGTATGCATGCATTAACTAACTGAACTCACAATTAATTCAACAAACTATTTGAACTAATCTAACTGGACTTAACTCAGTTAACTGAGCCAACTAATTACAACTCAATATTACAACTCATCCTTATCTCTTTAACTGATGGATAAATTCCTCAATCAATGGAGAAACTGTTGCATGTCCCCACATAGACTTCATGTTTGATTTTCTACAACTAATTGACTCAAGATGAATTAATTAATTATTTTACAAACAACTGCTAAGATCAAATTCGAATTTTACTTCTCAATTTTAGTTCAGGGACTAACTAAAATTGGAATCCATCCCGAAATACTATTTATAGTAATGCTATTTTTAGCACTTCCATATTTCATTCCTTGTTGCTATGTCCAACACTAGTACCCGAATTGTTATTTATAACAATGCTAATTTTTAGCATTTCTTGTTGCCATTTTCAACACTCCCTCTCAACAAGAAAGGCATTCAACTCGAACTCGATCTTGAACCTTTGGAATGTTCTACATGCAACACTTCTCCCAAGTGTTATTGCTCCAGTAACAAAAAATCTCCCAATTGACCTCCCTGTTGGGCTAGAAGCATCCTCTGATGTTGAAGCTTCTTCTGCCACTGACAAGTGCTCCATGCATCTCGCATCGTTGCACACCTCTCTATGCCATCCTGCACTGGTGCAATACTCCTGTGCCTCTCGCATTGTTGCAACTTGCTAGCTCTACACTGTCTTGGGATTCATGCACTGTAGCTCTCTCTGCCGCTCCATCCACATCTGTCTCTACCCACTCAGCTAGTCCTACTACTCCTCGTCGGGGCTCCCGTAGCAAGGTCTAATCAAAGAGGTTGGGTACCTCAATGATCCTGCCCCTATTCCAGCCTTCTTGGGAATGTCACTTCACATCGCCCCACCTCCTACCTGGAGGTATGGATGCATGTGCTCCTCTCGGCTTCTCTAGTTGTGGCTGCTCCACAACCTCCTGAAGCTGCTTCACCAATTGTGGCTCTTCCACAATTGTCTGAGACTTCTTCTGGAGCTGCATGTTGAGAGGGTAATGTACTCTCCCTCTCAACCACCAAGTTTCCAACAGTTGCCTTGCTCCTCAAGGCTTTGCATGCATCTTGAACCTCAAGAGCATACAGGTTCTTGACTCGTGAACCAATCTGCTTCACCTGTCTAGTGGTGATGTGTCAAAGGAAAACCTTTCCCTTACTGAAGACTACATCATAGCCTTTGTCTTCCAGCATTGCGATCGACACCAAATTTTTCCTCAGTCCTGGTACATATTTGGCATCAATCAAGGTAATGTGAGCTCCATGCTCCCTCTGAAAAACAACCGTGCCTACACCTGAGACACTATACTTTTCATCATTACCCATCACTATGAGTATCTGGAGATCTTTCTCCTCCAAGGTACTAAAAAAAATCTTATCATCGGTTAGGTGGAATGAAGCTCCACTGTCAAGAAACACACCACATCCCACCATGGATGAAACCATGCATGCGAAGAGTGTGAAATCCAAATCGAACTGTCAGGCCAGTGCCTCACCTTCTGATCCTTCCAAGGATCCCTTCTTGGATTTCTTCAGTGGACAATTTGTAGCAAAACGACCCACCTCATGACAATGAAAGCATCACACTTTCGATTTGTTAAACTTCTTCCCACCATGGGAAGAACTCGATTTGGGATGAGAAACCTTCTCCTTCCCTTTCTTTGCCTTACTCGCCAAGGCAATCCATCTCTGGTGCTTCTCTGTATCTCCTCTTGCATCAGATCCGACCAAAGTCGTTCCCAATTTGGCAGTTTCTCTCTTCCATTTACCGAGTCTTGGTAGCTATGCCAACTCTTAGGAAGACCGAGGAGTGCAAGAGTCACCATGTCATCATTAGCGGTCGTGATCCCTACACTTCCAAGCTCATCCCTGTAGGTGGTGAGCTTGTTCAGATATGTAGAGATCGTGTCACCCTTTTCACACTTGATATTCCGAAGCTTGTCTTTTAGCATCAGCTTCCTCTAATCGCTGTTGTTCTGATATAGATCTTTCAATGTTTTACACTTCGAAAACAGTGTCTCATTCCCATGGAGACTCAAGACTATGTGGTCTCGAACTCCCTCTAGAAGGATTCTCCTTGCTCTAGCCACACATTTCTTCCATTCCGCCAATTCTGTAGCATCTATCGGTTTGGGGACTTCTTGATCAATGAAGTCCTTTAGACCGTTATCCTCTAATACTTCTTCCATGTGATCCTTCCAGGCTATATAATTTGAGTTGCCATCAAGGGCATACTCAAGTCTTAAACCGTTGAATGCCATTGGTGAAATTGAGATGTGATAAGAACTCGATTTCTATATTCAGAAAATTAAAACTTCGAACTTCTCCCTTCTTGTATATTTTTCTTCACTTTGATCACCTTTGCTTCGATACCATGTAGAAATTTCCACTGTAGATCAACAGATTATGCAATATACTAAAGCAAAATACAAGATCTACTTCTATAACAAACTTTGCGGAAGCTTAATCGAATATGAGCAAGATCAAATAGAACACATATAAATGAGAATGAGAATTATACACATGAAACACAAAAGAAATAGTTTGGGGAAAGCCTCAGCGAAAAACCTCGATCTCTGTATTATCATACAAATGGAAATATGTCAGTATTACTCAATGCTTTAGCTCACAAGCTATCCAACGCTTAGTACAATCCCTTTGTTGCTCATAGATAGTCAAAGGCTTCTCACAAACCTTCTCCTCTGCCCTCCAAGCCTCCTATTTCCTTGCGCAGTTTCTCCTCGGTCCTCAAGCTGCCACCTGTGTGTAATAATCCCTCACACACTCCTTTGACCTCTGAAATAACTACACAAACTTGAAAGAGATAATTCCTTTTGCATGGATGAGTTTCCTATATAGGAAAATTCCTCCAACTGATAGTACACTACCCCTCCATTTGATCTCAACTGGCTGTCTGTCTGAACTGACATGCATGAGTTATTTATGAGAGAATATTTAGTTATCTGAAGTGTAGCAGTTACATGCATGAGTTATTTATGAGAGAATATTTAGTTATCTGAAGTGTAGCAGTTACATGCATGCATTCATTAACTAACTGAACTCACAATTAATTCAACAAACTATTTGAATTAATCTAATTGGACTTAACTTAGTTAACTGAGCCAACTAATTACAACTCATCCTTATCTCTTTAATTGATGGATAAATTCTTCAATCAATGGAGAAACTGTTGCATGTCCCCACATAGACTTCATGTTTGATTTTCTACAACTAATTAACTCAAGATGAATTAATTAATTATTTTACAAACAACTGCTAAGATCAAATTCGAATTTTACTTCAGGGACTAACTAAAATTGGAATCCATCCCGAAATACTATTTATAGCAATGCTATTTTTAGCACTTCCATTTTCCATTCCTTGTTGCTATGTCCAACACTGGTACCCGAACTGCTATTTATAGCAACGCTATTTTTAGAATTTCTATTTTTAGCATTTCTTGTTGCCATTTTCAACATAAATATGGCAATAAGAGAGAAGGAAGGTATTTGCTCAGAGCCATTAGCGATATAAAGAAGAAATAAAACGAGACTACGACAAAATTCAATAAAAGGTTTAATGGTATTGTTAAAGAATTACATCAAGATTATAAGCCTACCGATAAGTCTCTATTGTAATATTATCTCAATGCATTTAATGTTGATACTTATTATGAGTTAAGATGTGCTAAGCCGACTGATTATAAAACTGCCTAGACTTTAGCTGAAAAATTCGAACAATGTAGAAAGGCATCTGGGAAGTCTGAGAATCCAAGCTTTGATAGAGGTCCAAACAAGTCTCGTAGCCTACAAGAAAATAAGTTTAGGAATTTTACCATGATCCTATTAAAGAATTGGCACAATTGATTAAGGATATGAAGATTGAAAATGCAAGAGAAATGAATTCTATGCAAGCTAGGTTGATCCAAATGGAAAGATCACAAGAGCAAAATTTTCAACCTAGGAATAATAAAAGGAATAATAATAATGCATGGAGAAAAAGGACCTCTCCAAATGAATAGAGACTGCCAAATCTGCTTGAAACTACAAATGTTGTTTATCAACCTTTGCCATATTGTAGACCTTGTGAAAGCTTACACGATGAGGTCTCATGTGTTATTGCGAGGGTAATATTGGATGGTGGAAAAATGGGAACAAGTTAATGGAATCAATCACGATCCTCACTTGCCTATGGTAGATGTAGATCATGATATGGAGATGCTCCCTTCATCCTTTCCACTAATAATTTCATAAATGAAAAGGAACCTATTACATATTTATATGGAGAAAATCCATCTCAAGAACAAATCTTGGAGATTGCAAAAAGTAGGGGTACAATTATCAAAGAAGAAATAAATATCAAAACAAGGAACAAACTTCTTCTAAGAGTTATCATTCTGGTTTGAAAATTGATTGGGTCACATGGATCAATAATGCAAATTTTTTTTGTTCCTATCCTTGAGCTTTTGAAGATTTTATCTCAAAGAGCAGAATTCTTGAAATCCATTGGGGTTAGTCAATACGAAAGGGTTGATGCACACTCCAAAGATGAATAAATTAATTTAAAGGAGCTAAACCGTTACATGACAAATGGAGACCATCATCCTTTCTTCACGACGTTGATGATCAATGATCGTCTATTACATAATTGCATGTTGTACCTAGGGGCTTCAACTAATGTTATGGCTAAGAAAGTCATGGAATAGTTGAATTTAAGGATATCAAGGCCTTACCAAAATATATGCTCCATGAATTTGAAGAATATTGAATTTCTTGGCATGACCAAAGATGCTTAGAAACATACCCATACATGATTATTACTATGGATATTTCTATTATAGATGTACTTGATGTATGGGGAATGCACTTATCTTGAAAGTTTGTAGTTGATCTTGGTGGGTGCATTCAGTTGGACTTATCTTATGCTACCACCCCTTCAACTGATGGTGGTATGGTCAGTCTCTACAAAAAAATTGAAAGGAGGTATCATGTTGAGAATCTAAGGGAGCCCAACAATGCAAATGTTGGTGGATCACTCGAAGACTATAACACACTATTGCAATTTTTTCTAAGCCTGTGATGAAACGAGCCCAAGATTCCACATCATCGATCATGAATAATAGAGGAAAGTGAAAGAGATTTGATAGACCTATACAATACAACATTGGAATACTTCATCATCCTAAGAGGATCAAGATTCAACATGGCACATCAAAGAAGCAACCAATGGATCCTGTTACCCACCACCTATGGGTGATATCCATAAGACATTTTTTCTTCCTAGATGGTCCTCAACTAGCAACCAACAACCCCTTGCAGCCACCATATAGTTAAATGTGCCACCATCTCCACCACCCGAGCCATCCATTTTGCCTCTCGTCCATCTGTTATGATCATATGTTTGAAGGTAGGATTTCCAACCCTGAAGGTATGCCATTTCATTATGAAGTTGGGTATTTTTGTTTACTTATCATGTACACTTTTGGGCATGGATTAGTTAGGGGATACAACAAAAAGAGTGTTTTAAAGTGTAACTAGGTTCGTTATTCATAATGACATGTAATTGTGATTTTATGTAAGAGATGTAAAGAATAAAAATAAAATTATTGTAATGCTTGTATCATGGGTTTCATGAACAAGAGATTTTATTTTAGTATAGGCTCTCATTGAGAGCCCTTAGGAATTGTGTCATATAGTCATAAAAGTATAAAGAGTCATTGTCATGTAATGAAGACATGTTATACATTGTAAAGAGTCACACTTGTCTATGTAAAGTCATCCTCCAAGTCCTTGTCGCTATCCCTCTTCAAGTCGGCCTACAACAAAGGGAGAAATCCAGAAGATGATGTTGACCCTCCTTCAAGTGATCATGTCAGCCTAATGGACATGATCAAACATGTATATATACAAGTACTCGAACTCACTTCAAATAAATCAATTCGATCAAGAAAGTCTACAAAGAAGTGCGAGAATCATACTAGATCCATTATCTTAGCGAAGCAAGAGGGAAGAAGAGAAAAGCTAGTTTGCAGACTGTTTTGGGTAATATATCCTCGCACGTGCAAAGGCAGGAGATACAAAGGTTCCAGAAGAAGGTAGAAGTCTTGCAGCTACATCAAAGTGATATTATTTGGGAAGAAGACCTCACTAGAAGGGCCCAAGTATAAGTGCATTAGGTATCTCTCTTGAGACCTCAAGGAGACTGAGATTCTCAAGGAAGTTGAGAAGAAGAAGACCAAGATTCTAAAGGAAGTCGAGAAGAGGAATAAGAAGAGCAGTGTTGGTAAAGGAGGCTAGTGACTTGGTCTTGGAGGACTCTAGTGTCAAGGGTCATTGTCATGGTCTTGGTGTTCGTCAATTGAATATCTATAAGAAGAATTTCGTTTGGGTTTTCCTCTCAAAGATTGAGAGGTTTTGGCCTTGGTTGACAAGCCTATTACTATGCCTCGTGTCTCTCTATTTGTTCATGATATGGTAATATTTATGATGAAAAGAACACTATAATAATTAGAAGAAAGAGAAGATCTAATCAAGAAGCAAAATTCTATCACAAGAAATTATCATAAGTAGAGAAATCACCTAACTATTGATGCCATAGATTTCTCAGTATGGTATTAGAGCTAAGGTGTTAAAGTCAAGAAGGGGCATCTAATCGAGAAGGCACACAAAGATCAAGTTTCAAGGAAGGATCAAAGCGAGACAAAAGGTATCAAGACCTAGATATTCATCATACCAAAACCCTAGATCAAAGGAATCATCATCAAGGAGGAAGAAGAAAGAAAGGATCAAAACCCTAGAAGCATTTCCGAGTTCATCATTCATCCATCACCAAAGAAGTGGAAGCTCTTCAAAAGAGTAAGGAAGGCTAGGTCGCATGAACATTGTCATCATCTTCAAGGTTCATAAAACAAGCTTTATCTCATCATTCTTTCAAGGAACAGTCTTCTACTATCTACATCAACATCAAGATTAAGGAGGAAGCAAGTGGAAGAAGCAACATTCACTCAAGTAAGTATATGACTTCATTTGAAACTACCAAAATGTCTTTTTGCAAGGAAAGAAACAAACTAGTTGGGGCTTCAAATTTCCTTGCATGGAAGAAAAGAACAAACCTAAATCTCATTGAGAATGAAGTCATGGATCACATCAAGGGATTAATAACCCAACCTCCCAAAGATGATACTCAAGCACTTGCTAAATACATGAAGGGGGAAGTGAATGCCCAAAGGATTCTCATAGAATCCATCAAAGACTCTCACATCCCATATGTATCAAAATTAGACACATAAAAAAAATATGACAATTTGGTAAAGTTATTTTCCATAAGTACTGTAGGAGAAGTTATCTCTCTAAGGTAAGAACTCTACAAATTGAAGATCTCAAGAGAAGAAGGAATAGCCTCATCTTTTGTGAGCATTTCAGAAATAAGAGATCAACTTCAGGAATTGGGTGCAATAATGTCTAACAAAGAAATGATCACTGTAGTATTAAATGCACTACCAGAGGAATGGGGCAACTTCACTTCAAGTATTTATGGGAAGAAATAATCCACCCCTTTCCAATATCTGTGGTCATTATGAAAAATTGAAGAAACTAGACTGAAGGCAAACACCGATGTGGGATCGAATGAGCAGAATCAAGCATATGTTTTTATGACAAAAAGGAAAGGTAAATTTGGAAAACTTGGTCCTCAAAAGAAAAGGAAGAACATGGTTAAGGTGCAATGCTTTGTTTGTTAAGAATATGGGCACTATAGAAGAAATTGTTCTAAAATTAAAAGGGACAATAACAAGAGAAATAAGGAAGAAGCTCATATTACCGAAGAAGTGGAATAACCTGAAACAAAGAAGCCTAAGGAGGAAGTGAGAGATCTCTACTATGACTAAGATGATCTCCTTCAAATATTCTTCTATTGTGTAAAGTATAGGTAGGTATCCTTTTAAATAATATAGGATGCATCATATTAGAGAATTGTTGGAAACACTGAGAGGGGTGATGAATCCATATTCATTAGAAATTAGCACTTTTAAATCTTTTAAGAGAAATTTAGTTAATCTTCAATTATTATTAATGTTTATGCAATAATAATAGTAAATAAAAGAATGCAGTAGGCACAATAATTTTAGGTGGAAAACCCCCTCTAGGTCAAAAACCACTGAACGTTTTTCTAATAAATTCTTTAATCTTCAACCCCAACTGAAATGAAAGAAACAACCTTCTAGAATTCTAGAAAAAACATTATTCTCCATCTCTAACTGGAAGGATGCCCCAACGCCCTGGTTTCTTCAATAATCAACTGAATGAATGCCCCAACGTCCTAGACCAACCTACCACTCTGAAGTGTTCACAAGATCCAACCTGTAGGCGACTTCATGCACCTGCCTAGCACCTCCCTGCCACCCTATAATGACTGAAATGAGACAAGAGTGTGTATTCATGTACCAGGGACAACGATCCATGATCCAATATGATTTACAATGCTTCTGACTAAACACCCAATCACACTATGACCTACAACTCAACCATGACATCATCCCAACAGAGACTCCTATACCTCCCAATAATTCCTTTTCAACTCTAGGCAGATTGACTCTTTTACAATAATGACTCTTCCAATGATGACACTTCTACAAATGACTCTTTTACAACTTTACAGTGATGACTCTTGTTCTTGACACTTCTTCACAATATACAGATGACTGTCATGTCTTCAGAGGATGTCTCACTTGCATCCTTTGATTTGATACTTCTTCTCTTGAATTCTTGCTTGAAGTTGTACTTGAATCTTCTTCTACCTACATGAAAAATTTTCCCAGCGAAACCAATCCCAAAAAAAACAAAATACCCTTCAACTTACCTCTACCGTAAAAACACATGTAAGTGCATAATAATGAACAAATACAAATTAAAATTACAATGCATACTTGAAGTGTGATTGTCACTTTTTTTGTTGACTTGTTGCAGTAGTAGAAAAAGACTCCCACTCTTGATATAGGCCCGGACTCTATGCAAGACTATATCCAAAACTGACTTAAAAATATATACAATAAAAACTGATGACAAACCCTAGACATGTGATGGACCAAGTTCTAAGTAAAACAAGAGAGACCATTCTATCAACTATGAAAAGACAAGTAACATGAACTTACAACATCATATATATTTAACAAACTTGGTGTAGCATCAAGAATATGTAGCATAAAATGTGTAGCATTAAGAATAGGACATCCGAAAAACTAATTGTGACATATAGAGACATAGAGATATAATCGAGAAACTGTATATACTAATGTTGTCTTGAAAAAACATATGTCAAAGATGATACTCAAAATTCAAATGTAAACACTAATCATACATGCCTTGCTGTAGGAGACTTACCCTTGACTGTTGATGTGTGGTCCTTACTGGAGTGATCCTTTAATGCATGCTTTTTCTTTCTTTCTAGGAGCTCGATATTGAATCTGTTGTATCAATGTAATTTTGGATCTCCAGGGTTTGAAATTTCATCCTGTGGTAGCTCTATGAATCCTCTTTCCAACCCCATAGGCCTGATCAAGATTGGATTCTTCAAGAAAGAGTTATGCCCAATATCCCATGATGACCTGATTATACATTGGTTCAGTAGAGCAAACTTGTATGAAGTGCCACGTGTCACTGTTGCGGCCATCGGCCTTGAAAATGATACCCATCAAACTAAAGTTCGTCCTATTTCTGTCACTATTTATGAAATATGAATCCAATGCTCAGAGAGAAAGTTATGACGATTTTCCCAACGTCACCTGTTTGACATGGAATTTGGGAGCCTGTAAAAACCCTAACATACTCAGATCATATATAAGTAAATATAGCGAACCAAGATTTGAAATTCGGTCACGAGGTTCATAAGAATTTTGGTTCAAATGGGTTTTAATTTTAGCTTTTGAATCTTCGTAGAAAAACATTTATAGTGAAAATTCGACAATGACCTGTTTGAAGCCACAAAATCCCTCCTAGAGGAGGATATGAGGGTCACTATTTATATGAATTTGAGTTGAGAGGGTCCTCAACAAGTGAACTTTGGAAGGATTTTAGGAAAAAAGAAATAAAAAAATTATTAATTATTTACTATTCAATGACCACAACCAATTATGAGTGCCATCCCACAACCCCATAGGGTTTTAGCCTACTAACTGGGGTTACTAACTTCAAACACGAATATCTCTCAAACCGTGAAGAATTACATGGCTTGCCATATATCAGTGGAAACATCTCGATGAGTAGAATCCAAATTGAAGATCCTTAACTCATAATAGAGTAATTTGTCAAGTCAAAATGCCCATACAAGATTAGGGTAGCCCCTGGTGCTACTTGGGTTGACATCAATGACAACCACTGATAAAAAATCCTCCCCTTTGGCATTGATGGAAACATAAGTACTCCCCCTATGATCATGACACTTCTTCCTACTGCCTTCTCTCCCCCTCTATCATCAATGGCAAAGGGTAACTCCCCCTGATAAACAACCATCTTGCAGACCTGTACACACCTCCACTCCCCCTTTCTACTCGAGCAGATAAGAGAACGAGTCTAATGAAAACTTGGGAGAATCCCAAGATTTTGGCGAAGATACTCAAATGCTTCACAAGGTAATGGTTTGGTAAAGATGTCATCAATTTTCTCCTTTGTGCCAACATATTCAAACTTGATATTTTTTTCGGGAACCTACTCTCTAATGAAATGATATTTAATCAGAATGTGCTTTGTTTTGGAATGCATCATAGGATTGTTGGAGATACTGATGGTGCTGGTGTTATCACAAAAGATGGGAATATGATCATCAAACTTGACTTGAAGATCTTGCAAAGTTTGCTTCATCCAAAGAAATTGTGTACAACAAGCTACTGCTGCGATATATTCTGTTTATGTTGTGGATAACCAGATTGAAGACTGCTTTTTACTTAACCAGAAACAACAAAATGATCAGGTGCTTAGTGTTTAGCTCAAAAATCAAAGTTCTTAGATTGGCTCGAAAATAGTATGACTGCATTTGTCTCGTCAAGACAATCGCAACACAATTCGTTTCACCGAAAACGAAGTTTGGATGAAAGAGAAAAGGCCTACTATTCATTTTCCTAAAAACTAAAAAAATTACAGAATGGGATAGAATGATGACATGGCAGTCCAATCAGCAAGGGGAATCTTCTTCAGTTTTCGCCCAATGGGGTATTGACAAGTGTCACCTCTGGATTCTCTAGTGTGGTTGTATGAAATGGAAATTGCCTAGTTGGTTCCAAGGTGGAATTCAAATTTATTTTTATTTAAATATTATTATATATTTTATATATAGTTATTGTTTATATTATATAGTTTTTTTAACTATATATATATATATATATATATATATATATATATATATCAATTATTAAATCCACATTCAAATTAAACCAAAGTCCACATGGCATATATGTTATATATTTGAAATGGCATATTAAACATTAAATGATGCATTAAACCAAAGTTTCAAACTATGGCATTACATATATATTAATATGTTAAACTTTAAATGGTGCATTAAACCAAAGCTTCAAACTATGGGATTGCATATATATTAATATGGCAAAATAATGTGATGGGGGGAGGACCGGTTTGAACCCATGACCTCCTACTCCTAATTCGAGTGCATTGCCAATAGACCACGGAGGGCATGCTTGAAAGGAGGCCGCCACACAGTCCTTTATGCTGTAGTTTGATGCCGATGGCGGGGTGGTGGGACCCAGCCCTGCGGGCCAGCGTCCAGCCCATGCGACCTCAACCACACGTCCAAGGGCTAGCCAGCGAAAGCACTTAGCACTAATCTCGTTTTAGTTAAACTAAATCCGTTGAAAACATTAATTAAGCATGATTAAAATTCAGATTAAGTTGGTGGCGGATTTGGTGGCGTGATAAATTAGGCGAAAAATTCCAAATTTGGCGGACTTAATTGGAGTGTTTATAGATTTAGCAGAGGTTTCCTAGGAAAAATTGAATAAAGCATAACTTGCTGAATTTTCAACCAAATTGAGATGAGAAAAAAGAGTTCTTGGATAATTTGAACCTTCTAAACACATTGGTGCAGGTATCAGGAGCCATAGAGCTTTGTAAACAACATTTTTGCGACATTGATCTAATATAGAGGCCCAAGCCATGGAAGTTGGACCAAGGAGATGTAGCCTAGGAGGGGTGAACTCATTCATCAAAACACTGTGTTAATGTGTTTCTTTGATGGTTTGTTGTACTGTAGATGTTTGTTGTTCATTATTCATTTTTGAAGCTATTTTTCTCTTGAATGTTTTGCTAAACTTAAGGAAATTTACCTGTTTGTAAGCACCAACAACTAAGGAAATCTCAACACAAAAAGCAAGAAGCAAGAACATGTTTATAAATCTGTAGTTGTTATTAGCACAACAAAACTAATCATACAAAAACAGATTTGACAACCACCTAGATAGAATGCTGCTCCACTGGTACTCTTACGATCATCAACACTTCCTGCCCAATCTGCATCTGTATAAGCTTGGACAACCAGATCATTTTCTTTGGGATACCATAGACCATATTCCATTGTGCCCTTAATATATCGAAGAATTATTTTGACAACAATAATATGATATTATTTTAGTGCTTCTTGGAATCTTACTACTTGTCCAACTACCTACATCACATCAGGCTGGGAGGCTGTTGTTGAGCCTCAGACCTGCACTTCTTTTCACATCCTCTCAGCCTCCTTTTCCTATTCATTTCCTTCCTTTGTCACTCATTTCCTCCATCAAATTGCTTAAATCATTGTATTTTAGGACTTTTACATGGTTTATTAATTATGCTAATGACTGTGTTGTTGGATTAGAATTTTGGTTCAAGTGCTGCACTTTCCGCAGCTCACACAGGGTTTCCGCAGCTGATCCCGGTTTCCGCAGCCAATCCCGGATTCCGCAGCTGTTTTATTAAACGGCATGATCCAGGTGTCCTCCGGTCAGAAGAGCCACATGGGCAAGTGCGTGGAACCAAGGACATGGTGTGTGTCCTTCCAACTCAGTCAAACCAGTCATAAACACCCATGGTCAACGAGGGGGCAACTACGGTCAACAAAGGTAATTGGCGGTGGCACGGCTCTGCGTGTTCTGTTTTAGAGCACGTGAAGAACAACTGGCCTCTTCCTCAGTCACGCAGATGATGGGAAACACAAATCCAACAGAAGATTTAATGCCCACCACGACCGTTGCCTAAATCCGTGGACGTTGCTAGATTACGTGTTTTTTGCACAGCTGATAGAATAGCGTAGTTTGTGTTAAGTTAGTTTTGTTTTCTCTACTATAAATAAAGCGTCTCTGAACGCTGATTAGTTAGCTGCTGATATGTAATTTTGAACCCACTGTACTTTCTATTTTGCTACGTAATATATGAGAAGACTGTTCTCCATTTGAGCGTGTAATTGATCTTTGAGCTGGCTGGAGTAGGCAGAGGGCCCCTGTTTACTTAAGGCCTGTACAGTGCTTTTCATTTCTTGCATTTCTTCTTATCAGTTTATGTATAATAGTTGTACAGAATGCTTTTGATTGCTATGTTTTGATCATGTACAATAGCTGTATATAACTTTGAATTCTGCTCATTTATATTTCTGCACTTTTCCATGATTGATCAGTGTGTTTTTGCAAATTTCTTAGGTGCCCGGGACAGTTTTCTTTCTCCTCTTTTTACAGCTAGTGGCATTTGTGATCGTCTTATCTAGACTGCTGATCTTTATTTTGATTTCCATTAGTATCACTGCTTTAGTTTGCACTTTATTTTCTACTCATAGCTTATCAAGTTGTTTATCTTTTAATGGCTCTTTTTATCATAATCAACTAACTTTTTGTGGAGCCAGAACATCACTTAGTGCAGCTTGGTTTATTTTGTTTTAAGACTCACATTGCTAACTTGCTCATAACTCTTTCTTATATGATCAATCCAGCTGAAGGCAGAAAGGTTAAGGGAAAATTAAGTAGTGTGGTTTGTCACTTAGATTGTACATTGCTTAAGATTTAATTGAAGAGTTAAAATAGTTGTTCTTGTTTTTAATTGAGTTAATGTAGATGTCATTTTCAATCTCATTTTTATCAGCAGTAGAGGTACTAGGCCAATGCCATTGGTATTTTATTTGATGCCTTCATTTTTACTTTAAGATTTAATTTAATTTCAGTTGTTGTTCAAAGCTTTTTTGTAGATTACTTTTAAGTTTTAAGAAATCATCTAGAACTCATCACAATCACACACACCTCACTCACTTTATTTCATTTCCATCACATCACTGTAGGAGAAATAGATTTGAAAACAAACTTAAAAAGTTAAAAACGACAAAAACTTAAGAAACAGTTGCCTAAGTACATACAGTACACATCACTTCATCAGCTTACGATCCCCGGGTTGACAATTAAAAGTAGCAATTTAGACAACACTAAATTGACCAAACAGCTGTCACATATAGGAGACTACCAATCATGGATCTATACAACCTTTGGTCCACACCATTTGACGAATCTTGTAAGCTTAATTTGCAACCTGTTATCATGGGGGTAAGGACTGGCTTGCAATCTTCCATCTGGATTATTTTGAGCATTTCCTTGATGTACTTGGTTTGATATAGGAATATTCCTTTATCTTGTTGAGAAATCTGAAGCCCCAAAAAGTATGTCAGCTCACCAAGCATATACATTTCAAACTCACTTTGCATTGTTGTGACAAATTCTTTACTTAATCTGTCATCATTTCTTCCAAAGATTATATCATCCACATATACCTCGATAATCGTTAGGTTATATTGATCCACTTTCACATAGATATTTCTTTCAGTGCTTCCTTTCTTGAATCCTTGTTCATGTCGATACATATCAAGATGATGATACCAAGTGCTAGGAGCTTGCTTGAGACCATATAATGCCTTCTTTAATCTGCAAACATAGGTTTCTTTGTTAGTGAGCAGAAAACCTTCAGGTTGTTCAATGTAAACTTTGTTGGCATTATGGCACAGGTTTGGAGCTATGGCACAGGTGTTTTCCTTGATGGTAACTCACCCTGGTGACAGATCATAGTTTAGGCACTCAGGAAGAAGAAAAATATATATATGCAGGTTAACTTTGACGAAGCCGCGTATACACGTGGGTTAGACGTTCTGAAGTCGCGTATGCATATACATGCACTTTCTCGCAAGGAAAAGCACGTACATGTGGGAGAACTTATTTTTGGTACGTGGTATTCAGTCCTTGGTATTTGAACCTATGGTTTTGGGCCATGGTATCTCGTCAGAAGTGTTGATCCCAAGTATTGGGTCCATGGTATTGTTTTGTTATGGTTTTGTACCGTGGTATTATGAAAGGCCTAAGACTATAAAAGAGGAAGGAAATCATTTGGCAATAGTTCATCGGAATTATTGAATATCTGATAAAGTGCTAGATCTGGAATATTGGTAACTAGGTTATGGTGCAGATTTGGATTTGAATGAAGGAGGAACCTGAGCGCAAAGAGAAGGATAAGTTCTATTGATGGGTCATAATCTTAAGGCTTGAACAATAGTATCTTTGTATGATTTTGATCTGTTATATGTAGCGCATGCTTGATCTATAAATCTGGTAATCTGGGTTAATTAATGTTTGAATATTTGGAAGAGTGAATTATCCTTTATAGATCTGTATGCAGGTTCAGTGAAGCGAAGGCGCATATACACGCTGGTTCTGTGAGTAAAAACAACATATACGCAGGTTGGTCCAAACACAGAAGCGTATGCACGCAGGTTTCGGGTTATTGAAGTAGCGTACATCTCTTGAGTTGTGTTCTAGCTGCTTCTGTTTATTGCTGCAGTGTTCTAGGTTCAGAATTTGGTGTGTGGTTACTGTTACTGTGTTCTGGGTACAATTGTTAGAGAAGTGTCTACTTGATTTAGTTCTAATTGGTGAAAAGGAGATTGTTTGATGCAGAAAATTCTTGATGATTGATTGATGTTCATGGATCCAGTCTGAAAATTTATGAAACGTGGTCCCTGGAAGAAAGAGAAGGTTGTAGCCTTCTATAGGCCAGCACCTACGTACTAGTATCTTGGCTAGTGCAAGAGCAAAGGGGGTTGTAGCTCCCTTCCAGGATAAGCTGGAGAACGAGAGAGGGTTGTAGCTCTCTGCAGGTAGCAGCCTGCATACTGGTAAAAGACTGCACCAGTACAGAAACATTGTAAAAAGAAGTTTCTAATTAAAATAAGATAGAGATGAATTGTAGCAGGTGGTTTTCACCCACATTGGGTTTCCACCTTATATCTTGTGTTCTTGTGTGTGATTGTCTTCTGCTCTGTTTCACTGTTTCTGGTTACTGTTTATTTGATTCTGATACACAGATTATTGATCAACATCTGTAAGATAAATTAAATTATAAGTTTGCATGGTATACACAGGTTTCCTTATATGTAGTTGCGTATATACGCAGCTTTCACTAACTGAAGTAGCGTATATGATCTGGGTTTGAAAAATGAAATAATTGACTTGATAACACTGATTCACCCCCCCTCTTAGTATTATTTCCAACAATTAGTATCAGAGCAGGTCCTTCTGAAGAAGCTTGATCGCTTGAAGGAGGATCTATCATCATGAGCAACTACGAGAGAGAAGCATTGATCAGGCCACCAATTTTTGATGGGACCAACTTCGTCTATTGGAAGGTAAGAGTCACAACCTATCTTCAATCTCTTGGTACAGAAGTCTGGGATATCATAGATACGAGGTACACTTTTCCATCAGCAACTCCTACAGATCCGGCTGGTAAGAAGCAATATGAAACAAATGCAAAGGCTGTCAATACTCTATTAGGATGTCTATCTCAATCAAAATTCGTCAAGGTTATGCAATATAAATCTGCAAAAGAAATATGGGACAAGATTGTTCTGAGCTATGAAGGAGATGAATAGGTAAAATGAGCAAAACTTCAAACCCTCAGAATTCAGTATGAAAATCTCAGAATGCACAATGATGAAAGTGTGGCTAACTATTTCCTTCATATAGATGAGATTGTTAATTGTATGAAAAACTTGGGTGAAGAAATAAAAGAGGCTGTTGTGGTTGAAAAGGTTCTAAGATCTTTGTCCTCTAAGTTTGAATCTAAAGTTTCTGCAATAGAAGAAAAAGAGAATTTACAGAACCTTACCATGTCACAGTTGCATGGAATTCTAACTACTTACGAAATGAGGAAAGGAGGACCATCAGACAGGAGAGAAGCTGCATTCAAGGCTTCAGGAAAAGGAGATTACTATGAGTCAGGACATATGTCAGAGGAAGAAGAAGAATCAAATTTTGTCAAGAACCTTCAATGGGGTGCTGGAAGATTCAGAGGTAAGTTACCTTTCAAATGCTTTGCTTGTGGAAGAGTCGGTCACTATGCTGCCAAATGTCCTCATAAAGATAAGCTTGACAAGGGTAAGGAACATGTTAGATGGAACAAAAAACAAAATGTAAATAAGAAAAGCTATTACACTCATGAAGATAGTGATGGACTTTCAAATAGTGATGAAGATGAACAAGGTTATAATTATAAACTTTTAATGGCTTTTGAAGATGATGATTTTGTGGATGCTATATATTAAGAAGGTATTTATGAAGAGATTTCTAGACTCAAATTTTTTTTAGAAGAGAAGAATGTGATCATAGATACTCTACAATTCCAACTTGCTGAAAATGAAAAACATCATGAAAAGTTAGAATGTGAAATTGTGGGACTTAGAAAAGAGATTGAGAAAACAAAAGCTCTTAATCTTAGATTTGTTAAAGGATCTGACACTTTAGATGAGATTATCAAAGTGCAGCATTCTCCACTAATCAAGACAGGTCTGGGATATAATGAAGAAACATCTCAAGCGCAGAAGCCATCCACCTCCAAAAGTTATCTTGATGCAGCAAGGAGAAGTGAAAAGGTTGACAATCAATAGTAAAGGCACAATGCAACTCACCAGGTAAATCAGGGACAATTTACCTCAAGAATGAACAAAGACTACCAGGTAAATTAGGGGCAATCTACTTTAAGGATGAGCAGAAGCTACAACCAGCCACAGGTAAAACCTTCTCAATTTGCATCAAGAATGGACATCAATAGAAACTACAATCATTTGGATGGTAGATTTGATAATCGTAGGAATTTCTTCAATGGCCAATGTTTCTCTTGTCATAACTTTGGACACAAAGTAGCTCAGTGTGTTGCCTACAAAACTATCATGACTAGAGAAGCTCAAACACAGAGGAGTATGACTGGGATCATGAAAAGGACCTACAATAACTTTTCTGCTCTTGAAAATGAAATAGAATGTTCTATTTGTAACAATTTCGGTCATGAAGATTCTGAATGCAGGAGCAGGTTTCGACAGACAACTCAAAAGGAGCAAGCCTCAAGTGCCAAAACATGGAGAATGAAAGAACCGCAACCAGAAAGATGTGGTATAGCCTTATATGCGGAAGGGCAGGAAAATAAATGGTACATCGACAGTGGATGTTCGAAACATATGACAGGTGATAAAGAAAAACTTCAGCCATATAGTGCCTTAGAAAAGGAGAAGAAGGTCTCTTTTGGAAATGACGCCCCTGCTCCCATAAAAGGTAAAGGTTCTGTTAGTTTAAAGAAAGGGTCAAAGCTGGAATGTCATGTATGTTGATGGCTTAAAGCATAATCTATTGAGTGTCAGTCAGATGTGCGATCAAGGAACTGAGGTAATATTTCGATCAAATGGATGTAGTGTTCGTGATCTTGATATAGGAAAAACAGTGATCAAAGGCGTAAGAACTCCAAATAATTTATACATATTCAAAGAAGGACAACATCAATGCTATCTAAGCAAGAATGATGAAAACTGGCTATGGCACAGAAGATTGGGGCATCTTAGCTTCTCACAAATAAGGAAAACATGCAAATACCAGGCAGTTCATGGTCTTCCAGAATATACAATATGCAAATCGTGTCAATATGGTAAGAAAACCAGAACTAACTTCCCTGAGAAGGAAGGATCAGCTAGCAGGCCACTTGAACTTGTCCATACTGATGTATGTGGTCCATCTAGGAAAAGGTCACCCTGAGGAGAAGAATACTTTATATTATTCATTGATGATTTTTCCAGAATGTGTTGGATAGGACATATGAAGCACAAAGACGAAGCCTTTGAAAAATTCTAATCATTCAAAGCCTTGGTGGAGAACGAATCAGATCACAGAATCAAATGCCTCAGGTTTGATCGAGGAGGAGAATTTACCTCGAACAAATTTTTCGATTTTTGCGAAGAACATGGAATAAGAAGGGAATTCTCTATAGCTAGGACTCCTCAGCAAAATGGAGTAGTGGAAAGGATGAATAGAATGGTTCAACAAATGGCTCGTGCTATGCTTGATGAGTCTGGAACTCCCGCAACCTTCTGGGGTGAAGCCGCATTTGCTGCAGTTGTTATTCTCAACAAGACAAATGTCCGGGTGAACAACACTCAAACTCCTCATGAGCTCTAGTATAGTGAGACTTCTATAGTAAAACATTTCAAAATTTTTGGAAGCAAATGCTATATTAAAAATAATGATGAAAATCTTGGCAAGTTTGAACCTAGAGTAGATGAAGACATTCTCCTTGGTTATTCTCCCCACAGCAAAGCATATAAGTGTTACAACAAAAGGCTTGGAAGAATTGTTGACAACATTGATGTAGTAGTTGATGAAGAAGGAAACATTCCTAGGCAAGTGAATTCTGAAGATTTCGAAGATGATGAGGACTATCCTTCAACATCAAATCAGACTTATGATGGAGAAGAAGCTCAAGAAGCACCAGAGGAATAGATAAGGATAGAAGAGAAGACTCCATCCAGATACGTTCAAAAGAATCATCCAGAAACTCAAATTATGGGGTAGAAAGAGGCAGGTATACAAACAAGAAGAACAATTGCAGAAGCCTGAAGCTATTTGGCATTGCTCTCCTCCACTGAACCACAAAATGTAAAAGAGGCATGCAAAGATGAATGCTGGGTCAAGGCAATGGATGAAGAACTTGAGTAGATTGAAAAGAATAACACTTGGGAGTTGGTTTCTAGACCAAAATATAAGAATGTCATAGGGACAAAATGGATATTCAAAAACAAGTTGAATGAAAATGGGGAAGTTATTAGAAACAAGGCCAGACTTGTTTATAAAGGGTATGCTCAACAAGAAGGAATAGACTTTGAAGAATCTTTTTCTCCCGTTGCTAGACTTGAGGCCATCTGAATGTTCCTTGCTCTCTCAAGCTTTCATAAGTTCAAAGTATTTCAAATGGACGTGAAATTAGCTTTTTTGAATGGAGACTTAGAAGAAGAAGTGTATATTGAACAACCATACGGATTCATCCTTGGAAATGATCCAAAACTTGTATGCAGACTTAAGAAGGCTCTCTATGGTCTTAAACAAGCTCCAAGGGCTTGGTACTATCATCTGGACAAATATCTTCATCAACAAGGTTTCTCAAAAGGATCAACAGATAGCAATCTTTATATAAAAATTGAAAATAACAAATTGCTAATACTTGTTGTGTATGTTGACGATATCATCTTTGGCAGCAATGAAGAAGCTATGAGTCAAAACTTTGCCTTGGTGATGCAGAAAGAATTTGAAATGTCCTTGCTTGGAGAACTGACATATTTTCTTGGATTACAAATCCAACAAAATGAAGGTGGTATATTTTTATCTCAAACCAAGTACCTCAAGCAGATTTTGAAGAAGTATGGCATGGAAGATTCGAAACCAGTATGTACCCCTATGGTTACTGGATGCAGCCTCAGTGCAAATGATGAATCAACAGCAGTGCCTCAACCAACTTATAGATCCATGATTGGAAGTCTGCTCTATTTAACAGGTACCCGACCAGACATCATGCATGCAGTGGGAATGGTTGGAAGATTTCAGGAAAATCCTAAGGAAAATCATCTTCAGGCAGTAAAGAGATTTTTCAAGTATCTTCAAGGAACTCAAAACTATGGCCTATGGTATCCTAGAGATACAAATCTCACTCTTCATGCTTATACAGATGCAGATTGGGCTGGAAGCGTGGATGACAGGAAAAACACTAGTGGTGGTGCATTCTTTATGGGTTCCAGATTAGTATCTTGGTTCAGCAAGAAACAGAGTTCGATTGCTTTATCTACAGCTGAAGCAGAGTATGTGGTTGCTGCATCTTGTTGCACACAACTCCTTTGGATGATACAAACTTTGCAGGATTTTCAAATCACTTGTACTCCACCTATCTCCATCTTTTGTGATAATACAAGTGCTATCAATATCTCAAAGAATCTTGTCATGCACTCAAAGACTAAACACATACCGATCAAGTATCACTTTCTTCGGGAACAAGTGTTGGAACAAAAGGTCAAATTGGAGTATGTTCCCTCTAAGGAACAAGTTGCTGATATTCTCACCAAACCATTGCCCAGAGAAACTTTTGAATACCTCAGACAGAAGCTGGGAGTAGTTGATGCATCATATTGCTATTGAAACTTGTTTGTTTCGAAGAAAAGTGGGTGTACGCGAGTTCCTGAGGAGGATCAGTGTACATACGCTAGTTTATACAGAGACAGACGCGTATATGGTAGTTTGAAAGAAATTAGTAGGGACAAACTCTAATTGAAGAGAGTCTGATATGGGTCTGACAGAGACCATCTGGCACAGGTTCAGGGGGAGCAGATAATCTTCTAATAATGCATTGTTGGCATTATCTTAGAAGTTTTTGGTTCTAGTACACAGTTGTTGTTGGTTTCAGGTGGAACAAATGTAGAGGGAGAACAGAAAGAAAACATGGTTGCTAATCTGAATAGTGATTGACAGATGCTGCTGATATCAGTTATTGGTGACTTTCATAAGTCTTGTTCTAGATATTTCGTCTCTATGTCATGTATCTCTTTTATGGTGTCAAGGTCATGTGACAACCTATTTTGGTTTCCCCACTATTCCTGGGATGAATGATGTAATGTACTTGGTTGTCATATGTAAATTTCTGATGTATCCCCACTTGGTTGGGTGGATGATCCCCACTTGGTTGGGTGATGGATGTACGTATAAAGTCTTTTGGTGATAGGAAGGTCTTTTATGATGTATAAGTCATGATTCTTCTTGAAGAACATCTTTTTGTAGATCTTGCCTACAGTGAGGGGGAGCATGGTGTCTAGTCAATTTAACGTCTTAAATTGCTCTACATAAATTATCAATCCGGGTATCGTAAACTGATGAAGTGTGGTGCACCATATGTGCTCAGTTAACCTTTTTCTTACTTCGTTGTTTTATAGATTTTATTTTTTTTTGGGGTTTTGTTTTTGTTGGTTTCCTAAAGTGTCTAATGCAAATGGAAATCCTATTCTAAGGTCTTAAGAATACTTATAAAGGACAAGTATGGATAGAGATTTCAAGACAAGGCCTATGTCCCTAATGGTGACTTCCAAAACTTAACACTTTAAAAGATATTAAAACATGTTATTGATGGAATTAGTACTTGAACAAAAGTGTAAATATGCAGCTACTTCAATCAAAATGGAATGCAACAACCAATCAATGAGCTAGTGACTATGAAACCCAGTATCCTTGCTGTTGTATGAAAAAGAAAGTAAAAACTGAACTTAAAGCAACTCAAAGACTGAAAGCAAAGCAACTAATTCATCACACTACTTCAACTCTTCTGATCCTTTACCCTTCAGCTCAATCTACCTTATGGGAAGCAATCATGAACAAGTTAAGCAATATGATATCTAAATTGCAAGAAATTAAATTGCATAAAGGAAACTAATCACACTGCTTCAACTCTTCTGATCCTTTACCCTTCAGCTCAATCTACCTTATGGGAAGCAATCATGAAAAAGTTAAGCAATATGATATCTAAATTTGCAAGAAATTAAATTGCATAAAGGAAACTAATCACACTACTTCAACTCTTCTGATCCTTTACCCTTCAGCTCAATCTACCTTATGGGAAGCAATCATGAACAAGTTAAGCAATATGATATCTAAATTGCAAGAAATTAAATTTCATAAAGGAAACTAATCACACTACTTCAACTCTTCTGATCCTTTACCCTTCAGCTCAATCTACCTTATGGGAAGCAATCATGAACAAGTTAAGCAATATGATATCTAAATTGCAGGAAAGTAAATGAGCAAAACAAAACTGATTGAAATAACAATGCTGGAATTAGAACTCAAAAAAAATAAATCAGCAGAAGGACAAGATGATTCCGTCATGTCATTAGTCATTAAAAAGCTATGTGCATTACTAACCTACAATCAACCGGTTGAACACACTTGCATGAATTAAAATTGCATGAATGAAAAATCTAATCTACCAACTTGAAAGCAATCAAATGACATAATGAAATCAAAGCAAAATTACAAAATGAAATCTACTCTACCTTACATTCTAATGTGCTCCATGACATCTACTTCACATCTCCTTCCATGTTGAGAACATCAAAGCTTTATTCAAATTCTTCAAAATTACAAAGTACAACAAAGCTCTCCAAAGCTTTCAAAATCCATCAAGGAAGAACTACAAACTCACAAGCTAAAAAGACTTAAGAACTCGAAACTCTAAGCTCACAAATGAAGGAGAGAGATCTCCTATTTATACAAAAATATGAGAAGCCATCTCATTAATGAGAGTCCATGAATCTCTCCCTCTACCTCTAGAGTCCTAATCAAAATAGGAACTGATAAGACACATGTCTTCTTAGAGTTACAATACAATTAGGAGATGTGACACATATCCTCATGATCCCATGATTCTTTCCACTCAAATTCGAATTTGGCCTTAGAGTGCCACATAAGGGTCTTCTAGAAGCCTCCTTTCAACCTACACATGTCAACAATCTCAACCCATTTGTTAGGTATAAGCATATGCACATTATTTTCTAATTTTTAACCACAAATTCACTTAAAAGGCTTAGAAATAATAAATATTGGGAAAACATAAAGTTTCCCAATGATAATGAAAGTGGGATGAATGTGGTGACATAGTAGTGAAATGGAGGTGAAATGGAGGTGATATAATGGACATAATAGTGAAAGTGTAATGGAAATGAATGACATTTTCAAGACTCAACACATGGTCAGCACGGCAGAGCAGAGATTTTAGCATGTACTCAGGGGGAGCACAACCCTTTTCCCTTGATGACAAAGGGGGAGAATGACTTTGAGGATCTTGGGGTTGCCATCAAGTCCAAAGGGGGAGATTGTTGGCATTATGGCACAGGTGTTGTCCTTGATGGCAACTCACTCTAGTGACAGATCATAGTTTAGGCACTCAGGAAGAAGAAAAAGATATATACGCAGGTTAACTTTGACGAAGCCGCGTATACACATGGGTTAGACGTTCCGAAGTCGCGTATGCGTATACACGCACTTTCTCGCAAGGAAAATCACGTACATGTGGGAGAACTTATTTTTGGTACGTGGTATTCAGTCCTTGGTATTTGAACCTATGGTTTTGGGCCATGATATCTCGTCAGAAGTGTTGATCCCAAGTATTGGGTCCATGGTATTGTTTTGTTATGGTTTTGGACTGTGGTATTGTGAAAGGCCTAAGACTATAAAAGAAGAAGGAGATCATTTGGTAATAGTTCATCAGAATTATTGAATATCTGATAAAGTGTTAGATCTGGAATATCAGTGACTGGGTTATGGTCCAGATCTGGATCTGAATGAAGGAGGAACCTAAGCGCAAAGAGAAGGATAAGTTCTATTGATGGGTCATAATCTTAAGGCTTGATTAATAGTATCTTTGTATGATTTTGATCCATTATATGTGGCGCATGCTTGATCTATAAATCTGGTAATCTAGGTTAATTAATGTCTGAATATTTGAAAGAGTGAATTATCCTTTATAGATCTGTACACAGGTTTAGTGAAGTGAAGGCGTGTATACACGCTGGTTCTGTGAGTAAAAACAACGTATACGCAGGTTGGTCCAAACACAGAAGCGTATGCACGCAGGTTTCGGGTTATTGAAGTAGCATGCATCTCTTGAGTTGTGTTCTAGCTGCTTCTGTTTATTGTTGCAGTGTTCTGGGTTCAGAATTTGGTGTGTGGTTACTGTTACTGTGTTCTGGGTACAGCTGTTAGAGAAGTGTCTACTTGATTTAGTTCTAATTGGTGAAAAGGAGATTGTTTGATGCAGAAAATTCTTGATGATTGATTGATGTTCATGGATCTAGTCTGAAAATTTATGAAACGTGGTCCCTGGAAGAAAGAGAAGGTTGTAGCATTCTGTAGGCCAGCACCTACGTACTAGTATCTTGGCTAGTGCAAGAGCAAAGAGGGTTGTAGCTCCCTTCCAAGATAAGCTGGAGAATGAGAGAGGGTTGTAGCTCTCTGCAAGTAGCAGCCTGCGTACTGGTAAAAGACTGCACCAGTACAGAAACATTGTAAAAAGAAGTTTCTAATTAAAATAAGATAGAGACGAATTGCAGCAGGTGGTTTTCACCCACATTGGATTTCCACCTTATATCTTGTGTTCTTCTGTGTGATTGTCTTCTACTCTGTTTCACTATTTTTGGTTACTGTTTATTTGATTATGATACACAGATTATTGATCAACATCTGTAAGATAAATTAAATTATAAGTTTGCATGGTATACGCGGGTTTCCTTATACGTAGTTACATATATACGCGGCTTTCACTAACTGAAGTAGCGTATATGATATGGGTTTGAAAAAGGAAATAATTGACTTGATAATACTGATTCACCCCCCCTCTCAGTGTTATTTCCAACAAACTTATTCTTCTAGTTCACCATTTAGAAAGGCTGACTTAACATCCATTTGGTAGAACTTGGTTTTTCTCGAGCATGCATATGTGAGAAACATCCTGATAGCTTCCATTCTGGAAACATGAGCAAATGTTTCTTCAAAATCAATTCCTTCAGCTTGTGCATATCCTTTGCAGACTAATCTTGCTTTATTCCGGGTAACCTTTCCATCCTCATTCAATTTGTTTCTGAAGACCCATTTAGTTCCAATAACATTTTTATCCTTTGGTCGTGGAACCAATTCCCAAGTGTTGTTCTTCTCAATTTGATCCAGTTCTTCATTCATAGCTGCTACCGAGTGTTCATTTTGACTAGCTTCCTCAAAATTGATAGGCTCAAAAGTCGCTAAAAGGGCAAAGATGGGCTTGCTGTGATGAACAAAGTCGTCGACTTCTTCTTGTTCCAATTCCTTCATTTATGTTGCCAATGATCTGATTTGACGGATGATTCTTTTGATACCATTCTTTTGAAACTTTTGGAGAAACTTCTTGTACATCCTGTTGATCATTTCTTATTTCTTCTTGGTTGACTGGTGTTTCTTTATTTGATTGGTCTTGTTATGGAGCTTCTTCTTCATCCTTCACAGATTCTACCTCAAGGCCCTCAGATTTTCTTGAAGAGACGATCTCACCGTCTTCGTCAAAAGTAACATTTATAATTTCAACTGTTTGTTTTTGCCTCAGATTGTAGCATCTATAAGCCTTTCTTTTGCATGAATAACCAACAAAAATAACTTCGTCAACATGGGAATCGAACTTGCCCAATTTTTGGTCTTCTCTTTTGATGTGGCATTTACTTCCAAATATTTTGAAGTATTTGACGTTAGATGGTATTCCTTTCTAAAGTTCATACGGAGTCATGTTACAATTATTCGTGATCTGGCATTTGTTTATAATGAATACGGAAGTATCAATTGGTTGAACCCAAAATTTATCATCTAAGTTTGAGTCTTTTAACATGGTCCTATCCATTTCTTGTACGGTTCTGTTTTTTCTTTCAGCTACTCCATTCTGCTGTTGTGTTCTGGCTGTTGATAATTGCCTTTTTATTCCATGTTTGTCACAGTATTGCTGAAATGCTTTGGACACGAATTCTATGCCATTATCTGATCTTAGAAATTTGATCTTCAAAGTGCTTTCATTTTGACCAATTCCTTGTAGATTTTGAATCATTCGAATGCCTCATACTTTTTCTTCAGGAAACTGATGGCTGTCATTCTAGTGTAATCATCTATCATTAACATAAAGTATAATTCCTCGTCTAAACCTTTTGTTCTCATAGGAGCACATAAATCAGTATGTATTAATTCCAATGGACGTGACGCAAAATGTTCCTTTGTCTTGAACTCAACTTTTGTCCATTTTCCTTGTCGATAAGATTCACATATCGTAATGGTAGGTTTTGAGATTTTTGGCATTTCTCTAACTGCTTCCTTTTTTTTAGATCTTGACCAAATTGTTGAAATTTATATGTCCCATTCATTTGTGCCATAACCAACTCTTATCTTCTTTTGCAAAGAAACACCGTTTAGGTGTCTCATCCAAAATATATATTTCATTTGGAGCTCGCTTGCTATAGCCACAATTTTACCAACTTGCCTTTCCTGATTTCACATTTCTCGAGTAGAATAACATCACTGCATGATCGCTGGTTGCTAATGAGTTCATCCAAAGTCTTTGAGCCATTGGAATAGTTTTGAAGAGTTTTTCCATTTTTTACTTCCTTTCATAAAGAAACAATTTCAACTTTCAATGCTTCTCTTTTCTTGTTGCTTTCGTTTAATTCTTTGCTGAGTTGTTCTTCAATTAGTTTGTATTCTTCAACCTAGATTTTAAGATTTAGGACTTGTTCCCTTTCTGTCTTTATTCATCTTCAAGAGTGTTGACATGCTTCTTCTGCGTCAGGTGCCTCTTGCATATTGTGCTTGGCTATAAACAATACTCTTCCGTTGAATTCTTCTTCATTATCATTGTCTTCTTTGGATAAGGAGCTATCTTCATTGGAGAAGAAACTTTTCTTAAACCATTTCTTCTTTCCTTGATTGTTGAACTTCCTAGGAATTTTCTTTCCTTTCGTAACAACCTCATTTTTGTGAGGAAATTTGGCTGCAAAATGCCCAACTTCACAGGCCTAGAGGCCTTGATTTCCCTTGGTCGCATCCATTTTCAAGGTCCGATTGCTTTGTTTGTAGCCTAAGGCTAACCCATTCGTGATTTCAGGTAGAGTGTGGAGGATTTCAAGAGGTTTGGAAACTTGTTTGAGGTACAAACATTGCAAATTTGAGGCTTCATCCTAGCATATTAGCCTTTGAGGCTAGGTCGCAGGTCTCCAAGGCATTGTTGCTCTCATCCTTGGCCCATTCATTGACTGTCTACAATTATATCTGAAGTGAGATTTGTTGCACAAAGTGTTGCAAAAATAATGATTTTTCCGTATGGTGATTTAATTGGCCAATTTAATTGGTGATTTTTTCCAAAATGAAAAAAATCGTGATAAAATCGTAAAAATCACCAAAAAATTGTGAAAATTTCCAATAATTTTTCCAAAGTGGAAAAATCACAATAAAATCATAGAAATCACCCAAAAATTGTCAAAAAATCGTGGATGTTTTAGATACTAAAAAAAATTAAAAAAATGGTTTTTTTTTTTTGTATTTTTTAATGTTGCCAATGTTTTGCTGATTTTTACCATTTTTTCTCGATTTTTACGATTTTTTCCTTTTTTGAACCCTTGTCGATTTTATCCCAATCACGATTTTCATAACATTGGTTGTAGACCCTAACCATAAGATTGAAACCTAATAATAAGCCTTAAAAACGCTAAGAAAATAACACATAATAATTAGAAGAATAATCATAAGTGTTTGGTTCTCATTTCTTGCTATTTGGGTGACAAATATTGGTCATTGGAAGTATGATCTGATTAGACAGTTACTGATCTAATCTCTCAGTGGCATCTTTTTAGTATTTTGAGCATTTGATAGTGTTCCTTGTATGTGGTGATTAATTGTGAATGATTTTGTGGACTAATCTCATCATTAAGTGGACTAATATATACTACAGTGAGCTCATTTTTGTTGGCAGTGGTTTATTTTAAAGTTTGGTGCACTTCTTGAAGTGGTTACTATTGGAATTAGGCAACTAAAAGGACATTGACATTGTTATTGGTTTCTCTCTTGTCTTGTCAAGGATATCATTGTTTGTTTACTAACTATCTCTTGGTTTCTCCTCTCTAATTGCATTCAATCTTTGCAACTCATTTTGCATGGTTAAACTCTAGTTGCATCTCATTTGCATAAGCATTCCTCTTTTGCAAATTGCATTGCCTAGTTTAATATTTTTGTTGCATTTCATTAGCTAAGCTCACTGTTAGCAATCTCATCTAAATTGCTTATAGTTGTGCTATTGCACTCTTAAATACTTCTCATGTTCTAACTGGCTAATCTAATAAATGAAAGAGAAATTATAATAAGCACATATAAGTAATAAGGAGGCATTGCTATCATTTTTTTGTTTCTTGTAATCTATGTTAACAAGCGATAATTGTGATGTATTGGTTAAAAGTGATTAATCTTATTGAAGTAATTTCATCTTTGTTGAAGCATTCCTAATTTTGTCATCTTGCACTATCATCCTAGATTATAATTGCATAATTAGAATTTACCTCCAAGCATAAGCTTGGTTGATAGATATTTAATGCCACCTTCTCTCCCAATTTGCGATGGTTGACCCTTTCATTGTGGTTAAAATAGATAACCTTGCATTTCTCTTGTGGACAATCCCTTGTAGGAACGGAGACATCTAGGTTGTTAGAACTCTAGTGTAGGTGTCATTAATGAGGCCTTAGTCTCCTTACCTTGGAGTTTTTTCTACAACCCTGTGCGAGACTTGCTTCAAAACAAGTGAGGAGAAGGTTCTAACCTAGACTAGGCATATAACTAAAAATAACTAAGATCTTGCATTCCAAATTTAAATTAGATCTTGCATTTCTTCTAGGATAGGTCTCACATCTCATTTTGGTAGCGGTTGCTTATCTAATAACTTGACATATTAATCGTTGTTGTACAAGTATTTATTAATCTCAAGGCATTGGTATATCACGAATATATCATAATAATTGAACTGGTTGTGCTTAATAATTTTACTTGCCACATAATTTTAAATCAAGTTACTAGGATATTCATTTGTATCTCCTAAACTTGTTGATTCTCAACGAGTTCCTCATCGATTCACCTTCAGGGACTACCCCTTTTATCCTGCTTTAGGAGACAACTTAAACGGGGTGACTAGGGATCAAAGCGATGACCCCTACTTTGAGCATTGAGCCTTTGGTGTACACATAAAATGACAACGTTTTCTGGCACCGTTATTGGGGATAGAATTTTTCTGTTCCTGGTTTAACATCTCTCACCAGGACACGATTCTTGTTCTCGGTTTCCCTTTACTAACTAGCACCTGGGTGTCCAGAGTTAGTTTTCTATTTGAGAGGTGACTCCAATTATTCCTCCATCCACAAGAGCATATACTAGAATGAATCCAAGTAGCTTGGTTAATCCCACTCTGGATCCTAAAAAGGCCCTTAGAGTTTGATTAAACAAGCTTGATTCTTGTAAACATCTTGTTTTTCTTGGACAAGAATCCTTCCATGATATCCATTTTCTTTTTCTTGACCTGCCCGAGGAAGACATCATGGACTTTTTCTCTCCTTATGACTTTGATAATGTTCAATGTTATCCTCATGATCTTCCAGAGCATGGCATTGACAAGTTTCCCTCCTTCCAAGACAATAATGCGATTAGTGCTAGTGATCATCTCAAAGATCTTACAACTTTCTTGGGTAGATATACTAGCAAAGCTAATTATAATCATGAAGATGTAAAGATGAAGCTCTTTATTCTCTCCCTAGAAGAAGATGCATTATATTGGTTTATGGAAAATCCAGATAACCATTTAATTCATTACAAATGTTGGTTGGATAAATATGGTGATAAGAGAGAAGGAAGGTATTTGCTCAATGCCATTAATGATATAAAGAAGAAAGAAAATGAGACTACGACAAAATTAAATAAAAGGATTAATGGTATTGTTAAAGAATTACATCAATATTATAAACCTACCGATAAGTCTCCGTTGTAATATTATCTCACTGCATTTAATGTCGATACTTATTATGAGTTAAGATGTGCTAAGCTGATTGATTATAAAACTACCTAGACTTTAGCTGAAAAATTGGAACAATGTAGAAAGGCATCTGGGAAGTCTGAGACTCCAAGCCTTGATAGATGTCCAAGCAAGTCTCGTGAGCCTACAAGAAAATAAGCTTAGCAAGATGACCATGATCCTATTAAATAATTGGCGCAATTGATTAAGGATATGAAGATTGAAAATTCAAGAGAAATGAATTCTATGCAAGCTAGGTTGATCCAAATGGAAAGATCACAAGCACAAAATTTTCAACCTAGGAATAATAAAAGGAATAATAATAATGCATGGAGAAAAAAGACCTCTCCAAATGAATAGAGACTGCCAAATCTGCTTGAAACTACAAATGTTATTTATCAACCTTTGTCATATTGTAGACCTTGTGAAATCTTACATGATGAGGTCTCATGTGTTATTGCAAGGGGAATATTGGATGGTGGACAAATGGTAACAAGTTAATGTAATCAATCAGGATCCTCACTTGCCTATGGAAGATGTAGATCATGATGTGGAGATGCTCCCTTCATCCTTTCGATTAATAATTTCATAAATGAAAAGGAGCCTATTATAGATTTATATGGAGAAATTCCATCTCAAGAACAAATCTTGGAGATTGCAAAAAGTAGGGGTACAATTATCAAAGAAGAAATAAAGATCAAAACAAGGAATAAACTGCTTCTAAGACTTATCATTCTGGTTTGAAAATTGATTGGGTCACATGGATCATTAATGCAATATTTTTTGTTCCTATCCTTGAAATTTTGAAGATTTTATCTCAAAGAGCAAAATTCTTGAAATCCATTGGGGTTAGTCAATAGGAAAGGGTTGATGCACACTCCAAAGATGAATAAATTAATTTAAAGGAGCTAAACCGTTACATGAAAAATGAAGACCATCATCCTTTCTTCATGACCTTGATGATGAATGATCGTCTGTTGCATAATTGTATGCTGTACTTGGGGGCTTCAACTAATGTTATGGCTAAGAAAGTCATGGAATAGTTGAATTTAAGGATATCAAGGCATTACCACAATATATGCTCCATGAATTCGAAGAATATTGAATTTCTTGGAATGACCAAAGATGCTTAGAAACATAACCATACACCATTATTACTATGGATATTTCTATTATAGATGCACTTGACGTATGGGAAATGCTCTTATTGTTGGAAATAATACTGAGAGGGGGGGGGGTGAATCAGTATTATCAAGTTCTTTTAATAAATCTTCCTTATTTATTCTTTGAATTATTTTTGCATGTCAGTACCATAAAATAATGAGCATGAACAAAGAAAACAGATAGTCACACCAAAGAACACAAGATGTAAGGTGGAAACCCAATGTGGGTGAAAACCACCTGCTGCAATATGTCTCTATCTTTTTTCAAAATAGAAACTCCTTTTACAATGGTTTTGTACTGGTGCAGTCCTTTACCAGTACGCAGGTTGCAACCTGTAGAGAGCTACAACTCTCTCTTGTTTTCCAGTCTCTCCTGGAAGGGAGCTACAACCCCCTACTTCTTTTCTTTCAAGGACCACTTTTCATAAATTTTGAAACTGGATCCAAGAACATCAAAAACCCATCAATCTTTGATTTCACCAAAGCCAACCCGCATACATATCTGCAAATATTTCCTTATAACTTTGCAGTTGTTACATCAGACATACCCAGATCATAACATGTGTAAAATAAAACATGCATCAATAATTCAGACCCAGATTATTAGATTTATAGATCAAGCGTATGCCACATATCACAGATCAAAATCATATAGAGATACCACTATTCCAGCCTTAAGATTTTGACCCATCAATAGAACTTATCCTTCTCCTTACGCTCAGGTTCCTTCTTCATTCAGATCCAGATCTGCACCAAAACCCAATCACAATATTCCAGATCTAGCACTTTATCAGATATTCAATGATTTAGAAGATGCTTTGCCAAATGATCTCCTTCCTCTTTTATAGTCTTAGGCCTTTCACAATACCACGGGCCAAAACCATAGGATCAAAAAACTGTTGGACTAATACCATGAACCAACCATGAAAGTACGTGAGATCAACACTTTTGGATGCAATACCACGGGCCAAAACCATAGGATCAAAAACTGTCGGACTAATACCATGAAACAACCATGAAATTGCGTGAGATCAACACTTTTGACGAGGTACCATGGTCCAAAACCATAGGTTCAAATACCAAGGACTAACTACCATGGACCAAAGGTAAGTTCTCCAAAATATACGCGCTTTTCCTCATAGGTTCAAATACCAAGGATTAACTACCATGGACCAAAGGTAAGTTCTCCAACATATACGCGCTTTTCCTCATAGGTTCAAATACCAAGGACTAACTACCATGGACCAAAGGTAAGTTCTCCAACATATACGCGCTTTTCCTTGCATGAAAGTGCGTGAACTTTTTCTCTACATGAAATAAACTTTTCTCTGCATAAAAGTGCGTGAACGTTTCTCTACATGAAATAAACTTTTCTCTGCATAAAAGTGCGTGAACTTTTCTCTACATGAAATAAACTTTTCTCTGCATATAAGTGCGTGAACTTTTCTCTACACTATAATTTATTATCTGAGATGAGTGGGTTGCCATCAAGTACAACATATGTATCATAATGCCAACACTTATCTTGAAAGTTTGCAGTTGATCTTGGTGGGTGCATTCAATTGGACTTATCTTATGCTACCATCCCTTCAATTGATAGTGGTATGGTCAGTCTCTACAGAAAAATTGAAAGGAGGTATCATGTTGAGAATCTAGGGGAGCCCAACAATGCAAATGTTGGTGGATCACTCGAAGACTATAACACACTATTGCAATTTTTTTTGAGCTTGTGATGAAACGAGCCCAAGATTCCACATCATCGATCATGAATAATAGAGGAAAGAGAAATGGATTTGTTAGACCTATACAATACAATGTTGGAATACTTCATCATCCTAAGAGGATCAAGATTCAACATGGCACATCAAGGAAGCAACCAATGGATCCTGTTACACACCACCTGTGGGTGATATCCATAAGGCATTTTTTTCCTAGAAGGTCCTAAACCAACAACCAACAACCCCTTGCAACCACCACATACAAATTTATATGGAGAAATTCCATCTCAAGAACAAATCTTGGAGATTGCAAAAAGTGGGGGTACAATTATCAAAGAAGAAATAAAGATCAAAACAAGTAACAAACTGCTTCTAAGACTTATCATTCTGGTTTGAAAATTGATTGGGTCACATGGATCAGTAATGCAAATTTTTTTGTTCCTATCCTTGAAATTTTGAAGATTTTATCTCAAAGAGTAGACTTCTTGAAATCAATTGGGGTTAGTCAATAGGAAAGGGTTGATGCACACTCCAAAGATGAATATATTAATGTAAAGGAGCTAAACCGTTACATGACAAATGAAGACCATCATTCTTTCTTCATGACCTTGATGATGAATGATCGCCTGTTTCATAATTGTATGTTCTACTCAAGGGCTTCGACTAATGTTATGGCTAAGAAAGTCATGGAATAGTTGAATTTAAGGATATCAAGGCATTACCACAATATATGCTCCATGAAATTGAAGAATATTGAATTTCTTGGAATGACCAAAGATGCTTAGAAACATATCCATACAAGATTATTATTATGGATATTTCTATTATAGATGTACTTGATGTATGGGGAATACTCTTATCTCGAAAGTTTGTAGTTGATCTTGGTGGATTCATTCAGTTGGACTTATCTTATGATACAATCCATTCAACTGATAGTGGTATGGTCAGTCTCTACAGAAAAATTGAAAGGAGGTATCATGTTGAGAATATAAGGGAGCCCAACAATGCAAATGTTGGTGGATCACTCGAAGACTACAACAAACTATTGCAATTTTTTTTGAGCTTGTGATGAAATGAGCCCAATATTCCATATCATCAATCATGAATAATAGAGGAAAGTGAAATTGATTTGATAGACCTATACAATACAACGTTGGAATAATTCATCATCCTAAGAGGATCAAGATTCAACATGGCAGATCAAAGAAGCAACAAATGGATCCTGTTACCCACCACTTGTGGGTGATATCCATAAGACATTTGTTTTCCTAGATGGTCCTCAACCAACAACCAACAACCCCTTGCAACCACCATATAGGTAAATGTGCCACCATCTCCACCACCTGAGCCATCCATTTAGCCCCTCGTCCATTTGTTATGATTGCATGTTTGAAGGTGGGACTTCCATCCGTGAAGGTATGCCAGTTCATTATGAAATTGGGTACTTTTGTTTACTTATCATGTACACTTTTGGGCATGGATTAGTTAGGGGATACAACAAAAAGAGTGTTTTAAAGTGTAACTAGGTTCGGTATTCATAATGAAATGTAATTGTGATTTTATGTAAGAGATGTAAAGAATAAAAACAAAATTATTGTAATGCTTGTATCATGGGTTTCATGAACAAGAGATTTTATTTTAGTACAGGCTCTCATTGAGAGCCCATAGGAATTGTGTCATATAGTCATAAAAGTATAAAGAGTCATTGTCATGTAATGAAGACATGCTATACATTGTAAAGAGTCACACTTGTCTATGTGAAGTCATCCTCCAAGTCCTTATCACTAGCCCTCTTCAAGTCGGCCTAAAACGAAGGGAGAAATCCAGAAGATGATGTCGACCCTCCTTCAAGTGATCATGTTAGCCTAATAGACATGATAAAACATGTATATATACAAGTACTCGAACTCACTTCAAAGACAACAATTTGATCAAGAAAGTCTACAAAGAATTGCGATAATCATACTAGAGAAATCCATTATCTCAGCGAAGCAAGAGGGAAGAAGAGAAAAGTTAGTTTGCAGACTATTTTGGTTAATATATCCTCGTACGTGCAAAGGCAAAAGATATGAAGGTGCCAGAAGAAGGTAGAAGTCTTGTAGCTACATCAAAGTGATATTATTTGTGAAGAAGACCTCACTAGAAGGGGCCAAGTAGAAGTTCATTAGGTATCTCTCTTGAGACCTCAAGGAGACCGAGATTCTCAAGGAAGTTGAGAAGAAGAAGACCAAGATTCTAAAGGAAGCCGAGAAGAGGAAGAAGAAGAGCAGTGTTGGTAAAGGAGGCTAGTGACTTGGTCTTGGGAGGACTCTAGTGTCAAGGGTCATTGTCATGGTCTTGGTGTTCGTCAATTGAATATCTATAAGAAGAATTATGTTTGGGTTTTCCTCTCAAAGAGTGAGAGGTTTTGGCCTTGCTGACAAGCCTATTACTATGCCTCATGTCTCTCTATTTGTTCATGATATGGTAATTGTATTGATGAAAAAAACACTATAATAATTAGAAGAAAGAGAAGATCTAATCAAGAAGAAAAAGTCTTTCACAAGAAAATATCATAAGTAGAGAAATCACCTAACTATTGATGCCCTAGATTTCTTAGCATGGTATCAGATCTAAGGTATTAAAGTCAAGAAAGGACATCTAATCAAGAAGGCACACAAAGATTGAGTTTCAAGGAAGGATCAAAGAGAGACAAAAGATATCAAGCAAGAGATCAAGATATTCATCATACCAAAACCCTAGATCTAAGGAATAATCATCAAGGAGGAAGAATAAAGAAAGGATCAAAACCCTTGAAGCATTTTCGAGTTCATCATTCATCCATCACCAAAGAAGTGGAAGCTCTTCAAAATACTAAGGAAGGCTAGGTCACACGAACATTGTCATCATCTTCAAGGTTCATAAAACAAGATTTATCTCATCATTCTTTCAAGGAATAATCTTCTACTATCTACATCAACATCAAGATTAAGGAGGAAGCAAGCGGAAGAAGCAACATTCACTCAAGTAAGTACATGACCTCATTTGAAACTACCAAAATGTATTTTTGCAAGGAGAAAAAAAAAATAGTTGGGTCTTCAAATTTACTTGCATGGAAGAAAAGAACAAACCTAAATCTCATTGAGAATGAAGTCATGGATCACATCAAGGGATTAATAACCCAACCTCCCAAAGAAGATACTCAAGCACTTGCTAAATACATGAATGGGGAAGTTAGGGCCCAAAGGATTCTCATAGATTCCCTGAAAGACTCTCTCATCCCATATGTATCAAAATTAGACACATTAAAAAAAATATATGACAATTTGGTAGAGTTGTTTTCCATAATTACTACAGGAGAAGTTATCTCTCTAAGGTAAGAACTCTACAAATTGAAGATCTCAAGAGAAGAAGGAATAGCCTCATATTTTGTGAGCATTTTAGAAATAAGAGATCAACTTCAGGAATTGGGTGAAATAATGTCTTACAAAGAAATTACCATTGTAGTATTAAATGAACTACCAGAGGAATGGGACAACTTCACTTCAAGTATTTATGGGAAGAAATAAGACACCCCTTTCCAAGATTTGTGGTCATTATGAAAAATTGAAGAAACCAGACTGAAGGGAAAAACTGATGTGGGATTGAATGAGCATAATCAAGCATATGCTGTTATGACAAAAAGGAAAGGGAAATTTGGAAAACTTGGTCCTAAAAAGAAAAGGAAGAACATGGGTAAGGTGCAATGCTTTGGCTATTAAGAATATGGGCACTATAGAAGAAATTGTCCTAAAATTAAAAGGGACAATAACAAGAGAAACAAGGAAGAAGCTCATATTACCGAAGAAGTGGAATAACCTGAAACAAAGAAGCCTAAGGAGGAAGTGAGAGATCTCTACTATGACTAAGATGATCTCCTTCAAATATTCTTCTATTGTGTAAAGTATAGGTAGGTATCTTTTTAAATAATATAGGATGCATCATATTAGAGAATTGTTGGATATATTGAGAGGGGCGGTGAATTTGTATTCCCTAGAAATTAGCACTTTTAAATCTTTTAAGAGAAATTTAGTTAATCTTCAATTAGTATTAATGTTTATGTAGTAATAAAAATAAATAAAAGAATGTAGTAGGCACAATAATTTTAGGTGGAAAACCCCCTCCTGGTTAAAAACCAATGAACGTTTTTCTAATAAATTCTTTAATCTTCAGCCCCAACTAAAATGAAAGCAACAACTTCCTAAAATTCTAGAAAAAACATTCTTCTCCATCTCCACCGGAAGGACGCCCCAACGCCCTGGTTTCTTCAGTAATCAATTGAATGGATGCCTCAACATCCTAGACCAACCTACCACCCTGAAGTGTTCACAAGATCCAACCTGTAGGCGACTTCATGCACCTTCCTAGCACCTCCCTGCCACCCTATAATGACTGAAATTAGGCAAGAGTGTGGATTCCTGTACTAGGGACAACGATCCATGATCGAATATGATTTACAATGATTTTAATCGAACACCCAATCACACTATGACCTGCAACCCAACCATGACATCATCCTAACGTAGACTCTTGTACCTCCCAATAATGCCTTTTCAACTCTAGGCAGATTGACTCTTTTACAATAATTACCTTTCCAATGATGACACTTTTACAAATGTCTCTTTTACAACTTTACAAAGATGAATCTTGTTGTTGGCGCTTCTTCACAATATATAGATGGCTGTCATGTATTCAGAGGATGTCCTGCTGCAATGCTTCCTTTGATTTGATACTTCTACTCTTGAATTATTGCTTGAAAATTGCACTTGAATCTTCTACTACCTGCATGCAAAATTTTCCTGGCGAAACCAATCCCAAAACAAAACAAAATACCCTTTAACTTACCTCTGCCGACAAAACACATGTAAGTGCATAATAATGAATAAATACAAATTAAAATTACAATGCATACCTGAAGTGTGCTTGTCACTTTTGTTGTTGACTTGTTGCAGTAGTAGACAAAGACTCCCACTCTTGATATAGGCCTGGACTCTATGCAAGACTATATCCAAAATTGACCTAAAAATATATACAATAAGAACTGATGACAAACCCTAGACTTGTGATGGACCAAGTTCTAAGTACAACAAGAGATACGATTCTATCAACTATGACAAGACAAGTAACATGAACTTACAACATCATATAGATTTAGCAAACTTGGTGTAGCAACAAGAATATGTAGCATAACATGTGTAATATCAAGAATAGGACATCCGAAAAACGAATTGTGACATATATAGACATAGAGATATAACCGAGACACTGTATATACTAATGTTGTCCTGAAAAAACATATGTCATAGATGATACTCAAAATTAAAATGTAAAAATTATTCATACATACCTTGCTATAGGAGACTTACCCTTGACTGTTGGTGTGTGGTCCTTACTGTAGTGATCCTTTAATGCATGCTTTTTCTTTCCTTCTAGGAGCTCGATATTGAATCTATTGTATCTATGTAATTTTGGATCTCCAGGGTCTGAAATTTCGTGCTGTGGTAGCCCTTTGAGTTCTCTTTCCAACCCCATAGGTCTAATCAAGATTGGATTCTTCAAGAAAGAGTTATGGCCAATATCCCATGATGATGTGATTATAGACTAGTTCGGTAGAACGAACTTGTACGAAGTGCCACGTGTCAATGTTGTGACCTTCAGCGCTGAAAATCATACCCAACAAACTAAAGTCCATATTTTTTCTGCCACTATTCATGAAATATGAATGTAATTCTCAAAGAGAAAGTTATGATGATTTTCCCAATGTCACCTATTTGACATTGAATTCGGGAGCCTTAAAAATCCCTAGCATCCTCAGATAATATATCAGAAAATATAGCGAACCAAGATCTGAAATTCAGTCACGAGGTTCATAAAGATTTCGGTTCAAATGGTTTTTAATTTCAGCTTCTGAATCTTCACAGAAAAATAATTATGGTGAAAATTCCACAATGACCTGTTTGAAGCCACAAAATCCCTACTAGAGGAGGATATGAGGGTCACTATTTATATGAAAGTCTTGAGTTGAGAGGGTCCTCAACAAGTGAACGTTGGAAGGATTTTAGGAAAAAAAATAAAAAAATTATTAATTATTTACTATTCAATGACCACAACCAATTATGAGTGCCATCCCACAACCCCATAGGGTTTTAACCCACTAACTGGGGTTAATGACTTCAAACACGAATATCTCTCAAACCATGAAGAATTACATGGCGTGCCATATATCAGCGGAAACATATCGATGAGTAGAATCCATATAGAATATCCTTGACTAATAATAGAGTAAGTTGCCAGGTGAAAATTCCCATGCAAGATTGGGTTGCCCCTGGTGCTACTTGGGTTGACATCAATGACAACCAGTGATCAAAAATCTCCCCCTTTGGCATTGATGGAAACACAAGTACTCCCCCTATGATCATGACACTTCTTCCTACTGCCTTCTCTCCCCCTTTTTCATCAATGGAAAAGGGTAACTGCCCTTGACAAACAACCATCTTGCGAACCTGTACACACTTCCACTCCCCCTTTCTACTCGAGCAGATAAGAGAATGGTTCTACTGAAAACTTGGGAGAATCCAAAGCTTTTGGTGAAGATACTCAAATGCTTCATGAGGTAATGGTTTGGTAAAGATGTCAACAATTTGTTCCTTTGTGCCAACATATTCAAGCTTGATATTTTTTTTGGCGACCTGCTCTCTAACGAAATGATATTTAATTGGAATGTGCTTCATTTTGGAATGCATCACAAGATTCTTGGAGATACTGATGGTGCTGGTGTTATCACAAAATATTGGAATAGGCTCATCAAACTTGACTTGAAGATCTTGCAAAGTTTGCTTCATCCAAAGAAATTGTGTACAATAAGCTGTTGTCGCGATATATTCTGCTTATGTTGTGGATAACAAGATTGAAGATTTCATTTTACTTAACCATGAAACAAGATAATGATTAGGTGCTCAATATTTAGCTCAAAAATCATATTTCTCATATTAGCTCGAAAACCGTATGACCGCGTCCATCTCGTCAAGACGATCGCAATGCAATTCATTTCACCGAAAACGAATTCTGGATGAAGGAGAAAAGGCCTGTTGTTCGTTTTCCTAAACAACTAAAAAATTACAGAATGGGATAGAATGATGACATGGCAGTCCAGTCAGCAAGGGGAATCTTCTTCAGTTTTCACCCAATGGGGTTGTGACAAGTGTCACCTCCGAATTCGCCAGTGTGGTTGTGTGAAAGGGAAATTGCCTAGTGGCTCCAAGGTGGAATTCGAATTTAATTTTATTTAAATACTATTACATATTATATAGATAGTTATTATTTATATTATATTTTTTTTAACTATATATTATATTTCATATATATATATATATATATTTAAATATTAAAGATCAATTATTAAATCCACATTCAAATTAAACCAAAGTCCACATGGAATATATGTTATATATTTGAAATGGCATATTAAACATTAAATGGTGCATTAAACCAAAGTTTCAAACTATGGGATTGCATATATATTAATATGGCAAAATAATGTGATGGGGAAGGGAAGGTTTGAACCCATGACCTCCCCCTCCTAATTCCAGTGCATTTCCAATAGACCACCGAGGGTGCGCATGAAAGGAGGCCGCCACACAGTCCTTTATGCCGTAGTTTGATGCCGATGATAGGGTGGTGGGAGCCATCCCTGCAGGCCAACCCCCACCCCATACAACCTCAAGCACAAGTCCAAGTGCCAGCCAGTGGAAGCGCTAATATCGTTTTAGTTAAACTAAGCCCCTTGAAAACATTAAGTAATCATGCTTAAAATTTGGGTTAAGTTGGTGGTGGATTTGGCAGCGCACCAAATTAGGCGGAAACTGCCAATTTTGGTGGACTTAATTGGAGTCTCTCTAGATTTAGTGGAGGTTTCCTAGGAAAAATTGAATGAAGAATAACTTTCTCAATTTTCGACCAAATTGAGATCAGAAAGAAGTGTTCTTGGATAATTTGGACCTTCTAAACTCATTGGTTTAGGTATTTGGAGCCATAGAGCTTTGTAAACAACAATTTTTCTTTATTGAGCTAATATAGAGGCCTAAGCCATGGAAGCTAGACCAAGTAGATGTAGCCTCCTTCATCAAAACACTGTGTTAATGTGTCTATTTGATGGTTTGTTGTATTGTAGATGATTGCTGTTCATTATTCATTTTTGAAGCTATTTTTATCTTGAATGTCTTGTTAAACTTAAGGAAATTTACCTGTTTGTAAGAACTAACAACTAATGAAACCTCAACACAAAAAGAAAGAAGCAAGAACATGTTTATAAATATGTAATTTTTATTAGCACAACAAAACTAATCATACAAAAACATATCAGACAACCACCTAGATAGAATGTTGCTCCACTGTTACTCTTAAGATCATCAACACTTCCTGCCCAATCTGCATTTGTATAAGCTTGGATAACCAGATCATTTCCTTTGGGATACCCTAGACCATATTCCGTTGTGACCTTAAGATATCAAAGAATTCTTTTGATGACAATAATATGAGATTCTTTTGGTGTTGCTTGGAATCTTGCTACTTGTCCAACTGCCTGCATCACATCAGGTTGAGAGGCTATCACATATAGGAGACTACTAGTCATGGATCTATACAACCTTTGGTCCACATCCTTTGAAGAATATTCTAAGCTTAATTTGCAACCTGTTATCATGGGGGTAAGGACTGGCTTGCAATCTTCCATCTAGATTTTTTTGAGCATTTCCTTGATGTACTTGGTTTGATATATGAATATTCCTTTATCCTACCGAGAAATCTGAAGCCCCAAAAAGTATGTCAGCTCGCCAAGCATAGACATTTCAAACTCACTTTGAATTTTTGTGGCAAATTCTTTACTTAATCTGTCATCATTGCTTCCAAATATTATATCATCCACATATACCTCGATAATTGTTAGGTTATCTTGATCCACTTTCACATAGAGATTACTGTTAGTGCTTCCTTTCTTGAATCCTTGTTGATTTAGATACCTATCAAGACGAACATACCAAGTGCTAGGAGCTTGCTTGAGACCATATAGTGCCTTCTTTAATCTGCAAACATAGTTTTCTTTGTCAGTAAGCATAAAACCTTCCAGTTGTTCAATGTAAACTTATTCTTCCAGTTTACCATTTAGAAAGGCTGAATGAATATCCATTTGGTAGACCTTAGTTTTTCTCGAGCATGAATATATGAGAAAAATCCTGATAGCTCCCATTTTGGCAACAAGAGCAAATGTTTCTTCAAAATCGATTCCTCCAACTTGTGCATATCCTTTGCAGACTAATCTTGCTTTATTGATGGTAACCTTTCTGTCCTCATTCAATTTTTTTATGAAGACGCATTTAGTTCGAATAACATTTTTATCCTTTGGTCATGGAACCAATTCCCAAGTGCTGTTCTTCTCAATTTTATCTAGTTCTTCATTCATAGTTGCTACCTAGTGTTCATTTTGACTACCTTCGTCAAAATTGCTAGGCTCAAAAGTCGCTAAAAGAGAAAGATGGGCTTGCTGTGATGAACGAAATTGTCGAATTCATTCAGTTCCAATTCCTCCATTTATGTTACCGATGATCTAATTTGACGAATGATTCTTTTGATACCATTCATTTGAAAATTTTGGGGAAACTTCTTGTAAATCCTGCTGATTATTTCTTATTTCTTCTTGGTTGGCTGGTGTTTACTTATTTGATTGGTCTTGTTATGGAGCTTCTTCTTCATCCTTCAGATATTCTACCTCAAGCCCCTAAGATTTTCTTAAAGAGACGATCTCACAGTCTTCATCAAAAGTAACATTTATAATTTCAACTATTTATTTTTACCTCAGATTGTAACATCTATAAGCCTTTCTTTTGCGTGAATAACCAACGAAAATACATCCGTCAACACAGGAATCGAACTTGTCCAATTTTTGGTCTTCTCTTTTGATGTGGCATTTACTTCGAAATATTTTGAAGTATTTGATGTTAGATGGTCTTCCTTTGCATAGTTCATACAGAGTCATGTTACAATTGTTCATGATTAGGCGTCTGTTTATAATGAATACGACAGTATCAATTTCTTGAACCCATAATTTATCATCTAAGTTTGAGTCTTTTAACATATTTCTAGCCATTTCCTATACGGTTCTATTTTTTCTTTCAGCTATTCCATTCTGCTGTGGTGTTTTGGTTGTTGAGAATTGCCTTTTTATTCCATGTTCGTCACAGTATTGTTGAAATGCTTTAGACGTGAATTCTCCACCATTATTTGATCTTAGAAATTTGATCTTCAAATCGGTTTCATTTCAACCAATTCCTTGTAGATTTTGAAACATTTGAATGCCTCAGACTTTTTCTTCAGGAAACTGACGACTGTCATTTTGGTGTAATCATCTATCATTGACATAAAGTATAATTCGCCATCTAAACCTTTTGTTCTCATAGGACCACATAAATCAGTATGTATTAATTCCAATGGACGTGACGCAAAATGTTCCTTTGTCTTGAACTCAACTTTTTTATGTTTTCTGTGTCGACAAGATTCACATATCGTATTGGTAGGTTTTGAGATTTTTGGCATTTCTCTAACTGCTTCCTTTCTATTGACCTTGACCAAATTGTCAAAATTTATATGTCCCATTAATTTTTTCCATAACCAACTCTTGTATTCTTTTGCAAAGAAACACCCTTTAGGTGTCTCATAAAAAATATATATTTCGTTTGGAGCTCTACTAGCTATAGCCACAATTTTACCAAACTTGCCTTTCCTGATTTCACATTTCTTCGAGTAGAATAACATCGCGTGTCCTTGATCACACATCTGTCCAACATTGAGAAAATTGTGATTCATATTTTCAACCAACAACACATCCTTTGCTAATGCATCCTTTCTTCCAAGAGTGACCGTACCTTCTCCTATGATGTTTGAAGACTCGTCATTTCCAAAACACATTGTTCCATCCTTCTTTTATTTCAAGGATATGAACTTATTTCTATCTCTAGTCATATGGGTTGACAAACCACTATCAACATACCATACATTTATGTTTCTTTGAGCCTTGAGAGAGAGAGCACACATTTCAGTCTTCCTTTTCCATACTTGTTCATTCTGATTTTGCGAGAATTCCTTTGAAGAGCTTCCAATTTTGCAATCTTTGGCCAGGTGTCCAAAATTGTTACATTTTTAACATTCAACATCATCTCTCAAATGATCAAATCTATTGATATTTTGCTGAGTTCTGGAATATCCATTTCTGAGAGATCTCCTGGAATTATATTCATTTCAAACATACATGCGAAACTGTGCAACTTTATGTCCAAACTTTCCACATGAATAACAATGACCATAAAATATTGGTTGAAACCTGGGAATAAATATTATTCGAGGAATTATTTTCCAAGGTTATTCCTGCTAATATTGATCTCTTGATCTAGCTGGGAGATTTACCTACTTGGTATATTTTTCATATCCATCTTCTTTAGTTGTCATAGAAGGACTTGATTCCTTTAAAAAAATTTCTTTGTAACCAAGACCAGTCTTGTCACTGCATTATCATTGGTTGCTGATGAGTTCATCCAAAGTCTTTGAGCCGTTGGCATATTTTTGAAGAGTTTTTCCTTTTTTTACTTCCTTTCATAAAGAAACGATTTCAACTTGCAATGCTTCTCTTTCCTTATTGCTTTCCTTTAATTCTTTCCCGAGCAGTTCTTGAATTCATTTGTATTCTTCAACCTCGATTTTAAGATTTAGGACATGTTCCCTTTCTGTCTTTAATTAATTTTCAAGAGTGTTTACGTGCTTCTTCTTCGTCGGGTGCCTCTTTCTTATTGTGCTTGGATATAAACAATACCCTTCAATTAAATTCTTCATCGTTATCACTGTCTTCTTCAGATGAGGAGCTATCTGCTTTGGAGAAGAAACTTTTCTTAAACCATTTCTTCTTTCCTTGATTGTTGAACTTCCTAGGACTTTTATTTCCTTTCGTAACAACCTCATTTTTGTGAGGAAATTTAGCTGCAAAATGCCCAACCTCACCACAATCAAAACACATTAATGGAATTTTACCTTTGAATTTTCTTGTACTTGTTCTCATTTTCTGTGTGAAGTAGGCAACTCTTTATCTGAGAATTCTTCTTAATATTTTTCCTTTTCCTCATCCTTACAATTGCAAGTTTTTGCTTTCAGAGTTTGATTTTCCTTACTATTCTTCTTGGATGTGGAAAATGATGTTTCTAAGTGAGATGTGCCATCTTATTCTTCAATCCTCATTTCATATGCTATAAGAATTCCATGCAATTCATCTATGCCAAGATTGGTCAGATTCAATCTATCTTTCAAGACAAATACCTTAGGGTTAAATCTTCCTGGAAAGGTTCTGAGGATCTTTCAGACAAATTTTTTTCGTTTCAACAGGTTATCCGAAACCTTCCAATGTATTTGTTGTTTCATCAACATGTTGAAAGTATGCAACAATATATTCATCTTCCCTCTTTTTGAGTTGCTCAAATTTTGCCCTGAAAATTTGAAGCTTTGCTTCTTTCACCTTACTTGCATATATATTTTCAAGATTTCCCCATACCTCTTTAGCATTTTGCAACTCAATACCTTAATATAAACAGATTTGATAAGACCATTGATAAGATAAATAAATTTGATAACCCCACTGATAATAATATCTTTAGCCTTTGCATCATATACCATATTTTTCTTACCTTGTTCATCCTGGGTTGGTGTGAAGCCTTTGTCAACGATTTCCCATACTTCATATCCTTGCACCAACAAATGAACCTGCATTCTTCTGCTCCAAAGTGCATAGTTATTTCCATTAAACAAAGGAACTCTATTCTTAGTATACTCCATGATCTTATTATAGTTGTTAGACTGCTATTGAAGGAACTAAGCTCTCATACCAATTATTGGAAATACTGGGGGGGGTGTGAATCAGTATTCCTTAGCAATTAGCGCTTTTAAATATTTTAGAGCATTAGTTAATCTTCAATTATTATTAATGTTGATGTAGTAATAACAGTAAATAAAAGAAAAAAGTAGGCACAATAATTTTAGGTGGAAAACCCCCTTTGGGTAAAAAACCACCGAGCGATTTTCAAATAAATTCTTTAATATCCAGCCCCTACTGAAATGCAAGCAACAATTTCGTAGAATTCTAGAAAAACATTCTTCTCCATCTCCCACTGGAAGGCAACCCCAACGCCTTAATTTCTTCAGTAATCAACTGAATGAATGCCCCAACATCCTAGACCAACCTACAACCCTAAAGTGTTCATAGGCTCGAACCTATAGGCAACTTCATGCACCTACCTAGCACCTCCTTGCCACCTTATAATGATTGAAATGAGACAAGAGTGTGGATTCCCATACCAAGGACAATGATCCACGATACAATATGATTTACAATGATTTTGACCGAACACCCAATCACACTATGACCTGCAACCCAACCATGATATCATCCCAAGAGAGACTCCTATACCTCCCAATAATGCCTTTTGGACTCTAGGCAGATTGACTCTTTTACAATAATGACTCTTCCAATGATGACACTTTTACAAATGATTCTTTTACAACTTTACAATGATGACTCTTAGCCTTGACACTTCTTCACAATATACAGATGTTTGTCATGTCTTCAAAGGATGTCCTACTGCAATGCTTCCTTTGATTTGATACTTCTGCTCTTGAATTCTTACTTGAAGTTTTACTTGAATCTTCTTCTACCTGCATGCAAAATTTGCCCAGAGAAACCAATCCCAAAACAAAAAAAAATACCTTCAACTTACATCTGCCTGCAAAACATATGTAAGTGCATAATAATGAATAAATATGAGTTAAAATTACAATGCATACCTAAAGTGTGCTTGTCACTTTTGTTGTTGACTTGTTGCAGCAGTAGACAAAGACTCCCACTCTTGATATAGGCCTGAACTCTATTCAAGACTATATCCAAAACTAACCTAAATATATATACAATAAAAACTGATAACAAACCCTAAACTTTTGACGGATCAAGTTCTAAGTACAACAACAAAGACCATTCTATCAACTATGACAAGACAAGTAGCATGAACTTATAACATCTTATCGATTTAGCAATCTTGGTGTAGCATCAAGAATATGCAGCATAAAATGTGTAGTATCAAGAATAAGACATCCGAAAAATTAATTGTGACATATAGAGACAGAGAGATATAACCGAGACACTGTATATAATAATATTGTGCTGCAAAAAGCATATGTCAGAGATGATACTCAAAATTAAAATGTAAGCACTAATCGTACATACCTTTCTGTAGGAGACTTACCCTTGACTGTTGATGTCTGGTCCTTACTGCATTGATCCTTGAATTCATGCATTTTCTTGCCTTCTAGGACCTCGATATTGAATCTATTGTATCTATGTAATTTTGGATATCTAGGGTCTGAAAGTTGGTCCTGTGGTATCCCTCTAAGTTCTCTTTCCAACCCCATAGGTATGATAAAGATTAGATTGTTCAAGAAATATTTATGCCCAATCTCCCATGATGATATGATTATAAACTGGTTCAATAGAGCGAACTTGTACGAAGTTCCACGTGTCAGTGTTGCAACCTTCGGCCCTGAAAATTATACCCAACAAACTAAATTCCTTCCTATTTCTATCAATATTTATGAAATTTGAATCCAATGCTCAGAGAGAAAGTTATGAAGATTTTCTAAACGTCACCTATTTGACATGGAATTTGGAATCCTGCAAAAACACTAACTTCCTCAGATCATATCTCTGTAAATATAGCGAACCAAGATCTAAAATTTGGTCACGAGGTTCTTCATGATTTTGGCTCAAATGGGTTTTAATTTAAGCTTAGGAATCATCAGAGAAAAAAATTTATAGTGAAAATTCCATGATGGCCTATTTCAGGCCACAAAATCCCTACTGGAGGAGGCTATGAGGGTCACTATTTATATGAAAGTCTTGAGTTGAGAGGGTCCTCAAAAAGTGAAAGTTGGAGGGATTTTTGGAAAAAAAAACTAAAAATAAAAAATTATTAATTATTTACTATTCAATGACCACAACCAATTATGAGTGCCATGCCACAACCCAATAGGGTTTTAGCCCACTAATTGGGGTTACTAACTTCAAACACGAATATCTCTCAAATGTGAAGAATTATGTGGTGTGCCACATATCAGCAGAAACATCTCGATGAGTAGAATCCATTTAGAAGATCCTTGACTTAGAATAGAGTAATTTTTCAAGTCAAAATGCCCATGCAAGATCAGGGTAGCCCCTGATGCTGCTTGGGTTGACATCAATGACAACCAATGATCAACAAGAATGACATCATGGTAGAAGCATTAAGAACTCATGATATAGGTAACATGTAAAATTTCCGAGACAAAAATCTATAGCTATATAAGGTATAATTCTTGAAAACCTCATTAAAACATACTTATGGAGAAGTCATCTAGAACAAGACTCATCATACATCTACATAATAGGATATGTTAGATTCGAAAACTTCTCTGATGGAACCTTCACTGTAAGGTTCACCAATCATGAAGAAAGACAAATGGAATTCATAGGATGATGGTGTGATGACATAACAGGAAAGTAGGTCAACATAATAAGACTTCTTCATTCAGAGGAAGCTGAAGCAAAAATTCTGAGGAAAGATGAGGTATGTATGCTCACAGATAATATGGTTACAGACATTATGAATCAATGTTCCATCTTGAGAAGCATAATCAGAGAAAGGATCTCCTCTAGGATGTAGGAATGCATGGATCACATATTTACTAGATGAAATCAACATAATATGTCCTCATATGAAAGATGAGGTAACTAACTACTATCGAGGAATTCTAATTGGATGTTCCTAGGAATGAAAGATGTGAAGAAAGAAAGGAAGAGATCATGGTATAAGCAATAATGCTAAATGCAGTAAACATCTGAGAGACCAAGAAGATTTGAATATGATATCTCCTAGAAAGATAAGACTCTAATGGAAAGTCTGGAAAGGTTAGAGACCCTTGAAAACACATATCTTTAGTAGATGTGTCAACATGTACACTAGATGCTGATACTTACAGGAAGATGTCATGGTGAAACACCTTCACAAAGGTAATTATGATTTAAGTGTTCATTACTTATTTATGAACTAGTATTTGGATGGGCTTATGCAAGACTACCAAAGGTAATAAATATGAATATCTTCCAAGATAACCATATAGAAGGATGCAAGATCCTTCCAAAGAAGAAAGAATGATGAAAGTAGCATAACATGAAGTAATGCCAAATATAGACAGATAGCTCACTTTCTAGTGAGAAGGATGATGACATGATAGAATCATGGATGAAAGTGATGAATGGTCTGTGCCCTATGAATAAGTCCCCAAAATAAGAAGACTCCTTGACAAAGAAAATACATGACATCAAAGGAAGGAGTTCTTCTAGCAACTGGTTGTCCCATTGTGGTGAAGTAAAATTATAAGTGCGGACACAAACAAATTCCTCTAGCCCGATAATGGGTCTAGCCACAACTGATACATTCTATGGAAGATTTCCTTAGGTCAAAACCAATTAAGAGGGCCTACCTCTTAGCACGCTTATCCCATTTGATTATGTCCTTGCTTGCTCACTCCAGCTATCTCTTGCTTCCTTCTTCAAACACCTGAAACAAGTAAACAACAACAAACAACAGCCTTGATAATAGAAAAATTGTAATTCAACCTACTTAACAAGTCAAGAAACATTAAGCCATGAACAAGTAAGATGAAAAATCATGTACAAAATCAATCCATAGTTGCATATATATTGAATCAAGAAGAGATTAAAACCATTGTCTTGACGTTGCCGTTCTCCTTCAACAAAACCAGGTTCCCACACACCTCTGCTAGAATTCCATGATGGCCTCAACAATAATAGTTTTAAGGCTCTTCCCTTGAGGATTCACACTAACCCAAATTCACACTTCTCCCTCACACAGCTAGAGAGCTACAACTATGAATAGCTTGTTGTTTACTCCAAACTTAATTAGCACTAGCACACCAACATTAACACTTCAACACTAGCTTGTGCTTGGTAAAAATGGAGGCTTATATAGCATGAATAGATGGGAGATGGATCCTCTTCTCATGGGAGAAAGTCTTATCTCTTGAGGTAGTTCCATCCTTATAGGGGAAAAGAGCCCAAACTTACATCCTTGACCCCATCCGGCCAAAGCATTTACCAGACTTTTGTTACGAAGCTTCTAGAGCTGGAAGCTTCGACTCTTTATTCAAAAAAATTTCCATCAGAGGACTGACGCGAATGGAAAAAAGATCAGTCGCTTTGGTCAGTGCTAGGGACATTGTTAATCCCTACATCAGTGCGAGGAGGACAAGGGTCATTAGCGCCGATCTTGTAAACTGGGAAAAACATAAGATTTTGGGAAAATGGTGCAAAGGGGAATTGTTCTGCTCATGAAGAGGGACATAATGGGAGTTTCTTCATGAAGGGGAAGCATGTAGGGTTCACTGTAGAGGTCCTTTAGGATCAAGGAACGGGGAGTACGAGGATAGTGACAAATTGTTGTGTAACAGATGCCACCTAAAGCGTGAAGGCCGAACTAGATTGAGGGATGAAATGCTTTATGAATCAGTGTGGGGAACTGTAGTCTGCCATTAGAAAACCTGCAAGAAAGTACAGATACATATACATAACTGAGAACTCTACCAAATGATACGTGGATCATGGCATGGATTCAACCATCCAGAGAATTATCATGTAAATGGATCCAGGTATGGGCACAACCATTCGTTAAAGAGGATGATAAATGAAACCAAGGTATGGTCACAGCCATCCAATAATGAAAAGGATCACATATGATTACTCATGGTATGTTCACAACCATCCATCTGAAAGAGACATGTATATCAACATAACCATGTCACATCACTTTGCAACATGGAATTTTGTGATCTGAGCCCAAGGTCTTGTACTCCAACACGACCCGATCAAAGTACAAATTCTAACATGCGAATAGATGTGTTGACGTCGAACATGCTAGAAAATCGCTTGATTACTAGTCAATGATGTAAACTGTTAACAAGCGCGAGAGAGACCACCAATAATGAAAATGGTCCTCAAGGTACTATCAACACAATCCATGGAATGTGAATAGAGGAACTGAAGTCAAACACCTGTGAAATCACTCAATCAAAAGCCAATGATGTGAACCTATCGTCGAGTGCGAAGAACTTGTCATTAAGACATGTAAGGTACTGGAAGGGAGTCTTTCGATCAACTTCTCAGATAATGAGTTGAAGTCGACAGGAAGTGACTATGTTGAAGGAGGGACATAATGTATCCCACATCATCGACACGAGACAAAGGGATGCAAAATGATTTTGGATGATATAGAGAATTAGAGGTAAGTGTAACTGCAGAAGGATAACTCTTGAACATATCGACAACACAGTTGGAAGTTTGGCAGCTTTCGGATTCATAGGATCGGTGGTCATGATGATGTGGCAAAGATAAAATGGAAGGAAAAAAATGAATGGCCAAATCCAAGAAGGTCAACGATACAAAGGAGGATATTCCAACTCGACACAAAGCAGAAAGTTTCATGTTCAAGAGTGAGTTGCCGACATAACTGATTAGATTTCCAAATTTTCCCCCACCATTTCTGGCAGGTACCCCAATTATTTTTTAATCGCAAGCTTGAAGGGGATAGCATATGCTTGACCTATAAGTTCATCCTTCGGATGAATCTGACCTAGTAAGTTTAATGAACCCTAGGAAGGAGAAGCTCTTGTTCGTCATGGTGACGAATTCGATGTCATTTAATATTTTAACGAGTCTGACAAAGGTGTAACTCGGTATCTTTTTCATGTTTAGAGAGTTTTAAAAATACATGGAAAAAATACTCCAAAAGGTCCATTTTCGTACATTTGTGTCTCTTGAGCCCGAAAAGGTAGAAAACTATACTAGAGAGAACCGCTTGACCATTTCATTCAAGGAGTACTTTTTTCATAAATAGTGCATCCTAGCCCGAAAAAGGGGTAAACTTATACTGGGGACATGGCGTTTAGCATCTGTTAATGAGTTTGAAATGAAAAGGTATCACTATATTTTTGCTTTTAAAGGGTCGGAAAAGAGCTTGAAATTAGACCCCCCATTTTATTCTCTTTTACGAGTCAAAAGGGAAAAATAATCGGCAATATTTTCATATGAGTTTAATGAGTCAAGAAAAGAGCTGAAACTCATTATCATTGTCAAATATCCATCACCTGTCGCTGTGCAAAAAGGTAAAGTGCATTATCCAATTCTTGAGGAAAAATAGGTTAAAATATTTACAAAACCTAATATTTTCATGAAAAATGAATAAAAAGGAGAAAAGTAAATATATTTTTACCATTTACCATTTTACCTTGCTGTGAAGACTTTTTACTCACTTTTTCCCTAATTGTTCCGGAGCAGATTGTGGGAGATCCTGGAGGTCATTTTCCGAGCCACCAGTTACAGGTAAGAGCCAAGGCCCTAAGCTTCATTTTCATGTCTTTTATTCCTATTTTTAACCATTTATAGGTTTTTTGAGGGGGGTTTTATCAAAAGTTTTTCGTCCTCAGTTGGCGTGACTTCTGGGCACAGAATCATGTTGGCCAAGGGTAATTAACAAGGCCTATCGTGTCGTCAGCACAATTTTTTTTAAAACAGTTGCGTCGATGCCATGAATAGGGAAAAAACCTATTTCCTCACAAAACCACCGTTGAAATTTGAAATTTATGGGTTAAGCATGATTGTTGACTCAAATCAATGGATTTTGTAGGAAAGAATAGTTGAAAATGGTAGACTGGAAAGAACGAGAACATGAAGATGTGGACACCCAGGCACTAAATGATCCAAATTTCCTGGAAGCTTTGAGGGCTTGTGGGCTCCTCAAATTATTTCTCATGCCAGGGATATGTGCCAAACTTGAGTTGCTTCAGTACCTGATTAGTCTCTGGGACATAAATTAGGAAATATTCGTCATTGGTGACGAGGAGTTGGAGTTATAAACTTCAGATATATACCTCATTACATGACTGTCCCAAAGAGGGGAACCAATCAACTTGTATGGGCCATGACCGATTGGGGCAAGCATATCCACGTTGCTTGCTGAACATTTCACTTAGGCCCTCAAATCCAAGAGTGGGAAGATTGAGATTTCCATTGTTTAGGATCTAACAATGAGAGTGCTTCTATTGACCATCAACCAAATGGTGGGGTCCCAAGCAATGCATGAGACTAACAAGTTGAAGTTCCTGTATGCTATCGACTGCACAACACCTACGATATTCAACTGGGTAGAGACCATGAAGATCAACATAGAGCGCCAGTTGACCAATGTTAAGGTAGGGAATCTGAAGCAATTTTGCTTCTGATATGTACTAGTGTCCTTTTTCTTGGAACGGGTGCCACTGTTCCAGTACCAGTTGACTGAGATTGATCCTTCCATGCCATGCGACCCGCGGATGGCCCGCTGGAGTTGTTTGATCCCCAGGATCACTAGGGGCCACACATGTCGTACAGACCTGCATTCTTTTCATGGCTATGATGACAAAAGATTGTCGTGGAGGATTGGACATATAGTGGCACCGACTTCTGTGGAGATCCGGACATGCCGCTACTATATGGAGAGGATTTCGACGATGAAGGTAAAAAATCAATTTTTTTAATTTTGAGATTTTTAAATTTTTTTTTGGTATATATGTGCTTATAACATTTGTCTTGTTAATGTAGATGATGGACCAGAGTGGCCTGCTGGGATGTCCCCAATAGGCAGGCATGTCGCTTACCCGATTGATGTTGTTGCTCCTTATTAGGAGGGGAGTGACAACGAGGAGGAGATCACGAGGAACCTTGAAGGGTTGACTCATGGTATCCCAGAGTATGCTCGGGTGGGAGACATTCCTCGCCAGTACTAGAGACACACGGTGGGAGTCTCAGATTGGATCCGATGATTGTTGACTCGTGTTGCATGAGATGTATCATGCTACCACGATCACCATGCTGATTAGTTCCTAGGTCCAAAACTTACAATTTTTTAGGTTTGTGTGCCACGGATATATGAGGCCTACAAGCTGCCGATGTTATTTTTGGGGTTTTGAAGTATAAAAAATTATCACCATATATATATATGTATGTATGTTGTATTTTCTTGCTTACTATGGTACAAATGGTTTGTTTTATTTTTTCACATGTTTCGTAAATGTCTATCCAACACATAATTAGCTAATGCATCTGTCATTGTATTCATGCATCTAGGAATATGATGATATGTAATGTAATCAAAATGTCTTTCCAGTAGACGAATATAGAGATACATTTTCAATATTTGAGGGTTTATGAAGAATTATTGCCCATTGAGTTGAAGGACGACAAGGTGTGAATCCAGGTTTACAACCAACTCTTGAATGTCAAGATCAATGGCTTCTGACAACAGTTCAATGACCGCACTGTATTCAACAATGTTGTTAGTTGTACGACCTAGATAGATACCTTGAAGGTCAATCAACTCATTGTTAGGGTCATAAATAGCCCATTCCTTGGATGATAGGTTCTGGGTACTACAACAAGCACCATCAGTGAAACCGATGTGAGGAGTCATAGACATCTGCAAAGAATGGAAAACATAGTAAATAGGAAATTTGTTTGAAAAACAACACACCAAACCACACTACACAAAAATGAATGACACATTAATGTACACAAGTAACCATGCAAGATGACTTAAGCATAGTACTTCTTAAGTAAACCCTGTTTCGGGGTTTATCCAGAGGATTTCATTTATAATCAGTAAGCTCATAGGCCCCTTTCTGCAAAAAATGTTTCACAATGTAGGGCCCATGCCACATGGGTTTGAACTTGCCTGCCCCCAACTTATCATTAGCTTGGTCATATAGTAAGACCAAATTACCCTCAGAGGACGTGTGAGGGGAGACCGACTGATCAAAATGGGACTTGACCCGTTTCTTTTGTGCTTCGATAACTAATGTAGTGAGATGACGAGTCTCATCCAGTCATTCTAAATATAAGAGGCGTTCTTCCTGAGGTGATGTTTTGGGGAGAAGTTCAACAACTAGCTTGAGTGGAGGAATCTCACATTCGATCGACAATGTTACTTCCAGACTGTAGACTAGTTGGAATGGTGTTAAACCAGTTGCATCTTTTGCTGAGGTTTGGTAAGCCCACAGAGCTGAAAAGAGCATGAGATACCAATTTGACTTGTGCATCCCAATAGTACGCTGAGGCATTGTAACCAAAACCTTGTTCATAGCTTCAACTTGGCCATTGGCTTGAGGGTAATATGGGGTCGAGCCATTGTGGCAGAAGCCCAATGCGGATGTCAGCTCAGCCATCATGTAATCTCTGAAATGAGAGCCATGGTCTGTGATAATGGCTTGAGGTATGTTGAACTTGGAAGTAACAATGTTGAAAAGGAATTGAGCCGCCGTCTTACCGTCTGTAGAGTATGTAGGCATCACTTTGGCACATTTGGTGAAATAATACACAACGAAGATAATATAGCCATGCCCCCCGGCTGAACGATGGTTACATGTCATATAAGCAATGCCCCATTTGGAAAAAGGACCAACAGTAATGACGGGGTGTAGGTGAGCAGGTGGGGCACGCATCTTGCAGTGGTAAATTTGGCATTCATGGCACTTGCAGACTGCAAGGACGCATTCCTTGAAAATGGATAGCCAGAAATAACCAGCACAAAGGATTTTTTGAGTGGCAGCATAGCCAGACATATGACCACCACATGCCCCCGAGTGACAGTCATTGAGAAATATTTCAACTTCCTCGATCATAAGGCATCGGTGAAGAACTAAATCGACACCGACATGGTATAAAGTATCGCCAATAATACGGTAGGTTAGGAGTGATGCTGAATTCTTCGACGATCATCCTTAGTCAATGTGGACTGGAACATGGACATCTGGAGATACACGATGATATCACCATACCACGGATCAAGGGTTCTAATCAGGAAGAGAGTCTCGTCCGGAAGCTGTTCATTTGCACTAGTAGGGCAAGACTTAGAAGGAGGGGAACAAATTAATTCAGTGAAAACGAGTGACTTCTTAGATTTAGCCGTAGTAAAAACCAAATCGAATTCTTGCATGATGACAATTCATTTAGAATATTTGTCCCCCGATAACTAACAAGTCAGGATGCAGGTCACAGGGTTGCATTTAGAAATCATCGTAGTCATGCGCAAGAGGATGTAGTGTCGAAAGCATTGAACAGCCTGGAGGACAGCCAAAGCCAACTTCTCGACATGGGCATAACACGTTTCAGTGTTGAGGAGATTACAACTAAGGTAGTAGATAACATGTTCGTTTCCTTCGTCATTGTCTTGGACCAAGACCATAACAATGGTGCTAGGGGCCGCAACTAGGTAAAGGAAGTAATCACGATAATAATTTGGGGGATGCAACAGAGGAGAATTTACGAGGATGGCCTTGAGATCATCAAAATATTTTTGGGCCACCTCATCCCATCCGAAGGGCGTTCCTTGTTTTAGCGACTGGGTAAATCCTATAGCTAGCCTAGGATAATTGGGTATAAAACAAGGGAGAAAATTTACCTTTCCTTGCAAGCTCTGGAGTTGGTGCAATGAGGATGGAGGGGGTAAATTTACAATGGCCTTGAATTTAGGTAGATCAAGGTGAATACCATCCTTGGAAATGATAAAGCCGAGGAGTCGTCTAGATTCTACGTAGAAAACACATTTATGCCAGTTTAACTAAATGTTTTAGTGTCTACAACATAGAAATTTTGCCGAAGATGGTCAGGGTGATCTTGGCACTTACGACAATGAGCGGGAAGGTCATCCAAGTAAGGATGGATAATGTTGTGAATATCATGAACACATAGGACATTTCCCGCTGAAACGTAGCCCCAACATTTTTGAGGTTGAAAGGGGGCTTTTTGTATGAGAACATACCCCATGGACAGATAAAAGCTATCTTTTCTTGATCAACCGGTGTGATGTTGATCTAGTTGTGACCAGAAAAACCATCCATAAAGGAAAATATCTCGCTCCCAACACACTCATCAATGATTTTATCAATGAAGGGAGTAGGATAGTTATCTTTAGGACAAGCACAATTGAGATCTCGATAGTCAATGCAAACACGGATCGTGCCTTGTTTTTTAGTCATCGGGACAATATTTGAAACCCAATCTATAAGAGGGATGGGATAGATGAACCCAACTTTGAGAAGTTTTTCAACTTCACCCTTGATAGTGACAACCTTCTTAGGGTGCACCGGGCGGAGCCGTTGGCGAATGGGCTTCGCATGCAGATAAGTTGGTATTTCTTGCACAACAATGCGAGGATCAATGCCAAGAATTTCTTCATAGGACCATGCAAACACATCACAAAATTCCTAAAATAGACAAGTATAAGTATTGATCTCATATGGAGAACAAGATTCCCTGATATGGACATGTTCAACAATACCAGGCTTGATAGAAATATCAATCGGCATCGTTTGGGTAATATTACCCAAATTTCCTTTTGACCATACTTCATGAGTCATGATCAGTGGCAGAAGCGGGATGGAAGGAAATAGAGAGGAGGACTCTTCAAAAGTGGTAGACATGACTGCCGGACGAGGCAGGAACGAGGAGCGATGATGAGTATCGGTCCAAGGTGGTTCCTTGAGAAACATGACTTCCATGATACCTTCATCATCAAGGAAGGTCTCGGTTAAGGGATCAAGTGATTCCAAAGTGCCAAGCCACGGGGATTGAGAATACGTATCGAGAGAGGTCTTCAAAATAGAAGAATCAGAGGATGCGAAACTCGAAGTTGAAACAATTTCCACATAATTGATTTCGACAGGACTAATCGGCATAACCTCGCCCCAGGTATCAACAAGATCTATTGAAGGTATGACCCAAGGATCAGATCTGACCGAGACCATGTTGACATAGGCAACATGAAGTGGAAGTAGAAAAATCCCCATTAAGGTAGAATCTTTAAAAATAACTGCCCCCACACTCTCATAGGGAGCACTAGTGTGCTTGACGTATGGAACATTGCCATCCGAAGAGGAAGAGGCAAAGAAAGACAACTGGTCGAAAGTGACGATCTTCCCTTGATGGGGAAAATGAATCACGTGAAATAGGGAGGAGGATACAACATGAATAGCATGGGTCCAGCTTCAGCTAAGTAGAAGATTGGAATCGAGATTGGAGTCAACGATTTCTACCTCGACTTGCACTGCCTTTCCATCTAGGGTAATGGAAAGGTTATGTAAGACACCAAAGGGTTGTGAGTCGTGCCCATCAAAAGCTTCCAAAGTGTTCGAAGATTGGTTCAAAATAGGAGAACCAATAGCCTTCCAGCATGCAATTGACATGATGCAGGTGGAAGCACCTTCATCGATGACAGCCATGTGGATGGTCTTCTCATTGATGATTAACTGAATGAGAAAGTCAATTTGATGAGGGAGGCACGAAATATGGTTCTATAGATCAAAGCATATCAAATTGGAATCGGTGGGATCGATACCCTTGATAGCTGACATCAAATATTTCCACTGCGATGGGAAGATTTGGAGCACCTCGAGAGCTGTCATAGCTAACAACGTCTGAGCCAAATCCTCAACAATGTTATAGTGCTAAGCGGCTCGAGCGTTAGGATTGTATGAGGATTTCTGTTTCACACCTCGAGAGGGTGGCCGTATAGCGGAATCAGGGTTAGGGTGCTTGATATGAAGAGGGCCAAAACTCGGGGCAGAAGAAGAAGAGCCATCTTCTTTCTCTTTCCCAGTTGTCAGAGCAGGAGTTTGGTAATCTTTCAATCTAGTAGCCACATTAATAGGCATACTCATCATGAACACTTGAGATCTTGAGGAAGCAGATGATTGAGGTTTTTCTACCATTTGGGTTCGCTGAGATGGAAATGGATCTTTGAGGACAACAGGGGTCCCTTTGAGAACATGACTAACTTCGGATTGTCAGGGAAAATCCTTAGTGTAGTGATCCTCCTCTCAAATGAGGCAGGGATACTTAGGTTTCTGTTGTGAAGATTCACCAGCAGATGATTTGGGAGGACCCATTTTTGGGGCATCGACTTTACCCTTGCCTTTGCCTTTCTTCTTACCTTTTGAGGATTTGTCCACTGTGGTAGAATGGACAGTGTGGACTTCTGAGGTCTTACCAAGGCTAGGAGGATTATGGGAAGAACTATTGGGAATGACATTCGAGACTGACTTCTGTTTGGAAGAATATTTAGTAGGGGTTTGGGATACTAAACCAATAACTCCATCAACAGGAGATACAACTTGTGACTTTGATGCTATGGGATTAGATGATGGCCGCGGAGCATCGGGTAATAACTCATATAAAGTGCCAGACTGAGAGTAAACTAGATCTAAGTACTGTGCATGAGAAATGGCTTTCTCTTCAGTAACGCATCCACCCATTATCTATATCGTGAGCAATTGGGGCTACGAATGATTTAGTGAACCATTTAGTGAGAAATTGATCAACAATTTCAAATTTGATCATTTAACGTGTACGTCTCCATTCATAGATGTGATTAGAGATGTGTGTTACAATATCTTGCTTAAGTGATGTGAGAAAATAGGTGATAGTTTCATAGTGGACCAGCAGCTGAAAATGTGTGAGGAAATCCATGGCTAAAGAGTTAAAGTCATGGTAAGTACTTCGAGGAAGCTCGATGTACCACTTGGCTGCAGTTCCTGTGAGGGTTCGTTGGCAAAGATGGAGACGAATGGAATTGTCAATGTAAGAGTTTGAAGAGCACCAGAGGTGATATGTCATCATGTTTGCTTGAGGATCTTCTTTTGCTTTCCCATCGAACTTTGGACAATTTCTTGGTATCTTGGATGGCACCGGAGGCCAATATGGTGAAGGAAGGATTGGATCATTCATATGGCGAGACACATTTGGAAACGTGAGGGTGGCCAAGAATGGAAATTGAGTATTAAAAGGCATAGGAGGTCGGTAAGTGGGTTTGAATAGAGGATTCCATCCTTCTTGGTAAGGATTTTGGCCCCACAGTGGGGGATTTTGGCTATATGGCATCTGATGCTGCCCCCATTGCGGGTTACCTTAACCATAGGGAGGATTTTGACCTTGGATACCTTGGAATTGTCAGTCATAGGTTGCTGATAAGCAACGTAGGGGTTAAAAGGTTGTTGAGCCTGTTGACCTTGGACATATGGATATCATACATGTTGTCCTTGAACATATGGGTGGTGAACCTATTGTCCTTGAACAAGAGGGTTTTGGACCTGATGTCCTTGGGCATAAGGTTGATACACTTGTTTCCCTTGGACATAGGGATTTTGTACCTGCTACCCTTGACCAAAAGGATTTTGAACCTGTTGACCTAGGACATTAGGATTTTGGGTATGTTGTTGTAGGACTTGATCCTAGCCTTGCCCTTGCATGGGTTGACCCTGCTACCCGGGTTGGTTTTATTGTTGCAAGGGTTGACCTTGCAGTTGTAAAATTTGTCCCTAGGGCTGTAGAGGTTGGCCTTGTGAGGACATGGGATGGGAGGTTTGCGAAGCATATTGCATCTACTATTGCACAGTTTGCTGCAACTATTGCAAGGGTTGGCCTTGCGGTTGTTGCAGTTGAACTTGTTGCGGGATCATTTTCCCTTGCTGGTGCACGGATAGCCCTTGCTGCAACAAAGGTTCCCTTGCGGTAACAAAGGTTGCCCTTGTTGTTGTAGAGGTTGTCCTTATTGTTGCAAGGGTACTTGAACAGTGCCAGGAAAGTTTCCAAACTAAATCTGGCCATAGCCACCCTGGAAAGTGGATGGAATGTAAGGAGTTTAGTATTGGACCTGAGCCTCATAGGGCTACCGATATTGGACTTTGCTTGACCCAGACGGACCAATGTGATTTTGAACCTCTTAGTATTGGACATTGCTTGATCTAGTAGGATCAACAGGGTTGTGAATAACGCTAGAAGAAGGCTAGTTCATACCAAGTATGTGAGGTTGTGAGCCACTCACATTGGTGGCATCTGACACCATAGAAACATTCAAGTTTTTCCTCCCAGACGGTGGCACAACTTGGCCACTGTCTAGAGGGATGGAGGAATTGATGGAGACATTCCTCGAAACCACCGGTTGGACCGGACGAGTGACTGGGATTGCCGATAAGAGGGGGTTCAGAATGGTGGGTTGCACCAGGACTGAGGTAACAAATTATTGGGAGGATGTGTTCGCAATGAACGGGCCTGAAGTAGGCATGGTGCCTGATGCCAAAACTGGGTTATGGTAAAGTGATGAGGCACTAGGTGTACCTGAAACCAACTGTGGCAAAGACACATAGTTGGGCGTAAAACTAGAGGGAATGCCCCCTATATAGGGGAAACCTTTAGGAGGAAAAGGATGTTCTTCCTCCTCGACACTATGTGGAGTAGAGACTTTTGACTCCTCCGGAGAGGTGACTGGAGCATCACCTTCAGGTTCCATATCTGGGAACAAACGAAGACGAATGGCCGAAGAAGTACGAGGGGATAATTCCAAAGGAACACTCCGTTGGTCATACGGACTGTAAGGACACTGCAGAGATATAACAACAGGGTCAAACAAAGGATTTAGAGGGTAGATAACTAGTACAAGTTGACTGTTAGTGGTCAGCGAATTCTCAGGAGTTTGAACGAGATTGTCTAGAGATTCTGGGCCAAGATCAGTAGATGACCCAGTATCTAAAGTAGGAGGAGGACGAGATGGAAAAGGTTGAATGGTCAGAACAATTCCAGGTTCAACACCTTGGTCCTCGAGTGACTCCAGTAACTCAGGAATGAATCCTCAGACAATATTTCAGACGGAGGAGAGGAAGAGGAACTAGGTGAACCAGAGGGTTCAGCGATGATGACCTTGTCTTAGTTGACAAAAAAAATAAACTTCAAAGCTTTAAAATGTTATTTAAAGGAAACTCACGATTTGGTCTAGAAAAGACTAATAGGATGTTATCAGATCGTGGGAAATCAATTATTAAGACGCATAAAAATACTGGTGCTTTTTCATTTTTTAATAGTCAAGAAAGAAACAAAGATGACTCTATCACTCTCGATTGGAAACAAGCTCGAAAGGAAAATTGCTCGAATGATATTTCAAGTTTAATAAGTCAAAAAGATCAAATGAATGCTCTGGATGATCCAGGTAAACAAGATTACCAGGCAACCGTGAACTGCAGAATACCTCTCAGCGAGCCGAGAAGTACGAGCAGGTAATCTCCCTGAATGTTGTGTTTGGTGTATCATGTTTGCAAGGTGGCCAACTCGGCTTCCTAAGGATAAAGGATGGCACCCTAGAGGGGTCTCCCATTATATACTCGACGGTACGGGGAGCACAAATCCATACTAGCATTGTCTAATGCTGAAGCTAACGACAACTGCTAGGTTTAAAGATGCCAAAACACGTCTCTAACCTAGACCTTCTAGATATGATTGTTAAAGGTCAGATGCGACTTAGGTTAATTGAATTCATTTTAAAGTCTATCTTGAGTTATGTTTCAGTTTTTAGGCCTTAGCAATGCGACTCGAAAACCTTAAATGAAACTAAATGAGGCAAGACCCTTTCAATTCAATGAATTTCCTACACTAGATAGGGTAGAAAATACACAATCAAATGCAAACAACGAAGCAACTAAAAGAAAAATGATCTTTCACTACTTCACTTTTTGAAAAAATAAACTAATGAAAAATGCATTCCAATTCCTAATTTCCTGACAAGCACATTTCTAACAGTCCTTTCAAAAGAAAAAAAAGTTCTTTTCTTTTTCAAATGCCAATGCAATCCTAGTCTCTAATGATGAAGGCTATCGTAGCACAATGATGCAACAAACTAGAATTTCACACTTTTCATGAAACAACAAAATGAATTTTTCACATACAACACTTCAATGAATCTTTTTTCGAGACAATAAGCTTTTCAAGCAAATGAAAACATGAAAAGAGAGACTCATTCATACTAATGAAGTACTGACTTTACCAACAATAAGAAAAGCAATGTAATCCATGCCGGAAAAGAAACATTTAGACAAGCAAATGAAAACTTTTCAAACTTGTGTAATGGAGGTCAAATTCGTAAAAGGACTGCAAATCAAATGCAAGGAGTAAGTACACCTACAACTCGACTCATTGAGTTCAAAATTAGCTGAATGGATGGAAATCTATATGCCCTAGTGTCACTGACCATCCAATGACTCAAGAAATCAAGTAGAAAGATGATAAACCAACAAGAAAACAAAACCAAATGAAAAACAACTTTCTAGTCAGGGAGAAAATAGTCTAAAAGGCTTATGGGGTCAAAATCATGAGAGAAAAACACACTGGCCAAGATTAGGGACAAACCCTAATCTTCACCTATAGGCATCGGTGCGATTGCCTAACTAAGAACAAGCACCAGAGGCTTGTCGGCCCGACTATTCCTTAGCGTATTGCACTGATCGGTGTGATAGTCAAAGGATTAAGCACGCTGAGCGAGGGAGCCAAGATTTTTTTTTTTTTTTGAAATAGGGACTAGATCTGCTACTATGATTTTCAAACTCATACCAGTAAGCAGGAGAAAAGAAAAAGAACCAAAGGGAAAAAGTGGAACTAGAAAATTTCACACGAAATCATGAAATCTAAGACAAACAGAAGGATTGGTCTCCCCAGTATGGTCGCCAATTTTTCATGAAGTAAAATTATAAGTGTGGACACAAACAAATTCCTTTAGCCTGATAATGAGTCTAGCCACAACTGATACATTCTATGGAATATTTCCTTAGGTTAGAACCAATTAAGAGGGCCTACCTCTTAGTACACTTATCCTGTTCGATGATGTCCTTGCTTGCTCGCTCCAAATATCTCTCACTTCCTTCTTCAAACACCTGAAACAAGTAAACAACAATAAACAATGACCGTGATAATAGTCAAATTGTAATTCAACCTACTTAACAAGTCAAGAAACATTAAGCCATGAACAAGTAAGATGACAAATCATGTAGGAAATCAATCGATAGTTGCATATATATTCAAACAAGAAGAGATTACAACCATTGTCTTGACGTTACCATTCTCCTCTGACAAAACCAAGTTCCCACACACCTCTACTAGCATTCCATGATAGACTCAACAATAATAGTTTTAAGGCTCTTCCATTTAGGCTTCACACTAACCCAAATTCGCACTTCTCCCTCACACAACTAGAGAGATACAACTATGAATAGCTTGTTGTTTACTCCAAACTTAATTAGCACTAGCACACCAACGTTAACACTTCAACACTAGCTTGTGCTTGGGAAAAATGGAGGTTTATATAGCATGAATAGATGGGAGATGGATCCTCTTCTCATGGGAGAAGGTCTTATCTCTTGAGGTAGTTCCATCCTTATAAGGGAAAGGAGCCCAAATTTACATCCTCGACCCCATCCGGCCAAACCATTTACTAGACTTCCGTTACGAAGCTTCTAGAGCTGGAAGCTTTGGCTCTTTATTCAAAAAACTTTCTATAAGAGGACTGGTGTGACTGGAACAAAGCTTAGTCGCTCTGGTCGGTGCTGGGGATAGTGTTAATCCCTGCATATCAGCGCGAGGAGGACAAGGGCCATTAGCGCCGGTCTTGTAAACTGGGAAAAACATAATATTTTGGGGGAAATGGTGCAAAGGGGAATTGTTATGCTAATGAAGAGGGACACAATGGGAGTTTCTTCATGAAGGGAAAGAATGTAGGGTTCACTATAGATGTCCTCAAGGATCAAGGAATGGGGAGTACAAGGACAGTGACAAAATGATGTGTAACACCCATCATCTCCACATGAGGAGCTGTTGTCAGTCCCTAATTAATAGGGAGTCTAGAAACAAGTTTCTTACTTGGAATAAACATGGAAATTCCTAAGCCAAGAGGAGCTTAGGTACATCCCTTATGTAGGAATGAGTAAATTTTTCCTCCCTAATTGATAGGGAGAGATAGACACATTATTATTGTCTTAACTTGGGAAGAAAAAATAGAGGATTGGGTAATCATTTGGCATCTGATACTCTTTGAGGATGAGATAAGGCATCCAAGATAAGAGGAGTCATGGAGGACCGATATTATTTGAGGGTTGAGGAGCCCAAGATAAGAATAGTCCTCATGGAGCACACCCCAAAAACTCAGGCGAGGTATGTTCCGAGAGAGACAACGATGAGGGTGTCTATAAATCATTGGTCTCGCCAGCATTGAGCTCAGATGTTGTGGAGAAATAGAGATGTTAGTCAAGGCCTTGCTATATAAATGTTGGTTAATATGATGCTAAACAAATGGTTTACCAATATGATTCTTCTTATGAGAAATTTTTAGATTGAGAATGACCAAGTACCATTATGAATACCTCCCTAGTTAAGAGGGAGTGTTGTAAAATGTAACTAGGTTCGGTATTCATAATGACATGTAATTGTGATTTTATGTAAGATATTTAAATAATAAAAATAAAATTATTGTAATGCTTGCATCATGGATTTCATGAGCAAGAAATTTTATTTTAGTATAGGCTCCCATTGAGAGCCCTTAGGAATTGTATCATCTAGTCATAAAAGTATAAAGAGTCATTGTCATGTAATGAAGACATGTTACACATTGTAAAGAGTCACACTTGTATATGTAAAGCCATCATGCAAGACCTTGTCACTAGCCCTCTTCAAGTCGACATAAAACGAAGGGATAAATCCAAAATATGATGTTGGTTGTCCTTCAAGTGATCATGTCTACCTAAAGGACATGAGAAAACATGTATATATACAAGTACTCGACCTCAATCAAAGAAATCAATTTTATCAAGAATGTCTACAAAGAAGTGTGAGAATCATACTAGAGAAAGTCACTATCTCAACAAAGAAAGAGGGAAGAAGAGAAAAGTTACTTTGCAAACTGTTTTGGGTAATATATCCTCCCACGTGTGAAGGCAAAAGATATGAAGGTGCCAGAACAAGGTCAAAGTCTTGAATCTAAATCAAAGTGATCTTATTTGGGAAGAAAACCTCTCTAGAAGGGTTTGAGTAAAAGTGCATTAGGTCTCCCTCTTGAGACCTCAAGGAGACCAAGATTCTCAAGGAAGCTGAGAAGAACACCAATATTCTAAAGGAAGATGAGAAGGGGAAGAAGAAGAGAAATGTTGGTAAAGGAGGCTAATGACTTGGTCAGGAGGACTCTAGTGTTAAGGGTCATTGTCATGGTCATGGTGTTCATCAACTGAAGAACTATAATAAAATTTTGTTTGGGTTTTCCTCTCAAAGAGTGAGAGGTTTTGGCCCTGGCTAACAAGCCTATATACTGTGTCCCTTGTCTCTCTATTTTTTCATGATATGGTAATTGTATTGATGAAAATAACACTATAATAATTACAAGAAAGAGAAGATCTAATCAAGAAGAAAAATTCTATCAAAAGCAATTATCATAAGTAGAGAAATCACTGAACGATTGATGCCTTGTATTTCACAACAAAGAGTGGGATTGGTTTGTACTTTCATATCCTTTACCCAATTTGATGGTTAAACTTGTATCCTAGTCCTATGGGATCTCCTTTATTGGCTACAAGGTTTAGGAGTGGCACTACATGACAAAACCCCAATTTTGGTTACGTTGTCCTACTTCTCGACACCACATACATCACTCCCCTATGTTCGTTATAACCCCACTTTCCATATTTCCTATATGGGTCCACATTTTTCCATTGGGTCCACAAGGAGTTAGCTTCCCCCTCCCCTTGTCCACACTTTGGGACAGGTTTGGAACAATTCCCCAGAGGTGGATGTAGCTAAAAAGAAGAGAAAAAGCATAATTTGGCCACTCTCAATAGAAAATGTACCATAAAATGAAAAATATGGACGTGACATTCAAATTTAGCATGTGGGAAAAAACCAAACATGAGCTCTACCCCTATCATTATGGCCATCACCCTAGTTCATAGGGCCCCTTGCATCATTAAGGAAGCTATGATTATCCCAACCCATGGTGAGAGATGAGCTGCCCCACCTTATGGGGGGTATTCACTGCTATATCTTACACATTATGCTCTCATCCCCTTGAGCCTCAAGCAGTTATAAAAAGAAAAATCAATAAAATGTAAAATTCATATGAAGAAGGGTGGGAAAACAAAGGTTAGTGTAACTCAAATACCACGATTTCTCCCTCCCACATTCATACACCCAAGTGTGGGCTTCTGTTATCATGGCTATCCTTGTACTGTGGCATGCGGCTTGGAGCCTTCCCCTGTTGCCTCGCTATGTTCCTTTATTATATAACATGCCACCTGCCATATAATGGATGTACCATGGACATGTCATTCCCCTTAGAGGTTGAAACTACCTAATAGGGTCCTTGGTTAACCTTCTTCTTAAAATTGGAGACACTTGTACGTTCTAAATCCAATTATGAAAGGGCATGCCACTATAGAGTTTCCACTTGCTTCCATGGTTTGTAAGCTCATTTACTCAATTGCATTAATGCTTTGTTATAATCGAAGGTGAGGGGATGTGTTGGATCTTATACGAGATTGTAGGTGGGCCTTCGTATTTGGTTTGGTCTCCCTATATGAGGTCCAAGCCATCAAGAGGATCATATTGGAATTTGTAGGGTGATCGTTGAGAGCCATGGACCTCCTCCATAATAGAGAGAAAATTGCCACATCATGGGAGCCCTCAACAACTTCTATTTCCTGGTTATGTTCCATTTATTTGATGATGATGATGCACCTGAACCACCTTGTCCAACAAACTACACTCTTGCACCACATATTTGGTAGCTGATCCAGGGCCCAGATGAGGATGTATCTGACCATGGGAGATAAAGGGAGGGATTGCATCATTGTTCCAACCCTTACAAATGGGATACAAGTTTTTTTGATCCACTTGGAGACCCATGAAGATGTTTTTGTGCCCCCACATCAAATTGGGGACACTGCAGGTCATTTACTTGGATATTAAGGGGACACCCCCTTTATCACTATGTTTGGAGCCCATCCATTCATTTTGGCACATATTGGACTCCACTAGGCCTCTTCAATGGCCCTTCAACCTATTGTATCTATCAATTTTCCCTCTTTAGAGGCTTATCTTTGTATTTTGGAGCTATCTTGGTGGGCTTGACACTAAACAATGTTATTTTTGCACATTATTTTATTAGTTGGGGCATCATTAGGCCTAATTAGGCAAATCGAACCCTTAGACGATGATATAAATTGATTAAAGGTTCATTCTCCTCTCCTCATCACTTGGATTTGGATGATTGTTTCTTCTTGGATTTTTCTATAACTATTGGAGGAACAATTGGATATCTTTGATGCATTTTGGTATTTTAAAATCCTCTCTTGGTCCAATCATTGTTCATCATCACAACTTCCATTTTTAAGTTTTGACACACTATCTTTCAATCCAAAAGGCACATCTTTCATGCATGATCTTCTTAAACAAAAGAAAGAAAGAAAAGATACGAGAAAAGAAGAAAACAAGACCAAATTACAAATAAAATGGAAACTAAAAGTACAAACAACATGCGAGACAACGTAAGAAAACAAAGGAAAGACTGAAGGAGAACAAATGGAGGATGCATGTGCAAATGAAAATAGAATGTAGATAGACCTATTACTAACCTAACCAACTAGAAGTTCAGGGTTAAGTGTAATGAAATTTACAATGTAACCACCACAGCTGATCTTGACCTGTAATCACAAAGATATGAGTGATTAAAACATACATAAAACAATGTGCAAAAGAAAATATAAGAGCTTGAATAACTTGCACAAAATGTTGAATGCATTGCCTATAGGCAGAAATATGTGTCATAACAACTAGCTTTAACCAACCTACAACCTTACCTTTTCAATTAGAAGAATAATCAAACAATCCTTAAAGGTTCCTTGTGAATGCACCTTTATCAATGATTTCCTCCTTAGCAAATATCCAAAAAGATCGAAACTTATTGTTAGCATAAGGGATTTCTAAGTAAAATGCTTCCATGCAATCATATATTGGGTCATGAAATTCGAAAACATCCTCTTTAAAACCCTAAAATCCTTGAGATTTTTCAATTAAGGCCATGGAATCAGGATGAGAATCGGGTAAGGAAAAATGAATCTGATCATGTCCAAAAGGTCAATATAATGAGTACCTGACATAATCATCAACGAAGGGTAAAGTGCCTCAATTGGTTGACAAGTATTTTAATAGTGAGATGTTAAACCATAAATGTTAGTCGATGTAAAACAACTATCATATGTTATATTGGTAACAAAATGATTAGTTGAATGCTAGTTGTTAGGACCATAATTATGATAAGATGAGATGATTAAGGCATACAATTCTCTGTTAGTGGAAAATAAAGATAAATTAGTTTGAACAAATTTCCAAATGCTTTGAACAATAGAACCAAATTCCTCGCATGTTCAATGTGACAAACCATTTCCTTGTAACTAGTTACAAATTGAATTAACACCACAATCACTAAAAGAATTGAAAAGGAATGCTAGTATAATAAAGACATGGAACCAGTTAGGATGTAATGGATGAAAAAGAGAAATTTGATTCACCAAATAAATCAAGCACCTAGTAACGCTCAAGAGGATACCTGATGCCATGAAGAAAATGATCATCAACACAACATTCACAAGAAAAATTAGGAGATGACTATTTTCAACTATCTTTGATAGGTTTGAATCCTTCGGCCAATGATAATATTTAAAATGATTAGCTTCTTAGCTATTTGCATCCATGAAAGGTATACTCTCCAAACCCAACTTTGATACATGAGATTTGCATGGGGATTAAATAACTGAAACAAAACCTTCAATCTGATCGGAAATTGAATCTTGAAAGTTAAATGGGAAATGAATGACCATGAAACTTCATTTCGCATAATTCATCCCTTACATGGATTGGAGAAATTAACTACATTTAAAATACTTTCTGGTGCAGAATTTTGATTGAAACTTAGCTTGTATCATGGGAAATTGGTTACATTTAAAATTCTTATATGAAATTGATAATATTTAAAATACTTATATAAGACAATCCTATCTATTAATTTCTATTAAAAGAAATTTAATGGAAATCCAAAATTATACTACGAAAATGAAAAGTGGGGCATTTCATGAAATGAGAGCATTGTGGAATATATCATCTAGTTTCTTAATTTTCCAGTTATTTTTCTACAACAAATTAAACATTGTATGTGTTTGTTTTGATGGATAAGGATCATTTTTTGTGTCCAAGATTCTACCAAAAGTTATAATATGTATGTTTTGGTGATATTGGATGTTGTTACTTTACACTACAAGGAAAATACCTTCTAGTAGAGGTTATAACAAAGGTTTTTAGCATTAAAAGGTTGGAAAAATTTGTCAAAAAACATCCGCTAAAACATTCGTGTGTGATAGTGGATGTTTTAGCAAAGGTTTTAATAGCACTTCATCACAACTGAAAACATATGTGCGACTGAAAGTTTTAGCAGATGTTCTTTTTGTCGTGCGCTTAATGGAACAAGTAGCACTAGTACACTACATATATAAAAGAACTGGGTGGCATAAATAACTAAAAGCATAGAGGCATTGAATGAAAAGAAAATCGGTGCATAATTCATACAGTACCGGTGCTAATAGATAAAAAAGCCTAGTGCATTCTTGTAGGGAATTACACTAGGGCACGCAAAAAAATTGTTGTGCTGGTGTTTGTTTTTTAACTTGTAGTGCCAAGGCGTATTGTTTATACAAATGCCTCGGTGCATTAGTTATACAGAATAACCAATGTTGTTAGTTTTCATAATGCATCGGGATAGAAATAATATTTTATAGGACCGAGGTGTTAGTTATATGAAAGCACTGATGCATTAAGAATTAAAATGCGTCAGGGCATTACTCTCAAACAAGGTCGGCTCTTGAATAGATAAACACACTGATGTTGTTATTTTCTGAAAAGACACTATTCATGCGAAAATTTGGCGTCACGGTGATTTTATATAACATAATGCACAGGTGCATTTTTATGTTATAGACGCACCAATTTGTTAAATGAGATTTTTTTTTTTTGGAAACATCGACTTGTGACAGTGAAATTATTGTAATTTTTAAAATCCATTATTCATCGAAAAATCGACATATATCTTATAACAATATCCATATAAATTAAAATTTGATTAGTTCATTTGTATATTATGTTCAGATTAATTTGTTATATTATTAGATTTTGCATCTCTTCATTATAATATTTAATCATCCATATATTTAATCAGTGGTGTAACATTTCGCAATGACATTCGATAACACAATAGAATAAATTAAAATATATTTTATTATATATCAATAAAAGACTCTTTGTCATACAAAATGAGATTGTTATTCGTAACCCCTTCTCTTTCAATTGAGACACTATGTCCATTACATTAAACAAAATGTTTGATTTTCACAGACAATTATTTGAAAAAATAAAACAGGTTGCATTGATATCCAAATAAACCATCATTCTTCATTAGAACTCTTGTTAGTGCTCGAGCTACTTCCATGACTTGGGTTATTTGGAGGAATGTTTTGTTGATTGCATTGATTTTCTTCTTTTTTCTTGATCTTGCATTTCCATCTGCAAACATAAAAATTAAGTGTATTGAGTGTATCTACATTGGTGAGAATAATGGAAATCAAAATAAATAATATACATCAATGTAAATAAAATAGCAATGTACCATAGCAAGAAGTGACTCATAAACTGTGCGCATGGTTTCAAAACCTAGTCTCATTCCTTGTTGCAACAATTCTTCTGCTAGGTAGTTCCATACTTTGTTTCCTGCATGTTGTAAACCCCATTATAAATCATAGATTTATTATAAGGATTTTTTTGTTCTATTATTTATAAACTCAAAGAAGTAAAACAACATAGATACTTACAAATTCCACAATTAAATTTTGATATTCCAACATATATTCACAATATTTATTTAACCCAATGCCAATCAAATCTTCCGATGACTCTTCTTTTTATGTTAGCACCTATTTGAAGACATTCAAGGATGATTGTTGTACAAAAACTTAACATATACAAAAATGAAATCTTAAGTTATTATAAGGAAATATTAACAATTACTCACAAACTTTGAAATCAACCTTTCTATTCCTTGTTTTATTTTATGTGTTGAATGAATTCCATCTTGTTTTATTTTTTGCAAGAAAATACTTGAAAATTAATATTTAATGCTAAATTATTTTTTATATATACAAATTCAATCATGATCACATACATTTGAAGTACGTTGTTGTTGAGATGGTTCCTCCTATGATGCAATTATGTCAATTTCTTTGACCATCTCTTTATACATTTTTTTTGGACATTCCTACTAGCATGTTTCACATATCAATGTATTGATCATTTGAGATTTTCATAATCTTCATGAAAAAGAGTAATAAACTATTTTTCATAATGATATATGAAAACTAAATATAACAAAATCAATATTAATAAATGAATGGTTTGTAGTAATACATACATATAATTCTAGAAAATCATTTTATATAATTAGGAATATTATCTTTTGAATGATTCTTTTTTGTTGTTGTATGTTTTTGCTATTGCAAGTCTGACATGTCTCTTTGGCCATTGCTTTGGAAATGCTTTCTGTACTTTAGATATAATTTGGCTCTTAGAATTGTTGGATTAATTTTTGTATTGTAAGTGGAAAATACGTTTATACGTTCGTTCCACTAGATCCCTCATAGTTCTGTAAAAAATTCCCCCCCTTTCATCAACCTCTAGCACCACTCCAGATGAGCTAAAGATCAATTTATCATCATTTACATGTTCTATACTTTTCCTTTCTTACAACGACATTGATCTTTTCCTTTGTTGTTGCTCCCTGTAGAACATTAAACATACATGAATTAATATATTGTTTGAGACATGCTATCTAATATTCTTAATTATATTATTAATGAAGGTTCAAAAAAAAAACTCATATTGAATAATAATGTTTCATTCACCTGAATGATCGTTTTGCAATTTTTCTATTAGAATTTTATACTCTTCTGCACTTAGATTAGAAATAATATTATCGACCTTGTTCATTTTATGGCTCTGCGTGACACACCAACCTATTAAATCTAAAATGCCTAAATTGAAAAACCCTAATTGTGAAGTGGTTGAGGAAGTTAAACTCTAACATGAAATTTTGGAGGAAGAAGCAAGGGTTTAAGGTAAGTATTTTTTTCTTCTTCTGAATTTTAATTAAATTTAAAAAGGGAAGATTGTAAAAAAAATTACTAGTAAAATCTATAGTAATTTTTTATTATACAGGGTTTTTATTTACTTTTTTTTTTCCTGAATTGTGAATAAATCTAACAGAAATTGTAAAATATTTTAACAATAAACTTTAAGATTTTTGCTATCGAGGGTTTTGAGTGAATCACCATACCTTTCAACTTCTGATATTTCGGTGAATCCAAAATATTTTGCAGCTCTACATTGCTCCCAGTATGTCTCTCTTGCAAAAGATCTCTCTTTTAATTAAAACCTAACAGAAATTGTAAATTTTTTTATTTGTAAAATAAAGAATAAAATTTAAAATTTATACTATGCAGATTTTAGAGTGAATCACCATACCTTTTAGCTTCTAAACTTCTAAATAGTTCAGTTGCTCCAAAGAATTTTGCTGCTGCGTGATCTTGGTATGTCTCTCTTGCAAATCACTCCCTTGAAATTTTGGGTAAAATAATGAAATGATGAATAACATTTTACTATTTAAAAGACTTTATGAAATTAGATTTCAAAAAATCAATTGGCGCTCATTTTTTAATAAAAAAAAAAAAAAATCACGTTTTTTTTTTTTTTTTCTCCGCACATTGGTGCATTTGATAGCCAAACGCACCAGTGCATATATAAAACAAGCATGTTATTTTTTCAAAATCTCGAAAAGGTGCATTTGATAGCCAAACGCACCGGTGCGTATGTAAAACAAGCATGTTGTTTGTTTATTTGTTGGTTGTTGTTGTTTTTTTTTTCAAAATCTTGAAATGGTGCAATTTCTATTTTTAAAACATCGGTGCTTTAATTGTTATAAGAACACCGAGTTGGTTGAATTGGTTTTTATTTTTTAAAATTCAGAAATAGGTGCAAAGAGGTGTTGTTTTTTTTAAATGCATTGGTGTGTTTTTGTAGAAAAGCACCGATATGATAATTTTTTTTTTTTTTTTTTTTTTAGAATGCTAGAAATAGATGTGGGTATTATTTGAATGCCTCAATGCTGGTATTTCTTTAAACACATCTGTGTGCTTTGTTCTTATAAGTGCCCGTTTGGGTTTAAAAGTTGAAATTTTAATTTCACATAAAATGACATATTAATCTCAAATTGTCCTTTAGGATGCATCCACATGAGTTACAGTAGTTCATAATATACATTTTCTTCTTAAAGTCGCCTTATTCTTGAAAAATGGTTTGAAAACTATATTGAAATTCAGATTGTGGTCATATGGTTCTCGAGATTAATTTTGGATATGCATACAAAATTTTATATCTGATTTTTCTCAAATATAGGGACAAAATCTCAATAAATCAAATTGTCAATTCTTCAAATTCCAACTCATTCCATTTTGATGATCAAAGTCCTTCACGAAGTTCTCCCTTTCCATCTCTAGTAAGTTCATATCTTATTTATATTTTGATTATCTAATTGATTTTATTTTTTTAATCCATGTTATTTGAATAAAATTGTATCCAAATTTACATGATCTTGATTCAGAATCGAGTTCAGATGCAAAAAATATTCCTCCATTTCAATCATGTCAAAAGCTCTTATTAAGAGCAGCATATTGCAAGAAATTAGTAGATGAAAATGGACAACCTCTTCACCCTACCAATTGGAACATGGCATCTTCCAGTCACAATCCTGGATCAACAATGGTAATAATTGTTTGGTATAATATAATTTCAACAAACCAATTGCATTAATGTGCTTACTAATATCATTGATATTGTACTAATGTTGTTCAATATTTTTTGAGATTAGGATTCTAGTGATGATGAGCCACCCACCTACCATCTTCCGATACACCCTACTACATTGTCAACTTGGGAGAAGGTTCCATTAAGAGCAAGACTCAGAGAGGAAGCACACAAAGAATGGTTGAATCAACCACCTATTCAATTCCCACTATGTATAGATTCACTAGTTAGGAATGACTACAACAATAGTAGTTCTTCATCACATGTTTGCAATGAAGTCAATAAAATAGAGGTTGGTATGGATGATTATTTACGGGATATGACTACCATGGAGGCAATGTTGTTAGATGAATTCCATAACAATGAGCTAGGGGATGATGCTCATATCGTCGATACCTTATTTTGAAAGCCTGAAATATACTTCCACCAACTCTCTCTTTGGACTTGGTGGTAAGTCAAATCTACTCAGCTAGGGACAATGATGTCGTTGTAGCAACTTAGATCCATCTTGACTCTGGATCTACCAAATTCCTTGAGGGATAAAATATCTTTTCACTCTAAAATATGTTTGCATCTCAAGAGATTTGATCACTCTCAGCGCTTGATAGATCCAAAGTTATGATGGATCTAGGCTGCAGGTTATAAAAAATTGACTTAAGTTTTTTAAATTTAACAATAGATTGAATTTTATAAACCAATATTGAATTAGTTAATTTGTATTTTTTAATAATTTATTATTAATAATATTTTATATTAAAAATTGAATGAGTTAGGCATTGTTTTTATTAATAACTAACTAAATTATTTTACCTTTAATTATTGTTTCCTTGTGAGTATTGAAATATTTTACTAATTAAGTTAGATTGAATATTAATGAATTATCTAATAGAAAAATATTTATCGTGATTTTACAATCATAGTTTCTACCATACTAAAATTTGTAATTTATAAAAATATCTTTGCATTTTTTAAAGGAAGTCATTTTACATGCAATTTCATATATAAAAGTTTGATATAAGTTCACCAATACATAATCTATAATAAACATTATTTCATAAAAACAAACATCATGATGATAACCATCTAACGATCATAAACATCATATAATATACACATTCAAATTCACTACCATCATCTAATTATATACACCCCTAACACATATAAACATAATTAGCTAGCACACAAATCTAATAATCTAACAAGGCATCATCATCGTGATCAAATCTAAATAAACACAAACATTGTAATCTAACATCATCACCACACACATCCTCAAATTAAAATAAATTTTATGTCAAATAATGCTATCACATACACATCTATTTGCAAGCACATTTAATGTACATATCTAACATGACCTAACAATATATACATCAATGCCAACATATAAATTAAGTACATAAACATGAACAAAAAAATTCACCATCCATATATATATATATATATACACACACTCACACACACACACACACACACACACACACAAGTCAAATAACTACATCAAGTCAAATAAGTGCAATCAAATATCCGATAAAATAGACGTAGTGCCAACCTGGTCTGAAGCAGAAGATGATGGATGGTTAACTATTACATGATCAACATCTGTCAAACTCAAATAAGGTGGAGGAAGAGGTGGGTAATTTGCAGTAGAAGAGGATGGATGGTAAACTATTGCACTGTCAACGAGGTATAGCAAACTCTGAGGTGGAGGAGAAGGTGGTTGGTTTGCTCTATCAGGAGAAACAAAAGGCATGTCCTCTCGCTCTAGAATCTCATCATCATATGACTAATTAGGTGTACTACCAGAAGGATCACGGGTGACACCTTGATGACCATGAACCGATGTGGTGGTACTTCCATAAGCATCATGATAAACACCCTCATCATCATGACCATGATCATCACCTTGATCATCGTCATCACCACCCTCATCTAATGTATCTGTCATTGCATGATGCTGACCTGCATCCATCATTGCTTTTAATGCCTTACTAACTCTGATGATATGCTGCATAAGAGACATAATCTTGCACAGACAGTCCCTGTAGAGATCTACAAACATCAGATCCGTGCTGATATCTCGAGGCCTTGCAGGGAAAACTCCATCTTGAACCAAAATTTCAGCCAGTTTGTCATAGTAGTCCATCCGAAATAGCAGACCATCCCTACTATCCCAAATTCCCATGCCCCCTTGAGGATGTTCCTCTCCCTCTTAGGCCTTTCCCATCTCCTCATCTCCTCCATCTGAAGGTAGGGGAGGAGACATGTCCCCATCAAATGAGTCGATGCCTATAAAATATTTAGTACACAAAAATAATTAGACAATTTAATAAAACAAGTTAATGAACATGCTAGAATAAATTTTATCCAAATTAATTAAAACATGAAAATGAAACTAGATCAATTTAAAGAAAGCACTAATATTAACTATGTCATATGGAGGCTTAGCCACTATGAAGAGGATGTTGGGACACCCTCTAGTCAATCCCCACATATGGAAACACCAATGCGACAAACGCATGGTCATCCCCATTGGCCCGTAGCATCAGTGCCTTGGGAGAAATCTTGGATGGAGACTCCAGCATGACCCTCTTGGGAATCATCTGCCCCCACATGCATATACGGACCTCAGTGATTAGCCTAGGAGGGTGATGGTCAAATGTAGGCCTTGTCTATGTAAACCTCTCAAAAAATATACAAAAAATCTCGTAAGTGAAAGGGAAGGTATCCCTCCCATGTCTCAACGCACAACATCTATCTAAAGCCATGCAAAAATTCCTCAAAAAAATGGTAGACCATCTGATGCAACATGACAATTGAATTATAGAATCAACATAATACAAAAGAGGGAAACTAATGTGCTACCCATCACTACTAAAGTGTGTAATGGTGGTGACTAATAACAAGGGCCACCTAACCTCCTCTGCAACAAAAGAATAAATTCGTAGCTTTCCACCACGGACATGAAAATATGATGGACGGACCACATGAGGCCCGGCATTTCTCTAAGTGAAGTGAATCTCAGTTGAAACCCCATGTGGATGTAGTACTTCGGGGGTAGTAATATGGGGTACAGAGGGAGGTACCCAAGGGAATAATGTAATAATGTGATGGGCCATAGTTAATAAATAAAGTGGTTAACCCACATCAGGTAAGGGACCACAAGTAATTAGGGATAATGTGATAAGCCCATTGTATGAGATATATAGTATTGAGAGACCCATGGTAATCACCTCTGGTATTGAATGTATGAAGCCTATATAGAGGCTAGATATTCCCCATTGAAAGATGTCAAGGATTATTGTGTGGACAAGAATATGGCTTGTGGAGTGTTCTCCTTCCTTAAGGAGTGATTGTATGGTGTTACCCTACCTCAAGGGTTTTGATATTAATAAAGAAGTATTTCTATTTCTCTTCTTGGATCGATCTTTATATTTCTAGGCATATTTCCATTTTTAATATATTTGCAGGTTAGATCTACTACAAGTGGTATCAGAGCACTTTCTTGGGCAAAGCAAGGAGATTTTTTATTTTATTTTTGCAGGAATTTTTTGGGGCGACGAGTTTGTGGATCAGATATGAAAATTTTGTTGCTAAATTTGTGAAAACAAATAGCATATTTGGATTCTTTGTGGAAAAATACCAAAAAAAAATCAGCCAAATCAGAGTCTGGATGAGGGAGATATCACTGATTTAAAATCAACTATTTTGCAGACATTTTTTCTGACGATAATTCGTGGATGACGACTCTCCAGTAAAAATTTGAAGTTTTTGTGGGTTATTTTGAGAAACTAATTGTAGATATGAGATCCTCTTGAAAATTCACCCAATTTCAAAAAAAAATTGGTCGAATCAGAGTCCAGATGAGGGATATATCATTGATTTAATTTTTGTGACAACGGGATAGTTGCAGTGCAGATCTGAGTTTCTGAGGGCTCAGATCGAGATTTTCTATCATTCTAGAAGATGCATAATGGCATTCCATTTCCAAAAATAGGTTATACTAAGGATTCTGAGTTATATTGACCAAGTTATTCCCATTTTAAATTTTCGCCAAAGTGATTTAAAAAAAAAACTCTCTCTATTTTAGAGTTCTAGCAAATTGATTTTTACAGGAAAAGATAATGGCCTTACTATTGAAGAATTCATAAAAGTGGCAAATTCAACATTTTGGAAACATTGGAAACCTTTAGCATGGCTTAGTTTTAGAGATGAGGCTGCCATATGGTGGAGCTCACTTGACAACAAGAAGTTATTAAGCCTTCTTGATGAAGAATTTGAAAAAGTCCTTTCAAACAAATGGTCTCATGCTAGAAAATAGCAGAATGAGACACATAAGGGGTTATTTTCTGATGGTATCTCCTTATTACAAGTTCATGAATGTATTCAGAAGGAGAAGATCATTGTGTCTATAAATCCTGGTTGCAAGCATAATTTTATCAATGTTAATTTTGTAAAAAAATTGCAAGTTTCAGCAAAACACATTGAAAACACACAAGTTGATAATGAGGATGTTCAAGTTTATAAAGATTTGAAGATTTCTATGGACAAGTATGTATTGCACTCTGATTTTTATTCTCCAGATATTACTAATGTGGATGTTTTTTTGGGATACTCGTGGATGGAATTTGTTGGTATTATCAATATTAATGCGCAGAAGAAATTCTTGAAGCTTTGGTATAAGAAGAAGAAAATTACATTACATGATATTTCCATCAATAAACAAGTAGATTCCAAGGAGGCTGAAGCAGAAAATGTTGCAGGTACCGACACATCAGATGAGAAGTATGTTGTTGAAGTAATACTAGAAGATAAACAACAATCACAGGTGCCACAACATGTACCAAATACTAATCAGGCTCCATTAAGTGGTGAATTAAAGAAAGATACATCATTGGTTAAAACTTCAGCATATCACCAGCCACATCACCCAACAAGAAAACAACCAACAAGATGGAAACGAATTAGAAAAAAGGACAACAACCCCTACACGACAAATAGAGATGTACGATGAGCCACCCATAGCACATCAACATAGAGGAACCACTAGGATAAAATCCCATCTCAAGTAAGCGAGGCACCAGCTAGATCGAGCAATCACATGTCTCTAGGATGGCTAGATGCACATGCATGGTACCAATGGACGACTCTTTTAAGCAGATCTTATTATTTGTGTTCTTCTTATGTTTCGGGGATGAAACATGTTTAAAGGGGATGGAATGTAGTATACCTAGGGGGATATTATGGGATATAGACGGAGGTACCTAGGGGAATAATGTAATAATGTGATGGGCCATAGTTAATAAATAAAGTGGTTAACGTGAATCATGTAAGGGACCATAAGTGGTTAGGAATAATGTGATAATACCGTTGTATTATATATATGGTATTGAGATACCCATGGTAATGACCCATGGTATTGTATGTATGAAGCCTATATAGAGGCTAAAGACTCCACATTGAGAGATATCAAGGATTATTATATGGACAAGCATATGGCTTGTGGAGTGTTGTCTTTCCTTAAGGAGTGACTGTATGGTGTTACCCTACCTCAAGGGTTTTGATATTAATAAAGAAGTATTTCTATTTCTCTTCTTCTTGATATTTTTGGGCATATTTTCATTTTTAATATATTTGCAGGTTAGATCTATTACAAGTGGTATTAGAGCACTTTTTTGGGCAAAGGGGGGAGATTTTTTTTTTTTTTTTAAAGAGAAACTTTATATATTTATTAAACAAAAACCCTTGAGGTAGGGTAACACCGTACAATCACTCCTTAAGGAAGGAGAACATTCCACAAGCCATATGCTTATCCATACAATAATCCTTGACATCTCTCAATGGGGAGTCTCTATCAACTATATAGGCTTCATACATACAATACCATGAGTATCTCAATCATATACATCTAATACAATGGGATTATCATGTTATCCCTAACTACTTGTGGTCTTTTACATGATGTGGGTAGTTTTTGATACACGATCTTAGGGCGTCCCCCTCAATGAAGGAAAGCCCCAAAGTGCTCGGACCCGAAATCACTATGAAATGCAAAAAAGTAATCATTTCGGTTCTGTAGCATGGGATTCCACAAACCGGCAGGATATCGGAAGGCTTCAAGGCAGTAAGCAATTTTCATTGAGTCCTAACCGATGCCACACACCGAGCAACATGTGCTCGGCAGATGAGAGAGAAAACTGCCTGCATCGGACAGGTAAACGTCATGCAACTTACCCACCCGATATGAATGACGACCGTAGGATCTAGGGGGCCCAGATCAATGATGGAGGCACATCCCGATAAATGACCAGATTTGACAGGCAATAAAGCAAGATTACAGGGGATTTGAACTCCGACGTGGACAATGAGTTGGCAAAAGATTCGTGTTTCGCGGGCAATCTTGAAGCAAATGGAAATAATGACCATTCAAATATGATTCAAAGAATCTGACACTCAGTTCGTTAGAACACAGGTGGCCACCTCCCTGCGAGGCATTACACAGTGATGATGATGCAGAGCAGAGGAATTCGAATAGATAGAGGCAGGGAGACCAGAAAGCCGGGAAGTGGAAACGAACAGTCAAAAGAACAGACTAGCTTTAAAGCCATGAACTGACAGAAGCAGGGGAGACAACAACAACGAGGGAGTTATTTAGATACAGAAGCTAAGAGCAGAGAATAGAGAAAGTAGAAGCCGATCTGACCTAAAGGCAGCATTGAGCCAGACAGAGCTAGAGGGAGTCAGAGAGTCTGTGTACTCCAGAGAAGGCTTGAGAGGTTCAAGCGGACTCCTCGACATAAGCCTGTCATGTATGAGACCCAGATTGGGCTTATACTACTGTGACCAATAGAGGTAGAGTTTCAGTAAGGAGAGTCTGTGTACTCTAGTCCTACTGATTTTCATTTGTTTAGTGAGACTAGAATTGAGTCCACTGTTGTAAAAAATCTGCTTGAAAACATAATAGAGAGGCCACCACTGAAGGCTGGACCAGGAGATGTAGCCTAGGAACATTGAGTGAACTCCTTATTAAACTTGTTGTGTTTACATGTTTGAATTTTATGTTTTCTCTAACTGCCTAAGAGTCTATGTATTCTAGCAATCTTATCGATCCATTGCATAAAGTAACATAGGCACATCCATGCACATGAGTCTGTAATACCTTTAATTCTTATCCTGGATAAATTCTAGATCAAGTGGTATCAAAGCTTAGGGTTACTAAGGTTAGACAAACTTGTGATTGATTTTTTTGTTGAATGCTAACTACATCAAAGCTTAAATTAGGAGAAGGAGAGTTGGTTGAAGCTAACCCAGAAATTGGAAGAGTTTATCCTAAGGGGAAAATGTCAGAAGAAAGTCCCTTGGAATCAGACTCCCCATTCATAGATAGCTTTATGACAATGAAATCCATGGTGGAGGAAATGTATAGAGAATTTAGGAAAAGTAAAGATGAAGACTCATCAAACTCCAAACAAGACAAAGGAGTAGAAGAATCTCTCCTCCTTGACCACTCTGAAGGCAAAGGGAAAGAAGAAAAATTTTTGACACCTCCTAGTAGCCCTGAAAATAAAAGGAAAGCATCTTTGATTAAATTAGATGCTAGATTTGATTTGCTAATATATGATGGAGAGTTGAATGCAGAGAAGCTGGATAATTCGATCAGACAGATTGATGTTTAATGCAGAGTGCAGAGCATTGATTCAGACAAGAGTAAGATTCAACTGGCTAGCCTACGCCTTGGAGGCACTGCCTTGGTATTGTGGGAAGGCAGGACACAAGCTGACATGAAGAAACATGGTAAGATTTTTTCTTTCTGGAGTGAATTTGTTTCTGCAATTAAAAAGCAATTCTATCCACTAGCCTATATGCAGCAAGCCATGATGAGCTGGAAAACTCTTCGCCAATTAAAAGGGCAAAGTGTACAAGGTTACACCCAAGAATTTAGGAAAAGAGCTTTGATTCTAGGAATTTCTTTAGACTCACTTGAGACTCTATTGAAGTATATAGGTGGTCTACACAACTACATAAGGCACAATATCCTCATGTTTAATCCCACTAGCATAGATGAGGTATCCGTTCAGGCTACACATTTAGAAGCTAGAGGTAAGAATGGGAACCCAGAAGTTGGGGGATCATCCAAACCCACTGCAAGCAAGAATAAGGAGAAAAGAAATCAAAAATGGAAAGAGAGGAAGACAAATACTGTACAGAAGAGAAAGTCTTCATCCACTCACTGTAAGAAGGAGGGGCATGATGATGAACACTGCTAGATTATGCATTCGGAGCTGAAACCCAAGAAAAACGAGGGCAAAAAGAAGATAACTACTGCAACTATTCAAAAGGATTTGTGGTCAGACTCATGAGATGAAACAATGATCGTAGCCATAGGTACAAAAGGTAAAAATTCTGAAGCATCTACTAGTAATTCTGCTACTGATAATGTAGAAAATGAGAGGAAAAGACATGAGATTTTTCATATTCAAGTTATTTCCAATCATCAAAAGATTGATACTTTGTTTGATAGTGGTGGACAAATAAATTTAATTTCTGAAGCAATTGTAAAGAAGTTGGGATTACTAACCACACCTCACAAGAAACCATATCCATTAGGTTGGTTATGTGATAAAGCAAAGCTACAAGTGACTAGACAATGTAAACTTAAGTTTTCTTTTGGGTCAGCATTTGTAGATGAAGTTGAGTTAGATATAGTTCCTTTGGATACATGTGGAATTGTTTTAGGAAGTCCTTAATTGTATGAGAGAAAATCTATTTTCTATAGAGTTGAGAACAAGTATCTACTTGTTAAAGATGGAATTGAATATATTGTAAGAGCTCATAAGCTCAATAATAATTATACTCTCATAAATTCAGGGCAGATGAAGAGAATTGTAAATTCGTGCAAACAATTTTTACTGATGGTTGTAAAGGAACAGAAACCTAATAAAACCAATATATTTGAGGGCTGTGATGCTAAACAACAAGCTGATTCAAAAAAAGTTGTTTCAGAATATCATATATTATTTCAAGAACCTAAAGGTCTGCCACCCAAAAAGGAAATAGTACATGATATTAATTTGCAGCAAGATGCTCCATTGCTTAACATCGGAATGTACAGGTTTTCTGCTTTAGAGAATGCAGAAATCAAGAAGCAGGTACAAGAGCTGCTCGAGAAAGGGTTCATAAGGCCTAGCACATCGCCATGTGGGTCTCCAATTGTCTTGGTGAGAAAGAAATATGTCTCATGGAGAATGTGCATTGATTACCGAGCACTGAATAAAATAATGATAAAAAATCGTTATCCTCTTCCTCGTATAGATGATCTATTAGATCAATTGAAAGAAGTTGTTTGTTTTTCCAAGTTGGACTTGCATAGTGGATATCATTAGGTTAGAGTTGCAGAGCAAGATGCAAGGAAGACTGCTTTCAAAACAAAGCAGGGATTGTATGAGTGGCTAGTTATGCCTTTTGGCTTAACTAATGCTCCTGCTACTTTCATGAGAGTAATGAATGATGTAATCAGACCTTTTATTGATGATTTTGTCATTGTATATTTGGATGACATTCTTATATTCAACAAAATGTGGGAAGAACATTTAAAACATGTTAAGCAGATTCTAGATGTTTTGAAAAGAGAAAATCTTTATGTTAAACTCTCAAAATGTGAATTTGGCAAAACGTCTTTGAATTATTTGGATGATATAGTAGGGGGTGGTGAATTGAAGATAGATCCCTATAAGGTTGCAGTCATTGTAAATTGGCCTAAGCCCAAATCTGCTACAGAAGTTAGAAGCTTCCTAGGAGCAGTACAATAGTGGAGAAAGTTTATTTCTAACTTTTCCTTAATTGCAGCTCCCTTACATGCTTTAACCAGATTGAACAAGGTGTTTCAGTGGGGAGGCAAACAACAGAAAGCCTTCGACACCTTGAAAGAAAATATTAGTACAACACTAGTACTAGCACTGCCCGATCTTCAAAGACCATTTGAGATTGAAACGGATGCCAGTGACTATGCCATGGGAGTAGTGTTGATGTAGCACGGTAAACCCACATGTTATCATTCTAAGAAATTTAATTCTGCAGTACTTATTTATCCCACATATGATAAAGAATTGTATGCATTAGTACAAAGTGTGAAAAAGTGGAAACATTACATAATGGGCAAAGAGACAGTTATACATACTGATCATCAACCACTTCAATATTTACACTCCCAAACTAAGTTGTAGCAATCAAGACACTATAGGTGGATGGGTTTTCTACAACAGTTTCATCTTGTCATCAGATATAAAAAGGGCATACATAATAAATTTGTAGACATGTTGTCTAGACCAATTATAAATGCATCTACTATACTTAAGCATAATTCAGTATTGCATGAAAGCTACATTGAACAATATGCTCAAGATATAGATTTTAAAGATGTATATGCAACTTTAAGTCAAGGCAAACAAGTAGGAGAATTGGATTATCATGTTAAGGACCAGCTCTTGTATCACTTTGGGAAGCTATGCATTCCAAAAACTGAAAGAGTAAAGATAATTCGAGAAGCACACACTTATCTAATATCAGGTCACCTTGGTGTAAGTAAAACAGTTGCATAGCTGCAAAGATTTTGTTATTGGCCAAAAATGAATGAGATGGTTTCTATATATGTAAGAGGGTGTACCATGTGTGCTAAAAGCAAGCCTAGTAATAGAAAACTAGGCTTGTACACTCCACTACCAATCCCTTCTCATCCTTGGGAAAGTGTTTCCATGGACTTTGTTGGAGGACTGCCTAAATCTAGGAAAGGTCATGACTATTTATATGTTGTTGTGGATAGGTTCAACAAAATGTGTATTTTAATACCTTGTACCAAACATATTACAACTGAACAAACTGCAAAGTTGTTCTTTTAGCATGTATGGGTTCATTTTGGATTACCCACTTCCATTATATCTAATCGAGATACCCGATTCGTTGGGAAATTTTGATCGATTCTATGGGAATTGATAGACACTAGACTGAAAAAGAGTACAACTTTTCATCCTCAAACAGATGGCCAAATAGAAGTGGTCAACAGGACAATGATCTAGTTGCTCAAAGGCTATTGCAACAAGCATCCCAAGCTTTTGGATGAACATTTATGTTATGTGCAGCATGCTTACAATGGAGCTAAACATTCTTCTACGCAGAGATCTCCTTTTGAGACCTGTTTTGGTTTCACACCAATGTCTCCCTTGGATTTTGTCTTTGGTAAAGACATAGCAGTTGATGGACACAGTGATGTGGACAAGGCAACTAAGTTCATTGAAAAAATCCAAGAGATTCACCAGGCAGTACGGGAACAACTAGAAAAGAGCCAAGCCAAGTACAAGGAAAGGCATGGAAAGCATCGGATGGAACATAGTTTCCAAGTTGGTGATCAAGTCTGTCTGTATATCAGCAAATATAGAATGCAAGGTGAAGGTAAGAAGCTAAAGCCAATAAGGTATGGACCTTTCAAGATACTTGAGAAAATTGGTGAGAATGCTTTTCGCCTTGATTTACCAGCTTACATGCACATCTACTCAGTTGTTAATGCAGAAAGCTTGAGACTATTTGAATCTTCATTAATTGAAGATCCCGAAAGAAGATTCAATTGCCTTCTATTGATGATCTATTGCCTAAATATCTTAATGAGTTGCAGGAAGATACAGTTCTGGACAGGAAGGTGAGAACCACGTGCAGAGGGGATGTTGAGTACCTCAGGATTGGTCTCAAAGGTTCGAAGCCAAGTAGTGTGAAATGGATAGAAATTGAGCAAGCGAAGAATCTATACCCTCACTCGATTGATGCTTAAAATAAAACCAACTTTTAGTGGTCCGTGATTTGAATTGGATCCTAAACACTCTCTAAGTTTTCATGACTATTTCAAATGATGCCAAAAATTCAAGCCTTAGAAAAATCAAGCTATCAGAAGCAGTCCCCATGACAGTTGCAGTTGTGGCCAGAGAAGAGCAACGAGGACCCTCGGTCGAGCATGCAGACCGTTGGCCCATGGTAATGCACATTGGCACAAAATTGGCAAAACCAGAGCCAAATTTGAGAAACGACGCAGGGTGTCCCCCTCAGTGAAGGAAAGCCCGAAGTGCCTGGAACCGAAATCACTATGAAATGCAGAAAAGTAACTGTTTCGATTCCGTAGCGTGGGATTCCACAAATTGGTAGGATATTGGAAGGCTTCAAGGTGGTAAGCAGTTTTGATTGAGTCCCGCTCGATGCCATAGACCGAGCGACACGCGCCCAACGGATGAGAGAGAAAATTGCCCGCATCGGATGGGTAAACGTCATGCAACTTACTGGCCCGATATGAACGACGATCGTAGGATCTGGGGGGCCTAGATCAATGGTGGAGGCACATCCCGATAAATGACCGGATTTGACAGGGAATAAAGCAAGATTACAAGGGATTTGAAGTCCGATGTGGACAATGAGTTGGCAAAATATTCATGTTTCGCGGGCGATCTTGAAGCAAATGGAAATAACGACCATTTAAATATGATTCAAGGAATCTGACACTCAGTTCATTAGAACACAGGTGGCCACCTCCCTGCGAGGCGTTACACAGTGATGATGACGCAGAGCAGAGGAATTAGAACGGATAAAGGTAGGGAAACCAGAAAGTCAGGAAGCGGAAACAAATAGTCAAAAGAACAGACTGGCTTTAAAGCCATGAACTGACAAAAGCAGGGGAGACAACAACAACGGGGGAGTTAGTTCGATGCAGAAGCTAAGAGCAGAGAATAGAGAAAGTAGAAGCCAAGCTGACCTGAAGGCAGCATCGAGCCAGACAGAGCCAGAGGGAGTCAGAGAGTCTGTGTACTCCAGAGAAGGCTTGAGAGGTTCAAGCGGACTCCTCGGCATAGGCTTGTCATGTATGAGACCCAGATTGGGCTTATACTACTGTGAGCAACAGAGGTCGTGTTTTAGTAAGGAGAGTCTGTGTACTCCAGTCCTACTGATTTTCATCTGTTTAGTGAGACTCGAATTGAGTCCACTATTGTAAAAAATCTGCTTGAAAACATAATAGAGGGGCCACCACTAAAGGCTGGACTAGGAGACGTAGCCCAGGAGCATTGGATGAACTCCTTATTAAACTTGTTGTGTTTACATGTTTGACTGTTATGTTTTCTCTAATTGCCTCAGTGTCTATGTATTCTAGCAATCTTATCGATCCATTGCATAGAGTAACATAGGCACATCTATGCACATGAGTCTATAATACCTTTAATTCTTATCCTGGATAAATTCTAGATCATACATCCATAAAACTTTGCTGTATCGAAATAAAGTGCAACTTCTATGCTACAACAGATAATAAAAAAATAAACACATGAAGACACAAATTTTACTGTGGTTCATCCCAATGTGGGACTACATCCACAAGAAATGTTGCTTATAATAGAGAATTTGTACAACAAATAGTTCTTGGTCTGTGCACTCAGATGTAGGCAGTCCCCACACTCAGCTATAGACTCAGGCCTCTGTGCACTCAGTTGCAGAGCCTCACCTTCTTTGTAGATTTTCCTGTAGATTCAACAACTTATGGAACGTACTAAAACACAAGACAATAATATACTCTACTATTTACAATGAAATTCCATAAAGCTTGAAAACAATAATCGACAAGAGGTAGATAATCAAATACAAATAACATAATAGGTATCTGGGAAAAGCCACATCTCAAAATCCCACTATCTGTATTGCATATATTAGAAATCCAAGATGATAATACAATGCTTTTTCTCACAAGAAAAATCCTAGCACTGAGTAAAATTAATCTCCATCTCACAAGAAAACACTTGGCCAAGACTTAGCCAATTCTCTTGCTCTCCAAGCTCCTATTTCCTTATGCAATTCCTATGGCTGATTAGCCCATATTGGGAAACTAGTGCATCCAAAACTACACAATCCCTTCAAGGTTCAGTTTCTAATTTCATGCATGATCTATACAACTCAGTAAATCATACAACTGATAGTACACTATTCCTGCACTCTAGTCTCAACTGGGTCTTTCTCTGAACTGACATGCATGAGTTTCTGATGAGGGAATCTTCAGTTAACTCGAGTAGCACTAGTTGAGTGCATTAGTACACCAACTAACTATTAACTCACTATTAGTTCCTCAAATAGTTTGGAACTAATTTAACTGAACTTAACTCAGTAAACTAAGTTGTCTAATTACAAATCACAATTAAATCATACTGGACCCCTAAAATATAGGGAGAACATATATATGACTACAGAAAGACTTCCAACTTGGAATTCCCAAGCTAATTAAGTTAATTAAACTTAATTAACTATTTACAAGTTTCTATGAGAATGGAATTCGATTTTAATTCTCAGTTTAATTTAAGGACAAATTAAACTAGAATTTCTTGTTGCCATTTCTCAACATTCTTTCCAAAAACCACAACTCACAAATATACAACCATTCAATACACGATATGATTCTTTTTTATTATATCCTTATTTATTATTCATCCCTATATATACTATTACATCGAGGGATATATCATCGCAATATCATGGTTCATATACTATGGACTCCCCTAATACAAGCTACTATGGTCCGAAAATCATTGATCTTTTACAACATTACGTTCTTTTACAAAAAGGAGGGGCTTTGACTCACCCCAAAGCCTATATACTGTGTAGTATATCTACTGTGTGATCCATTTGGGGCTTTGCTTCTCCACTGCTCGGTCCACTTCAAGCTCCGCTGCATTCTTTACTTCGTACTCCGCTCCACAAAATGCGAAGCCTTCACAAAAAACTAGGCCAAGTTGGGATGCACCCAACAAGATGCCAACACACACATGTGACTTGTCCCAAGTCACTGAGCTACTTTGCCTTTGATTTTTTCTGTGATGTTGTTGTAGGCCTGGTTGAGCTATTGTAGGGTTTCTGTGACCTGCTTGTCTTCGTTGCGTGCTTCCTCCAACAATTCCTCTGTCACATGTTCTAAATCCTTATGCACCAACACTATTTCCCTTTGTCAAATCTCCTGAAGCTTCTCATCCACTGCTTGCGATAATTGGAGGGCCTCATCCTGCCAAGGTTGAGACCTCTCTATCAAAATATTCTCCTCCTTCTTAAGTTCGTCAATGTTCTTCTGGAGGGCCTTACTCATTGATTTTCATGAGCCTCTGCAAGATGGGTAAGGTCTTCACAAATGCTTGAATTTCTTCTAACTACTACTACTTCTGCTGCATTTCTTCTTGCATTTTCTGTACATTTGGATATTCCTATAGTGAAGTCCAAATTTCCAAATTTCCCAAAATCTGCCAATGTTGTGGAGATGCTGTCCATTATAGTCTTTAGGTCAGTACCCCTCTAATCTTGTACTTCCTATGGCGTAGTTGGCTGCAGCTTCATTTGCAGCTCACTAATTTACATTTCTTCCACTGGTTCAATAATTCATACTACTATTGGTCTGAACTTAAACATGAACGCAACAACTTATAGATATAATCATAAACACAGAGATGAAAAAGAAAAACACTTCATTTCATTAATAGAAAAATTTTGAACTATGCTTACAAACATAATGGAAATAAGATAGCTCAGTTGATGGTAGCTTATCTCTGAGAAGAGATGTGGCAAATACATGCCTCTTAACTGAGCTACAATGAGGCTCAAGAGACTTTTTATTATTGAACAATAAGGGAAAACCCTAAACAACCAAAACCCTAACCTGAGGAGATGTAACACCAAGAGTTTATGGGCCCCGTTTGGGTTAGTTGGGAAGCCAACTCCCCGGGGTCGTAACTTGGTCATATTATTTCCGTTTGATGTGTATGATACCTTGTTGGAAATATCTCTATAAGGAATACAACTACTAACAAAATGAGCTCAATAATCGCCAAAAAACCGTCATTTAGGGCCTTAAAACAACTTCGAAAGTTCAGGACCTGAAAAACTACCAAAAATAGTAAATTATGCTACGATTTAGGAAACATATGAAATTTACTGTGGGGTCTAGGTGGAACACGCAGGTGGCCACCAATATCCACCTGGATCAACTATCATCTTATCCATCTCTATATTTACTTTTTCCTTATGCTTTGGGGTCAATATGTAAGGTCTTTGCTTGACTGGCTTCACATCAGGTTTAAGGAGAATCTTCATAACTCCCAAATCTCCTACTATACCCTTCATTTTTGAAAACTTAGTGGGAAACAACTCCTGATATTCATGAATAAATTCTATCACTTTTCTAGCTATTTCTTCATCCTAATAATCTCCTATAGTTGCAAACATCGGTTCCTCCTCTAATCCTATATTTACCTTCTTTTTCTTCACTAGCTTTGTTATATCTAGTATCTCTAACTCAGGTCCATTTACTTCGTAATGTCCTTCTGATTCTTCTATGTCAATGTTGTGAGGATCTTCTTCTTCTTCTATAATAAGGTTGTATCATTCTAGTGCATGTTTTATCTACACAACCCAATCAGGTTGCTGCAATGTCCTTGGAGTTGCATTCTCAAAGATCTTCTTCTTAACTGTATGAAGGTATGAATCTATGTATGGACAATAGTATTCAAATCTAAATGTCAACATAAACCCATCAATCATATCTTCTGAGTTTGCAGTACCACGTCAAAGCTTTGTTTCCAAATACCAATTCTGAGGAATTGTCTACAATGTATGACTGAACCCATGTACCCATTCTTGTTGTGGAATCTCCTTCCACACTATAGTACATAACCAAATAAGCTCCCTGGGACTAGTTCCACCACATATTTCAACTTTATCTTTGTGTTTATTTGATCAAATCTTATCCACAGCAACATTCAACATTATTTCCAACCTCCTATATTATTCTTATGTGTACTTGATGAGCCCCAAAAATGGATAATTATATGGGCTCATTCAGCCTCCTAATTTGACTTAATCCACCATTCTCATTAGTTTATTGCATGTTTTTGATTATTTTATGCTAATAGAGTGAATTGAGTTAGTCATTATGCCAACAAGTCTAATGTGTGCTTTATGCAGTCTTTTTGGTCAATTTGGAGACAAAATCAAAGGTTTAAATGAGCACTTGGTAGCCAAATTCGTGGAGAGGATTTTTAGGAAGGTGTCCCCTTCATTTATGGGCCCTTACCTCAAATTCTCCACCATCAGCTCGGAGTTCAAGGGCCACCAAATCAATTATCATAAGGGCAGCCGAGCAAGGGCTAGTAAAGGTGCTGTTAACTACAAGTTTTGGCAGCCGAGTTCCTAAAGTTTAGGAGGGCTGTTGGGGTCTTCAATTTGTATAAATAAGAGGGCTTAGGGCCTCATTTCAGTTAGTCACTTTGTAGGCAGAAGTTAGCTAGTTTGTAGTTCGATTTTAGTCATTTTTTAGGTAGTAGGTTAGCTTTGCATTTCAGCACATTTTCAAGCTTTTCCTTGTGGACAATTTTCGATGTAACTATTATTTCTTGAGCAATAAAGATGAATCTAGCTTTGCACCAGCTCTAATATTCCTTAGGAGGCTGTAGCTCTTGGGGTTGGGCCCAACCCAAGTGCCCAGTACCTCCTTTGTTTACTTTTATGTGTTTTTGCTGCATTCTTAGAATAAAATATGTTATTTAGATTTAAATCTTGTTTTGTTATTTAGGTTGCTTTTGATGATTAAAAATGATTTTTATGTTCAGATTGAGTTGATAGGTTATTAACAAGGAAGATATCCAGAAAAAGGCCATCAAGGACCTCTGATCTCACCTCTCCCTCAGTGGGATCATGAGCTAGGACAAAGGTGACCTTGCTGCCAACAAAAACACTGCCTTTGCTTCACCATGCAATCATTAGTGTTCGATTTTTATTTGCAGAAGTTGGTTACATGTTCAGATTCTTGATTGCTTCGCTGCATAGTTATTATACATGGTTTCATTGCAAATAAATTTCCGTTCATTCTCTTTACTGTTAGCTAGATCAGATTAGATTAACGTAACTAGGTCTCTGATTTTCCAAGTCATTGTGTGTTTATTTAAAGGAACAACTTGCAGAACACCCGTACCACTTCTCTATCTACCCATACTCCATCAATCCCATTTGCTCCATCCCCAAACATGGATTCTTGCCTCACGTTTGCCACATTTGCTCACATAACCCTAATTTTAGTGCAACATTGCTTCACTCCTCCTTGAACAAATCCAGCCATCTTCATCTCTCCTCAGCTCCATCCACCAAGTCCTAGACCTCCTCACACCCTTATCCTACCTCCATACTCACTTCTCCACCTTTCTCCCTCCATCCACCCTCCAAAATCCCATTTCTGAACATCCTGTAGAAAATACAGAACATCCTGTAGAACCCTTGTAGACTTCCTGTAAAAGCTCACGAACGCGGTTTCTTGATAGCCAAACTTTGTGAAAGCTTTTGGAAGGGTGCTAGGGACCCCTTAGGCCCTCTTTGAACCTTCCCAACCTTCTGCAAGCATTTCCTCTCGCCAATCCACCTCTGCACAGTCAAAACCAATTAAAAGCACATGCATGATAATTCTAACAACTTATTCAAAAATACAAAAAAATGTTTTTTTCAAATGTTACTATAGAAGTAGCTTAGACACATGCATTTTACCTTCCTAGAAGTCAATGGCTTCTCTTTCAGTAGCTTGCATCCTCTTTCATGCATCAGTAGGGCTAGCTGGTAAAATTAGGGCTTTGCTAGGGTTTACGCTTCCTTTCAGCTTTCCAGTTTCTTTCTACAAGTAGATTAACCTTCTTTGAGTTAGCTTTCATCCATCAGTTAAAAAGCTTCTTCTAAGAGCTCATAGAAATTGGCTTAAGCTCCTAGCGGACTTGTGCCAGCTGACCAAGTGACAGTCGCGGCAAGAGCTAGTACTTGTGCATACAGCACCGTCGCTTCCAAGTTTGTTACGAACTACCGGGTTGATAAAATTAAAGAAGGGAGTTCCAGGAGTTGCAGCATTATTGCTGCAATACTGGGGCCCACCATCTTTTTGGTGCCGTTGCCGGGGAAGCGTCAGAGTATTGGTGATTGTTGCTTTTCTTCTATTTTCTACTACAACCTTCTGCTAAGTAGTTTATTTCATTTCTATTCTGCAATTTCATTTCCGCAACAGTAGATTAGATCTTTCCCGCTTTCATAGATTAGCATTTCAATTCCACAATTTCAATTCTGCAAGCGTAGATTAGCATTTCAATCCCGCAATTTCAATTCTGCAAGCGTAGACTAGCATTTCATTCCTGCAATTTCATTTGAGCAAAATAGATTAGTCCTTTCCTTCTTTCATTTCAATTCCGCATTTTCATTTCAGCAAGATAGATTTTAGTTAGCTGCAGTTCAATCTATTTCAGTATTGCAGGTACAAGCAGAAAAAAGCAAAAACCAACCAAAAATATTTCCTTTCATGCCTTATAGGAGTAGAGATAAGTCAGAAAAATATTTGCACAACACCCCCCACTGCTTCACACAGCGAATCTTCTCTCCTCTTCGATGGCTGTGATTAAGAAGAACCCTTAGGTGGACAATAAGACATATTTGAAGAACCTCTAAGGGAGAAGAAGAAGAAAAAATTCCTCTGGAGCAAATGGTTGAAAGCATAAATGTTGGGAGCAGTACCTTATCCAAAAATGAATTTGCAAATCAGATGGAAGATTTCAAGAGCGAGATGAGGCAGTTTCTTTCCATGCAACTGGATACCTTACAGATCCAAAGGGAGCAAGAGGAAGCTGAGAGGGCTTTGGCCATTTTTGTCCTAGGTGCACTAGAAAGCACCCTAGGGATGAATGTCCATTGCTCCATAGAAGTGTGTTTTGTTTGTGAAGAAGACCATCCTACAGATCAGTGCCCTTCCTTACCTAGAATCAAAGCTGCATATCAGAAAGCCAAAGGAGTCACTGAACCACTCCATTTCATGAACCAAAGGAGGCCACATGGACCCATACCTTACCAGCAGGGAATGCAAGGGACATCCCAGACCTATTACGACCCCTATCCATCCACTTCCATGCCTTCTTGGGGTCCCCCTGCTCATCCTTCCTAGTCCACACCCCCTCCTTGGTCGTATCCATCTCAATATCATGCTTAAACAACTGCTCATCCATTTCACCCCTATGCTCATCCACAGCCTCAGTGGAATGCACCTCATGAGGGGTGGAGGCCCCAATACAACTCTCCTCCCACTCCTTTGCCTCCACCACCTGCCCAATCGCAACCACATCTTCATCCATCTCAAATATACACCCCCACTCAACTACCCATACCACCATTTCCAAAACCATACAATGGAGTAGCTCAACCCAATTGCAAAGCTGAGGCACAACATGTCCAAATGACTCCTCTTGAGCTCAATGATCTTCACCATAGCTCAGGAAGAGTATTGCAAGAAAGAGACTATATTGACAGCATTGAAGGACCACATCCAACAAAAGGAGATTCAAAAGAGGAGATCAAAGAACCATGGGCTGCACTTAATGAAGAGAAGACATCAGAATCAGAGATCGAGAGAGCTTCCTCATGGTTACCATCAAATCCTCCATATATTCAAGAGAAAAATCAGCAAAAAGAGGAAGATGAGAAGCTCATGATAGAAGAAGATATGAAGAGTGATCCAGATCAGTAAAAGGACCAAGGATATCAGAGCTATATTGAAATATGGTTTCAGACGGTCACTAAGTTGCAGCAGTACTCTCTTCCTCAGCTATGTTTGATCCCTTCAAAGTCAAATCATTTGGTCTCTAAAATCCAGATAGCTGTCAAAGCACGCATCTCAAGCCGCCACATCATTTTGTCTCTAATCGCGATGTGCACATGGCTCCATTGGAAGTATTCTTATACTTGAAAAGAATTTTGTTTTTCATGTAGGGTAGGGTAGGAAAAAAGTGAAAAAAAGAAAAAGAAAAAAAATGAAAATAAGATGAAAATAAAGATCTAAGGTGAAAACCTCCTCGGAGGCACCTTAGATTGGCTCATTGATTGAAAACCTCCATGAGGCGGTCAATGGGTTGGAAAGAAGAAAAAAGAAAAATAAGATCCCTGGGTGAAAACCTCCCTTGGAGGCGCCCAGGGCAGGAAATTAGGGTGAAAACCTCCATGAGGCGCCCTAGTTGTTTTCAAAAAAAAAAAAAAGAGAGAAAAAAAGAAGAAAAAAGAAAGAAAAAATAAACCTAATTTCTATTGAGTAATTACAGGTTGCAAGAAGGACATTGCAGGTCAGGAGGATCGCTCAAGACAAAGACAAAGGAAGTTCTGTGCCTTCTATAGGAAGTTTTGTGTCTTCTACAGGAAGCCTACAAACAAGCTAGAATCGATCTCCGAAGAGGACCGGAAGGCTAGGAATATGTCCATGAGGCTTACAAGCATCCATGTTTCCATCCCTCACCCTTCTCCATCATTTTTTCCATCTCATTGTGCTTCTTTCCTAAAAACTGCGTGTTCTACAGGAAGTTCCTGTAGAAATTACAGGATTTCTACAGGAAGCTAGAAATGGATTTCAAAAAGGTAGTTTGGCGAACATGATAGCTTCCTCAAGGGTTCAGAAGTCCTCCTACAATCTTCAAACTCCTCCTCCATCATCTCCATGCCTGCATCACAACCCAAGCTCATTTTTTCTTTCTATGCAAAAACTTGCAGAATGCTTTGAAGCAAAAATACATAGAACAGAATTTGTTTTTTCCCTCACGTGAAAACCATGCATCCATTTACAAAACCGTTTTATGGGGAGTTGTACAGGGATGATGGAAACATGCCCGAGTAGTTTCAGCCAATTCTAGTGCACGATTTCCAAGAAACCAGCCTCCATCACCTTCAGCCATTTTTGCATTTTCTCCATATCCGTGCATCCGTTTCAAAACCTGTTTCATGGGGAGATGCATATGGGTGATAGTAACCTACCCAAGGAGTTTCAAATGATTCTGATGCACGGTTTCCAAGAAATTGACGTCTGTAATCTTCAGCCATTTTCCATTTTTCTCGAAATCTGTGCATCCATTGATCACAATTTCGCTATGGGAGGTGCATAATGATGATAGAACCATGCTCAGAAAGTTTTAGATCGATCCGGTCTATTGTTTGGGAGCTGTGGAGAAAATAAGTCGCTATCTTGTAAAAATTCAACATCAGCAGCTTGAGGGTGCAAGTCTGAACATGGAAACAAACTCCTACAGCATAGACCTGACCAGAGGTTACTTGCACAAGAAAAATAGCCATGAATCAGCAACCAAGCCATCATGCAACCATAGAAACAAATGCATGCAACAGCAAAAAGCACCTCACAACAGCCACATTCAACTTCCAGGTACGTGACTAAACTCGTTCCTCTAATTGCATGAATGTAATTTGAAAACTGTGTGAGCAATGAGATGGTTGTGATTAAAAAAATTGGTGGCCAGCTAACTGGCCACCCTCATCCAGTTCAAACAGCGCTTGGTGGGTGAATACGACACGTGTGTTCAACCATCTCAGGAGGAAATTTGGAAACAGGTAGTGGTGATCGTTTAAAACTCAACGTGATTGATGGACGTGGTTACAGGCAGAGAACAAATAGTTAAACACTGCAGTGGGGATCAACAGTCTGCATGGGGCCAACGTGCAGTTGGCTAGCTCACCCTCCATCAACGGAAATCTTCATAAATAGCCAATCGAACTCTCACCACTGTTGTTTCTAGTTTATCATCATCCTTGCAGCTACAACAAGCTCCATACCACCTCCATAGCAGCACACCAAGCTTTCTCGGCCATTTTTTAAACCCTCCTGCTTATCGGTGTTCTACAGGAAGTACGACACAACTTTCAGAAGTAGGGAAGCCTGGACTTTTCTTCATTGAATTTGGGGTTCTGAGAGAGGTAGGCTCAAGACACTCTTCCATGCATGATATATTCCGCAAAGATGATGAATTGAGCTATTTTGAATTGGAGGATTAGAGACAAGTCTGCCTATGGGTTAAGAATAGTAGTTTTCCTGTGTGTTACACAGAATTTTTCAGTTGGTTCTGCGTCAAATTCTCCTCCACAGTTCCTGTTAAGAAATTCCTCCGCCAGAAACGATAAACCACTGTGAGGGCTAACCTGTGCATGAAGAATGTGAATTTTACATGGTTATATGTATGTTGGGGGGTGAAAATTGAGCTCTGTGCCCTATCTATGAAAACCTGATTCTTCCTTTTTACATTCGGACAACCGAGTTTTGGGCAGCAAAAGTTTTAGAACCAGGGAATTGGTGCAGGTTAAAAATTCAAACACCCGAGAGATCTTTCCTTGAAGATTCAGGGAGGAAACCATAAACAAAATTCCCCTTACTGATCAGAGCACAAACCAAAACAGAGCACTCTCACCATGCCAGGAGGGTTTATCAGAAAGGAACCCTTGGATTCCAGAAAATTGCATGAAACTCCTGAGGTGGTGAAACTATTCACCTGTGCCAATTGGATGACCTTTTGTGATAGAATTCAAGGTCATGATGATGAGGTAACAGAAGAATTCTTAATGTCCTTACAGCCTAAATCAAAGACACTGGCCACTATGAATTTGAGAGGGTTTACCCTAAAGCTTACCCCACAACTCATTAGTCGGGTTACTGATCTGCCATTAGGGATACCCTAGAGCAAAGAGGAGAGGGCATTATGCCAAAAAGCCAAGAAAGAATTCTTCCTACCAGAGGAACAGTTTTCAGAAGATAAGAACGGGGTTCGGAGAGCCAGCCTACATCCTTTTTGGAGTGAGGTCAGCCTTCAGGTGATGAAATACATTACCTGTGAGGGGCAGTTCAGTATTGTCTATGGTTATCACTTCCGGTTGCTAAGTGAACTCAGACATGGGATGGATTTACCCCCAGAACAGAAGTTAAGCATCCCCTATTTCCTCCTATAATCATTAATTGAGTGTGGCACAAAATTGAAGGAAGGGACACTGGATCAGCTAGCCCATCATGGGCTTATCAAGCTTCTAGTGGAAGATGCCTTCCATACCTACACTATCCCTCTCTCCTGGGAGATTTTCTGCAACATGTCCAAGGATGATGATATTCAAATTCTAGCCGAGGAACACACTTCATCTAGCAGTGAGGAAAGGGAGCACATTGAGGCTGAAGAGAAGGCCAGGGGTAAGGAAACCCAGGACAGACCACCACAGAAAGAACAAGAAGAGAAACGAGGGAAAGGCCAAGCTGCTAAGCCCAAAACTGTAGGTGGAACAAAGGCACAAACACCAAGGGAGAAACGATTGTAGAGCAAGGCAGAGAGGACTAAAAAATTCCAAGAAAGTGAGGACACAACCAAGACAACCACACCAAAATTAAAAGGGAAGGCACCCCCAGCTAAGCAGACCAAAACAGTGAAGATAGTTTCTACAGGAAGCCAGAAAACAGTTTCTACAGGAAGCCAGAAAACAGTTGACACAAGACTTTCTACAAGAAGCATGGAAACAGGGCAACAAAAGGAGAAATCACCTGAGATTTTAGCCAGGGAGGCAGCAATTGTGTTGGCTACCCTAAGCACATCTCCAAAGAAAAAAGGAAAGCGAAAGAGGGAGCCTTCCATGTATTTTAAGGCAAGAAGGAGTATGTGGATAAAAACTGGTAGACCCCAGCCACAGTCAAAAGAGCCAATTACGATTGTAGACACCCCAACTAAACAAAAGGAAAAGTCTCCTTCAAAGGTATCCATCACCTATGAACGGGGAAGCCCGAAAACGTCCACCTGGAGAGAAAGGATTAAAATGTTGGACACAAAGACCTCTCTATAGGATGCTGAGACTGTTCTACAGGAAACGCTGGCTAAGCTAAGAGAGACTGAGCAATTGGAGGAAAAGGTGGCCAAACAATCACAGGAAGAAGGAAAGACAAGGAAACATCTGATGAACAGCAAAGAGAGGACAAGTTGCAGGCTAAGATCGAGGCACTAAAAAAACAGTTACAAGAAAATGAGCATAGGCAGTGGGAAGAAGTAGAGAGAAAAGCATGGTTTCATGACCGAGAAGAGGACATCACTTTAGAATCTTGGCATGATAGGGAGGCCACTAGGGCCATCAAAGATGAAGAGATAGATTAGTTGCTCAGAGGATGAGCAACACTTTCAGTAGGGGGGTGATGATGAGCCCCAAAAATGGATAATTATATGGGCTCATTCAGCCTCCTAATTCGACTTAATCCACCATTATCATTAGTTTATTGCATGTTTTTGATTATATTTATGCTAATAGAGTGAATTGGGTTAGTCATTATGCCAACAAGTCTAATGTGTGCTTTATGCAGTTTTTTTGGTCAATTTGGAGACAAAATTAAAGGTTTAAATGAGCACTTGGCAGCCAAATTTGTGGAGAGGATTTTTAGGAAGATGTCCCCTTCATTTATGGGCCCTTACCTCGAATTTTCCACCATCAGCTCGGAGTTCAAGGGCCACCAAATCAATTATCACAAGGGCGGCCGAGCAAGGGCTAGTAAAGGTGCCGTTAACTACAAGTTTTGGCAGCCGAGTTCCTAAATTTTAGGAGGGCTGTTGGGTCTTCAATTTGATTAAATAAGAGGGCTTAGAGTCTCATTTCAATTAGTCACTTTGTAGGCAGAAGTTAGCTAGTTTGTAGTTCGATTTTAGTCATTTTGTAGGCAGTAGGTTAGCTTTGCATTTCAGCACATTTTCAAGCTTCTCCTTGTGGACAGTTTTCGATGTAACTATTATTTCTTGAGCAATAAAGATGAATCCAGCTTTGCACCAGCTCTAATCTTCCTTAGGAGGTTGTAGCTCTTGGGGTTGGGCCCAACCCAAGTGCCCAGTACCTCCTTTGTTTACTTTTATGTGTTTTTGCCGCATTCTTAGAATAAAATATGCTATTTAGATTTAAATCTTGTTTTGTTATTTAGGTTGCTTTTGATGATTAAAAAGGATTTTTATGTTCAGATTGAGTTGATAGGTTATTAACAGGGAAGATATCTAGAAAAAGGCCATCAAGGACCTCTGATCTCACCTCTCCCTCAGTGGGATCATGAGTTGGGACAAAGGTGACCTTGCTGCCAACAAAAACATTGTCTTTGCTTCGCCATGCAATCATTAGTGTTCGATTTTTATTTGCAGAAGTTGGTTACATGTTCAGATTCTTGATTGCTTCGTTGCATAGTTATTATACATGGTTTCATTGCAAATAAAATTCTGTTCATTCTCTTTACTGTTAGCTAGATCAGATTAGGTTAACGTAACTAGGTCTCTGATTTTCCAAGTCATTGTGTGTTCAGTTAAAGGAAGAACTTGCAGAGCACCCGTACCACTTCTCTATCTACCCATACTCCATCAATCCCATCAGCTCCATCCCTTAACGTGGATTCTTGCCTCACGTTTGCCACATTTTCTCACATAACCTAATTTTTGTGCAACATTGCTTCACTCCTCCTTGAACAAATCCAGCCATCTTAATCTCTCCTCAACTCCATCCACCAAGTCCTGGACCTTCTCACACCCTTATCCTACCTCCATACTCACTTATCCACCTTTCTCCCTCCATCCACCCTCCAAATTCCCATTTCTGAACATCCTGTAGAAAATACAGAACATCCTATAGAACCCCTGCAGACTTCCTGTAGAAGCTCACGAACGCGGTTTCTTGATAGCCAAAATTTGTGAAACTCTCTAGAAGGGTGCTAGGGACCCCTTAGGCCCTCTTTGAACCTTACCAAACTTCTGCAAGCACTTCCTCTCGCCAATCCACCTCTGCACAGTCAAAACCAGTTAAAAGCACATGCATGATAATTCTAACAACTAATTCAAAAATACAAAAATATTTTTTTTTATTTTTTTTATTTTTTATTTTTATTTTATTTTATTTTTCAGATGTTACTGTAGAAGTAGCTTAGACACATGCATTTTACCTTCCTAGAAGTCAATGGCATCTCTTTCAGTAGTTTGCATCAGTAGGGCTAGCTGGTAAAATTATGGTTTGCTAGGGTTTACGTTTCCTTTTAGCTTTCCAGTTTATTTTTGCAAGTAGATTAGCCTTCTTTGAGTTAGCTTTCGTCCATCAGTTAAAAAGCTTCTTCTAAGAGCTCATAGAAGTTGTCTTAAGCTCCTAGTGGACTTGTGCCAGCTGACCAAGTGACAGCCGTGGCAAGAGCTAGTACTTATGCATACAACACCGTCGCTTCCAAGTTTGTTACGAACTACCGGGTTGATAAAATTAAAGAAGGGAGTTCTAGGAGTTGCAGCATTATTGCTGCAATATTGGGGCCCACCAGTACCCCACCATCTAACAGGAGTGGATTTTAGGGCTATATACAAAGATATCAATATTTGAATTTCTGGGACCTGTTCCTCATAATCATAAAGAAAAAAAATCGAATCTCCTAAGCCACCATAAGAAGGCAAGTTACATACCTCAGATGTCATGCAACAGACTGATTTAGTAACTCTTGCACAACACCTTGTAGATACTTCATGTAGTCTGTTCAGTCAGTTCTCCAATTATTCTTTTGAATTTGTTGTATAAGAAATGTCATGTTCCCAAGTTAGCTTTCCCTCTGTAGTAGGTGTTAACACCCAGGTTGTTCCCTTTGACTCCTGAGGGAATACGGCCGGGGTAACCACTAACCAAGCTTTGGATTACAGGTTCTAGCCTACCTGTAATCAGAGAGGGCTCTCTCTTTCAGTTTTAACTTTGTTTTTGAGGATTTTAGGCTAGTTATGAGGTGGGAGTTTGTTTGAATTTTGGTTGCAGACTGTTGTTCAAGGAAGGGCATGCAAATATGAAGGAGAGTTCAATCCATTGGGCATGTGGAGTCCAGAAATGAGTAGGATTTGATGTCTGTGATAAAGAGAGGTTCACTGCAAGGCTAGATGGGTATTCATGATACAAACTTTGATTTTTAGCAAAGAAAACAGTATAAATTACACCAGGAAAGGCAATTAAGAGTTCTTTCACAGTGCAATACGAAATGAAGAACAAATCCTACTCAGCAGCAACAGATAATTACTGAATAAAGACTTATCATGTGATTAGAGCAAATGGGAGCATTTAAGAATTCCACGGTTGCAGCTAACCTTGAAGAAAACATATTTAGTAGTAAGGATTGAGTTTAGGGTGTCTTTAATGGACAAATCCTGAACTAATATTTTACCTTTCTACCAAGATTAAACACCATACATCACAGATAGATTACAGAAGAGATGAAACATAAATATAGTTAGAAAACACTTATTGTATCACGCCATAACACGAGAATCTTGCAGCAGTCAATACTTTCATCACAGCACGTCCCAGCCAAATATATATCCTGGAAACCAATAGCTCCTTTGTATTATATCTTTCAGAGGAAATACAGCCGAGTTCTCTTGAACAAATGAGTAACAACAACCCCCAATAAGCTATGCGGGGGTGCATATATACAAAATATCACAAAAATATCTCAGTTCTGAGTTATTGCACAATAACTGCTCTTACCAACTTTCAAAGATATTTCTTACAGAATTAAAAGCTACTTTAATGAATATACAACAGCTGCTTGCTGTTTGTCAGAAGTTCTTGACTTTTGAGGGCAACTAGCTCTGCAGGGTGCTTTGCATTGATTCTGAATAATACGCCCTTTATTGCTCTGTTGTGCTGTAGTTATCTCAGCCCCGTCATCTGCATATGTCGGCGTTGCTTTAGTGGCCAAATTGGTTTGCTGAGTTGGCTCAGTCCACTCTTTTGCAGTCATAGTAAATATATCAACTATCTGAACATGATGATTTATATTTGATGTACAAAAATTTGATAAAAAATTTGTTTGTTCACAGCAACGTCTGTATCATGCTTGTCCACCATTCCTGAGTAGGCAATCGATGTCTCAAAATTGTGCCTAAGGTTTCATCTGCCTCAGTATATTTGTAGTAATTTGGAGGCACTTCAAATAGATGTCTAATCTCATTCATGATAAAAAACAAATTCTCTATTCTGTCATAGAGGCTCTGCCCAGATTTAGGCCCTGTTTCCTCTGCGGCACTTGATGCTGCAGTGATCTGATTTGTAGCAAATGTATTTACCCTTTTGGCATAGTTTTCATGGGATAGTAACCTCCCTGCACTGTTTAGTAAGCTGGGAAGGCCTCTGTTACGCAATGCTGTAAATTTCTCCATGAATTTATTCACTTATGTCTGCATTTCCTGGCACCTTCTATCCAATGTTTGCACATGATTTCTCAAAGTGAGCACCCTCTTCACCAGTAAAATGGTATCAGTTCTGTTTGAGATACGCATTGCTGCCAGCTGGGGGCCTGTATGGTCATTAAGGACATTGATCATCGTATTGGCTATCTCAGGCATATTGCCTAGAGATGCCCTTGCTCTTTGGATTTCTTTTTGTGCCCTACCTATGAGATCTATATGCTCATGGATGGTTTCAATATATTGCCATTGATCTGTTATGGATTGACCAATATTGGCCCACAAAACTTTCTTGATTTTAGCCACAACTTTGTCAAGAGAGAGCTCTTTCTCCAGTTCTTTTATTTTCTTCTCAAGAGCCTTTACCTCTTGTTTTTTCAGCTACACTTTGCTTTGATTTATCATATTTTTCATTAAGTGTAGCCAATTTTTCCTTGGCTTCATTTAGTTCTGCCATCTAGGCCTCCAGAGCTTGAAGTTCTTTCATCATATTTTGCATATCCAGGTTGGGTGCCTGTCCTGATGTTGTTGCTGGTGCTGCTGCTGTATTTGGTGCTGATGTTGAAGGGCCTGTCCCAGCTGTTTGTCCTATGGGAGGACTTATAGTTTGAGGAGGTTCCTCAAGGTTAATCACTGGCTGAGGGGGCTGAGATGTCTGGCCTCCTTCTTTCTGTTTCAGGGCTGCCTGTAGTGCACCCTCTGTTGCTACCAATCGGCCTTCTGTTTCTACCAATTGCTTGTGTAATGTCAGTAGCATGGCTGTTACATCTTGGTCCTTTCTCTGCTGAGCAACATCTTCTGTTTGAGGGTGAAGGGTTGCTGGAATTTTTGACCATTTTCCTCAAAGCTGCTATATCTTCCTCTTTTTCTTTAGTAATGCCTGCACAGCTTTGGGATCACTTGGGTCATGCCCAAGCTCTATAATGATATCTTCCAAAGACCTAATCCTATTGTCTTTGGCTTGAGAAGAGGATTTCTCCAATTCTAATTGGGCAGTAGTATTATGGAGACTATTTTGCAGTTTGTGTGCTATAAAGGTTTTGTCCGCAAGAGAGGAGTATACCATCTCACCCGTTTGCTTATGTAGCTCTATTTGGTCCATTGGGTGGATGTATTTTGCAAATACTTCCAGGTTGTTTCTTATGTAATCTGCAGCTGACTGTGGCTGCAGAATAGTAGGCATGAAATGACTCATAGTCATCTTCCCCTCTGTTATGTCATATGCTGACATAAGCCTCTGCTGGTTTGTGGGAGCCATCTTGAGCAAATGATTGTAAAGTTGGAGTCTGACTGGCTCATTCCTTTTCTTAATATCAATAAATTGCTTCTTAATGCTGGATTCTACCCTTCTTTGCTAGCTTGAGGAGCTGACCTCTCCTCCAAGTGGTCTTTCTTGTTCCTGTTGGAAGGAACTAGCTGATGCTTCCATGCTAGGAGGGCCCATACCTATGGATGGTCCCATAGGCATCTCCTCTTCAGAAAAAGGATTTAATCTTTGCCTTTTCTCCCCTTGTTGACTTGCTGATGTAGTGAGGGGAGTTTCTTGCTGTCTATCCCTCTTCCTGGTCCTCTCTTCATTCAACGGGGTTTGGAGCCTTGAGGTATCCACTGTTGTTTCCTACCTTGGGGGCACACTTTCTTGAGCTTGTTGCTCTGTAGATACATGGGCCTCAGCCATTTCTTCTTGCTGTTCTGTATGTTCCTTCTGCTGTTGTTTTGTTGGGAGTGGCTGCTCCTCCTCCATCTCTTTTCCCTTTTCTGTGCTAGCTGCTTGAGGAATAGTTTGAGCTGCTTGGTGGGGAGCTGTAGAAGATGAGGCAGCTGCTCCAAGTTGAATATGAGGAAGAGAAAAAACCTGCCCACAATATTCCAAGTCAGCTTCCTTCTCAAGTTTCTTGGCTTCTTTTAGTGCTATTTCCTCTTTAGTACTTGCCTCTTCTAGAGTTCCCTCTTTCCATCTTAACAGATTTGCATATTTTTCAATATGGGGCAACTTGACATGATCATAGCTAGCCAACTTATATTTGACCCTTCTAAGACTAATGAAATGATTGGGATCATAGGGTATCCAGAGGAAACTGGTTTGCAACCTGAGGCGTTGCAGGATCTTATCTGCTTCTTGCCATGCCTCTTCTCTTTTATTATAAATGAATGGGCCTAGCTGGTTTCTGACTTTGAGTTGTACCTTATTATTTTTGCTATGGAAATGGACCATGTCTGCATTTCCAAATTGTCTGAAATACTCTAAGGCAAAGAGTCTCATAGGGACATATCTTGGTAGCCTATATGGGGCTAACTCACAACCATATATTCTGATCACTGTATGGTGTTGGTAAAAGTACCAATCCCCAATGCTATAGGCCTTTGAGAGCTGGAGGATCCTTTGCATCTCATCTGTCAACCTTGGAGGAGGAGAGCTCAACAGCAAGGACATGGCTGGATGGATGAACAGATCTATGAATTCATAGTAGTTATATGGTGAAAAAGATATGTGATGAAATACTGAAGACCAAAATACTACAGACCTTTGGTTCCCTTGGGCATCAAAATTCTTGAGAGTAATAGGGAAGCTATCAGGCTGATAGAATAGAAACAAGTGATAGATGTAAGAAGTGTATCTAAATATCCTTTCCCTCTCTAGATTCATCAATTGCTCATGAATTTTATTGGCAATGTATGCAGCATAATCATAGTGAACAGAAGGAGGCTTCCCAGGGGAGAAGATAGACATCATGGCCATAATGGTTTCATCAACATCCTCAGATGATCTGTATCCCATGACATAACTGATCATATCCACAAGCATTTTGCCCAACTCATTGAGATATACATTTCCAATAGGAGGAGTCCTCACAGTTTGAGAGCCTGATTGAATGAATAATTGATTGATCTTTATAATTTGGGCACTGGACAGCTTGCCTCCTTTCTTTATCAAATCCATCATGGAGAGAGGAGTCAATGGCTTTGTAGTATGAAAGTGCAGCATTTGATTTATGGCCTCAGGGGTGACATGGAACAAAATTGAGCCTGAGGAACTGAGGACAGCTCTCTGACATGGGTCATAGTTGGCACTGCATCAATGTATCAAATCTGGGAGAATATTGACTTGAGGGAGATTGAAAATAGGCAAATTGGAGTCCCAAATCCCTAGAATATCATTTCCACTGAGATGTTTGGCTTTGAGATCGTTGAGTACATGAATGTGGTACTTGCTGTAATCTGGGATTCCCTCTACCATTTGGTAGTCTCTGTCAGCCAGGGGCAGCCATTCTAGCTCTCTTTGTGGGGCATTTAAAGGGGCAATATTCAATGCTACTGGAGTTTCCATGGTCAATTGATAGTTTGAATTATATTTGAACTTGTTTTTCTGGGCACAGCAACACAGAGCTATGAATTTTGCAGGAGCAGGGGAATTTGCAGAGAGGACAAGGTAGACAGAGAAGGAACTGAGTTGAATTGCTTCAGGGAGATATTTCAAATGAGAAAATGCTGGGTTTAAGGGTGGCCTTCCTGGTGGATTTGTCTAGCAGAGGTTTTTAGTTTGCGAATACGCAAACAGACTATGAATTTGTGGAAATTCGGCTTAATGCGGACACTCTGTAGGTGAATTCGGCCTTACAGTGGGAAATAAACGGTAGTCACCGAGGATTTTCTGCTAATTACAGTGTTTTTCTCTCTTTTCTCGCTTGTTTTGGTGAATTATGCAAAAAACCAGGCGCGGAGGGGAGATTTTGATAAATACCTGGTGCAATCGGCCAATGGTGGAATAACAGGTGAATTGAGGGCGCCCACGGTCTTTAAATCAATTTCTTGCAGGTTGGCGGTGAAGACGACGTGAAATTGCATGCAGGAGGCGCAACAGTCTTTTGGTAACAAAATGCAAAAAATGTGATTTTTGGCGAAAATATAGGAATTTTGGCCTTTGGCGCGCTTTTCTTGGATGACGTCAGCATGACGTCATAGGTGGGGTCATGGCACGGAATGATGACATGGCGTTCCGTGAGTGGTCCACATGGATGGGGGACATGGCAAACAACTTAGGGCGATGGCAGATGGAGCGATGATGCGACGCTGAGGTGGCAGTGACGTAGGCGTGACATGGACGTGACGTGGTGGGCGGTAAACAAAGGTGGTAAGCAGTAATATCAGACCGCATGAGGTACGGGCGTGGTTTTGGCAGGAGGCCGCCCGATACAACCCAGGAGTAACACGTGTCCGAGCCCTGACGTCATGGTCTGAAAAATTTCGGGTGCTATCGTCCGGGCATCGGGGGCGGTCCGATATTGATGTGAGCCGTCGGATGGGAGGGCCCAGATCTGACGGTCGACGGGAAGCAAAGGAGATCGGACAATACGGATGGGAGCGGGTAATAAACAATAATATTTTTGGGGATGCGCGCTGTAATCAAAACTTTGGATAAGCGGAAAAAATGGGTTTTGTGATGTTTTATAAGCCAACATGGGTTAATTAACATTTGTGCGCAAAGCGGGGTTAGGGCTATTAAACCAAGCAGATCTTGGATTAATCCCTAAACTTTGTTTTTGGCGTTATTTTGCCTATTGCGCTTAAATCTCTTAGCGCTCCAACTTTTGAAGTTTTTAAGGCTATATTGCCTAGGGAAGGGGGAATATTTACTTTGGGGCTTTTTACATACAATGGTGATATAGTAGTAGGGAAAAGGGGAATATAGGGAATTAAGTAATAATGGTTAATAGTTAATATGGGAGGGGGATATGAATGAGAGGTGATAGACACTAAGTTTTAGGGAACAAACTTAGTTTTGAGAGTAGATCAAAATGAAAAGGTTTTTACACAAGAAATGTGGCTCTTCTATACAACAAGGATCAACAAAAGAGTTTGACTTCTGCAATGAACAGAGGTGGTATTGGGATGTTAGCAAGGAGTTTGATGGGGGATGATTGGGAAGTTAGACATGCTTCACTTTGTTGCTACAAAACTGCTGAATAGGAAGATCTGCACTGGCCACCATGTGTTTCCTTTGCTTAGGCCAGTGATATGAAAGAAATCATGCTTCTGCAACCCCATCTACCTACCCATTCTATTGCCTAGCATTTTTTTGTTACTTCAGGGAGGGTGCACTTAGACTAGCAAACCCTCAATTACTCTTTTTCTTTTCTTTTTCCATTTTCTTTTGATTTTCTATCTAAGGCTAGCCTTACTACTTCCAAGGCCCCAGTTTAAGTAGTTGGGAACCTTCATTCTCTACCTAACTACTGATGTGCCAAGATTGAACAGTTTGGACAAATTTCTTTCTCTAGTTTACCACAAAAATTGAAATATGGCATGACCCAGCTTAGGCTGTTGGATCACCCATTCAGAAGTAGGACAGCATCAAACAACTGTAGATATGTGTTTTCCACAAATATGATATCTTTGCATCACCAAAGTAGAGCATATTTGGCACTTCCCCTGCCAATCATGAAAAATGAAACCTATTGGTATAGGTAGCTAACAGTGGCTCCACTTGGGGATGGTTTTTCTACTTTGAAAGACCAAGAACAGCAGGTCAGAATGCCTTGGCCCTTGACTTCTCATCAAAACTTGAAGGTTTTCTCCTTGAATTTCAAAACTGGAAACTTCCACCATTGTGGAACTTCTGAAATAAAAAGCCTTTTCCTGCTTATTTACAAAACTTCTGAAACTGAACTATCTATGTGCTGAAAGAAAATACTATATACAACTGATAATGTACAGGGCAGAGCCATGCTATATACATGGAAAGTAGTCAAAATAATGCTTTAACATCTGGCCATTCACAGGGCCCTCTTCAGCTTTAGTGTCATTTAAATGCTTCAAGAAATAAGTGTTATTTCCTTGCACTGCTTGAATTACAAAGGGTCCCCTCCAAAGGGAGTCAAATTTGCCATGCTTCCCCTTGTCTTCTCTTCTTGAATCCCATTTAAGAACTTTATCACCAATAAAGAAATCTTCAGCCTTGGTTCTTCTATCAAAGGCTTTTTTCAGTTTCTCTTGTAGGACCTGAACTCTGCTGTACACTTGATCTCTGGTTTGCTGTAAACAGATAATCTGATTGATTCTTCTTTGCATGTCATTTGGTTCAGCTTGACTTTCTTGAAGTAGCTTCATGACAGGGACCCCTAATGATGAAGGGAATTTGGCTTCCATTCCATAAACCAACTCATATGGGCTGACCCCAATAGATCTTTTAGTTGTTACTCTGTCTGCCCATAAGGCATTTACAAGCTTCTTATGCCAATTTTTCTTATTATCTTCCAATATCTTCTTAATAATGTTGATAAGACTTTTATTAGATGATTCAGCTAAACCATTGCCTTGAGGGTAGTATGCAGTAGAATGGCCCAAAGTAATATGGAATTTGTGGCAAAAGTTCACCATCTTCTTGGATCTGAAAGCAGCAACATTGTCTGTTATAATCTTGTCAGGACAACCAAATCTGGAGAGAATATTAGTTTCAAGGAACTGAATGATAGTAGAATCATTTGCTTGTCTGCATGGAACAACCTCAATCCATTTAGTAAAGTAATCTGTGGCTGTCAGGATCCATTTATGTTGGCCTGAAGATGAAGGATGAATCTCCCCAATGAAGTCCAAGCCCCATTACTGAAAGGGCCTTTCTGTTGGAATAGGCTTTAAGGGGAGTGGTAGTAACTTTCTTTTTCCCTCAAACACTTGACACTTGTGACATGTAGTGGTGAAATTTTTAACATCAGAGAATAGAGTGGGCCAATAGTAGCCTGCCCTTAATATCTTATCCACAGTGGACTTCCAATACAAATGTCCACCACAATCACCCGCATGAAATTCTTTCATAACATTGTTTGTTTCATCCATAGTCAAACAATTCAACAATATACCTTCATGATTTTTCCATAGTAACTTACCATCTATAACACAAAATCTTGAAGCTTTCATTTTTAAAAATCTAGATTTGGTTCTGGACAATCATGGGGGAGCACATAGGTTTTGCAATATATAACAGATATCAGAATACCACAGGAATTGTTCAAAGGCTGCATTGATCTTTGGAGTCGCCAGCTCCGGTTCATTGTCCAGTTGGTTAATATCCAAGGCTTGGAAGTTTGCTTCTGACATCAATTTAGCCAAACCTTGCCCTTTTATCAGTTTTGTAGGTCTTATCTCAATGTCAAATTCCAATATGTTAGCAATCCATTTTCCTCTTCTACCCTCTAAGTTTTCTTGAGTCAGTATGTCTTTCACAATGGGATTTGGTACATAAGCAATAACATGAGAGTATAGGATGTAGATCCTGAAGTCTTTGATGGCTTTGACCAAAGCATAAGCTTGCTTTTCCATGATCTGATATTTCAAAGGTGCATCTCTAAGGGCTCTACTAAAGAAAGCAATAGGTTTTTCATTCCCTTGATCATCTTTATGCAATAAGACAGCAGCAATGGTATGCTGGGAGGCAAAGGAGAAAATGATAAATTCTCTGTCAAATTGAGGATTGTTAAGACTGGGGTTTGGGTGAGGGCCAATTTAATACCTTCAAAAGCCTGGTTTGCTTCTACTGTCCACTTCACTTTTGAATCCTTTTTAGCATGTTGTTTAGTAATCTGATCAATTCTGCTAAGTTTTGGATAAATCTCCTTAGAAAGTTGATATTTCCCAAAAAGGCTTGTAATTCTTTAATATTTCTTGGATGGGGCATTTGCAAGATGGCCTGTATTCTGTCTGGGTCGATTCTAATGCCATCCTTTGAAATGATATGACCCAATAGCTTGCCTTCCTCTAAACCAAATAGAGACTTCTTGGGATTTAAGGAAATTCCATATTTCCTACATGTTATGAATATTTGTCTCAAGTGTTTCAGATGTTCTTGGTCAGATTTTGAGAAAGGTGTGAGGTCATCTAAGTAAATAACAAGGAAGTCACGAATCTCTTTAGCAAAAGCAATATCCATTGCTCTTTGAAATGTAGCTCCTGCATTTTTCAACCCAAAAGGCATTTTGACATACTTGAAAGTTCCCCATGGGGTTGTGAATGCTGTTTTATCCTGATCATCAGGGTGGACTAGGATCTGATTAAAGCCTGAGAATCCATCAAGTAATGAGATTCTTGAAGCCCCCACCACTCTTTGGAGAATGTGATCCATTTTAGGTAAGGGATAATTGTCTTTGAGGGATACTTGATTCAAATTCCTTAGATCAACACAAAGCCTAATCTCCCCAGTTTTCTTTCTTGTGGGGACCAAATTTGAAATCCAGTCTGAAAATCTGATCGGTGTTATGATACCAGCTTTAAACATTTTTTGTACCTCTTTCTCAATTGAAGGGAGAAGCATAGGATTGATTCTTCTTAATTTTTGCTTGAATGGCTTTTGATCAGGCTTGAGAGGAATGGTGTGTTGAATAACAGAGGTGTCATAGGACTTCAAATCCTCATAACTCCATGCAAACACATCTTGGAACTATTTAAAGAGGTCAATGTATTTAGGCTTCTGGTCAGGAGGTAAAGAGGCAGACAATTTTATTATCTTGGGTTTTTCAGTAGTTCCAATGTTGCATTCTTCAATGGCAGCATTAAGAGGTTGCATTTTTGGTTTTCTAGGAACATCATTTGAGTCAAAAATGTCCTCCGACGGAGTCAGGCCTGTTGGTAGAAAATTGTCTTTTAGCTGTATGATTTCTGCCTCTGTACCAGTTATTTCATCAAAATGCAATTTTTTTCCCATAAGGAAAAAATCGTAATTTCTATTAATGGAGAAATTACATTTTACAGATGCATTTGCATTCATAATTGTGGGACGGTAACCATCCTGTAGGTGCCTCGTTTATCATGTCTTCTGATAGGGAGTCCTAACAGCTAAGGCTGAATATGCCTGAAATAACAGCTTACATTCCGGCTCTGCGCAGAGAGCCCAGCAGTTGCTGATTCAGCTACATAGATGTTATACATAAAAACAATAATCAAGAAAACTACAAGAAATGTGCACTGATTATATGTGGGTCTAAAGCCCAGTCCTAAGGTAAATCATGAAATGGTCTGTGGTAGTATTGATGGGATGATCCATCAATCACCTCTTGAATTAGCCAGTCATCCCTTTGAATTTGCGCTGCTGCTTTGGATAGCTGGTCCGCCTCAGTGTTCTGTTCCCTGTATATGTGGCTGCATTTGAAGGATTCAAGTGATGCGATCAGCCTTTTTGTCTCTTGGAGAATGTGACTCAGAGAGAAAGTATAGCAGTGTGTTGCATCGTTCAACCAATTGCATACAATTTGTGAATCCCCGAATAACTGAAGATGGCTGCAATGTTTCTGTATGGCAAAATGGATGATATGCTTTGCTGTGCATAATTCAGCAAAATTGTTGGTGCCACGACCAAGATTAATCTGAATTTTATAATAATGATCATCGCTGAGATATAGCAGCGCTCCTCCACCACAACCTGTTTCTTGGGCTGAGCCGTCGAAAAAAGCCCAAGGTATCGATTTATCCAGATTAATATGCCTGAAGGTGCGCGTAGGATTTTTTGGAACAGCTGTAGGGAGTAATTCGAAATCTGCAATGGTGTGGCTCAGGATGACAGGCCAATGAGGCGCCTTATTCTGAAATATAACCTGGTTTCGAGCAATCCATATTGCCCAGCAAACAAGCAAAGGCATGTTGACGGATTTGCCTGTGTGAGATCGGCACCATTCGCTCCACGCTTCCATGAGATTCTGTCCCTGCCAGACTTTGAGGGATGGATAATGTGAAACAATGCTTTGCCAAAATGATTTAGTGACCTGACAAAATAGGAACAGATGCGCTGTGCTTTCCTCACCTAAACAGCATAGGTGGCATCTGAACGGACCGTGGAATGTTCGTTTCATGAGGTTGGTACCTGTTGGAATTTTATCAAATAGTATGTTCCACATAAGGAGTCGAGTGCGAGGGGCTGCATCCAGCTTCCAGAGCTCTTTCCAGATGGGGAGAATTTCCGTGGGCTTGTAAGGCTCCATAAGTGTTATATATCCCAACCTGGGAGAATAGATACCATGGGATGCGATTGCCCAGATAATGTCATCGGGGCCTTCAGTGAGTCGTATGTGCGCCTGCGAGAGAGCATCAGTATAAGCCCGCCATTCTAGATGCCATTGTTCAGGTATCTCTAAGGTACGGGGGGTTGCCCACGCTTGTTGCAGAAAGGTGGTGTTCGCCCTGTCTCCGATATGCTTGATATGCGTGATGCCTTTGTTATGGAGGTGTGCTAATAATTCATCAGATAACCTGTGCGAATTGCCGCACCCGACCCACGGATCCACCCCAATCCTAACACAGTTTCCTTCATTGATGCGCCAGGTGATGCCTTCCCTCAATAGCGGCAAAGATTGGAGGACAGCTTTCCAGATATTTGATATGTTGCGGCCAGGGTTGTGTTGAAGGCGGAACCAATCCATAAGGTGCATTGGCTTGATATATTTTACCTGGGCGACACGAGACCATAGGCTATCTGTGGTCAAGAGGTTCCACCCAAGTTTGGCAGCTAGCGCCTTGGCAAAGTGGTCGAGGTTCTTAATGCCCCATCCGCCCCATCATTTGGGTCTTGCTATGGTAGCCCATTTCACCCAGGTAAATTTCTTCCCTGTGTGATGCCCTTTCCATAAAAATCTGGCACATATGTTTTGTAATCTGTTCAGGATGCCGCGAGGTATCCACGCCAAGGTCATCCAGTATACTGGAGTGGCTTCAATGACTGCTTTAATGAGAGTCAATCTACCAGCTCTGGAAAGATATCTGTGATACCAAACCTGCAGTCTTTTCTCCACCTTCGCTATTAACCAAGACCAATATCCATTCCGATAGCCAAGAGGTTTTAATCTGTACCCCAGATATTTGATGTCGTCAGCTAGTGTTAATGAGATGAAAGGGAAGCGCTGTAGTGCAATAGAACATTCATGATGAGAGCAGCCTACAACCGTGATTGTAGATTTGCTTTCATTTATCTACATGCCTGTGTCTTGTTGAAAGAGAGCAAATATATTCTGGAGAGTAGTGGTGTCACCTGTGCAACCATTAAGAAAAATGAGAATGTCATCAACAAACAAGAGGTGTGTAAGATAAAAATTCTCGGAGATATTGATGCCATTGAGTTGATTCCTATCTCGGGCAGATGTGATAAGCCGACTCAATCCTTCCATGATAAGGAGGAATAGAAGTGGAGATAATGGGCATCCTTGCCTGAGCCCTCTTTCTGAGGTAAAGAAGGATGTGGCTTCACCATTGAGAAGTATACTGTAGGACACATCAGTTATGCAGCTCATTATCCATTTAGTGTAGCTATAGGGAAAGCCTAGGTGAGTCAGGAGAAGCCTGATGTAGAGCCAGTTGGCTCTATCGAAAGCTTTAGACAGGTCAACCTTTAATATCAGGCCCTTTTGTTTTTTGGTATGAAGAGTATGAAGGAGCTCTTGTGCGGTGGCGATGGCCTCATGAATCTGCCTATGATGAAGGAAAGAGAATTGTTCAGGGGATATGTGGCGAGATAAAATGGGCTTTAGACGATTGGCGATGATCTTAGCAATGATTTTGTATAGGCAGTTGCAGAGGGAGATGGGGCGGAAGTCATTGTAGGATGACGGGTGATTGGCTTTCGGGATGAGAGCGATGAAGGTGGATTTAATAGCGGATGATATTCTGCCATTTCTTCTGCTTTGCTCAATAATATTGAGGAGATCATTGCCCAGGAGATCAAGGAAAGCGATGTAGAATTCGATGGTCCAACCATCCGGACCAGGGCTTCTATCTTTCTTGAACCATTTAATGGTGGATTCAAGTTCATCCATGGTGACTGCCTTTGTGAGATCCTCTGTTTCATCTTGTAGGACGAATCTGGGAAATTTCTCTGCCACTCTCATAATCTCCAGGATGTTTGCCGCTCTGGGGGCACTATAGATGCCTTTGAAGTGATCGATCGCTAAACTGGCCAGGTTCCTCTGTGATGTAATTGGCTGATTTTGTTCATCCCTTAGCTCCCATATTGAGTTGATAGCTTTGCGGCCGTTGGCGAATTTGTGATAGAAATTTGTGTTGTCATCTCCCTCAGTAAGCCATATGGCCCTGCTGCGAAGCCGCCAGCTTTCTTCTCTATCCTTCAGGATCTGTGTACGCTTGGCAATGAGGGAGTTGAACTGTTCTTTGCTCCCTGCGGTAGAGAAGATGCCATCAGAAGAGGTCTCATATGCTGCAATGGCTTTCTCAGCCTCCTTTAGTGTGTGGTCGTCACAGACGCGCTTCTGGTGTGCCCAATGCTTGGATAATCGCTTAAGTTCAGTTAGTTTCCTAACGAAACCAGCCGAAAGATCTTCATGATCGCGAATGGGATTGTTCTGCCAATATTCGGTGACCAGCTGAATATAGGAGGGGTCCTTTAACCATGTAGAATTAAATTTAAAAGGGCTCTTGATCTTGTCATAGAAGTCGACCGTCTCCAGGAAGATAGGGCGATGATCCGAGATGCCGCCGGAACCGACCCATTGCCTTGTGCGAGGGAGATTGTTATATAGGGATTCTTTAAGCAGAAACCTATCTAATCTTCTGGCCAAGCTCTGATTTCCACTTCTATTGTTCGTCCAGGTGTGCTGTAGCCTGGCAGAGGGTATGTCTACCCAATGATGCTCCTCCAACAGGTTGGATATGGTATCCGAGAAAGGGTCTGTCAGGGCAGAGTGCCCCCATGATTCACACAAACCCAAAGTGAAATTTAAGTCGCCACCGAGCATTATATTGTCCTCCTTTAATAAGTCAGATTCAAGTAGTGCACTCCAGAAGGGAGCCCTACTAGAACATGGACCATAGACGTTGACGATGCGTAAGTCCATTTCCATGGAGAGAACATAAACGTCCAGGCCGATGAAACCTCTGCCGCCCCAAATGTTACGGATCTTGACTGCTTTGTTGAGGATCCCAATAGCTAATCCGCCCGATCTCCCTGATGCGTCAATAGCATGAAAAGTCCAGTAAGGCATCCAAGATTTGAAGGACTGGACTAGGGTGTCAGCAGGACAAAGGGTCTCTTGAAGAAGTATGATGTCAGGTTGTGATATGGTAAGCAATCTCCTGAGAGCTAGTTTTTTGGGGGAACTAGCAAACCCCCTGCAATTGAATGAGAGTACCTTCATGTAGGATGAGGGGTAGGGCCTTGCCTCGCTCTAAGGGCCCGGAGGATGGTTTGCTGTCGCCCAATGGCTACTTCAGTGTCAGCAGTGTGTCTGGATTTTGTAATACGAGATGGTCGACCTCGAGATTGCTTATGTGGAACAGGAGCAGATATGATGTCAAGACCGAAAGCATCGATACCTCTATCTTTGGATCTGGATCTGAGGGAATAACGAGGGGATGCAGGGGGGGATGGGGCAAGGGAGGCGGATATGGAGGAGGTGATCAAGGAGGGCGAACTCGGGGGAATGGCGGGAGCAGGTGGCGGAATGGAGCATATGAGGGAGGGAGGGGGAGGGGGGGCAGAGAGTCCGAGGGGTACCCCCGAGAGAGGCTCAGGTGAGCAGCCGGTTGGGCAAGTGCTCAGATGAGGTGCAGAAACAACAGAAGGAGATATCGGATGTATCTGAGGGGAGGAGGTATGAGGGACCGATGATCCATCGCCCAGCTGATTAGGGACGTCGTGCACGAGGTCTGGCAATGTGCGAGTAGTGGGATCAACAGTGCTGCCCGGAGGATCAAGTGTAGCATCTGTGGCCAAATTATGCTCCGATGTAGGCTGCTCCGACTCTTGCCGATCAGGAAAGTGTGGGGGGTGTTCAGTAGCCTCATCCTGATATGTCTTCTTACCCTTGAGAAGGAGTGGACAATCCCGGTATAGATGTCCAACTTGGTGACATCTGCGACATCTATACGGGATCCCTTCGTAATCAATAATCTGCTTTCGCGCCAAGTCCCGCCAGTGTATAGTAATGTATTCTTGTAGACCACCCCTGGTGTCCAGGTTGATGAGAAGACGAGCATAAGTCATCACACCTGATTGGAGGAAGGATCGATCATAATCCAAGAAGGTACCCAATGCATTCCCAATTCTTCTGAAGATGTCTTCAGACCAATAGTGTATTGGGAGGCCTGGGAGCCATACCCATATAGGCCCAATGCCGATCTGCTCAGATTCGGGGTCAAACATGGGAGTCCAGCGTTTAAGGAGAACTGGAGCATGTTGAAAATTCCATTGAGAGGATAAGACCCAATTAGTGTGGTCGGCTTGAACAAATTTTAAAGCAAACCATCCTCTTACTAAAATCTGTACTAAGGGGGTGTCCTTTAGATGGTGTCCCCAAATATCAGAAGTCCAGGCCTTCAATCGAGTAGCCGAGTATTTCCGTCCCCTGATGTGGCCCACCAGGACTTTGTCGGATTGTTCCATGATATCTCCCCACTGGACATCCTCCTCGAGTCTGAGAAAGATATCTTCTGCTTTTGTCTTAAAACATCTGTTTTTCCTCTTAGGATCAGGAGCCAGGGATGAGCTCCAAGCTCGATACGGTAGCGGGGAGGCTCCAGAAACAGGTGGAGGGACAGTGAAGGATGAGGGGTCAGCGAAGCCACCGGAGGTGCACATCGGATCTGGGAGAGAAGTATTACGAGGGTGACAGCCAAGGAGAGGATCTGCAGATAGAGAGTCGGCGAAAGGGTTTATGGGAGGCGGCGCAGAACTAGAGAGCCACGGATCTGAAGCAGAGAAGGGGGCGGAAAGGGGGAAAGGGGGAGCGCAATCCACCGTAGATCCGAGGGTCGCCGGAGAAGAGAGAGCAGGCCTGGAAGGTGTATGGATCGGAAGAGTCGCCGGACAAGAGAGCGACGGATCCCCAATAGAAAAAGAAGCCAGATTTGTATGCGGGCTATACATACCTTGGGAAACAGTTGGGGTGCGCCAGATAGATACGCCTTCCAGAGGATCAGCAGAGTAATCGACAGCTTCTTGTTCTTCCATGAGGACAGCAGGTTCCAGGGTGACAGAAGATCAGAGAGCAGGTGTCAGGGGCCTGATGCAAAGAAGCGAGATCGGCCAACAAAAGAAGGGGGCAGGTGCGCCCGGTGAGTGCAGGTCTCAAGGAAATCTCGCAGGCTCAGGAAACTGCAGAAAGAATAAAAAACCCTAGCTAGCCAAAACCCTCGCGTTCGAATCCCTTTCGCTCCATCGCTCTAGTATCTCCAGCACCATTCCTTGTGATCGAATATTGAATCTTCCCAAATTTCATCAAAATGCAATTGTTTAAGTTCTTGTATATTTTCCTTGTCAAAGGTTGTTGGAAAAAGTATTTGATTTTCTGTTTTGGATGATATAGCTGTTTGGTCCTTTTCAGTTAGTGGCTGTGTGTCTTTCACAGAATCAACATCAATGTTCAAACCTGAAAATTCATGCTGCAAGGTCAAGAAACTATTTATCTGTGTGTCATCCTCAAATACTTGCCAATCTTTGACATTGTTTGGGATAGAAGGTCTGTGTTTAATCTCAGCTGTAAAACAATGATTGGGTTCAAAAGGCAATTTGCATGTACTGGAAAATGTAGCTAAACTATGTGCATGAAGGTTGTGAGTCCTAGGTATCTTGGTTATTTGAAATTCAGTGAAGGCCTTGAGTATTTCAATAGCAGCAGACCTGTATGATCTTAGTCTTTTGTCATTGGTGACAAAATTGCCTTTCACTTGTTGAATAATGAGGTCTGAGTCTCCCAGGATTGAAATTTTTGTGGCCTGTAAGGATTTTACCAGTTTGAGGCCTATCAGAAGAGCCTCATACTCTGCCATATTATTAGTACATCTGAAATTAAGCCTATAGGCTCGACCTTCTGCATGATTGCTTTGTTTGTTATGAATCCACACTCCAGCTCCTGCCCCTAATTTGTTGACTGATCCATCAAACTCAAGAAACCAAAGGATTTGTTAATCTAGGGGAGATTTAATAGCTTCTCTATGACTTGGGATTATAAGCTGGAGATCTTGTTTTTCATCTGGCTTGTTTTCTAGGACAGTCTCATCAATTGATTGCGCATCCTGGATTTCTTGGGAACTTGATTGCTCATTCGTATGTAGATCTTGTTCAAGTAAGACAGATTTGTCTCCACATATTGGACTTATATCATCATTGAACAGAATGAAGGAATCCATGTCAGAATGGACTGCATAAATAGGGAAATTTTGAGGTTTTTCTTCACTGCTCACCATGTATTTCATGAGTGATTCTCTGTATAGCCTCTTTGGTTGCCCAAAGACAGAGATGGTGGCATATGACATGTCCAATTGTAGGGAACCTTGGAGTTTGGCTCCCCATGATCTTGATAACAACATTCCATATTTGGGTGGAATGTCAGCAACTACCACATCCATTAAGATTGTTTTGTTCGGGTACTGGACAAGGGAAACACATAGATCTTTTATCAAGCCTAAACACTTCACTTGGCTGGAGTCAAATGAAAATAGGTCCTTATATGGTCTTGTGATGTCTAGATTCAATCTCTCCATTACTGACTTAGGCATAAGGTTATGAGAGGCGCCTGAATCAAACATTGCATTGTGTAATATCTTATCATGAACATGCAAGCTGACATAAAAAGGTAAGATTCCAGTACCTCCGGTCTTTCCATCAACTTCCGGACCGAAAAGCAATTCTGGGGTGTCATCCAACACATTGACATCATCTTTATTATGAGTCAGTTGAAGGGACTTCTTGATTTGTTGTTTGTAAATGTTATGCTTGGCTAGCTCTGAAAGAGGAATGGCTATCTTTAATTTACCAATTTCAGCTTCTAAGTCAAAAGGTTTTTCAGACTGGATCTTGGTGTTCTGGTTAACAACCTTTTCTTTCTCAATTGAGTTTTTAGAGGTTTCTTCTTGACTCTCAATATGATCTTGAGGTTTGTCCTTTTTGCTTACTTTTTGAAAAGTGTTGCTTGGGTTGTGCTGTAAAGGTGGGGTAGCCATTGGTTGTTGATTTGAGGGAAATGCTTCGGTTACCTCTTCAACTGTTACTTCATTTGTAATTGCATCAGTTTTGTTAATTGGTTCTGTGATAACAACCTTCTTAGGCTGCTGGCTATCCTTTGTTTTCTCAGGCTGTGCCACATTTATAGTTCTGCTTCTCAATTTGTATTGCTTATGAACTTCAAAAACAGCTGTGTCATAGCCTTGTTTGAAATCAAATGATTCACCTGATCTAGTTTGGAACTGACTGATGTCATTATCCTCATGATCTTCTTGACTCAGAAAAACTTGATGATCATCGTTCAGGCCCATCAAATTGATGTGGGTATCATCTATCTGCTCACTAGAAGTGGATGCTTCAACATAGTTTTCTTGGAACGGAGGCCTAATCTCTGGTTCAGGGCTGGCCTTGCCAACATTAGGATTTTGATTTCTTCTAAAATTGGGATTCCTGATAGGATTATTCTGTGGTACTTCCCATGATGATTTCCTCTCAACTGATTCTACTCTTTCACCTAACCTATGCATACCAGTAATTATTGCATCCAATTTCTGATCCCAGCCTGAAGGCTCTTCTTTGAAGGTAGTCTTTCTTTCAGTTCTGGTCCTATTTCTCTTAGCTATCAGGTTGGCTTCTACACTAACTGCTATGTCTTGCATCTCAGCTAAATTTCGGGAGCTCTTTCTCTCAATTGGTACACCATATCAGAATCAAACCCATCAGGAAAGGTATATAGAGCTAGATCAGGTGGAGGTCTGAGATTTTGGGGAATAGCGTTGTAGACATTGTTGAACCGAGCACAATAGTCCAAAACAGTTTCTTGGGGACCTCTTTTGATAGTATTGTATTCAAATAAAATATGAATTGGATCCTTTTTCTTCTCTCATCTGTTGATAAAGGTTTGATACAGGGCTTCAGGGTCAGCTATGGAGTTTGTTGGGAGTGACCTAAACCATGATCTTACATCTCCTGTTAGACTTTGCACAAAAATTTTCATTCTGACCCCATCATCATCTATCTCATAATTTTCAAAATAGTCCTGCATTTTCTTAGTATGTTGAAGGGTTGGATAAGAGCCAGTACCATCAAAATATGAAATTTTAGTTTGATAATCTTGGGGCATAGGCCCTGGATTGGCAGGTAACTGCAGTGGAGCATATCTATTAGCCATGTTTGGTGGGACAATAGGGATAACAGGAACGAATGGGACAAGGGGAGGAAAGGGGATGAGAAGGGTATGTGTAGTTGATGGAGGGGTTGAAAGGACACCTTGTGAAGTGGATGAAGAACTAGGAGATTGTGGAACGGTGGTATGAGGATGTAGAGAAACCTTAGCAGGGGTTGGAATATTAGTTTGAAATCCTGCTTCAGAACTTGAATCTGATAAAGTCCCTTCTGATTTGTGTCTCTTAAGGATTCTTGAAATCAAGTTTGGGTTTTGGAACTCAGGTGATGGATCTGGATCTGGGTTAGATCTTGTATAGCGAGTTTTCTTCTTAGGAGCCAGTTTCTGTGATTTTCTTTAGGAGAATTTTCTAAGAAGATAGTGATATTTGACAAGGACTGATCAGGTATAGCACAACTGTATGGAACTTAAGACTGAATAAAGATTGACTGAGGCAGCTTTTATATACTCCTGCAAATGCAAAGAAGAGGCAGTTTCTAAGGCTGTCTGGCTATCACTCAGGCTTTATCTACAGTATTTAAGAATCAGACAGGGGGTTTACGAATTTCATTCACTCCCCAGCGGTGTCGCCATTTATGTTAACACCCAGGTTGTTCCCTTTGACTCCTGAGGGAATACGGCCGGGGTAACCACTAACCAAGCTTTGGATTACAGGTTCTAGCCTACCTGTAATTAGAGAGGGCTCTCTCTTTCAGTTTTAACTTTGTTTTTGAGGATTTTAGGCTAGTTATGAGGTGGGAGTTTGTTTGAATTTTGGTTGTAGACTGTTGTTCAAGGAAGGGCATGCAAATATGAAGGAGAGTTCAATCCATTGGGCATGTGGAGTCCAGAAATGAGTAGGATTTGATGTCTGTGATAAAGAGAGGTTCACTGCAAGGCTAGATGGGTATTCATGATACAAACTTTGATTTTTAGAAAAAAAAACAATATAAATTACACCAGGAAAGGAAATTAAGAGTTCTTTCACAGTGCAATACGAAATGAAGAAAAAATCCTACTCAGCAGCAACAGATAATTACTGAATAAAGACTTATCATGTGATTAGAGCAAATGGGAGCATTTAAGAATTCCACAGTTGCAGCTAACCTTGAAGAAAACATATTTAGTAGTAAGGATTGAGTTTAGGGTGTCTTTAATGGACAAATCCTGAACTAGTCTTTTACCTTTCTACCAAGATTAAACACCATACATCACAGACAGATTACAGAAGAGATGAAACATAAATACAGTTAGAAAACACTTATTGTATCACGCCATAACATGAGAATCTTGTAGCAGTCAATAATTTCATCACAGCACGTTCCAGCCAAATATATCTCCTGGAAACCAACAGCTCCTTTGTATTATATCTTTCAGAGGAAATACAGCCGAGTTCTCTTGAACAAATGAGTAACAACAACCCCCAATAAGCTATGCGGGGGTGCATATATACAAAATATCACAAAAATATCTCAGTTCTAAGTTATTGCACAATAACTGCTCTTACCAACTTTCAAAGATATTTCTTACAAAATTAAAAGCTACTTTAATGAATATACAACAACTGCTTGCTGTTTGTCAGAAGTTCTTGACTTTTGAGGGCAACTGGCTCTGCAGGGTGCTTTGCATTGATTCTGAATAATATGCCCTTTATTGCTCTATTGTGCTGTAGTTATCTCAGCTCCGTCATCTGCATCTGTCGGTGTTGCTTTAGTGGCCAAATTGGTTTGCTGAGTTGGCTCAGTCCACTCTTTTGCAGTCATAGTAAATATATCAACTATATGAACATGATGATTTATATTTGATGTACAAAAATTTGATGAAAAATCTGTTTGTTCATAGCAATGTCTGTATCATGCTTGTCCACCATTCCTGAGTAGGCAATTGATGTCTCAAAATTGTGCCTAAGGTTTCATCTGCCTCAGTATATTTGTAGTAATTTGGAGGCACTTCAAATAGATGTCTAATCTCATTCATGATAAAAAACAAATTCTCTATTCTGTCATAGAGGCTCTGCCCAGATGCAGGCCCTGTTTCCTCTGGGGCACTTGATGTTGCAGTGATCTGATTTGTAGCAAATGTATTTACCCTCTTGGCATAGTTTTCATGGGATAGTAACCTTCCTGCACTGTTTAGTAAGCTGGGAAGGCCTCTGTTATGCAATGCTGTAAATTTCTCCATGAATTTATTCACCTCTGTCTGCATTTCCTGGCACCTTCTATCCAATGTTTGCACATGATTTCTCAAAGTGAGCACCCTCTTCACCAGTAAAATGGTATCAGTTCTATTTGAGATACCCATTGCTGCCAGCTGGGGGCCTGTACGGTTATTAAGGACATTGATCATCCTATTGGCTATCTCAGGCATATTGCCTAGAGATGCCCTTGCTCTTTGGCTTTCTTTTTGTGCCCTGCCTATGAGATCTATATGCTCATGGATGGTTTCAATATATTGCCATTGATCTGTTATGGATTGACCAATATTGGCCCACAGGACTTTCTTGATTTCAGCCACCACTTTGTCAAGAGAGAGCTCTTTCTCCAGTTCTTTTATTTTCTTCTCAAGAGCCTTTACCTCTCTTGTTTTTTCAGCTACACTTTGCTTTGATTTATCATATTTTTCATTAAGTGTAGCCAATTTTTCCTTGGCTTCATTTAGTTCTGCCATCTGGGCCTCCAGAGCTTGAAGTTCTTTCATCATATTTTGCATATCCAGGCTGGGTGCCTGTCCTGATGTTGTTGCTGGTGCTGCTGCTGTATTTGGTGCTGATGTTGAAGGGCCTGTCCCAGCTGTTTGTCCTGTGGGAGGACTTATAGTTTGAGGAGGTTCCTCAAGGTTAATCACTGGCTGAGGGGGCTGAGATGTCTGGCCTCCTTCTTTCTGTTTCAGGGCTGCCTGTAATGCACCCTCTGTTGCTATCAATCGGCCTTCTATTTCTACCAATTGCTTGTGTAATGTCAGCAGCATGGCTGCTACATCTTGGTCCTTTCTCTGCTGAGCAACATCTTCTGTTTGAGGGTGAAGGGTTGCTGGAATTTTGACCATTTTCCTCAAAGCTGCTATATCTTCCTCTTTTTCTTTAGTAATGCCTGCACAACTTTGGGATCACTTGGGTCATGCCCAAGCTCTATAATGATATCTTCCAAAGACCTAATCTTGTTGTCTTTGGCTTGAGAAGAGGCTTTCTCCAATTCTAATTGGGCAGTAGTATTATGGAGACTATTTTGCAGTTTGTGTGCTAGAAAGGTTTTGTCCGCAAGAGAGGAGTAGACCATCTCACCCGTTTGCTTATGTAGCTCTATTTGGTCCATTGGGTGGATGTCTTTTGCAAATACTTCCAGGTTGGTTCTTATGTAATCTGCAGCTGACAGTGGCTACAGCATAGTAGGCATGAAATGACTCATAGTCATCTTCCCCTCTGTTATGTAATATGCTGACATAAGCCTCTGCTGGTTTGTGGGAGCCATCTTGAGAAAATGATTGTAAAGTTGGAGTCTGACTGGCTCATTCCTTTTCTTAATATCAATAAATTGCTGCTTAATGCTGGATTCTACCCTTCTTTGCTGGCTTGAGGAGTTGACCTCTCCTCCAAGTGGTCTTTCTTGTTCCTGTTGGAAGGAACTAGCTGATGCTTCCATGCTAGGAGGGCCCATACCTATGGATGGTCCCATAGGCATCTCCTCTTCAGAAAAAGGATTTAATATTTGCCTTTTCTCCCCTTGTTGAATTTTTGATGTAGTGAGGGGAGTTTCTTGCTATCTATCCCTCTTCCTGGTCCTCTCTTCATTCAACGGGGTTTGGAGCACTGAGGTATCCACTGCTGTTTCCTGCCTTGGGGGCACACTTTCTTGAGCCTGTTGCTCTGTAGATACAGGGGCCTCAGCCATTTCTTCTTGTTGTTCTGTATGTTCCTTCTGCTGTTCTGTTGTTGGGAGTGGCTGCTCCTGCTCCATCTCTTTTCCCTTTTCTGTGCTAGCTGCTTGAGGAATAGTTTGAGCTGCTTGGTGGGGAGCTGTAGAAGATGAGGCAGCTGCTCCAAGTTGAATATGAGGAAGAGAAAAAACCTGCCCACAATATTCCAAGTCAGCTTCCTTCTCAAGTTTCTTGGCTTCTTTTAGTGCTATTTCCTCTTTAGTACTTGCCTCTTCTAGAGTGCCCTCTTTCCATATTAACAGATTTGCATATTTTTCAATATGGGGCAACCTGACATGATCATAGCTAGCCAACTTATATTTGACCCTTCTAAGACTAATGAAATGATTGGGATCATAGGGTATCCAGAGGAAACTGGTTTGCAACCCGAGGCGTTGCAGGATCTTATCTGCTTCTTGCCATGCCTCTTCTCTTTTATTATAAATGAATGGGCCTAGCTGGTTTCTGACTTTGAGTTGTACCTTCTTATTTTTGCTGTGGAAATGGACCATGTCTGCATTTCCAAATTGTCTGAAATACTCTAAGGCAAAGAGTCTCATAGGGACATATCTTGGTAGCCTATATGGGGCTAACTCACAACCATATATTCTGATCACTGTATGGTGTTGGTAAAAGTACCAATCCCCAATGCTATAGGCCTTTGAGAGCTGGAGGATCCTTTGCATCTCATCTGTCAACTTTGGAGGAGGAGAGCTCAACAACAAGGACATGGCTGGATGGATGAACAGATCTATGAATTCACAGTAGTTATATGGTGAAAAAGATATGTGATGAAAGACTGAAGACCAAAATACTACAGACCTTTGGTTCCCTTGGGCATCAAACTTCTTGAGAGTAATAGGGAAGCTATCAGGCTGATAGAATAGAAAAAATTGATAGATGTAAGAAGTGTATCTAAATATCCTTTCCCTCTCTAGATTCATGAATTGCTCATGAATTTTATTGGCAATGTATGCAACATAATCATAGTGAACAGAAGGAGGCTTCCCAGGGGATAAGATAGACATCATGGCCAGAATGGTTTCATCAACATCCTCAGATGATCTGTATCCCAGGACATAACTGATCATATCCACAAGAATTTTGCCCAAATCATTGAGATATACATTTCCAATAGGAGGAGTCCTCACAGTTTGAGAGCCTGATTGAATGAATAATTGATTGATCTTTATAATTTGGGCACTGGACAACTTGCCTCCTTTCTTTATCAAATCCATCATGGAGAGAGGAGTCAATGGCTTTGTAGTATGAAAGTGCAGCATTTGATTTATGGCCTCAGGGGTGACATGGAACAAAACTGAGCCTGAGGAACTGAGGACAGCTCTCTGACATGGGTCATAGTTGGCACTACATCGATGTATCAAATCTGGGAGGATATTGACTTGAGGGAGATTGAAAATAGGCAAATTGGAGTCCCAAATCCCTAGAATATCATTTCCACTGAGATTTTTGGCTTTGAGATCGTTGAGTACATGAATGTGGTACTTGCTGTAATCTGGGATTCCCTCTGCCATTTGGTAGTCTCTGTCAGCCAGGGGCAGCCATTCTAGCTCTCTTTGTGGGGCATTTAAAGGGGCAATATTCAATGCTACTGGAGTTTCCATGGTCAATTGATAGTTTGAATTATATTTTAACTTGTTTTTCTGGGCACAGAAACACAGAGCTATGAATTTTGCAGGAGCAGGGGAATTTTCAGAGAGGACAAGGTAGACAGAGAAGGAACTGAGTTGAATTGCTTCAGGGAGATATTTCAAATGAGCAAATGCTGGGTTTAAGGGTGGCCTTCCTGGTGGATTTGTCTAGCAGAGGTTTTTAGTTTGCGAATGCGCAAACAGACTGTGAATTTGTGGAAATTTGGCTCAATGCGGACACTCTGTAGGTGAATTCGGCCTTATAGTGGGAAATAAACGGTAGTCACCGAGGATTTTCTGCTAATTACAGTGTTTTTCTCTCTTTTCTCGCTTGTTTTGGTGAATTATGCAAAAAACCAGGCGCGGAGGGGAGATTTTGATAAATACCTGGTGCAATCAGCCAATGGTGGAATAACAGGTGAATTGAGGGCGCCCACGGTCTTTAAATCAATTTCTTGCAGGTTGGCGGCGAGGACGACGTGAAATTGCATGCAGGAGGCGCAACAGTCTTTTGGTAACAAAACGCAAAAAATGTGATTTTTGGCGAAAATATAGGAATTTTGGCCTTTGGCGCGCTTTTCTTGGATGACGTCAGCATGACGTCATAGGTGGGGTCATGGTACGGAATGATGACGTGGCGGTCCGTGAGTGGTCCACGTGGATGGGGGACGTGGCGGACAACTCAGGGCGATGGCGGATGGAGCGGTGATGCGACGCTGAGGTGGCAGTGACGTAGGCGTGACATGGACGTGACGTGGTGGGCGGTAAACAAAGGTGGTAAGCGGTAATATCGGACCGCTTGAGGTACGGGCGTGGTTTTGGCAGGAGGCCGCCCGATACAACTCAGGAGCGACGCGTGTCCGAGCCCTGACGTCATGGTCTGACAAATTTCGGGTGCTATCGTCCGGGCATCGGGGGCGGTCCGATATTGATGTGAGCCGTCGGATGGGAGGGCCCAGATCCGACGGTCGACGGGAAGCAAAGGAGATCGGACAATACGGAGGGGAGCGGGTAATAAACAATAATATTTCTGGGGATGCGCGCTGTAATCAAAACTTTGGATAAGCGGAGAAAATGGGTTTTGCGATGTTTTATAAGCCAACATGGGTTAATTAACATTTGTGCGCAAAGCGGGGTTAGGGCTGTTAAACCAAGCAGATCTTGGATTAATCCCTAAACTTTGTTTTTGGTGTTATTTTGCCTATTGCGCTTAAATATCTTAGCGCTCCAACTTTTGAAGTTTTTAATGCTATATTGCCTAGGGAAGGGGGAATATTTACTTTGGGGCTTTTTACATACAATGGTGATATAGTAGTAGGGAAAAGGGGAATATAGGGAATTAAGTAATAATGGTTAATAGTTAATATGGGAGGGGGATATGAATGAGAGGTGATAGACACTAAGTTTTAGGGAACAAACTTAGTTTTGAGAGTAGATCAAAATGAAAAGGTTTTTACACAAGAAATGTGGCTCTTCTATACAACAAGGATCAACAAAAGAGTTTGACTTCTGCAATGAACAAAGGTGGTATTGGGATGTTAGCAAGGAGTTTGATGGGGGATGATTGGGAAGTTAGACATGCTTCACTTTGTTGCTACAAAATTGCTGAATAGGAAGATCTGCACTGGCCACCATGTGTTTCCTTTACTTAGGCCAGTGATATGAAAGAAATCATGCTTCTGCAACCCCATCTACCTACCCATTCTATTGCCTAGCATTTTTTTGTTACTTCAGGGAGGGCGCACTTAGACTAGCAAACCCTCAATTACTCTTTTTATTTTCTTTTTCCATTTTCTTTTGATTTTCTATCTAAGGCTAGCCTTATTACTTCCAAGGCCCCAATTTAAGCAGTTGGGAACCTTCATTCTCTACCTAACTACTGATCTGCCAAGATTGAATAGTTTGGACAGATTTCTTTCTCTAGTTTACCACAAAAATTGAAATATGGCATGACCCAGCTTAGGCTGTTGGATCACCCATTCAGAAGTAGGATAGCATCAAACAACTATAGATATGTGTTTTCCACAAATATGATATCTTTGCATCACCAAAGTAGAGCATATTTGGCACTTCCCCTACCAATCATGAAAAATGAAACCTATTGGTATAGGTAGCTAACAGTAGGGTTAACAAAATCCTAACTGGCTCTGTATATCTTTCTCCTTCTGATGCATCCAAGGGAATAATTACTCTCATATTATTGCCTTCAAATATAATATGTCTCTTTTTTTGGATTAATTATAGCCATATTATCAAATGCCCAATCGAGTCCAAGTAATGCAGGATAGGGGTTACTATCATCCACAATTTCTATTACTTCAAAGTCAGCCGTAGTGGGAACTCCTTAAATGTTTACTATTACACTTGATAGTCTTCCTAAGGGGAAGATATTTTGCTAATTTTCCATCCTTAGTTGAATATGTGACCAATGTAGCTTCGACTTACCCATTAACTCCCATGTCTACATTGTCACAACATTAGTTTTAGATCCCATATCTAAAAATAACTTGATCCATCTCATATTCTCCTATCTGCGCACTAAACCTTTTTTCTTTCCTTGTTTTCTTCTATTGATGAAAATTTTTAACTGAACACAACTCACTTCATGATGTTTCTTTAGATGCACATGAATCTGTCAATTCCTAAAGTCCTTCTACAACTTTCTAATCTCTTAATAACTTCATACAAGTTTGTAGAAAAGACCTTAAAATACCTACTTGGTTAGGTGAATCCTGATCTTGTGTCAAATCTTGTTCCTGTGTCGACTCTGATGCTATGTCGCAATTACTTTTCTGTTTCGGTTGTGCACTAGATGTCAAAGATCCAACATCCATAAAACTTCTCTTGGATTCTATAAACACTTATTTTTCTTTCTGAATATCAAATACAAGAGATTTTTCAGTAGTATTTCTAACCCATGCAGTTTCAGATTCTTTCTTTTCATTTACTTTGTCATTATTGGTTGCAACTCCACTTCTAGTAAAAATATTGACTCAGGGATCCTACAAAAATTGCTATTATTGTGAACTTACCTCCACCGAATATAGTAAGATAGATTCACACTACATTGGGACATATAGGATATTATAGGAAGTTTATAAAAGGATATGCTCAGATTACTGTGCTTATGGAAAATTTGTTGAAGAAATATGTCCCTTTTCAATGGGATGAAGAATGTCAAAAGAGTCTTGACATATAGAAGGAAAAGATGGTAGATGCTCCTATATTAGTATTCCTTGATTGGAATAAGGAGTTTCATGTACATGTGGATGCTTCTTTTATAGCTTTGGGAGTGGTACTATCACAACCTGGTACAAGAGAAATTGATCATCCTATAGCTTTTGCAACTATGAAACTATCTAAAGCAGAGAAGAATTACACAAATACATAAAGGGAAGGATTGATAATGGTATATGCCTTATCAAAGTTCAAACATTATTTGCTGGGATCAAATTTCAAGATGTTACAGATCATTCTACACTGAAGTATTTGTTTAATAAGCCTGTCTTAGGAGGCAAAATTTGCAGTTGGTTATTATTGTTCCAAGAATATGACTTTGAAATTATTGTCAAACCAATAAGACTAAATGCAGGACCTGACCATTTGTCAAGATTAGAAACAGGTGAAGAACCAAACAATATAGAAGATAATCTCTCTAATGTGCAACTATTTAATTATAATAGAAGATGACCACTTTACACACATTATTTAGTTTCTAAACATAGGAATGGCTCACTCAGAATATACTATGAAGTAGAAGAAAAAATTAGTGGTGAAGGTAGTTGATTTTTCATTCATAGAAGGACACTTATATAAGATAGGACCAGATGAGATACTACGCAGGTATGTTCCTGAACATGAAAGACAAATAATTCTAACATAGGCTCATGAGGGCACAACTGGTGGACATTATACAGGAAAAGCTACCATGCAAAAGATTTTGAGAGCAAGATTGTGGTGGCCTACACTACATAGAGATGCAAAGGAGTGTTGCAAAGCTTTTGATGTGTGAAAAAGAACATGAAAACCTTCAAGAAGAGATGATATGCCATTGGTACCACATGTTACATTGCAAGTGTTGAGTCTCCTTTTTGATGCCTTTCATACCCCATACTGTCCTCTATTTTTGACCTACTTTACCTTGAAATCTACTCACTATTTGCCTACCTTGTTCAAAAACATGACTTTTAGCTTCCTTGTGTATATATGAAGTAATTTATATTTTAAGGCATGGTTTTTATGTTATCTTGTAGTAGATATAGAATTATACTCTCTAATTAATTTGATTGGTTCACATAAATGTTTACACCGTGCTCTTACTCATCCAGTACCAGCATTATCGGTCCAGTACTGACACTCCTTCTTATCTGATATCAAACATTATCAATCTGGTACTTGTGCTCTCGTTTGATACCTGTGTGTTTGCCTATACACTACCGAAAGATAGTGGTCCAACATTTGTGCTCATCTGGCACCAACAACAACAATCCGATACCCATGTTCATTCGGTACTTGCGATCCAACACCTGTGTTGAACTGGTACTACCTACGTTAAATGTGTTGATTCGGTACTACCTATGTTGACTGTATTATTCTGGTACCAGATCCTACTTTCCAGGTTTGGTGGTTGGGCGAACTGTCTTCGATGAGGCTGAGGAAATTGTTGGTCAAAGGCATGATTTTGTTACAAAAAATCAAGATATTCTTCCTCCTCATGCACTATGTGTCATGAAGATGAAGCTTCATATGTAAAATAGCTAAACTGTAATATTTTGTATGATTTGTTACTATTTTATCAAGCCTTGATGTAACACCATTTCTATATAAGAGGAGGCTTGTAGACAATAGCTAGAGATGAGAGATTCGAGGGAGATTAGAGAAATATAGAGAAACAAAGTTTTAACTTTACTGTTATGCTGGAGACTTGATGTTGTAATATTCCTTTTTGAATTAATAATATGAGCATCGATTGATAAGTTAGTGTGTTAATCAATTTATTAGTTCTGTAAGTCTTAAAGCTTTCCTTGGTAGCTCATCAAGGGCTTACCAAATCCATTAATGGAACTTATTATTCTAGTTATTATATAGTTTAGAAGTGTTTTAGAGTTTTATGCAATTCTAGTCTTGTTTTAAGCAAGTAATTTCTGAGTGACAATTCATTAGTTTATGAATGCAAACTGTATTTCTTAGGCTATACATTTAATTGTTGATTCCTTTTTTGAAGAACAGGAAAGGTTAAGATCAAAGATCTCACCATTCACCTACATGTGTTGTTAGTGAAGACTCTTGTCATACATTTCTTGTACTAGAATGAAAAGTTTCATTCAGAACAAGTTAAATTAGCAATGATTGCTTTGCTTGATTGCAGTAATATGATTTTTTTCAGTTTCTACATGAAAACAAAGTTGAATCCATATTTTCATTTCATGAGCCTGTAAATGGAAAAGCTTGTTATCCAAGCAAGAACCATTAGATTACATTGCTGATTAAGATTTTATTTATGAGTTTTCTTTCTGATCTTTAAATTGTGTGATGAAGTTAGATTAAAATTTGTGGAGTGAAGTATTAGTTTTGAAGTACTTCTTATTTAGGATATAATCATCAGACATAGGAATTTACCTATTATCGACACATATAGTGCATCAAATCTACTAATTACAACTCCCTGGTTGACAATTTAATATTGTGGCGATATATCATTCATATAATTGCCCCAACATTTTTGGTGCTATTGTTGGGGAGCTGTAATGGTAATAGGTAATGATTTGGTTTTTTGATGGTTTTTGAGTGATATTGGGGATGATCTAAGGGCAGAGAGAGGATGATAAGATGTGAGTGAAGAGCCAGGAATCCACTATGGTAGGGTTTCTCCAAAGTTTGGTTATCTCTAATTGACTCTCTAGTTTCTTTTTCATATGCATAGAATTAAAGGGAGGATCTAAAGCTTCATTTTTTATTTTTCTATGCAAGTATTTTTCCCTTTAGATCGATTCATGAAAATAAGAGAAGCCTAACTTTTGTGAATAGATAACTTGGTGATAGTGAGATACTAGTAGCACGATGGTGCTTCAAGTACATGATTGGCTTGCTTGCATTTGTTTTAAATGTGTTTTATTCTTATTTATTTAGGATTTTTAATAAGAACTCCATAAAATGATCCATGTGCATGACATGGATTAGCAACCAACAAAGCAGTATGCAAGGATGATCAAGATTTTGGGTTAAATCTCTCAAATACTAGATGCAGCTGGGATATCTGCTTCTCCGGAAGAACAAATCTTAACAATAGTCAAGAAATTATTTGCCTCTCCAGAAGTGATAGAGGAACAAAAAATCCATGAACCACATCCATAGGAATATCTTTACCCTTGCCATATTGTAGAATAAATTAAAGAATCATGGTGTTGGGTAGCAAAAGTCTCGCGTATTGGTCATGGGGCACAGAGCACAAAATTTTGGGTAAAGTTAGGGTAAAGACTCCACGGGATGCGCGAAGCGTGAATTGTAATAGGTTGAGTCAAAGGGTAGTCCACCCAAAAATAATGTAAAGAAATGTAAGTTGAGTCAGCCCACCCATGGATCGCGGGCCAGGGAAATGTATAAATAGAGCGAGGCTCTATGGGTAGAGGAAGCCAAGTTTTGCTGATTTTGGGTCTGAAATGTAATGGGTTGTTGAGGAGAATAGTTTGAAAGCGTTTGTAAGTCCGAGTCAAGGGTTTGGGCAGTGGATAGAGGCTTTGTAGCTGTGTGCGTAGAGGCTTGGAAGAGTCCGCAGCTGTGTGCGCGGACCCCTGTAGTTGAGTGCGCAGGGCAGATTTGGATGTACTGGTGAAGAAAGTGAATAAAGATAAGTTGTTTCTATGATTCTATGTTAAATCTGAATTATCACGAATTTGGCTTAATGTATGGTTGATATGATTGTTTAATCATTTGCGCATATGCTTACATTTTGAATACATGTAAATTTGGGTTTAATCTAAGTACGCAAACTAGTTAAATATGTTGAATGTTTGCTTAAAGACCTTGCTAAGTAGATCTGATTTACAAATACCTCATCTAATAGATTAGATCTGTAAACGACGCACTAATAGAAAGTAAGAGTTATTCTAGATCTGTGCGAATAGAGAGCTGCGTGGAGCTACAGAACAGTGCGCGAAACCTCCAAACCACATCTAGACATCCCAAGGGTGTGGAAACCTGGTTCCAACACCCTCCCCCACTACCTCAGGTGAGACCTCAATCTGTGCTCCACAGACTATTGCCGAAAGGGCCAGTAGCTGCGGGGTTTGTTTGGCTAAGTAACTTTTCCAAACCTGGGTCAGGCACATATAAGCCAACAAATGGTTCCGTTGCCAGGACTGAGATCTGCCTAAAGGGTGTTTAATGTGGGAACATTGGAATCCTACAAAGAAAGAGCTTGAAGAGTGGTGTGATCTGAAGCTTCACGAGTTCGTGGTTCAGGAAAACAGAAACTTGTGGATATCGGAGGAAGATTGGTTGGACCACTATATATTCAAAGATATACATGAGATCTTCTTCACGACATTTCCTATAGAATTGTACGAGTGGATCGTGAAGTTAGCTGATAGCGTGAGGAGGTGCAGATTAGATCAGCCTAATGTGTGGACTGTAGAACTGGTGCGCAGGCTAGAAGCCACCGAAGATAAACTCACACACGTTGTAGATCACTGGTTGGATCAGATCATAGGAGGGTTTATCATTGAATTCGTGATAGATACAACCATGAGTTACAATGAAGCGGAAAGGTGATTTCTCCAAGGACTGCGGGGTAAGTATATCAAATCATTGAATACTTGGATTAAGATGCTATTGTGTGAAAAACAGATTATGTGCGTATATTGATGTCTGGACTAACGTGGAGCAGAAGAGGCTATCGAGGAATGGGAGGGGTAGAGAATAGTCATCTTATTTATATCTCGCGAGAGAGCGAGGAGGATCTCGTGATGTTCTCACCAGGAAGTGTGGTCTGGTTGATTAAGGAGCACTTTCCACTGATACAACCTCTGTCCAAACCACCACCACCCACGTCCCCTACATCAAACCCATCCACACTGACACCAACCCCACCTTCCCCACTGCCAAAAGTTAGGATGGCAAGTGCAGTACAATTTCCAATATTCAAAGGTATAGGAAATGAGGATCCAAGCCAGTTCTGGTTTGTTATAAGATCTGTATTGGATGCTCAGGGCATCATTGATGATAACATCAAGAAGGCTACCTTAGTTAGCACATTGTAAGACCGTGTGTTCACTTGGTACATGAAATACTCAAGTGATCATCCAAATGAAGGAATAACAACGATCTAGGAGGAACTAAATAAGGAATTTGGTTGACCAAAGTCGGAAGCACAATCAGTTATTGGGTTCAAAGAAATAACAATGTTGCTTGGAGAAACTCCGTGGGATTTGGATCAGAGGTTAAAGAGTACCATTTGCGAGGCAAATATGACAGTGTTAGAGAGCAGCATTACATTTGGTTTATCACGTCATTAACACCACATCTGCTAATGGCTCTATCACAACAAAAGATCTCAACCCAGGTTGAAGCCTTGGAGAAAGCAATAAGGTTGCACGAAACCCCCATACAGGATCCAGGGTTGGGAGTACAACAAATCTAAGTGCAAATTCAAAACCTATGTCTAGAAATGCTAAGCTTGAAACAAGGGCAAGTGCCTCAACCAAAAGTATGGGAAGGGGTGTGGTGTACCAAATGTAAAGGCTAGGGCCACGATACGGACCACTGTCTGATCTTCGCAGACTATGGGACAACGGGGGACCAATACTGTTGCAACTAGAGGTACAAGCTGGGCCAAGCATGGTGGCCACCCTTTGGTGTGAAATCTGTTAGGTGGGAGGAAAGCACGCCACAAACAATTGCCATCTATTGCAGAACTTTAGACAAGCCCCCCCTCAATAGCTATTTTGTAACTTTTGTAGGACCGTGGGTCATGATGAAAGAAATTGTCGCAGTTACGGGATGTTGATGGATCGACTACCTACATATAGGATGCAAATGGAGACACGCGGGCAGGAGCCGGCCACACCATTCGCATGAGGGGGATTCCAAGGATGCAGACGGGGCCGCAGAGGAATGGGACCTAGACCGGGACAAGGACAATTAATTTGTTATAATTGTGGAGGACTGGGACATTACGTGCGGGATTGCACGAACCCGACTAAAGTCTATTTCCTGTCCTGCTACCAGTTTTATCACGAAGTAGTCAATTGCCCCACGCTTATTGCTCAAATGCAGGAAAAGGGGGTCCTTCCAGCTAACCCCACTTAGAACATCCAAATGATGAAAGCTGAACCACGCACAGAAGACCCTAACGTAAACATGGTGCTCAGAAGTGGCGCAACTACAGGGGGAGATAAGGGGAAGAAGATGGAAGAAGATACGTGGGTCTGTAAGGCTCCCGCAAAACAACCGGAATTTGATTTGGCACAAGCAAGGCAAACCTTTATGGAAGTTAAGAAGAATTTCGCAGAAGCATCTACTTCGGGTAGTAAGGAACAGCTGGGGTCGGAAAAGGATACTTCTCTGAAAACTACCTTCTTAGAAACATGTATGAAGCTACTCAGGGATGTTAAAGATGTGGAAGGGCTACAAGAGCTAATAGCTAGATGCATAGGGGCAGATGAACCACATATGGTCTAAAAGTTGGGAAAACATGCTTTACGTACCGACCGGGAAATGCGACTAACTGTCGAGATTGCAGACTATGAGATGGACTAGGTTGTTTTAGATTTTGGCTCTGACACAAATGTCCTACCAAAACAGACTTGGGAACACATGGGTAGGCCTATGCTACAATGGTCCTTGATCCAATTGCGGATGGCTAACCAACAAAAGATTCTGCCTATGGGAAGACTGGAAGGGGTTACAGTGGACATTGACGACACTAGCACACAAACTGATTTTGAAGTCATCAAAATTGTGGATGACAATAACCCATATCCGTTGTTTCTAGGGATAGATTGGGCAACATATATGAATGGAATCATCAACCTCAAGAAACGGAAAATGATCTTTGGAAGTAAATCTCTCCGCGTAGTGATTCTGTTGGATCCAGCTAAAGGGGCATGTATACTGAACCTGTGTGCGATGACGACAGTGATGGGCAACTAGACTGTATCTACCAGATCACAGTGCGGGATCAGGACAGGGTGAATCCAGCAGTGGACGGTTGACTCTCATGGGACCGCGATAGCTCTTGCACGTCGAACTCAAATGAAGAGGTTGAACGATGGCAGAAATGACTGCATGAAGTAACCACATTAAATTGTAACAAGATGGTCACAATAGGAGCCGTAGAGCCGCCACCTGAGGAGATTGCTACAGAAGCCAAAGAACCAATCGAATCGATGAATTTGGAACCAAATCTGCTGGAAGTATCCACGGTGGCACCCCGCGCAACCAGGGCTTCAGGAAAAGGTGCAGTCTCAACAATGTGAAGGAGGAAGCACGGAGGTCACAGGCAGACGCATGCCCGAGTTACCAATCAAACTGAGGCAAGTAGCCCGAAGCAACTCAGTTCGCTAGTAGTCGGTGAAAGGGTCCGCAAGAACTCAAGGGGAAGCACACCTAACAGCCATCCAATGACACAACCTTATTGGCAGTTGTGGACACCATGGGTTAGATGGGCCTGTAATAGGTGATGGGGGGAAGATCAGAGAAACCGGGGTAGCCGTAGGCCCCACAATGTCAGCAAACTATGGGCATGACTGAGAACCCAAAGCACGATACAAAGGGATGGATTCAGCAGAATGCCACGCTGCGACGCTCACAGAAGCTCAGCCCCTCTGCACATAAGGCGAGTCAGATCGGTTAGGAATACTGCCAAACAAGACCAAGTTGTGACCCTGCTATCATGGCTACACCCACACCCTCGGAAGATCACTCCCCTCCAATAGCGCGTAATGAAAAAACGAGTACCCAGGTGCTCGAGCGGTGTTCGTAGCCCAGGCTGGTAGGGAAATTGAGAAATCACACCAGAGGCACGAACACCTGACTAGTGGTCGAAACTACAGTCTCAGTGCCCCAAGCAGTTGAAAGAAGGGGTGGGACTATAAACAAGTCTGCGGAAAGTCGGCATGGTGAAACGTGTCTCTCCCAGGTTACCCAACCCACTCAATCGCATCTATGCTTGATTGACTGCGCTACCACATGGAACAGTCGAGAGATGACCATTAGCGCCACTATTCATGATAAGAACGTTATCGTATGGCAGGGAGGAGCGGGCGACAAACCTTTAAGTTGAAAGTTTCGAGTCAGATCCGCAAAGATTTGTCGATGGAACAGTGGTACTACACTGGGAAAGGAGGATGGGGAGTTCTTCAAAGTTACGGATTTATTTCATGACTAGGGGATGACATGGGCATATTGGCGTTGTGAATAAGAAAAGAGAAGCAAGCATTCGGCTACCAGACAAAGCATGGGTACTATGGCTAGAACCCGAGCCTGGTTCGTGGAAGAAATGCAGTTGAATCAGGAAGAGCCAGAGGGCATGAATCGGGTTCCTAGGGTTTCGAAATCCCCACGAACCCCAGATGAAAGAAGAATAAGCAGAAGATAGGAACAATCCGGGCCTCACCATGATTCAACAAACAATCAAAAGTCGATAAGGGCAAAGCCGTTTCCACCGAACCTGACGAAGACGACGATGATCTCTAAGAGCTGCTTGACCACATTGACGCATAGGCTGAGGAAGAAGTGAATGCATTCCAACTCCCATCCTTACCTCCATATCTCTCTCCGTGGAAATGGACAACCAAGCTACACAAGGAATTAGATGTTGCGAAGGCTGAGCTCCAGGCCCCGTTTTTTCCCGATGACATAAGGTTCAAAGGATTGCCGCTGGGGCACGTTCCAAGCCTCAAGTTTGAGGATTGGGACCTCACCGATAGTGATAAGTTCCTCGAATTGGCTGAAGATACGTTATTACCATAAGCATGGCTACTAGGTGTGGAGAAGGCGGGACTCCTCAACCTCAGATGGGTACCTCACTACCACCGCATGTCTATTACCACATTTGTGATCCGGTAGCTACTCTGTCTCATACATGATGGGTTCCTTTGGTTGGAAGAACCAATTTCGATCACGGCTGAATTGGTCCACCGAATCATGCACCTACCACTAAAATGGAACAACCCCATCGACATCGCAGGAACAAGCAACGAGGTAGGCCTCACCGAAATAGTGAAGATGAAATACCAACTGGAGAAAGGAAAGCGCGGATATGTCATAGACAGCATCAATGACCGCACCGTACATGTGGCTACTCAGCTCCTCGCTGGTAAACTCATGAGGAAGTGTCACGCAGATGAGGTACCTGCTTTTGTCATTGTGTTGGCAGGGCAGTGTGCTGAAGGGATTCAATTCAATTGGGTACAATTTTTATGCAACAAATTCCTAACCAACTATCAAGAAGCATAGGACAAAGGTAAGACATTTCATTATGCATGGTTGCTTTTTCCAATCCTCTTGGTTATAGGAGAACTACCACAAGATAGCTAGTTCCCAAGCATTACAGATGACCTACCTGAGGTAGTGTGGTATACTGCGCTATGCAGTACAAGGGATGCGACAAGGGTTTCTGCAATTCGTGTGTTTTGGACCTCCATGGAAGGGAAGATAAGGAAACAGATTGCTCAATGAACGCGAATGTCTCCCACAATCTACAATAATTTCCAAAGCACGACTAAGTTTAAAGCTGACATGCATCACTTGTATATCCGGGCACGGAAGGATCCGAAATGATCATGGGTCACACTCCCATTCATGGCAACAGATGAGGCAATTTACGCAGTCTTAGCAGCATGGACCCTCGAATGGCGCACTCCAGACAAGGCCATTCTCGACCAAATCATAGCACAACAGTAGAAGAAGGACCATCATCAGTGGCTCATGCAACTGGTAGAAAAGGCACGTCAGGAACAATAGATGGCTTCGCAGCAAGAGGCTCCCAAGAACCTGCTAACAGAAGAGACCATGACAGATCAGGAATTGGATTTGGAATAGGAAATAGAGATGCAGGGCCACATGGACCAGGTCAATCGATCGCGCGGATAGGAATCACCGACCACCTAGAAAAATTCCAAAATAACAAGGGTTTTGGAGAAAGAATTCACTGACAACAGCCAGCCAGCGAGAAATACCACCACCTGTGCACTAACTGATCTAATTACAGAAAAAAAAATTGTGTTGGGGGAGATTCGAATGCAATTGGAGGCATTATAGGCGTGACCTCTAGGCAGGCTCAACCTAGTAGATGATATAGCCGTAGTCGAGCAAATGGTACACGCGATGACACCGAACACTTTATCGTTGCCAGCCGGTGGTATCCTAGTCGAAGGCATAGGTGACGAGCATAGTTTGGGATTAAATCTGGCCGCCTACCCAGTGGGATACTGGGCCAGGGAAGGTCATGCCCTTCACACTTTAACGAAGTAAAAGGCTAAGTTAGAATAGGTCAATCTACAGCATGCTGACTTGATTGGATGTTATCAGGCAGTAGAACAAGTGGTGGCAAAAGCATGCAGCACGATACTGGAGTTAGCTATCCCCAAGGACCTTCCAACAGTTACCAAGATTTGACACATGGCCGCAGGAGTCTGTATGGCCCAAGAGGCAGCCGCAAAAGCACAGGGGGAACTTACTTTACAAATTGTAGAGCTTAGACTCCAGGCACAACAACCTCTGGCGGATCGCGAACGATGCCGCGCAGAAATGAAAGCAGGATTAGAAACAATGAGGTGCGCTATCTGTGAATATTCAGGACTACTAGATTAATCTATTGGTATACTCACAAATCTCTAGGAGGACCCAACCATACAATGAGTGGAAGTTGAGGCATGCGAGCTACAGCAGGCCTATGACATAGCTCGCAGGGCTACACAAATGGTCGCTATCACATAGCGGTTGGCCAAAATGAGGGAGGCCCAGGTTCTCAAAGCCCAAATGGACGCTAAGTGGCAACAAGAGGTAGAGCTTAAAGAACACATCCAACCCTGGCTCGCTAAAGTGTCTGGTGTTTCTACAACGATTGAAGGCAAGTTAGCACATATGCAGGCAGTATGTGATACCAAGCAAGCAACTACAAATGACACGGATGCATCAGTGGCTCGGTTGGAACAGGTACAACGGATTGTTGCAGAATTTGTTGAGGAAACACGTGCCGTGCAGAAGTTGCTAACCGACATCCACAAGCAGATTGCCGCACCAGCTGAGTGACTCGAGATGAGTCACGATGATTGTGTTGGGGGACTGCTGGGTAGCAGAAGCCCCACATATTGGTCATGGGGCACAAAGCCCGAAATTTTGGGTAAATTTAGGGTAAGGACTTCACGGGATGCATGGAGCGCGAATTGTAATAGGTTGAGTCAAAGGGTATTCCGCCTAAAAATAATGTAAAGAAATGTAAGTTGAGTCGACCCGCCCATGGATTGCGGGCCAGGGAAATGTATAAATAGAGCAAGGCTCTATGGGTAGAGGAAGCCAAGTTTTATTGTATGATTTTGGGTCTGAAATGTAATGGGTCATTGAGGAGAATAGTCTGGAAGTGTTTTTAAGTTCAAGTCAAGGGTTTGGGTAGTGGATAGAGGCTCTGCAGCTATGTGTGTAGAGGCCTGGAAGAGTCTGCAGCTCTGTGCGCGGACCCTATAGCTGAGTGTGCAGGGCAGATCTAGATGTACTAGTGAAGAAAGTGAATAAAGATAAGTTGCTTCTGTGATTCTGTGTTAAATCTGAATTATCACAAATCTGGCTTATTGTATGGTTGATATGATTGTTTAATCATTTGTGCATATGCTTACATTTTGAATACATGTAAATCTGGGTTTAATCTAAGTATGCGAACTGGTTAAATCTATTAAATGTTTGCTTAAAGACCCTCCTAAGTAGATCTGATTTACAAATACCTCATCCAATAGATTAGATCTGTAAATAACGCGCTAATAGAAAGTAAGAGTTATTTTGGATCTGCGCGAATAGAGAGCTGCATGGAGCTACAGAACAGTGCATGAAACCTCCAAACCACATCTAGACATCCCAAGGGTGTGGAAACTTGGTTCCAACACCCTCCCCTGCTACCTCGGGTGAGACCTTTGTTTGCACTCTGCGGGCTGTTGCCGAAAGGGCCAGTAGTTGTGGGATTTGTTTAGCTAAGTAATTCTTCCGAACTTGGTTCAGGCTCATATAAGCCAACACATGGACTACATCCAAGAGAAAGAAACTATTAGAACTTGATTTTGAAGAATTTTTTACATGCCTATCTATAGATCCTCTAATAACAAAAGTTTATAGTCATCTCATAATAGAATATCTACATGGCATGGTAAAGGAGGATATTCCAAATGAGCCAAATAATGGGGTAAAGCAAGTAAATTTTCATTTTATTGAAAATTGGTTTCAAGCAACTATAAGGCCATACCATTGCTTCATTCTTCCTTACTTCTTGACATCGCCATTAAAACAACTGGTTCTTCATACTCAGGTATGCGTTGAAGATTATATTTTAAACTTGAGTATGAATGCATTTTTACACCTATTACGAATATTGTTACATTGAAAATACTCCTATACTTGAGGATAGGAATTTATTTTTCTCAAGTAGAGTAGGATAATAAATAAATAAACAAATGTTGCATATAGTAGTTAGTTTAGTGCAACATATTTCTCATTTGTTTTCAATAAGTGGGGATGTTAACAACTAAAATGTAATTAGTTGAAAATGGGAGATCTATGTCCTATTACATATTTTCGCCGGGGTTTCTTTCAGCTACATATTGTTTAAATGAAAATTTCCACATAGTCTTATTTCCAACTGCGACATGGTTCAACTATTACTTTGCTTTCCCACTTATTATTTATTTTCAATTAGATCTGTTTCTAGTTTTTCTTTTTTAATAAAGAAAGCTATGACCATTATGTTTGGAATTGTAGGTAAAGTTTGAAATGATTGCATAGCAACATCATCTGGTATTGCATACCAATTTTTTAGTACCATGTTTCATCTAACCAGTATCAAGAATTCTAGTACCAATTTGCTATTTTGTAAGAAAAAGCAGGATCCAAGGGTAGTGTTCATTTGGGATGCTTAAATACTGAGAGAATGTTTTTAAGAGTCGAAAATACATCTTCCTCAACAAAATGGAACACTTAGGAGAGTATTTGATGACATATTTCCTTTTTCCTTAAGTTATTAAATGTAGGTTTTAACCCTGTACAGAAATTACCTGCATACGAATTCTTAAACAAAGAAAATAAACAATGCGAGAATATAACCCATAAAACACATATGCACAGAGATTTTTCCCTGGATCCCAAAACCGGGACTACCAGCTTGATTTTTCATTATGTTCCTTTCAATGTTACAATACATATTTATACATGCCGAAGCATCCAATACCATGGACCGAAAACCATCACGTCCAATACCATGGACCGAAAACCATCGCGTCCAAAAAACATGTGCGAAAATCATGCACAAAACCATAGGTGGGTCCGCCCAACCTAACATATGGTCCAAAACCAAAATTTTCCGGGGCACTGCCCTGGACCCCATAAAGTGGGGTTACGGGTGCCCTTCAAACCCCCTATTAACTACGTGGAAAGAATATAACACAACCCAACAATCTCCCACTCGTTGTTTTCTTTCCACAAGGTGCCATAGGAGAGCTTAGTCATTTTTTCAGCCCTGAGATTCCCATTGCTTCTCTACACCAAGAGAACTTCTCAGAGCTCACAGATTTTGTCAATGCATCTGCAGTATTCTTCAAAGTGTCCACCTTTACCAGCAACACCTTTCTGTCTTCTATCATATCCCTCACAAAGTGATATTGAACATCAATGTGCTTTGTCTTTGAATGATAAGCAGGGTTCTTGGCCAAGAAAATTGCACTTTGGCTGTCATAGTCTATTCTTATAGCTCCCTGTACTAACCCCATACTTGAACACAATCTCTGCAACCAAACTGATTCCTTGCTTGCATGAGTGGCTGCCATGTATTCTGCCTCTGTAGTTGATAGTGCCACTACAGATTGTTTCTTACTCATCCAACTGACTGCACCTCCAAATAGGTTAAACACATACCCACTTGTAGATATTCTCTGATCCAGATCTCCAGCCCAGTCTGCATCAACAAAGCCATGAATATCCAACACTCTGTCCAATCTTGGTCTTCCTTGGTAGCACAAACCATAATCACTAGTGCCATGCAAATACCTAAAAACCCGCTTCACTGCTGTCCAGTGCTCCTTCCCAGGTTTTGACATAAACCTGCTCAATACTCCCACTGCATGTGCAATGTCTAGTCTAGTATAGACCATTGCATACATCAGGCTACCCACTGCACTTGAATATGGAGCACGGGACATGTCCTCTTCCTCTTCTTGTGTCTTGGGACACTGTTCAGCAGATAACCTCACACCTACAGGAATAGGAACCTTCACCGGTTTACTATCCTACATATTAAACCTCTGGAGTATTGTCTCGACATAATTCCTCTGGTTTGACCAGAGCTTCCTCTTTGACCAATCTCTTTTAATTTCCATGCCCAAAATATAGTTTGCAACACCAAGATCTTTCATGTCGAATTTGGAGGACAATTGGGTCTTCAAATCCTGGATAATTTCTTTGTCATTTCCAACCAGCAACATATCATCCACATACAAGACCAGATAAATAATACGGTCACCAATTAATTTAAAATACACACAATGATCTGCTTTGCTTCTGGTGAAGCCAAGTCCCCGTATAAATGTATCAAATTTCTGATACCACATCCTTGGTGACTGTTTTAACCCATACAGAGACCTTTAACTTGCATACCAGTTCTTTCTTACCCTTCACCGCAAAGCCTTCAGGTTGCTTCATGTAGATTTCCTCTTCCAAATCCCCGTGAAGAAATGTTGTCTTCACATCCATCTGTTCTACCTCAAAATCAAAAGTAGCAGCAACAGATAAAAGTAATCTAATAGAAGTTACCTTGGCAACAGGAGAAAAAATATCACCAAAATCAATTCCCGGAACCTGGGAATAACCTTTTGCTACCAACCGAGCTTTGTATTTCTCCACCTTTCCTTTTGCATTTGTCTTCTTCTTGAACACCCATTTGCTGCCAATGGGTTTCCTTCCAGGCGGCAACTCCACCAGATCCCAAGCCTCATTTTTGTGCAAAGATGCCATTTCATCGACCATGGCCTCTTTCCAGAGTTTTCCATCCTCTGAATCCACTGCTTCCTTCACAGTTCTGGGATCATTATCAGTAACATACAAAGCAAAATTTGAACTGAAAGCAGATGGACTATACCTTTCCGGCTGCCTTCTTTCTCGAACTGGTCTTCTCATAGCCGGAGTTTGTGGCTCTTCATCTTCTAATTCCTCATCTGCTGCAGAGTCTGATTCTTCCTCCTTTGGCTCAAACTCTATCTTCTCAGGTTCCTTTGGTTGGACTTCATGTTGAATAACATCTTTTACCTCTCTTAACAACACATCTCGGCTGTACACAACCTTCCGTGTGACTGGGTTCCAAAGCTTATAACCCTTTAAACCATCCTTATACCCAATAAAGATGCACTTTTCAAATTTACTATCCAACTTGGTTCGTTTCTCCTTTGGAACATGTACATATGCATCACATCCAAATACCCTTAGATGTGAAAGAGAGGGTTTCTTACCAGTCCATACTTCTTGTGGAGTCTTATCCTCCAACGCTGATGAAGGTGACCTGTTGACCAGGTAACATGCAATATCCACCGCCTCTGCCCAGAATTCCTGTCCTAACCCAGCACCACTGAGCATGCTTCTTGCCCTTTCCATCAACGTCTTGTTCATTCTTTCTGCAACTCCATTTTTCTGAGGTGTATATGGAGTAGTCTTCTGCCGTGCTATACCACACTTCTTACAGAATTCTTCAAATTCCTTGCTGCAAAATTCTCCACCATTATCTGTCCTCAACACCTTTATCTTCTTCTCTGTTTGATTTTCCACGAGAGCCTTAAATTCTTTAAACCTGTCAAAGACTTCATATTTCTTTTTAAGAAAATATATCCATGTATTCCTTGAGAAGTCATCTATGAATGATACATAGTACACAGACTTACCCAGTGATGGAACCTTCACAGGTCCAAACACATCACTGTGCACAAAGCTCTAATATTTGTTTCGTCCTCTTACCACCAGAGGGGAAACTCACCCGATTCTGCTTCCCATATACGTAATTTTCACAGAAATCAAAATCCAGAGAGCTGTTATTCATACCTTCTACCATACCTTTACCATGAAGTATTCGAAGGCCCTTCTCTCCAATATGTTCAAGCCTTTGATGCCACAACATGGTCTTCTCTCCAGATACCACTAGATTCTCTACTCCATTTTCAGGAACCATATAACTTTAAGTATGGGGGTTTACGCAGTGCATTATATTAGATATCATTTTGGGATTCAACTGCGTTAAGTTAGTCATTCATGTATGACCATTTCCATGAGAGGTAGTCGTAACTGACTAATTTCTCATGATTTTTGAATAGTTCACCTAGCACTCATTGCATCGGGTGATGCTCACAGGGGTGAAGAAGTGGGATTGAAACTAGTGAAATGAATCACATAGCATCAATCATCACTTCCGGGGCTTGCACCCGGTAACCAGGACTTCCCAGGAGGTCACCCATCCCAGAACTCCTCTGGCTCAAGCGCGCTTAACTGTGGAGTTTTCCCCACAATCAAGCCCACTTAGCTTGCTACCCCATTTGCAAAACCTTAGCAAGTATTGTGCCTCATGAACCATTCAAGTAGAGATCCCTTGACTCTTTTTGAATATAAGTATGGGGGTTTACGCAGTGCATTATATTAGATATCATTTTGGGATTCAACTGCGTTAAGTTAGTCATTCATGTATGACCATTTCCATGAGAGGTAGTCGTAACTGACTAATTTCTCATGATTTTTGAATAGTTCACTTAGCACTCATTGCATCGGGTGATGCTCAACAGTGCTACCTTGCAACTTGTACAGAGTTCCAATCCGAACTCCCCGCATTAATATCAGTGCTCCTTGAACCATCTTGCAGGTATCTTTCTTGAACACTGTCTTTACACCTGCATCATCCAACTTGCTTACAGAAATCAGATTTCTGGCCAATGCAGGAATATGTAGAACACCCGGAAGTGTTCTAACCCTTCCACCTTGCAACTTCAACTTTACTTTTCCCCGACCAATGATTCTAGCCTTCCTATCATCTCCTAAGAAGACATCACCACTATCGTATTTCTCATACTTGCAGAACCACTCTCTATGGGGAGTGAAGTGAAAGGATGCACCTGAGTCAATCAACCATGCCTCATGATCTACATGTGTACTTGAAGAAGCCAAGTACACATCCCCACCTTCATCTGAGGTGGTTTTCGCCTCTGCAGAAGGAGCATCATCAGATCCCTTTCCTTTATCAGGAGCTTTAGATTTACAATCCCTTCTGAAGTGCCCTTCCTTTCCGCATTTCCAGCACACCACCTTTGTAGGTTTTCCTGGAGATTTAGATCTCCCTCTAGATTTAGATCTCCCACTCGATGACTTATTTTTGTTTCTGTTCTGGGACCGTCCTTGTACAGACAAGGCATCACCATTCTAGTTGTCCATATTTTTCCGTCTCATCTCCTCCATCAGCAAGGCTGAGACTATTTCATCAAACTGCAAAGTAGTTGCATTGCTACCTATTGCAATAACCAGACTATCCCACGAATCTGGTAGAGAACGCAACAGACTGATGCACTTATCTTCATCTGAAATTTTAATATCAACAGATAATAACTGACTTACCACAGTATTAAACACATTCAGATGCTCTGTCACCGAGTTTCCATCTTTCATCCTCAGGTTATACAGCTTTTTCCGCAGGAACAGTTTATTCACCAGAGACTTAGATTGGTACAAAGTCCCTAACTTGACCCACAAAGCCTTTGCCGTAGCTTCCCCTGATACATTCAGCAATACTGAATCTGAGACACACAATTGTATCGTGCTCTTTGCCTTCCGATCCAACTTCTTCCATTCTTCATCGGTCACTCTCGATGGTTTAGTACCCAGATCTACCGCGATCCATTGATCTTTATCCACCAACAGATCCTCCATCTTGAGTTTCCACAACTCAAAATTCTGACCATTGAACTTCTTAATCTCTATCTTTCCACTGCTCGCCATCTTCTTTCACCACCAGAATTGATCTCGCAGATCTCCCACTGAATAGGGTCTACCACAGGCCCGAGCGAAACCCCTCAGCAACAAAGGCGTCCCCTTGAAGCCAAAACAACTCTAATACCAAATGTAGGTTTTAACCTTGTACATAAATTACCTGCATACGAATTCTTAAACAAAGAAAATAAACAATGCGAGAGCATAACCCATAAAACACATATGCACAGAGATTTTTCCCTGGATCCCAAAACCGGGACTACCAGCTTGATTTTTCATTATGTTCCTTTCAATGTTACAATACATATTTATACATGCTGAAGCATCCAATACCATGGACCGAAAACCATCGCGTACAATACCATGGACCGAAAACCATCGCGTCCAAAAAACATGTGCGAAAATCATGCACAAAACCATAGGTGGGTTCGCCCAACCTAACATATGGTCCAAAACCAAAATTTTCATAAAGTGGGGTTATGGGTGCCCTTCAAACCCCCTATTAACTACGTGGAAAGAATATGACACAACCCAACATTAAAAACGATGCATTCATGATTTATTTGTTTTAAGACCACTATTTTACAAAGATGATATAAGAAATCCTTTTCATAAAATTTGAATTGAAGGATAATTCCAAACTATTCATAGTTTTCGTTTCTGTTTTTGAATTTCATTTTTCTTATTCATATGTATTTCTGATTATAATTACATAACAATGGCTCAAAATATAGTTACCAATGTATACAGAGGGGATTAAAACAAAGTTAAGAGGTCCATATAATGATACCGATGAAAAAAAAAATTGAATACTATAACCATAAACACTAAAGCATGATCTCCGAGAATCTTTATTAAGACTTGCAAGAGAGTTAATAAAATCTTTGTTCATAGCGGATCAGTACTTTAAAAGCAAAAGTATACATGAAAACTATGACTAGTAGGACTTTAGGTGTCTTTTGGTTATTCTTTGGTTATCCCCATCCATCTCACATTAAAAATGGCTCATTCATGCTATGTCATTTGAGTAATTATAAGTTACTTATGCGTCTAAGACATTATGTAGGTAATCTAAGTCACTCTGAAAGGTATCATCCTATGCCTTTAAGGGGCTTTCTGAATTCACTCCCCCATCTACTAATTGCAAAAGCAATGTTCATAAGCTAAACCTAAAATAGTAGGAAACATGAGACTAGAGCCTTTAGTGTAAAATAGGTTTAAGAGGTTAACACATCGAGGCTACAAATGCATGTTGGAAGCAAGTAATGACCTATGATACCACTGGGAAAACCCATTGGGGCTATGGATGCTCACGGGCAATGGGGTATTCTGCGTAAAGAAGTGTCAACCAAACTAGGGCTTTTGTGTACACGCATGATGGTTACTCTATAGTGTTACAATAAAAAGGAAGCATGTGTGGATGAAGTCAAGGGTAAAAACAAACTTCATACATTTATTGTTGAAGAATGGCCTTAAGGTAATATTGAGTCCTCTATTATTAGCTTTTCATACTATATCTAAGATCTAATTGTCTTAGAAGTGGGACGTATGATTACAAATAACTAATAAAACTCAACTATAAAGCTTATATGTAATACTTTGATGACTATAATACTTTGTGATTTGGTTAGTAATAACTAATTTTTCACTGGTTCATCATTTGTTGTGATCATAAAAATCCTCCTACCTACAAATAATGAGAGCCCCTGAAATTCATAAAAGGTTTATTGAGCATAAAACTGTTAAATATTAATGAAATCTTATGTAATGAGTGATTTGAAATTTATTTTATGCTTGGTGTTAATTTAGAATCATTTTAATAAGTTTGAGATGATTTTTATTTTTTATTTTTATTTTATTTATTAATTTATTTTATTTATTTTTATTTTTTAAAATTTATTATATATATATTTTATATTTTTAATTTTTATTTATTTATTTATTTTATTATTATTATTATTATTTTTGTTCAGTATTCATCTCATTAGCTCCATTATTTTTTTTTTCAGAGTCCTTTGTACTGAGTCATCTCAGAAACCCTCCTCACTTCTTCAGTACCCTACCTTGCTTGCATGAGAACATGAAAAACCTCAGGCACGGGGGAATGGTTGTTGGGACCGTTTTCAACATCTTCATTCCATTTTCTTTAGCTTCCTTCAGCATATTAGATTGGCACTCAACAACTTCGACTCTTCCAAATCATTTAGGATCCTCAACCTTACTTTCCCTCATTTTCTGACACTTACACTACAATTTTAAAGTTCTTGTACCAGTGTGCTGTTTGTAGTTTTTCCAGTAAAACAAATTCACAAGAAACATCGATAATCACTAGCACCTACTCCAACTAGACCTTAAGAACATGATAAGATACAAGGATTAGCCTACAAGATTCCAATTTGAAGACTATTCATCAGGGCATCTTATTAAAATTTCATCCGGTACCAGAAAGGATTTTCTTGTGTGCATTTGGTATTGCAAAACTGTGTTCATCCAGTGCTGGAAAGTAATTTCCTATGTGCATCCAGTATTGCAAAACAATTTTCATCTAGTACTAAAAATATTTCACGTGTTAATCCACTAATAGAGGTATGAGGTTAATATTTTATTTTATGCTATTAAGATTCATATTAATCATGTAATTAATATATAATTAGCCTCATAATTTTGTATTCCTATCAATTGTTAAGCTCTTATCCTAATCCTAAACCCCTGTTTTCTATGAAAAAAATCATTTTGATGATATGATTAATGGGTAATCATGAGTGTGATTGGGTAAATTCCAATCATAATTTGAGCAAATGTGTTATATGTTGAATGTCTTATGATAGCGATTCTACCTCTGTGGGTTGTTTAAACAATAATTTTACCACTACTCCATAACCATACGTTGAATGATTATGATGAATGATTAACAAAACCTTGACATTGACCATCCCATATTGATGCACTGGTCCAATCAATCACGATCTCTCTGTCATATGCAATCCGCATTTGAATAAATTTTGACATCATTAACTAAGATTAACGTCTAAATAAGCTCTGCATACGACTTCTTGCCATCATCCTGTATATGCTCACCTTGTAATTATGGCAATCGCTTGACTATTACCATCTCCTCTTAATTTATAAATTATCTTCTAGATGGCTTCGCCATCTAGATGAGGATTATTCCTCTCTTTCATACCATTCACCCTTCATTCCACTCATCCATCCAGCACCAGCTCCGCCACACTGTTTCCATAACCCAACTTTCGGTACTCAGCCACTTCCAGTACCCTGTGTCACCACTTTTGGTGCTCTGTACCCAATAAACTCTAGTACTAAAAACTTCCCGAGTCTGAGACCTACTCTTAAAGATGGCATGGGGGTAGATAGGCATGAACTGGAGTTCCAGTCTTATAGAGAAATCAAGGAATATCGGTCATGCAAGGAGAATTTCGAGCAACCCAGTTGGATTCCTTTCCTTCAGAAGTTTAAGGGATACCATGAGGGTGTTTCTCATGCCTTCAATCAAATTTATGATAGAAAACATGTTCATATAGAGGTATGCAATTAAAGATCACAAAATCTACTATAGCAGAGGATACATGATTACTAGCTGCAAGGGAAAAATACTTCAAGGGTGTAAATATTAACAAGGAGCTATAAGAAGGTTCCATTTTTGAAATTTTGAGGAATGGTTCAATACTTTTTGCATCAGGACATGCAATGACTTAGGCATGGGGGAATGTTGAGTCTCATTTTTGATGCCTTTCATATCCCATACTGCCCTATATTTTTGACCTACTTTACCTCAAAATCTACTCACCATTTTCCTACCTTGTTCAAAAACATGAATTTTAGCCTTCTTGTGTATATATGAGGTAATTTATATTTTAAAGCATGGTTTTTATATTGTCTTGTAGTAGAATTAGGATTATTGATCCTTTCTACTCTCTAATTAATTGGATTGGCTCACATCGTTCTTTAGATCATGCTCCTACTCATATGGTACCAGCATTATCGGTCCAGTACTGGCGCTCCTACTTATCCAGTATCAACATTGTCAATCCGATACTTGTGCGCTCGTCCGATACCTGTGCATTTTCTTATAAACTACCCAAAAACAATGGTCCAACATCTATGCTCATCCGTCACCAACCACTATGATCTGACACCAATAGTAGCAATATGATACCCATGTTCATCTGGTACCTACATTGATCTGGTACTACCTATGCTAACTGTGTTGATCCAGTACTACCCACGTTAACTGTCTTGATCCGGTACTACCTACATTGAGTGTATTATTCCGGTACCAGATCCTACTTTCCAGGTTCAGTGGTTGAGTGAATTGTCTTCGATGAGGCCCAGGAAATTGTTGGTCAAAGGCATCATTTTGTTATAGAAAATCGAGATATGCTTCCTCGTCATGCATTGTGTGTCATGATGATGAAGCCGAATATGTAAAAGAGATAAACTGTAATATTTTGTATGATTTGTTACTATTTTGCTAAGCCTTGATGTAACACAATTTCTATATAAGACAAGTCTTGTAGAAGATAGCCAGGGATGAGATATTAGAGGGAGATTAGAGAAACATAGAGAAACAATGTTTTAACTTTATTGTTATGTTGGAGACTTGATGTTGTAATCTTCATTTTTGAAATAATAATATGAGTAGGGATTGATAAGTTAGTGTATTAATCAATTTCTTAGTTCTGTAAGTCTTCAAGCTTTATTTGGTAGCTTGGAAAGGTCCCACCAAAGCCATCAAGGCAAGTTATTATTCTAGTTATTATATAGTTTAGAAGTGTTTTAGAGTTTGATGCAATTTCAGTATTGTTTTATGCAAGTAATTTCTAAGTGAAAATTCATTAGTTTTATGAATGAAAATTGTATTTCTTAGGTTGCACAATTAGTTGTTGATTCCTCTTTTGAAGAACATGAAAGATTAAGATCAAAGATCTCACCGTTCACCTACAAGTGATGCTAGTGAAGACTCTTGTCATACATTTCATGTACTAGAATGCAGAGTTTCCTTCAGAACTAGTTAAATTAGGAATGATTGCTTTGCTTGATTGTAGTAAGATGATTTTAGTCAGTTGTTATAGGAAAATAGATTTGAATCCATATTTTCATTTCATGAGCCTGTAAATGGACAACCTTGTTATTCGAGCAAGAACCATTAGATTACATTGCTGATTAAGATTTTATTTATGAGTTTTTCTTTCTGATCTTTAAATTGTGTGATGAAGTTAGATTAAAATTTGTGGAGTGAAGTATTAGTTTTGAAGTACTTCTTATTTAGGCTATACTCATCAGACATAGGAAATTACCTATTATCGACACATATAGTGCATCAGATCTACTGATTACGACTCCCTGGTTGACAATTTAATATTGTGGTGATATATCATTCATATAATTGCCACACCAACATGCTTTTGATAAATGGGATATTAATTTTGTTGGACCTATCAATCCACCTGGAAAGAGGACTAGTGTGAGGTACATAATTACTGCAACTGAATATTTGACAATATGGGTTGAAGCACAACCAGTAAGGGATTGCAACATAGAAAATGCTACGAAGTTTATTTTTGAATACATACTATCTAGATTTGGGTTTCCAAAGATCTTGATGGTTAACCAAGGTTCACGTTTCTTAAACAAGGCTATTGAAGCATTGACTAAGGAATTTCAAGTTTATCACCAAAACAATACTCCTTATCACCCTCAGACCAATGGAACCATGGAAGCATTCAATAATATTTTTGAGAATGCACTGACTAAGGTATGCAATGTAAATAGAGATGATTGAGACCTTAGGATTCCAACAATATTATGGGCCTATAGAACTACATCATGAAGTTGACAGATAAAACACCCTTTAGGTTGGTTTATGGGAAAGAAGTTGTGATGCCCATGGAATACATTGTCCCTAGCCTAAGGATTGGAGATTTTACAAATATGGAAGGCCTTGACATAATTGAGGAAAGAATGTCACAATTGATTACTTTGGAATAAGATAGATTTATAGTAGGATTGCATCAAAAATTACAAAAACAAAGGGAAGAGGCCTGGCATGATAGACATATTAAGCAAAAGAAGTTCTAGGTAGGAGACCTTGTTCTCCTCTATGACAATAAGTTTTTGAAATTCCCAGGAAAATTCAAAATGCATTGGTTAGGCCCATATGTTATCAAGTATATTACGGATGGAGGCACAGTTCAGTTAGAAAAGTTAAATGGATAGTTAATTCAAGGAAGAGTAAATGGCAGCAGATTGAAGTTGTACTAGGAAAATCCTGTCCCTACAACCTCGCTCTAAAGAAGAAAGGGGAAAAGTCTTAGTGTCACCAACAACTGTAAGTGGGCATGATACTATAAACTATGCTGTAGAAAGAACTTCAATGTAGGAAGTTACTTCACTATAGTTTGTATTATGTCGAAGTAAATACGATTTGTGACGTAAGATAGATGTTCAATACACTATGGGATGCATTGAATTTTACTAAAAAATAGAAGTATGATCGTTAAAAGGGGAAAATACGGGGAAATTTACATGTATGAGGATCGATTGGAAAGATATAAGGATAGAAATGAAATTAATGAACATGATATGAACACAATATGGACAAAATCAAATCTAATGATGGGGTCCAAATTTTAGAATTGTTATAAATAGTCACCTCCCACCCAAATTAAGAACTTTGTTGAACTAAGAGATCAAGTGTTGATAGTGCGAAGAAATTGCAGAGATTTTCATTGTGTATGTCATTTGAGCATTCTTGGGAGGAAATTGTGTGAAATTTTCATGAGAAGGGATGATCTGGAATCATGGAAGCCATTGGTATGCCCACAACATTAGCAGAGATGCCCATAGTAGCATCAAACACAACACCATCACCACAGAAACATCGAAGATCCCTGAGAAAGAAATTGACTAAGGAAGTGAGAAGCAAGAAGGAACAAGATAATAAGCTTGTCAAACCTCATCAATAACTCGAGCTAGTCAAAGACAAGGAAAAAGATGTGGAGGATGTATAGATGGAGGAAGGCAGTGTAGTATTTTTATCACCCCTACCACCATACATCCCGTCGAGGAAACCAAATGCCAAACTTGTAAAAAAATCAAAAGATGTGAAGTATGACACATTTACACCCTTATTTCCAGAAGCAGTACCCTTTAAAGGAGAAGTTTTACGGAAAATTATGCAACTCAAATTCACAGATTATGACTTTAACGATAGGAAGAAGTACCCTCAGTTTACACCAGAACATTATTTGAATCAATTACACTACTCAGACAACGAAGTGATGAGGTTAGAGCCATAACAATGAGTGAATGGGTTGGCGTAGTCAGACTTGTTAAATATGTTGAACGTGCCACACTTCGGCAAAAGTGTGGTGAGAACATGTGTGAGGCAGTTACTCATGCTGTGCACAATGGAAATTTATGGATGGGGAATAAGATACCCATAGACCCTATGCTGATTTGGAGGATCACAAGGTTTCCATACATAGGAAGGAACCCCGTAGAGGAGTTCATTGGAAAGGATCAAGACCACGATATAGTGGAAAGTAGGAAGAAAAAGTTCGAGCTGGTCAAAGAAAAGATAGGTTACGACATAAATTTGATCAAGGACCAAGTAGTTCGCAACACACATCTTGGCTGGGAAGATTATGAGGAAATGCCTTGCAAATGAAGTTACTATGTTAGTTGTGTCACTAACCGCGCAGTGTGCCAATGAGGTTCAATATAACTGGGCCAGACACCTATGGAAGGAGTTCCTGGATGACTACCACGAGGTCTAGGAGAAAGGTGCAACTTTCCACTATGCTTGGTTGATCTTAATTATTGCTATGTTGGCGTGGAGAGAACCAAAGGAGTCGCATTGATCTTAGGTTCCTACAAATACCTATGAAGTTTCGAGGTATGATTTAATTTGGTTTACCACAAAAGTGTCGTGCACACAAGAAAACATAATATTTTTGTAATGTACCAAATGGACTTACATATGCTAGTGAACCAACATCCGTGACTCTCGCTGAGCTTATATGAGAAGTATAACTTTGTGGCAAAGTTCAAAGTAGAATTTCACAAAGTGTACATGTAGGCACATAGGGATACAATGAAGAAATGACATGCCTTTCCATATATGGTGACTGAAGATGATATTGTGGTGCAGATACATAAATGTCCTGCAAAATGGATGACTCCATTGGAGGGAGGAGGAGACAATGCAAAAAAAGAAGAAGATGTGGACAATTCACAAAATGACTAATCCAATGGAAAATATAAGGAGTAGGATGATCATAAGTCAAATGAAGAGGATAAACATGACAAGGGTCAGGAATATCCTCTCGAGGGAGATGAATAGACCAAGGAGACAAAAAACATAGAAACAAAAAAAACTGCCACGGAGAAGAGGAAGGCCCAGGGAGAGGCTTCCACAAAGATAAAAAACAAGTAGAAAGAGGATAAGACAAAAGACATCACACCAATGGTCCTTACTGATGGGGACCTGGAGCAGATCGAAGATAGGATTCATGAGGTGACAACTAAATCCTAGAGCAAAGTAGAAGATCACTACGACACACTTCTTACCAGTGTGTAGGAGAGGATAGCATAATTAAATATTTTGGCACTAACATTTAGAAAACCTGTGTAGATAGAGGAAAGGGTTGGAGAATAAAGGCAGATAGAGCATATGCTTGCAAAAAAGTTGGCACAAATACCTAAAAGAGTCTTATAGTTTGAATCTGCCTAACTGTAACAACAAGCTAAAGAATGGAAGCATGTCAACATGAACATTGCAGTACTACCATTACCAAGACTACACAAGATGCACATGGAGATAATTGAAGAAATGAAGATGCACGGACAACACACCTTTTAGCTAAACATTCAAGTGGAAAAAGAGAGGGTTGTGCTTTGGTAGAAGCTCAAGCAGGTGATCCAAGAAAATGATCAAATGGAAAAGGAACACCAGAAGATCAAGGAGGTGGCTAAAGCCACATGTAAAGAGATTCCATACCTTGATGCCCGAGAGAAAGAGCCAGTAGAAGACAAGGTGGAGAAGCTCGGCCTTATAGTGAAAGGGTACAAGGAGAAAATTTTCCATAGTGCAATTCAAATACAAAATTTAGATCAATGAGCTAGAAATGAAGCTACAACTAACTACGCTGCAGGAAGTGAGAGATCAAAGGGAGATTGACGTAAAGACTATAATGGCCAACACCTTCACAATAGTGGCAGACTGTGGAATACTCTTGGAAGAAATTTTTCAAATTTGGAATTCGATGTAGGAAGATCCAAATGTACAGAAACTACAAGAAGAAATGCAACAGAAGCTATAGAAATTAGAGGAGACTTGACCATTTGCGAAGACCTTACCAATCTCGCAAAAGCTCATGAAGATCAATGAGTTGAAGTCCCTCTAGAAGAAAATTGAGGAGTTGAAGAAAAGAACAAATTTTGACAGAGAGGACTCAAACTTGGCAAGATGAGGCCCTCCTACTATCACAGGTAGTGGATGAGAAGCTTTAAGAGCTTCGACAGAGGGAGACAACGTTGGTACAACAGGCCACAAAACATGTGATAGAGGCACAGCTGGGGGAAGTTCACAGTGAGTAAAAGCAGGTGATAGAAATCATACAACAATTTAACTAGGCCTACAACAACATCACAACAAAAATGATAAGAAAAGAAACCAAGTGACTCAGGACGATTCACATGTGAGTTTTGGGGGCCTGTTGGGCACAACCCAACTTGGCCTAGTTTTTAGTGAAGACTCTGCATTTTGTTGGCTTAGGTTGAGATGACCTAGGTTCGATTCTTTACTGCGCATCCACAAAACCCTCAATCATTAGCCCTTTAGGCAACGATCTACAAGTAGATCGCAGTCTCACCCAAAGTGATTATGGGAGGATGCATAACCATGTTTCTATAGCCTTAAGGGATGCATTCATACATTACTTCACCACAGTACATTCATCACTTAAACCATATCATATACATCCATAAAAATTCACTGTAATGAAATAAAGTGCAACTCATACACTACGACATATAATAAGAAAATAAACACATGAAGACACATATTTTATCATGGTTCATCCCAATGTAGGACTATGTCCATAAGAACTGTTGCTTATAATATATAATTTGTACAAAAAATAGTTCTTGGCCTGTGCACCCAGCTGTAGGCAGTCCGCGCACTCAGTTGTGGACTCAGTAGCAGAGCCTCGCCTTCTTTCCCAAAACCACAACTCACAATGATACAACCATTCAATACATGATGTGATTCTTTTTTATTATTCATCCCTATATATACTATTACATCAAGGGATATATCATCACAAAACCATGGTCCATATACTATGAACTCCCCAAATACAAGCTACTATGGTTTGAAAATCATTGATCTTTTACAACATTACATTCTTTTACAAAAGGGAGGGGATTTGGCCCACCCTGATGCCCATATAACGCGCGGTCCATTTGGAGCTCCGCTGCTCCATTGTGAATTCCACTTTGTGCTCCACTGCAATCTTTACTTCACACTCCACTCCATAAAATGTGGAGTCTTCACCAAAAACTAGGCCAAGTTGGGTTGTGCCAAAAAATCCTCCCCTCTTGGATAGGCCAGTGATAAAGTATATGTCCTCCTCAGTGGGCCTATACCATGCCCTAGGACTGACACATAAAGATTTCTCTCGGGCAGTCCATCAACTGATCAGATATGCCAATAATAAAGAGTGTGCCTTTAGGGATATAAATATGGAAGCATAACTTTCAGTTAAAAATAATCATTGGTGTGCTTAAAGCACAGTCATGCACTGGTGTCGATGCAGTTACAACTATAACTGCATTGATATCGGTGTGCACATAAGTATGACACATCATTTTTGGTTAAAAAATTTAAATTTTGATAGCGGTGCGACACACTTGTGCACTGATACACACCGATAACCTTTTTGTATCGATATGGAATGTTCAAGTTATCGAATGCACCGAGTTATAACTATATTTTTAAATATTATTTTTGTAGTGTGTTTGGTAAATATAAATGCATTGGGTGTGATGCAACGATGTACAATTTGTCACTTCTTTCTCAGTGCATTTTCATTTACAAAATGTACCACAAAAATGACGTTGCATAATGTTCATGCTCCGAAATGTTGTACACCTTGTAAATTTACAAGGCGCGCCGCTATCGGTGTGAATCACACATAATGAGAACACAATGTGGTGATTTTTTTTTTCAAAAATAATGAAAAATTTAACATAATTTGCAATTCTAATCTGCTAAAAAATTAAATTAGAAAAAAACATAGACATTACCTGGACATTTGGTCATTGGGGAGGCATTATGGACATGTAATGGAGAAAAACAAATTTTAGCATGGTTTGAAAAAATTGGAAACTCAAACAGTGAGCACAATATGGAAGGATGGTGAGAAAGAGAAGCACCAAAGTTAGGGCACTTGCATGTGGCAAGAGTGACATCGGTGCATCAGAGCTCTCTTGCACTATAGATGGTGAAAATGAAAATTACGGCGATGAGGGTTTTTTTTATTTAAACCTCCTTTATTGTGTTTGTCTAACCGCACTGGTGCATGATATATCTAAAAGCACCACATTTTTTATAATTAAAAAATATCATGGTGCTTTTCTTGAGATGCCCCGGGTGTTTCTATAAAGGTATTGCACCAATGTTGTGTTTTTACTATAGCACCACACTTTTTTTAGAAATTAAAAATCGCTTCGTGTTACACTTAATTTCGTCACCATGACAAATAATCATCAAATTGGATCTCTCGCCATCCATCCAAGTGTTATGAAGCACTCCTTTGCAAGTCAATAATTTATATACCTTGAATAAAGTGAAAATTCTAGGAAATGTGGTCCATAAACCTACTTTTAGTCTCCTTCGTAGTTTCCTAGCCAGTTTTTACACATGTGTAGTTACTGACATTGATCCTTGCGCATATATGCACTCTTTCTACCACTAAAAAGTGTGCACATGACTCAATAAAAAGTAAAAATAAAAAGTGAGATCTAGAAGCATTGTTGGGTGAATCATTCCCAATAGAAAGCCTTGAACTCATGTTTATTCAAGCTTAACCTCATTTTTGATGAAGCTAATCCCAATTATTCAAGGAGCCCTCATCCCTCTTTTAGTGGATCTCATCATTTGGACTAAGGATCTAAAACTACTTCCTTTTGGCCTATTTATCAAGCCATAGGTGGGGGGATTTGGGAGGGGATATTAAGAATAAGTTTATGCTGGAGAAATTAGGTTGGAGAGCTTATCATTCTTGGATAGGGTTGATATTAATGGGAGGAGCTTCAAAACATCAAGGCACATGTTTTGTAGCTCTTTTATATTTAATTAATACAAAAAAGCGTTTCTTCTCATTGCATTATTTAATGGATTAATTGATGAATTTCATGGATGGCTTATGTTATTTCTATTTGTCAATTATTATGTTTGTTACTGTTATCACTCAGGTTGTTCCTGTCTCCAGAAGGGAATATGGTCGAGCTAACCACTAACCAGTCTTTTAGCTGTAGGTTCTAGCCTACTTGCAACCAGAGAGGGCTCTCTCTTTGTAATTTAGCTTTGTTTTGGAGTATTTTAGGCTAGTTATGATGCACAGAGTTTGATTTTTAGTTTGTTGGATGGTGATATCAAATAGAGCTGGGATGCAAGTCTAAAACAATTTATACCATTGGGCAAATGGGGTCAATGATGATGTACTGCTGAAAGTGTTTCTTTGGTAAAGGGCAATGCTACAGAGCAAGATAACCAGTCTTGGAACAATTCTGAGATCTGGAAGCTAATGGAATGTAAGCCAGTGGATGAAGGGCAGTCAAGAATCCTTCATTATGCTGGCAGAGGGAAGGTGCATGAATATTATCAAGGAGCAGTTAAGAATTCCTAAATAGTATTCAAAATGAAAGAATTAGTGAAAACAGGAGCAACTAAGAATTCCTGTTTATGACTAATTCTGAAGAAAACATAATTAATAGCAGAGATTGAACACAGAGTGTATTTAAACAAATTATGGGCTATTCTTTTTCTCTGTTACTAAGATCATGAAACATGTATGAAATTTGCAAACACAGAAAACATAAACGCAGGTTAGAGCAACTTATTGATCCATAGAAAGACACAGGAATTCTGTAGCAGTTCCTAGAACATCAAATCCACATTCAGAGGGTCCAGCAATAGTGAACTTTAACAACCTTTGTATTAGATAGTCTCATAATCTACAACGCAGTCCAAAGAGAAAATCACCAACCCAAAATACATTTTATGGGGAGGTCTTTATACAAAAATGAGACACAAAATATCTTGTAGACAAGTCTTCATGCAATAACTTCCTTCACCAACTCTTCAGAAGAAGTAAATAAGAGAAATAAATGCTACAGTCAATGTTGGTGTGCTATCTGTCCAATTGGTCAAAGAAATTTGACTTTCTGGACTAAGTGAGTCAGTTGATGGCTGTGTCTTTATTTTGCGTTTCCCGTGTTTGCTGTCTTGCTATCTTGCTGTCTTGCTGTCTTGGCCTTGTCATCAGTGCTTGGTTTTTCATTAATGAGCTGCAGTCACAATTTGAATTTTCCTTTTTTGCTGTTTTTACTCTCTGACAGGTGACCTGTGCCTTTGAATGTGCTAATCTGTAGCTGACCCAAAAAGAGGAAACAGATACAAAATAACCTTGGTAAAATTTTCAGCATTCTCTGCCACCATTCTTCTGTAGGCAACTGATGTCTTTGTATTTTTATCCGTGTTTCATCAGCTTCAGTGTATCCATAGAAATTGGGCTGAACCTCAAAAATGTGATTTATCTCATGTTCAATGTAGAACAGATTTTCTAATTTATCATAAAGACTCTGTCCAGAGGGAGGCCCTGTTTCTTCTGAGGTGCTTGAGGATGCTAGAATTTGATTAGCAACATAATTATTTACCCTGCTGGCATACTGTTCATGTGTTAGCAGCCTTCCACTGCTGGTTAATAAGCTGGGTAGTCCTTTGCTCTGTAATGTTGCAAACTTTATTTTGAAGTCATTTATTTCTGCCTGCATTTCATGGCACTTTCTTTCTAAAGTCTGTATAAAGTTCCTCAGGTTCAGCACCTTTTTTGCTATCAAAATGGTATCTATCTTGTTCCTGATATCTAGGGCCGCCTGCTGCTCTTTAGTATGAGTGTTCAAAAATTGGATCATTCTCTTGGCTTGCTCAGGAATATTTCCCAATGATGCTCTAGCCTTTGAGTCTCAAATTGAGCTTGGCCTATTAATTCTATCTGCTCATGTATAGTTTGAATTGATTGCCATTGGTCAGTGATAGATTGGCCAATTTTGGCCCACAATTTTTTCTTGATTTCAGCTAGAGTTTTATCTAGAGTAAGCTCCTTTTCTAAGGACTTTATTTTATTGTCCAGGGCCTTTATTTCCCTTGTTTTCTCAGCCACTGTTACCTTGGACTTGTCATAGATTACTTCAAGTTTGGCCAACTTTTCCTTGGCCTCTTTTAGCACTGTAATTTGAACTTCTATCTCTTTGACTGCTTTCATCATTTCTTCCATACTCAAGCTAGATTCTGGTGTTGTTGTTGCTGCTGCTGTAGCATCTGTAGTTGATGTACCTGATGTTGATGCTGGAATGACAGGAGGAATTGCTGCTGCTTCTGTGGGAAGGGCAGTGGGAACTATTGGAGCTACTACGGGTGGCTGGGAGGTTGACTCTCCCTGCTTGCCTTGCAATGCTTTCTCCAACTCTTCCTCCATTTGAATTATCCTTTGATTCATCCTCATGAGCAAATCCATTGTATCTTCACCTTCTTTCTCTTGCACAAGCTCTGTAGTTTGAGGGTGCATGGTTGCAGGTAGCCTTAGCTACTTTCTAAGTGCAGCAATATCTTCTTCCTTTTTTCTTATGAGGGCTTTGATGCCCTTGGAATACTTAGGATCATGCCCTAGTTCCATAATAATTTCCTCCAATGTCTTTATTCTGTTGTCTTTGGCCAATGAAGACATTCTCTCCAAATCCAATTGATTATTTGTATTTTTCAATGATTCTTTCAATTGGTGGGCCAGCATTGCCTTGTCTGCTAGAGTAGCATAGACCATTTCACCTATCTGCTTGTGTAACTCAATTTGGTCCATCGGGTGTATGTCCTTGGCGAGGATCTCTAAGTTTGTTTTTATGTAATTTGTAGCTGTTTGTGGCCGTGGTATCTTCGGTTTGAATTGACTTAAGATCATTTTCTCCTCCTTAATATCATAAGATGCCATTAATCTTTGCTGTTTGGAGGGTGTTGTCTTCAGAAATTGATCATACAACTGTATTCTCAATAGCTCATTTTGGGCCTTGATTTCCATAAAAGTTCCTTTAATGCCAGATGGTTGTGCACCTTGCTGCCTCGAGGAGGATACCTCCATACCATGTTGCCTCTCTGTTTCCTGTCTTTGAGAGCTGATGGATGCTTGCCGACTAGTTTCCCTCTCCCTCCTTGGGCTTTCTATGACTTCTTCACTAATTTCATGTTCAATTTGAGGATCTATTCTTTGCCTTTTGGCCTCTGGCTGCTGTGTTGAGCCACTAGCAGGTGTAGTTTCTTCCCTATCCCGCTTCTTGCCTCTTTCCTCATTGAGAGGAGTCTGTAAAGTTGGTACCTGTGGAGCCTTTGTCTGCAGTGGAGGGGTTTTCCCTTGACTTTGTTCTGTTGAAGTAGTTGGCTGTTCTGTCATTGTTTCTTGCTCTACATCAACTACCTCCTTGCCCTTTGTTGTCCCTGTCGCTGGTGTAGACCTTTCTTGGGCAGCTTGTGGAGCAGCAGCTGATGTGCCTTCTCCCACTTGCTTTGGCAGTTTGAATGTCACCTGCTCAAAAGAATCCAAGTCAAGAGTCTTTTCCAAATTTTTTACATTTTGCTCCATTATTTCTTCTTGCGTGAATTCTTCAACTAGTGTCCCTACCACCCACTCATCTTGGTTGGAAAATTGTTCAATCTGTGGGATTTTGCAATGTTCATAGGCTGACAGCCTATATTTTATTTTTCTGGCATTGATAAAACCACTTGGGTCATAAGGTACCCACCAAAAACTTCTTTTTAACCTAAATTTCTCCCCCAATATTTGATCAACATCTTGCCATCCTTCTTTTTTGTTCATGACAAAGGGGCCTAGTTGGTCTTTGAATTTCAACTGAGCCTTTTTCTTGGTGCTATGAAAATGAGTTAAATCAGAGTTGATAAATTGCTTGTAATATTATAAGGCAAACAGTATCATTGGCACATATCTTGGCAGCCTGTAGGGACAGAGCTCAAAGCCATATATCCTAATGACAGTGTGATTCTGGTAGAAGTACCACTCACCTATTTTGTAGTTCTTTGAAAGCTACAATATTTTCTGCATGTCATAGGATAGCCTAGCAGGAGGAGTTCTCATCAGGAGACAAGAGACTGGATAGACAAACAGGTCAATGAACTCACAGTAAGAGTAGGGGGAGTTGTGGACTTCATGAAAGACTGAGGTCCAAAAAATCACATACCTCTTTTCTCCTTTGGAGTCCAATCTTTTGATGGGGCATTGGAAATAGTCTGTCTGATAATACATGAATAGATGACAGATGTAAGATGAGTATTTGAAGACTCCCTCCCTATCTAGTTTCAACAGTTGGTCATGTATCTTATTGAAAATGAATTTGGCATAGTTGTATTTGACAGTAGGGGGCTATCCTGGGGTAAACACAGACATCAAGACCAATATAGTATGATCAATATGTTCACTTGTCTTGAAGCCCAGTACATAAGATATCATATCAACTAGTAATTTTCCCACTTCATTGAAACATACATCGAGAAAAGGAGGTGGCCCTGTAGGCTGGTGATCTGCTCTCATGAATACTTTGGAAATTTGGGCTATCTCTGAGCTGGAGAGTTTAGTACCTTCATCAAGCAGGAATTTCATAGAGAGAGGGACCAGGAACTAATTTTGCTTGAAGTTTAGCATTTGGTTGATTGAGCCAGGAATTATATGGAAGAGGATGCTCCCAGATGAAGACTTGACTGCCCTTTGAGTTGGGTGATAGTTTTCACAACAGAGGCAAATTATTTCAGGGAAGACATTGACAGAAGGGAGGAAGTAGATGGGCAAGTTTGATTCCCAAATGCCATAAATGTCACTGTTGTTCAAATAACTGTTCCTCAGCTGACAGAAAGTCTGCAGGTGGTTTCTGTCACCAACCAAGTCTTGAATTAAGTGATCCCTATCAGCCAAAGGTAATGCTTCTAGTTCCTTGTGAGGTGCATTGAGAGGAGTGATATTCAAGGCTACTGGAGTGGCCATCTTTAAATTCTCTGTGTTTGTAATCTAGAATTTGGATTTGTGCAACAACTAAATAGTGAAAACTACCTCTGAGGCTTTGTCAGGGAACTGGCAGACTAATCTTTGATAATAAAAAAACGGGTTTACTGGATAAAGTTCACAGGAAGGACAAAGTGTGCACAGTTAAATTGGGAGGCTGGATATACAGAGGAAATGGTGTTCTTTGCAGAGGATTTTGACAAATGAACTTAATGCATGGGCAGTTTGGAGACTCTGCCGGCGGAAGTGGGCTCGAAGTGTGTTTTAATGGCCAATTTGCAGAGGAGGGAAAAGTTTGCAGGTTTTCTTAGGAGAAAGGGGTCACCTAGTGAATTAAAATGCAGTGGTTCATAGGCAGGAGCACTTTTAAATTTGAATTACAGATCCTCAGGTGACTTTAAAGGAGAATTTCGGAAAAAACAGGGTTTTCGGGTGAAAAATGGGTAAATACCTGTTTTGATGGCACAGAGGGCAATTAGCAGGTACAATACTGAGCTGAGGAGGCCGAGTTTGCAGAGTAAGCTCGTCTGGGTGGCGGACAGGAGAGTTGGTGGCGAATTGGTCATAGTTCGCATGCAGACTCTCCACTATCAAACAAATAGAAATAACAAAAAAGAGTCACTTTCGCGACTTTTAACGAAATTTGGGCCTTTTTAGCGCTTTTTGGCGCTTTTTTATGATGACATCATCATGACGTATTTTTGTCGTGTAGCGGGTACGGAGGATGACGTGGTGGATGACACAGTGGCGGGGTGGTGATGTCAGCAGATGATGTGGCAGTACTATAGAGGAGTGGCGGGCGACGTGGACGTGATTTTGCAGGAGGGGGCTTCGATCATGTCGGGAAGCCGATGTGTGGCAGGGGTACGACAGCAATACCGCCCATCCCCCGGACGCTAACTCCTGACAGATCGGGGGCTCTGATATTACCACCAACCATTGGATTTTGGGCGCACAATCAGACGCCGGATGGGTAATTGAAGTAGCAGGGGTTCACAACACTGAGGCACACACATTATTTAACGTTTAATAATGTTTCAGAGGGTGTAAAACTTCGGTTATGGGTTGATTTATGTGGTGTGTACAGGCGCCTGTGGTTCTTAGTTTGACCGAATGTCAAACTAATTCTAATGTATACATGCGTGGGGGTTAGTGTATGGTTTAGGCGGGTTTTGAGTGTGGTTATTTATTTAACCTGGTGTTAAATAAACCCTTGATGGATTATGAACGCGGGAGGGTTATTACTAAGGCCTCGAATGGACTTAATAATTCCCAAACTTTTTTATATGGCTATAGTTGCCAAGGGTGGGAATATTAAATACTTTTTGGGTTTTTTATATAGTTTTTTGTAAAATAGGGGTGGGGATATTGATAAAGAAGCTATATAATAAATTAAGATTTCAATATGAATATATGGAATGAAACTGGATGAATAAATGCTAAGTCTATAGAGTGAAAACTTAGACATAGGTAAATGAAAGGAGTATGGAATGATCATTTTTACACAAGAAATGTGGCTTCTTTTAACTAAGTAAACTCAGAGTTCAACTTAGCATTTCTCATAAAATGAAGTGAAATAAGACTATTGGGCAAATCCAAAGGTCCTTGAGGGGATGTTAGTAAATGATTTCTAGGGGAGTGATAGGGGAATTAGTCATGCTTCCACTGTCCTGCAGTTACTTTGCCATGGTATTTGTGTCATTGATGAGAAGAGTCTTTCTTGATAAGACAAAAATGATCACCAACTTGCTTCTGCAACCTCAAACTACCTACCCAGTCTAATACACCTAGCATTTTTCATTCCTTTTGATTGGGAGAATTTGGACTAGCAAACCCTGATTTTCATCTTTTCTTTTGAATGCCCTCCTATCTAAGTCTACCCTTATCTCTTCCAAGGGCCCAGATTAAGCAGTTGGGCTCCTTTGTTTCTCTACCTGTTTACCCATCTGCCAAGCTTGAACTGTTTGGACAGATCTTTATTCTCTATTCTAAAGACAAGTAAATTCAAACATGATCTAGCCAGGATTGGACTATCTGGCTATTCATCAACTGTATGCGGAATCTACCATCTGTACACAATGAAGTCCTACAACCATGGAACAGTATTAGCATTTAAACCATCACACTTTCTTGGTATTTTTGGTTTGGGGTTCATTTTCATCATTCTTTCTGACCAATTTACTCTTTTTGCCCTTTGATTTTTCTTTTAGGGCATACCCTCTTTTCATTTTTTAATTTTCTTGATTTTCTTACAACATATGGAACCTTTACAACATGCAAGGATGAACATATTTGGCTCTTCTACTGTTAATCATGAAAAATGAAACCTATTGGTATAGGAACCTAACAGTTACTAGCCTCCTTAATCACTAGTTTGAATTATTGAATAATTTATGCTACATATGCCTTTGATCCTTTATTGTTTCCATCTATGTAGGTATGGATTCAAGCATGGAGGAGATGCATTGAAGCAAAAAGGGGGATCTTCATCAAACATGTCGTAATAAAGTATGAATTTAGTTTTCTCACCTTGTTAGCTTATGATTCAAGAAGAGATCTATTCAGGGAAGGAATTAGCTTGATTGTTTACTTGTTACTAGGTTTTGTTAGAAACCCAGGGAGATTTCTTGTGTCTGCACTTATGATTAGTCCTCATAACAAATTGGCGACCATACTGGGGAACATCTTGTTCTCTTCCATATCCTTGTTTTTTATTCTCGAACCTTTTTGATAGATTTATTTGAGGCTCGAAAAGTTAATGATCTTTCAATTTTTGTTATTTGTTTAGATATTAAAAAAAAAATCCTTAAGTTTCTCAACCTACGCATTTCTGTTTAGAAAATGAGTGTAGATCTATGCAGATTACCTTTAGAAACAATGTGTATACACATTGTACTATATTGTCTACTTGGGCATACTATGAGAATTAAAAAAGGAAGAAGAAGCTTTTCCTCTCATTAAACTCTGAATTTTTGTTTTTTAAGGTTTCATTACACTTGTTTATGCCTCCATTGAATCTCCACGTGTTTGATTGAGTGTTGTGAAGGAGTTTCCTTGAGATTTTTCCATTTTCAAGGATTGAAAGGTAGGGTTCCTCAAGAATTAGTGTTTTGGTGAGATGTGCTTCTTGTATTGCATTTAAAACATAAGTCATTTTTATTCAAGTATTTAAGTTTGATCAGAATTACACTTTAAGCATTGATTATAACATTCATTCAAGCATTTTCATTTTAAGGATTTCATTGGGTGTTTTGAATTTGATTTGCTTTGGTCATTTCTCAAAGGTTTGCATCAGTTTATTAACAAATTTTGCATGTTTTGGCTTTCATTTTTGCAAAAAAATTTGCCCCTTAGTCACTGGAGGGGGGCGGGGGGCTAAATTTTGTCTGAGTGATAATCGACTTTGAGTTTCATTATTTGTTTTTATCTTTATAATCCTTTACTTACACTTGATTGGTTCTTTAGTTGTATTAATGAAGAGAAATAGTCTTGTTGTTCTTTCGCTGATTTGGAGTCATCTCATGTCTATTTTGAAGAATTCTCTTGCATAGATTACATTTGCAAGGTTAGAATTATCATTTCATGAACGCAAATTGTGCATAGATTACATTGTCTGGTTTGCAACTTAGAGCTTTTAATTGCATTGAAAAGTTAGAAGTGGTACATTCTAGAGTTAATATTTTAAAGAAGAACCTATTTACTTACTCTAGCTAGAATTCATCGAAATGAAGAGATTTCAAATGTCATATTTGATGCATTAGAGTTTTGAATCAAGTCATAATACCATTAGTTTCACATCCATTTATCCTTTGAGTAAATAACAACTTAATAACACAACGTTAATAAAATTCATCTATAATTTTTATTATTTTTAAGGCTCTTTTCCACCTATAGTAGATTAGGTTGTAGGTCTCTGGAATAGGGAAGCGAGTAAACTTTCCAAAGTTGTAGATGAACACTAGAATCTTGCGATAGGGAGACAAATCCAATTATTTTTGTTTTACTCTGGGAAGATCCCCTTGCAAAGGAGTCAAGCACGAGATCATATCAGACATGGTGAAGTGATCGTACTCACTTCATTGGCTATGATAAAATTATTTACACATATTACAATGGTGCTGAAATGTACTTTGGGTCACTTGAAAGTAAACCTCCAATTAACCATGTTGAGGAACTTTCAAGGGGATTGAGCTTTATTACTCTGCCCTTGCATGTACGTTCGATCTGCGAATGTTCTCCTAGGAGTTATTTTTGTAGTTTGTAACCTTAGCAACCATAATCCTAGGGATATTACCCGAGGAAGACGACAAAGGGAAGGTCCTGCTGTACCTAGAACTGACGTTGACTAGACTCACTTGGACTTTTTGGAGGGTAATCTTCGCTCAAGATGGAATAAGTGAAATCACTTGCACCAGATTGTTTCATTAAGTAGGTTGTCAGTGTAATTGGTTCCATCTTCTTTATCATTATTCACTTTTCACTTTGATATCTGTGACATTGGATTTCATTACCAACTAGTAATTTCACCGTTAAAAGTCTGTTTGCATGGTTTGACTCTTTAGATTCAATCCAAATAATTTTTTATTTCATTTTAACAAGACCTTAGGCATGGATTGTGAATATTATTTAATTTTAATAATAAAAAGTTATTTGGATTGAATCTAGTAACTACCAAACTAGAAGTTATCGACCAAGGAATACCCATTAACAAGAATCCTAATCCTCTCCCTGATTTTGAAAATGTCGATCCTCCTTATATGGATAAATTTTCACTTCCCGGATTCATGATAGGTTTACCTATATGGTTTTTATCAACGTCTTTAATTCCAAATACTCCAATTGTACCAGCTCAACTGATTTTTTCAACTCAACGGAGTTCACCATCTCAACATCACTAGCCTATTATTGAGCCTTTACCTTCTTCATCCAAAATTTCCTCCTCCCATTCTTCCTCTTTGCTTGGTAAAAGCCTTGATGCTAGTAACTAGATGACTAAGAAGAAAAATAAGCAAGATAAGAAGGAATTTGACCAACCAACCATGGTTATAAGTATTGGTAATGTTGAGTAAACTTCCACAAAGAATCATAATCCAAAATACCCTTGCAAGATTTATAAGGATGACCACATCCTTATCAATTGTCTTGATATTCTTAAGGTGTTGGAAGTATGGTCAAATAATTCTCATCAACTTATTGTTGATCCATCAACCAGTGATTCTCAGATTCTAGGGAAAAAGGTTAAATTTAGGTTTCCTTGTAGGTTATGCAAAGGGATTCATCATAGTCACCTTTTAAAAATTGTTGGGAAAAATTATTGTTTCACAACAACAACTTCCAGCTAATTATTGTAAAATTTCTCCCCACCTACTGTCAATTGACGAAGTGATTGATATAAATACAAGTAAAGTCAATCCCACTCTTCCATTGGAGAGTGAAACATGTATCACTCAGGTTGATGGGCTATTTTTTGATCAAGTGGTCGGATCGATTCCATCTTCGGTTGATCCAACTCTCCCTATAGAGAGTGAACTTCATACCGCATAGGTTCTTCATGTTCACTCAGATTATTATACACATGGGGGAATTTAACCTATTTCCATTGATCCCCCTCCAAGTAATAAGGCTATTTCCTTTGATTGGAGTAGACTGACAAAATCTCATGTTCCTTCTTCCACCCCTTTCCAAATCATTATGAAAAATTATGCTAACTATGTGCATCACACAAATGTAGATGAAGGTGCCTATGTCAGCATTTTATCCTCAACCACTTGGAAAGCTTTGGGTTCCCCTCAGCTTGTTCCTATTACACAAAATCTATTAGCTTTTAACAGAACTGTTAGTGAACCTTTAGGGATCCTTCCTAAGTTACTTATTAATTTGGAAGGTAAAACTATTTGTATTTATCTTATGGGAGTCCAAGGTCGCCTATACTTCAATTTTCTCCTTGGGCGAGACTATGCCTATGCCATGAAAGCTATCATATCGAAACTCTTTCCTATGATGTCCTTCCCTCACAATGGAAACACTGTGACAATTGATCAGTTCTCATACATTTATCTTTCTTTGACTACTAATCATCCGACACCTCTGAATGTCCTTGTATGGGAGTGGTACCTACCCCACCATGGGTTAATTATGTGGCAACCTATCTCATGTTTTTAGTTACCAATGCAAACGAGCCTCTCATTATTTGCTCGACTTATTTTGATTTACATACAATAACTGAAATGGTCAAAACTTCAACGGGTGCATTTGAATATGATTTTATTATCTCTATTGATCCCCTTGACATGTGTTTCTTCCATTTGGAAGCCATGAATAAATCCTTATGAGGATGGTTCTTTTCTTATGTCAACTTCATGGAAACAGGTTATATGAGAATGGTTCTTTTACTGTGTCAACATCGTTAAAAAATGAAATAGGTTCTTGTGAGGATGGTTCTTTTACTGTGTCAACCTTGTTAAAAAATGAAAAAAGTCCCTAAGGATAGTTCTTTCACAGTGTCAACCTCATTAAAAAATGAAACAATACCCATGAGCATAGTTCTTTTCATATGTCAAGCTCATTAAAAAATGAAACAAATCCTCCCATAATTGAGTCAAGTTTTTCATATGATCTTGTAAACAAGCCTTCATTACATCCACCTATTAGTAACATGTATTCTACTTAGGTGAATGAAATGAATTTTGGGGGGCATGTGCCCTTGTAGTTATGTTGAGGGCATGAAAATTTATCTCAAGCACATTTTTCTCTATTTCAAGCTTGTGTAAAAATGAAACCACTTTCAAGCAAAGTTTTTCTCTGTTTCAAGCTTATGTAAAAATGAAACCAGCCTCATGAAAAATTTTCCTATGTTTCAAGCTTGTGTAAAAATGAAACCTATCTTGAGTCCATTTTGGTTATTATTTTATAGACTCATTAAACTCATGAAAATCCTGAGCTTATTTTGCTATTTTTTCATGCTCATAAAACGCACATGAAAATGCCGAGTTCTTTCCATATTTTCCTACTCGTTAATTAAATTGAAGTCGGTAAGATGAGTATATTTTTATCAATTTTTCGAACTTGTTAAAACTTATGAAAAAGTGAAACTATGGAGTTCTCTTTATACCCTTTTTAGACTCCTTAAAAATGAAAATATCGTTGAGTACTTGATTGTTCGAACTTGTAAAAGTAAATGAACAACCGTCCAATTGAGTATAAGTTTACCCCTTTTATGGAGTGAACCAGACTATTTACGAAAAAGGTATACGTTGACTAATCATGGTCAATAGAGTTCTCTCTTACATTATTTTATCCTTTTTCAGGCTTGAGGGACTAAATTTATGAAAAAGAACATTGTGGAGTTTACTTATGTTTTTCTCTTGACTCTCTAAAACTGAAAAACTCCAAGCTTTACTTTCTCTAGGCTTGTTAAAATTTTATGATAAAATAACTGAACACATTTCCTTTTTGTGTATTTTCAAACTCTTTAAACATGAAAATGACATCGAGTTATCCCTTTACTAGACTCGTAAAATAAATCAGTACATAACTTGTTAAGCATGATGAGACCGAACCAATCCTTCCTAGGTTCATTAAAAATACTTCAAAGGACTCATCCAAAGGATGAGCTTACAAGACAAGAATATGTTATCCTCCTCAAGCTTGTGAAAAATAAAGAAGTACTTACCAGTAATTATGGAGGAAAAGTGAGAAAGAATTTTTGTTTTGTATTTGTAAAAGGTAGTATGTTACTCCTGAACATGTCACTCCATCAATTTCGTGTCCGGGTTGGGAATTCCATTTGTTACTTAGTTGACCATACCTCATTGAAAATCTTTAGTTGGCTTGGGTTTTATTTTTTGAGTCAAATGCTGCTAAGTCATTTTTTTGTGTTGCCAATATGTTTAAGAGAAGTCTAAACCTCAGTTCAAATTACCTTGCAATTTGTAGCCTTCAATCATGTCAGCCATCCCTGAGTCAATACTTGCAAACTATTCTTCAAAACTTGACATTGAGTTTCATGCCATAGGACCTCCTGTGATGGGTTGCTTCCTGTCAAATTTAGTTCATTATCTAGGAAGTTGATCTAGAAACCCTTTCTAGTACCTTGGAGCCTACATGCCTTAATGGTACACTTCTCACCTTCGATGACATGTTCTCATAATTGGCTCTTGATCGAATGATTCTATGAGCATTTGAATTCAGATCATCTTTTCACACTCGATAGATTGTACTAAGAGTACCTTGAGGACCATTGTCATTAATGGTGGTTTCTCTCACACTTGTTAATGGTTCACATCATTGACCAGTAATCAAGTGGTTTCTACCATGTCCTACTTCAAGACATATACTTGCATGGCTATATTTGTATTATGGATCAAGAGATGGAGATCAAGACCCTGGATCTAGTTTCATCCATATAGGTTGTGAGGAGTTTTGTATTCATTATTATACAAAGAGTTTTATGTTTGATGGCTACGTCCATCCTATATCTACTTTAACATGATGTATTTCCCTACTGATTCATCGAGTTATATTTACTCTGAGTATGGGAATTCCTACCTCAGTGATGATTATTATATTGCATTGTAATCCTTGATTTATTGTTGTAGGTTTCCAACCATTATCTTTGATCCAATCCTTGATATGATAAATCACTTCAGTCCTAAATTTTTTTTGACTTTGCACTTTAGGGGGCAATTTGTTCCACTTAATTTTGTCACCATAAAAAATGATCATCAAATTGGATCTCTCGCCATCCAAGTTTCATGAAGAACTCCCTTGCAAGTCAACATATTATATACCTTGAATAAAGTGAAAATTTTGGGAAACATGGTCCATAAACCTACTTTTACTCTCCTGCGTAGTTTCCTAGGCATTTTCTGCACATGTGTAATTACTGACATTGATCCCTGTGCAGATATGCGCTCTATATGCCACTAAATAGTGTACACATAACTCAATAAAAAGTAAAAATAAAAAGTGAGATCTAGAAGCATTGTTGGGCAAATCATTCCCAATAGAAAGCCTCGAACTCATGTTTATTCGAACCTAACCTCACTCTGATGGAGCTAATCCCCATTCTTCAAGGAGCCCTCGTCCCACTTTTAGCGGATCTCATCCTTGGACTAAAAATCCCAAACTACTTCCTTTTGGCCTATTTATCAAGCCATAGGTGGGGGGAGTTGGGAGAGGCTATCAGGAATATGTTTATGTTGCAGAAATTAGGTTGGAGAGCTTATCATTATTGGAGAGGGTTGAGATCAATAGGAGGAGCTTCACAACATCAAGGCAAAAGTTTTGTAGCTCTTTTATGTTTCTGAAATTAACACAAAAAATATTTTCTTCTCATTGCATTTTTTAATGGATTAATTGATGAATTTCATGGATGGTTTATGTTATTTCTATTTTTCCATTAGAAATGTGTTTCTTACTAGTCTCCTTAATCACTAGCTTCAATTATTGAATCATTTATGCTGCATATGCCTTTGATGCTTTGTTGTTTCCATGTGTGCAGGTCTGGATTCAAGCATGGAGGAGTTGCATTGAAGCACAAAGGGGGATCTTCCTCAAGCATGTTGTAATAAGATATGAATTTCCTTTTCTTACCTTGTTAGCTTATGATTCAAGAAAAGATAAATTTAGGGAAGTAATTAACTTTATTGTTTTGTTGTTACTAGGTTTTATTGAAACCTAAGGAGATTTCTTATGTCTGCACTTGAGATTAGTCCTCACAACACCTAGAGGTGCACTTTAGAAGATGCCCTGGGGCATTTTGATAAGTTTACCACATCGAAGGATCGTTGGAAAATAACACTGAATTTGTATGAAATTTAAAACTACAACGTTGCTCCTTACTAGTATGCATCAAGATGTTTTACTATATGAAGGACATCAATTCTATAGAATATTCAAGCACTGATGCATTGTGTTATTTAACGCACCATGTTTTTATTTTATTTTATAAAAATAAATTTTCCCCGGTGCACCATCTTATATGTAATGTATGTGCCTGTATGGATAGTAAAGCACCTGTGTGTTTGTAGATTTTAGATGCACCCTCCAAAAAACATCCGCTTGCCCAACTATTCTAGTGACCTCAATTATAAACATATTTTTATGCTATTTTCATAGGGGCATTCACAAAAAAATCCACTAGAAGGCCTTTTCCTTGTAGTGTTTTTAACAATTTAGTAAAATTGAAACAACCAAAACAAATACATGTTATCTTTGAGAAGTTATGCTTCAACTTGGGCTATTATCATAAGTATACCTTCCTTAATATGGTTCCTTTCTATGGGAAATAGATAGGATTAAGTTATTTAATATATTATCAAACAAATAAATCATATTGATTGAGATGCCAAAACACTTTGACATGGTTATACCCTGATCATTATACTCATCATTTACTGGGTAAACATTATGCGAGTCACTCGAAATCCAATATATAATAAGTATTTATTTCCATTAATAAATCAAGTTCTTTGACCTTATACATACACAACACGTACTTACAAGGATTAATTTCCAAACCCAACCATCAACATCCACTTCATCAAGACTGGCATTGGGATTGAAGAACTCCAAAAGCCAATTTCTCCCACCGAATAAATCAAAGATGCAAGGCTTGTAACACACAAATTTATTCTGAGCCCTCAAGAACCACTAATGAAATATTCAAATCCCATTATTTCACATCCAAATTCTCTAACATTATTAATATGAAAACTTTGAACCCCAAATCTAAAGAACTGAGAAAGTCCAAATCTCGTTCTTTTTTCCATTTTCTTCTCAAGAGTCATTCCAGGGATTAGTTGGAGGACATAATAGAGTGAATCACCTGAGATATTGTTGTAGGAGAAATCCACAGATGTTAGGCTTAGCATGCCTTCAATCTCTAAAGGAATGCTTCCAACCAAATGGTTTCTAGAGATATTGAGATATTTGAGAATCTGTGTCTTGGTTATCTGTCAGGGTATGGGTCCACTGACCTCATTCCTACTTAAATATATGAAGTTTATGAGCTTACAGTGACTTATCTCAAGAGGTATCACTCCTAAAAATCTATTACTACTAAAATCCATCATGGAAAACTGCTTCAAATGACCAATTTGTGAGAAACATTGTTGGTGAACTCATTGTCACTGAGAAGAAGGATTTGCAAGTTGGAGAAGTTTCCTATGAAGTCCAGAAGTGGACCTGTAAGATTGTTGTTAAACAAGCTCAAACAACCGAACTTAGAGGTCAATATAATTTTAGCTGGCATGCTACCACTTAGATGTCATGAAATTAAAACATATCCAACCTTGAAAGGTTTAGCATCCTTTTTGGGATGGATCCATTCAAGTAATTGTGGTCCAATTCGACTCTAGTGAGTGAATCACAGATGCCCAAAGATTCATGAATGGGGCCGAAGAAAAAATTGTAAATAAAAATCAACATTTTCAACTTTGTACAAACATATAGACTCAGAGGAATGAAGCTAGTAAGCATGTTGGAATATAGATCCACTTGCAAAAGCTCAGATTTATTTCCTAGCTACCTAGGAATGAAGCCAACTAAGTTATTTCCCCATAACTGCAAAACTTCAAGGTTGGGTAGTTCACTGATGAAGGAAGGAATGCTTCCATGAAACTTATTTTTGAAGATATTCATAAGGGTTATCTCCTTTAGCTAGGAGAGATCCTCTGGGTTTTCTCCTACCACCCATGATAATGTTGAGAAGGTACTTGTTTTCCAAATTTGTTCCAAAAGAAAATGCCTTGAAATTGCTTCATTATTTCTAAAGGTATGTTATCTTCAATATTGTGAAGAATCCAAAAATATTTTGGCGAAGTGTAAAACTAAGTGTGGATAAAGATATTCCATTTTTGGTCCATGGAAATGGAAACAAATTGATTTTCAAACAAAATGCCCGAAAATACATTCAATTCTTAAAATCCATGAGTAGGTAAGATGACAAGAACATAATCAACAACTTTGAAGATAATAGTCAAAGCATATAAAACCTGGTTAATCCTTGGTCAATAAAAATTGATTTTGAGTGTATCACAAGCTTATCTAGTGCATTCATGTGGTGTCACTAGATAAATATATTATAGCATCGATAAGATAGAATCTATTATAACACACAAAATGATTCTCATATCAATGGAAAATGCATGAAATCAATTAAGACTCTCTAGTTGCAGTGATTGAGTTAGAAGAAATAATCAACACCCAAGTTGTGGCTATTTATAGAACCTTCAACATGAGTGCTTCAGGGGACATAGAAAGCCTCCTAGATGCAACCTTTGGGTTGATTTCAGACCAGTGCCTAGGACATCTTAAATAGAGGAGTGCATGGAATATTATGAGTGGGGTTTCAATTACACTTCAGTTGTCACGTAAGCAAAAAAGAGGATAAAGGGGGGCTTGGTTAAATAGTCTGTCATGAAGGTAAAATGAAGCTGATACATGAATCTAAATGCTCAAGGGGTAAATCATGCCAACCTCAAAGAGAAATGTCTAATTCAGGTGGCCGACACACAACAACAAGCAACTTTATATCGATGTTGTAGTAAAGTGAAGAGGAGGAAAGGAAGGATGGAATTCGATGCAGATGGTTGTAAACATGACAAAATCCTAAGGAACGATATTCCAAAAGAAGTATGGAAGAGAGAGGAAGTGGAAATGTGGAAACAATGAAGTTCTTATTGAGGTTTCATACCAGATATAACATGGGTACCATTAGCGCTTAAACAACAAAAGTAAATCTGGGCTCGCACAAGTACTGCAGGTTAAACAAATAACATAAGTAAATCTATCTTGTACACAAGTACTGTAGGTTATAGGCTAACACAAGTAAATATGTCTTATGCATAGGTACTGTTTTCTATTTAGTAGCCAGGATAAATCTATGAATCAGGGAGAAATCAACAGCCCCATTACACTATTTCAGAGAAAGAAAAAGATTACAAAAGGGAAAACATACTGCACATTGATATGCTTGGAATCACCAGGGAGTTTCATTAATCCAATATGATTCCAACATACCAGTCCATTTACATTCAGCCAAGATATCACTAAGGTTTCTCATGGATAAGCAAGTAGAACCAAAGAGGAATCACATAAGTCCTAACCTGTAAGTGTAGAATCTGAAACTTGTCCTAAGAGTTTCTTCCTCCTATTTATAATAAGAGGGGGAGCTTGGGTTATAGTTACAAAATATCTTTGTCGAAGTATCCAACTATCTACTAGACTATCTTTCTCAACATGCAAGGCTCTTTTTCGCAAAATGATTACAATCGGGATTTGATCCCTTCTTGGAAATAAACTGAAATTGAAAAATAATGAAAAGAAAGAGGAAAACAAAAAGATAATGGAGGAAGCGTCCCCTCTGCCTTTCCTGTGTAAAACTCTGGTTAGGATGTGTCTTAGTCATCGTGCATCCCTCTAGCTACTCAACTAGTCCCTGTCACTTCCACCTTAACTGCCAAAGTAGACCGTTCTCCACAGTTGGGAGTGGGTCAACTGTGAATGCCTATCGCAGAGTGGGACTAGAGCGTGTCCAGGAATTCCTTTGCAGTGTATAGGAGTGGAGCACCATGTCGTGCCATTAAGTCTTCTTGAGCCCCCCTTTACTGGTTTACCACTACACCATACTTCATTCACCGCTTCAGCTGCCGACCCATCCACCTTCAATTACCTGTACCATGCGCTTGAGGCCTTACGGAAGCATGACTTTTCCTCTTAAATAAGTGTTTATAGGGTGGGACCTTCCGATCTATTTTAGCCCCTTTGCTCAGTCCTGCGATAACTCCTACTGTAATCTCCTTCATATGACTAGGGGGCTTGAACTAGGAACTTAGCCTTCGAGTGCTAAGGCCTTTAGACTCCTATCCGGGGAGATTTTTTCTTTATTAGTTATAATCCTGCACACTGATGTTTTATAGTTCTTTCCTTTGATAACAACCCATGACACCTATGATCGTGAATCTGTGGGATTGGGCCCACCCAGGGTATCATAATCACAACACAGGAGAGGGAGATACCCATACACTTCTTTTCATAGCCCAAGCCAACTGTCCGGACGCGGGATCCTCATTAACTATAATACATAAAATATCGCATCTGGGAGGACCCCCCACATATAGAAATCACAAACCTAGAGGGATTATGGTGGAGGGCCTTGACTTGTGTGATTGCCGATATGCGATTGTGGTGGGTGACATCATCACTGCCATGTGCCACCCTATGAGTTATGACACATGTCACCCATAAATGCCCCCCCTTAGGATCCTAAAAATGTTGAATCTGTGTGACACGTGTCCTTCGTGCTGCCACGTCATTTCCATATCACCACGTCATTTCTGTATTGCCACATCATGATGAAATTAGCTGCCATGTCATTTATAAGGACCAATGGTAGTCCTCCACATGACCCCCTGGAGGAGAGACAAAGAGGCCCACCTGAGCTTGGTTTTTCTTTAAATTCCTTTGTTAAATGATTCTTGCCTTCCCCAATCATCTAACACTATATCAGAGATTTAACACTTTGCAGCCTTTCATCCTCGTTCCTGTCTTGATTCGTTGATAGCTGATGTTGCAAGGATTGCGATATGTGGAAAATTTAATATCTTGCCATGTGGCCCTTTGGAGGAGAGAGAAAGGGGTCCACCCAACATTCGTTTTCCATGGATTTCCTTTGTTAATCATTTTTCAGCCCTCGCAATGCTTTAACACTAAATTCCTAGTTTTCGGTGATTCCCATGATATCGACATTCAATGATGATTCTAGCCCTATGCTGGTGTGCACCCCTTTGCTCCTACAATTGCCGATCTACGATATCGGTGCTCTGCCTTATGAATCACTGATAAACCATAAGCCTATGCCCAGGACCCTACTGATAACCAATTTACAATAAGACTGAACCCGCCGATTATGATTTGTGATATCGGCACTCAAATGATCACTGATATTACTTCCTTCCTTTGCTGCTAAAGGAAAATATGATTGCGGTTTGTGATGAGCCTTTTTCTTTGGACTATTTCCCTTTGTTTTCTAGCTTTCTAGGGGTCTCTTCAATCTGCTCTAACTTTTGATCCCAGAGTCCATTTTTGGACTTCCATATACCGTTGGAAAGCTCTTTCCAAGCACTATGAAATGGATGGAGACTATTTAAACTCTAAAATATTCTGTGGCTAGGGAAATGGCTTCATACTTCACTTCTTCTATGCATTCTCGACAACTGATAACTTGTAAAACAATGAGTGACAACATTGGCTCCTACTGGGGATAATGCCTTGTAGGAAAGGTGTTGGGAACCTCCAGACCAGTATCCTTCACCATTGGGCATGGATTTAAAAATATAATGAACTTGTATAACCATAAAATCTCAATGAAATTTTTTTGTGCAAGGGGTCTTTTCCTCATCAAACTAAAATGCAGAAAAATAAATTCTATCTATTGGAAAGTAAATGCTCAACTAGTGAGCTTATTTATATACATTCCTACTTATGCCCATGGCTCAATTCACCTAAGTGAGTTCAACCCTCCAATGAAGCCATGCCAACATTAGAGTACTAGACCTTATGCCTTCACATTGCTGAAAATTAAAAATTAAAACAAGCATGCACCATGAAAAGTCTTCAAATAGAGAACCTGATACATGCTGCTAAAACAACCTCTGTTGCTAGCTTAAGAATATTCACATGTACTTAGCTACAGGGTCATGGAATTGACCAGGAAAATTTGCAGCTGCCTTATTTTCATAAACAATCTGCTGACCAATATGTTCTTGGTCAGGGCAGCCACAATTACTGCCAAGCTCCTCAACTTTAGCTTTTTCAAGAAAAAAATTTGCTGATATTTTATTAACCATTTTTCAATGGGCCAACCCTCTTGAAAATATGAAATAGACTCTTCATTGTCTGAATTGTAAGAGTCATAGATTGGAGAATCTACCAAGAATTCCTAGCAGGAATATTTCTGCCACAAGTAGTGATAGACCCTGTGTGGTCCTTTAGCTTTGGGATCCTCTTGAAAAACTTGTTGTTGGAATCTTTCTCCTGACTAGCTGGTAAAAAAATTCTTCTGAAATTTTGTGACCATCTCATCCTCCTCTGAGTATTATGAACTGTAAATCGAAGGAGGTTCATGATCCTATTCTCTAGGTGAAATATGTGCATCATGGATTGGAGCCTCTTTGTTGACCTCCTGATGGGCTTCCTCTTCTTGTGTAGCTTCACATAAAGGAGAGAGTTGTGTCTCAGCATCAATTGACTCTTCCCCAGAGTTGTATCCATCACAGGAAGGAGGAACATTAAATTCAGCCGAATCATACCTCTTAGGGTTTATTTGCATCTTGATGATGTTTCCTTCCTCAATTTCTTGCTCATTGGGTGATGCATCTTGATGCAAGTATATTTTTTCTTGTATTGGAGCTCCACAAACATCTTCAATAGGGTCGTCAACCTCAGGAATGTCTTCATCATTAAAATGTGAAAATCAATCTTCAAATAGAGCGTTCGATGGATATATTCTTTTGTAATAGTGATTGACAGTTATATAATTTTTTTTTAAAGAAGATATGTTGCCACGAGGTATGGTTTTGTACAAACTCTAGCATCCTCATCTAATGAATGCATGAACAATTTCATTTGTACATCTTCAAGAAAAGTGTCATGTTGTTCCATGCATTCATGAAAATATTTGAGGTGTTGGTCAGGCCTTCTATCTGTATACCTAATGAATCTAGGAAAGTAGTTATTCCATTCATGAAATGAAGGGACACGATTTGGATAACCAACAATAGAAGAAAAATCTAGTGGGGAATTTTTTTTGGCTAGGAATGTAGGAATGGCCAACTCGGAAACCTCCCTATATGAGTGATTGTCGGTTCATAGGTAGGGAAAGTTTTTGGCTCCTATAGAATCAGAGTGAGTATGAGGATTCCTGAAAGCCAAGATGATCAAATAGAGATATGGATAGTGGAGTTGCCAGGATGTTTACCATAAAATTAAACAATGGAGTCGCCAAGGTGAGAGATCTTCAGCCCTCACTTCCCCTGCTCACCTAACAAAGGAAATGTAAAATTTTGTCGTACCTAGGGAAAAATGTTCTAATATCTTCCCTGACAACGACATCAGAAAGATGTTTTGGCTATTTATAGCACCTTAACCATGAGTGCTTTAGGGGACATAGAAAGCCTCCTAGAGAAAGCCTCTGGGTTGATTATAGACCAGTGCCTAGGACATATTAAATAGAGGAGTGCATGGAAGATTATGGGTGGGGTTTCAGTTACACTCCAATTGTTACATAAGTAAAAGAGAGGATAAGGGGGGCTTGATTGAATAGTCTGTCATGTAGGTAAACTCAAGATGATACATGGATCCGAACACTCAGGTGGTAAATTGGTCCAACCTCAAAGATAAATTTCTAATTCTGGTGGCTGAAACATAAGAACAAGCAACTTCATATCGAGGTTGTAGTAAAGTGAAGAGGAGGAAAGGAAGGAGGGAATTCAATGTAGAGGGCTATAAACAAGACAAAATCCTAAGCAACAATATTCTAGCAGAAGTACAAAAGAGAGAAAAGGTAGAAAGGTGGAAACAAGAGAGTGGTTATTGAGGTTACATACCAGATATAACATGGGTACCATTAGTGCTTAAACAACAAAAGTAAATCTGGGCTCACACAGGTACTGTAGGTTAAACAAATAAAACAAGTAAATCTTTCTTGTACACAGGTACTATAGGTTAGAGGCTAACACAAGTAAATATGTCTTATGCATAGGTACTGTTCGCTATTTAGAAGCTAGGATAAATCCATGAATCACGCATAAATCAACAATCCCATTATACTATTTCAGAGAAAGAAAAGCATATATGAAATGAGATTATAGAAGGGAAAACATATTGTGCATTTATCTACTTGGAATCACCAGGGAGTTTCATTAATCCAATATGTGTCCAACATACCAACCCATTTACGTTCAGCCAAGATATCACTTGGGTCCCTCATGGACAGGAAAGTAGAACCAAAAAGGAACCACAAAAGTCTTGACCTGTAGGTGAAGAATTCCAGAACCCATCCAAGGAGTTTCTTCCCCCTATTTATAAGAAGAGGGGGAGCTTGGGTTATAGTTACAAAATATCTTTTCTGGAGTATCCAACTATCTTATAGACTAGTTGTCTTGGTGTGCAAGGTTATGTTGCCCAAAATGATTACAATCGAGATTTGATCCCTTCTTGGAAATAAATATAAATTGCAAAATAATGAAAAGAAAGAGGAAAACTTAAAGATAATGGAGGAAGTGTCCCCTCTGCTGTTCCTATGAAAACCTATGGTCAGGTCATGTCTCTCTCATCATGCATCCCTCTAGCTACTTAGTTGGTCCCTGCCACTTCCGCCTTAACTTCCAAAGTATCTCGTTCTCCAGTGTTGGAGTGGGTCAACTATGAATGCCTGTCACGGTGTGGGATTGGAGCATGTCTAGGCAGTCCTTTGTAGTGTATAGGAGTGGAGCACTATGCCATTCCATTAAGTCTTCCTGATCCCCCTTTACTGGTTTACCGCTACACCATATTTCATTCAATGCCCTGTACCATGCGCTTGGGGCCTTACAACAGTGGGACTTTTCCTCTTAAATCAATGTTTATAGGGCAAGATCTTTTGATCTATAATTTCCTTCATATGACCGGGGGCTTGAACCAAGCGCTTAGCCTTCAGGCGCTAAGGCCTTTAGACTCCTGCCTGGGGAGATTTTTTCTTTGTTAATTATAATCTCAAAAATTGGTGTTTTATAGTGCTTGCCTTTGATAACACCCCTTGACACCTGCGATCATCGATCTGTGGGACTAGGCCCACCCAAGGTATTGCAATCACAACATGGGAGAGGGAGAGACCCATCCACTTATTTTCATAGAGAAGGCCAATTTTCCTAATGCGAGATCCTCATAAACTATAATACATAAAATATCGCATTTGGGAGGACCCCCCACATATCACAATCACAAACCTAGAGGGATTACGGTCGAGGAGGGCCTTGACTTGTATGATCGTCGATATGCGATTGTGGTGGGTGATGTCATAACTGCCACGTGTTACCCTATGAGTGGTGACATGTGTCACCCAGAAATGCCCCCCCTTAGGATCCTAAAAATGCTGAATCTGCATAACACATGTCCTTTGTACCACCACGTCATTTCCATACCGCCACATCATGATGATGTCAGTTTCCATGTCATTTATAAGGACCAATTGTAGTATGCCACATGGCCCACTGGAGGAGAGAGAGAGGGGTCCGCCTGACCTTGGTTTTCCATAGATTTCCTTTGTTAATCATTTTTCCTCTCGGTGCTTTAACACTAAATGCCTAGTTTTCACTGATTCCCACAATATCGATGTTCGGTGATGATTCTAGCCCTGTGTTAGTGTGCACTGATTTGTGCCTACGATTGCCAATCTACGATATCGGCGCTCTGCCTTATGAATCGCTGATAAACTGTAAGCCTATGCCCAGGACCCCGCCAAAAGTTGATTTGTGATAACACTAAATCCACCGATTGTGATTTTTTACATTGGTGCTTGATTGATCATTGATATTACTGTCTTCCTTTGCTACCGAAGGAAACTCTGATTGCGATTTGTGATGAGCCTTTTCCTTTGGGCCATTTCCCATTATTTTCTAGCTTTCCAAGGGTCTCTTCAATCTGCTCTAACTTTTGATCCATGAGTCCATTTTTGGATTTCCATATATAGTTGGAAATCTCTTTCCAAGCACTATGTAATGGAGATGGACTCATTAAACTCTTAGGGATTTTGTGGCTAGGGAAATGGCTTCACAATTCACTACTTTTTATGCATTATGGGAAACTGATAACCTGTAAAAAAAGTGAGTGACAACAACCCCCATGTTCTAAGAGGACCCATATAGTATACAACATTATATAGGTTGATTTTATGAAAATGACACCAAATAATGGACAATCTAGATTAATTTATTCCTCACCCCTACCCTTTTCCCTTCCATTCCCAATGAAGAGACCACATATAGTTAATCTGGAAATGACTTATCCATTGTCTCTTTTGGTTTTCCTATTCTTATCCCAAACTTAATGGTTTTAGGCTATCCACAAGAAATAAAAGTTCTCTTAAATATCTATCCAGACAAAGATCAGGTAAAAATATTCAAGAAACCAAATTAACACCTCTTGTTTGAACCTCTTGACTTGTGACTAAATGAGAACTCCACAAAATTTCCATCTTCTGCCACTGCCCCTCTTAAAAACATACCTTATGTGATATATGTTGTATTGGTCCAAAACATCAAAAGAAATATGAACAATAGAAATTACTACAAAGTTTGTAGGTTAAAGTGCAAACTGTGAATGTCATTATGTATCATGTTAACTCCTAAAATGCTAAAATTAACTTCAATCCTACAATATAGTACACTCACCTATAATAATTTGTGTTTTTGTGTTGAGACTCATCAACAAGTTCAGTTGCTTCTTCCAATATTGTTTCCACTTTTGAAAATTCCCAACCATTGTCATCAGACAAAATTTTAGCATGCACTATAGAAGAATGAAGGAGCACAAATATCCAAAAGCATGAACTTGATTTTGCTAATTCTTCCAGAGCTTTCCACTATGACATCATAAATGCCCAAATTACAAAGTTGTAAGAGAAATGTAGTGCAAAATAATGAAAGCAGGCCATCAAATGCATCAGTAGTATCATAGTTGAAATAGTTCTATATTTTTCACCTGAAAGAGCACAGGATCTACAATAATATCCTAATAGAGATTGATCTCATGGTTTGGTCCCAAGGCTTTGGCTTTGACAATTTTACACTGCCTGACTAGAATCTATGATTCCATGTGTTACAAGTCATATTTCCACGTTCAATCAAAATGACCCTGAACCTAGATCTATCATCATCAATTTTAACCTTGCAATCATCCCCTACCAAGCCAAAATAATTATCTTTCCAAAGTTACAAGAATCCTGGGCTACATTGGCTTAAAATCCTAGTTTATGGGATCATCAAACTTATCCTTAAGACAACCTAGAATGATGTAGTTTGTACACATGCAATTTGTGTTGGTCAGCGTAGGTTGCCTTCACAACAAGTACGATGACACCTGGAAATGAGTAAAAATAAAAAATAATTTTGAAGTTTCTCTCTCTAGAAGCTTTGGGAGTGGATTTAATCATTTACTATTGGATCTGATCTTGAACTCCTACTAATGAGGTCTTATCTCTTATCTCCTAATACTTACCTCCATCTAAAGTGGATCTAAGCCTTTGAATGGTAAATCCAAAACTACCTCTTTTAACCTATAAATGAAACACCCGTTGTAGTGTCTGGGTTGGATTTTTGAGACTCTAAGTATGCCTTTATGTTGTCCATTTGTGTCTAGAGGTCCATAATCCATCCATGTGATTTAGGTATAATTTAAGGCTTACCATTGTGGCAAAGGAAGGACAATATAGTTGGGAGAGATTCACAAAGTCAAGGCCTACAAGGGTTGTAATATTTTTCTCCCACTATTAATATTAAAGTGCATTATTTCTATTATACATTATGTCTTTATTATGCATATGTAAAATATGAATCATTGACTTCTTGTTTAGAGTCATTTGTTTATTTTATATTGTATATTTTTTGCTCTTGCTTGTTTTGGATGATTTGCAGGTTTAAGTTTTAGAAATTAGAGTTGGAGCAGGAGCTAACAAGCAGGGAGAAGAAGGAAGCATGCATTGGACTCCAAGTAGGTTTTCCTTCCATATTTCAAACATATCTATGGAAAAATATTGTAGTTTTTTCTTGGTTGTTTCTAGACTAATCCACTAGGTCTAGGGAGATTTCTTTTGTCCACAGAAGGAATTAAATCCACAAAAAAATTTGGCGACTCCACTAGGGAATGAGATGTTATTTAGTGATTTTCTTTTCCATAACCTTTAGTACCTATGTAGTTTACCCTTTTTATCTTTTTTAGACTATAATTTGGCTATGGAAAATTGGATTTCAAGTTTTATTATGTTTTTTTTCTTTCTTTTCGTGCATATCAAAATCATCGCACTTCATACCTGAGACATATCTCAGACTATATCAACCTATACCACATAGGTACCTCAACATATGCTTCATTGCAACTCCATTTAACTTCCTTGGCTCAACCATATAATGGCTCAAGGTGTTCACTATAAAGAAAATATCAAGCCTATTATTAACTAGGTACATGAAGGATCCAATAAACTACTTTTACATTGTTGGATCAACCAAATATGAATCTGAATCAGAATCACTCAGATTCTTCAGAATGGTCACCATATGTGTATCCATGGACTTATAGTTCATCATAATGAACCTCCTTATCAAAATATGAAAAATTTACCTCCTTTATCTGAAGGAAGATCTCATTAGGTCTCTACCACACCTATAATCCAAGAAATAGTGCATCAGGCCAAGGTCCTTCATCTCAAATTATGAAGATCCTATGGAATCTCCCTTTGCTCCCTCTATCACTAGAAGCTCCCTATGCTACTTAGTATCCATTTATCACTTAACCATACTCTAATTTATAACATGATCCCCTCATAAAAGTCATATTTCTCCTACATACCTCCCATCTTTGAGCATCTAGTTTGAAAATCACAACTCATGACATCCTCTTGGAAGGTCACTCCTTCCATTTCCACTCGAATCTCTTCTCCCTCAAAATTGGAGACTCTTTCAATGATTTGGAATGATTTTAGACATCATGAAAAACTATGTAATTATCCATTTCAAGCATCAATCACTCTTGTTGATTCTATGCTCAAGCCTTAGGCCCTACAAGAACCCAGGCATCTAGAGAGTGGAGCAAAAGTCTCCTCATTGTCCACTCCTTTTTGGGAGAAATCTCTTTCCTCAAACCTTACTTTGTAATTCTCAGTGTTATCATTGCCTTGCAAGCCTCCTAAAATGGAATGATTCTTCCTTTCCGCAAACCCCATTCAAAAGATCATGAAAAAGGAAAAATCATAAACAAGTAGTCATTTTTTTATATCAAAACATACAAAATAAAAAGGATAAGAGGTTGAACAAAAAAATAAAAAGGAGAAAAAATATGATTGGAAGTACTTATCTTTTAATCAAGGAAGAAATTGTTGAAGGTTTGTAAGGAACTATCAATTCCCGCTTGATCCTTTCCTCACATAAATCACTAGTCCATATATGATCTCATCAAGCTTAGATTCATTTGTCTTCTTCTGAGGTGGGTGTTCATCTATTAGGTGTGTGTTATATTCTTTCCATGACTAGAATTATGTGTTTTATGTTACGTCGGCTGCATCTTGCGCGGGGGGGGGGTGTCACAAGGAGGGCTACAACCCCCACTTTTTGGGGGGTTTGCAAGGGGGCTACAACCCCCCAACACGGGGCCCAGGGCAATGCCCTGGAATTTTTTTTATGCGGACCCAAGGATGGGGGGCAGACCCAAAGATGGTGGACAGACCCAAATATGATGGGAAAACCCAAATATGGTGAGTGGACCTACCCGTGGTTTTTTTCATGGGTTTTGCACATGGTTTTGGGCATGATAGTTTTTTGCCCATTATATTTTATAGATCCGGTCAAGGGAACTATGGTTATGTTATAATACAGAGTTAATGGATAGGGGTTTACAGATGCTTCAGTATATATATATATATATATATATATATATATATATATATATATATCTAGACACACACACACGAAAAATCAATCTGGTAGCCCGGTTTTGGGTTCCAAGGGAAAATATCTGTGTATATTTGTTGTCTGTTCTCTCCATTGTTTATTTTTTTGTTTGAAAAATTAGTTTGCAGGTAATTTTGGTAGAGGGTTAAAACCTACATCATCCTTGTCACCAATATTAGTTGTTGATGCATGTTTCTTTTCTTTCTTTTTCTTGCATGAGTTGTAAGGGCTAGAGTTTCTTCATCCCGTGGATTCTCCAAGTTATTCCCTGGACAACAATCCGGTCTCCTCTTGGACATAATCAATCCATAGCTTATCAAACATCCATAGTTTGTCAATGCAACAACATGAGGAATCAAGTGGTCCTTTATGGAATATACCAAGATTCTCGTAGCCTTAGCTTCATTTTTGTTATACTTGACTTTCTCCTCAGCTCCCTCTGGCTCTAGAATAGATTCCTTCTAAAGATTGGTAAGACTATTCAATCTATCTTACATTCTAAAACTTGGCACCATTTGGAAAGAAATCTAATTTCCACTCAAGGTGTTGGAAACTTGTCTCTTAGGTTTACTTCAATGGTTACTCTTTCAACAAAGTTCTGATATCATGTTGAATTTTCTACAATTTGTGTAATAGGAAACAATTTTCTAATCTGATAATTACTACCTAATGATATTCAAACAATTTATCTCTTGCCACTGATATCATTGAGGAATTATACACATAAAATATCAGTAATAAATGTAGCAGAAAAAGTAAAGATCACAGGAAGATAGCCATGTGCAATAGAGAGAATATTTTCACCGTAGTAAACCCAACCTTGGGAGAAAGCCCAATAACTTTTCTTAGCAGAAATTTGTGCCAATAATCCAAGTCAAACCTGTTCAACTTTATGTTGGTCAATGCTAGTCAAACTATCCAGAATATGAAAATATCAATGTGATTAACTTGGTATAATAAAACTACTTGTGGTCAAAGTTTGGCCCTATATTTGACTATGGTAAATTATGGTTAACCCTATGGTTCTACAGTCAACCCTATGGCTTTGTGATCAACCCTACGATTTTTTGGTCAACCCTATGATTCTACGGTTAACCCTATGGTTTTATGGTCAACCCTACGATTCTACAATCAACCTTGGGAGTTTTGATCATGATTATGTGGTCAAGACTATGATTCTACATTTAACCCTTCAATTTTGTAGTCAATAGTATGCACATGTAGTTATCCTGCAGTCAACTATAGCTTGATAAAACCTCGTCAAATTTGATCAAAAATATCTTGGTCTACTCTAGTCAAACTCAGTCAAAACAAAGATCAATCTGTCTAGTAAACATTGGTTGAAACATCCAATAATTTAGTCAAAGATTCCTTCTTGTTGTGAGAAAGAGAGAGATAGAAAGATAGAGGGATGATCTTTAAAACACACTTCATGCTCATACTTGGTCTCCATTGGTGGAGAAAATGAGACATTACAATGTCTATTTATGCAAGTCGAATGGATGTTATAACGTAAGGGAAATGTCCCTTCACATTTGGTTGGGTCAACATGTCACTCAAAAATAAATTTTATTTTATTTTTTCTTATGCTGACTTGGAGATCCCTTTAGCCATATGAGAATGCCTCCCAATGGTACACATAAATCAACAAGAAGAAATTGTAACCACTATGGAGGCACTAGCATTAAAAGAGGAAATGAAAAGGGGAGTTGAGGAGTATAGGTTTTCACCCGGTACATAAATTACCTGTAGACGAATTCTAAAAACATAAAATAAACAATGACAAGAATATAAAACAAATACATAGATATTTTCCCTTGGATCCCAAAATCGGGACTACCAGATTGATTTTTCATTATTTTCCTTTCAATGTTACAATACATATATATACATGTCGAAGCATTCATAAACCCTAATCCATTAACCCTGGATTAGAACATAATTGTAGTTCCCTTGAACGGATCTACAAAATACCATGGGAAGAAAACCATCATGCCCAAAACCATGTGAAAAACCCATGCACAAAACACCTAATATAGGGTCTATTTTTTTTTTCCTGGGGTGCCACCCCATACCTCGTGTAAGGGACTACCACCCCCCTGAAACCCCCTGACAGGGGGGGCTGCAATGCCCCTATGACCCCTTGCTGTGCCTGGCAGAATGAACATGGGAGCCTAGCACCCCCCTGCGTGTGCGACTAGTCATGGAAAGAATATAACACACACCAAACAAGGAGAAAATAAAGAAGGAGCTAAAGAAGCAAGTTACTAAAGAACATAAAGGAATAAGAATGAAGAATTCAACCAACTAATGCCATAAAAGACAAGAAAAAGAGAGAACAATATGAATCCCAACAAAGAGAGGAAGAGCATGTTAGTCAAGAATAAGTGGAAGAACGCTAGAAATTAGAATAGAGTGATTTTCAAATGGAGAAAAACCCTAGTATTGAATTCATTACTCCTATCTTGACTACCCTAATAGCCATAATTGTAGTAGTGCATACACCAATAACATTTGAAATTGAAACCATCGACAATGATGGTGGAATAGTGGCATCTAAAAAAGATTTCTTTTACTCCAATCCATACTGAAGCATTGTCAAGAGGTATAAAAAATGAAGAAAAATAAGTGCCCCTACATACCAAGGAATAAAAAATAAAGTTTCCATTTTACTACCTATCTACCCCATTCCTAGAACAAATGGTCACTATCATAATTTCAAATTTAGTGTTTTTTTAAGAAGATAATGCATCTTCAATTGAATAATAGACATTAATGCATTTCGATTGTTTCCTTGGAGAAATGGATAAAGTATTTGGAGTCCTCACAATTTGAGGAAATAAAGAAGAAAACAATTTATTTGAATCAAGAGCATGAGAGGCAAATGAAACTAGTTCATGACACTAATGAGTAGCAAGCTTCCTTCCTTAGATAAGAAATAACATGGTGGTTTAAGGAACTCGAGGATTCATGTATAAATAAGCTACAATATGTCACCAATACACACTGATAAGACCCATTCACAATCAAGGGGTGACTATATTTGTAGGACACTGAATACACAAGTCTTAAGGAGTTTTAAATCTTGTCTATTTCCACATTTGCGAATCTCAGGGGAGCTCGGGAAAATATTTTTCTCACTTTCCCAATTTCTAGGTTCATCATGAAGAGATGGGAAAGTTGTAGTGGAAATGGACATCAAAGGAAACTAAACATCATGTCATACATGAAATCCTATGGAAATTTGAAGGATATCAAGTGGGATCTAAGGAGTGCCCATTAGGAATTTCGAGGTTTAGTATAGGAGAATTAATGAAATTCCAATCCCTAATTAATGCATGGACATACGCTTCTCTTAGTCTATATTTGAGATAATATACGCTTAATAAGAAATGTTCCAAGTTGTGGGAAGGAATCCAACAACTTCTAATTGGAACTAACATGGCTAGCATAAACACATTGAACCTGTCTCAAGATGAAAATGATTCTAAGGAGCCCAAGCAAATAATAGATGAAAATACCAAAAATGTGCAACATCTAAAATGCCTCAACAAAGAATCATCCTTGTAGTACTTCATGTACCCTTCTAAAGAATTCCTCCATCATAATTTCAACTAGATATTTGCTAAGAAGAGATTGGAGGTTCACGAGTGAGCCATGATATAATGAAATCTAACATTAGATAAAATTCCCATTGTTTACATCAACCATATCATGCAAATCCGTGATCAAAGAGAAAGCCACATGGCTAGTAAACTTAGAAAGTCATCAAAATTGTCTTCAACTGCCTGAACCATGAATGGTTTCTTGTCAATGTCAAAAGGATGCAATTATATGAATAAAAAACCCCTAGATTCTTGAGGAGTGGGGGGTATTTTGTAATGTTGTATCTATATATATATATATATATATATATAAGTAAGTTGTGTCCTAGGGTCAAGGGATTGGGAAATTTTGTATTTGAGGGAAATTAAGTCTATTATTAGAACTATTTTTGCTCCATTCCTAATCCTAGGAAGCCAATTTCCTAGCTAAGATTTTGATGAGAAATTACATTTGTCTTTTCGACTATTATGGGAATATAATGGTTTTCTTTTTCAATTTAGATTATCTCAATCTTTTATATTTCATAGATTAACTATTTTGGTTAAGAGATTTGTATGCTCTTTGGATTATTTCATGGGAAGCAATTTCTTTCACAAAGTATAGAATGGATTTGTGTCTTTATTTTTTATTAAACGTTCCCCTTAAGTTCCACATAAGGTCTATTATGAACTATGAATTCAACATAATCATGTAATTAGAATATGCAGTCTAACAAACTATTCTATACAGACACATAATCCTTCACATTTTAGATTTGCTACACTTTGCTTTATTATCTTAGCATATTTTTATTTTTATATTAGAGTGATATTTTTGCTTTCTTCAATTAATATATACTTCTACATAGTCATTCATGGATAAAGACTAATAGTGTCCTATTTCTTTATCCAATTGTGGAGTTGTGATTTAGTAAACCTTAACTAATCATGCTTATTGAATTGCAATTCATTCATTTTATAGTTCACATGATAGTGTCTTTGGGATTTTTAGTTAGTTCACATTCTTTCCCATCATTAAAATTGGCTTCTCCCATATAATTTATAGGATTCAACTATCCCAAATAGAGGAGAGTCTAATTGGGCATCCCTTCTGGGTTGAATCCCTTGAATTTCTTGGTGGTCGATTTCTGCTTATTAATAGGTGGTTATTCTATACGTCTTTAACTACCTATTGACAGGTATAAATGCAACACCAATAATCTATGGGGTAGTATGACCTTGTTGAAAATAACAACAAGAAATGTTAAAAATAGAATCCAGAAAGTCCAATTTAATTTTTCCTTGAATTAAATTGTGAATTAAAATTGTAATTCTTTTCTTATAGCATCTTGTAATAGTTAACTAAGTTAAGTTGACTTACGTTACACTTAATTTTGTCACCATGACAAATAATCATCAAAATTGGATCCCTCACCATCCATACAAGTTTCATGAAGCACTCCCTTTCAAGTCAACAAATTATATACCTTGAATAAAGTGGAATGTATGGATCTCTTGGTACAAAACCTTGCTTTTGAGCATCTGCGCGAATTTTCTTAACAAAAAATGCACATGTGCAATTTCTTCCATTGTAAAATTGTGCAAATCTATGCTTTGTTCCTAAACAAAAACTGCGCAGGTAATCAATAAAAAGTAAAAATAAAAAGTGAGATCTAGAAGCATTGTTGGGCAAATTATTCCCAACAGAAAGCCTCAAACTCATGTTTATTCAAGCCTAACCTCATTTTTGATGGAACTAATTTCCATTCTTCAGGGAACCCTCATCCCTCTTTTAGTGGATCTCATCCTTGGAGTAAGGATCTCAAACTACTTCCTTTTGGCCTATAAATCAAGCCATAGGTGGGGAGTTGAGGGAGGCTGCTGAGAGTAGGTTTATGCTGGAGTAATAAAGTTGGAGAGCTTATCATTCATGGAGAGGATTGAGATCAATGGGAGGAGCTTCACACCATCAAGGCACATGTTTTGTATCTCCTTTATGTTTATGAAATTAATACAAACAATCATTTTTTCTCACTTCATTGTTTAACGGATTAACTGATCAATTTCATGGATGGTTTATGTTATTTATTTTTGTCCATTAGAATGATGTTATTTATATTTTTCCATTGGAATGATGTTTTTTAATAGTATCGTTGACCACTAGTTTGGATTATTGAATCATTTATGCTTCATATGCCTTTGATCCTTTGTTGTTTCTATTATCACTTAGGTTGTTCCCCAAAAGCAGTGGAAAAGGGAATACGGCCGAGGTAACCACTAACCAGTCTTTTAGCTGCAGATTCTAGCCAATCTGCAACCAGAGAGGGCTCTCTCTTTATGATTTAGCTTTGTTTTGCTATATGTTAGGCTAGTTATGAAGCACAAGTATTTGTTTGGTGTTTGGATGGTGACATTCAATAAAACAGGGCTACAAAGTATGAGAAGTTCAGACCATTGGGTTAATGGAGTCAAATGAAAATAAACTTTTGGGTATGGTTTCTTTGGCAAAAGGAGGAACTACAAAGAAATATAATTACCTATGGAACAATCTTCAAGCTGGAATAGGATGAAATGGAGTCAGGGAATGAAAGGCAATTAAGAATCTTTCATTATGCTAACAGAGGGAAAATGAGTAAATACTACCAAGGAGCAGTTAAGAATTCCTTAATTGTATTCAGAGTGTAAGAACCAGGGAGACAGGAGCAGTCAAGAATTCCTGCCTATGCTAGTCCTGTAGAAAACATAAAAAATGACAGGAATTGAACACAGAGTACAACAAAGTAAATTCTGGGCTATTCTTTTTTCCTGCAATTTAGAACATGGTATTTAGATGATATATAAAACATAGAAACAATAAAACATGAGTTAGAAAAGACTTATTGATCCATGAGACAATCCAAGAATTCTGCAACATATTCTTCTGTCATTAATTCCATAACCAGAGAGTTCATCAGCAAAGCATTCCAGCAATCTTTATTCAGAAGGGTTCTCAAAATTTATAGCGCAGTTCCAGAATGATATTCACCAACCAACCCCCAATACATCTCTAGGGGAGGTATTTATAGAAACAGAGTTACAAAATATCTCATAGAGAAAATATCAAGCAACAAATTTATCCATCTACTTCTTCAAAGGCGGTAAATGACATTGAAAACAGAGCACAATGAATGTAGGAGTAACTTCCGCTATACTAACTGCCTTAGGTGGTCTGCTATACTTGAATTTTTGACTCAACAAGTCGACCAGTAGCTATCTCTTTAATTTACGTCTCTGCATTGCTGTCCCGGCCCTTTCATCTATGCCTGATTCTTCTTTAATGCGTTTTGGCGTGAATTCCGTCCTCTGTTGTTTTCAATTTCTGATAGGTGGCATGTGCATTGAATTTTATTATATGCAGATGATCAAAAGAGAATAAAAACTACCTTGGTAAAATCTCCAACATGCTCTGCCACCATTGGTCTGTTGGCAACTGGTGTCTTTGGAGTTTTATCAATATTTCATCAGCTTCATTATACTTGTAGAAATTGGGTTGTACCTCAAAAAGATGTGTTATTTCATGCTCAATATAGAACAGATTTTCTAACTTGTCATATAAGCTTTGTCCATAGGGAGGTACTATGTCTTCTGAAGTGCTTGATGATGCTGTGATCTGATTGGCAACATATGTGTTCACCCTGTGAGCATATTGTTCATGTGTCAACAGCCTCTGATTGCTGGTTAACAAACTGGGTAGACCCTTTTGCTGCAAGATTGTAAACTTTTCTGTAAAAGAATTTATTTCCACCTGCATTTCTTGACACTTTCTCTCCAGATTTTGTACAAAATTCTTCATAGTCAGCACCTTTTTAATTGTCAAAATTGTACTTGTTCTATCCCCGATATCTAGAGCTGCTAGTTTCTCTCTGGTATGAGTATTCAAAAAATGAAGCAATCTATTGCCCTGTTCGGGCATGTTTCTCAATAATGCTCTGGCCTTTTGAATTTCCACTCGGGCTATTTCTATCAATTCAATTTGCTCATGGATAGTCCGTATTGATCTCCATTTATCAGTGATGGACTAGCCAATCTTAGTCCATAAAATTGTTTTGATTTCTGATAGAGATTTATGAAGAGTAAGATCTTTCTCCAAGGATTTTACCTTATTTTCCAAGGCCTTTACCTCTCTTGTTTTTTCAGCCACAATTATTTTTGATTTATCATAGTTTACCTCTAACTTAGCTAGTTTTTCTTTGGCTTCCTTTAGCTCTGCCATTTGGAGTTCTAATTCTTTTATTTCCTTCATCATCTTTTCCATGTTCATGCTGGTATCTGGTACTGTTGTTGCTGTTGCTACTGAAGTATTTGTGACTGATGTACCTATTGTCAATGCTGGGGCAGTGGGAGGGACTTCTGTTGTTGCTGTTGGAGGAGCAGTTGTAGCTATTGGGGCTGTTTGAGATGGCTGAGAGGCCAACTCTCCCTATTTTTCCTGCAATTCTGTCTCCAAATCCTGCTCTATTTCACTTAGCCTTTGATTCATTTTTATTAACAAGTCCATCATGTCTTCTTCTTCTTTTTCTTTCACTGTCTTTATGGTATGCGGATGCATAGTAACTGGCAGTCTTAATTGCTTCTTGAGGGTAGCTGTGTCATCCTCCTTTTTCTTTACCAGTGCTTTTATTGCCTTAGGGTCCTTGCGATTATGTCCCAGCTCAATGATGATTTCTTCCAAGGACTTTATCATGTTGTCCTTGGCCAGAGAGGATGCCTTTTCCAACTCTAATTGGGTATATGTATTGTTTAGTGAATTCTGCAATTGTTGAGCTTGTATGGCTTTATCTGCTAGAGTGGAATAAACCATTTCACCGGTTTGTTTGTGCAGCTCCACCTGGTCCAAAGGGTGAATGTCTTTGGAAAGAGCTTGCAAATTTGTTCTAATATAATCGGAAGCTGACTATGGCTGCTACACTGTGGGCTTGAAATGACTCAAGATCAATTTCTGCTCCTTGATATCATATGCAGACATCAATCTCTGCTGTTTGGCAGGAGTCATTTTGAGGAACTGATCGTAAAGCTGCATTCTTATTGGCTTATTTTGTGCTTTGATGTCCATGAATGGCCTTTTAATATGAAAACTTTGTTTGCTTTGTGGTTGTGCTGATGAAATTTCCATACTAGGCTGTTTTCCCAATTGTTGTCCATGAGAACTGGTAGGTGATTCTATCCCTGGGGAAATTAGTGGGCTAGCTGCCCTTTCACTTCTCGGACTTTCAATGATCTCTTCTATAATTTCCTCTTCAGGTAGAGGATCCACTCTCTGCTTCTTTGCTTCTAGCTTCTCTGCTGGCCCACTTACGGGTGTGGCCTCTTCTCGGTCCCTTTTTCTGCCCTTCTCCTCATTGAGAGGAGTCTGCAATGCTGGTATCTCTGGTGCATGGGTCTGGGTAGGAGGAATTTTCCCTTGGCCTTGCTGCTGTGATGATGTTGACTGATCGGTCATTTCTTGTTGCTCTGAATGTAGCACTTCTTTGCCTTTGGATGTCCCTGCAGGTGGAGTATTTTCTTGGGCAGGTTGTTGTGAAGTTGTAGCAGCTGATGTGCCCGCTCCAATGTGTTGAGGCAATTTGAAAGAGACCTGTCCAAAAGAGTCTAGGTCAAGAGTTTTTTCAAGGTCTTTCATTGCCTGCTCCATTTTCTCTTCCTCAGTAATCTGTTCTACCAATGTGCCCTCTACCCATTCATCTTGATTAGCATATTGTTCTATATCAGGGATTCTACAATGTTCATAGCCTGATAGCCTATATTTTGTCTTTCTATCATGGATAAATCCTTTTGGGTCATAGGGTACCCACCAAAAACTCCTTTTTAGTTTGAGCTTCTCACCTAATATCTTTTCAGCATCTTTCCACCCTTCCTTTTTGTTAATAATGAGGGGGCCTAGTTGGTTTCTTAGCTTTAGCTGAGCCTTTTTCTTGGCCTCATAAAAATGAGTCAAATCTAAGCTAATAAATTGCCTAAAGTATTCAAGGGTAAACAATCTCATAGGCACATACTTTGGCAACTTGTAGGGGCACAATTCACAGCCATAAATCCTGATCTTTGTGTGATTTTGGTAAAAGTACCAGTCACCTATTTTATAGCTTTTGGACAGCTGCAAGATTTTCTGCATTTCAGCTGAGAGTCTGGGAGGGGGACTTCTCATCAACAGAGATGAGACTGGATATATGAATAGATCAATGAACTCACAATAAGTATAAGGAGAATTATGGACTATATGGAAGACTGGGGTCCAAAATATGACAGATCTCCTTTCTCCTTTTGCATCCAATTTCTTGACAGGGAACTGAAAACTATCTATTTGATAGTATAAGAATAGATGATATATATATGTTGTATACTTGAAAACCCCTTCTCTGTTTAGGCTCATGAATTGTTCATGGATTTTGTTGCTAATGAAGGTAGCAAAGTCAAACTTGATGGCAGGAGGGTGTCCTGGAATAAATATAGACATCAGAGCTAGAATGGTTTCATCAACATACTCACTTGTTCTAAAACCCAAGAAATAGGATATCATGTCAATAACAGTTCTCCCAACTTCATTGAAATAGATCTAGTGAAAAGGAGGTGAATCTCTGGGTTGGGAATCTGGGCTCATGAATAACTTGGCAATTCGGCCTATTTCTGCAGAGGATAGTTTGGAGCCTTGGTCCAGCAAATGTTTCATAGACAGAGGAGCCAAAGGTTCATTAGGCTTGAAATGCAACATCTCATTGATTGAGTCAGGAGTGATATAGAACAAGACGATGCCATTTGGGGACAAGACTGCTCTTTGAGTAGGCTCATAGTTAGCACAACACAAGCGGATTATATCTGGAAATACATTAACTGATGGAAGATAATATCTGGGCAAATTGGACTCCCAGATGCCATAGAGATCAGTCTTGTTTAGGTAGCTATTTCTAATTTCACAAAATGTTTGCAGATGGTCTTTGATACCCATTAAGTGTTGTATTTGGAAGTCCCTATTAGCTAAGGGCAACCATTCCAGCTCCTTTTGTGGTGCATTCAAGGGGGCAACATTGAGGGCCACTGGAGGCTCCATTCTTCAACCCTTTGTGATTATTTAATTTGAAATTTTGAGTTTTCATAGCAACAGTAGGTAAAATATCAGTTTCTGGGGCTTTCTGCGGGAATTGCAGGCCGAATTGAGCTTGAACTTCAGCTAAATGGATGAGTTTGCAGAGGGAGACAAATTCTGAGGAATTTCTCAAAAAAATGGGAAGAACGGAGGTTAAAATGCAGAGGTTCGAGGGCAGCACTGTGTTTTTAGTTATGGAAGTCTGGCTTTTTGTGAAAAATGGATAAAACAGTTTGCTTTGTTGGAAATAAAATGAAAAACAGGGATAACTATGGTATATTTCTTAAGAGCTGTAGACTGGACTTGCACAATTTTTGGTTTCGTGGATTTAACTGAGAGAAAAATCGGAAATACAAAGAGTTCGGAAGAAATTGAGTAAATACCTACTTTAATGGGTGCTCTGTGAAAAATGCAGGTGGTGGGCCGAGCTTGAAGACTGGTTTGTGGGCTGGAGTTAGCTGGGTGGTAGACTGTGCAATGCAACAGGTATTTCGGTTGAAAATCACATGAACGCGTCGCATAGAACAAACTAACAAAAATGGACAAAAATGCCCTTTTCACGCCAATTTGACAAAAAGTTTGGTTTTGGCGGGTTTTGGCGCGCTTTGGTTGGGTGACGTCAGCATGACGCAATGATTTTGTCGCATAGCGGGGGTACGGAGGCTGACTTGGCAGTGACATGGCGTACACGGCAAATGATACAGAGGCGGGGTGGTGGGTGACTTGTCTGATGACGTGAGGATGACAAGAGGGTGACGTTGGCGTGGAGGGGGCATAGGAAGTAAGAAGTTTGGCCCCCGCACCACCTTTGGGCCATGGTGGTATTGGCAGAGGGGGTAGTGATCATGCCGGGCGCCTGCCACGTGTCTCATGTATGGCGGAAATACCGCCCATCTCCCAAACGCTATCGTTCGTCATATGAAGGCTTGCGATATGCATGTGGGTCACTCCGATCTAGGGGATCGGATCTGATGGCTGGAGGCATAATAAACAGGAGGAGGGGTAATATATGGGACCCACCACGTTATCCATTGTTTTTTAAGGTTTTTGTGAAGAATTACAGTGTAATTCAATTTTGGGTTTTGCATGTTGGTTATTTAATCAACCAAATGTTAATTAAATCCCATGGTTATATGTGCACGGGGAGGGTTGTCAACAAGGTTTCAGGTAAACCTTGGACCCCCAAAATATTGACATATGGCTTTAATAAGCTCGGGGCAGGATATTATAAAGTTTGGGGTTGTTTTATGTATTTTATGTATAATAGGGGTGGGGAATATTATATAGGAGTTATACAATAAGTTAATGTGTTAATATGGTTTTATGCATGGGGAACGCTAAGTTTATAAGGTAAAAACTTAGGTTTTTAGGGAAATGAAAGGGAAATGGAAGGATCTTTTTACACAAGAAATGTGGCTTGTTTTGGCTAAGTAAACACAGAGTTCCACTTAGTATTTTTCATAAAATGAAATGAACTAGGACCACTGAGCAGATCTCACTTGTCCTTGAAGGGATGTTAGTAAGTGTTCTTAGGGAAATGGGAGGGAAATTAGTCATGCTCCAACTGTTTTTCAGCTACTTTTCCATGGTACCTGTGATATCCATGAGAGATGAATTCCCTCCTATAAACAACACTGCTAATCAACCTGCTTCTGCAACCTCAAAACTGCCTACCCAGCCTAACACACCTAACATTTTTTCTTCTCTTTTGCAGGGTGCATTTGAACTAGCAAACCCTTTCTCTCTTGTTTTCTTTTAACTGTCCTCCTATCTAAGTCTGCCCTTATCTCTTCTAGGGGCTCAGATTCAGCTATTGAGCTCCCTTGCTTCTCTACCTAACTAGTGATCTGCCAAGCTTAAACTGTTTGAACAGACCTTATTCTCTAATGCTAAAACAAGAAATTTAAACATGGACTGGCCAAGATTGAGCTGTTGGGCCATCCATGAAGTGTGACAGAAGTCACTAATTGCATAAGTTTGAAGTTCTTTGCAAAAAATGGGATAGTAGTGGCATTTTGACTAGCACACTTTCCTAGTCTTTTCTTTGGGGTTCATTTTCTTTCTTTATTGAACAATTCATTCTTTTTGCCCTTTGATTTTTCTTTTAGGGCATACCCTCTTTACATTTTTTAAATTTTTTGGTTTTTTGAAAATATGGAATCTTTGCAGCATGGAAAAGATGATCATATTTGGCATTTCCATAGTCAATCATGAAATATGACACCTATTGGTATAGGAACCTAACAGTTTCAAAGTGTGCAGATCTATATTCAAGCATGGAGGAGCTGCATTGAAGCAAAAATAGGGATATTCATCAAGCATGTCGTAATAAGGTATGAATTTCCTTTTCTCATCTTGTTAGCTTATGATTCGAGAAAATATAAATTTAGGGAAGGAATTAGCTTGATTGTCTGTTTGTTTCTAGTGTCCTTTAAGGATTTAGGGAGATTTCTCTTGTCAACAAGAGGAATTTATCCGCTTAACAAATTGGCAACCATAATGGGGAAAGTCATACAATAGTTGACCTAGAAGCCTTCAGTACGTTGAATCCTACATGCCTTGATGGAAAGTTTCTCGCTTTCAACAATGGGTTCTCATCACTGGCCTTTGATCGAATGATTCTATGAGTGTTCGAATTCAGATCACCTATTCACATTTCATAGATTGTGCTGCAAGTACCTTGAGAACCATTGTCATTATTGGTGGCTTCCCTCGTGCTTGTTAATGATTCAAATCATTAACTGGTAATCAAGTGGTTTCTGCCATGTTCGACTTGAATACATTTACTCACATGGTAAGATTCATACTATGGATCGAGAGATGGAGATCAAGACCTTGGATCTAGTTTCATCAATCCAGGTTGCCAGGGTATTTTATATTCATGATTATGCAGACCCATTTTCTGACACATGGTTGCGTCCATACTGTGTCTAATATATATATATGATTTTGGTGTTTCCGTATTGTTCTTTAAGACTTTTAAGTTATGAGTATGGGAGTGCCTACCTTAGTGATGATTATTATATTACATTGTAATCCTTGATTGATTATTGCAGGTTTCCAACCATGATCTCTAATCCAATCCTTGATATTATAAAGTACTTCATTTCTCAAACCTTTCTAACTTTTCAATTTAGGGGGAAATATGTTACACTTCATTTTGTCACCATGAAAAATAATCATCAAAATTGGATCTCTCACCATCCATCCAAGTGTCATGAAGCACTCCCTTGTAGGTCAACAACTTATATACCTTGAATAAAGTCAAATTTATGGATCTCTTGGTACAAAACCCTACTTTTGACTTTGATCAAGTGTTGTGAAGGAGTTTTCTTGACATTTTTTTGGTTTCAAGGATTGAAAGGTATGGTTTCGTAAGAATTAGTGCTTTGATGAGATGTACTTCTTGTGTTGCTTGAAAACAAGATCATTTTTATTCGAGTACTGAAGTTTAATCTAAATTACACTTTAAATGTTGATCTCATAATATTCATTCAAACATTTTTCACTTTAAGGATTTCTTTGGGTTCTTTGAATTTGACTTCCCTTGGTCATTTCTCAAAGATTTGTCTCAGTTTCTTAACACTTTTTCCATATTTTTTTCTTTCGTATTCGCAAAAAAATTCCCACTCTGTCACAAGGGGGGGGGGGGGAGAGGTGAATTGTGTTTGAGAGTTATTATTTTTTATCTTTGGAATTTTCACCTGATTTCCTTTACTTACACTTTATTGGTTCTTTTGTTGTATTAATGAAGGGAAATAGTCTTGTTTTTTTCGCTAATTTGGAATCATATTGTGTTTGTTTTGAAGAATTCTCTGGCATAGATTACATTTGTATGGTTAGAATTCTCATTTCATGAACATAATTGTGCATAGATTACATTTGCATCTATTCACTGAAATTGTGCATAGATTACATTTGCATAGTTTTCAAGGAAATTGTGCATAGATTACATTTGCATAGTTTTCATGCAATTGTGCATAGATTATATTGTGTGGTTTACAGCTTAGAGCTTTGAATTGCATTGAAAAATTAGAAGTGGTACATTTTGGAGTAAGAAGAACCTCTTTACTTACTCTAGCTAGAACTCATCGATATGAAAAGATTACAAATTTCATATTTGATGCTTTAGAGTTTTGATTCAAGTCATAATACCATCAATTTCACGTCCATTTACCCTATGAGAAAATAAAAGCTTAATAACACAACATTAATAAAATTCATCTAGAATTTTTATTATATCTAGGTCTCATTCCACCTAGAGTAGATTAGTTTGTAGGGCGTTGGAATAGGGAAGGAAGTAAACTTTCCAAAGCTACAAACGAACTATAGAATCTTGAGTTAGGGAGAGAAATCCAATTATTTCAGTTTTCTCTGGGAAGATATTCTTATACATGAGTTAAGCACAAGATCATGTCCGATCTGGTGAAGTGATTGTACCCACTTCATTGGCTATGATAGAGCAATTTTCACGTATTACAACGGTTCCAAAAGGTACTTGGGGTCAATTGAAAGTAAAACTCCAATTGATCATGTGGAGGAGCCTTCAAGGGGATTAGGATCGTTACTCTGCCCTTAAGTGCACATCTGATCCGCGACTGCCCCCCAAGTAAAATTGTTGTATTTGGTAAAATTAGTGACCATAATCCTAGGGCTCTACCTAAGGTGAAGACAGAGGGAAGGTCCTGTTGTACCTGGAACAGATGTTGACTAGAATAACTTGGAATTTTTGGAAGGTAATCTTTGCTTGAGATGGTTTATAGCAAAGTTACTTGCACCAGACGGTTTCATTAAGCAAGTTGTGAGGGTAACTAGTTCCAAACGTTCATATCTATAAAACTTCTCACTTTTATCTCTGCGATGTTGGATTTCATCACCAACTAGTAAATATCGATCTCTGTGAAATGTGAGTTTGTATGGTTTGAATCCCTAGATTTTTTAGCATGTTACTTTGTTTGATTTTACGTTTTACAAGACCTTAGGTGTGGATTGTGAATATTATTTAATTTTAATAATAAAACTTATTTGGATTTAATCTAATGGATACCCATCTGGAAGTTATCGACCAAGGAAACCCCAATATTGGAAATGTCGGTCCTCCTTATATGGCTACATTGTCACTTCCCAGATTCACGATAGGTTTACCTGTATGGTTGTTCTCAACTTCTTTAATTCCAAATACTCCAATTGTACCATCTCAACTGAGTTCTCCATCTCAACATCACCAACCTACTATTGACCCTTTACCTTTTTCATCCAACATGTGCTCCTCCCTTTCTTCTTCTACGCTTAGTAAAAGCCCTGATGCTAGTAACCAAGTAAATAATAAGAAGAATAAAGGGAAGAAGAAGAAGAGGAAATATAAGAAAGATGTCAACCAACCAACCATGGTCGTAAGTATTGGTAATACTAAGGGAAATTATACAATGCATCGTAACCTAAAATACCCTTGTAAGCTTTGTAAGGGTGACCACTTCCTTATTAATTGTCATGGTATTCCTAAGGTTTTGGATGTGTGGTAAAATAATTCTCATCAACTTTATATTGATCCATCAACCAATGATTCTCAAATTCTAGGAAAAAGCCTAAAGTTAGGTTTCCTTGTAGGTTATGCAAAGGGACTCATCATAGTCACATTTTCCCTCACATGGAGGAAGCCTATGAATTGTTGGAAAAACTTACTGTTTCACAACAAAAAATTCCAGATAATTACTGTAAACTTTCTCCCCATCTACCATTAGTTGACAAAGTGATTTATATAAATCCAAGTACAAACAATCCCACTCTTCCATTTGAGGGTGAAATAGGTATCACTCAGGTTATTGGACTATTTGTTGATCAAGTGGTCGAATCGATTGCATCTTCAGTTGATCCCACTCTCCCTTTAGAGAGTGAACTTCATACCTCTCATCTTCTTCATGTTACTTCATATTCTTATACACAGGGGTTATTTCATTTGTTTCTTTTGAACTCCATCCAAGTAATGAGGCTATTTCTTTTAATTGGAGTAGTCTGATAGAACCTTGTCTTCCTTATTCCACCCGTTTCCAAATCATTGTGAAGGATTATGGTAAGAATGTGCGACACACAAATGTAGATGAAGGTGCTTTTGTCAATGTTTTATCCTTGACTACTTGGCAAGATTTGGGTTCCCCTCAGCTTATGCCTATTACATAGAATCTATTAGCTTTTAACAAAACTGTTAGTGAAACTTTAGGGATCCTTTCTAAGTTACCTATTACCTTGGAAGGTAAAACTTTTTGCATTGATCTTATGGTAGTCCAAGGCCCCTTAGATTTCAATTTCCTCCTTGGGTGAGACTATGTCTATGACATGAAATTTGTCGTATCAACACTCTTTTGCATGATGTCCTTCCCTCACATTGGAAACGTTGTGATGGTTGATCAACTTTCATACGTTGATCTTGCTTTGAATACCAATCATCCGACACCCCTGAATGTTACTTATATGGAAGTGGTACCTACCCTGCCACGATTTAATTATGTGGTCCCATGTTTTCAGTTACTGATGCAAGCAAGCCTGACACTATTTTCTCAACTTCTTTTGATTGAGATCTGATAGCTGAAATGGTCAAAACATAAATGGGGGAATTTTAATACGATTTTCGTATCCCTATTGATCCCCTTAACATGTATTCCTTCTAAGGAACTATTCTTCCATCTGATGAAGACCTTTTGGAAGTCATGATCAAGGGGTGCCCCTCGTCACGTGTTTCATCCATATGGAAGCCATGAACAGGTTCCACGAGGATAATTCTTTTACTGTGTCAACCTCATTAAAAAATGAAATAGGTCCTTCTGACGATAGTTATTCTGATTGCGTCAACCTCATTAAAAAATGAAACAACATTTTATGAGGAAAATTCTTTTACTGTGTCAACCTCGTCAAAAAATGAAACAACTCTTTATGAGGATAGTTCTTTTACTATGTCAACCTCGTTAAAAAATTAAATAACTCTTTATGAGGGCAGTTCTTTTACTATGTCAACCTCGTTAAAAAATGAAGCAACTCTTTATGAGGATAGTTCTTTTACTATTCCAACCTCGTTAAAAAATAAAACAGGTTCTTACGAGCATAGTTATTTTTGTTTCAAGCTCGCATAAACATGGAACAACCCATGAGAATGGTTTTTTTCCTATGTCAACCTCATTAAAAAATGAAATAGGTCTCAAGAGGATAGTTCTTTTACTATGTCAACCTCGTTAAAAAATGAAACAGGTTCCTTGAGGATAGTTCTTTTACTGTGTCAACCTTGTTAAAAAATGAAATATGCTCCCTGAGGATAGTTCTTTTATAGTGTTAACCTTGTTAAAAAATGAAACAAATCCTCCCCTAGTTGAGTTAAGTCTTTAACTAGATATCATAAATGTTAAGTCGAGTCTTTCTAATCTCGTAAACAAGCCTTCATTTCATCCTCCTATTAGTAAATTGTAGTCTACTCAAGTGAATGAAATGAAGTTTGGGGGGCATGTGCCCTTGCAGTCATTATGCTGGGGGCATGAAAACTTATCTCAAGCATAGTTTTTTTTCTTTTTTTCTTTTTTCTGTTTTAAGATTTTAAGAAAAGGAAACCTATCTAGAGTCCATTTCGGTTATTATTTTCAAGACTCTTTAAGCTCATGAAAATCCCAAGCTCCTTTTGCTATTTTTTCATGCTCGTAAAATATACATGAAAATGCCGAGTTCTTTCCGTCTTTTCTTGCTTGATAATTAAATTGAAAGTCGATAAGATGAGTATATTTTTATCACTTTTCATGCTCTTAAAAAATTACAAAAAATTAAAATCATGGATTCTTCCTTTAAGCTATTTTCTAACTCTTTCAAAATGAAACAATTACTGAGTACTTGCTTGTTTGAACTCGTAAAAGTAAATGAACAACTATCCACTCAGTATAAGTTTACCCCTTGTACGGAATGAGTTAGGACTATTTACGAAAAAGGTATACGTTGACTAAACATGGTCAATAGAGTTCTTTCTTGTATTATTTTATAGTTTTTTTCAGATCTGAGAGATTAAAACTTACGAAAAAGAACCTAACAAAGTCTACTTATGTTTTTCTTCTAACTCTCTAAAACTGAAAAACACCGAGCTTTACTTTTTCTAGGCTCGTTAAAATTCCATGATAAGAGAACCGAATGAGTTTTCTTTTTGTGTCATTTTCAAACTCTTAAAATAAAATGACATTGAGTTACTTCTTTACTAGACTCATAAAAAAATAAACAGTATAGGACCTGTTAAGCATAATGAGACTGAACCATTCCTTCTTAGGGTTCATTAAAAATAATTCGATGGACTTGTCCGAGGGATGAGCTTACAATGCAAGCACATGTTATCCTCCTCAAGCTTGTAAAAAGTAAAGAGGTACTTGTCAGTAATGGTGGGGAAAAATTGAGAAGAAAAGTTCATTTCTTGTATTTCAGGTAGTATGTCGCTCTTGAACATGACACTCCGCCACATATCTATTCAGGTTGGGGAATCCATTTGTCTCACAATTAATCAAACATTATTAAAAGTCTTTAGTTGGTTTTGGGTATATCGTTGAGTCAAATGTTGTCAAGTCATTTTGTCGTGTCACAAATATGTTAAAGAGAAGTCTAAAACTCAGTTCAAATTACCTTGCAATACGTAGCCTTCAATAGCGTCGACCATCCTTGAGTCAATCCTTGCAACTATTTTCAAAACTTGATATTATGTTTCTTGTTGTAGGCTTTCCTACAACGGGTCACTTCCTATCGACTTCAAATCATTATCTAGGATGTTGATCTAGAATCCTTCAATGCCTTGAAGCATGCATGCCTTAATGGAAAGTTTCTCTGTTTCGACGATGGGTTCTCATCATTGGCCTTTGATTGAATGATTCTATGAATGTTCGACTTCAGATCACCTATTCACACTTCATACATTGTACTGGAAGTACCTTGAGGACCATTTCCATTATTGGTGGTTTCTCTTGCGCTTGTTAATGGTTCACATCATTGACTAGTAATCAAGTGGTTTGTGCGGTGTTTGACTTCAAGACGTTTACTTGCATGGTTAGATTTGTACTATGGATCAAGAGATGGAGACCAAGACATTGGATCTAGTTTCAACAATCCAGGTTGCAAGGAGATTTTATATTCATGATTATGTAAACACATTTTATGACATATGGATGCATCCATACTGTGTCTAATATCTATATGATTTTGGTGTTTCCGTACTGTGTTTTAAGAATTTTATGTTATGAGTATGGGAATGCCTACCTCAGTGATGATTATTATATTACATTGCAATCCCTGTTTCATTGTTACAGGTTTCCAACCATGATCTCTAATCCAATCCTTGATATCATAAAGTACTTCAGTCCTAAAACCTTTCTGACTTTGCACTTTAGGGGGCAATCTATTACACTTCATTTTGTCACCATGACAAATAATCATCAAAATTGGATCTCTCACCATCCATCCAAGTGTCTTGAAGCACTCCCTTACAAGTCAACAACTTATATACCTTGAATAAAGTGGAATTTGTGGATCTCTTGGTACAAAACCCTGCTTTTGAGTATCCATGCAATTTTTTTGAACAAAAAATGTACATGTGAAGTTTCTTCCACTATAAAACTGCGCGGCTGTGCGCTCTATTTCTGAACAAAAATTGTGCAAGTAAATCAATAACAAGTAAAAATAAAAAGTGATATCTAGAAGAATTGTTGGGCAAATCATTCCCAACAGAAAGCCTCGAACTCATGTTTATTCGAGCTTAACCTCAGTTTTGATGGAACTAATTCCCATTCTTCAAGGAACCCTCATCCTTATTTTAGTGGATTTCATCCTTTGACTAAAGATCTCAAACTACTTCCTTTTGGACTATAAATCAAGCCATAGGTGAGAGAGGCTAATGAGAGTAGGTTTATGTTGGATTAATCAAGTTGGAGAGCTTATCATTCATGGAGAGGATTAAGATCAATGGGAGGAGATTCACAACGTCAAGGCACAGGTTTTGTAGCTCCTTTATGTTTCTGAAATTAATACAAACAAGCATTTCTTCTCACTTCATTGTTGAATGGATTAATAGATCAATTTCATGGATGGTTTATGTTATTTATTTTTGTCCATTAGAATGATGTTATTACTATTTGTCCATTGGAATAATGTTTGTTACTAGTCTCCTTGATCACTAGTTTGGATTATTGAATCATTTATGCTTCATATGCCTTTGATACTTTGTTGTTTCCATGTATATTCAAGAATGGAGGAGCTGCACTGAAGCACAAAGAGGGATATTCATCAAGCATGTCGTAATAAGGTATGAATTTCCTTTTCTCACCTTGTTAGCTTATGATTCAAGAATAGATAGATTTATGGAAGGAATTAGCTTGATTGTCTGTTTGTTTCTAGTTTCCTTTAGGATCTAGGGATATTTCTCTTGTCAGCAAGAGGAATTAATCCACCTAACAACTTAGTTAACTTAGGAATTTCAAGTTGGAAGTCTTTTTGAAGTCATGCATATGTTCTCCCTAAGTTTTAGGGGTCCAATATGAGTTTAATTGTGAGTTATAATTAGATAACTAAGTTTATTGAGTTATGTTCAATTAAATTAGCTCTTACTATTTTGGAACTAATAGAGGACTAATAGTTAGTTGGTGCACTGGTGCATCCACAAGTGTTACTCCAGCTAACTGAAGATTTGCTCATCAGAAACTCATGCATGTTAGTTCAGAGAAAGACCCAGTTGAGACTAGAGTGGAGGGACAATGTACTATCAGTTGTATGATTTATTGAGTTGTAAATATCATGCATGCAATCAGTTGAGGATTGAACAGTTATGGATGAGGAATTTCCCTTTAAATACAAGTTAATTCTCTCAGGAATTGTGCAAAGAATTAGAAGCTTGGAGGCTTGGAAATTTCGCTCAAGTATTGGAAAAAGGAATTCATCAAGCGGAGGATAGGAAATACTTATGCAGGTTAAGCTCAAGGTTGATCAAATCATATTGTATTCATTCAAATTATTTAACCAAGGGTGCAAGGAAATAGGGGCTTGGAGAGTAGAAAAAGAGGCTAAGGTTTGGCTTGAGCTTGCTTGTGAGATGGGAGATTGATTTTACTAAGTATTGGATTATTCTTGTGAGAACAAGCATTGTATTATCATCTTGGATTTCTGATTAATGCAATATAGATAGTGGGGTTTTGAGCTGTGTCTTTCCTCGAATACTTATTATGTTATGTGCCATTTATGTTCTTCCTCTTGTCGAATATTGTTTTCATTGATCTTTATGGGCTTCCGTTGTAAATAGTATAGTAGATTCTTGTCTTGTGTTTTAGGAAATTACATGAGCTGCTGAATCTACAGGAAAATCTAAAAACCTTTGTAAAATAGGGACAGTATGACCTTTGGCAAATAGGGACAGTATGACCTTTGGCATATTGGGTCGAAAGGACAAGTTCCACAAGAATAAAAATGATACTCCAAGGAAAAATTAGAGGAAATATTTCATCAATTCATTCAATAGATATTTTGGGGACCAAAAGCCTCCTTAAATGGAGAGATATGATCCAAACTAGATCATCATACTAATTTTAATTTATCTCAATACTTTTTTTAGAAATTCCTCGTAGATTCAAACTGCAAATTGTAATATGCTAAAAAAATTGACTTGAATATACTCTACTCATCAGCGTAAAAATTAAATAATTGATGAAATCACAAAGTATATAAGAGAAAGAATTCAGTCACACATAACATGATAATTTTCTAAGGAAATCTACAACTAAATACCCATGCTATTTGTAAATTGCATGAATAAGAAAATATGAGAAGATTACAATGCTTTTCTCAAGCCCATGCAACCTCTGCACTATCTCTATCTGTCTCACTACCAACTTATGCACAAGCTTCTCTTGGCACACCTTTCTCTCACAAGATCCACGCACAAACTTTTGCTTCCTATTGCTTAGTCTCACCAACTCGTGCTCACCAAAACAATGATTAAACTTGTGCCATTCCTCCTTTTAAAGGAAATTTGAATGGTTAAATTAGTGAGTTTTCTAATTAAGGAATGATTTATTTTAGGCCTTCTTCTAACTACATGCACCATTTGTTTAATTTAGATGATTTTACAACTGATAGTACATTGTCCCTGAACTCTAATCTCAATTAGGTATTTCTTCGATCTAACATGCAAGAGTTAATTATGAGTGAATCTTTAGTTTACTTGTTGAGTAGTGCTAGTTACACCCCACTATTGGATCTTCCATTAATTCCTCCATTAATTGGTACTAGTTTAAATGAATTTAACTCAATTAAACTGAATTAAATAATTACAACTCAAAATAATTCAACCTGGGCCCCTAAAATTTAGGAACCACTCTACATTACTGTAGATAGACTCCCAACTGGAATTAACTTAGTCAACTTAGTCAAATTAACTTAGTTAACTATTACAAGTTGTTACGGGAATTAGAATTACAATGTAATTCCAGTTTTAATTCAAGGACAAATTAAATTAGGATTTTTCTTGATGCTATTTTTAACATTTCTTGTTGTTATTTTCAACACTTTTTGGGTGGATAAATAGGATAAATTATTTTGTAGGGCCCATTTTAGTGGTAAGTCCTAGTTTGGAATGGAACCTTCCATAGCCATTTTGAAATATAAAATTGTACCTTTTGGGGTTACATGGTCTAAAACTTATGCACACACTCTCAATATCGGTCTTCACTCTTAGACCTTTACAAATATCCAAATACCTGTTGAATTGAATCTTGTATGAAAAAGCTATGCCTCTTGCAAGTTGGCTTATCTAGTTGATTACCATTGTATAACTGGATGCCACATCATCCTCCATTACTCACACATGTGGGGCTATCCATGTGAGTAATTTTAAGAATATTATAGAAGGTACAAAACCTTATCACATTGAGGGTTGTGGAACAAGCCTCTAACCCTAGATGGCTATCAGAATATGTTAACTACTAGGTTGCTAGGAGGAGAAAGGGTGGCATTATTTTTTGTTATAATTTTTCCATAGCTAATTAAAAAATATGGGAGTTTTATTTAGAACATAATAGAGGAGGAGGAGGATCTAACAGACATTTTGGCCATAATGTCTAAGATAATTTGATAGGAGTACCCATTTCTTTATATGTGAATTTTTATAACTAAAGAAAAAAGAGAAGATGATAGGCCTTAACTTCCCAGTAGGTTTTCTCCCATATTGGGTTCCCATGATATATATTTTGTTCATTTGTATGGATAGTTTTTTTAAGGGCCTATCCTTTGGATTTATTATTTAAATTATTTAATAACTTGAATAAAGCTAGTGATTAATTATTCTAGTATCTAACGAAATAATTTTTCATAATCTCATATTTTAGAATATTATAGGATCTATTGTGACAAACTATTGTAATGGAATATCAACAAAAGATACATATCACAAAACAATTTTTATAAGATCAAATGTAAGCTTGGTCAAAGATACAAATAAATACAATGAAATCACAACATTTAAATTGGTTCTCATTCTTGTTCTAGAAAAGGGATCCCATAAATATAAATCTTGGGTGATTCTATCCCTATGATACAGTGGATGAAATGAGACTCTATTTCAAGTAATTTCATGCTTTAACTTGTTTCTAGAGACATCAAGAACATACTGTATTCCTTTTCATATATTAATTTTTCATATTTCTTTGGGTACAAAAACATGGAAGATGATAAGATATCAAACGAGGGCCTAGAGCTACATGAAGGAACATTGGAGATCACAAAGTCCCATTAAGGACAACATAATTCTTATTTTTGTGAGTCATGGTTCTAATTTTGTTATTTTATCAGAACTAATGGTTGAATGTACTAAATGCATTTTGAGATTATCACAGACAGTTTTTGGAGATCCTATAGAGTTTCTATACTTCTTGTATACTATATATTAAGTATAGATGGTTCTCTATGGGTGTTATATGAGATTTACGATTGCAGACAAAAGTCTCTCCCCTAGGTTGGTGGATAACCTAGAACAATAGAAATGCAAGGAACACAATGTTTTTCCTTAAAGTAAATAGATGACGGAGTGAGGCCTACCTAGAATCCTTCACACAATTCACTCCTTATTTAGCTTGGAAGCTCCAATTCCAACATAAGTAGTTGTTGATGTTGTATAACAGATCTTTCAATTTGTTGACTTGTCATTTCCTTATCATAATATGCACCTCCAATCACCCTAAATAAATGAGATGATGACCACACACTAAATCAACATAAGGGTCAAATTACTCTCCAAAAGCCAACCCCCAACCACATAGAAAGGTGGGAATATATAGATAAGTAAGGTAAGTTGGGAGTTCTTATCCAATTACCAATCTAGGGTTTAATATACACCTTTGATGGAGGGATGGGATCAAATGATAAGTGGTAAGAACTCCAAAGTAGGGAAGGATAGGATCCAAATGTTTTATCCAAGGTAAGTAGTTGAAACAAATTTTGGAAAATCCTAGAAGGGGAAGCTTCCAAAATCCCAATCATCCTCCCATATTTCTAGAACCAACATAGGTACAAAGGGGAGGAACCTGTTGGTGACCAACACAGGCCACAATGGAGTAACTTGTAGGTGATCGCAACCCAATAGGCTTACAGGGAGCATTGTTCCTCAAATTGGCTCAGATGAAGCAATTTAGGGATGAAACTCTGGGGAATGAAGGGAACATGCTTAGGGATTTGTGAAATATGGTGACAAGGGGCAATAGGATGTTGATTGATCTCATTATGAGGCTCACTGATTGAATGTGACAAAATGGACTATAACAGAATGCCCCCTAAAGCACAAAGTCATATATGATGACTGATGACTGAAGTGATTTAGTTTGTGACAAGTCGAGATCAAGGACAACCAACAATATTCATTTTTTACAATACATTTACAATATAAAATCTTTGTTTGCTGAGGGAGGCATACCCATACTCAACTAATAAGCTAACATAACATGTATGATGATCAAAATATGTGTCCATAGATGCAACTGGTGGACCCATGACTGGATGTCTTTCTATATGATCACGACCATCATACATTGTGACCTTTGTATAACTACTGAAATCACAACCTGGATGGATGAAACTAGATTTGGGGTCTTCTATCTCATTGACATGGCCAACCAATGTACGGTTCTAACTATGTGAATCAATGAGATGGAGTTAGACATGCTAGGCACCATCAGATTACTAGCCAATAATATAAGCTATTAACAGATGTGAGAGAAACCACCTATGATGTTAATGGCTCTCAAGGTACTATAGCACAATTTGTATGGTGTGAATGAATGATTTGATGTTGAACACCACACAAATTATTTCATAAAAAGCCATTGATGTAAACCTATCTCTGAAAGAGTGGAAACTTAACATTGATGAATGCAAGCACCAAGGTACCAAAGGTGTTGTAACACTCTCCTCTCACATCTACCCAAGTAACCAACCAACTAGGGTAAACATGTGACGATAGGCTACTATTATTGGATTGAACCTCCTATGTGATGTTAAGGAAGTGGAATCGACGAAAAAACAACATACAGACCTTCCACATCAGCTACATGACTCCCAGGAACCATCCCAACCACTTAGGTAGCTAGCCACTGGGTCTGATTGAGGTTTTTGACCTCTTGAACTTTGGATCCTCCCATGCTATAGGCCTACTAGCATCTAAGAGGCTCTAGACATTCTCATGACAAGGCATGCCAGTGTCTAGGGACTATTTTTCTTAGTGCTGTGCCAGTGTGCCCGGGATTTGAGCCACTTTTTCAGGCGGAGAGCCCAGGTCACTACCAAGAGTTGAATGACACCTTCAGAACAATAAGATAATAGGGAAACAATGATGAAAATGTAAATACTTGAAAAAGACCTTAAATGAACCCCTACTAGCCATGACAAACATTTCATCAAACATATCACAAATATGTAATCTACAGTTGTAAACAACATATTTAAGCATAGGGATCTCATACTTATCTGAGAAATGCTAAGAACTATTGTTCCCTCTTATCATTTGTTGCATTATCAACTATTAGGTCATAGATACATTGTCCATTCATTTACAAATAAAAACATGATGAGAGCCATACATAGCAACTATCATAAAAGACATACATAACCACCATAATAGAAATATAAATATGAATGAAATCACAACCATATGATCCACATATAACCCAATATAATACTCATAGAAATACAAGGAGAAATAACCTCATATTGATGATGCAAAATAAAAACCCAGGATCGAACTACCACGTTCCTCCCGACTATAGAATGGTTGAGCCAAATCTCTCTTCATCCATTCACCCTCCTTCCATATTCCAAGCATGAATGTGGGACTCAACCAAAAGAACCAACTGGGGCATCCCAAGGCTAAAACACCTCACCCTCATCAATACAAACAAGGTTTTCTCATAATCCATCCTGGATAACTAGGCCAATACAATAAACATGTAATAACAAGCTTTACCATGATCTCCACCAGATCACTGGGCCAAACAAGCATGGATGCCACCATATTTCTTCACCTACATCGTGAGCGATTTTCCTGTCTCTTAGTCTCTTAGGATTTACTGCAAACCACACTGGATAAATAGGCCCTAAATCGAGACCCACGCTCTAAGCTTTCCCATACATCCCAACCTGGGATTACTAGGCCAAACAGAGAGAAATCCACCTCTTGGCTTTACCGTATATCCTGCCATTCACTGACAAGGATTCCTAGGCCCATCGAGGCAACACAATACTAGCTTTACCACAACTCACAGTCTGGCTCAGGGGTTATTAGTCCATTGTATTTACCATGATCCATAGTTTGGTTTAGGGACCACTAGGTCATGTGCCCTATCATTCAGAGATCCACTTCACTCAGCTTCGAATCCATCCAAAAATCTAGCTCAACCAAAACATGAGAACCCCATCACACCATGGCTATCCAAAAATGGCAAGGCTAGGCTGAAAACATTGTCACACCTAGAAAAACCCATTCCATAAAAGAAAAAGAACCACATGCAATACCATGCATGCCAAATCTAGTAAGGAAAATAGACATGCAATTTGATACCTGTAAAGAATATTTTTGTAGCTTCTTGATCCCACTCTTCCTTGCTTGATCTCTGCTTCCTCTTTTCCTTATTTTCCTTTCTTGATCCAATGCCAAAGTGCTACAATAAAACTAAGTGTCCAAGAGTGAGAGAGAGAGAGAGAATAACGAGAGAACTCCAAAACTAAAATGAAAAAAGGTTACAAACTGATCCTCAAAATCCTTTTTATCAATTATGTAGTATACCTAGGGGGGATAATATGGGGTAAAAAGGGAGGTACCCAAGGGAATAATGTAATAATGGGATGGGCCATAGTAACAAATAAGGTGGTTAACCCATATCATGTAAGGGATCACAAGTAGTTAAAAATAATGTAATAAGCCCATGGTATTAGATAGATGGTATTAAGAGAACCATGGTAATGACCCATGGTATTGTATGTATGAGGCCTATATAGATGCTAGAGACTCCCCATTGGGAGGTGTCAAGGAATATTGTATGAACAGGCATATGGCTAGTGGAGTGCTCTCCTTCCTTAAGGAGTGAAGGTATGGTGTTGCTCTACCTTAAGGGTTTTGATCAATAGAGAAGCATTTCTATTTATTCCAGTCTTGTTATTTCTAGGTTTATTTGCATTGTCTTATATTTTCATATCAGATCCATAACAAGTGGTATCAGAGCACTTTCTTGGGAAAAAGTGGAGATTTTTTTTTTAATTTTTTGCAAGAACTTTTTGGGGTGGCGAGTTTTCAGGTCATATTTGTATGTTTTGGAGAAAAATTTGCAAAATATAATTACAGATCTGGATTCTTTGTGAAAAAATACCCAAGTTCAAAAATTTTTTTGGCCAAATTGGAGTCCGGATGAAGGAGATATTGCTGATCTAAAAATCAGTGGTGTTGTAGACATTTTTTTGGGCGACGAATTTGCAGATCAGATCTATATGATTTGGGGCCAAATCTGCAAAATCTAATTGTACATCTAGGTTGTTGATGAAAAAAATACTCCATTAAAAAACAAACAGTCGAATCAGAGCCTGGATGAAGGAGATCTCACTGATTTAAAAATCAGTGCTGTTGTAGACATTTTTTGGGGAAGCGAGTTTGTGGTGCAGATCTGTACATTCTGGTGCAAAATCTGCATAATCTAATTGTATATATGGATTATTTGTGAAAAAATACCCAATTTCAAAAAAACAATCAGTCGAATCAGAGTCTGGATGAGGGAGATATCGCTGATTTAAAATTAGCTATTTTTTCAACAATTTTTTTGTGACGGTGGAACAGTTGCAGCGCGAATAGGAAATTCCAGTGCCTAGATCGGGATTTATATCACATGGGAAGATGCAAAATGGTTGTTCCATTTCCAAAAATAGGTCATAATAAGGATTCTGAGCAATATTGACTGAATTGTGGCCATTTCAAATTTTCGCCAAGTAAGTGATTTGTTTTCAAAAACCCTATTCATGGCTTATAACAGTAAGTTTTTTACAGAAAAAAATAATGGGTCTTCTATTGAAAATTTTATAGCACATCTTAAGTTTGACTTCCCAGGGTGTTGGAAGGACAAAATAGGGTATTATTTGAAAGATGAGGCTGCTATATGGTGGAAATCACTTGACAGTGAGATTCTGAAGTTATGTCATGCTAACAAAATTAAAGAACTACTTTTGGAAAAATGATCTCATACTAGAAAGGAGGAAACCAAAAAACCTAGCAAAGATTTTATTTTTGCAGGAAAGAAGGAAACCAAGAAACCTAAAGGGTTATTTTCTGCTGGTATCTCCTTATTGTAGGTTCATGGATTGATTGAGAAGGAGAAGATCATTGTGTCTATAAATCCTAGTTGCAAGCATAATTTTATCAATGTTAATTTGGTAAAAAAATTGCAAGTTCAAGCAAAACACATTGAAAACACACAGGTTGATAATGGGGATGTTCGAGTTTATAAATATTTGAAGCTTTCTATGGATAAGTATGTGTTGCATTGTGACTTTTATACTTTAGATATGGATAACATGGATGTTGTTTTGGGATATCCTTGGATGGAATCTGTGGGTACTGTCAATATTAATGTCTAGAAGAAATTCCTGAAGCTTTGGTATAAAAAGAAGAAAATTACATTGCAAGATATTCCCATTAAGAACCAATCAAAAGATGTTCTAGGGACTGACACATCAGAGGATGAGCCCTTGATGGTCGACAACCAAACACAAACATCAACCCAGGTATAGGTAGAGTCCAAGGAGGCTAAAGCAGAAAATGTTACGGGTACATATACATCAGATGAGGAATCAGTGGTTGAAGTAATATTGGAAGATAAGTAACAAAAAAAAATGCCACAACATGTACCAACTACCAATTAGGCTCCACTAGGTGGTGAATTAAAGAAAAAAGACACCGTGGGTTAAAACTTCAGCATATCACGACCCACATCACCCCACAAGAAAACAACCAACAAGATGGCAACAAATTAGCCACAAAGACAACAACCCCGACATGAAAGATAGAGAGGAGCGATGATCCACAAAAAAGAGTCGCGACGGTCAGCTTCCATCTCAAGTGAGCGAGGCACTAGCTAGATTGATGGTTCACCTTTCTCTGGGATGGCTAGATGCACGTACATGGTACCAGTGGACTACTCTTTTGAGTAGATCTTATTATTTGTGTTCTTCCCATGTTTCGGGGATGAAACATGTTAAGGGGGTGGAATGTAGTATACCTAGGGGGGATAATATGGGGTACAAAGGGAGGTACCCAAGGGAATAATGTAATAATGGGATGGGCCATAGTAATAAATAAGGTGGTTAACCCATATCATGTAAGGGACCACAAGTAGTTAACAATAATGTAATAAGCCCATGGTATTAGATAGATGGTATTGAGGGAACCATGGTAATGATCCATGGTATTGTATTTATGAGGCCCATATAGAGGCTAGAGACTCCCCATTGAGAGGTGTCAAGGAATATTATATGAACATGCATATGGCTTTTGGAGTGCTCTCTTTCCTTAAGGAGTGAATGTATGGTGTTGCCCTACCTTAAGGGTTTTGATCAATAGAGAAGCATTTCTATCTATTCAAATCTTGTTATTTCTGGGTTTATTTGCATTATCTTATATTTTCATATCAGATCCATAACAAATTAGGCCTCTATTTTCTTCATTTTCCATTGTTTTCCTTCATTTTCCATTATTTTCCTTCATTTTCCTTCTAACATGCAACTTGTGACCTTTAACCTTCCTTTTATCCTAATTTCCATTATTTTCATAAATAAATGTCAAAAATACCATTTTTCCTTTCCAAATCCTTAGCCATTTCCTTAGCCATAATAAACCAAATCAACACCCTCATTAAGATGTCTTGCTCAACATTCAGCTTGGATTAAGTGTCCCATTAATCGTGGTTATTATTTTTTCCTTTATTAACTTTTATTACATGGAATTTTCACCAGGGCTATTACAAAACCCTCCCCTTGGTGTTCAACCACACATATACCTCAACAAAACCGTTAAAAAACAAACATACTACCCATGGAGATTTATAGCATAGCTTGATGTAGTATTTACAATGATCACCCTGTTGAGAAGAAAACCAACATGACAACGTGACATCATAATAACATAATGACATGACACCCATACCACTTATTGGAGCTTTATAACATAGCTTATGGTGGTATTTACACCCATATACATATGTACATATACCAAACATCACCAAAAAATGTACCAAAACATATACCAAGATTTATACCAAAACACCATACGAAATTTTTTTTGCCTCAACTAGAAAACAAATAAGGATACATAGTCTGCATCTTATCTTCCATATCCCATGTAGTTTCATTGGGCCCAAAGTGCTTCCACTACACTTTAACCTACTTGATTTCTTGGTTCAGTAGCATGAACACCTTTTTCTACAATATATATTGAGGCTTTAGCTGGAATTCTCCATCTGGTTCCACCTGCAATACAGACTAGTCAATCACATGATCAAAATATTTAACATACTTCTTAAGCAATGAAACATGGAAGACATCATGGAATTTCATTTTCAAAGGAAGTGCAAATTGATAGGCTATTGGCACAATCCTCTCAATAATACTGAAGGATCCACAAAATCGTGGTGTCAACTTGGCACATGATCCAATTCATAAAGGTATCTTCTTCGGCTTGATGCGCAAGTACAATTGTTGCCCAACCTAGAACTCCTTGAACAACCTGTTCCGATATGCATATCTCTTCTTCCTATCCTGTGCTACCTTTAGATTCTTCTTTATAACTTGCATTTCTTGTTCCATGTTCGCCAACATGTCTGATCCAATCAACACCCTATTAACTGGATCACTCCAACTGATGGGAGTATTTCAACTCCACCCATACAATGCCTTAAATAGACTCATCCTCAAATATTCCTGATACTCGTTGTTATAAGCGAAGTCTACTAGTGGAAGATACTCTTCCCACTTTTGTTGTTGATGCATCACATACATCCTCAACATGTCCTCCAATACCCTGTTGACCCTCTCAGTTTTTCCATCTGTCTCCAGATGATAAGATGTATTAAAGGCCAATTCTATGCACAACCCTACAAACAACTCCTTCCAGAACCTAGAAGTGAACTTTGCATCCCTGTCTAACACAATACTCTTTGGAACACCATGCAATCTGACCACATCTCAATTGAATACCTATTCTACATTGCTAACAGAGAATGCAGAATTCATTGGAATGAAGTGCATAACCTTTGTGAACTTGTCTACCACTACCATGATGGAATTATGCTGTCTCACCATCCTCATCAATCCTGTGATAAAATCCATGGAAATAAACTCCCATTTCCATTCTGGAATAGAAATAAACTATAGAAGTCTACTTGGATGTTTAAACTCTTCTATAGTATACCTAGGGGGGATAATATGGGGTACAAAGGGAGGTACCTAAGAGAATAATGTAATAATGGGATGGGCCATAGTAATAAATAAGGTGGTTAATCCATATCATGTAAGGGACCACAAGTAGTTAACAATAATGTAATAAGCCCATGGTATTAGATAGATGGTATTGAGGGAACCATGGTAATGACCCATGGTACTGTATGTATGAGGCCTATATAGAGGCTAGAGACTCCCCATTGAGAGGTGTCAAGGAATATTGTATGAACAGGCATATGGCTTGTTCATACAATATTCCTTGACATCACTCAATGGGGAGTCTCTAGCCTCTATATAGGCCTCATACATACAATACCATGGGTCATTACCATGGTTCCCTCAATACCATCTATCTAATACCATGGGCTTATTACATTATTGTTAACTACTTTTGGTCCCTTACATGATATGGGTTAACCACCTTATTTATTACTATGGCCCATCCCATTATTACATTATTCCCTTGGGTACCTCCCTTTGTACCCCATATTATCCCCCCTAGGTATACTACATCTTCCTTCACACACTGACGATCGAAGCACCTAGCCACAAACTCTGCTACATCCTTCTTCAGATTTGGCCAATAATAAAATTTCGTCATTTCGATCAATGTTTTATAATAGCCTAGGTTACCTGATTATGGTTTCACATGAAACTCCCTCGATATCGCCTTCTTAAGCTCACTATTGTCTGACACATATATCCTATCTCTAAATTTGACCAATACATTTGTTGTAAGACAATAGTTTATATCCTGTGCACTTGCACCTGTAACTATACCTATACTTCTACCTATATCTATACCTATACCTATACCTATAAAACAACATGTTCCTATACCTGTACCTATACTCGTACTCTGTTGCAACTTGTGCACAATTTCCATTTACTTGACATCCTACTGACCTACCTGCAAGATCCTATCCTGTAAGTCTGTCCCATAGGAGGTCATAGTTGTTAAGTGATTTACCTATACCTGCCTACTAAGAGCATATGCCACTCTATTATCCTTTCCTTTGATGTACCTGATATCAAATTCAAACTCACTGATTGTGGCCAACCATCTAGCTTACCGGGTGTTTAAATTCGGTTGGTCAAAAAAATACCTCAACGTAATTTGATCACTCATCAACACAAACCTGTTGCCAAGAAGATAGTGCCTCCACATCTTCAATGCATGTATGTTCATTGCTAACTCAAGATCATACATCAAGTAGTTCTTCTCGTGCTCGTTTATTTTCATGACTCATAGCATACCACCTGTCCATCCTGCATAAGGACTCCACCAAGTCCTCTCTTACAAGCATCTGTACATACTATAAAATCCTTGTTCATATTTGTAACCTTTAACATCGGATCATGTATCAACAACTGCTTAAGTTTCTCAAAACTGGTCTCACACTCCTCTACCCATTCAAACTTCTGACCTTTCCTTTGCAATGACATAATAGGATAAAAAATCAATGAGAAGTGCTCGATGAACCTCCTGTAATATCCTACCAATCCATTGAAATATCTCACCTCATCCATACTTCTAACAACTACCCACTCCATGATGGCCCTTATCTTTTCTATATATACAACAATTCCCTCCTTGGAGACAACATGTCCCAAGTAATGTACCTCATTCTGAAATAAACTGCACTTCCTGAGCTTAGCATACAACTGATGCTCTCTCAACAATCTTGAAAATGATGCTAAATGCTCAACATGCTCTTCCTCATTTTTAGAATATATCAATATGTCATCAATGAACACAATAACAAACTTATCCAAATATGACCACAAGAAACCATTAATCAAGCACATAGATGTAGCTGGAGCATTAGTCAAACCGAATGGAACTATGACAAACTCATAATTCCCATACTTGGTCCAAAAATCTATCTTGTAAATATCCTCCTCTTTGATGTGTACCTTATGATATCTGGATCTCAAAAGAATCTTCGAGAACACTATTGCTCCCTTCAACTGATCGAACAAGTCATCAATCCTTGACAACACATACCTATTCTTGATGGTCACTTTGTTCAACTGATAGTAGTTGATGCACAATCTGAGAGTACCATCCTTCTTCTTCATAAAAAGTACTGATGGGCCCTAAGGTGATACACTTGGCCTAATGTATGCCTTGTCCAACATTTTCTTCAACTACAAATTCAACTCTACCAACTCAAGTGTGCTCATCCTATATGGTTCTTTTGATGCTCGAGCTACCCCTGGAACTAACTGAATAGAAAAGTCTACCTCCCTGTGAGGTGGAAACTCTGAATCTCCTCAGGAAATAAAACCTTCAACTATTGTAAAACTGGGTACCCACTCAAAACATTTGCATCCTCAAAATCCTTATCTTTTTCACTAGAAATATGTATGGAAAATAACACACATCCTTTCCTACGAATGCACTTTGCCTACATAGTTGTCGCCATCCTAATTGTTGTGGATTTCTTCTTTCCATGCAAGACTCTTGGTTCCCCATTGTCATCCACACACTCAATTTCTTTTTCATAACAATCCACCTTGGTTCTATAAAGGTACAACCAATCCATGCCCAACAAAAAATAATATGATCCCAACGGTAATACATTCAATGTGCTACAATAGGCATACCATTCAAATCAAATGCACAAGCTCTTACCCAATGATGAACTCGCTTCTTTGTACTTGTATCCGACTACACTAACCAATATTCTGCATGCAATTCCTTACTCAAAACATATGTATCCACCAAGTGAGGACTAACATAACTATAATTAGATCCAAGGTCAACCAAAATAGAAATAACTTGATCACAAATATTACCATCCATATCATTGATAGATGCCTAATGGTCTACTTGTTTTTTATCCAATGATGCATAAATACGAGGAACGCTTTGACTAACATCCCCAACAATCTGCGCCTCTTGCACATTACATATCTGAGGCCTACCACCCTAATTCAGTGGAAAATATCTCTTAAGGTGATCCTTACCACATGCCCAACAATCCAACTGACCAGTACCCTCACCTCTATGCTCCTATTGTGACCCATGTCCTTGCCTAGATGCATTAAACCTATTTTGTGGTGCCACATTTTCTTTCTTGTCTACATTTTGAGGCCTTGTTCTTTTCAGTTTCCATTTACCTTTACCTTTGTCTTTCCCTTTCCATCCTTGCTGCAAATCATTCTAATGCTTTGAATTTTCATAACAATGCTTCAATTTCCCTATAAATTCCTCAAGTTACCAAGGCTCATCATACTCAATCCAATCTCTAAATGCTAATGGTAATCCACCGACAAATTGCTAAACTTTAGCCTTCTCATATTTAAGATACGATACATATCTCAATAGCTCTAGGAACTTAGTCGTGTACTCTTCATCTATTATTGATCCCATTTTTAGTTCATAGAATTCTTTGGCCTTACTGTCATAGTACCTTTCTAACAAGTACTTCTTCCTTAAAAGCCTCTAGAACTCATGCCAAGTCAAGTCATCTGTCCTAATGTCTCTAACCCACTTCACATCTTCCCACTAGATGTTTGCTTTACCTTTCAAGATGAAGATAGAAATTTTGACCTTCATATTATCTGTACTCATGCAACTCAAAGAATTTATTCATCCTAAGCATCCAAGCCTTGACATCTTTTGGCTTCTTCACATATCCATCAAAAGTAGGTGGCTTTGTTTTCTTAAACTCATCTGGAAAGTATCCCCTATCATTCCACCTGTAAGGATGATAACAATGGTGATCATGATGCTTATTAGAACCAAAAATAGAATAATACCTATATCGTTCACCTCTCTTATACGAAGTATCCAAAAATATGCCATATCTAACCATGTCATATCTATCTGACCTGTAAACACCATGAGACCTACTGCCATATGCCCCATTAGTTTTTTCCTCCTGTCCATGGCTGATCTGAAGTGGCCCTTGTCGCTGCAATTTTGAATTTTTTTGAAGAAGTATAGCATTAACTTCTTCTTTTTTCTCTTGTGCATATATGATTTTGTCATTGCCCACCTTGCAACTCCTTGTTTCTTCCTTCAAGATTCTCAATTTGTTTGCTAAATAAAAGGAGTGCCCAACACCACGCTACTCATCTGATTCATAGGGAGAGTTTTTGTAGTCTACCATCTTGCTAGTCATTTGATCTCTTTCCTGCAAGGCATACTATGTCAGCGAAACCAAATCACAATAAACCAATGTACCTTAGCATAATTTGGGGAGGATATATCATCTGTAAGATCATCCAAACTAGCGTAATACATGTATAAAACATAGTCATAACAACATATACACATATAATACATCAACATATAACAATGTAACCATTAGTCTAGCTAGAGTTTGGTCATCAGTGCATGGCCATATCAACTATACATACTGTTAACACCCCAAGAAACTCACCTCGGTTGTATATCAGTGATGCTCAGGAACATTAAAAATTCAACAGTTTTGTTGGATAAAAGGATGGATAAATGCAAGATGTGCAGCGCCTTTAAGCCAGATAACCACTCCTACTATGAATTACCCCAGACATGGGTGAAGACCCCCAATATACAAGGCTTTCAACCACCAACTACTCACAGCTTAAAGTAAAAGTGATGATGGAGAAGACTGATTGCACCAGTAGATACACAAGGCTCTGTGATGGCCAGTTGCAACCAGTTAGAAGGTCTGCAAGACTACTATTCCATATACAGAGAGGATGACAACTCTCTGGTATTAGAACAACAACAACCTGCAAGCAATTTTCAATGAACCACTAAATTTTAACATAGAGGTGGGATGACAGCCCCTCAAATGCCAAATATTCATAGCAAATCAACTAAATGCATAACAGGTAGAGCCTAGAACACAGAAGAAGTGAAAAGCAAGTAGGTGATAGCAAAAGAAGCTTGTATTAGTGGAAATCAAGACCAGAAGCTGCAGGTCTCATAGTATTAACAGTCTCCAGAAGTTAAAAGGCTACAATAAGCTCTCATTCATCAAACACTCATCAAATCCGATTACATTTGAGTTCTGAGTATATATAGTATTACAATGCAAAACATCTCTGTTAAACAATGCGTGGAGAAGCCCATAAATGGCCACCAACCATATTCATATTCAGAAATGGGCCTTTGATATAAATCTGTCTAAGTTTTAAATAGATTAGACCCTCTCTGGCTCTCTGCGGTCCTTCTTGGGAAAGTGGAAAGAAATATGGGTGAAACCCATAACCATTTAATGCTCTATCTAGATCTGTGGTGTCCTGTTTCCTTCTCGGCCGTATTGCTGATTAAATGCTACTACTGAATCATTGAACAGCTCTATCATGACTGCTCTGGCTTTTAAACAGAGAAACACTGCCCAAACTATTCATTCCCACCCATCACTGCTTCCCCGTTGACTTTTAAAAGGCTCACACATAGTTTATTCACTATCGGGTCCGCCTTTGGCATGTGATTCACATTAAAACAGGCCCCTCCTTTGTTTTTCAATAGTTAACAAATATATGCAAAACTGCCGCAAAACCACCAAAAATGGCTTTGGCGGATTTGAAATATATATATATATATATATATATATATATATATATATATATATATATATATATATATATATATATATATATATATATATATATATATATATATATTTGGCCTTAGAACCCTTTTGGATCCGAAAACCCATCGCCACCACACCTGCCAGGCATCCTTTATATTTCCTCATATTTCACAATACACAGAAAACGCGCCCGAAACCATTGAGAATGGCTTAGGCGCGGACTTGAAATTTTATGCAAAATGATTCAAAAAACCATTGGGTCTGACCCATCGGGCCTGAACCCCATCGGCGATCGGCGCTTGCCACAGGCTTCCCTTTGTATTTTCTTTATACAAAGAAAATACGCAAAATACATTGAAAACGCTATGGGCACGGACTTGAAAAAATATGCAGTGGAGTGTTGTGTGGTCGTCGGGTCTGGTCCATCGGCGATCGCCATAAAACATAAGTTAAAGCCTGCCCCTTTCTAATCGCCGATAGCGATACACCGATAACGATATCGGCGATCACTCATCGCAATCATAAAAGCCCCGATTTCTTTGATAATGCTGATGCAATATTGCTGTGGACCCAATAGTCTATCAAGAAGGATTTATACCAATGTCGGGTCCGGCCCATCGGGTCGCAAACATAAAAGGCCCATGCTCCATTAGTAGTTCTGATAGCGATACGCCGATGTGATATCAGAGATCACTCATCGGCGATACCACATCGCTGCCGGTGCCACTGCCATCCCCCGATCTGCGATATGCCGACGTGATCTGGACCGTTGATCGGCCAGATCCAACGGCTGAGATTGATGCGGATTCATAAGCTTGAAATCTTGGTTTTTATGTGGTTTTTTGGGTATTTTCACCTTCTGATAGTGTAATTCTGCCCTCCAAAGGGCTTCCCTCTTGCAATTTTTTCGATCGGCAGAAGGCCTTTATGCACAATTTGAGGATTTCAACAGCAAACATGGATTTCGGGCATGATTATAAGCATATTTGTAGCCTTTGAGAGCATTTTGAATCCTTTTTTGATTCTTTTGCATAACAAAGCTAACACTGGCTCCTTCTGGGGATGAGATCCTCCCTGTGAGGTCTCAAGAACCTGTAGATCAATGCCTTTCCAGCAACAAACATATTAGCCAAAATCCCTAGTGTTCCATTGGGCATGGAGTCTACTATAGCTATACTAAAAACTGATAAAAGCACACTATTTACAGCTTTTAAGGCCAAAAGACCTTAAATCACATAGTTTTTCAAAAACCGCCCATTAACTGGGCCATCAAAGACTGGTTCCCCTCTCATAATTTTCAGTATGAAAGTGTTGTTTCCTTGAATCTGTGAAATGATGAAAGGGCCTGTCCAGAGAGCATCAAACTTTTCGTGATTGCCTTTCTTTTCTTTAAAAGCATCCCATTTCATGACCAAATCCCCAACCTAGAAATTGTTCCTTTTTGTCTTCTTATCGAAGGCTTCCTTGACCTTTTGTTGATGTGTTGTAGCTTTTTCAATCAGCTGCTCCCTGATCTGATATAATTCTGTTAGATCAGTGATTCTATTTGCCATATCATCTTCTTCATTCTGCGCTGTTTGGAGCAGCTTTGCCACAAGAAGTGTAAGCTGAATGGGAAAAATAGCATCAGTACCAAATACCAGCTTGAAGGGAGAGCAGCTTGTAGATCTCTTAATGGTCACTCTGTCGGCCCAAAGTGCATACTTCAGCTTGGCATCCCAATTCTTCTTATTATCCTCTAACAGCTTTTTAATAATCCTGATCAGACTTTTATTAGAGGATTCTGCTAGACCATTCCCTTGGGGGTAATATGAGGTGGAATGAACGAGTTTAATGCCCATTGAATTACACATTTCCACCAATTCTTTTGCCCTGAATTCTGCTGCGTTATCTGTTATTAGCTTATGTGGGCAACCAAATCTGCTGAAGATGTTTTCTGATAAGAATTTTATGACCACATTATGATCAGCTTTCCTTGTTGGGATTGCTTCAATCCATTTTGTAAAATAATCAGTGGCAACCAATATCCACCTGTGTTGGCCACTGGAGTGTGGGTTGATTTCACCAATGAAATCCAAGTCTCACTGCTGAAAAGGTCCCTTTGCAATTATTGGTTTTAATGGCAGGGATTTTAATTGCTGCTTAGCTTCAAACCTTTGGCACCTGTCACAAGATTTAACAAAAATAAATGCATCAGAAAATAAGGAGGGCCAATAGTACCCAGCTCTAAGAATCTTATGGGCTGTGGTTTTCTAGTAATGATGTCCTCCCCACATGCTGTCATGGAATTGTTGCATAACCTCTATTGACTGCTCCTTGTCCAAGCATCTCAAAAGTACTCCTGATGGATCCCTCCAGTAGAGCAAGCCATCATTGATGCAATATTTTGTTGCCTTGAGCTTTAAAGTTCTTGCTTGACTTTGAGAGAAATCTGAAGGGACTTCAAGCCTTAAAAGGAAATTAATAATTGCAGCATACCAGCTGCATGAAGCTAGATTCTCAGCCACTGACTGTCCTCTCTGTGATTCAGCTGTTTCATGCTCTTCTATTTGACCATTTTCTACCACAGTGAACAAGAAATCCATGTCCAAAGACCTGCAATTTTCTTCAGTCAACAATTTAGCAAGCCCCTGAACTCTTACCAGCTTGGTGGACTTCAACTCTATGTTGAATTCGATCATTTTTGCAATCCATTTCGCTATTTTTCCATCAGCATCAGGCTACGTTAGGACATCCTTTATTGCAGCAGAAGGCACATATGCAACTATTTTGGAATGCAAGATGTATACTCTGAAAGCTTTCAAATATTTGATAAGAGCATAAGCCTGCTTTTCAATAATATCATACCTTAGTTCAGTATCCCTCAAATTCTTGCTGAAAAAGGCCACTGGATACTCTTGACCTGCTTCATCTTGCTGCAATAGAACAACTGCGATTATGTCCTTGGAGGCAAATGAAAACAAGTGAAACTCCTTGCTATAGTCAGGGCTTATTAAAGTAGGAGCTTGCATAATAGCCTTCTTAATGGAATCAAAATATTTCCTTGCTGCATCAGTCCATCTTACCTCTACTCCCTTTTTCAACATGGAGGTTATGTGCTTGACTAGCTCTGCAAAATTAGGAATGAACCTCCTTACAAAGTTGATTCTGCCCAGAAAAGATTGTATATCTTTCTTTGATCTTGGGAGAGCCAAGGCCTGAACTGCTTTGACTCTTTCTGGGTAAATTTGAACACCTGCAACAGACACTACATGCCCCAACAGTTTGCCTTCTTCCAAAGCAAATTGGGATTTTTTGGGATTGAGTGAAATCCCAAACCTTCTGCACTTTAAAAACACCTTTCTTAAATGTTGTAAATGATCATGATGGTTGCTGGAATAAACTGTTATGTCATCAAGGTAGATTAGCACAAATTTATCCTTTTCTCCCACAAAAGCTATATCCATAGCACGCTGAAAGGTGGCTCCAGCATTCATCAGCCCAAATGGCATTTTAGCATACATGAACGTGCCCCAAGGCATGGTAAATGATGTCTTCTCTTGATTATCTGGATGCACAACGATTTGATTGAAGCCTGAAAATCCATCTATAAAAGACATTACTTTGGCCCCTGAGACTTGCTGCAACAAATGCTCCATTTTTGGCAGAGGATAATTATCCTTTTTGGAGCATTTATTTAGATTCCTGAAATCAACACACAGTCTGATTTCTCCACTCTTCTTCCTCACAAAAACCGGATTTTCCACCCATTTAGAATATCTGAGAGGCACTATTATTTTAGCAGCCAGCAACTTCTTAATTTCTTTCTCCACCAGAGGAAGGAGCATAGGATTCATTGGTCTCAGCTTTTGTTTGAACGGAATAGTGTCTTTTTCAAGCAGAATTTTATGTTGAATTACGTTTTTGTCATATGTTCTCAGATCACTGTACTCCCAAGTGAACACATCAGAAAATTGCCTCATTAACTTGCAGTATTCGGCATTTTGATCAGCTGATAGATTAGTAGACAAATTTATAAATTTGGGCTGGCTTGGGCTTCCTATATTATGCTTACACACAGTAGATTGATCTTCTTTCTAGGTAGCTTTGTAAGGCACATCATTGTGGTCAAACAATCTTTCAAGAGGAATCAGACCCTTAGGAATATGGTTGCTAGGGAGCTGGACTATGCTATTCTTGCCAATCTTATCTCTAAGATGGGACTTGGGAGCTTCTAGCAACGTATCATTATTTTGGTCAATTTGCATTTCAGAGAACTCATCAATGACTTGAAGAAACCTATTTAGCTCATCATCATCATCAAAAACCTTCCAATGGTGGACATTATCAGGCAAGGAGGGTCTATACTTCATTTGTATCTCATAAACTAGTTTGGGAGGCGATGGAGGTATAAACAGACTAGCTGAGACAACAAGGGAGTCAGCAAGCTGATTTTGAGTTCTTGGAATATATGAAATGCAGAAAAATTCAAAGAATTCTTTGATTCTCCATACCTCATCTCTGTATGCTCTCAACCTCGGATGCTTTGCTTGGAACGTTTTATTTACTTGCTGAATTATCAGATCAGCATCTCCAAATACCTTCAGCTTCTTTATTCCTTTGTCTTTGGCTGCATGAAGGCCCAATAGCAGTGCCTCATATTCTGCTATATTGTTTGTCACCTGAAATACCAACTTCAGAGACACTTCGACTCTTTCTTGCTGTGGAGATATTAATACCACCCCTGCTCCTGCAGTCTCTTTAGTACAAGCTCCATCGAAGAACATCTCCCAAATCTGTCCTCCTCTATCATTTTCGGCCTGGTCTATTGGTTTCCTGATTTGCAACGCAGACTTCTGAGATTCTTCTATTTGAAGAATGCATGCTCCAAAATCAGTGTCTAATGCATAAATGGGATGGTTTGTAGGATTCTTCTCATCACTAATGATATATGCTAGCTGTGCTTCTCTATATAATCTCCTGGTTTCTCCTCCAAAAACTGGGACAATTGCATAAGATAGATCATTTTGTAATGTCCCACCTAGTCTCTTGATCCATCCTCTAGACAACAACATACCAAATTTCGAAGGGACATCGGCCACCACTATATCCATCATCATACTCTTCATAGGCAGCTGGGTTAAGGCAATGGCTAGATCCTTAATTAAGCCAAGGCATTTCACCTTCCTTGAATCAAAAGAAAACAAATCATGATAGGGTCTAGTGATATCAAGGCCTAACTCTTCCATGACTGTTTTAGGCATTAGATTATGACTAGAACCTATGTCTAGCAGGCAGTTGTGGAGGATTTTATCATGGATAGTTAATGAAACATAGAAAGATGGGGAACTATTATCAGCAGGTTCAACCATGGGATTGAGCACAATGGCATGCTTATCATCTTGCGAATTGACAGAGTTAATGGAGGTTTTTTTAGACTGTAGCTCAAGGGCTTCAAGGATGGGTTTTCTAAACAATTCACTCTTGACCAACTCAGCCAGAGGCACAACAACTTTCAATTTTTGAACTTCTGACTCGAAACTGAAAGAAGAGAATGATTTATCAGCAGTTTTTACCTCTTGAACTAGAGCTATGAGGGTGATCGGATCAGCTGCTGGTCTTCTTAGCCTGGTATTCTGTGGAGCTGTTTTGGTAGCATCTTCTTGTGCAACACTCTCTTTGGCATTCTTTGCATTGGATCTTAGATTATATTTTTGTTGCTGCTCACCTGATTGCAGAACAGCACCACTATCCCATCCTTTCTTGTTTTTCTCTTGCAGAAATGACTCTTCATATTCAGCCAATGTTAAAAATACAGCGCTGCCTTTGTCTTCCATGCAGTGAATTTTATCCTCCTCTTCTTCAAATTGCTCCCCCTCCATGACTGCATTTTGAAAAGGAGCTCTAACCTGATGATCTTCTTTGGCTTGTTCACCTCTTTGCATGATTTGTAGCTGATCATTTGCTTTTCTGAATGGCTTTGGGTTTCTTGGAGCAAATGTGTTTTGCTGCCTTGTTTTTCCTGAAGCCTGCTCTAGTTTTCGCTTTGAAACTTCAGCAGCCAATGACTCTATCATCTTCGTCATTTTGTCTAACTTAGGCTCTGAAGTTGAAACATGGGAAGAAGAAGCTTCCCCTCTAATCTTTCTTCTATCAATTTGACTTTTCAACTTCTCTGCTGCCATCATGTTGGATTCCACCTCCAGGGCTGCTTCTTGCATATCATTCAAAGTAGCACATCTTCTTTCTCTTAACAGCAAGCAGAAATCAGGGTCAAAAGCATTAGCATACGTGAGCTTGGCAGTAGTGGGGGTAGGCTTTACCTCAGCTGGAATTTTACTATACATTCTATTAAATCTTTTATTGAAGTCAGGCAGAGACTCACCCTTTTCTCTTTTCAAGCTTCCAAACTCAGTATGATAATATAATAAGTCCTTCTTATCTCCCCATTGCTTCAAAAATGCCTCATCTAATGCTTCAATATCTGTTATAGATCTTTGGGGTAATTCTCTAAACCATTTCCTAGCCTCTCCATCAAGGCTCTGGACAAAAACTCTCATCCACACATCATTCTCACTTATATCTAAATTATCAGCATAACTGTAAAAAGCTTCAAGATGTTCTTCTGCTGTCACTCCCTCTGTTCCAGTAAATTTGGGCATATATTTTTGATATTCTCCTGTAGGCATGGCATTTAAAGGTGTGGGCAAGACCAAAGGTCCATATCTAGCAGCAACAATCCTTTCAATCCTAGTAGGTGCTTGCTGTCCTGCCATGTTTGGAATATGTGGCAACACACTGACAGATGGAGCAGTAGGAAATAATGTAATGGATGGCAGAGATATTGGGATGTTTTGGACAGTATGGGAAGCTCTCTTTGGATTCAAAGGGGAACTAACTGCACAAGGGGCTGAACTAGTCTCTGAAGGAATTTCTACATTAACAGTGCTGGGCTCTAAGCTTTCAAGCTATGATTCTTTAGCTATGAACTCATTTTTCAGAGACAAATCAGAGTTTTTAGGCTTATCTGATCCTGATGCCCCTTTTGGTGATGATTTCTTCGATTTAAAATTTTTCTTAGGGTCATGCAATGGTTCAGCTGGAGACTTCTGCGGATTTCTTCTAGTATGCCTCACAAACTGAGCCAGAACTTCAACGTGGGGTCACCAAAGGATGGTCTTCCACCAACGGAGTCGCCAGACAGAAAATTACAACCAATGTTGTGTTCAAACCTTGTCTGTCATCAAAGCTTGAAACTATGTCGTTCTTTCCATGGAAGCTTGAGCTCTGATTCTCTTCTCTCCCCGGCAACGGTGCCAATTAATATTAATACCCCAAGAAACTCACCTAGGTTGTATATCAGTGATGCTCAGGAACATTAAAAATTCAACAGTTTTGTTGGATAAAAGGATGGATAAATGCAAGATGTGCAGCGCCTTTAAGCCAGATAACCACTCCTACTATGAATTACCCCAGACATGGGTGAAGACCCCCAATATACAAGGCTTTCAACCACCAACTACTCACAGCTTAAAGTAAAAGTGATGATGGAGAAGACTGATTGCACCAGCAGATACACAAGGCTCTGTGATGGCCAGCTGCAACCAGTTAGAAGGTCTGCAAGACTACTATTCCATATACAAAGAGGATGACAGCTCTCTGGTATTAGAACAACAACAACCTGCAAGCAATTTTCAATGAACCACTAAATTTTAACATAGAGGTGGGATGACAGCCCCTCAAATGCCAAATATTCACAACACATCAACTAAATGCATAACAGGCAGAGCCTAGAACACAGAAGAAGTGAAAAGTGAGCAGGTGATAGAAAAAGAAGCTTGTATTAGTGGAAATCAAGACCAGAAGCTGCAGGTCTCATAGTATTAACAGTCTCCAGAAGTTAAAAGACTACAATAAGCTCTCATTCATCAAACACTCATCAAATCCGATTACATTTGAGTTCTGAGTATATATAGTGTTACAATGCAACACATCTCTGTTAAACAATGCATGGAGGAGTCCATAAATGACCACCAACCATATTCATATTCAGAAATGGGCCTTTGATATAAATCTGTCTGAGTTTTAAATAGATTAGACCCTCTCTGGCTCTCTGTGGTCCTTCTTGGGCAAGTGGAAAGAAATATGGGTGAAACCCATAACCATTTAATGCTCTATCTAGATCTGTGGTGTCCTGTTTCCTTCTCGGCCATATTACTGATTAAATGCTACTACTGAATCATTGAACGGTTCTATCATGACTTCTCTGGCTTTTAAACAGAGAAACACTGCCCAAACTATTCATTCCCACCCATCACTGCTTCCACGTTGACTTTTAAAAGGCTCACGCATAGTTTATTCACTATCGGGTCCGCCTTTGGCTTGCGATTCACATTAAAACAGGCCCCTCCTTTGTTTTTCAATAGTTAACAAATATATGCAAAACTGCCGCAAAACCACCAAAAATGGCTTTGGCGGATTTGAAAAATATATATATATATATATATTTGGCCTTAGAACCCTTTCGGATTCGAAAACCCAGCGCCACCGCACCCACTAGGCATCCTTTATATTTCCTCATATTTCATAATACACAGAAAATGCGCCCGAAACCATTGAGAATGGCTCAGGCGCGGACTTGAAATTTTATGCAAAATGATTCAAAAAACCATCGGGTCTGACCCATCGGGCCCGAACCCCATCGGCGATCGGCGCTTGCCACAGGCTTCCCTTTGTATTTTCTTTATACAAAGAAAATACGCAAAATACATTGAAAATGCTATGGGTGCGGACTTGAAAAAATATGCAATGGAGTGTTGTGTGGTCGTCGGGTCTGGCCCATCAGCGATCGCCATAAAACATAAGTTAAAGGCCGCCCCTTTGTAATCGCCGATAGCGATATCAGCGATCGCTCATCGCAATCATAAAAGCTCCGATTTCTTTGATAATGCCGATGTGATATTGCTGTGGACCCAATAGTCTATCAAGAAGGATTAACATCACTGTCAGGTCTGGCCCATCAGGTCGCAAACATAAAAGGCCCATGCTCCATTGGTAGTGCCGATAGCGATACGCCGATGTGATATCGGCGATCGCTCATCGGCGATACCACATCGCTGCCGCTGCCACTGCCATCCCCCGATCTGCGATATGCCGACGCGATCTGGACCGTTGATCAGCCAGATCCGACGGCTGAGATTGATGCGGATTCATAAGCCTGCAATCTTGGTTTTTATGTGGTTTTTTGGGTATTTTCACCTTCCGATAGTGTAATTCTGCCCTCCAAAGGGCTTCCCTCTTGCAATTTTTTCGATTGGTGGAAGGCCTTTATGCACAATTTGAGGATTTCAACAGCAAACATGGATTTCGGGCATGATTATAAGCATATTTGCAGCCTTTGAGAGCATTTTGAATCCTTTTTTGATTCTTTTGCATAACAAAGCTAACACATACCATGATCTCATGCATGAAAATAGAACCATACCAATGTACACCAACAATATGCAAGCATAAAAAACATGTAACCAATCATACAATCATGACGACATACTTGATAACAAGAATATCCTCTTTCACATGGTGGCATCACTACAACCATGATTGACACCATGCATATGCAACAAGCATACATACCACAAGGATGATTAACACACATGAAAACGACATGAATTCATGACCAAGAAATCACCCATCCAGTCTGAGGGGTGAACCATGCTTTGATACAACTTTGTAATACCCTCCTCCCACATCAACCCAAGTAACCAACCGACTAGGGTAAAAATGTGATTAGAGGCTACTATGATTGGAGTCAACCTCCTATGTGATATTAAGGAAGTGGAATCGATAGAAACACAACATACTACCCTTCCAAATCAACTATAGGACTCCCAAAAACCATCCGAACCACTCAGGTAGCTAGCCCCTAGGTCCCATTGAGGTTTCTGACCACTTTACCTCTAGATGCTCCCATGTTATAGGCCTGCCAGAATCTAGAAGGCTTTAGACTCTCTCATGAAAAGGAATGTCAACTTCTAGGGACTATTTTTCTTAGTGATGTGCCAATGTCTATTGGGTCCCTATAATACTAGTGATTACCCCATTACTATTGTAGTTATACCCCCTATTTATATTTTTGTGCCCCTATTACCCTCATATTGTTATTTCTGTGCCCCATAGAATCCCTCTATTGTTATTTTTGTGGCTTTATATTATTATTGTTAGGTCGGCTGGATTATATTGTGACTCCTTAGACTCCTATATATAGAAAGGAGATTTTGTCATTTGTATCATCCAAGAATTGTTCATTTATGTAATGTAAAGGAGGTTGCCCCCTTGAAGAGGCTGAATTCTAAGCCGTGGATCTCTCTTTTCTATCTTTTTGTGAGCTGGTTTCATAACATTTGGTATCAGAGCTTTGGATTCTAGGGTTTCGCTGCTCCAAACAGGTCATCGTGGCATTTTCGCTATAACTTTTTTTCTGTGACGTTTCAGAAGTCGGAAAAAAAAACCCATTTGAGAAGAAATCGCGCTGAACCTTGGGTCCGAATTTCAGATATTTTCGCGCGATATGTGCGGAGATATGATCTGAGGAAGTTGGTCTTTTTGCAGACTCCTGAATTACATTCAAAACAGGTGACCTAGGGAAAATCGTCATAACTTTCTCTCTGGGGATCGGATTGAAATTTCGTAAGAAGGTACAGAAAGAAGACGGACTGCAGGTTTTTTTATGTGTGTTTCAGATTCAAAGGTTGAAACAAGGACTCGTGGCACGTCGTACAAGTTCGCTCTACTGAACCAGTCTAAAAGCAAGTCACTGTGGGAGATTTCACATAACTCTTCCTTGGAGAATCCAATTTGGCTCAGACTTGTGGCATTGGAAAGAGGACACAGAAGGCTACTACAGGTAGCAATTTCAGAATTGAAGGATCCAAAATTACAGAGATACATCAGATTCAATATCAGGCTTCTATAAAGTGAAAAAAGGTGTGTAGCTTTTTTTTTAATTTTTGTGTAAGCTTGGTTTAATGGAATTCAAAGGGCATAGTAAAACATTATTATCGGTAACTGATGCCCCGAGGAAAGAAAATGAAAACACCTAGTAAGGAACCTAAAAGCTCTAGCATGACTCATGAAGAAGAGGAAGAAATGCTACATGATATATCAAAATTACAAGAACAAGTGCAACAAATGTCATGCTCACAAAAGCTAACAGAAGCTAAGATAAGTGGCGTGGAATCTAAGATAAATGGCGTGGAATCTAAGGTAAATGGCGTGGAATCTAAGATGGATGGCATGGAAGCTAAGGTGAATGGCATGGACGCTAAAATTGATGGCATGGATGATAAGATGGATGAATTGAAGAAGTTGCTACAAGAAAGGGTCACTAATGGTGAAAAGGTAGTAAAGGAAACTCATGATGAGAACAAAAGAAATGTTAATCATGATTCCATAGACTCTAATGTTGGATTGAAGACTCACCATGTTCCAAAAATCGATATGAGGAAGTTTGATGGCAAGGATCCGGCCACATGGATATTACAGATGGAGCAATTCTTCGATCTCAATAATGTGAAAAACACACAAAAGGTACGTATGGAAACTTTATATTTGGAACCAAATCAGTTTGTATGGTATCAATGGCTTTGTTCTCGTAAACAATTTATCACTTGGGCAATTTTTACGGAAGAATTGATAGCACATTATGAGGATACAAAAAGCAACACTTTTTTTAGCCAATTGATAAGTCTCAAACAAAAGGGTTCAATAATGGAGCACATTGAGGAGTTCCAAAAATTGAACATAAAGGTAAAAGATATTCCAGAGGAGCATAGGATTGATGTGTTCATAGGGTCTTTAAAGGATAATATCCAACATGATGTGCGCCTTTGGGAACCTGATTCATTAGAGAAGGCATTCAGGTTAGCAAGAAAAATGGAAAGCAAAATTATGGCAACTAGGAAGCATACCGTTCACAACTATAAAGACGGAAGTGTTGTTGCCCATAGTCTTCCACAACCTACAAGGTTGACACCACAACAATTGGAAGAAAAAAGAGCAAAAGGGCTTTGTTACAATTGTGATAGCAAATACACAACAGGTCATAAGTGTGCTGAGAAGAAATTATTCTACATAGATTGTGAAGAGGAAGAAGAAAAGGAGCAAGAAAGGTCAAAAGAAGAGGATATATTCCAGGAACAAAGCCTAGATGAAGAACAAATAAATCCTACCATATCCTGTAATGCATTGGCGGGAATTACCACTCCTCAAACCATCAAGATAGAAGGACAAATCAAGAAGAAAAAGGTAATAGTGTTGATTGATTCAGGAAGCACCCACAATTTTATTCATTGTAGGGTAGCAAAAGAATTGAATTGCTTCCTATATCCAGCACCAGAGTGTCAAGTGATGATTGCAAATGGAGGAACAATAAATTGTTCTGGAAAGTGCCATAATATCAAGCTATCCATGGGAGAATATGTATTGACTAGCCCAATGCTTTCCATTCCAATGGGAGGTGCTGATGTTGTACTAGGAGTCCAATGGCTACAATCCTTGGGTACAATAGCTTTTAATTTTCAAGAACTTTTCATGAAATTTTCTGTGGAAGGAAAGGAAGTTGAATTAAGGGGTATTGCATGGAAACCAGGAAAGATAATCAGCTCTAATGGCATGACAAAGCTTCTAAAAAAGGAGCAAAGAGGTGTAATTGCACAATTATGTTCGCTAGATGTTTCCACATTGGAATCATCTATTTCTCCAGATCTCCAAAAAGTCATGGACAATCATTCCAAGGTATTTGAGACTCCCAAAGGTCTCCCACCTATGCGTGATCATGATCATGCTATTCATCTGATTCCAGGAAGTGTTCCTCCAAACATCAGGCCGTACAGATATCCATATGTCCAAAAAAGTGAAATTGAACGTATGGTTGCAGAAATGCTAGAGGCTGGTATAATTCAACCGAGTCAAAGTTCTTTCTCAGCTCCAGTAGTATTGGTGCACAAGAAGGATGGATCATGGCGCATGTGTCCAGATTATAGGGAGCTCAACAAGCTCACTATTAAAGATAAGTTCCCCATTCCTGTTATTGATGAATTACTGGATGAATTGCATGGATCAATTTACTTCACCAAGTTGGATCTTCGTTCGGGATATCATCAAATTAGAATGAAGATTGAAGACATTCCGAAAACAGCATTTAAACCTCATGAGGGTCATTATGAATTTTTGGTCATGCCTTTTGGCCTTACCAATGCACCTTCAACATTTCAAGGTTTGATGAATTCAATTTTCAAACCATTCCTTAGAAAATTTGTGTTAGTATTTTTTGATGATATACTAATCTACAGCAAGTCTTGGAAGGATCATGTTGAACATGTTGACAGGGTGCTACAACTATTGGAGGAGAAACAATTATATGCAAAAAGATCCAAATGTTTCTTTGGAGTCCAGCAGGTGGAATATTTGGGTCATATTGTATCTCATGAAGGAGTTAAGGTAGACACTAGCAAAATTAAAGCCATTAAGGAATGGAAAATCCCCACATCCATAAAGCATCTGCGAGGATTTCTTGGGTTGACAGGGTATTATCGCAAGTTTGTTAAGAATTATGGGAGAATAGCAGCACATCTAACAACATTATTGAAGAAAGATTCATTTTCTTGGACTTCGGAAGCAACAAAGGCCTTTGAACATCTTAAAGAGGCAATGTGCCAAGCACCGGTCTTAGCTACGCCGGACTTCACAAAAACCTTTATTGTGGAATGTGATGCTTCAGGAAATGGAATTGGTGTTGTTCTGTTGATGCCCCGAAATTCGTTGCAACAACATCGGGGAAACCACCCGGTCCGGAACTTAGTGCAGCTCCTTTTCCATTTGGAATAGTGGCTCCGACTGGGGATAATGGGACCAGTTTCCCAAAGATTATAAGTAAACGGGATGGATGAATGATTTACGATATGAAGTGATAATAAACAAATAACTAAACTATAAAAGAAATATAATAACTATAAGCTAATCCCGGGACTTATCAATTCAGATAATGCAGCGTTTGATAACCTATGCTTAATGGCAGGCATATAGATGTCACTAACAGTAAGCATAAATGTTTAAACCATTTAAGATTGCTCTGCATAAATAGTTATGCAGAGCGATAATAGCGAATTACTGCACTCAATCATTTATATCATTGTTACATACATGAGTAAAAGAGATAACAAATCACAAAACATTCAATAGTGATATGAAATGCAGATTTGTTGTTATATCGCATACATGTAATCAATAATAGCAAAGTAATAACACAGCAATTCATATAATAGAAAAGAGAACAGATACAGATAATAGTACCATGCAAGCTGTTTGATCAATCCAATATATTAATCGCTATGTCGCGGTCCTTCCTTCCAACCAGAAAGCATCCCAAGCAAACGAAAATAGTGCACAATTTACTTAAAACAACATTCCAAGTAAAATTAAGGACTAGTGGTCGAGTTTCAAAAAGAATATAGACTGAAGCACAATAGTGCAAACTTCAGCCTTTAAGTCTTTTACAAAATTTTACGACCCTTTCCAAAACAATGAAAGGGTCTATAAATACTATGCTAATCTAAATATTTAAATATCTAAAACTGAAAACTAACAAATCGGCATTAACAAATATCATTTTGCATTTGGGTGATTCGGCAGTCGGCGGCGATGCTTCAGTCAGAGGTCTCTTTGCCTTTACTCCTTCGCTGACATATCGCCAGCATTGGCTCTACTTCTGGTGGAGTATTGAGGCGTGAAGTCAGCTGTACATCGTATGTGGCATCTTGGAAATCGGCAATCAGGTATCGAAGAGCATCTGTTAGGCAGTTAAGAGCCGACCTTTGAGAATGTGGTTTAATCAGGAAAAGCCAGTACGCGTCGGCGGTCAAGGTATTCACTCCAGCAATTAACCGCCCTTGTGTCTCCAGCTCAGGGTAATTCCTGAGTTCCAGCATATTTGCCGTTGTTATGTTTCCAGGTGTGCATTGTGAAATCATGTTTGCCAGATACAATGTATCATTGACTAGATTGATCATGTTACTGGCAATCATTTTGCATCTGGAGGCTGCTCTTTCTGCTTTCATCATCTGTGTGTTCCATTCCATGAAGAGTATGTCCTTGTATGTTACACAGATTCGGGAGAAATTTGCGGCTTGCCCTTCTGGAGAGTCTTGCCATTCAATATATTCTGTTATATCGTCTTCAGCCTGATCCAACTTACTTCTGGCTTTCTCGATTTGTTGACACACTGCTGTAGATGTTTCACACAGTGACTCGGCTTCAACAAGTTGTTGGCATAAGATCCTGATTTGAGATATCAGTGCACTGTTTATTCGAGTTGCCTCTGCTCTGAAATCATTGATACTCTTGGCGCTCTTAATACCTTCAAGCTGAGCTGATAACTGAATTATTTGCTCGTCTTTAGCTTGTATCATCAGCTCATTCGATGCCTTCAACTGGGATAATGCCTCTGACAATTCTTTTGCTTTCTGAATGTCACTTTGGTCTATCCTTAGTTGTTCAATTTGCTGGGTTAACAAATGATTCTCTTGTTGTTGGGCCAGCAATTGTTCCTCTGCCTGTGCTGCCTTATTCCTTGCCTCTATCACTTCTGCTTGTAATGCGTATATCTCATGCTCTTTAGTCTTCAAAAGAAGACTTACTTCGGATGCTTTGTCAATAGTTGCCGTTGAATAAGCTCCCGCAAATTGCGATAGCTTTGTCAGATCTTCAGAGGGATCTAATTCTCCCTTCCAGACGACATTGCCCGTGACTGTTTGCTCAGTTGAAACAGAAGGTTGATCAATCCTTCGTCTCTTCCTTGAGCACCTTACAACGGCTCTATGCTTAGGGCTGTAGAAAATGTCTAGGGGAGGAATTTCCTCTACCTGAAGATCAATTTGATCAGCTGGGTTTTGAGTAATTTCCTCAACATTCTGTACCATGGGTGGGCCGCTGGTTCCTTCAAGAACCGGAGAAAGCGTAGTATCGGGAGTCTTTGAGGCATCTGAGTCTTTGGAGGCTTCCTTACCACTTATAATGGAATCGAATTGGTTCCATTCTTTAATCAATTCAGTATCAACAGAGATTTGCTTACTTTGTTCTTTCTCTTTTTCAATCCTCTGCTGCTCCTCGAATACCTCCCGCTGTTGCTCTTCTTGTGCTCTTCGTTGCTGTTCCTCCAATTCCTTTTTCTGCCTATCTTCCAGTTCTTTCTTTGCTTTCTCTTCTTCTCCTCTTTTCCTCTGTTCTTCTAACTCCTTTTGTTTTCTTAGCTCTTGATCCTTTTGTGCTTTTTGCTGCCTTTCTATTTGATCCTTTCTATGCCTCTCTGCTTGCAGCTTGTTTTGCCTTTCCTCCTGTTGTCTATCATATTCTTTAGTTGTAACAGGAGATAGGTGTATTTGCTGCTGACCAGGCTCGCTTGAAGAGGGTGTTTGGGCTGTGGATAATAAATCTAGAGGCAATGTTTGCAACCTTTGCTTTCTAAGTTTATTAAATTCAGTTAACTCCTCATCTTCATAACTCAATTTAGCAAGTTGTCTGACTTGGCTTATTGAATCGGCACTCATGAACAGGTCGTCAAACTGGTCTTCTTGATGAACAACCTTTGACAGTTTGGCCTGTTCCAAGGCAATGAAAGCAGTTTTTTTCGGGTCATAGAGTCTGTTGGGAATAGAAGCTAGAGATACCATTTGGAGTTTTGCTGCTTCCTTTTCTGCATGCTTGTAATTTAGCAGCGTGTAAACTCCAATTCTCAAAGGAAAAGATGGCCATCCTCTCTTCTTCTCTTCTTTGAGAGTTTGTGTGACACCCTCAGACATGATCTGGTAGGAGATTTCCCGGGCTAACAATTTATCTGGGACGTACAGGGGGAGGACATGTGGCTTAGCTTTGCTTCCAAAAACTCTAATATAGGTAAAATGTTCTTCGCCGAACCAATGGGCTACGGCTGGGAGATCAAAAGAAGCTTCATAGGAAATTCTAGGGATAGGTCTGTCAAAAATAGAATAGTGAACGGGAACCATAAAACCATTGCAGATTTGATATAAATGGTCTTTGTGAGAGGGTTTCCACAATTTCCGATGGTACAAGTGAATGGGTGTTGGGTCATGGGTTGTCCATCTCCAACCAAGGACAGGAAACTCAAAATTAAAACAAAGGGTATCCATAATGTAAGCAGAGTAATAGAATGGTGGGATTTTTCTCTCGGTGACTCTGGTTTTGGCCCTAAACTCACGAATAGCCATGACCAATTTATCAGACAAAATAGTGGCCCAATCCATGATTATACTATTGACGGCCGCTTCCATTAAGGGAACCATATCAACATGGATATTTGCAGAATCATGAAATCCCCACAATCTACACATCATAATTCCAGCATAGCAGTAAGGTGAAGCCAAAGAAGCATTGGAGTACTTACCCGACATATCCTGCTTGTGTTTTGCTGGATTTTGCCTCCAATCTCGGAGAGGTTCGGATGGTGATTCATTCTCTCTGGCGAATTTCTCCACAAAGGCTCTGTTATAGACTTGCTCGGGATTGGGCAAATGATACATCCGTCTCAAGTCGTCAGGCTTGAAGGAACCGAAAATCCTTCCATCCTTAGTATGGAAGGTTCTATTAGTGAGAGTAATTTCTTCAATTGCCCAACGTACCACATCAGTATAAGGCAAGACTTGTTCTCTGGCTGCTATTCTGTGCAGAAAGGAGTCAGCCAAATCTTTAAGAGTTGCCTCAGAATTTCTTAGTTCATCCACACTTGCCTCCGTCACTGTCGTTTCTGGTTGTTCTGCTTCTAGCAAATTGTATGTCCCTTGCCATGTAGTACCAGGAAGACCAGTGCATGTAGTATCTGAGATTAAGCCTTTCCTTGAAACTGTAGCAGCTTGGCCTGAGGCAGGTGTCGCAGTAGAACCTGCCACCTTCTTGAACTTCTTTCCCATCATATTCAGACTCCTCTCGGTTGAATTCTACACAAATGCAAGAGAAATCGTAACAAATAAATAACAATGACGATCCATAACGGGATAGATATATAACTTGAAGCGTGGTGAGATTAATTCTAAAAGTGGCTGCGGATCTAATGATTTGAGAGGGCACCGCAGATGCAATGATGGTGATTTTACGGCCTACAGCTTCATAAATGACCATTACTTAAGTTATTAAACCGAATGACCCCTTAAAGCGTGCAATAGATTTCTTCAAAGGTCTAATCGTAATTGCTCGTTAATTCGAAGGGGCAAAGCTTTAAATACGCATGCATTACCTTATCCCTTTACTTAACGGCATTTTGAAATTTGTGCTTTTGTCAAATCGGATTTAAATATAACTTTAATGCTTTGAAATAATCATCCTTTTATTAGGAGTTCTGGTCATCATTAAGCGTCATCGCATCGCATCGGGAGTGTGAGTGACATTATCATTTGGGGGAGATCTTGGCGAATGCCGATTGCGACATTGTATCATATTAGCGCGCGAACATAATCCCTAAATGCATATTAATTGATTTACCGACTACCGATAGCGATATCACATCGCATCGGGAAAAAGATCTGAACGTCTTATGAAGATGTATGGGATTCTGCCGACTACCGATAGCGATATCGCATCGGGGAAAAGATGTGTGCTTTTTCTGTGTGTGCATTGGCTATCGCCGATGGCCGATAGCGATATCGCATCGGAAAGAACCAAGGTAGCAAACGGTCTTGCGATTGCCTTTTCGGACTTAACCAAAAATTGCTTATTATTTGTTCAAAAAGGCTTTTGTTAACAAATTCATTTGATTATCATACCTTTTTCGAACAAATTCATTAATGCCAATTAAAATTTTTAAAAGGGACCCATTTCATATGTTAATTGTTTGTGGTAAAAATATTATGAAATGGGGGGTTGTTGTAGGGCACAACAATTGGCGATTCGCTGGTAGAACCAGTTATCTCTGGACTAATAAATATACTTACACTTTTTCAAATAGAATCTTTATAAAGAAAGGAAACTTCTAATATAACTAGATGTCTATTGATTCTGAATAAAACAGGTTTCTTCATTTGACTTTCTTTTTTTATAAACACACTTTGAGTTTTGAAACAAGTCCTTATTGGTTCATAAAAGTAAAATAGAAAACTTTTCCATATCAGATTTTTAAAATAAACTCCTCTGTCACAGGTAGAGCCTCTGCTGCCAGCAAACGTTCATAGTCTCGGCAGGGTTACCTTTTAACCATGTCATTGTCCATTGTTCCATTCACTTAAGAGTGTGACTAAACAGAATGAATTCAAAAGATATTTTTGTATTTTTTGAATTTCACTTTCTTCTTTGCTTAAGATAAAAGCCATTGTCCTGGTTTGGTGGCCAGATAACGACAATGCCATTCACGGGTAGTAATCAAACTGAACAAGCTGGCTCGTGATGAGACCCCTTGTCCTGAAATTTCAAGCCATTACCCTGTTTGGTATGCAGTTTTGGTAATGTCAGTTAAATTATTTTCCTATGAACATGGTAAGCAGGCTTGTAATAAGACCTCTTATCTTTGATCTTTTATATTTTAGAATTACACTCTGAGTAATCATAAACTTTTGGTGAATGGGATGAACAACTATCTTCTTAAGAATAAATGGATGACAGGTTTAAGAGTTAAAGATACTGAAGATGAATTAGCTCCTATTTTCATATAGATAACCTTTGGGGACTAATTTCGAACACCCAAGATGACTCATAAAACTTCGTTCAGAGTGAAGTTTACAAAGGTTAGACTGTGATGTTCAGAATAAAAAGATATCTAATTTCCTAGAAACGATCTCTCTTGGTTTAAGACGCTATTATCCAAAAGTAAATACTAATATTGTCATGGCGAGACAACTTTTAATTACAGCAAAAGGTCAATGGAAGATGTCCCACGTCCTTATTTCTACAAATCCTACAAACTATATAAAAACTATCAAACTACATAGAGAAGGGGTTACCTCCTCAATTAAAGAATTTCTTCAAGATCAGACCATTGACAGGGAGGGAATCCCTCACCCCTGATAGATTTTGCAGTATAAAAGTGGAATGGCCTACTTTTTCACAGATCTGAAATGGTCCGAGCCACATTTTTTGAAATTTGGAATGTTTACCTTTGTCTTCATGGGCTTTGTCCCATTTCAGGACTAGATCTCCGACTTGGAATTGTTTAGGACTAGATGAGGCCAGATCAAAAGCTGCTTTAATGACTTGCTGATGTTTAGCGTGTGTAACCTTGGCTTTTTCCCTTTCTTCTTCAAGTTTAAGAATTTGATCATATCTAAACTGGATAGAGGAAGAAGGAGTTTCGTCAATAAATTGCACTAGGGCTAGAGATGGAAAAAGAAGATTGGTTGGTACGATTGCTTCTTTTCCATAGACAAGATTAAACGGAGAGGTCCCTATGGAAGCTTTCTGTGTTATCCTATCGGCCCATAATGCAAATACCAAGGATTTATGCCAGTTCTTATGATTCTCTTCGATTGTTCGCTTAATGATTTTGATTAGGTTTTTATTTGTTGATTCTGCTAGGCCATTACCCTGAGGATAGTAATTAGCAGAATACTTTAATTTAAATCCCCTTTTGATAGCGAAATCAATCATTGCATTACCTGAGAAGTAAGAAGCATTATCAAAGACAAGAGCGTTTGGAACACCAAACCTGGTAATGATGAACTGATCTATAAATTCAATGATCGCCTCAGAGTTTGTTGTTTTTAACGGAACTGCTTCTACCCACTTTGTAAAGTAATCAGTTGCTGTAAGAATATATTTGTGCTGCTTGGAAGAAGAAGGATTTATTTCTCCAATGATGTCCAATCCCCATTGTTCAAAAGGTTGTTCAATGTTGATTGGTTGCAAAGGGAAAGCTGGCTTTTGTTGTCTTCCACTGGCAGTTTGGCATTTGATGCATTTCCTTACATATTCATGAGCGTCCTTAAACAAAGTAGGCCAATAATATCCAGCATGAATGACTTTATGAGCTGTTGTATCAGCTCCAAAATGTCCTCCTGCCGGTCCATCGTGTAGCTCCTGCAAAACCTTTTGAGCTTCAGGTTTCTCAAGGCATCTTAATAGGACAGAATCATAGTTTCTCCTGAAGAGCACATCATTAATAAGGGAAAAACTCTTAGCTTTCAATCTAATGGCTCTTTTGTTCTTGTAGGACAAATTGGTAGGTGCATAACCATTATTTAAATAAAAGATCAGATCTGAATATTGAGATTCGGAATCCGGTATACTTAGCTGATTAACTTCTTGGGTTTGCTATGTATCACTTGATTCAAGAATGTTTGATGCTCCTGCTAATATCCTGCAAAAACCTTGACCTTTAACAAACTTTGCTGGCTTTATTTCTAGATCATATTCTTGGAGAGCTGCGACCAAATTTGCCCTCTTTTCTCCCAATTCCTTTTGGATTAATAGTTGCCTAACTGTTGAGAAAGGAACTATCACTTTAGTATGGGTTTTTAAAAGGAAGGGTCGATAATGTTTGACTGCTTTAAAGACAGCAAAAGCTTGTTTCTCAATATCGGAATAGTTTAATTCGGCGCCTTGAAAGTTTGAACTGAAGAATGAGATGGGCGCTTCCAAATTGTCATCATTCAACTGGGTGAGCACTGCTGCGTAAGATAAGTCGGATGCAATGGTATATAATATAAAATGATTAGAAAGATTTGGAGTATTCAGAGCTGGGACATTGATTATTGATTGTTTAATATCATTAAAAGCTTGCTTTTCCTCTATTCCCCATCTGAAGGTTGAATTCTTTTTAATCATCGTTTGTAGTGGTAGTACAATCTGTGAAAAATCTGGAACGAATCGTTTAACGAAATTAATCTGCCCTAGAAACGACTGCATCGATTTTTTGTTGTGCGGAAAAGGAATTTCAGAAATTTCCTTAATTCGATCAGGATCTACATAAATGCCATCTTTAGATACAATAAACCCTAGAAGCTTACCCTGGTTGAGAGCAAAGAAAGACTTTTTCGGGTTGAGAGAGATACCATATGTTTTGCATCGTTGAAAAATCTGTTTTAAATCATGCAAGTGGTTATATCTCTTTTTAGAATACACAGTAATATCATCGAGGTAGACGACTACTGTGCGATTAATTAACCCTCTAAAGGCTGTATCCATGGCTCTTTGGAATGTCGCTCCTGCATTTATGAGTCCAAAAGGCATCTTTTGATATGCATAAGTTCCCCATTTTGTCCTGAATGTAGTCTTTAGTTGGTCATCAGGATGGACCAACACTTGATTATATCCTGAGAAACCGTCGAGAAAGGACATTAATTCAGATCCTGCTACCGATTGGAGGATTTGTTCCATGGTAGGCAGTGGGAAATTATCTTTCAAGCTTGCCTTATTCAAGTTTCTGAAATCAATACAGATTCGAATGTCGCCATTTTTCTTCCTAACTGGGACCATATTGGAGACCCAGTTTGAGTGTCGGACAGGGAAGATAATCTTAGCTTTTAGGAGCTTATTAAGTTCCGACTTTATTTGGCTCTCCAAATTCGGGTGTATTTTTCTTAACTTCTGCTGGATAGGTTTTTGATCGGGAAGCATAGGAATAGTGTGTTGTATGATAGATGTATCATATGTCTTGAGGTCGTCATACTTCCAAGCAAAAACTTGTTTGTTTTTCCTTAAGAGTTTGATGAATGCTTCCTTTTCTTCTATAGAAAGTCCTAGTCCTAAATTGATATTTTGAGGGGCTTGATCTGTTCCCAAATTGATCGATTCAAACCTAAGAGTAGAGCTTTGGAGTTTTGCATTAATTACAGGTTTGAACCTATCTTTAATGTCATAAAGGTCTTCGAGCTTTACTACAGGCTTAGGAATTGCGTTATCTTGAGATGTTTCTTTCATTTGAGAATCATGGTCATGTTCTTCAATGATTTGATTTTCATAGGACTTTTCAGAGGTTAAGAATTGCAAGATATCTTCGTCATGGTTGAAAACCCTCCAGTTAGTGATGTTATCGGGAACTGAAGGTCTGAAAATTAATTCTATAGAAAATCTATCAAGGCTATAGTCTTCGGAAGGGAGGAGTTTGGAAGCTACGTTGGCTAGTAAATCAGCTGCCGAGTTTTGTGATCTTGGAATTGAAGAAATGTTGAATGCGGAGAAATGCAAAGTAAGATCTTGCACTAGCGATTGATAATGCTTAAGGTGGCTTGAAAGGCAATGAATTGTATTTCTTACCTGTTTAACAATGATCTCACTATCACCGAATACTTTTATATATTGGACTTTAAGGTCAATTGCCTTATATAGTCCCTGCACTAGAGCTTCGTATTCGGCCGTGTTATTGGTGCATTCAAATTCTAATCAATAGGATAGCATTGTTTTTTCGCCTTGCGGACTAACCAAGATGCAACCTGCTCCTGATCCCTCACTGGACTTAGAGCCATCAAAATACAAAGACCAAAATAAAGGAGAATCAACAAAAGTATTTACATCTTTTTGATTTTCGTTGAAGCATTTGGATAAATTGGTTTGTGAAAAATTTTCTACTTGAGATGTACAATGGTTAACTAAAAAAGGGGAAGATTGGGCAACAAAGTTGCCAAAGAATGATTCTGAGGAATAATTTCCCAAAATGTTGTTGTTGAAGGCCACAGGCTGGTTTTCTTGTTCGAAGTCGGTTACTGTGTGAGTCATGTGTTTCTCACGGTCGATCCTTATTTGATTTGGCTTACCCTTGTAGGGGAGCCACATATGTGACCAATCTGTGGAAATGTATCCATGCAGTTTCTCAGACCAATCTCTGCTCAAAATTAAACCATAGAATTCAGGTATGTCAGCAATCAAAATATCTATTCTCTGTACTATTCTGGGATCAGCAGACAACCTGATAGTCACGGAATTAATTTCTCCAATAACCTCTACTTTGGTTCTGTCTAACTGTACAATATGAATAGCGGACTTCTGGGGTTCTATGTTCAGTTTAGAGCAAACTGAAGCTGGCATAATATTGGATGAAGCCCCTGAATCAATTAAACAGTTATGCAGATTTCGATTATAGATTTCATAGGTGAGCAAGAAAGGTGGGGTATGAGAATTGGATCTATCTCCGATCAGAACCGAATCGGTAGCTTCGACCATATCTGGAGGGGGTTGTCCTGAATCATTAGCAGCTTTTGAACTGGGAAGAGGGGAAGAGGGGACAGCGTTATATTCTCTTAGGAGCAATTTCTGCTGATGTTTTAACTTACTTAGTTCAAACATGGTTATGTTTGCCTTAGTCTTTTTCATATCATCAACAATATTATACTCCATGGAGTCAAATACTACTAGTGTCTTGGATGTTGAAGGAGAATTAGAAATGGGAGGCTGGTTTTGAGGGGCTGCTACCGGAGATTTCTTTGGAAGAACTTTTTCTTTTGGTGTGGCAGCACCTGCACTCCTCTTTTTTGAAGTTGTTTGAGTAGGTTCAGAAGATATTTTGCTCCTTGTAGTAACAGGAAATGCTTCTTCTTGATTCTCAGTGTCAGAATTTGGGAGTATAAAATCCCACATGCCGTGACACTCAACTACTTCTTCTTCATCATCCGTTTGAGAGGTTGATTCCTCTTCTTCATCTTCCTGTTCAGAGTCTGCATTAGATATAACATTGGGTGGCTTTGCTTCAGTTTTCTTGAAAGTTCTAAATGGTCTTTTGTTCGAAGTTTCGGCCACCTGTTTTTTAATTTCAACCATTTCATTAGACAATGTTTTAAGGACCTTTTGTAAACCTTCCATGTCGTATGGGTCCTTTGGGGTCTTTTTCTTAGAATCTTCTTTAAATGAAACTTTTTTGGATTTTCTATCTTCTAAGGCTGCTTTTTTCTCTAAAGCATTAATACGCTTTTCAACTGCAAGTGCTTCCTTCATATTCTCGGCTAAGGTAGGTTTGCCAGCCCTGTCAACAAAAATGGCTATGTTGGAAGGGAGGGCAGTAATATACCATTCGCTCCTGATTTGTTCACTTGGCTTCGAAGCGGTGGGGATTTTATTTAGGAGTTTGTTGAATCGAGCATTAAACTCCTTTATTGGTTCCCTATGTTCTATTCTCAAATTGGAGAGGTCATTTATTAAAGTCGCCAGAGACCTGTCATCTCCATATTTGGTAAGGAACTGCTCTTGGCATGTAGTCCAGCTGGTAATAGAACCAGAAGGTAATGAGAAGTACAAGGATCCTGCCGATCCTTGCAGAGTATAAGGGAAAAGCCTTACAACAACATCTTGTTCTGTCACTCCTTTTAAATTAACTGCTAACATGAAATTGTTAATATGTTCTTCAGCTTGTGTTCCGTTATCTAGATTGAATTTAGGCAACCATTTTTCGGGAGCATCAGGTAGATCATGTAATGGTCCGGGCATATTGACTGCACCTGGCGTAGTCCATGGATCTGCCATTATGCTGGCGATAATAGTTGTTACTACTATTGGTATTCCAGATGACTGAGGAGAAGAAATTGTTGAAGAGTGAGTAGTTTGAGATGCTGTAGTGTTTATTCCCTGACAAACAACAGTGTGTAATGAAGGAGTGGATGGTTGGCTTCGCAGAGGAGGAGTGGAAATGGAGGATATGGAAGAAAGATCTTCACTATCAGATACTTCAGTAATCTTTTTAGCCTTTTTCCTTTTTGGTAAAGGAAACTCAGTAGGTTCAATACCGAGTTTTTCACTTTGAAGTCTGGTAAGTGGATGAGATAAGCTTAACTGCAAAGTCACACTGCTTTGTGATACTTCAGATTTCTGAGGCGAAATCGAGAAGCTCTGAAGTTTATGGATAAGAGACTGAACTTCAGGGGATTCAAGACTTAAATGTTCTGAAATATGATGGGTGTGAGCAGTGGTGGTTGATTCTTCTTTTTCTTGATCATGTGCTGGAGAACCAGCATGTGATTGAGAAGGAGAAGAGGGTTTGGAGGGGGGATTACTCTTAGAATGGTTTGTGGACTTGGACCTACTTGCCATTCACAGTTGATGGCCCTCCTTCTAGCGCCAAAAATGTTGATGCCCCGAAATTCGTTGCAACAACATCGGGGAAACCACCCGGTCCGGAACTTAGTGCAGCTCCTTTTCCGTTTGGAATAGTGGCTCCGACTGGGGATAATGGGACCAGTTTCCCAAAGATTATAAGTAAACGGGATGGATGAATGATTTACGATATGAAGTGATAATAAACAAATAACTAAACTATAAAAGAAATATAATAACTATAAGCTAATCCCGGGACTTATCAATTCAGATAATGCAGCGTTTGATAACCTATGCTTAATGGCAGGCATATAGATGTCACTAACAGTAAGCATAAATGTTTAAACCATTTAAGATTGCTCTGCATAAATAGTTATGCAGAGCGATAATAGCGAATTACTGCACTCAATCATTTATATCATTGTTACATACATGAGTAAAAGAGATAACAAATCACAAAACATTCAATAGTGATATGAAATGCAGATTTGCTGTTATATCGCATACATGTAATCAATAATAGCAAAGTAATAACACAGCAATTCATATAATAGAAAAGAGAACAGATACAGATAATAGTACCATGCAAGCTGTTTGATCAATCCAATATATTAATCGCTATGTCGCGGTCCTTCCTTCCAACCAGAAAGCATCCCAAGCAAACGACAATAGTGCACAATTTACTTAAAACAACATTCCAAGTAAAATTAAGGACCAGTGGTCGAGTTTCAAAAAGAATATAGACTGAAGCACAATAGTGCAAACTTCAGCCTTTAAGTCTTTTACAAAATTTTACGACCCTTTCCAAAACAATGAAAGGGTCTATAAATACTATGCTAATCTAAATATTTAAATATCTAAAACTGAAAACTAACAAATCGGCATTAACAAATATCATTTTGCATTTGGGTGATTCGGCAGTCGGCGGCGATGCTTCAGTCAGAGGTCTCTTTGCCTTTACTCCTTCGCTGACATATCGCCAGCATTGGCTCTACTTCTGGTGGAGTATTGAGGCGTGAAGTCAGCTGTGCATCGTATGTGGCATCTTGGAAATCGGCAATCAGGTATCGGAGAGCATCTGTTAGGCAGTTAAGAGCCGACCTTTGAGAATGTGGTTTAATCAGGAAAAGCCAGTACGCGTCGGCGGTCAAGGTATTCACTCCAGCAATTAACCGCCCTTGTGTCTCCAGCTCAGGGTAATTCCTGAGTTCCAGCATATTTGGCGTTGTTATGTTTCCAGGTGTGCATTGTGAAATCATGTTTGCCAGATACAATGTATCATTGACTAGATTGATCATGTTACTGGCAATCATTTTGCATCTGGAGGCTGCTCTTTCTGCTTTCATCATCTGTGTGTTCCATTCCATGAAGAGTATGTCCTTGTATGTTACACAGATTCGGGAGAAATTTGCGGCTTGCCCTTCTGGAGAGTCTTGCCATTCAATATATTCTGTTATATCGTCTTCAGCCTGATCCAACTTACTTCTGGCTTTCTCGATTTGTTGACACACTGCTGTAGATGTTTCACACAGTGACTCAGCTTCAACAAGTTGTTGGCATAAGATCCTGATTTGAGATATCAGTGCGCTGTTTATTCGAGTTGCCTCTGCTCTGAAATCATTGATACTCTTGGCGCTCTTAATACCTTCAAGCTGAGCTGATAACTGAATTATTTGCTCGTCTTTAGCTTGTATCATCAGCTCATTCGATGCCTTCAACTGGGATAATGCCTCTAACAATTCTTTTGCTTTCTGAATGTCACTTTGGTCTATCCTTAGTTGTTCAATTTGCTGGGTTAACAAATGATTCTCTTGTTGTTGGGCCAGCAATTGTTCCTCTGCCTGTGCTGCCTTATTCCTTGCCTCTATCACTTCTGCTTGTAATGCGTATATCTCATGCTCTTTAGTCTTCAAAAGAAGACTTACTTCGGATGCTTTGTCAATAGTTGCCGCTGAATAAGCTCCCGCAAATTGCGATAGCTTTGTCAGATCTTCAGAGGGATCTAATTCTCCCTTCTAGACGACATTGCCCGTGACTGTTTTCTCAGTTGAAATAGAAGGTTGATCAATCCTTCGTCTCTTCCTTGAGCGCCTTACAACGGCTCTATGCTTAGGGCTGTAGAAAATGTCTAGGGGAGGAATTTCCTCTACCTGAAGATCAATTTGATCAGCTGGGTTTTGAGTAATTTCCTCAACATTCTGTACCATGGGTGGGCCGCTGGTTCCTTCAAGAACCGGAGAAAGCGTAGTATCGGGAGTCTTTGAGGCATCTGAGTCTTTGGAGGCTTCCTTACCACTTATAATGGAATCGAATTGGTTCCATTCTTTAATCAATTCAGTATCAACAGAGATTTGCTTACTCTGTTCTTTCTCTTTTTCAATCCTCTGCTGCTCCTCGAATACCTCCCGCTGTTGCTCTTCTTGTGCTCTTCATTGTTGTTCCTCCAATTCCTTTTTCTGCCTATCTTCCAGTTCTTTCTTTGCTTTCTCTTCTTCTTCTCTTTTCCTCTGTTCTTCTAACTCCTTTTGTTTTCTTAGCTCTTGATCCTTTTGTGCTTTTTGCTGCCTTTCTATTTGATCCTTTCTATGCCTCTCTGCTTGCAGCTTGTTTTGCCTTTCCTCCTGTTGTCTATCATATTCTTTAGTTGTAACAGGAGATAGGTGTATTTGCTGCTGACCAGGCTCGCTTGAAGAGGGTGTTTGGGTTGTGGATAATAAATCTAGAGGCAAAGTTTGCAACCTTTGCTTTCTAAGTTTATTAAATTCAGTTAACTCCTCATCTTCATAACTCAATTTAGCAAGTTGTCTGACTTGGCTTATTGAATCGGCACTCATGAACAGGTCGTCAAACTGGTCTTCTTGATGAACAACCTTTGACAGTTTGGCCTGTTCCAAGGCAATGAAAGCAGTTTTTTTCGGGTCATAGAGTCTGTTGGGAATAGAAGCTAGAGATACCATTTGGAATTTTGCTGCTTCCTTTTCTGCATGCTTGTAATTTAGCAGCATGTAAACTCCAATTCTCAAAGGAAAAGATGGCCATCCTCTCTTCTTCTCTTCTTTGAGAGTTTGTGTGACACCCTCAGACATGATCTGGTAGGAGATTTCCCGGGCTAACAATTTATCTGGGACGTACAGGGGGAGGACATGTGGCTTAGCTTTGCTTCCAAAAACTCTAATATAGGTAAAATGTTCTTCGCCGAACCAATGGGCTACATCTGGGAGATCAAAAGAAGCTTCATAGGAAATTCTAGGGATAGGTCTGTCAAAAATAGAATAGTGAACGGGAACCATAAAACCATTGCAGATTTGATATAAATGGTCTTTGTGAGAGGGTTTCCACAATTTCTGATGGTACAAGTGAATGGGTGTTGGGTCATGGGTTGTCCATCTCCAACCAAGGACAGGAAACTCAGAATTAAAACAAAGGGTATCCATAATGTAAGCAGAGTAATAGAATGGTGGGATTTTTCTCTCGGTGACTCTGGTTTTGGCCCTAAACTCACGAATAGCCATGACCAATTTATCAGACAAAATAGTGGCCCAATCCATGATTATACTATTGACGGCCGCTTCCATTAAGGGAACCATATCAACATGGATATTTGCAGAATCATGAAATCCCCACAATCTACACATCATAATTCCAGCATAGCAGTAAGGTGAAGCCAAAGAAGCATTGGAGTACTTACCCGACATATCCTGCTTGTGTTTTGCTGGATTTTGCCTCCAATCTCGGAGAGGTTCGGATGGTGATTCATTCTCTCTGGCGAATTTCTCCACAAAGGCTCTGTTATAGACTTGCTCGGGATTGGGCAAATGATACATCCGTCTCAAGTCGTCAGGCTTGAAGGAATCGAAAATCCTTCCATCCTTAGTATGGAAGGTTCTATTAGTGAGAGTAATTTCTTCAATTGCCCAACGTACCACATCAGTATAAGGCAAGACTTGTTCTCTGGCTGCTATTCTGTGCAGAAAGGAGTCAGCCAAATCTTTAAGAGTTGCCTCAGACTTTCTTAGTTCATCCACACTTGCCTCCGTCACTGTCGTTTCTGGTTGTTCTGCTTCTAGCAAATTGTATGTCCCTTGCCATGTAGTACCAGGAAGACCAGTGCATGTAGTATCTGAGATTAAGCCTTTCCTTGAAAGTGTAGCAGCTTGGCCTGAGGCAGGTGTCGCAGTAGAACCTGCCACCTTCTTGAACTTCTTTCCCATCATATTCAGACTCCTCTCGGTTGAATTCTACACAAATGAAAGAGAAATCGTAACAAAGAAATAACAATGACGATCCATAACGGGATAGATATATAACTTGAAGCGTGGTGAGATTAATTCTAAAAGTGGCTGCGGATCTAATGATTTGAGAGGGCACCGCAGATGCAATGATGGTGATTTTACGGCCTGCAGCTTCATAAATGACCATTACTTAAGTTATTAAACCGAATGACCCCTTAAAGCGTGCAATAGATTTCTTCAAAGGTCTAATCGTAATTGCTCGTTAATTCGAAGGGGCAAAGCTTTAAATACGCATGCATTACCTTATCCCTTTACTTAACGGCATTTTGAAATTTGTGCTTTTGTCAAATCGGATTTAAATATAACTTTAATGCTTTGAAATAATCATCCTTTTATTAGGAGTTCTGGTCATCATTAAGCGTCATCGCATCGCATCGGGAGTGTGAGTGACATTATCATTTGGGGGAGATCTTGGCGAATGCCGATTGCGACATTGTATCATATTAGCGCGCGAACATAATCCCTAAATGCATATTAATTGATTTACCGACTACCGATAGCGATATCACATCGCATCGGGAAAAAGATCTGAACGTCTTATGAAGATGTATGGGATTCTACCGACTACCGATAGCGATATCGCATCGGGGAAAAGATGTGTGCTTTTTCTGTGTGTGCATTGGCTATCGCCGATGGCCGATAGCGATATCGCATCGGAAAGAACCAAGGTAGCAAACGGTCTTGCGATTGCCTTTTCGGACTTAACCAAAAATTGCTTATTATTTGTTCAAAAAGGCTTTTGTTAACAAATTCATTTGATTATCATACCTTTTTCGAACAAATTCATTAATGCCAATTAAAATTTTTAAAAGGGACCCATTTCATATGTTAATTGTTTGTGGTAAAAATATTATGAAATGGGGGGTTGTTGTAGGGCACAACATGTTCTAATGCAAGATGAAAGACCCATTTCTTTTGAAAGTTGTCCAATCAAGGGAAAGTTTTTAAACAAAGCTATTTATGAGAAGGAAATGTTGGCAATACTCCATGCACTTAAGAAATGGCGACCCTACCTAATGGGAAGACACTTCAAGGTAAAAACGGATCATGATAGCCTTAAATACTTTTTAGAACAAAGATTATCCTCTGAAGAGCAACAAAAGTGGGTCACAAAGATGTTGGGTTATGACTTTGAAATCATCTACAAAAAAGGGAAGCAAAATGTGGTGGCAGATGCACTCTCAAGAAAGGATGAGGATGTGGAAGCATTGTTGTGTGACATTTCTATTATCCAACCAGATTGGATAAACGAAGCAAGGGAGGAATGGAAGAATGACGAAGAAGTGTGGGCACTTATTCAAAAGCTACAACAAGATTCCAGTACTTCTGATACATTTAGCTGGCAAAATGATTCGTTATGGTACAAAGATCGCTTATACCTTCTGTAAGAATTCCCAGCTAAAACAAAAGATTCTTATGGAATTGCACACTTCTCCCTTAGGAGGGCACTCAAGATTTTTAAAAACTTACCATAGGGTTAAGAAGGAATTTTTTTGGGATGGCCTTAAATCAGATATTCAAAAGTTTGTGGCGGAATGTTTGGTTTTCCAGCAAAATAAAGTTGAAACAATTAAGACATCAGGTCTATTACAACCTTTATCCATTCCAAGCCAACGTTGGGAGGAGGTTTCAATGGATTTTATCACAGGTTTACCCAAGTCTGAGGGAAAGAGTGTCATCATGGTGGTAGTTGACAAACTTACCAAGTATGCACACTTTTGTGCATTATAACATCCATTTAAAGCCAGTACAATTTCTACTGCATTTATGGAAACAGTTCAAAAGCTACATGGAAACCCAAAGATTATTGTAAGTGACAGAGATCCCATTTTCACTGGAAATTTTTGGACAGAATTATTTTCTTGTCTTGGTACTCAGTTAGCTCATAGCTCATCTTATCATCCTCAATCTGATGGGCAAACTGAGATAGTAAACAAATGTTTGGAAGGATATCTTCGTTGCTTTGTATCTGATAAACAGACACAATGGGTCAAATGGTTGCCTCTAGCTGAATGGTGGTATAACACTTCCTTCCATACAACAACAAAAATGACCCCATTTATGGCACTTTATGGGTATCAACCACCATCCATCACATCATATTTAAGAGAAAATTCTAAGGTTCAGGCAGTGGAACATCACATCGAACATCAACAACAAGTCCTCCAACTCTTAAAGGATAACCTCGTGTTGGCACAAAATAGAATGAAACAACATGTAGATCAACATCGCAGTGAAAGAAGTTTTGATGTAGGTGATTGGGTATTCCTACGGCTACAACCATATAAGAAAATGTCCCTAAAGCAAGCTAAGAAGGATAATAAATTATCACCAAAGTATTATGGTCCGTACAAGGTGTTGGAAAAGATTGGTACTATGGCATACAAATTGGAGCTTCCTGCAGCTTCTCGATTGCACCCAGTTTTCCATGTTTCATGTTTAAAGAAGGTTATAGGTGACAAGCTCCCAATTAAAACAATATTGCCAGAACTTGATGAGGAAGGAAAAATTATATTGGAACCGGAAGCAATCACAAAAACAAGAACTCGACAGCTACGAAATCGATCAATTTCAGAGTATCTTATCAAGTGGAAGAAATTATCCGCTGAAGATTCCACATGGGAGGATGAGAATTTTATGCAGAAGCATCCAGAACTGCTCAAGCGTTGAGGACAACACTTTTTTGAAGGAGAGGGGCATGTTGGGTCCCTATAATACTAGTGATTACCCCATTACTATTGTAGTTATACCCCCTATTTATATTGTTGTGCCCCATAGAATCCCTCTATTGTTATTTTTGTGGCTTTATATTATTATTGTTAGGTCGGCTGGATTATATTGTGACTCCTTAGACTCCTATATATAGAAAGGAGGTTTTGTCATTTGTATCATCCAAGAATTGTTCATTTATGTAATGTAAAGGAGGTTGCCCCCTTGAAGAGGCTGAATTCTAAGCCGTGGATCTCTCTTTTCTATCTTTTTGTGAGCTGGTTTCATAACAATTTCCCTGAGTTTTGAGCCACTTTTTCAGGCCCAAAGCCCAGGTCACTACCTGGAATTGAATGACACATTCAGAATAGTAATATAATAGGGAAACAATGATGCACATGTAAATATTTGAACAAGTTCTTAACTAGAGCCCTACTAGGCATGACAGGCATTTTGTCAAACATATCACAAATATGTAATCTATAGGTGTAAGCAATATATTTAAGCATAGGGATCTCATACTTATTTGAGAATCTCTACGAACCATTGTTCCCTCTTATCATTTGTTGCATTACCATCTACTAGGTTAGATACATTATGCATTACTTTACAAGTAAAAAAATGATGAGATCCATACATAGCTAGTGTCATAATACAAATACATAACCAACATAATAGCAACATAAATACTAATGAAATCACAACCATATGATCCACATATAAACCAATATAATACTCATAGAATTACAAGGAGAAATAACGTCATATTGATGATGAAAAATCCAAACCTGGGATGGGAATACCACGTTCCACTCGACCATAGAATGGTTGAGCCAAATCTCTCTTCAACTATTCATCCCCATGCCATATTCCAAGCATGAATGTGGGACTCAACCAAAAGAACCAACTAGGGCATCTCGAGATTAAACCACCTCAATGTCATTAATAGAAACGAGGCTTTACCGTAATTCATCCCGAATCACTAGGCCAACACAATAATCATGTAATAATAGGCTTTAACATGATCGCCACCAGATCACTAGGCAAAACAAGCATGTATGCCACTGGATTTATCCACCTACACCTTGAGGAATTTTCCTGTCTCCTAGTCTCTCAGGATTTACCGCAATCCACACTGATAAATAGGCCCTAACCCGAGACCCACTCTCCAGGCTTTCCTGCATATCCAAAATCGAGATTACTTAGCCCAACGGAGAGAAATCCACCTCTTGGATTTATCGTATATCCTACCATTCATTGACAAGGATTCCTAGGCCCACTGAGGTAACACAATATTAAATTTACCACAACCCATAGTCTGGCTTAGGGGTTATTAGGCCAGTGGATTTACTGTGATCCATAGTCCATTTCAGGGACCACTAGGCCATGTGCTCTATCATTCGGAGATCCACCTCACTTAGCTTTGAATCCATCTGGCAATCTAGCTCAATCAAAACATGAGAACCCCATCACACCATGGTTATCTAGAAATGGAAAAGCTAGGCCGAAAACATTCTCACACCTAGCAAAACCCATGCCATAAAAGAAAAATAACCACATGCAATACCATGCATGCCAAATCTAGTAAGGAAAATACACATGCAAATTCATACCTACAAAGAATATTGTTGTAGTTGCTTGATCATGCTCTTCCTTGCTTGATATTTTCTTCCTCTTTTCCTTCTTTGCCTTTCTTGATCCAATGCCAAAGTGATCCAAGAAAACTCTAAGTGTCCAAGAGTGATTGAGAGAGAGATGATAATGAGAGAGCTCCAAAACTAAACTAACAAAAGGCTACAAACTGATCCTCAAAAGCCTTTTTATCAATTAGGCCTCTATTTTCTTCATTTTCCATTATTTGCCTTCATTTTCTTCCTCACTTGCAACCTGTTTCCTTTCACCTTCCTTTTCTCCTAATTTCCATTATTTTCATAAATAAATATGCTAAAAATACCATTTTTCCTTTCCAAATCCTTAGCCATTGCCCTTTCCAATTTCCTTAGCCATAATAAACCAAATCAACACCCTCACTAGAATGTCTTGACCAACATTCAACTTGGAATAGTGTGAAATCAAACATGGTTATTATTTTTTCCTTTATTAACTTTTATTGCATGGAATTTTCACCAGGGCTGTTAAATGTGCGTTTCTAAGTCAACGTCCTAGGTGATGAGTTGATGTCGACAGGAAGAGACCTGTCACAGGAGGGCCTTGATGTATCTCCCATAAACGACATGAAACAATTATGATGATTGAGACAAAATGATCAGAATGATGATGATTGGAATTGATCAGGAAAGAAAAACATGAAATACAAGCTTAAGAGTATTGTAGCAGAGATCAACTGAATGACTTCTCTCAAACACACCGATGACACTAAATGGAGTTGGAAACATTAACTCAAAATCAAAATGGAGGCTCTGAAAACAATATGAAAAAAAAAAGACAAGAATATTACCCAACCCAACAACCATGAATATGAAGTGGAAAAGTGTTGTGTTTATGAGCGACTCACTGCCATTAGAAAAATAGAATCCCTTGTTTTCCCACTTTCCCCAACCATACTAGGTAGTACCTCTTTTTTTTTTAGCAAGCTTGAGCAGGATAACATATGCTTGATATGTAAGTTCATCTTTTAGATGAATCCCTCTGATTATATTGAAAGAAACTTGAGAGGGAGTGGCTCGACCTCGTCATGATCGATGAGTCCATATCTATTCGATGTTTTAACGAGTTGTTAAAATTGGAAACTAGGGCCAAACTCCATGTGGGTCATCTTATTTATGGAAGTTGATATTTTTCTTGGATCCCTCTCATCGAGAGGTGTAGGATTGATCTAAATATCATCCGATTCTGATAAGTATTTATGAAGTTATGAATTTATTTATGTTATAAGACAAGTTGTCAAGTCGACCAGCAACTTATGCCCAATAGTCATGTCTATTCATCATCTACGTTTTAGGATAAATAGAAGAGGACTTGAAGTCATTTAGACACTTCATATGATCTCCTCCTCTCCACGTATTTGGGATTTTGTTGAAGGAGAGACGCTAAAGAACATACGCTAGCCTAGTATGATGCCCTAGCTGATCCAACGTAATCATGAAGACTTATTTACATTCAGTCAATGAAGAATCTATACACAGTTATGAAGACTCTTATACGCAGGTCATAGAGACATCCATACACAGTCATGGAGACTTCTTATACGCAGTTCTTGAAGACTCTTATACACAGCTCATAGAGACATCAATACGCAGTCATGGAGACTTCTTATATGCAGTTCTTGAAGACTCTTATATGCAATTCTTGAAGACTCTTATATGCAGGTCATAGAGACATCCATACATAGTCATGGAGACTCCTTATATGTAGTTCATGAAGACAGTTATATGTAGATCATAGAGACATCCATACGCAGTCATGGAGACTCTTTATATGCATACATGGAAACACCTTATACACAGTTAATGAAGACAGTTATACGCAGTCATGGAGTTTCGGCCTCCTCACTGTCTTGTTATAGTTTCAGCCTCCTCCCAGTCTCAGTGATCTCAGTCATCACTGAAGCAACATTACAATCTTGGCATACCATTGATGAAGTAGATCCAGGTGGTATTCCTGTAGCAGTCTCAACATAATGGCCAACAGTGGTTAGGGTTTGAAGCAGAAGGGCTACGTTCTCTGCATAACTATTATAGTATAGAAGATCACTATGATTTCATAATATATCTCAACATTCTCCCAGTCAGATCAATAATGATATGACTTATACTTGGTGATCAATGAGTATATATTAATGACAACGAATGATCTCCGTGATATGTTCTTAATTACAGTCTCATGACAGTTATAGGCTCATTTCTTGATCTCGATATAACTCTCATATCTCAGTGAATGGTGGTATAAAAGATGATCTCAAAAACTTGATCTTGATGGCACTAATGTGAATGTGCATAATGATGATCTCAGTGGAAGGAATGATGAAGGAATATGTAGCATAATGGGCATGTTAAGTAAGGAGCAGCATGATGATGAATATGGATGCATGATGAAGGAAGATGCAGCACAACGGTCATGTCAGCAAAGAGCAGCATGATGATGAGAACAGATGAGAGCAACTCAGTCATCTAGGTCCAGCACTGTGATGGTACAACATGGTGTTACATGGTAAGGTGCAAAGGTAGCACTATGATAGGTGAAGGAGTCACCTTAGAGAATTAGTTGAAGCAATATGTCTTCAATTGATTTCATGCAAATATCAAAAATCAAAATGTCGACTCCTATTGTAAATGTACTACCTCTCTCACTTTCTTTGCTGAACTTTGAAGAACATAAAAGAACAATTGATCAAGGTTTACCCACATTGGGGTTTGTCCCTGGCTAGCACCACATCTTGTGTCCTATTGTCTTGGCTTGTCTTCTGCGATTTATATTTATGTTCTATCTGCTGTTTACTTTAATGCTGATGTGATTGCTAATCTAGAAAAGATATTGGAAAATTGAAATAAATTGCTCTAGCATAGAACATACCTAAAATTAACATGGTATCAGAGCTGAGGTGAAGATAATGCCCAAGCAATAGTGAAAGAGCAATCACCGAAGACAATTGGGAAAGGACAAAAGGATCAGTGGATTTCTCATCCCTCTTCAAATTCACCAAGGGTGAAGTCGAAGTATATATAATTATCATAATGGTGTAGTGGAATATGGCCTACCTAAAGATCACTTCATTGGAAGATCGGATCTCAGGGTGGAAGGAAAGGCAGATAACTAGTTCGGCCATTATGCAAAGAAGTGTCCAAATGGCAGGGACACATCACTTGATGATGATAACAATCATTCCAGGCACATATTCAATGATCAAAGGAATGAACAGGTAATGCAGGTCATCAAGGAAATGGCCGAATCTTCATAGAAATCAAGGAACCCCAGGTATGAAGAATCAAATGTTGTTTCTTTGTATTGGCCCTCTCCTTTAGATTCTTTGGGAATATAGCTTATATATTGTAGTGCTTCAAGGCACTTCATCAGATAGATGAGTGCACTCTCTAATCTGGTAGAGATGGAAACAATCATGGGATTATACTTGAAGCAGATGCCACCTATCCCGAAAAGGGTGTAGGGAATGTTACCCCTCAATTGAATGAGGGTAACTCGATTCATTTACAGAATCTCTTTTATGTACCTAATTGCAAGAAGAACCTGGTGTCCATTTCAGTAATGGAAGTCAAAGGTTTCACGGTGGTACTCATCAATGGAAAGGTACGTGTTTGAAAATAGAATTTTCAAGATGTTCTTGAGTTTAGGGTTGTATCAAGTTGCAAGAAGTCCACTGGGGACCATGTCCATTGACACATAGCACCGAAGGTCTATAAGTCAGATGGTGACAGGGATGCTTGAACTCAGGAAGAGTGTGAAGGTACATATCTGAGATGTACCAAAGGAAAATCCTACAAGGGGACCATTCCCCTTATGTAGTAACTCCACATGTTTGGAACAACTCAAGGAGTTTTAGATTCATGATCGGGAATCTCATATATGTAGGTGGAAGAAAACCCACTATGGCTTGAAGTAAAACACCTTGGACCTAATATGAGAGGATTGATAGCTATTTGATGAAGCTGAGATTCACTAATAGTGAAGCCGATCCAAACCATTGTTTGAAGGTTGTGGATGATAGACCTCTCATACCACCACCTTATGAGGATGACCTATTTCTGACAGGTGCAGACCCTCTCATTTGCAGAAGTAAGAGGGATTTGGATTATGGATATGGAATGATAAAATGCATGCCTATGACCACCTTGAGGATCTTAAATTTTAGAAGTTATATGTCGGACCAGATTTGGGAAATGCCTCTAAGTTTCATAAACTCATTCGCATTGATGTTCTTGGTGAACTTCCATCCAGACATATGTTTTGCAGTTAGCATGGTGAGCACATATTTGGTTGAGCCTCACTAGATTGGTGCCAAGAATCTTTGATATATCTTCAGGGCACAATCTCTCATGGATTGAGATACACTGCTAGAAATATGAAACTGCATGGTTATTCAAATGTTGAGCGAGCAGGTAGTGTGGAGGATCACTAGAGCACTTCTTAATGCTGGGTATCTTTGGATTCTGCTTCGATATCATGGATAAGTAGGAAGCAAAAATCAGTTGCTATAAGCATCACCGAGATCAAATACATAGCTACGAGTATGATCTCATGTGAAGCTGCATGGTTGCAGAAGCCCTTAAGTGAGCTGATTGTACACACCACTGTGATTCTCTGTGACAACTAGAGGTGGGATTCAATTATTGAGGAATCCCGTATTCGATGATTGCTCTACTAGATAGACATCAGATACTGCCTTATCTGGGATATGGTAAGTCGATGAGCAAGGAGGCTCCATCGCATTGAGACTGATGTACAGATCACAAACATTTTGTTAAAGCCCCGGGGAAATATCAAATCTGTGATTTTCTTGAACGACTTGGAGTCATTGAGAGACCTTATTATAAGGGTCTTGGATGTTGCATGCATTAAGCTCTAGGAGCTCTGGGGGGCTTGGAGTACTTACTGGAGAAACATACAACCATAGGGTGACTCACCCTGCCCTGGTGGTGTGCTATGAACAGGATGATTAGTTCTCCTGTGGGCCAAGATGATTCACTGTCTTATGGGAGAGGATGATTCACTCTCCTATGGACAAGATGATTCGCTCTCCTATGGACATGATGATTTTATCTCACGTGGACAGGATGATTCGCTCTCCTGTGGACAAGATGATTTCCTCTCTTGTGGGATAGGATGATTTGCTCTCCTGTGGACAGGTTGATTAGTTCCCCTGTCGAGGCATCCTACCCATGCAGCCCGGGACTCATGGGAAGTAACTCTCAACTGATCAATGAGAAGGGAAATGAGGATAGAGACCATAGTAGTACCAATGGATGCATCATTGTATCTACTGTATTCCCTATGCTAGGATGACCTTCATTGATCTGGGACTAGTGAGAGTGGTACACACTTTGAAACTCACTTAGGGTTAGTCGAGGACTGCTCTGGGACTAGTGGCACACACTTTGAGACTGACTTCGAGTCAATGGAGAATGGTATGAGACATTCTCGATCAATTCTTATTTTTCATGATTCAAAAGAGCAGAGCTGAGGAGAGAAAAGCTGAGCTGAGCAGAGATGAGCAGAGTAGAGCTGAGCAGAGCAGAGCTGAGAAAAGTAGAGCCGTGCAGGGCACTGATGGCAAAGATAGTATAGTTGGACATATGAATCAGTGGATGGAGTTCTCCCTAGTTGAGATGGAGTGTTAAAATTGGAAACTAGGGCTAAACTCCATGTGGGTCATCTTATTTATGGTAGTTGATATTTTTCTTGGATCCCTCTCATCGAGAGGCATAAGATTGACCTAAATATCATCCAATTCCGATAAGTATTTATGAAGTTATGAATTTATTTATTTTATAAGACAAATTGTCAAGTCCACCAACAACTTATGCCCAATAGTCATGTCTATTCATGATATACATTTTAGTATAAATAGAAGAGGACTTGAAGTCATTTAGACACTTCATATGATCTCCTCCTCTCCACATATTTAGGTTTTTGGTGAAGGAGAGACACTAAAGAATATACGCTGGCCTAGTATGATGCCTTAGCTGATCCAACGCAGTCATGAAGACTTATTTACACGCAGTCAATGAAGACCCTATACACAGTTATGAAGACACTTATACATAGGTCATGGAGACATCCATACACAGTCATGGAGACTCCTTATATGCAGTTCTTGAAGAATCTTATACGCAGGTCATAGAGACATCAATACACAGTCATGGAGACTTCTTATACGCAGTTCTTGAAGACTCTTATATGTAGGTCATAGAGACATCCATACGCATTCATGGAGACTTCTTATATGTAGTTCATGAAGACACTTATATGCAGATCATAGAGACATCCTTACGTAATCATGGAGACTCTTTATACGCAGACATGGAAACACCTTACACACAGTTAATGAAGACAGTTATACGCAGTCATGGCGATTCGGCCTCCTCACTATCTTGTTATAGTTTCAGCCTCCTCCCAGTCTCAGTGATCTCAGTCATCACTCAAGCAACATTACAATCTTTGCATACCATTGATGAAGTAGATCCAGGTGGTATTCCTGTAGGAGTCTTAACATAATGGCCAACAATGGTTAGGGTTTGAAGCAGAAGGGCTACGTTCTCTGCATAACTATTATAGTATAGAAGATCACTATGATTTCATAATATATCTCAGCATTCTCCTAGTCAGATTTGTAAGGATATGACTTACACTTGGTGATCAATGAGTATATATTAATGACAATGAATGATCTCCGTGATATGTTCTTAATTATAGTCTTATGACAGTTATAGGATCATTTCTTAATCTCGATTTAACTCTCATATATCAGTGAATGGTGGTATAAAAGATGATCTCACAAACTTGATATTGATGGCACTAATGTGAATGTGCATCATGATGATCTCAACGGAAGGAATGATGAAGGAAGATGTAGCATAATGGGCATGTTAAGTAAAGAGCAACATGATGATGAATAGGGTTGCATGATGAAGGAAGATGCAGCACAATGGGCATGTTAGTAAAGAGCAGCATGATGATAAGAATAGATGAGAGCAACTTAGTCATCTAAGCCCATCATTGTGATGGTATAGCATGGTGCTACATGGTAAGGTGCAGAGGTAGCACTATGATAGGTGAAGGAGTCACCTTAGAGAATAAGTTGAAGCAATATGTCTTCAACTGATTTCATGCAAATATCAAAAGTAAAAATGTTGACTCCTATTGTAAATGTACTACCTCTCTCACTTTCTCTGTTGAACTTTGAAGAACATAAAAGAAGAATTGATCAAGGGTTCCCCATATTGGGGTTTGTCCTTAGCTAGTGCCACATCTTGTGTCCTCTTGTCTTGGCTTGTCTTTTGTGATTTATATTTATGTTCTATCTGTAGTTTACTTTAATGCTGATGTGATTGCTAATCTAGAAAAGATATTGGAAAATTGAAATAAATTGCTCTAGCATAGAACATACCTAAAATTAACACGAGTCTAGTGAAGGTAAAACTCAACATATTTTTCATGTTTAAAGAGTCTGAAAAAGAGGTGAAAAAGAAACCTCTAGATGTCCCTTTTTGTAGGTAGTCCCTTAAGTCTATAAAGGTAGAAAATAATACCATAGAAAACCTCTTATCCATGTTAGACTAAGGTTTTCCTTTTTCATAGTTAGTCTATCTTAGTCCAGAAAAGGGTTAAACTTATATCAAGTAGATGTGTTTTTATTTAATTTGACAAGTTCAAAAACACAAGTGCTCAATAATATTTTCATGTTTTGGGAGTCTGAAAAGAGTTAAAAGATGACTCCATGGGGTTCCTTTTTCGTAGGTTTATAGATCCTGAAAAAGGGATAAAAGTGTACTCTTCGGTCAAAGTAACTTGTTCAAAACATGATAAAAACTTGCTAACAGTTGTCGAACTTATAAAAACACCATAAGAAGGATTAAGCATACCTGTTTCATAGTAAAAATGAAGAATATCTAGGTAAAAATGAAAAAATGAATAAAATAATGAGAAAATTACCATAAATATTCAAAATAACTTTTCATTTTCACTATTTCACATTTACCTTCAACAGTGAGTATGTGGAGCCCTTTTTCCCTCGATATTCTGTAGCTGATTGTGGAAAATCTAGGGAACCATTTCAAGTTTTGTTGCTTCCAAGTAGGAACTAAAACCTTTCTCTATCTTTCCACAATTCATGTTAGTGTTTTCATGCAAAATTTTCATGGTTTTGAGACCCCCGGGGTTCATAATAAATGCGTTGGGAACAACACACCCCCTTTGTGTTCAAAAAGGCATTGTACCTAAGTAGAGAAACACTGCAGACATAGGTGCAATGATCTGGCAAGCCCCGCTGAGGTGTGTTGGGCGCATTTGTCCAAGTTTTCTTTCAGTATTGCCTCAAATTTTGTTAGATTTTTCGCATGGGAAAGAGCCTAGTGGATTCCTTATTGATGTTTCAGGTACCCATTAGCACAAAATGACTTTCATTTGGACATAAAGAGAACATGAGGATAAATATTTGAATGCGGTAAATGACCCTCCTACCATCCAGGCGCTTAAAAATCGTGGGTCATTAAAATTATTTTGGCTTCCTGATATGAGGCAACAAAAAGAGTTATTGAAATACCTTGTCTATTCATCGGATATTCATGCACAAGCATTCAGGTTTAGGGAAAATATACTCAAGATATAGGTGGAGGATATTTAATTTCTGACAAGGTTATCAAAGTGAGGTGCCCCTATCTCTCTTCTAGGTGGAAGAAGTGGCAGTTAGATGGTGAAAGACTATATCGCTACATATCACAGACCTGATGATCCCTTCCTACTAGGGATGGAAATATCAACATAAAGGATGTGACCTAATTACCTTTAGGAACGATCTTGTTCATTATTGAAAGATTGGCAGGTATCTCAACACTAAATGGAGTGAACAAATCATACATGCAATATAATATAGAGCGTATAGAGCCGACAATATTCAACTTGAGTGAGAGTGTTTTGGTCAATTTGAAGGAAAATCTTATTAAAGAAAAGGAGGGGAAGTTGAAGAACATCAACTATGGTGCAATATTAATCTCTGTTGCTTTAAATAGGGTACCATTAATGCAGCCTCACATATTTTACTTGAGCCCATTGATATGAGGATCCCACACATGAGGAGGTGGATATAACACATGAGTGGACATCTAGGTCCATCGACAATCAACTTTTCACCAGACTTCTTTGGATAGTTGTGAAAAAAAGTCATCATTATTGATGATTATCCTTACACAGGGATGGATTATTGTAATGATCCTGAGCTCGAGTTAATTGAGGGTAAGAAATGGGATGCATGAGGTAAGATACTTCGACCGTTAAGTTTTTGAAAATTTCACAATTTATTTTTGTATTTTTTGATGTTCTCGAGTCTAAAATATTTGATGTTTTCATGTAGATATCAGAATTGTTTGACCAGTAGGTGTTACATATCTCCATATCATAGAGAGACAACCACATGAGGAGGTAGTGCGAACAATACAATTCATTGTGGTAAGACAGGATGTGCTATGGGATCTTGAGGTAGTTTAGATCCTATCAGAGGTGGAGCGCCACATGGAGGGACTAACATACAATATTGATAAGACCATGGTCGATCAACTTCCATTGCACCTTCAATGAAACCATATTCGAGTGCCTAGTTGTATTGTTCGATTAGTTCACAAGATAGCTTGTACATTGTCATTTTATCATGAGCACCATTGATTTGTCTACTTAGATTTTCTGCAAGTAGTTTTTATATGGGCGATTTAGCCATATGTGTCTTGGGTCACACATTTGTAAAACAAAACTTATATATATATTCAATGTTTCCTAGTTCCTATTCTACTTTCAATACGATGTGATGTGATTTGAAAATTTTCTACATTCATTGCAAATGTCTATATAAAACAAATTAGCTAGGGCATCTTCTAATGTGTTAAGATTTCTAGAAATATATTCATATCATATGAAATCAAAATTCCTTTCCAGATGATGCACTCTCAAAACCATGCAAAGGATGGTGAGATTTATCACTGAATAGATATTAGTGAGATGTAGTACTACGAGCTGTGAGTCAAGCCTGATGACTATACGGTGGATACCATGTAAAATAACATCAGATAGTATCTCAACCACTACATTATACTCATTTATGTTTTTGGTAGAGTGACCAATGCATATCCTTTTCATGCTCACTAACTTGCCACTTGGAGCAAACATAGCCCACAATGAGAAGGATAGGTTCCGAGTACTATGACTAGTAGCATTGGCATAACCAATAGACGATTCTAGAGATGTTGACTTATGCAATCCAAAAGTAAAAAGAATCAACAAAAACCATGGGAAACTTTGAAAAACACACTGCAAACATATTTAACACACCTATAAACAGCATGTGCACAATGTTCTATGCATGGGATCATGCATAGTAATTTTTGAGGTACAACCCATTTCTAGGATGTGCCAGTGGAAACCTATTGAGATATACTAACTCATAAGCCCCTTTTGCAAGGACCCACTTGACAATGTATGGGACCAACAACATAGGCTAGAAATTTCTTAGACCTAAGTTATCGACCTCCCAGTCATATAAGAGAACCATATCTCCTTCCAAGAAGATTCCAGGCTTGGCACTTTTTTCATATTGTGCTTTGATGCATCCTTTATGAACTTCATTGGCTAATTTGGCATCACGCCAGGTTTCATTCATATGAATTAGATATAAAGGATTCTCATCCTCTACGGAAGTAGCAAGAAGAAGTTTGATATATAGTTTCAATGATGGAATTTCACATTCAATGGGAAGGATCGCTTCCATACCATAAACCAACTGGAAAGGTGTGAATCTGGTAGCAATGTTAATTGAGGTTTAGTATGCAAACAAGGCGACAAAGAGAAGCAAGTTCCAATCCGATTTATGGAACCCTATCATATGTTGAACCATCATCTTAAGAAGTTTTTTGATAGCCTTAACTAGTTTGTTAGCCTGAGGATAATAAGGAGTGGAATTTTCATGTGAAAGTCCCAATTTGGTAGTTAATTCGGTCATCATATGATTCCTATGATTTGTAACTATTGCTTGTGGAACACCAAACCTAGCAATAACATGGTTGAAGAAAAAGTATGCAGTTTTTTTCCAGTGTTGTTATATGTAGGCATTGCTTCGACCCACTTAGTAAAGTAGTCAACAATGACAATGATATATCTGTGCCCCCTAGCCAAGTGAGGGCTACATGTCATAAAGTCAATGACCGATTTTTCAAAGGGACTAATAATGAAAACAGGTTAGGTGGAGCACATATTTTACAATCATGGATCTGGTATGCATGACACTTTTGGATTGTGAGGATACAATTGCGGAAGATAGTGGGAAAAAAGTAACCAACACGTAAGATTTTTCCAGTGTAACCATATAAATGTCCACCGCATGCCCCCAAGTCACATTCATTCAGGACTTTCTGAATCTCCTCAAGAGTGATGAACCTCTGTAAAATCATATCGATACCATGACAATAAAGGGTGTCATTGATAATCATATAATTTCTGGATTGGTACCAGATATGTCACTTCTCAGAGCGAGAGGTATTAGGATGGAAATTTTGGATCTAGAGAAAGATCAGAAAATATCCATACCATGCATCAGATGATGAGATAAAAAACAATGACTCATTGGGGATAGAATCTTTAGATGTCGATTCAACATCAAGGGAAGGGAGATCACACATTAACTTGATGAAAAGCAAGGATTTCTTCGACTTGGATTTGATGAATTCCAGGTCGAAATCTTGGACAATAATGATCCATTTGGATTATTTTCCCTCCAGAAATTGACGTGACAATATATATGTCACAATGTTGCAATATGAAATGACCGTAGTTGTCCAAAGCAAGTTGTAATGGTGAAATATATGGATGGCTTGAACGACTGCCAAAGGTATCTTTTCTACAAGAGTATAACAGATCTCGACCATATCATTGAATTTATGAATCATATAATAAATGAGATGTTCAGTTCCCATATCATATTCTTGGACCAACACCATAACTATATTAGAGACATGAAGTAGTTGCGCTGATAGTCAGGGGGGATATAAGAGAGATGCCCAAACCAGTACATATTTCAAGGCATCAAACACTTTCTGTGCAGGGTCATCCCAATGGAATGGGATCCCTTTATTTAGTAAGTGATTAAATATTTTTGTCAGTTCAACATAGTTAGGGACAAACCTCTTCAAGAAATTAGATTTCCTTGAAGTCTTTGTAACTGAACAAGGGAAGAGGGTGCAGGAAAATCAATGATTTCCTGTAATTTTAAAGAATCAATATGAATTCCTTGTTTTGAAACAAAAAAAACCAAGGTGTTGACCAGAACTGACACAAAAATCACATTTATGTGGGTTAAGTCAAATGTTATAATGTCTACAATAGAGAAAAATGGCCCATAAATTCATGGGGCGATTAACCTAACACTTGGAGTGAGTAGGGAGATCTTCCAAATATGTTTGCACGATATGCTTGATGTCATGGAAAGCATAATTCGTCGAACGTTGAAATGTGGCCCTTGCATTCTTTAAACCAAAATGGAGCTTTCTATAAGAAAAAGTACCCAGGGACAAATAAATTCAATTTTAGGTTGCTCCGCCATGAGAATGTTGATTTGATAATCCATCCATACATCCATGGAATAAATCTCTCAACCAATGCAGTCATCAACAATTTGGTCAATAAACGGTGTAGGATAGTTGTCTTTTGAATAAGCATGATTTACATCCTGATAATAGACACATACTCAGATCGTGCCATGTTTCTTCATGACAGGGACAATGTTCGATACTTGTTATCACTCTGATAATTCTTTTTAAGTAAGAAGAAAGAAAAACCAAAGGTAACCACAAGCCACTTTTGGAAACTAGGACCTAGCCTTCCTAATGCTCAGAGAGGGCTCTCTCTATAAGATTTAACTTTGTTTTAGTTAAGATAATTTCAGGCTAGTTATTGCTTCCACTTGGGTTTTGTTTTGAAAATTTGGTGGTGGGATCACTTTACTTAAATTAAAAGAGGATTAGCTTCTACCATTGGGATATGGAGTCAGATGTTTGACAAACAAGACTGGATTTGGTTCTAAAAATAGGCTCTATAGGGAAAGATAGAAGAGTTGTTGTAGATCTTAGAGGCTAATGGTGAATGGCTTTAAATCGGATCTAGGGAGCTAGGATGGATATTGGAAGGAATAGAAGAAGTCAACCGGGATGGGAGAACAATTAATGGTTCTCAAATCTAGGTTTTAGAAGAAAACATGTAAATAAATTACTTTGCAAAACAGAGTGTAATTAAACAAATTATGTATGATATTTCCAGTTAATTCATTTAGGTTTTAGAACACATTTAAGATTATGAAAACACAAAAGAAAGGTAACACAATAACACAAAGAAAATAATTCACTGCAAATGGCTCATCTCATGAATCATGTAGCGAAATGATTTTATTACTTGCTCCGATCTGTTGACTTGAAAATAGTACAATCACCCTTAGGTTTAAAATCACAACAACTCTACAAATGTAAAATAATCCACCCTAATACTTCGAATTTTGAAGTATTTATACAAAAATTTTATTACAAAATATCTCAAACTAATTCGAGAATTAATCTAGGAAAGGAAAATATCTTCTTGCAAGAAGATAGAGACAACTATTGAACTGTTTCATGCTATCCCTTTTATTTTGGTTCTGTTGGTTGTTATGCTTTGATTTTTAGCCCTTTATGCTGGCAGGCTGTTTGGATTTAACGCTGGATAGTCTGTTTGAATTTCTTCTTTCATCTGATACTCTTTCACCTGATACACTTTGACTGTGGTGACTTGTCTTCATCCTTTTACCATGCTCATTTACTTTTCACTGTACATTTATAATTTTATAGTTTATAATTAACTGTGTTTTTACTACAGTAAATCATTTAGTTTTTTCCATGCTTCTTCATATTGTAATGGGATTTTGAGCATTTTCCTATATATCCCATTAGCCTTTGTATATTTTGCAAACGTAAGCTTATTGATAAATAAGTGTTTCACCTCATGCTGAAGGTAAAACAGATTTTTAAAAGTATGGTATAATACTTTGCGAGTTGGTATACCAGTCATTGATGAGGTATTTGCCTGTTCTTTGGCCACTTCCCTGATTTTATTGTCTTAGTCCTCTTGTGTCATCAATTTATCATTTATGACTAAGGGACTAGGTAGTCCCTTTTCTCTCAAAATCTCAAACTTGGTCATAAACATATCAAGGGCTAGTTTCATGGTTTGACACTTATCTTCTAAATTTAACATTAAATTTCTCTTAGTTAGAACCCTCTTGACTTCCAAAATGGTACCTATCCTGTCAGGTATGTCAATTTCTTGTAGCTCATATTTTTTCTTAGAGTTGAGGAATTGAATAATTCTTACTGCTTCCTCTGGCATTTCTCTAAGCTCTTCTTTGACATTGTGGATGGTTTCTGTAGCCTATTTGATTAAGTCTATCTGCTCAAAAATTACCTCGATAGATGGCCAAATATCATTGAGAGAGTCAATGATATTAGCCCATAATAATTGTTTGGCCTTTCCCAAAGGCTCACTTAGTGTTAACTCTTTCTCTAGGATTTTTACTCTCTCATTTATTCTAGTAAGCTTCTGTTGTTCTTCCTTATGCATGATCTGGGCTAACCTGCAATTTGTCTCGAGGCTGGTAGGTTTCTATTTTAACTTTTTCATTTCATTAGTTTGAATGGGCATTTCCTCCATTGTCTTGACTAGCCTATTTTCTTCATCACTTGTGGTACTTGTTGTTGTTGATGTCATTGTTGATGTAGTTGTTGTTGCTACTGGCAGTGCAATGGCCTTTCGACTAGTGGGAGCTAATGCTGCTGCCAATGTGGAAGGCACAATTGTGGTCACTATAGGAATGACAGTTGGAGGAGCACTATCTAGACCAACTTGTTTGAGGTGGATCAAGTTGTCTAGTTCCTTTTCGATTTCCTTCAACTGGTCATTGAGTTGCAACACCAATTCCATCATTTCTTCATGATTTGTTTGGATTTCTAAGACTTATTTCATTTGAGGGTGCTGTGACTGAGGTAGTTTGAGTTGTTTCTTAAGGGCTGCAATGTCTTCATTTTTCATCTTAATTAACTATTTAGCAGCCTTGATGTCCTTTGGGTCATGGCCCAGCTCAATGATCAAGTCTTCTAAGGATTTGATCCTTGTGTCTTTGGCACTGGAAGATGCTTTTTCTAGTTTGTATTGGTCTATCACATTGTCTAATGAGTCCTTGAGCTTGAATGCTACCATTTCTTTTGCTGTGAGGGTGGACTAGATCATCTCTCTAGCCTTCTTGTGAAATTCTATTTGATTTGTGGGATGCACATCCCTGGCTAAGACCTCAAAGTTGGTCTTCTTATAGTCTGCTGTGGTTTTAGGCTGCTATACAGTAGGCTGTAGGAAAGACACCTGCATTTTACCTTCTTTAATGTTAAAGGCTAACATCAATCTACTTTGATTCACTGGTGTCATCTGCATGTACTTGGCATAATTGTCTACCTTGAGCTTTTCATTCCTCATTTTCATCTCCTTTAATCATTCCTTGGTATCTGCTTCCTTATCAGCTGGCCTAACAAAGGAAGACACCTCCACACTCTTCTGTCTCTGTATAATCTGGGTGTTTGAAGAAGAGGGTTGTTGAGTTTCTACTGATGCAATAGTCTTAGTTGTTTGTCTACTCCTTTGCCCCATTGCATCAATATCAATCATTTCTGCTGATGCAATGATTTTTTCCTATTTAGACACAAGAGTCATTATGGGCTTTTAACTTAGTTGGAATAGCTGATCAGTGGTGTCCATAGCAAAGCTTGATGCTTCCTCATTTATTTTGGGATTCTTCTCCTCATTGATAGGAGTTTGAATGATGGGAGGGATATTCATTGGCTCTTCCAACTCTGGGACCTGCAAGAAAGAGCTTTGGTCAAATTGTTTCTCCAAGTCAATCATGGTGTTCTCCACATCCACCATTGTGATGTCCATATCTATCAATGTGTTCTCTACCCATTTTGACTGATTAGCATACTGTTCTATGATAGGTCTTGGGTAGTGGATGTAAGGTCCCAACTTGAATTTTTGCTTGAGTTTGTTTATAACCCCATGAGGGTCATAATTCCAAATGAAACTATTCTTGAATTTGAATTTCTGGAGAATATTATCAGCTTCAGGCCCAGCCTCTCTGGTGTTCTAGATGAAAGGGCCCATTTGGTTTTTCATCTTAAACTGTGTCTTCTTCCTAACATCTAGGAATTTGACCTCATCTGTACCTATCATTTTTCTGAAGTATTCCAGGGAAAATATTCTCATTGGTAGATACTTAGGCAATTTGTAGGGGGGAAATTCATAACCATAGATCCTAATTTTAGTATGATTCTCGTAGAGGTACCAGTCTCCTACTCTACTATTTTTTGTCATTTGCAATACTCTTTTGATCTCAGTATTGATTCTAGGTTGAGTGCTAAAAGTCAGCATGCTCATGACAGGGTGCACAAAACAATATATGAAGTCTTTATATGTGAATGGTGTATTATACCTTTGGACCAAGAGTTTCTAGTAGATGACTAATCTTTCCTTTCCCCTGGTATCTGTTTTCTGAATCTTCATTGGGAACTTGTCCGTTTGATAATATAGGAACATATGAAAAATCACTGAAGAGTATTTGAAGACTCTTTCAGTGAGCAATCTAGTGAAATGTTCATGCATTTTGTCTACAATGAATTGGGAATAATCATACAAAATGGCAGGAGGCTAGCCTGGAGTGAATATGGACAAGAAGGCCATGATTATTTCATCCACAAACTCGTCTGATGTGAATCCTAGGATGTTTGAGATCATGGTGATTATTCTCGTACCAGTCTCTAAGAAAATAGCATAAACATAGGGTGGAATGCCTTTAGGAGTATGGCGCTCCTCAATGATGAAATTTTGAAAATTTTGTTTGATCTTAGCTGGGTCCAATGTGGTGTATAGGTCTAATAGGTGTGCAATGGACAAAGGGGTCAAATTGTGGCTGGGCTAGATTTGAAGCATCTGGTTGATGGATTTAGTAGAAACTGAAAACAAGAAGTCCTGGTTTGGAGCAATTATAGCCCTTTGGCTAGGGATGTAAGATATATGGTAGAAATGTACAATTTCTGGGAATGGATGGGCTTCCGAGAATGTATAATTGGGTAGATTTGAGTCCCAAAGGTGGATATCATCTGCTTTGTTCAAGAATCTATCGTTGGCACAACAATGGATTCTCAGAAGGTTGTCTTGGGTGACTGTGTCTTTGATTTGAAAATATTTGTCTGCCAGGGCTAGGTGGTCAATGTCTAAGTGAGGGGTTGTCACTGGTCTAACATCCATAGAGGTTGGGGCAGCCATTTCTATGATAAAAAGTGGAAATTTGGACTTTATATGGCTTTGGGAGTGAATTTTGAGTAATTGAATAACCAGGGTAGGGTATGAGCTGGTTACAGGTTGGGGTTCTAGTACTTTGGGAATGGGAGACTCTCAAATAAATTGAAATTAATCAAATTCTTTCAATTATTTTAAGAATTTAATGTTCTTTCATTAGAGAGAGGACAATTATGGTTTTATGCTTAAATACCTAGAATTTACAGTCGGGGCTGCAACTGGTTTTCAATTGGGGTTTGCAGAGGGCTTTGGTAGCTAGGATGGTGTGCAGTGGTGGCATCAAAAGGCTCTGATGGTTGAAAAATTGTCACAGGATTTCATAATGTGCAAGTGCCTGAGAGGTTCAATAGTGCGATTTGAGCGAAAAAAGGTGAAAATGGGGGTCAGAAGGCTTTTAACTGCGTCCGATTGGAAAAATGGTGGGGAATGAATGTTTTATGAACAATGTTGGTTTTCATTTTGGTGAGGAGGTGGTTTTGGAGGCTATCACACCGCTTATGGGGGTCGGGTGGTATTTTTCTGGGGGAACGCAATCTATGTCAGAGGTTGACACGTAGGCAAATGGACCTTGAGAAAAACTGCCCATATCGTATGCTCTCGGGCTATTAGAGGTAGGACATCGCACGAGCATGATATAGGTGATGGCTGTTGGATCTGGGAGTGGATGATTAGATGACCATCGCGTGGGAAAGTTGCACAGATGGACGATTGGGTGGAGGTTAGTGGGACCCATGTGCTTTAATCATTTTTTAGAGTAATTAACCCATGCTTAATCACATATTTAATTAACCTGTGGAATTCTGGGGGTAGCGGGGTTAGTTTACCTCACCAGGGTGGCAGGTTAAACTCGAGTTTAGTCGGGGAAATGGTTAAGTGGTGGAGTTAGTGAGACGGGGGATTTTTAGAGTTAAGATAAATGGTTTAGAGGGGCTTTGGGTAATTATTGAAGGGAAAACATGATTTTAAAAAGGGGGAAATGGGTTTCACACTTAGGGGAATGGATTTTAGGAGTATTTGACTAGGGAAATGTGTGAAAGTAAGGGGTAGGAGTAAAAATGAGGGGGAAGGGGTTTTCATAAGCCATGAAGGGGTAAAAGGGAAATTAGTGAGTATAAAGAGGAGGTGAAATGAAATTAAGGGGTAGTTAGGCAAATCAACTTATGAGCATGCTTTTTTCATTGATAACTGCTCCTGCACACTTGAAACACATAGCTAAGCATGATAGTAGTACTTATGCTCCAAATGAATTGTAATTCTGCAACCTTTCTTTACTTACCCTTTTACCTACCCTAACATTTTTTTCTTCACTTTGGTGGGTGCACTTAAGCTAGAAAACCCTTTTCTTTCCTTTTCTTTTATAAAACAAACTATCTACTTCTAACCTTATATCTTCTAAGGGATCAAATTAAACTGATAAGCTCATTTTATTTCTCTGCCTATCTAATGATATGCCAAGATTAAACTGTTTGGTTAGATTTTTATTCTCTAACTATAAACATGAAATTCAAAGCATGAAATAGTCAAGATTAAGCAGTTTGACTATCATGGGTTGTGGCATGTATGACAAGCTGTACACAACCATTATTTAAGACAATAAAGTAAAAATTAGTGGCACTTGGACTTGCACACTTTCATGATATGTTTTTTTGTTTGGGGTTCATGTTTTTTTCATTTTTGTATTTTTTGATCTTTTCTTATTTTTCTTGTCATTTGATATTTCTTTTAGGACATAACCTCTTCACATTTTTTAATTTTAATATGGAAAACATTTGCAGAAAGCAAAGGTATGTACAATATTACAAGACTTAACCTCAGCCAATTCAAAATTATGAATCCTATCACTATAGGACTCTAATAGTGGCTCCACATGGGGATGGCATTTTTTGGTGAAATGTCAAGAACTATGAAGATCAGTAGCCTTTGAATTGTGACTGTAGTTACCTTGTGAACTATCCTTCTGTGATTCTGCTTTATTGATACTTATGACAGTAAATCCTCCAAAGCTCAGGGCCTTCTCTCTGGGCTTCAACTTCAAAGGATTACCATCAAATCCAATCTACACTCTACAATGTTATGTACAATGATGCAAAGTAAAGTGAACTATTGTGAGTCAGTGGAAAAATAATGCTCCAGCATCCTACAATTAACAGGTCCTCCTAGTAGATTTGATCCATCTATGTTTGTCAAGAAAAAGGCATTGTTGCCTCTGTAGCCATAAATGACATAAAGCCCCTGGCACAAAAAAATCAATTTTTCCATGCTTTCCTTTGTCTTCTCTCCTTGAATCCCACTTAATAACTTTATCTCCTATGTAAAAATAATTTTCTTTAGTATTTTTATGAAGGACTTTTTGGATCTTTTCTTGGATTACCTATGATTTCACATATACTTCTTCTTTGGTCTGTTGCAGGTGTATGGTTTGATTTATTCTTCTCTGAATATCATTTGGTTCCCCCTGTAATTCCTGGAGGATCTTCATGACTGGAAATCCCAAGGATGATGGGAAAACTGCATCCATCTCGTAAACTAATTGATAGGGTGATGTTCCAATGGACTTGTTAGTAGTCAGTCTATCTTCCCATAAGGCATCGACTAACTTCTTGTTCCAAGTCTTCTTATTATCTTCTAGTAAATTTTTAATAATATTGGCCAGGCTTTTGTTGGATGACTCTGCTAGTCCATTATATTGAGGGTAATAGGTTGTGGAATGGCCAAGGGTGATGTGGTATTTGTTATAGAAATTTATCATTATTTTGGATTTAAAGGTAGCTACATTATCAGTAATGAGCTTCTGGGGACATCCAAATGTTGACAGGATATTACTCTCTATGAAGGAGATTATGATAGTGTCTGTGGCTTGCCTAGAAGGTATGGCCTCTATCCATTTGGTAAAATAGTATGTGGTTATCAGAATCCACCTATGCTGAGCTGAGGAAGCTGGATGTATTTCTCTAATGAAATCTAATCCCCATTGTTGAAATGGAATCTCAATGGAAATTGGTTCAAGAGACAAGGGTAAAAGTTTTCTCTTTCCATAAAAAATCTAGCATTTATGACAGGAGGTCACATGTTTTTCAACATCTATAAACAAAGTAGGCTAATAGAAACTAGCCCTCAGAATTTTTTCAGCAATACTCTTCTGGTACAAGTGTCCTCCACAATCCCTTGCATGAAACTCTTGTAAAAACTTGTCAGCTTCATCTTTCAATAAACAGGTTAAAAGAATACCACTATTTCCCTTCCAATACAATGAACTATCTATAACACAATATCTTAATGACTTCATTTTTAAGAATCTAGCTTTAGTTCTTGTTAATCCAGGAGGATCTTATAGGTTTAGTAATACAAATGTAATATCTGCATACCAAGGTGAATCAGTAAAAGGTTCACTGATCGGTGGAGTCGCCATCTCGTCCTGATCATCAAGGGCACTAATGAAGTTGATATCAAGGGCCGACAGTTTGATTCAGCCATGAGTTTGGATAAACCTTGGCCTTTAATGAGCATGGTGGGCTTTATCTCTATGTCATATTCCAATATTGTGGCAATCCATTTACCTCCTTTACCTTTAGGTCCATTTTGAGTCAAAATGTCCTTGACTATAGAGTTTGGAACATAAGCAATAATATGAGAGTACATAATGTACACTTTGAAGTCTTTGATTGCCTTAACTAAAGCTAATGCCTGTTTTTCTGTGATATTGTATTTGAGTGTGGCATCTCTTAAGGACTTACTAAAGAATGCTATTGGTTGTTCATATCCTTGGTTGTTCTTTTGCAGCAAGACTGTTGGAATGGTGTGTTCTGAAGCAAAAGAAAAAATAATAAAATCTTTGTTAAATTCAGGACTAATCAGGTCTGGAGTTTTGGTTAAAGCTCCCTTAATTGCTTCAAGGGATTGTTTGGCCTCCACTGTCCATAATTTTTGAGTCCTTTCTTAACATGTTATTTAACTTTCTAATTAATTCTATTAGATTTGAGATGAATCTCCTAAGAAATTTTCTCTTACTTAGAAACGATTGTAGCTCTTTAATGTTTAGAGGATGGGAAATGGTCAAAATGGCTTCTATTCTAGCAGTTTCTATCCTAATCCCATTTTAGATATGATGTGTCCTAACAGATTTCCCTCTTCTAGATCAAAAAGTGTCTTTTTAGGATTTAAATAAATCCCAAATTTCCTGCATTTGATAAATACTCTTATGAGGTGGTCTAAGTGTTCATTGTCAAATTTAGAGAATACCGTGATGTCATCATGGTCTAATACTAAGAAATCATGGATCTCGTTGGAAAAAGCTATATCCATAGCTCTTTAAAATGTGGCACTTGCATTCATTAATCCAAAGGGAATCTTTAAATGCATGAAGGTACCCCAAGGAGTAGTAAATGCAGTTTTGGCTTGGTCCTCAGGTTGGACTATGATCTGGTTACACCTAGAGAATCCATCTAACAGAGAAATCCTAGATGAGCCTACTAACCTCTACAATATATGGTCCATTTTCAGCAAGGGTTAGTTTTCTTTTAAGGAGACCTTGTTTAAGTTTCTAAAATCTACACAAATTCCAATTTCACCTATCTTTTTCCTAGTTGTAACTAAGTTTGAAATCCAGTCTGAGTATCTAATAGGGGCTATTATTTGGGCATCAAATATTCTTTTAACCTCTTTCTCCATGGATGGCATAAGAATTGGGTTTATCCTCCTAAGTTTCTGTTTGAAAGGTTTATGATCTTATTTTAGAGGTATTTTGTGTTGGATTATGCTGGTGTCATAGATTTTAAGTCTTCATAACTCCAGGCAAATACATCCTGGAACTCTTTAAACATATTGACATCCTGGAACTCTTTAAACATATTGATATATTTGACCTTTTCATCTGGGGGTAGGGCTTTGGATATCTTAATGATCTTAGGATTATCTTCAATTCCTCTGTTACACTCTTCTATGTCAGTTCTCAGAGGCTCCATCTTGGGTTTCCTAGCTACATCATTAGAGTCAAACAAATCTTCCAAAGGTACTAATACTTTAGGCAAGAAATTATTTTTCAAATTAAGGATCTCAGGATCATCATCAATTATTTCATATATCTCTACATTTTCTAAACTATCTATTTCTACTCTAGTAAATTTAGTTGATTTAGTTACATAAAAAATATTTACATCTCTGCTACTTTCTATATTATTGTCTATTGTATGGTCAGTAACTATCTTGCAATTCTGAAATTCACCTTCATTGTTCATGAAATCATAGATCTGAGAATCGTGGGAGAAAATCTACCAATACTTGAGGTTATATGGTATAACAAGCCTATGTCTGACTTCTGCAGTGTATTGATGGTTGGGTTGAAATGGAAATTTACAAGTACTGGCAAAGGTGGCCAGACTGTGGGCATGCATGTTTTGTTTTCTAGGAATGGAAACAAAGTTTGACTCCAGGAGGTCTTTGATCAAGTCTAAAATAGTATCCTTATATCGACCAAGCCTAGGTTTATTGACAGAGTATTCACCACTAATCTGTTTAATAATCATCTCTGAGTCTCCCATGATGGAAACTCTTTTGGTTCCCAATTTCCTAACCAATTGTAACCCCAGAATTAGGGCTTCATATTCAGCCATATTATTGGTACATTTGAAGTTCAATCTAAAAGCATGTCCCTCAGCATGATTGCTCTCTTTTTTGAATTTAAGTATTAGGGGGTTTACGCAGTGCATTATATTAGATATCATTTTGAATTTCAACCATGTTAAGTAAGTCATTCACGTATGACCATTTCCATGAGAGGTAGTCGTAAGTGACTAATTTCTCATGATTTTTGAATAGTTCACTTAGCACTCATTGCATCAGGTGATGCTCACATGGGTGAAGAAGTGGGATTGAAACCAGTGAAATGAATCACATAGCATCAATCATCACTTTCGGGGCTTGCACCCGGTAACCAGGACTTCCCGGGAGGTCACCCATCCCAGATCTCCTCTGGCTCAAGCAGCTTGAGCCAGAGGAGATCTGGGATGGGTGACCTCCGGGGAAGTCTTGGTTACCGGGTGCAAGCCTCGGAAGTGATGAATGATGCTATGTGATTCATTTCACTGGTTTCAATCCCACTTCTTCACCCCTGTGAGCATCACCTGATGCAATGAGTGCTAAGTGAACTATTCAAAAATCATGAGAAATTAGTCACTTACGACTACCTCTCATGGAAATGGTCATACGAGAATGACTTACTTAACGCAGTTGAATCCCAAAATGATATCTAATATGATTACTCTCCATATTATGGATCCACACTCCTGCACCAGCCCCTAATATGTTGACAGACCCATTAAAGTCTAGATGCCATAGTGATTCATGGAATATATTGTCACTATCAGTTGTTTTGTATTTAAGGTCTTTGGATATGATTTCCTTTTTATCATTTCTGCATTGTATAAGATGAAAGAGTCCATATTTGAATGCATGGAGTATATGGGAAAATTTTGTGGCTTTTCCTCACTACTGACCATGTCCTTCATCAAGGTTTCCCTATATAATTTTCTCGGTTGGCCAAAAACAGATATAGTGGCATAAGACATATCCAACTACAAGGATCCCTGTATCTTTTCTCCCCATGAGTGAGATAGCATCATTCCATATTTTGGTGGGATGTCTCCAACTACAATGTCAATTAGAATGCCCTTTGTAGGGCACTGGACAAAAGTCACACATAAGTCCTTGATCAGACCAAGGCACTTAACCTGGCTGATGTCAAAAGAAAAAAAAATCCTTATAAGGCTTGGTAATGTCTACGTTGAGTCTTTCCATTATTGCCTTTGGCATCAAATTGTGGGATGCCCTTGAGTCCAACATAGCGTTATGAAATTTTTTATCATGAATGTTTAGGCTGATGTAAAAAGGAGGAACTCCCCCTTGTTGATGAATACCATTGGCCTCAGGGCCAAACAATAATTTAGGCTGGTCATCATTCAAATTAACAAATTCCTCTCCCTCTCCTATGTTCAAAGTCTCTGTTATTTGTGACCTATAAGATTCATTCTTTACTAGTTTGGTCAAAGGAACTGATATCTTTAATTTTTCTATTTCATTTTTAATGTTGAAAGGGAGATGAGACTTGTTTGTTTGATTCAGATCTTCCTTAATATGTGCAGTTTGAGTATCCTTATTATGTTTCTTAGTGGTAGGCATTTCAGTCTATGTTTCTACTGTTTTTCCTTGATTTCTCTTATTTTGATTGTTTTCAGTAATTGTCTCTGTTTGGGTTTCAATGGAGGTTATATCTACAATCCTAGGGGTTGAAGTCTCTGGTGTTCCCCTAGGGAGGATTTGCAACACTTTGTTAACTGGAGCTTCTTTTATTATCTTAGTCTGGGTTTGGATGGATCTTTTAATGGGAGTCTTGTTATTCTTCTTACTTCTCAAGCTATATTGTTTATGTACCTCATATATAGCTGACTCATATCCCTGTTTAAAATCAAAAGATTCACCAGATTCTAACTGCAACTATTGCAGCATATATAACTCCTATTCTTCTTGAGTAAGAAAAACAGTGTCTTCCTCTTTGGTTTCTAGTAAGTTAATCTAGGTATCATCCTGTTGTTCTTGGTTCTGTGAATCCTCAATATAGTTCTCTTGGAAGAGGGGCCTAATATGTTGGTTTGGTGTAGCATTCTTTCTAGCACTGGGCTTCTTCCTAAAATTTTGGTTTCTTATTGGGGGTTGTTGTTGTTGATTCTCCCATTGATTTTTCCTCTCCATGTTTACTAACCTATCCATGATTTTTTCTAAACTTTTAGCTAAAACATCTACTTTTCAATATGAAGTGGAAGCTTCCTCTTTAAATACAACTTTATTTTCATTCCGCATTCATGCTTTCTTAGCTAATAGGTTGGCCTCTACACCAACAACATTGCTCTGCATTTGTTCAAGTGTTTTAGGGTTTCTATCCCTTAGCTGGTATGACATGTCAGCACCAAAACCATCAAGGAACTTAATTAATGCTAGGTTAGGTGGAGGCTTAATGTTGGCTAGAATTGTATTGTAGATATTATTAAACCTAGTGAAATAGTCATGAACTGACTCATTAGGAGCTCTTCTAATATTGTCATATTCAGAAAGTATTTGTAATGGGTTTTTCTTTCTTTCCCATCTATCAATGAATAACCTATCAAAATTGGCTAAGTCTACAATATAGTTGGCAGGAAAGGCTTTGAACCATTTCTTGACATCCCCAGTTAAAGTTTGGGAAAACAATCCCATTTGGACATCTGCTTAATCTATTTCATGCAATTCAAAAAAGTCAGACATCTTGTTTGCATGTTGTTGGGTAGTTTCATGACCAGTAGCATCAAACATGAAAATATTACTCTGATAATCTGCTGGCATGGCATAGAGTTGGGCAGGTAGAACAAGAGGAGCATATCTATTTTCCAATGTTGTGATTCTAGTTTGAATTGGGAGTAAAGTTGTAGTGCTTGAGGAAGGACTTGAAACTAATGGAGGTGAACTAGATGATGATGAATATGGTTGATTAATCATTGTCTTAGGTGATTGGATTGTGGTAGATACAATTGGTGAAGTTGTGGTAAAAGAAGCGGTATATACATTGAATGTAGACTGTGTAGAAATTTGAGAGGTTGCAGCAGTAATGGCAGCTAGCTCAACAGATTGATGAAGGTAAGAACTATCTATATTGTTGATCAACGTAGAGGTCAAGGCTTCTAACTTGTCAAAAGCATCCAAGACAAATTTATCTAAATTTGGATGGTTAACCCTTTTTGATTGAATGAGTTGAGTAAACTCAGGGTCTAAGATTGTTTCATGGATGGAATTCTCATATTTAGTTCTAAATAATGAGAGGTCAAATGAAAAATCAAAAGGGATTTCCTCTAAAGTTAAAAACTGTTCAGGGAGTGAATTGGCTTTGGCTAGTTGGCTACTACTTGCCTGATTTTCTTGGTTTTTTGGTTTTCTTAGAATTCTGTCTGGATCATCAACTATAGTTGCAGGGTTTGGATTTGGGTTTTCCCTGGTATAATGAATCTTCTTAGGAGACAGAATTTTAAGTTTCTAAATTGTTTTTATGAAAATTTTGAAAATTTACTTTAGATAATGACCTTAAGAGGCTTGAGATTTAATTTAATGTTTTCTTAAAGTTTTATGAGACCGAGGATTGAAGTCCCCAGTATGGTCGCCAGAAATGTTATCACTCTGATAATTATTTTGAAGTATGAAGAAAGAAAAACCAAAGGTAACCAAAAACCACTTTTGAAGATCAGGACCTAGCCTTCTTGATGCTCAGAGAGGGCTCTCTCTTTAAGATTTAACTTTGTTTTAGCTAAGATAATTTTAGGTTAGTTATTGCTTGCACTTGGGTTTTGTTTTGAAAATTTGGTGGTGGGATAAATTTACTTAATTTGAAAGAGGATTGGCTTCTACCATTGGGCTATGGAGTCGGATGTCTAGCAAACAAGATTGGATTGGGTTCTAGAAACAGGGTCTACAGGGCAAGATAGATGAGTTACTGCAGATCTCAGAGGCTAATGGTGAATGGATTTAAATCAGTTCCAGGGAGAAATTAAGGGTTCCCTAGGCCAAATTTTGGAAGGAATAAAAGAATTCAACCAGGATGGGAGAGCAATTAAGGGTTCTCAAATCTAGGTTTCAGAAGAAAAAATGTAAATAAATTACTTTGCAAAACAGAGTGTAATTAAACAAATTCTGTATGATATTTCCAGTTAATTCATTTAGGTTTTATAACACATTTAAGATTATGAAAACACAAAAGAAAGGCAACACAATAACACAAAGAATAGAAGAAGTCAACCAGGATGGGAGAGCAATTAAGGGTTCTCAAATCCAGGTTTCAGAAGAAAAAATGTAAATAAATTACTTTGCAAAACAGAGTGTAATTAAACAAATTCTGTATGATATTTCTAGTTATTTCATTTAGGTTTTATAACACATTTAGGATTATGAAAACACAAAAGAAAGGTAACACAATAACACAAAGAAAGTACTTCACTGCAAATGGCTCATTTCATGAATCCTGTAGCGAAATGCTTTTATTACTTGCTCCAGTCTATTGAATTGAAAATAGTACAATCACCCTTAGGTTCAAAATCACAATAAATCTACAAATGTAAAATAATCCACCCTAATACTTCGAATTTTGAAGTATTTATACAAAACGTTTATTACAAAATATCTCAAACTAATTCAAGAATTAATCTAGGAAAGGAAAATATCTTCTTGCAAGAAGATAGAGAGAGCTATTGAACTGTTTCATGCTATCCCTTTTATTTTGGTTATGCTGGCAGGCTGTTTGGCTTTCACGCTAGATAGTTTGTTTGACTTTCATTTTTCATCTGATACTCTTTCACCTGATACACTTTGACTGTGCTGACATGTCTTCATCCTCTTACCATGCTCATTTACTTTTTACTATACACTTATAATTTACATTTTATAATTTATTGTGTTTTTACTACAGTAAATCATTCAGTTTTTGCCATGTTTCTTCATCTAGTAACTGGATGTTGAGCATTTTCCTATATATCTCATCAGCCTCTGTATATTTTTCAAAAGTAGGCTTATTGATAAATAAGTGTTTCACCTCATGCTGAAGGTAAAACAAATTTTCAAAAGTCTGGTATAATACTCTACCAGTTGGTATACCAGTCATTGATGAGGTATTTGCCTGTTCTTTGGCCACTTCCATGATTTTCTTATTGTAGTCCTCTTGTGTCTTTAATTTATCATATATGACTAAGGGACTAGGTAGTCCCTTTTCTCTCAAAAGCTCAAACTTGGTCATAAACTTGTCAACGACTAGTTGCATGGTTTGACACTTATCTTCTAAATTTAACATTAAATTTCTCTTAGTTAGAACCCTCTTGACTTCCAAAATGGTACTTGTCCTGTCAAGTATGTCAAGTTCTTGTAGCTCATATTTGTTCTTGGAGTTGAGGAATTGAATAATTCTTACTACTTCCTCTGGCATTTCTCCAAGCTCTTCTTTGACATTGTGGATGGCTTCTGTAGTCTGTTTGATTAAGTCTATCTACTCAAAAATGACCTGGATCGATGGCCAAATATCATTGACAGAGTCAATGATATTGGCCCATAATAATTGCTTAGCCTTTCCCAAAGGCTCACTCAGTGTTAACTCTTTCTCCAGGCTTTTTACTCTATCATTTATTTTGGTAGCCTTATATTGTTCTTCCTTATGCATGATCTGTGCTAACCTACAATTTGTCTCCAGGCTGGTAAGTTTCTCTTTTAACTTGTTCATTTCACTGGTTTGAATGGAAATTTCATCCATATCCTTGATCAACCTATTTGCTTCATCACTTGTGGTATTTGTTGCTATTGATGTCATTGTTGATGTAGTTGTTGTTGTTGCTGGTAGTGTAGTGGCCATTGGACCAGTGGGAGCTAATGCTGCTGCCAATGTGGAAGGGACAGTTGTGGTCATTATAGGAATGACAGCTAGAGGAGCACTATCTAGACCAGCTTGTTTGAGCTAGATCAAGCAGTCTAGTTCCTTTTCCATTTCCTTCAATTGGTCATTGAGTTGCAGCACAAGTCCATATTTTCTTCATGATTTGTTTTGATTTCTAGGACTTCTTTCATTTGAGGGTGTTATGACTGAGGCAATCTGAGCTGTTTCTTAAGGGCTGCAATGTCTTCATGTTTCTTCTTAATTAATTGTTCAACAAACTTGATGTCCTTTGGGTCATGGCCTAGCTCAATGATTAGGTCTTCTAAGGATTTGATCCTTGTGACTTTGGCACTGGAAGATTATTTTTCCAGTTTGTATTGTGTTTTCAAATTTTCTAATGAGTCCTTGAGCTTGAATGCTACCATTTCTTTTGCTGTGAGGGTGGAGTAGATCATCTCTCCAACCTGCTTGTGAAATTCTATTTGATATATCGTATGTAAATCCCTGGCTAAGACCTCAAAGTTGGTCTTCTTATAGTCTACTGTGGTTTTAGGATGCTATACAGTAGGTTGTAGAAAAGACACCTGCATTTTACCTTGTTTGATGTTAAAGGCCGACATCAATCTGGTTTGATTCGGTGGTGTCATCTGCATATACTTGGCATAAGTGTCTACCTTGAGATTTTCTTTCCTCATTTTAATCTCCTTGAATCTTTTCTTGATATCTGCTTCCTTGTCAATTGGCCTGACAAAGGAAGACACCTCCACGCTCTTCTATCTCTATATAATCTAGGTGTTTTAAGAGGAGGGTTGTTGTGTTTATACTAATGCAACAATCTCAATTGTTTTTCTACTCTTTTGCCCCATTACATCAGTATCAATCATTTTTGCTTATGCAATGTTTTCTTCTTGTTCAGACACAAGAGTCATTTTGGGCTTTTTGCTTAGTTGGAACAACTGATCAGAGGTGTGCATAGTAGAGATTGATGCTTCCTCCCTGTTTCTTTTGGGATTCTTCTCCACATTGACAGGAGTCTGAGTGATGGGAGGGATATTCATTGGCTCTTCCAACTGTGGGACTTGCAAGAAAGAGTTATGGTCAAATTGTTTCTCCAAGTCAATCATGGTGTTCTCCACATCCACCACTGTGCTATCCATATCTATCAATGCGTTCTCTACCCATTCTGACTGATTAGCATATTGTTCTATGTCAGGTCTTGGATAGTGGATGTAAGGTCCCAACTTGAATTTTTTCCTGAGTTTGTTTATAACCCCATGAGGTTCATAATTCCTGTAGGTTTTAACCCCATACAGAAATTATCTGCACACGAATTCTAAAACACAGAAAATAAAAAATGTGAGAGCATAACAAATAAAACACATATACATAGATATTTCCCTTGGATCCCAAAACCGGGACTACCAACTTGATTTTTCATTATGTTCCTTTCAATGTTACAATACATATTTTTACATGCCGAAGCATCCAAAACCATGGACCAAAAACCATCGCGTCCAAAACCATGGACCAAAAACCATTGTGTAAAAAAAACATGTGCAAAAATCATGCACAAAACCATAGGTGGGTCCGCCAACCTAACATAGAGGTGAAAACCAAAATTTTCTGGGGTGCTGCCCCGGACCCCATAAAGTGGGGTTACAGGTACACCTCAAACCCCCTGTGATCCCCCCCGCTACACAATCGGCGCAACGAGGGGGGGGGGGGTGGCTCCGCACCCCCTATAACCCTCCGGTTAACTACGTGGGCTAGTCGTGGAAAGAATATAACACAACCCAACATTCTCCCACTTATTGTTTTCTTTCCACAGGGGGCCACAAGAGAGCTTAGTCATTTTTCCAGCCCTGTGTCAGAAAATTATATATTACGAAGCAATGGAACACATAAAATATTGCAGAAATATAAACACAGAAAACGCACAAAACAAGAAAGACACAGATATACGTGGTTCACCCAGTTTGGGCTACGTCCACCCCGAACAGCGAGTCCTTCCTTTCTATTATCCAACAAAATGAAGAGACACAACCTACAGCAAATCCGCTGTAATATCCTCTATTTTCTATCACAGTCTCACCTCTCTGTTTCTCGCTCACAGAATACACATCTATCACACAGCCTCAAATACAATGCCCTCATACAGAGAGAGGGGTTGCCTTCTAGGGCAAAAAAGCCTAAACTAAACATAAGTTCTACCGTCAGATCATCCGCCTAATGAACGGCCCAGATTGACTAGAAATTACTATACTTTTCCAAGGCAATTTTACATTTATTTTTGGCTTCGGGGGCGATGCCCCCGAGCCCCCGCTAGTCCCCGGACCCCCACGTGGGGGACAAGTCCCCCCCGCACCCCCCCGCGTGGAGGGGTGTACAAAACTTCCTGGGGTATACATCCGACTGAAACAAAGACCTTTGAACAATCATGCTCCACACACAACAATCTCCCACTTGGAGAATGATTGTAGCAACTCCACTGCTGCTTCATTTGCTGGACAATGACACCTCTTTGGACCTGGCTGTTTCTCATCTTCATCATCATCCTTGAAGACCAATTGAAACTGAGCATGTTCTCAGTTTCTCCCTGGTTACAACTTTTGTTAGCATATCTGCAGGATTCTGGATAGTGTGTATCTTTTCCAGCTTCAACTCTCCATCTTCCAACACTGATTGTATGAAATGATACTTGAGCTGTATGTGTTTAGTCCTGGAATGAAATGCTGAGTTCTTTGCAAGATGAATGGCACTTTGGCTGTCACTGTATAACGTGCCCATATCATGCTCCTTACCCAAGTCACCCATAAACCTTTGTAACCAAATCATTTCTTTACTAGCCTCTGTAGCAGCAACATACTCTGCTTCTGTTGTTGAAAGTGCAACAACACTTTGGATTTTTGAAACCCAATTGATAGCTGTTCCTCCAACAGTAAATACATATCCTGTAGTGCTCCTCTTGTTATCTCTGTCACCTGCCATATCTGCATCAACATATCCTTGTAAGGAGATGTTTGAACCACCAAAGCATAATGCTTGATTTGTGGTGCCTTTCAAATATCTGAGAATCCATTTCACTGCCATCCAATGTTCCTTTCCTGGATTGTTCATGTACTTGCTTACAACTCCCACTGCATGTGCAATATCAGACCTTGTGCAGACCATTGCATACATTAAGCTTCCAACCGCTAATGCATATGGAACTTTAGACATATAATCCATGTCTTCTTTGGTCTTTGGGCACATTTCCTTACTAAGTTTGAAATGGCTAGCAAAAGGTGTACTAACTGGTTTTGCATTGTGCATATTAAATCTTTTCAACACCTTTTGTATGTACTCATTCTGAGACAATGTTAATTTATGATTTTTCCTGTCTCTGGTTATTCTCATACCAAGGATTTGTTTTGCAACTCCCAAATCCTTCATTGCAAATGAATTTGCCAATTTTATTTTGAGCACATTTATTTCCTGCATGTTAGATCCTGCAACAAGCATGTCATCTACATACAATAACAATATAATATAGCTGCCATCATTTTGCTTTTTCAAATAAACACAATGATCAGAGTGACATCTAGTATAACCTTGTTCAGACATAAACTTGTCAAATTTTAGATATCACTGCCTTGGAGCCTGTTTTAAGCCATACAAGCTCTTCTTCAACCTTCACACTAGTTTCTCCTTCTCTTTCACCTCATATCCTTGTGGCTGCTGCATATATATCTCTTCCTCCAAATCCCCATGGAGAAAGGCTGTCTTTACATCTAACTGCTCAAGATGAAAATCTTCAGCTGCTACAAGACTTAAAATAGTTCTGATTGAAGTCATTTTAACAACAGGAGAAAATATTTCATCAAAATCAATACCTTTCTTCTGTGCAAACCCCTTTACCACAAGTCTATCTTTGTACCTTTGTTTTCCTCCATCTTCTTCCTTCAGCCTATAAACCCATTTATTCTGCAATGTTGTTTTACCTACAGGCAACCTGACTAAGTCCCAAGTCTCATTATGTGCTAAGGAGTCCATCTCTTCCTTCATGGCTTGCTCCCACTTCCTCCTGGTTTCTACCTGCACTGCTTCTTCATAACATTCGGGTTCACCAGAATCAGTCAACAATAAATAATATAATGAAGGAGAGTATCGTTCAGGGGGTCTACTTATCCCGGTAGATCTTCTAACACCACTTTCAGGTGTTTGGGGTGCCTGTTGCTGTTGTGGTGGTTGCTGTTGTTGTGGTTGTTGATTATTATTATTTTCAGTCACCTTTACTTTTTCAGTGATTTCGTCAAGAACTGCGTATTCCTTGTTTTCTTTTTCTTGCTTCTTTTCCTGCAATTGATTCTTATACAAGACCTTTTCATTGAATATTACATCTCTGCTCCTAATGATTTTGTGATTTTAATAATCATATAAGCGATAACCAAAATCATTAACACCATATCCAATAAAGGTAAATTTCTTTGACTTTGCCTCAAGCTTTGTTCTATTTTCTTTATCAATATGGACAAAGGCCTCACAACCAAAAGGCTTTAAAAAAGAGTAGTTTACCTTTTCACCTGTCCATGCTTCCTCTAGAACACCACCATCCAAGGAACTTGAAGGCCCTCTGTTTATTAGATAAACAACAGTATCTACAGCATCTGCCCAAAACTGTAAAGGCAATCCTGCATGCAATCTCATGCACCTTGCACGCTCCATGATTGTTCTGTTCATCCTTTCTGATACACCATTTTCTTGTGGTGTTCTTGAAACTGTCTTCTCTCTATGAATTCCATGCTCTGAATAGTACCTATCAAACTCTTTTCTGCAATATTCACCTCCATTGTCTGATCTAAGACACTTCAATTTCTTTCCTGTCTCAATCTCAACCAAAGCTTTCCATTTCTTGAAAGTATCAAATACATCAGATTTATTCTTAATACAATAAATCCAAGTTTTTCTAGTTGCATCATCAATAAAAGTAACATAATAACGAGAGCCACCGAGAGATGATACCTGAGCAGGTCCCCATACATCTGTATGCACAAGCTCTAATTTTTCATTCTTCTTTTCTTTCCCAACTCTGAGAAATTTGACTCTCTTCTGTTTTCCATAAATGCAATTCTCGCAGAAGTCCAAATCAACATTCTTCAAACCCAGCAACAAATTCCTTGAGTGAAGAATCTTCATCCCCTTTTCACTCATGTGTTCGAGCCTATGATGCCATAATGCTGCATCTACTCCTTTAGAAGTTAAAGCATTAACAGAGTTAGAAATACCATTGCATAAATATAATGTACCAACCTTTTCGCCTTTTGCTATTACCAGGGCTCCTTTGGTGACCTTCCAAGCTTTATCTGTGAAAGTTGTCACACAACCTTCACCGCCTAACTGCCCTGTTGAAATCAGATTTTTCTTTAGATCTGGAACATACCTTACCTCCTTTAATAGCCATTGGTTTCCATTCTGCTGTTTTACAAGAACCTTACCCATGCCAACGATTTTACAGGGTTTATCATCACCCAGACGAACTTGTCCAAAATCTCCTTGAACATAGTCATGAAAGTATTTCTTATTAGGTGTGGCATGGAATGAAGCCCCTCAATCTACCACCCAGGAATCAGTAATATTTTCGAAAGAAAGAATCAAAGCATCTTGTAACACCTCACCTGTCACATTTGCTTCATGATTGTTTTCTTGCTATGCATCTCCTTCTTTTCCCTTTCGAGATCTACAGTCTTTCTTTAGGTGTCCTTTCTTTCCACATTTCTAGCACACTATCCCCGATCTGGACTTGGATCTGCCTTTCCTTGATTTACTGCGATATCTTGAGCTCTTTCCTCTTTCCATTTTTCTTCCTCTAGACTCTGCACTCAAAGCATTTCCCGTTGTCTCACCGGAGCTTTTCTGTCGCATTTCTTCGCTAAGGATAGCACCGACAACATCATCAAACTTTAAAGTACTAGATCCAGAAACAGAGTTACTAATGGCCATTACCAAACCATTCCAACTTTCTGGTAATGAGCACAAGAACAACAGAGCTCTAACTTCATCGTCAAAGTTTACCCCTACAAAACTTAACTGACTTGTAACTGTATTAAAATCATTTAAATGGTTTGCAACAGATCCACCTTCCGACATATTCATATTAAATAACCGTTTCATAAGAAATACCTTGTTTGAGGCCAAGGGTTTTTCATATAGTTTCGACAACGTCTTCATCAAACCCTCTGTCGTGGTTTCCTTCGAAATGTTGAAGGCGACTGATGCAGCAAGGCACAACCGTATTGTTTCGAGTGCCTTTCTATCGAGAAGGTTCCATTCTTCGTCTTTCATACCCATCGGCATCTTTTTTTTTCCGCCCAATGGTAGGTATAGATCTTTCTGATACAGATAATCTTCCATTTGCATCTTCCACAGCGAGAAGTTTTGGCTGTTAAATTTCTCGACCCTAAACTTACCATCTTCCGCCATTGCTCCCACTCGAACCAGGAACCCTTCTTTCCTGCGAGTTTATCAGCCAAATAGACCTTCGGCTCTGATACCAGTTTTTAGAAAATTATATATTACGGAGCAATGGAACACATAAATATTGCAGAAATATAAACATAGAAAACGCACAAAACAAGAGAGACACAGATATACATGGTTCACCCAGTTTGGGCTACATCCACCCTGAACAGCCAGTCCTTCCTTTCTATTATCCAGCAAAATGAAGAGACACAACCTACAACAAATTCGTTGTAATATCCTCTGTTTTCTATCACAGTCTCACCTCTCTGTTTCTCGCTCACAGAATACACATCTATCACACAGCCTCAAATACAGTGCCCTCATACAAAGAGAGGGGTTTCCTTCTAGGGCAAAAAACCCTAAACTAAACATAAGTTCTACCGTCAGATCATCCGCCTAATGAACGGCCCAGATTGACTAGAAATTACTATACTTTTACAAGGCAATTTTACATTTATTTTTGGCTTCGGGGGTGCTGCCCTTGAGCCCCCGCTGGTCCCCGGACCCCCCAGCCGGGGGGGATGGGCCCCCCCGGACCCCCACGGGGGGGACAAGTCCCCCCCGCACCCCCCCGCGTGGAGGGGTGTACAAAACTTCCTGGGGTATACATCCGGCTAAAACAAAGACCTCTGAACAATCATGCTCCACACACAACACCCTGAAATGCCCATTGTCTCTCTACACCAAGAGAACTTCTCACAGCCTATCCTTATAGCTCCCTGTACTAACCCAATACTTGAACACAATCTCTACAACTAAACTACTTTCTTTCTTGCATGAGTGGCTGCCATGTATTCTGCATCTGTAGTTGATAGTGCCACTACAGATTATTTCTTACTCATTCAACTAAGTGCACCTCCAAATAGGTTAAACACATACCCACTTGTAGATCTTCTCTGATCTAGATCTCCAACCCATTCTCCATCAATAAAGCCATGAATATCCAACATTCTGTCCAATCTTGGTCTTCCTTGGTAGCACAAACCATAATTACTAGTGCCACGCAAATACTTGAAAACTCGTTTCACTATTGTCTAGTGATCCTTCCCTGGTTTTGACATAAACCTGCTCAATACTCCCACTACATGTGCAATGTCTGGTCTAGTACAGACCATTGCATACATCAGCCAACCGACTGCACTTGCATATGGAACACGTGACATGTCCTCTTCCTCTTGTTGTGTCTTGGGACACTGTTTAGCAGATAACCTCACACCTACAGGAATAGGAACCTTCACCAGTTTACTATCCTGCATATTAAACCTCTGTAGTATTGTCTCGACATACTTCCTCTGGTTTAACCAGAGCTTCCTCTTTGCCTGATCTCTTTTAATTTCCATGCCCAAAATATAGTTTGCAATACCAAGATCTTTCATGTCGAATTTGGGGGACAATTGGGTCTTCAAATCCTAGATAATATCTTTGTCATTTCCAACCAGCAACATATCATCCACATACAAGACCAAATAAATAACATGGTCACCAATTAATTTAATATACACACAGTGATCTGCTTTGCTTCTGGTGAAGCCAAGTCCCCGTATAAATGTATCAAATTTCTGATACCACATCCTTGGTGACTGTTTTAATCCATACAGCGACTTCTTTAACTTGCAAACCAGTTCTTTCTTACCCTCCACCACAAAGCCTTCAGGTTGTTTCATGTAGATTTCCTCTTCTAGATCCCCATGAAGAAATACTATCTTCACATCCATCTATTCTACCTCAAAATCAAAAGCAACAACAACAGATAAAATTAATCTAATAGAAGTTACCTTGGCAACAGGAGAAAAAATATCACCAAAATCAATTCCCAACACCTTGGAATAACCTTTTGCTACCAATCGAGCTTTGTATTTCTCCACCTTTCCTTCTACATTTGTCTTCTTCTTGAACACCCATTTGCTGTCAATGGGTTTCCTTCCAGCTAGCAACTCCACTAGATCCCAAGCCTCATTTTTGTGCAAAGATGCCATTTCATCAACCATGGCCTCTTTCCATAATTTTCCATCCTCTGAATCTACTGCTTCCTTCACAGCTCTGGGATCATCATCAGTAATAGATAAAGAAAAATTTGAACAGAAAGTAGATGGACTATACCTTTTGGCTGCCTTCTTTCTTGAACAAAAATTCTCACACCCAGAGTTTGTGGCTCTTCATCTTCTAATTCCTCCTCTACTGTAGAGTCTGATTCTTTCTCCTTTAGATCAAACTCTATCTTCTCAGGTTCCTTTGGTTGAACTTCATGTTTAATAACATCTTTCACCTCTCTGAACACCACATCTCAGCTATTCACAACCTTACTTATTACTGAGTTCCAAAGCTTATAACCTTTTAAACCATCCTTATACCCAATAAAGATGCACTTTTCAGATTTACTATCCAACTTGGTTCGTTTCTCCTTTGGAACATGAACATATGCATCACATCTAAATACCCTCAGATGTGAAATAGAGGGTTTCTTACCAGTCCATACCTCCTGTGGAGTCTTATCCTCCAATGCTGATGAAGGTGATCTGTTGACCAGGTAACATGCTGTCTCCACTGCCTCTGCCTAGAATTCCTGTCCTAACCTGGTACCACTGCGCATGCTTCTTGCCCTTTCCATCAATGTCTTATTCATTATTTTTGCAACTCCATTTTGTTGAGGTGTATATGGAGTAGTCTTTTGCCGTGCTATACCACACTTCTTGCAAAATTCTTCAAATTCCTTACTGCAAAACTCTCCACCATTATCTGTCCTCAGCACCTTTATCTTCTTCTCTGTCTAGTTTTCCATCAGAGCCTTAAATTCTTTAAACTTGTCAAAGACTTCATATTTCTTCTTAAGGAAATATATCCATGTATTCCTTGAGAAGTCGTCAATAAATGATACATAGCACATAGACTTACCCAGTGATGGAACCTTCACAGGTCCAAACACATCACTGTGCACAAGCTCTAATATTTGTTTCACCCTTTTACCACCAAAGGGGAAACTCACCCGATTTTGCTTCCCATATACTCAATTTTCATAGAATTCAAAATCCAGAGAGCTATTACTCATACCTTCTACCATACCTTTACCATGAAGTATTTGAAGGGCTTTCTCTCCAATATGTCCAAGCCTTTGATGCCACAACATGGTCATCTCTCCAGAGACCACTAGATTTTTGGCTCCACTTTCAGGAACCATAGAACCGTTGCATCCATCAACAATAGTGCTACCTTGCAGCTTGTACCGAATTCTAGTCCGAACTCCCCACATCAATACTAGTGCTCCCCGAACCACCTTGCAGGTATCCTTCTCGAACACTATTTTTAAACCTGCATCATCCAACTTGCTTACAGAAATTAGATTTCTGGCCAATGCAAGAATATGTAGAACACCCGAAAGTGTTCTAACCCTTCCACCTTGTAACTTCAATTTTACTTTTCTGCGACCAACGATTCTATCCTTCCTATCATCCCCTAAGAAGACATCACCACCATCATATTTCTCATATGGGGAGTGAAGTGAAAGGATGCACCTAAGTCAATCAACCATGCCTCATAATCTACATGTGTACTTGAAGAAGCCAATTACACATCCCCACCTTCATCTGAGGTGGTATTCACCTCTATAGAAGGAGCATCATCAGATCCCTTTCCTTTTTTAGGAGCTTTAGATTTACAGTCCCTTTTGTAGTGCCCTTCCTTTTCACATTTCTAGCACACCGCCTTCATAGGTTTTCCTGGAGATTTAGATCTCCCTCTAGATTTAGATCTCCCACTCGATGACTTATTTTTGTTTATGTTCTGGGACCATCCTCGTACAGACAAGGCATCACCATTCCAGCTCTCCCTATTTTTCTGTCTCATCTCCTCCGTCAGCAAGGATGAGACTATTTCATCAAACTGCAAGGCAGTTGCATTGTTACCTACTACAATAACTAGACTATCCCATGAATATGGTAGAGAACACAACAAACTGATGCACTTATCTTCATCTAAAATTTTAATATCAATAGATGCTAACTGACTTACCACAATATTAAATGCATTCAGATGCTCTGTCACTGAGTCTCCATCTTTCATCCTCAAGTTAGACAGCTTTTTCCACAGGAACAGTTTATTCATTAGGGACTTAGATTGGTACAAAGTCCCTAACTTGTCCCACAAAACCTTCATCGCAGCTTCCCCTGATACATTTAGCAATACTGAATCTGAGACACACAATCGTATTATGCTCCTCACCTTCCGATCCAACTTCTTCCATTCTTCATTGGACACTCTCGTTGGTTTAGTACCTATATTAGCATGATCCACTGATCTTTATCCACCAACATATCCTCCCTCTTAAGTTTCCACAACTCAAAATTCTGACCATTAAATTTCTCGATCTCTATCTTTCCATTGCTCGCCATCTTCTTTCACCACCAGAATTGATCTCACAGATCTCCCATTGAACAGGGTCTACCATAGGCCCAAGCAAAAACCCTTAGCAACAAAGGCATCCCCTTGAAGCCAAAATAGCTCTGATACCAAATGTATATTTTAACCCTGTACAAAAATTACTTGCATACGAATTCTAAAACACAGAAAATAAACAATGCGAAAGCATAACACAAAAAACACACATACATAGAGATTTCCCCTGGATCACAAAACCGGGACTACCAGCTTGATTTTTCATTATGTTCCTTTCAATGTTACAATACATATTTATACATGCCGAAGCATCCAATACCATGGACCAAAAACCATCGCATCCAAAACCATGGACCGAAAACCATTGCGTCCAAAAACATGTGCAAAAATCATGCACAAAACCATAGGTGGGTCTACCCAACCTAACATAGAGGTGAAAACCAAAATTTTCTGGGGTGCTACCCTGGACCCCATAAAGTGGGGTTACGGGTACGCCTCAAACCCCCTGTGACCCCCCCCCCCCCCGCACAATCGGTGCAACGAAGGGGGGAGCTCCACACCCTCTCTAACCCCCCAGTTAACTACATGGGCTAGTCATGGAAAGAATATAACGCAACCCAACAATTCCAAATGAAACTATTCTTGAATTTCAATTGCTAGAGTATCTTATTATATTCAGGCCCAACCTCTCTAGTGTTGCAGATGATAGGGCCTACTTGGTTTTTCATCTTAAACTGTGTCTTCTTCCTAGCAGCTAGGAAGTTGACCTCATTTGCACCTATCATTTGCCTACAGTATTCCAGGGAAAATATTCTCATTGGGAGATACTTAGGCAATTATTAGGGGGGGAATTCATAACCATAGATCCTAATTTTAGTATGATTCTGGTAGAGGTAACAGTCTCCTACTCTACTATTCTTTGCCAGTTGCAATACTCTTTTGATCCCAGTACTGGTTCTAGGTTGAGTGCTAGAAGTCAATATGTTCATGATAGGGTGCACAAAACAATATATGAAGTCTTTGTATGTGAATGTTGTGTTATACCTCTGGACCAAGGGTGTCCAGTAGATGACTAATCTTTCCTTTCCCCTGGTATCTATTTTCTGAATTTTCACTAGGAACTTGTCTATTTGATAATACAAGAACATATGAAAAAGCACTAAAGAGTATTTGAAGACTCTTTCAGTGGGCAATCTAGTGAAATATTCATGCATTTTCTCTGCAATGAGCTGGGCCTAATCATACAAAATGGCAGGAGGATGGCTTGGAGTGAATATGGACAAGAAGTCCATGATTATTTTATCCACAAACTCGTTTGATGTGAATCCTAGGATGCTTGAGATCATGGTGATTATTCTCCTACCAGTCTCTGAGAAAATAGAAAAAACATAGGATGGAATGTCTCTAGGAGTATGGCGCTCCTCAATGATGAAATTTTGAAAAATTTGTTTGATCTTAGTTGGGTCCAATGTGGTGTACAAGTATAACAGGTGTGTAATAGACAAAGGGGTCAAATTGTGGTTGGGCTGGATTTGAAGCATCTGGTTGATGGATTCAACAGAAATTGAAAACAAGAAGTCCTGGTTTGGAGCAATTATAGCACTTTGGCTAGGGATGTAACATGCATGGAAGAAATGTACAATGTTTGGGAATGGATGGGCTTCTAGGAGTATAATTGGGTAGATTTGAGTCCCAAAGGTGGATATCATCTGCTTTGTTCATGAATCTATCCTTGGCCCAACAATGGATTCTCAGAAGGTTGTCTTGGGTGACTGTCTTTGATTTGAAAATCTCTATCTGCTAGGGCTAGGTGGTCAATGTCTAAATGAGGGGTTGTCACTGGTCTGACATCCAGAGAGGTTGGGGTAGCCATTTCTATGATAAAATGTGGAAAATTAGGCTTTATATGGCTTTGGGAGTGAAATTTGAGTAATTAAATAACCAGGGTAGGGTACGAACTGGTTGCAGGTTAGGGTTCTAGTATTTTGGGAATGGGAGACTCTCAATTAAATTGAAATTAATCAAATTATTTCAATTATTTTAAGAATATAATGTTCTTTCATTAGAGAGAGGACAATTATGGCTTTATGATTAAATACCTAGAATTTACAATTGGGGTTGCAACCGGTTTTCAATTAGGGTTTGTAGAGGGCCTTGGCAGCTAGGATGGTGTGTAATGGTGGAATTGGAAGGCTTTGATGGTTAACAGATGGTTGTAGGAGTTCATAATGCGCAGGTGACTGAGAGGTTCAACAGTGAGATTTGAGAGAAAAAGGGTGAAAATGGGGTTCGGGAGGCTTTTAATGTGACCAATTGGAAAAATGGCGGGGAATGAATGTTTTTTGAACATTGTTGGTTTTGATTTTGGTGGGGAGGTGGATTTGGATGCCATCACACCATATATGGAGGTCAGGTAGTATTTTGCTGGGGGAATGTGATCTATGCTAGAGGATGAAACATAGGAAAATGGGCCCCGACAAAAACCGCCCATATCGCATGCTGTCAAGCCGTTAAAGGTCAGACATCGTGCAAGCACGATATGAGTGATGGCCGTTGGATCTGGGGGAGGATGTTCGGATGACCATCATGTGGTAAATTTTCGTAGTCGGGTGATTGGGTGGAGGTTAGCAGGACCCATGTGTTTTAATCATTGTTTAGAGTAATTAACCCGTGCTTAATTGTAGATTTAATTAACCTATGGAATTCTGGGGGTAGTGGGGTTAGTTTACCTCACCAGGGGGGCGAGTTAAACTTGAGTTTAGTAGCGGAAATGGTTAAGCGGTGGACTTAGTGAAGCGAGGGATTTTTAATGTTAGGTTAAAGGGTTTAGAGGGGATTTTGGGTAATTATTGAAGGGAAAACATGATTTTAAAAATGGGGAAATGGGTTTCACACTTAGGGGAATGGATTTTAGGAGTATTTGATTAGGGAAATGTTTGAAACTAAGGGGTAGGAGTAAAATTGAGGGGGAAGGGGTTTTCATAAGCCATCAAGGGCTAAAAGGGAAATTAGTGAGTATATAGAGGGGGTGAAATGCAATGAAGGGGTAAAAGGGAAATTAGTGAGTATATAGAGGGGGTGAAATGCAATGAATGGGGAGTTAGGAAAATCAACTTATGAGCATGTATTTTTCATTGATAACTACTCGTGCACACTTGAAACACATAGTTAAGCATGATAGTAGTGCTTATGCTCCAAATGACTTGTATTTATGCAACCTTTCTTTACTTACCCTTTTACCTACCCTAACATTTTTTCTTCACTTTGGTGGGTGCACTTAAGCTAGCAAACCCTTTTCTTTCCTTTTCTTTTATAAAAAAAACTATCTACTTCTAACCTTATATCTTCCAAGGGCTCAAGTTAAGTTGATGAGCTCCTTTTATTTCTCTACCTATCTAATCATCTACCAAGATTAAACTGTTTGGTCAAATTTTTATTCTCTAACTATAAACATGAAATTCAAAGCATGAAATAGTCAAGATTAAGTAGTTTGACTATCATGGGTTGTGGCATGTATGACAAGCTACACACAACCATTATTTAAGACAGTAAAGTAAAAAGTAGTGGCACTTGGACTTGCACACTTTCATGATCTGTTTTTTGTTTGGGGAAGGGGAGGAGGAGGGAGAGAAAAGGTTCCCGTAAGCGATGAATCCTTCAAGAATCCAACTATGACATGCTGATAGGAATGTAGGGCTTCCCTACAAGAGGGACACTTCTAGTAACATTGGAATCAAAGGTGAAAAATGTAAGTTGATCTATGGCTACGATATTGCCTTTATGAGGAAAGGAAATCATTCAAATGTAAGTCAAAAGAACGAAAGCCATAGCATAAACCCATGTGTGTCCTAGTAGAATATTAGAATCAAGTGGTCCATCAATAAATTGTACTTCAACAGAGATGGATTTTCCCCCTAGTTCCACTTGGGGAGAATTGAGAATACCCCAAGGTTTATATGTCCTTCCATCAAAGGCTTTTAATGTGATGGTCAATTTACTTAGTTGGGGTGAACCAATCACCTTCTAGCAAGATAAAGACATGATGCATGTTGAGGCTCCCTCGTGCACAATAGAAAGATGAATTTTCTTACCATGGAAAATGACTTGAATCATAAAAGCTAACTAATATGGAGGTCGAGGGGTATAATTTTCATGAGATAAAACCACTAGGTTGGAGTTCGATGGATCCACATATCTGATAGCTGACAACAGGGCGTTATTTTGGATGGGTAAGTTTTTCAACACCTCAAGAGTCAACATAGATGATGAAGACTGAGCCAAGTCTTCAAATACATTGTAATTTTGAGTGACTCTTGAACAAGGGTTGAAATAAGACTTGTGGATAACACCCTTCGAAGGCTTGACAATCAATTCCAAAGGAACTAGAGGTGGAGCATGATCAGAAGAAGGTGGTGCCGAATTGGCAAGTTGATCAATCGATGGACCGTTTAATGGATTCACATTACCAAAGTCCTTATTCCGAGTGGCCACCAAGACATCAGATTTCAGTTTTGAGGAGGAAATCATCAAAACCGTGTTAGAGGAAGAAGCATCCTAGGCAACCATGTGAGTATCTTGATTAGAAAATAGGTTGGTTAATGCAGCAGGAAAAGTGGATGATTTAAGAAACTGATTCACTTCAACACAATACAGACAATCATATGTAAAGTGATCCTCGTTACAAATCAAGCATGGGTATCGAGGCTTTCATTTCTCATCGGTGTTGGGTAGGGCCCCCCTAGGTCAAATTTTTGTCAATTTTTTGTAAATAACTTGCATTTGGAGGAGCGGAGAGTGCTTCGTGCAATGTTTTCGGAGTCTTAGGGGCTTTAGGGCTGGTAAAAGCCCCTTATTTTGTAAAAGAGTGGGATTAATTTGTATGCTTTGAGTTTTTCCCATGGTTTGCAGACCATGGTATTGTAAGGGAATATATATATATATCTATATATATATATATATATATATATATATATATATATATATATATATATATATATCTATATATATATATATATATATATATATATATATATATATATATATATATATATATATATATATATATATATATATATATATATATATATATATATATCTATATCTATATATATAAAGGGCTATCTTAGTAGGTGAAACATCATAAATTGATCGTGTCTTTGATCTTTAATTGTCACATATTTCTGTGTTAGAGTGAGGGGGGAGGCTCCTGTAGCTATGTGCATAGAGACCTTGGTAAGTTTGCAATTGTGTGTGCAGGACCTTGCAACTGAGTCTGTAGGGTAAGAAAGATTGTAATTATGAAGATCTAAAGATAATAAAGAATATTTTGAAGGTAGATCCGTGTACTTACATTTTGTGATTTACTTTATTCTATTACTATTTAATTGTGTGATGCGCAAGATCATAATTAGTATATGAATGTTGTTACAATTAATTACAGTTAAGATCCATTCATTTATGCATAGTAGATTCGGAGCTTTAGATCTATGAGTAGTATTTTTGTATGAATAGATTGGATTCGATATAATATTAAATAAGATCATGTAGCACAATGATAGATCTGTAATTCAAGAGCCACACTCCATAATCCTCTTGGATGTGGAAACCTAGTTCCAACATCCCCCAATATTTCCTAGGGTGAGGCTGCAGTCTGTGCGAGCAGGTCGTTACTGAAAGGGCCGACGATAAATGGTTTTGTTGGTTAGCGCAGCTAACTCCAAACCTGGGTCTAACCCCCTCAAGCCAACAAATGGTTTCGTTGTCAGGACCAGGATCTATCTGAGGGATATGTGATGTGGCATCCAACCATAAAAGAGATTCAATATTGGGTCGATCTGAAGTTGTGCGAATTTGCAACACAAGAAAATAGAAATCTGTGCCTGTTAATAAAAATGTGGTTGCAGAAGTATATCTTTACAAAACAACACGAGATATTTTTTTCATTGTTCGCTAACGAGCTGCACGAGTGGCTTTCAAACTAGGTAAAAGTGAGGCCTGTTGGAAGCACGGCGAGCTTACTGTGTGGACCCCAAAGTTGATTAAGCGACAAAAGGAGACTGAAAAATAAGATAACAAGAGATGTTGATTACTAGATCGATAGTGTTCTTGGAGGATTTATTACTTACTGGATCAATAGTGTTCTCGAAGACTTTATTACTGAATTCATGATTGACACATCGATATCCTACAATGAAGTTGAGCATCGATTTTTTAAGGGTATGTGAGGTAAGTATTTGAATTCCTTAAGACTATGGATTAATATGTTGTTACATGAGAAGGGCCTACTACACATGCAAGCAGATTGATGTTTAAAGGAAGCACAACTAGATCTACAGGAAGTAGATAGAGATTTAGAATAGACTACGATAATTTCACTGAAGCTATTTATAGTCTGTTATTGGGTGAATAAGAAAGCGAAGAAGAAAGGAGAAACCCTAGCATGCCTAGAGGTGCATCACAGTCAGATAATAAAGGAACTTCTTGGAGTCCCCATCTGAAAACTTAATCTCCACCTTAACCTCCACCTCATACACCTCCACCTCCACCTCCCCCATTTAATATGGCTAATGGAGTAAAGATGCATGTTTTTAAGGGTCAAGGATCAGAGGCTCTCGAGCAATTTTGGTTTGTTGCAGAAGCTGTATGGAAAGCACAACAAATCAATGATGAAGATGTGATAACTTGTCACAACACTACAGGACAAAGTGTTTTCATGGTATATTAAGTACAATACAACAAACCTAGCCACTTCACTAGATGAGACAAATAAATCACTAAACACAGAGTTCAAGAAACCAAACTCGTAGTCGTAGTGCATTACAGAGGTAAAAGAGATTAAGCAAGAAGTCAATGAGACTGCCTGGGAATTAGATCAAAGATTAAAATGTTTGTTGGGACAAGTAAACTTTTAGATCTTCGATGAGCAGCACAACGAGTGGTATATAGCTGTGCTATTACCGCATCTCAGGTTAACACTATCGCAACAAAAGATTGCATCACAAGCTGAGGCATTCGAAATTGTGATGAAGTTAGAAGCATCACCAGTATAAGATACTCACATAGGAGTTCAGAAAATAAAAACCCAGTTAGCAAGCTTACATATGGAGCTACAAGATTTGAATAAGGGAAAATAAGTTCGACTTGATATGCACTTAGAGATTTGGTGCATCAAGTGTTAAGTGGAAGGTCACTATAAGGACCAATGTCCCATCTATCGTGATTATTTGGTTGTTGGAGGTCCTAATCCTCTAAAACTGGAACCTAGTGCTAAACCAAGTACCGAATCAAGTGTCTGGTGTAGTATTTTCCAAGTTGTAGGCCAGCACTTGATTGACCACTGTTATTTGTTACAAAAGTATGTGTAGGCACCAAAGAAATTATTTTATAACTTCTACTTTTCAGTAGGACATGATGAAAGAAATTTTCGCAACTATGATTTGATGATAGATAAAACTTCGACGTACAGAATGCATGATGAAGGTCGTGCGTAGGAAGATCATGGTTCACCCACGGCCTATGGAGGATTTTAGGGCCGAGGACGCAGTCGAGGAGGGGGCACTGTTGTGGGGAAAAGTATCCGATGCGGATGACCCTATCCCTACTCTAAAGGTGACAGTCTTTAGCAACAACTGAAAGTAAAGTTTTGATGTTCCACTTTATGAAAATACAGAGAGAATGAAAAGAAGGTCAACCAACCTGGTGTCTTTCGCTTAGTCGATCCTTGTCCTTCTCTCTTTGTATCTCGTTCCCAGCTTCTTGCTCTCTTAGCCGGTCCAGCTACACACAGATCCTGCACAAAACAAGAGAGCAAACTACAAGATACATGTACTTATAACTGAAGCATGGATTAGGGTGCATAAAATATACATGTAAACACAAAACATCTATGTAATACAAGTATATAGGAGAACATGCAAAACTTTATTGATAGAAGTAACAGGGTTCTGAGAAGGTTACAACCAATGATGGCTCCAATCCAGCAGCACCTCCCCAGCAGCAAGAACTCTCCTCTTCACCTCTAGTAAAACAATCACCCAATAGCTCTAGCTGTAATCCAACAGCACCTCCTTGCTTAACACAAAATTCCAGCCTCCTTAGACCTCATAGAAGAGCTCTATATATAGGATAGAAGAAGAGAGGATGAGTCAGCTTGAGACTGACATGAAGCTGCCTTGTGTCCTCTCCCTCTTCAGTTAATCTTCAGTTCTTGAGTCCACTTGGAGATCCTTGGTTACACATGGTGATCAAGTACCTCTTACTCATCACAAGGCGAATCTGATGAACCAAGTGTCAGTTTGGAAGCTTCCTGGGCAGTTGACACCTTGCAGGATGACTGTGCCACTTGGCCAATCTTGCCCAGCGCAGGTAGCCTTCATTACTTTTGACTTCCAGCGTAGGTACAGAGTGGGACAGTTGCATTACAACGCAGAAGCTCAGTTAAGCAGCTGACATGATCCAAAATAAGCCTGTTTTGAAGTGTTTTCAGGTGGAGAACTGATTGGAAGTGCTGTTGTTTGATGACCTTGTTTTTTTAGGGGTAAGAACAACATGTTTAGGGACTGAGGATCCCTGTAATTATCGACATTTCATGCTCCATGATGCGAGGCACAAAAATGTCTATAACAGTTTCCCCCTAAAGTATGAGGCCGTTTATCGGGTGAAATGCTTTATCTAGAGGGTCCGAAGTTCATTCCAGTGCTGAGGAGGAGCCCTGTAATACAATACAATACAATACATTATTTTTTCATTCTATTTTCATGATCTAGCTGAGGCGGGAATTCCCATGCTCAACTTTTATAAATACATTTTGGTACATATGACAGACGATCGTCTGAAGGTAGACTGATAATTTTCTGCTGAAATTATCATCCTTTGAATAGGATGATCATCTGCTGCAATAATGTACACGACAAATGCTTTTATATTTCCTGAATATATATCGCAGCCCGGATGGATGAAACTAGATCCGGGGTCTTCAAACTCGTTCGATCTTCACTCTAAGTACAAGTCGATCCATGTGAGAATTGCGCTGAAGTCGAACATGGAAAGACATCGCTTGATTACCGGTCAATAATGAAAACCGTTAACAAGCGCGAGAGGAATCACCAATAATGACGATGACCCTCAAGGTACTGCAGTACAATTCACGTGGCGTGAATAAAGGACTTGGCGTCGAACGCCACGCAAAATCTTCTGGTCGAAGGTCATTGATGTATACCTGTCGCCGGAAGTGAGAAACTTGCCATTGAGGCATGCAAGCTTCAAAGTACTGATGGGGGTGTTCCTAGATCAACTTCTTGGATAATGAGCTGAAGTCGACAAGAAGCGATCCGTCAAAGGAGGGCCTTAATGAATCCCACATAAATGACACGGAACGGAGCTAATGACTTTAGTGGAGGTGAAAACAAACTGTGACATATGATTCAGGGTGGCGATCATGAATGGATGAAGGATAATGTATGGCAGTGGATGGGACACGGTTGACACTTTCAGAATGACCCCTCTTGAACATATAACGACACTGATGCGATGGATCGGTAGCATTACCCCAAATGTGGATGGTTTGGCGAGGACCATGGTGATGAGACCGGTGAATGAGACAACCCAACCCGATGTGGTACGAAGGAAAAGTGTCATGTTCAAGAGTGACTTGCTATCATTAAATTTTGATGTTCTCCCAATTTTTCCCCAGTCATTTCTGACCAGTACCTTTTTATTTTTGTCAAGCTTGAGGAGGATAACATATGCTTGTTCTATAACCTGCCCTTCGGGCAAGCCCATCGCTATGATTTAACGAGCCTAGCGATAGGGAAACTCATTCTCGTCTAAAGACAAGTTTGTCGCTATTTAATCATTTTAACGAGTCTAACAACAAAGAAAACTCGGTCCTTTTCATTTTTAGAGAGTCTGAAAAGGTACAGAAAGTCAACTCCATAATTCCTTTTTCGTCATCTAATCCCTTAAGTCTGAAAAAGTATAAAACAATACAGAAGGGATGGGTGTTCGGTACTTTTAACGAGCCGAACAAGACAGGCGCTCGATCTTTTTGTGTAATAATCCCTCAGGTCCAAAAAGATTAAAGTCTAAAAGAGGGATAGCTCTTTCGGTCCCTTTAACGAGCTGGAAGGCCAAAACTCGGCAGAATTTTCATATTTTACGAGTCAGTGAAAAGAGCTCAAAGAAGACTCGTCTTTTGAGGAACGAGTGATAAACAGGGATAGCAGCAGATTCCAGGTACAAATTGGAATTCTCCAATCACGGCAGTGTCACAAGGATGGCTAAGTGAAATCACTCTTCGCAGCTGTTCCTCAAAATGGGTAAACAAACATATGGAGGTGAACGATTGGCCAAATGAACGGATGGAGGTGATGGCATATAAACACGACCAAGGGCTTTTAATATGGCTTTCAAAGGTTACATTTCTCGAGGTTGTTTACCGGTTCATTTTTTCTGGATGAGCTTGAACTGCTAGGGAAAGATTGCTCACAATTTACGTTTATTTTTTAACGAGCATGAAATTCTGCACAAAAACTGCTCGATTCTTTTGCATGCCCCCAGCATCATAATGACGCATGTCAAAGGAGGGTGCCCCCCAAGCTTCATTGCATTCATCTTGGTGGTTGGAATGAAGGTTTACCTCGGGGATTTGTTTCATTTTTTAATGAGGTTGACACAAGATTAGAACCGTCCTCAGGACTCCTTATTTCATTTTTTAACGAGGTTGACATGAGTTAGGAACTATCCTCGAAGCCGACAAAATATTTAGGAATCTTCCGAATCCAACCAGAAGATTGGATTAGATTTCATTTTGTAGGTTTCCACCGTGGCCACTCCCGCCAGATTACTTGGAGGCGGTAGGGCGAAAGTACCCATTAAGGCAGGGTCTTTTAGGAGACCTATTCCGATATTTTGAAGCAAATGATTCCTCTCATGGATCATTGTGCTGCTTCCCGTAACTTGAGAACTGTTGGGGAGAAAAGTTTGTTGGTCGACGATTGTAATTTTTCCTTGAAAAGGAAATACAATCCTCCTGAAGTAGGTCGACACAACTGCAGCCATGGCATATATCCAAGGCCTTCCCAGTAGGATGTTGTAATCGACGTTTCCGTCGATTACTTCAACATCAACTTCTACTGTTTTGCCCCCCAGTTCAACTTGCAAGTTACTTAAAATCCCGTATGGAGTGTATGATCGTCCATCAAATGCTTTTAATGTCGTTGAAGATTTCGACAAGGGTGGTGAGCCTAAATTTTTCCAGCAACTCATCGACATAAGACATGTAGATGCCCCCTCATCAATAATTGTTCGATGAACAGTTTTGTTGAGGGCTTTCACTTGAATAAGGAAAGCTAGTTGAGCTGGTATCTGAGGATCACATCTTTTATGATCAAAGGCCACAAGATCGGAATCCATTGGGCCAATCCCACCTATAGCTGATAATAAAGCTTGCTCTTGGGAGGTGCAATTTTGCACTACCTCAGGTGTCGACATAGCGGACGATGATTGAGCCATGTCCTCTATTATATTATAATCCTGTGTTACTTTTGCACGAGGATTAAATGTCGATTTGTGTACTACTCCCTTTGGTGAGTTTATTATTGGCTTAGGAACGATGGGTGGCACAACTTCGTTCAAAGTTGTTGTCGAACTACTAGGTTGTTGATCAGCCTTGTTATTCGACTGCTGTGGATTCCGGTAACCTTTATTCCTTGTCAAAGCATTATTCTGCTGCTTTAAGGTGGACAACATAAGCACTTGGGATCGGGAAGCATTTTGATTAGCAACCAGATTTTGACCAGGATTAGGAAACGGATCAGTCAACACAGCTGAGGTTTTCGGACTCTTAAAGAATCTTTTAAGCTCAGCTTTGCATGGACAATCTGATGTCCAATGATCCTCATCGCATATATGACACCCCGAAGGGGGTTTCCCTTTTCTCCCTTTCTTTTTCTTCTTGTCCCCTGGTTACTTTAGTTGTTTGCCCTTGTCGTCCGACACGGCACTTACTTCCGAGGCAAGAAGTTCTTCATTTGCATTTTGATTCGAAGTCTTACGGGTTTTCTTAGACGAATCCCGTGTTGACTTTGCGTTTGCAGTGCCAATCACACCATCGCTGGCATGAGAGTCACCATTTGATCCAGGAGGGGGAGGAATTGAAAATTCCGGTCTAGGGGCGTCAGGTATCTTGTCATAGAGCGTGCCAGACTGAGTATATACTAAGTCTAAATACTGGGCATGAGCAATAACTTGCTCCTCTGTTACGACGCCTCCCTTGGCCACATCTTCTGTTATAGCAGGAAGAAGCGACTTTATAAACCACTTAGCTAATAGCTGATCTGGAACGTAGGTCTTTACCATTCTGCGACGACGACGCCACTCATGTATATGATCTGATATATGTGTGGCTGTTGTCTGCTTGAAATTGGTCAAGATCTCTGTTCCAGTTTCGTACCTTATAGGTAACTAAAAGTGTGTTAAGAAAGTCGTGGCTAGGGAACTAAAATTGTCGAAGGAGGCTCTAGGTAATTCAATATACCATTTAGCCGCCGGACCAGTCAATGTCCTCTGGAAAAGGTGAAGCCTTATCGAATCATCATTCAAGGTATTCGACGAACACCACAGATGGAATGTCATCACATGATTCGACGGGTCTTCGCCAGGATTTCCATTGAATTTAGGAATTTCCGAAGGAAGTTTGTGAGGAATCGCTGGCCACCAATGGGCATAGGCGATTGGATCGTTCGTTAATCGATGTAAATCTGGTAATTCTAGGGTCGCCACGAATGGCAACTGCTGATTCAGGTTTGGCGAGGCATACCCAGGATACGATGGAATCGCCTGAGCAGTAGGCCTTTGCATACCAGCATAATGCAACTGATGTTGATATGACTGATACGGCTGGTGGGCTTGGCCACTGTAAAGTGGTTGATTTAACCCGTTCTGAATATAGGGTTGCCCACTATTCGCAAAGATCTGTTGCTCAGATCCCTGGTACACCTGTTGAAACTGAGGTTGTTGGTATTGCACCATCCATGGTTGTGAAGCCATGTTTTGCTGTGCGACACTAACCGACGGACCAAGATGCGGGGTTATGGTTCCCGTTTGTATCTGTGTCGTCCCGGCAGTTGGCGATTGTGGTTGTGTTGCAGGGTCAATAGGCTGTTGCATTACAACTTGGGGTTGACATACAACAGGCATCGATTGAACTTGCGACACTGTTACAATTGCTGGCGTCGTCGGGATACTAGACATAGGTACACTTTGTTGCATGGAATATACAACTCTTGGTTGTTGGGGTAACATAGGTACCCAACCACTCGTCGTTACTTCAGTCAAACCTAAATGTTGTTGAAAACTGCCGTATGGGTATCCCCCCGGAAGGGGAAGTGAAAGGGCATATTGCCCCCCATACGGTAACAATCCGGAGCTCAAGGGTATAGATGGCCTTTGAGGACTGGATGGCCCAAACTGATTCCCTAAGGGATCAATTTGTCTAGTTTCAACATAAGAATTACCGGGTATTATACTGGAAGAACAAACTGGAACAGACCAAGTTGTCATAATAGTCCCTGGGTGGACTCCTTCTAGCTGATGAGAACTAGTTGGGACAGCTGGTATGCCGGCAAACATCGTTGGATTGGCAGCAGGAGCTTCTGCTGTCGCTGTGTCGTTTGGCACAGTTCTAGATGTCGACGGTTGTTCAGACATTTTAAGTCTATCCAATAAACTGCCTATCGATTCTACAGGAACTTCCTGTGGCGATGGACAAAATTTTGATGCAGAAGGAAAAAGAGTGGTACCTACTCCAAAATGAGTTGGAGTATTTGCTTGCTGGTCCTCTATGATTTCCTCTATTGCGATCAGACCAGGAGGAAGAGGAAGACCGTCAGGTCCGTAAAAGATTTCTGGTGCCGAAGAAGGGGTTGCTTCGACAGCGACAGTTGTTTGAACAACAAGACTCTGTGGACCGGTTTCAGATGGAACTGGTTCAGTTATGCAAGTACTTGTCTTCAGACTAGGATCAGTACAACTGTCCTTCTGTTGCTGTTGAACTTCTTCAATAGAGGCAGGGATTCCAGAAATATTGGGAGTGACCAGAATCTCAGATGTTGTTGGAACTTCCGTTCTAACTTTAAAAGGAGATTTTGACCTGGTCAAGCGAGTTCGCTTCGTCCGTACTACTCTCGGTTCCGGAGACAAAGGTGGTTGACTCGCAAGTCTCCCCGAACGACGGAGTTTTAATTGACTTTCCTCCACGGTTGCGGATTACTTGATCAACTAAAATACAAAAAGGGGAATTATGTTTCCGTATTGAATGAATTTTATTAGACGCTTTTAGACACAACTTTGCTTTTTCATGTTTTAAGAGTCGAGAAAAAGCTAAAGATGACTCTAGTCGCCTTCGATGTATTAACGAGCCCGAAGTGACAAATGCTCGGTCGGACCTTTTTAATTATAGAGTTTGAAAAGAGCCAAAAGAAACTGCTCTGGAGATCTAGGCAGAGGGTGTGCCAAACCTTTCGCGAAACCACAGAATACGTTTTACGGTACGGGTGGTCGATCTTCGTGAATGCTGTGTTCACTGCATCGCGATCAGTAGGGCGGTCGACACGGTTTCCTAAGGATAAAAGATAATTGCCTATAGGGGTCTCCCAATATACGCGACGGTACGCGGGAGCTCAAATCCGTATTAGTGCTATCGTCCCTTAGGAGGAATCACCCACCTTCGTAGAGATCGACAGTCACTACGTTTAACGACGCCGGAACACGTCTCTACCTAGACCTCTATTGTGAGCGTTATGTTACAATGCGTTTTTAGATTCATTCAATATATTTTAAGTTGATCTTGTTTATCAGTTTGTCTTTCAGGATCACCACGAGATGTATTGGTACAAATTCCTAAATGCAGCTAAAATGATAAGCAAGCTTTCACAATCCTTTTAGCTTTGAAAATCCTAACTACTGAGGGGAGAGAAAAACAATATCTTTCCACACAGAGCACCAAGCACAAACTAATGCACTTTCTCCTAGATCAGACACCCAAACTTATCAAAATGCAAATGCAAGATGCATGTATTTCTTTTCTTTTCCTTTAATGTTGATGTAGACAAAAGGAAAACTGTTGTATGACTTTCGAATTCAATTTGAAGCGTAAACAAACCAGTTTTTTCTAAAATGAAAAGACGCTTTACAGGTACTTGTTTCAACACTAAAAATATATGAATTCAAACCATAAAGTGAAAAACAAACAAACTCAAACAGCCATGAACAGTAATAAAACTAACTCTTCAGATCCCAAAGACACTTTTACAGTTCAGGATCTAAGAGGCCACAGCTATACTGGTTCGCTTTTCACAATGGGAAACTGTAACTGGAACAAGAAATACTGAAAGAACATTCACAGTTTCATCACACAACTGAGGCGGAATAATGTCAAGGAGAAGTGGCTTACAGCAAGTGCAATAACCAGCAAGCAATCAGCCAAAAACAAGTGCAAACAGGGCCAAGACACAATAGGAAGACTGAGCAAGACAAGGGCTAACTGGACCAGCGCAGGTTCTAGTCTGCCAATTTCACTCTCAGCGCAGTTCCCGAAGGGAGTACCTGCGCTGTAATGCAGGCTGCCTGTGTACAGCCTGCACTGACTCACGAGAGTTTCGTCTACAAAGTTTTCCGGGTCATAAAAAGCTCAAAAATGCACTGTTTTTGATGAAATAAAAAGCTATAGGTCAAGTACAGGCTAAGGGATGATCAAGAGGATGAAGATCTATCACAAAGAGTAAAGAGTCTTTTGTAGATAAGCTCTTCAAATCTTGAATTTGCTCAGCAAATGAGCAAGAGTAGCAGTCCCTCTACTTCGCTTTTGATATAGTCAAAAGCTTTTCGATTTGGTACTCTTTTCTTCAAGAAATGAATAGCAAAATACTACAAACACCAACAAGATACTAGGCTCCCCAGCGGAGTCGCCAGTTTGTTGTGGGGAAAAGTATCCGATGCGGATGACCCTATCCCTACTCTAAAGGTGACAGTCTTTAGCAACAACTGAAAGTAAAGTTTTGATGTTCCACTTTATGAAAATACAGAGAGAATGAAAAGAAGGTCAACCAACCTGGTGTCTTTCGCTTAGTCGATCCTTGTCCTTCTCTCTTTGTATCTCGTTCCCAGCTTCTTGCTCTCTTAGCCGGTCCAGCTACACACAGATCCTGCACAAAACAAGAGAGCAAACTACAAGATACATGTACTTATAACTGAAGCATGGATTAGGGTGCATCAAATATACATGTAAACACAAAACATCTATGTAATACAAGTATATAGGAGAACATGCAAAACTTTATTGATAGAAGTAACAGGGTTCTGAGAAGGTTACAACCAATGATGGCTCCAATCCAGCAGCACCTCCCCAGCAGCAAGAACTCTCCTCTTCACCTCTAGTAAAACAATCACCCAATAGCTCTAGCTGTAATCCAACAGCACCTCCTTGCTTAACACAAAATTCCAGCCTCCTTAGACCTCATAGAAGAGCTCTATATATAGGATAGAAGAAGAGAGGATGAGTCAGCTTGAGACTGACATGAAGCTGCCTTGTGTCCTCTCCCTCTTCAGTTAATCTTCAGTTCTTGAGTCCACTTGGAGATCCTTGGTTACACATGGTGATCAAGTACCTCTTACTCATCACAAGGCGAATCTGATGAACCAAGTGTCAGTTTGGAAGCTTCCTGGGCAGTTGACACCTTGCAGGATGACTGTGCCACTTGGCCAATCTCGCCCAGCGCAGGTAGCCTTCATTACTTTTGACTTCTAGCGCAGGTACAGAGTGGGACAGTTGCATTACAGCGCAGAAGCTCAGTTAAGCAGCTGACATGATCCAAAATAAGCCTGTTTTGAAGTGTTTTCAGGTGGAGAACTGATTGGAAGTGCTGTTGTTTGATGACCTTGTTTTTTTAGGGGTAAGAACAACATGTTTAGGGACTGAGGATCCCTGTAATTATCGACATTTCATGCTCCATGATGCGAGGCACTAAAATGTCTATAACAGTTTCCCCCTAAAGTATGAGGCCATTTATCGGGTGAAATGCTTTATCTAGAGGGTCCGAAGTTCGTTCCAGTGCTGAGGGGGAGCCCTGTAATACAATACAATACAATACATTATTTTTTCATTCTATTTTCATGATCTAGCTGAGGCGGGCATTCCCATGCTCAGCTTTTATAAATACATTTTGGTACATATGACAGACGATCGTCTGAAGGTAGACTGATAATTTTCTGCTGAAATTATCATCCTTTGAATAGGATGATCATCTGCTGCAATAATGTACATGACAAATGCTTTTATATTTCCTGAATATATATCGCAGCCCGGATGGATGAAACTAGATCCGGGGTCTTCAAACTCGTTCGATCTTCACTCTAAGTACAAGTCGATCCATGTGAGAATTGCGCTGAAGTCGAACATGGAAAGACAACGCTTGATTACCGGTCAATAATGAAAACTGTTAACAAGCGCGAGAGGAATCACCAATAATGACGATGACCCTCAAGGTACTGCAGTACAATTCACGTGGCGTGAATAAAGGACTTGGCGTCGAACGCCACGCAAAATCTTCTGGTCGAAGGTCATTGATGTATACCTGTCGCCGGAAGTGAGAAACTTGCCATTGAGGCATGCAAGCTTCAAAGTACTGATGGGGGTGTTCCTAGATCAACTTCTTGGATAATGAGCTGAAGTCGACAAGAAGCGATCCGTCAAAGGAGGGCCTTAATGAATCCCACATAAATGACACGGAATGGAGCTAATGACTTTAGTGGAGGTGAAAACAAACTGTGACATATGATTCAGGGTGGCGATCATGAATGGATGAAGGATAATGTATGGCAGTGGATGGGACACGGTTGACACTTTCAGAATGACCCCTCTTGAACATATAACGACACTGATGCGATGGATCGGTAGCATTACCCCAAATGTGGATGGTTTGGCGAGGACCATGGTGATGAGACCGGTGAATGAGACAACCCAACCCGATGTGGTACGGAGGAAAAGTGTCATGTTCAAGAGTGACTTGCTATCATTAAATTTTGATGTTCTCCCAATTTTTCCCCAGTCATTTCTGACCAGTACCTTTTTATTTTTGTCAAGCATGAGGAGGATAACATATGCTTGTTCTATAACCTGCCCTTCGGGCAAGCCCATCGCTATGATTTAACGAGCCTAGCGATAGGGAAACTCGTTCTCGTCTAAAGACAAGTTTGTCGCTATTTAATCATTTTAACGAGTCTAACAACAAAGAAAACTCGGTCCTTTTCATTTTTAGAGAGTCTGAAAAGGTACAGAAAGTCAACTCCATAATTCCTTTTTCGTCATCTAATCCCTTAAGTCTGAAAAAGTATAAAACAATACAGAAGGGATGGGTGTTCGGTACTTTTAACGAGCCGAACAAGACAAGGGCTCGATCTTTTTGTGTAATAATCCCTCAGGTCCAAAAAGATTAAAGTCTAAAAGAGGGATAGCTCTTTCGGTCCCTTTAACGAGCTGGAAGGCCAAAACTCGGCAGACTTTTCATATTTTACGAGTCAGTGAAAAGAGCTCAAAGAAGACTCGTCTTTTGAGGAACGAGTGATAAACAGGGATAGCAGCAGATTCCAGGTACAAATTGGAATTCTCCAATCACGGCAGTGTCACAAGGATGGCTAAGTGAAATCACTCTTCGCAGCTGTTCCTCAAAATGGGTAAACAAACATATGGAGGTGAACGATTGGCCAAATGAACGGATGGAGGTGATGGCATATAAACACGACCAAGGGCTTTTAATATGGCTTTCAAAGGTTACATTTCTCGAGGTTGTTTACCGGTTCATTTTTTCTGGATGAGCTTGAACTACTAGGGAAAGATTGCTCACAATTTACGTTTATTTTTTAACGAGCATGAAATTCTGCACAAAAACTACTCGATTCTTTTGCATGCCCCCAGCATCATAATGACGCATGTCAAAGGAGGGTGCCCCCCAAGCTTCATTGCATTCATCTTGGTGGTTGGAATGAAGGTTTACCTCGGGGATTTGTTTCATTTTTTAATGAGGTTGACACAAGATTAGAACCGTCCTCAGGACTCCTTATTTCATTTTTTAATGAGGTTGACATGAGTTAGGAACTATCCTCGAAGCCGACAAAATATTTAGGAATCTTCCGAATCCAACCAGAAGATTGGATTAGATTTCATTTTGTAGGTTTCCACCGTGGCCACTCCCGCCAGATTACTGAACACATATAAGAATATCTATTTATGCGGTGCTAATTGTGAGTATCTAATAAGATAAGTAAGATCTGTAAAGTAACTAGACAATATATGCAATAGGATGCTTAAGCAGTGTGAAAGTGTTTCAGTTGTAGGATAGGTTTGCGCAAAGGTCAACCGTACACTTTCGTGGAGGTATCAAGGGGAAGAATAAGGGGTTAGGTAGACAAAGCCCTAGAACTAAGTGACCTACACGAAGGCAAGAATAGAAGGAAAAAAACGACATAAAAACCATCTCAGGGTGCAGAAACTTGGTTCCAGCATCCCCCCATACTGTTTCAGGTGAGACTTCGGTCCGTGCCCCACGGGATGATGCCGAAAGGACCATTAATGTAGGGATTTGTTTGGATAATTAACACTAAACCTAGGTCAGGCCCCCTCAAGCCAACAAATGGTTTTGTTGCTAGGACGGAAATTTGCATAAAATATGTGTGATGTCGTATCACTGGAATTCGACTAAGAAAGAGATTAGAGATTGGTTGGATAGGAAGATCCACGAATTCGTAGCGTAGGAGAAAAAAAACCTGCGACTGACAAAGGAACAGTGGTTGGATAGATATCTATATGTAGAGGTCCACGAAATATTTTTCTTCTCTTTTCTGATTGATCGATATGAGTGGGTTGCGAAGCTAGCAGATAGCCAAGGAAGGTGGAAACTTGACGGTCCTATTGTGTGGACCCCAGAGCTAGTACATAAATTGGAAGCATTCGAGGACCATATCACTTGCATTGTAAATCATTGGTTCGATCGCGTCATAGGATGATTTGTGACTGAATTCATGGTTGACACCTTAGTCAGTTACAGTGAGGCGGAGCGATGCTTTTTCAAATGAACGCGAGGTAAGTACATGAAATCTTTGAATACTTGGATTAAAATGCTATTATGCGAAAAATGGGTTATGCATCTACCTTGATGATTGGGACTACGTGAAGTAGATTAACTTACAAAAGTGAAGGAAAAAAGGTTCCTGGATATAGTCCGTTGATTTCACCTTCGTGAGGTGATGAAGGGGGAATAACGAAGGTTTCTTCGCAAAGTGCTATTCAGTTAATAAGTCAAGGATTCTCGAGAATTCCACATCCACCCACACCACCTCCAACTTCACCACCATCACCTGTGATTTCACCCATACCGCCTCCACCTCCACTGCAGTTCAGTATGGAAAATTCAGTGAAGCTTCTTTTGTTCAAAGGCTTGAGGAATGATGACCTGGACCAATTCTGGTTCGTTGTAAAATACGTATGGGAAGCTCAGGGCATTACAAATGATAACATGAAGAAGGTGACATTGGTTAGCGCTCTGCAGGATCGTGCGCTAACCTGGTATATCAAGTATGCTAATGATAACCCAAATGCTGGAGTGGCAGACATCCAGACAACATTGAATAGAGAATTCAATAGGCCTAAATCTGAAGCACAGTTTATTGTAGGGTTCAAATAAATAACGATGCAACCAGGCGAGACACCTTGGGAACTCGATCAGAGGTTGAAGTGTATAATCCACAAAGATAACATGAACCTAACAGACGGACAACATCGCGAGTGGTTTGTGGCTTCGCTCCTGCCACACTTAAGGGTTGCGTTGTCACAACAGAAGATAACAAATCAGGCAGAGGCCTTGGAGATCGCAATGAGGTTGCATGAAACGCTGACGTAGGATCCAAATATGGGGGTTTAATAGATCCATGTGCAGTTGAAAAATCTTTTTCTTTAGATGAAAAATCTTGAAGCAGGATAGAACAGTTAGACCAAAGGTGCGTGAAGAGGTATGGTCTCTGAAATGAAAGGGTTAGGGGCATGACAAAGACCATTGCCTAGTCTTTGTGAAATACCTGGTAGGAGGAGGGCCAATGCCCTTAAGGCTAGAAGCTCAGGCAAGACTGAGCGTAGTGCCTATGTTATGGTGTGCTATCTATCAGGTTACAGGAAAACATTCCATGGATAACTATCATCTGTTGCAGAAGTTTGTACAGACACCGCAACAACTATTCTGCAACTTCTGTAGGTTGGTAGGGCATGATGAGCATAGTTTCAGGAGTTATGAATTAATGATGGATAGAACTCCCACCTATAGGGTATAGGAAGAAACACGACCCCCTGACCAGAGCACAGGTGTGGCACGCACAGGATTTCAGGGGCGTGGATGAGGCCGATACGGAGGAGGACCTGGTAGAGGTCGGGGACAGTTGATTTGGTACAATTACGGAGGACTAGGACATTATTCCCACGATTGGTCTAACCCAACATGTTTGTCGTGCAAGTATTGCACTCCATTTGATCATGAAATAGAAGAATGTCCTATGCTGATAGCGACGATACACGACAAAAGGGTTCTACCACCACAACCTACTTAGAACCTGCAGATGTTGAGGTCTGAGCCCCGTGAAGAGGATACAAACGTGAATATAGTGCTTCGAAGTGGAATTACAACAAGAGATGACAAGGGAAAACAACTAGAAGACAATACATGGTTTCACAAAGTTCAGATGAAGGAGGATGAGTTCAATTTGGAGCGTGAACATGAAACATTCATGTAAGCGAAGAAGTGCTTCATTGAAGCCTCCACCTCATGGAGCAAGGATAAGCTTAATCAGGAGATGGACCCTTCTATGCTTACAACTTTCTTGGAGACTTGTATGAAGTTATTGCGTGATAGTAAGGCTGTGAAGGGGCTAAAAGAGCTTATAAAAAGATGTGCTGAAAACACTTCGAGTGAGAGATGCGTAGTATGAAAGATTGGTAAGCATAATACAAGGACGAGACAAGAGATGAGACTGACTGCGAATATAGGAGAGTATGAAATGGATCAGGTTATTTTGGACCTAGGGTTAGATGCAAATGTCCTACCTAAGTAGACTTGGGAACGGATGGGGAGTACCACGCTACAACGGTCTCCCATTTAGCTAAGGATGGTGAATCAGCAGAAGATCATCCCCATGGGGTAGCTATAGGGGGTGACTATAGATATTGAAGGTGTGAGCGCGTTGGCTGACTTTGAAGTAATAGAAATTGTGGATGACAACAACCCCTATGCTATGCTCCTTGGAATTGATTTGGCTACTGATTTGAATGGGGTAATCAACATAAAGAAGTGAAAGATGATATTTGAGAAGAAATTGCTATGCATAATTATACCTCTAGATCCTGTTGAAGGTTCGTGTTATACTGAACGAGTTTGCAATTATTAGAGTCATGAAGATCTGGACTATATCTATAAGGTAACAACGTGAGACCAAGACTAGGTGAATCCAACCATGCATGGACAAATTACATGGGATTGTGAGAGTTCCTGTACCTCAGACTCTGATGAAGAACTAGAGCACTGGCAGAATCAACTACATGAGGTGACTACACTGAGTTGTAACATGATGACTCGGTCGCTGCACTGTGTGTCGTCAGAGGTAAGAAATATGGCTACTTATGATGGCTTGAATGATGTAGATATTTTTCTGGATGCATTTGAGAGGAAGGTACCAGAAAAGTAGTGCTTCCTGGCATTAGACTGGGCACTACACACTACACCCACAAGGTGGTGGGTATGCACAAGGGAAGCTTTCAAGATTGGCGTGAATGTAGGAGAATGATGAGAACTCTCTTTGGGAAGTCGAAGATACAAACAACAGACAAGTATGATGGGTAGGATGATTCGTGTGTGCACTTGACCAAATGGGCCCAGGCTTAATGAGAGAAGCCCCAACCTGAATGGGTGCACTTGTTCTGTCACACACTAGATATCGTCCTGATGAACTGGTATGTGGAAACCTGATGAACTGGTATGTGGAAACAAAGCTCCGCCATGGTACAGGTGAATGGGATATTCTGCACGAAGGATTCATAATGACATTCAGTTTTTAGGATGGGTTTGATAGTATTGATGAAGCACTACAAGAGGTGAAAGTAGCAATATTTAGGATACTGCAGGATCCTCTAGACCTGATTAAGCCTAAATGGGCTACTCAGCTGAGTCACACGCTGGAATGTTATAACATAACTGCCGAAGAAGAGGATGAGGTTCCGTGAAAGATTAACATTCCTGAAATAGAAGGTCACCAAAATATTGAAGGACTGTATATTGAGAATCCTGATATAACCACGCCATTGAAAAAGAAACATGTAAACATCAGTATGGAGGAAGAACCCAAATTCGTGAAGATTGGAGACTACTAGGACAACGTAACGGTGGATAAGGTCGCTAAATTTCTCCATGAATACCAGGATTTATTCCCTACCAAGTTTACAAATTTAAATGGGATAATCGGGGACCTAGGCATTATGAAGATTATGTTGAAGCCTGACGTGAAGGTAGTTAAGCAAAGACCTTATTGTCTCAATCCAAAGTATGAAGAAAAGGTCTGCTTAGAGCTATATAAGATGCTCGCGACCAACATCATTGGACTTGTGGAAGAATTTGACTGGGTAAGCCCAATGGTGGTACAGGAGAAGAAGTAGAAGGATGAAATAAGGATATGCGCGGATCTCAAAAAGCTTAATGATGCTTCCGTACATGATCCTTTCCCGTCTCCGTTGACTAATGAAGTGTTGGAAAATGTAGGTGGCCAAGAAGAATATTACTTCACTGATGGGTTCTCAGGGTAACACCAGATCAAAATCGCACCAGAGGATAGGAGCAAGACAACCTTCACAACTGAGTGGGGTTGTTTTCAGTACATTGTAATGCTGTTTGGATTGAAGAATTCTCCTACAATTTTCTCACGCGTAATCCTTGCTGCTTTTATGGAATTTATTCATATGTTCTTGGAAGTATACTTTGACGATTGGACCATGTTTGGGTTGGTGAAACACCATGTAGAAAGCTTGCGCCTGATGCTGGATACCTGTTGAAGATACTATATCGTGCTCAATCTGAAGAAATGTTTGTTTTATGTTCCCTTCGGGACCCTGCTGGGTCATGTGGTTTGCACTAGACAGGGATGGATGGTAGATCCCACAAAGATCACGGTGATACTAGGCTTGGAAGCGCCAAGGAGTGTGAAACAGCTGCGCACTACCCTAGGACATATGGGATACTACAGAAAGTTTATCGAAGGCTATGCCCAGATCATCGTACCTATGGAAAAGTTGTTAAAGAAGGATGTCACATTCTGCTAGAATAAGGACTGTGAGAAGAGCCTAGATGTATTGAAAGAAAAGATGGTCACTGCGCTGATTTTAGTCTTCCTGGATTGGAAGAAGGAGTTCCATGTACATGTCAACACGTCATGTATAGTGATGGGAGCACTCCTGACACGGGCTAGTGGAGAAGACCTGGACCACCCTATCACATTTGGAAGTAGAAGGTTATCTAAAGAAGAGAAGAACTATTCCAGTACCAAGCACGAAGGGCTATCCATGGTGTATGCGCTCTAGAATTTTATACATTACTTGTTGGGAGGCCATTTTAAGATCTACAGAGATCATTCCACGCTGAAGTGCCTGGTCAATAAGCCTGTGTTGGGGGGGATAATCTGTAGATGGCTATTATGTTTTGAGGAATATAATTTTGAGGTTATTGTGAAGTCTGGATGATTGAACGCGGGACTAGACCATCTTTCGCACATCGAAACAGGAGAAGAGCCCACTAATTTGGAGGAAGGATTGCCTGATGTGCAACTATTTGCAGTGCGCATTGCGGATGGTCATTTTGAGGAGATAATACACTTCCTAACAATAGGGACTACCCCAGAGGGATACACCATCCAACAGAAGTAGGAATTAGTGGTGCACACGACATATTTCTCTGTCATTATCGGGAATCTATACAAAATGGGATTTGATGAGATATTGCAACAATATGTACCTGAGTTTGAAATAAGTTGCATCCTCATGGAGACTCATGGGGGAACTGCAGGAGGAAATTATGTAGGAAGAGTAACTGTGTAGAAGATTCTATGCGCAAGGTTGTGGTGGCCAACCCTTCAACAGGACTCAAAAGCACATTACAAGGCATGCAATGTATGTCAAAGGACTGTAAGGCCATCGCCAAGGGATGAGATGCCTTTGAATCTACAGATGACATTGCAACCTTTTGAGAAGTGGGAAATAGTTTATTTGGGACCCATTCAGCCCCAAGGAAAGACGAGAGTGAGGTACATTATCATTGCGACGAAGTATTTGACTCGTTGGGCGTAAGCACAGCCTGTGAAGGATTGCACAGGTGCGACTGTCACAAAGTTCCTCTTTGAGCATGTACTAACGTGATTTGGCTGTCCAAAGGTATTGATGAGTGATCGCGGTAAACACTTTATGAATGAGACGATTAGTGCGCTAATGAAGTAATTTTAGGTATATCATCAGAAGAGCACACCTTATCACCCACAGGATAACAGGATGGTGGAAGAATTCATTAAAGTACTAGAGAACGTGCTGACCAAGGTTTGCAATCCTCAACAAAGTGATTGGGACCTGCGCATACCTGCAATACTGTGGGCTTATCAAACAACCTGCAAGAAGTTGACTGGACAATCTCCCTTTAGGCTTGTTTATGGGATTGAAGCAGTAATGCCTATGGAATATATTGTGCCTAGTCTGCGCATAGCACATAGGTATGACAGATCGCAGGGCCCTAGAGGAAAGGCTCGCACAGCTAGATGAACTTGAGGAAGATAGATTTCTAGCTGGATTTCATCAACTGGTCCAAAATTAGCGTGAAAAGGCATGGCATGATTGACATATTAAGTTGCGCACCTTTAAGGTAAATGAACTATTTTTGTTATATGATAGCAAGTTTGATAAATTTCCAGGGAAATTCTGAATGCACTGGTTAGGGCCTTATGTCATTAAAGAGATTACTGATGGAGGAGTGGTACAACTGGTTAAGTTGAATGGAGATCACTTCTCAGGAAAGGTGAATGGCAGTCGATTGAAGCCATACACTGACGGTCCGACCATGTGACTAGATGAAGGTAGCATAGTCTTAGTGCTCCAGGTAGCTAAAAGGAGGCATGAGACTATAAACTACACTGCCTAGATGGGGAAGCTGTACGATTGGAGGTTTGAGCGAAGTAAGGAATTGTCATAGGGTTCACGGCAGCACAGAGGGAGCTATGCGACCCAGTGAGAAATCATGCAGGTTGGTCGGAAAGTGACTGTTAAAGTCACTGTTCATGATTTGACGATTGAAATGCGGCCAAATGGAGTGGGCGGTTGACATTTAAGATGAAATTTATGGCTCAGATCCTTGAAAATCTGTCGCCAATCCAGCATTAATGAACCAAATTTGGGGGGAACAGTTGGATTTGAATTCAAAATGCCCTATAAATTACAAGTGGCTATCTAGCGAAAAACACTTGGCATTTTGAGAATTGAGTTGTTGAGCTTTTAGGCACTCATGATCCCATAATTCTTCGAAGCTTTCAAAGAGACTCCCACATTTGCAAAATTTCCAGAGACGTCACAAGCATTGTTATAAAGCATTATGTCGGCACCCACAAAAATTATAAATAACAAAGAAATAGTAGAGGATCCGGCGCTATAAGTTGATATGGAGGCAGAAGTAGTCCCTCCAGAGGTCGGTGAGGTGCTCACTAAATTCCCTAAATCACTGAGAATACCGAGACCAAATCCGACCCCCACCAACAAAACTGTGAAGGATAAAAATGGCAAGTAGCCTGCTATACCAATGCACACATCACCAAGAAGAAACCCACTGAAGCATACCGGACAGGAGAAGGGAAAAGCTATAAATTTGGAGCTGGAGGAGGAAGATATTGAAGATGAGGATGTGGGAGTCAAAGTAAAGGAGGTTGAAACCCAGGGCGTAGAACCTATTACTCGATTTCTGGAGTATGTCCCTCTGTGAAATCCCAAGACCAAGGTACCAAAGGACATCGATGAGAACAAGACTCCCTTGAAAACCCCTCTACTGCCAGACGAAATTGTTTTCGATAGTCCATGCTTGGCATGAGTGCCACTGCTGAAACTTGAAGACTGGGACTTAGCGGACCATGAGAAGTTCTCACACCAGGCAACCGAGCAGCTGATGTGCCACATCATTGATACGAATATGGGAATTACCACATTGGAGCCATAGAGGTAGCTCAAGGGAGTAGAAAAAATAGGGTTTCTCAACTTGCTCTGGGTGTTGGACTACAACTGCACCTTTGTAACAGTTTTGGTCATCAAGCAACTACTATGCTTGGTGCATGATGGGTGTTTGTGGCTGGAGGAGCTGATACCCATAACATGTAGGTTGATTCATCGGATAATGTGATTTCCATATACAGGAGAGAATCCGGCCATGATCTTTGGCGGAAAAAGTGGCAAACAGGCTCTCATAAAGTCCATGAAAGAAAAATTTAAACTAGTGAAGAAGCCACATGGATACATTATATCCAGCATCTGCGACCCTAGTGTGAAGGTATCCACACAGATCCTAATGGGGAAAGTGATGATGAAGTGTCATGCCAATGAGGTGTTGGCTCCTGTCGTTGCACTAACCGCACAGTGTGCTAAAGGAATCCAGTTCAACTGGTCAAACTACCTTCGAGGAGAGTTCCTGGTAAATTACTGTGAAGCACAAGAGCTCAGCAAGATGTTCAACTATGCGTGGCTCTTGCTGTCAATTGTTCTGGTAGTGTGGGAGCTGCCAAAGGACATCCAGTTCCCTTCAGCTGCGCCAGACCTCCCTGAAGCAGCGAAGTACGCTTTGCTGTGGGTGACCAAGGAAGTGCAACGAGTCAGGGACAACAAGGTCTTTTGGATCTTGATGGAGATGAACATCTTGATGGCCATCAATCACAAATTGTGATTTTCACCTACAGTGTATGCCAACCTGCAGGGCTACGCCAAATTCAAAGCCGACTTCGATTGAGTATCCATCAGGGCATGAAAGGACCCTGCACAGAAATGGTACAACTTGCCCTATCTGGCAACAAATGACACCATTAATTTGGTGCTTAATTAATGGCTAGCAGAGTGGCACACTAACACAAACTTGGCAGTGGGCAGAAACAAGTCCGCCACGTAGAGGAAGGAGGAGGCCAAGATTAAGATGGCACAACTGGCTGAAAAGAGGAAAAAGGAGGCTGTTGATAAGGCCCAGGCAGAGCATGAGACCGCGCAACAGACAGGGAAGTAGACAAGTGGTACAAAGCGAGGCTCTGATAAAGGTGCAAGGTCACCTTCACCTAAGCCTAAGGAGGAGACAGATTAGCAGCACAACGTAGACCCTCAGGAGACATCTGCCCGCATTAAGAACCAAAGGGAGTTAGAAAAAGGGGGGCCTAGGAAGAAATCAAAGGCGACCAAGACATCACTGGATCCCATCACATTAACAGAGGGCGACTTGCATGATATCGGTGACACAGTAAGGGATGTCACCATGGAGGCTCTGCAACAATTTGAGAAACAAGAACAGATCATCTTGGGGGTTATCTAGACAGGATTACGGGAGCTATAGACCCGCGCGTCATGGGTTGGCACAGTCTTTACCAGCTTGGCTATCGACACTTCAGAGGTTTCTGATATACTATGCATGAAGGCCTCTAGTGTGATAGTGTTGCCTGATGGAGCACTGACCATAGAGAATGAGGTTGACAGGCCCACTATCGGTGCCCTAAAAGGAGTAAGGTTGAACCTGGAAGTGATCTTGCGAGAAGCGCTCCACCTCTTACATGATGGAGTAATTAGAGAGCTGAGGGCCCGTGAGCACTGTACCCTCTAGTTGATTAGTGAACAATGGATCAAAAATGAGTAGATGGCCCTACAAATAAATTTCGCCATCGCCACTAAGACCGAGGCGACTTATTAGAGCAAGCGCATTATGAAGGTCGTCGAGGAAGCATGCCAAATGGTCCCAAAATTGGCCATTCCGGAGGAGGCTCTAGTCGAGGTATGCATCCGTAAGCTGGCCACAAGGGTGTGAGACACTTATACTAAGATGGAACGGGTTTAGTTGGAGTTGAACCTGCAAATTACAGAGTTGTAGTTGAAGTCCCAGCCTTCAACCCTGCCAGAAGTCAAGGAGAAATGAGCAACCACTGTCACAGAAGCTGTAGCGGCGGTGGATAGTGCAATAGAAGACTACACGAAACTATTTGAGTAGTCATTTGAGGTCCTGAGAAGCTTGCAGGAGGACCCCAATGTACAAAGGCTAGAGATGAAAGGATGCTAGCTACAACAATGCTATGATGAGGTCAAGGGCACAATGCGAACCATCGCATTGACACAGAGACTAGCCAAGCTGCAGGAGGCCAAGAAGCTAAAGGAACAGGTGGATGCAGTGCTTCAAAAGGAAGAAGTGATGAAGGCAAGACTGGAGCCCTGGTTGGATGAGGCTTACGTAGTGACAAGCTCTATCGAAGGCAAGCTTATGACTCTGCAGGCAATGCAACAAAAGCTTCAGGTCGACAATGTAGGAGTAGTGATCGAGCAGACAGTGGAAGATGCGAAGCAGGCCACCACACAGTGCATGGATGAGGTTGCAGTCATACGAGTTGAGCTGGAAGGGCTTCGTGCAAATATCTATGTTCCTATCGAGTGACTTTAGGGTGAGCCACGATGTTTGTGTTGGGGGCTTGTTGGGAACAGGATCCCCCAAAGGACAGTTTTGGGGCTAAAAGCCTATGTTTTGGCCAAATTTTGTAAGAAACTTGTAAAGACTTCGCATTTTGTGGTCGTGGAGCACGTAGGTGTCATAAGTCATAAAGGGTTACCTGCCCTTAGTTTTGTAAGGTAAATTTGGTTGTAAGAGATCTACCCATGTGTTGTGGAGGTAAATCCTCTCTGCGGACAAAGACGATCCCTACTAGCCCAGACCGGGTCTAGCAACAATCACACAATGCTACCACGCAAGTTCCTAACTGAAAATACAAAGTAGATGGTGAGAACCTACTTGGATTCCAACGCTAGTGTTCGTCGAAGAGATGTCGCCTTCGTTCCTTTGCTTTGGCCGGTAACGATCCCCACGATCTCCATGATTGGATACCTGCACACACAAAGAACAACACGAAAACAAGCGTAAAATCTAGTAGATGCAATTATATATCGGTCAGAAAAGATATAACTCAACATCAAACATAAAGCAATGAGAGTGGAACCATAATGATAGTCATCTATTATTAATGAATAAAAAAGAAGAATACAACCATTGTTCTGACGTCAAATCCTCCTTTGGCTGGGTAGTCAGCTACACAAGTCTTGCAAAGCTTGTCGGGATGAAGAACAAGCCTCTCTCTCTTTGGGTGACAAGAATCTCCTTGTTTAGATAATCTTCGGCAAAATCACATAACCAATCTTTTGTCGACGCGTTTCGAACCAACTAGTGTGGTTCATCGTCAGGACAAGTTGAAGAACCAATCCGGCTTAGCTTGATTAAATAGAGTGTGCAGAGACTCCAACAGCTAAAATGCTAACGGCTAATTTTGACCTAATGATCCCGGTCAAACCCCTAAAATAGTTAATTAATATTTCTCGAAATAGGTAAAAAAGGAATTCATTTGTTAATTAAAATAGATAAATTATTATTATTATCTCAAATAATAAGAGAATTCATAGTATAATATTAATATTTTAATTATAATGGTCATTAATAAATCATATCTCATAATATATATTAAATAATCTATATTTAATATTATTCCAATATAATTTAAATACAAGAAAAAGGTAATCAATCACTATTATTTTTAGAATTTAGTTACACTAGTTAATTGTGTAATAATTATTTAATGGTCCTAGGTAAGTTAGATCTTCATTATTTTGTTTTCTAGAATATATCATATTTAGAATCTCCTTACTTAGATTTGGCCTTATGGGTGCAAAGAAGGCTCTTGCAGCTTCAAACTCTTGAACTCCTGGAACTACTAACTATTATGACTGTAACTATCACTCCAACTAGCTTGCTCAAGGCATAGAGGCAAGCTTTTATAGATAGAGAGGGAAAGAGATAGGAACAACCACATTATTCATGGGATTGGCTTTATCACTTGGAAACTTCCATGAAAGGTGGCAAACCACTTTCCCTTCTATGGAGATTCGAAGCCAAACCATCCTAGCTCAACATAGATTCAGTTGGTGAATGGGTTGAAGAGAACCTTCGGGAGTTTGTTCGTTGAAAACTTTACTCAATTCGGTTGGCGCGAGTGCGACTCTGGGACAAAGCGCCAATGGCGCGCCCTCTTTAGAGGATTTCCCTCATTGGTGCGGGCAGTGAACTGTGGACCCGCGCTAATGTAAAAGGAGCTGTTTTCATGAGTATCTTGGAGGAGATGTCTTCAGGGCAAATGAAGTTCATACTCAGAGGAATATAATGCAAGTGGTTTCAGGTCATGTCACTTCTCAAAGGTCTCGGAATGAGTCCTCCAGTGTACAGGTGAGGGGTAACAGGGACGGTGACAAATGGTGACAAATTGTTGTGTAACAGATGCCCCCTAAAGCATGAGGCCCGAGAGAGAGAGGGGTGAAATGCTTTACAAGAACATGCGTGACTGAAAACACGGCCGCCGGAGAACCAACGTAAAGAAGTACAACTGATATCTCAAGTATATGATATAAGTGGTATGGGCGCAGCCATCCATAACAGAGTACATAATAATCTAGATCCAAGGTATGGGCGCAGCCATCCGGAGAGGATCGATAAATAGACTTAGGCATGGTCGCAGCCATCCAGTAAATGAGTCATGTAATAATCATAATAATCCGCAAATCGCAGCCTGGATTCCAATAGACAAAATCCAGGGTCTTGCGCTCCATCTCGACCCGTATAGAGTACAATTTCAAGCATGCGAATGTATGAGTTGAAGTTGAACATGCATGAACATCGTCTGATTACCAGTCAATAATGAAAACTGTTAACAGACGCGAGAGGTACCACCAATAATGACAATGGCCCTCAAGGTACGATAGGTACAATCTACGGCGTGTGAATCAATGAGCTGGCGTCGAACACCCGTAGAATCATTCGATCGGAGGCCAATGATGAAAACCTCTCGTCGAACACGAAGAACCTGCCATTGAGGCATGCAGGCTCCAAGGCACCAAAGGGAGTCTCTAGATCAGCTTCCTGGATAATGAGCTAAAGTCGACAGGAAGTGATCTTGATCAAAGGTGGGCCATAGTGTTTCCCACATCATTGACACGAGATAGAGGAAAGATGTTGTGGTGATGCAAAATTATGTGAGGTATCAAAGGAGGTGGTATTGCTGCAGAGGTCAATTTCTCTTGAACATATCGGCGACACGACAGTGGATTTGGCAGTATTTGACATCAACTGAGCAAAGGTCATGGTGACAAGGCAATGAGCAGATGAGAGGTCGAATAGGATAACCCAAACCCATAGAGGCTAGTGTAAAACAAGATGAGATGTCCCCACCCCGACACAAATGTAGACTAGTGCCATGTTCAAGAGCGACATACTGCCGACACGACGACAATTATGGATCCATTTTCCCCACCATTTCTGGCGAGTACCCCAGTTATTTTTAGCAAGCTTGATGGGGATAGCATATGCTTGTGAGTGTCATTACGATGGAATCCGATGTCATTAAGTTTTAACGAGTCTGACAAAGGAAAAACTCGGCATCTTTTCCTATTTAGAGAGTCTGAAAAGACAGCAAAAAGAAAAACTCCAGGGGGCTCCTTTTTCGTAAAGTTGTGTCTCCCGAGCCCGAAAAAGTATAAAACAATGCTCGAAAGAACCGCCCGACCATTACGATCGAGGAGTACTTTTCAATTATAGTGACATCGATTCGAAAAAGTAGAAAAGCGATCAACATCATGTCGTTTTGTAACCATTTATGAACCGGAAATGACAAGGGTTCGACGATCTTTTCGTTTTTACACGGTCGGAAAAGGGTTTAAAGACGACCGCCTCTTATTTACTTTTAACGAGTCAAGAGGGGTAACTCGGCAATCTTTTCACTTTTAACGAGTTAGAAAAGAGCTGAAAGATAACTTCATAATGACTTTTTCGTGTATTTACCGAGTCCGAAAAAGCATAAAATACAACTCATTTCACCATCGAAGTTGCAAAAAGGACCTGTCATAGCACCAGAAACAAGCGTAAAACCCATTTTCGACCAAAAGTATATTAAAATATTCAAAAATCAACCTTTTAAACCCTATTACAAGTCAAAAAGTCTATAAATGTGGTGAAAATGTAAAAACAAAATTACTTTTACCTTTTACCTTGTGCATAGTGGTAGTGGTCCATTTGGGGTGCAAACTTCGAGCAGCGATTACCATCAATCCGGGCAACCATTGGAGATTCCGCCAGTTCCAGGTAAGAGGTGCTCTCTTAAGCTTCATTTCCATTCCTGCTTTATGCATTTTGTTCCTGAATTGAGCCTCCGCAAGGGGGATTTTAAAATTTAGGGTTGCGCCCCATTGGTGCGGGTATCCGGCACGGGTCCGCGCCAATGGGGTGATTTACCCAAAGGTGCCGCGCCATTGGTGCGACTGTTTTAGAAACAGTCGCGCCAACCGCGCGACCTAATTTTTCTCTTAAATTTTCCCATCATTTTTTAAATTTGTCCAGTGTATATGCCTACTAGGGTTTCATTAATGATTTATTCATCCTTGTGGGTGCAGGAAAACGCAAAAATGGTGGTGGAATGGAAAGAACGAGAGCATGATGCCATAGATGCCTTAGCCATTGCGGATGAGGGATGCATGAATGCTTTGAGAGACTGTAGTCTCAAGAAATTCTTTCTCACCTCCTATCTGCGAGCTCAACCAGAGCTATTACAGTTCATAGGGGATGCTTGGGATGTCGATGACCAAGTATTTCGACTACTGGATCAGATCTTAGAGCTGGATGTATCTGATGTGTACTTCATTACTGGGCTATCACGGAGAGGGGCAAGCCCCATTCTGACCAGAAGCAGGCCTTCCGCAGAGAAAATAGGTGAAGTGAAGGCTCGTGTGTGCCCAGAGGCACAATTTGGGAAGAACAGCGCCAAGGTGGATATCGCCACCATCCATGATTTGGTTCTCAAGGTGATACTGTTCACCATCACACGTGCAGCTGGGGCACAGGCGCCCCATGAGGCCAGCAAGAACCATCTGTTACTGGCAACAGAATGTCTTAGCCGCACCATTTTTGACTGGGCTACAGTAGTGACTACAAATATCAAGAGGCAGCTTACAAAGTGTAAGCGCGGGGGAGTGAAATAGTTTGGGTATGGTTCGATTGTGGTATCGTTCTTCTTGGAACGATTACCGTTATTCCAGTACCAGGGAGTTGTAGTAGCGGACCCATTACCACGAGAGCCTAGGATGGCTCGCTGGGCAGCATTGATGCCAAGAGGAGGAGGGGGCCAGAAGATGTCTTCGCGGCCCGATTTCTTCATATGGCTTCGCCGCCAGTTGATCATGGTAGAGGACTGGCCATACGCGGGAACCAACTTCATGGGAGACCCAGACCTCCCACTACCAGAGGGGGAGGAATGGGAAGAGGAGCTAGGTATGATCTTCTCTTTTTGATGTTTTTGATGTTTTTTTTTTTTTTTTTTGTCAATACATGCATGTTCTGATGACAGTTATATATATATGTAGATGTGGGCCCAGAGCGACCAGCCGGTTTGTCTCCTATAGCGAGGAGGGACCAACCTACAGCTGACCCTCAGGCAAGAGGTGCCGTGGGGGAAGAGCTGGTGCAGAATCTCGAGGGACTTACCTAAGGGATTCCAGGCTATGCTAGGTTGGCGGATGTGCCATTCGCATATCAGAGGCACACGGTGGGGGTGCCGTCCCCCATCCATCGTCTGTTGAGACGCTTGGTGCACGCGGTGATGTGCTATCATGAGCACCACCACGAGTAGACTCCTAGGTTTCTTTCATGCATATTTTTTGAGGGACATGTTGTCCGAGGATGTATCAGAACATGTATTATTTTTTGGGTTTTGTAACGCACACGGTGCAAACATTATGACACACATATATATATACATATGCCTATGGTTTATTATTGTGCTTTTATGTGCTTGCTTGTATGATGTTTTGATTATAAATTACGCAAATGTCTATCTAATACATGATTGGCCAATGCATCAGATAATGTGTTTAATCGTCATGGAATATGCTGATATGTGATAAAATCAAAATTCCTTTCTAACAATTTAACACGTAAGTACAGCCTTAAAATGTGACGGTCTCTGATGGAATATCGCCCATTGAGCTGGTGGACGACAAGCTGAGAGTCTAGGTTAACAAGCAATTTACGAATACCGAGATTAATTTCCTCGGCTAATAATTCAATAACGGCGCTATATTCAGCAACATTGTTTATAGTACAGCTTAAACAGACACCTTGAAGGTCTATCAACTCACCGTGAGGATCGTAGATCACCCACGCCGCAGAGGACAGATTACGAGTACTGCGGCAGGCACCATCAGCGAAACCAATGTAAGGTGCACCCGACATCTGCACAAGAAGCAAAAAGAGACAATAAGGGGCAATCACGCTTTCACACCAAACCGAAAACATGAAAACTCACACACACACACACGCATATACAAATCGAAGCGCATTAAACTTGAGAATAAAGGGACGGGCATGCCCCCCAAGCTTCAGTCCATTGAAAATGGAGTGAAGGTTGACATCATTGTTATTGCGCTCGAATGGCATCATATCGCCCCGAGATTCGATCTGATGCATAGAAAGTGTTCTAATAGGGGCAAGATTCGGAGGTGGAAGGGGAAAGACACCCATTAGAGCGGGATCCTTAAAGAGTCCGGCTCTCACACTCTCGAATGATTTAGAGGTATGCTCCACGAATGGCACATTACCTTCGGAAGAAGAGGCGAAGAAGGAGAGTTGGTCCATCGTGACAATCTTCCCTTGATGAGGGAAACGAATGACATGAAAAAGGGAGGAAGCCACGGCTTGCATGGCGTATGTCCAGCTACGTCCAAGGAGGAGGTTGTAGGTAAGATTAGCGTCGAAAACTTCTACCTCCACTTCTACCGTCTTTCCTTCTAGGGAGATGGGCAAGCGTTGGAGGATACCGTAAGGACGAGACTCTCTTCCATCAAAGGCTTCTAACGTCGTAGCAGACTGGCTTAATGTAGGAGAACCAATAGCTTTCCAGCATGCAACAGACATGATGCAAGTTGAGGCACCTTCATCAATGACTGTACGATGAATTGTTTTGCCATTGATGATGACCTGTATAAGGAAAGTGATTTGGTGGGGCAGTCTCGGCGTATAGCCCTCGAGATCGAAAGAAATCAAATCTGAATCAGCCAGGTCTATGCCACCGATGGCCGATAGCAAGGACTTCCTCTGGGAGGGGTAGCTCTGGAGGACTTCTAGAGCGGACATAGCAGACGGAGCCTGAGCTAAGTCCTCAACAATGCTGTAGTGCTGGGCAGCACGAGCATTAGGGTTGTAAGAAGACTTCCGGAGTACACCTTTCGGAGGGGGTGGGGGAATCGTCTTAGTGCTTGGTCTTTCGATGTGGAGAGGACCACAACTGGACGGAGGAGCACTGGAGGGGACCTCCGGCTCTTTCCCGGTGGGAGATGGATATTCTTTTTCTCGAGTAGTGACATGGATGGGAATTGTCCCAGCCATAAATACTTGAGAGCCAAATGAAGAAGAGGGTTGCGATGGGTCTGCCACCATTTGGGTTTGCTAAGAAGGGAAAGGTTCTTTGAGCACAGCAGGAGTCCCAGGAGCACCTTTCAATAATCAACTAACTTCGGACCGCCTGGGGCAGTCTTTAGTGTAGTGATCCTCATCACAAATAAGACAAGGATACTTAGGTTTTCGTTTGTCTCCTTCCTCGGGTGGATTTTTAGGGGAGTCCTGTTTGGGCTGTTCAGTCTTATTCTTAGCTTTCCCTTTCTTCTTCCCTTTTGAGGATTTATCCGCCGCGGTGGACTGAACGGCGTTAACCTCGGAGGTACTTCCAGCATTAGATGGACCCTGAGAAGTATTTCCATTAGAAGCGTTTTGTTTTTGCTTCCCAGGGTTCGCGGTCGATTTCTTTGATGACGAGTTTACAGAGCCAATTACTCCTTCAATAGATGGTTTTGGCGGAGCTTTGGATGTTCTGAGTCTCGGGGCGTCCGACAAGTAGTCATATAAAGTACCTAACTGAGAATATACTAAGTCGAGGTACTGAGCACGCGCGATAGCTTGCTCTTCAGTTACACAAACTCCCATAGCGATGTCTCGCGCGATCACAGGGACAAAGGAAGTCGTGAACCAATCGGTCAGGAGCTGATTAGGAATCCAAAATTTGATCAAGCGACGACGCCATCTCCATTCATGTATATGATCGGATATATGCGTGGCCGTGTCCTATTTGAGAGACGTAAGGAGATGTGTCCCTATCTCATACCGAATGGGTAACTGAAAATGAGTTAGGAATGCCATAGCCAGCGAGTTGAAATCTTGAAATGTTCCGCGATTCAGCTCAATATACCACTTACCGGCTGAGCCGGTGAGAGTCCTTTGGAAGAGGCGAAGCCGGATGGAGTCATCAAGCCACGAGTTGGATAAGCACCAAAGGTGATAGTTCATGACATGGGCTTGAGGATGTTCACCAGCTTTGCCATCGAATTTTGGGCAATCACCGGGTATTTTAGTTGGAACTGGTGGCCAATATGGATTATGAAGAATGGGATCATTCGTCAACTTGGACACATCTGGAAGTTCCAACGTCACTAAGAAAGGCAACTGAGGGTTAAAGGACATTTGTGGCTATGGAAGAGAGGTAGTACCAGGGTTCCAACCAGGTGGTGGTTGCCCCCATGGACTTTGTCCGGATGGGCTCGGCCCGTAAGGGCTCTGCCCGTAAGGGCTCTGCCCATAGGGATTTTTCCTGTAGGGGTTCTGTCCATATGGATTCTGCCCGTAAGGATTCTGTCCATATGCAGACAGTTGACCCTGGGTATGCCCCCCAGCACCCCATGGATTAGCAACTTGACCTACAGGTGCAACGTACTGTTGCTGATAATTTTGATAAGGAGTAACCTGCATTTGTTGATAATTTTGGTAAGGGGTAAATTGAGTTTGCCCCTGGGGTTGCTGGTAGACATACATTTGCTCAGCTCCATACTGAGCCTGATAAGAAGTTTGCGCTTGGTAGGAAGGTTGGGGTCGTGGCCCACCTTGCATTTGATAACCAAGTTGAGTCTGGGTCCCAGAAGAATGTCCTTGAACAGGTTGAGCTTGGACCATCTAGCTGGAAGGTTGGCCTGGTTGGGTTTGGGACGAACCTGTTTGCCCAGAGGGATGTGTCTGCTGGGTACCAGCTTGTCCTTGAGCAACCAAGGATTGTCCTTGCAGGGCAGATGGTTGAGCGGACTGGATGACCGGTTGACCTTGAGGTTGGCCAGCCTGTCCAGAAGGATGACCAAGCTGGGCAGTGGGTTGGCCTTGCTGTGCAGAGAGCTGGCCCGTTTGCCCAGAAGAATGACTAGGCTGGGCAGTGGGTTGGCCCTGTTGTATGTAAGGCTGCCCCCCTTGCCTAGAAGGATACCCCTGTTGGACTGTCGGTTGACCTTGTGGAATGTAAGTTTGTCCGGTTTGTCCAGAGGGATAACCCTGCTAAATACCAGGTTGGCCTTGTTGAATATAAGGTTGTCCTGGTTGACCAGATGGGTAACCTTGCTGGGTACTGGGTTGCCTCGGATAACCCGAAGGTTGAGTCAGATAGGTAAAGGACGGACCGCCAGCGGCCAAAGGTTGTCCCTGATAGGGTTGTCCTTGTAGGCCCCCAGGTTGTCCTGGGTAAGACTGGCCATAATGTTGCTGCCCCTGGGGGGTTTGCACATAAGATGGCTGGCCTTGGTTAGGTGGTCCCTGAAGCTGTGCAAGCATTGCTTGGCCCCCATGGAAAGAGGTGGTACCAGGGTTCCAAGCAATGGATAATGGTACCGAAACCTCAACAATAGTTTGAGTAGGCAAGGGTTGAGAGAGTTGAAGGTATTGACCGGTAGAATCATAGTAAAATAATGGACCCTGCGCATTCGGATCCTGAACAGCTTTTCCAGAGGCATCATATGGCCCCCCTCCTGGAACGGGACTAGAAGAGGGTGGAGCACTTTGTGCAGGGTGGACAACTCTTGGCGAGAGTGCCGGCTGGCCACTACTCACTTGACTGTGAGGGGGACCAGCACCAATGTTCAAAGCTGAGGACGCTGTTACGATGCTAAAAACCAGAGTCGAATGTGCCACACAAATAGTTGGATTCATGAGAACTGAAGTAACAGGTGTAGTGTGGGGTTGTGAAACAAAAGGTCCCGTGGTGGGAGTGATATGAGGATCCCACATGGTCGAAGCAAGAGTCCTGGCACTTACCCTATCCCTCAACGACTGATAGCGTGGGGGGAGTGGAGAAGTAGTTGGGATGGGAGTGTCGATATTCGACACCACAGGTGTCTCACTCACTCTAGGAGATGTCTCGTCCATGTGAGAGGTAGACATTGGAGACGAAACACCAGGGGGGGTAAAAGGAATATCGTCCTCGTCAGGCTCCCAGATGGGGTTCCAATGAATTTCATAACCTTCGTCGTCCGGAGCGCGAGAGTTAATCGGTTGGATACTCGGGATAACAGGAAGAGTATCACTTACAACCGGTACCTTAGGAGCAGCGGAAGATGGAGAGCCTTGATCACTTGGAATGGGAGTCGACGGTTCAGCCAGGATGACAAACTTCAAACAAACTTAAGGGAGTCTAACGATAAAGGACCCTACTCAAACTAACGCACACAATATCTAACCAGGTAATGTTTAGCGTGGCCAAATGAATTTTAAGATGCAAGGACACAACTTGACCTTTTCATGTTTTAAGAGTCGAGAAAAGGACAAAAAGGTGACTCTAGTCGCCTTCAAATGTTCTGTGAGCCCGAAGTGACAAACTGCCCAAGTGAGCCTTTTCTTTTAAGGAGTCTGAAAAGGATCAAAAGTGACTACTCTGGAGAGACTAGGCAAAGGGTTTACCAAACAAATCCGTAAAACTGCATATACACCTTGGCAGTCATATGAAAACCAAGGACTTCCCATATGGCAGTAAATCTTCCCGAATGCTGTGTTCGGTACGTTACGTCTTGTAAGGCGGCAGACACAGCTTCCTGTGGATAAAGGATGATAACCTAGTGGGGTCTCCCCTATATACGCGATGGTACGTGGGAGCTCAAATCTGTGCTAGACCACTATCGAGTCACAAAAGGAGGAATCACCCAACCGTAGTGTGAAACAACAGTGACTAGGTTTAACGACGCTGGAGCACGTCTCTAGCCTAGACCTCTAATCAGTGAGCGTTATGTTCCAATGCGTTTTTAAGTTCATTCAGTTCATTTTATGGTTGATCTTTGATTAAGTTTCAGTTTCAGGTCCTACCGTATGTAATCTCTCACAATTTCCTAAATGCAAACTATATGCCAAAGAATATCATTTCGTTCGATGAATGCTAACTACGAGAGAGTTAAGGATTTTTCAAACAAAATGACCACAAACAAGCACGAATCACTTTGATGCAGCTAATGACGAATAAACGAAACTTTTCTTTTGTTTTAAATCACTTAATCAATGAAAAGCTTCTAATTTCAATTAACTAATGCAACGCAACAGAGATTATTCGTTTTCCTTTTCAATGGCAAAGTGCACTAAATAAATTTTGAGAGACAGTAACACCGAGCAAAAGACCAATTTCACTCAATGAGAACACAAACGGATCCCAAAAACACCAAAACAGTCCTTCAAACCACAAATAAAATACAAAGACCTCCTGTGAGCTATGTGATCCAAGCTCAAACGAAGCCAAGTGAAACTCAAGCGAAAAGAAGAAAATCACTTGAATAACAAGAAAAAGCTTTGACAACTACTGAGTGAATGCAAAGGAATAACCACAATGTTGACTGGATGATCAAAGAACACAAAACACCTCCGGGAGGCTCGACGCACAAAGCCACTAGATGCCCTAGGGCTAAAATGTGAGACCGATAGAAAAAAGCAAACACCCGAATGATGAGGGTCTAAAACCAGTCAAACCAGGATCAAACATATTCCAGTAATTGAAAAAGACACAGCCAAACACAAATCCAAGCTCAGAGGGCCTAAGGACAAGTGAACTTGAAACGTTGACAGGCCTGGCGCGATTGTTAGGCGGCAACTCGCGCCTTTATAGGATTGGCGCGGGTTGTCTTTGAGCAACTTGCGCCAATAGCGCGACTGTTAGACTAAAAAGCACGCTAATCAAGTTAACTTAAATCAAAACAAAAGCAAGTGACCCAGGGCTTGAGAACAGTATCTAGGCAAGCCAGGAAGCAAGAAACAACAAGAAATTCGACCCAGAAAGCTATCTAAGCAATCAAAACAAGAAAACCAAAGAGACAAGACAAACTCCAAGTTGTTTAGTTCGTAAACCAAACCGGATATTGACTGAAGTGGCGTTGATCTACTTCGCTAATGCAAAGCAATAGCGTTTCGAAGGCTACCTGGCCGTGCTTCAGGCTCCGTCTAAAGTTTACAAATCAAACAACAAGATCTCCCTAGCGGAGTCGCCAAATTGTTGTGGAGGTAAATCCTCTCTGCGGACAGAGACGATCCCTACTAGCCCATACCGGGTCTAGCAACAATCACACAATGCTACCACGCAAGTTCCTAACTGCAAATACAAAGTAGATGGTGAGAACCTACTTGGATTCCAACGCTAGTGTTCATCGAAGAGATGTCGCCTTCGTTCCTTTGCTTTGGCCAGTCATGATCCCCACGATCTCCGTGATTAGATACCTGCACAAGCAAAGAACAACATGAAAATAAGCGTAAAATCTAGTAGATGCAATTATATATCAGTCAGAAAAGATATAACTCAACATCAAACATAAAGCAATGAGAGTGGAACCATAATGATAGTCATCTATTATTAATGAATAACAAAGAAGAATACAACCATTTTTCTGACGTCAAATCCTCCTTTGGCTGGGTAGTCAGCTACACAAGTCTTGCAAAGCTTGTCGGGATGAAGAACAAGCCTCTCTCTCTTTGGGTGACAAGAATCTCCTTACTTAGATTTGGCCTTATGGGTGAAAAGAAGGCTCTTGCAGCTTCAAACTCTTGAACTCCTGGAACTACTGACTATTATGACTATAACTATCACTCCAACTAGCTTGCTCAAGGCATAGAGGCAAGCTTTTATAGATAAAGAGGGAAAGAGATAGGAACAACCACATTATTCATGGGATTGGCTTTATCACTTGGAAACTTCCATGAAAGGTGGAAAACCACTTTCCCTTCTATGGAGATTCGAAGCCAAACCATCCTAGCTCAACATAGATTCAGTTGGTGAATGGGTTGAAGAGAACCTTCGGGAGTTTGTTCGTTGAAAACTTTACTCAATTCGGTTGGCGCGAGTGCGACTCTGGGACAGAGCGCCAATGGCGTGACCTCTTTAGAGGATTTCCCTCATTGGCGCAGGTAGTGAACTATGGACCCACGCTAATGTAAAAGGAGCTGTTTTCATGAGTATCTTGGAGGAGATGTCTTCAGGGCAAATGAAGTTCATACTCAGAGGAATATAATGCAAGTGGTTTCAGGTCATGTCACTTCTCATAGGTCCCGGAATGAGTCCTCCAGTGTACAGGTGAAGGGGTAACAGGGACGGTGACAAATGGTGACAAATTGCTGTGTAACACCATGGTTCGCAGACCATGGGATTGTATAAAAAGATCTATGCTCTAAGTAGTTTAGAAAAAAAGACACACAAGATAAGAGAGTCATAGCTTTGAAGTAAGAAGTCTAAGTTTTGGGTCATAGTGTAGGGAGAGGCTCTACAACTGAGTGCATAGAGGCATAGGGTAAAATTCCATAGCTGAGTGCGAGGACCCTTGCAGCTGTGTGCGCAGGGTGAATAGAGTCTATAATCATTTGGAAGATATCAAGAAAGAGAAGTATTTTGCAATTTTTGTTTCTTTGTTCCGATTAATGCATCTTATCATTTTATGTATGAATTTCCTTTATAATTCTTATGTGATGTGCGTATGTGTATGATTATGTTGGATAACTAAACGCATATAAGAATATCTTTTTACGCAGTGCTAACTATGAGTATCTAATAAGATAAGTAAGATCCTTAAGATAACTGGACAATTTGTGCAATACTCTGCTTAAGCAACGTGAAAGTATCTGAGTTGTGGGATAGGTCTACGCAAAGGTTAGTCGTACCATTTCATGGAGGTATCGAGGGGAAGAATAAGAGGTTAGGTAGACAGAGCCCTAAAACTAAGTGACCTATGTGAAGGTAGGAAAAGAAGGAACAAAATGACATCACAACCATCTTAGGGTGTAGAAACTTGGTTCTAGCATCCCCCCATACTACTTCGGGTGAGGCTTTGGTTCGGGCTCCGCAGGTTGATGCCAAAAGGGCTAGTAGTGTAGGGATTTGTTTAGCTAATTAAAGTTGAACTTGGTTCAGGCCCCCTCAAGTCAACACCCTTCCTATAAGTATTGTAGACAGTTTGACCATGTAATAGAGGATTGTCCTGTTTTGATGGCTAAAATGCAGGAAAATAAGAATCATCATTCTACGCAGAACTTGCAAATGATGAGGGTTGAATTGCACGAAGATGATCCAAGTGTTAACATAGTGAAATGAAGTGGCGCAACTATAGGGGAAGATAAAATAGAAAGAAAAAATCCTAGGGCGGATACATGGGTCAGAAAGGCTAGAGAAAAGAGTATTGGCTTCAATATGCAGAGGAAGAAATAAACCTTTATGGAAGCGAAGAAGAGTTTCATGGACCCAGGAGCTTCGACATAGAAGATGCAAATGCAACTAATACAATGGAATAATAATCCTAAAGTTGTTACTGCGACAGAGAACCCTAATTTGACCATTTTGAAGTCCTTTGTGCAAACATGTATGAAGTTTTAAAGGGATAAAAAAGTAGTGGAAGTGATCCAGGTGGATATTGGTGGCCACCCGACAATTCCACTTGGACCCCCACCATTGTTTCTTTCAGTTTTTCAGTTTCCTTAATTGTAGCATAGTTCACTATTTTTAGTAGTTTTTTGGGTCTTGAACTTCTGGAGCCATTTTGAGGCCCTAAACGATGTTTTCTGGGAAAACTAGGAGCATCATGGGTCCATGGACCAATGTTTCTCATCCCAAAGTTGTAGTCCTTGGATAGATATTTCTAATGAGGTATTGTGCACGTTAAACGAAGATCATATGTCATTAAAGTTACGACCCCGAGAAGTTGATGTACCGATTTACCCAAAACGGGGTCCATAGTTTGGTGCTTCATCTCCTAGGGTTAGGTTTTCAGATGTTTAGGGTTTTCCATTGTTTCTCAACAATAAATAGGCCTTAAAGCCTCATTGTAAGATAGTTTAGAGGCATGTAGCCACCACATCTCTTCTTATAGATACGCTACCATTGCCCTAGCTAGTTTGTTTCCATTTCTGTTTGTAAGCATATTTCATTATTTTACAGTAACGAAATGAAGTATTATTTCTGCTGCATCTCTGTATGTATGATTATATCTATAATTTGTTGCATTCATGTTTAAATCTAGATTAATGGTATCAAAGCATTCTTCTTTTTCTTTCTCTTTCTTTGCATGTCCCTAATGAGATCAGGATATAAGGAGTTAGGGCTTGAACTGGTCAAAACTTTGCAAGACCAACCTCACAAATCCCGACGGCCTCCCATGGTGGATGAAAAGAAAGACGAGGGGGCAGGAGATCTTATCAAAATCTTGCTCGAAGAGCCCTCGAGCGTCAAAGTAACATGATGATGGAAAAATTTGGCCAGATCCTTCATCGGCTACCCAGGGGCAACACATCTACTTCTAGCAACTACTCTGGAAGTGCCACACCCTTTAAGGTACAAGTTAACTTTGACATTCCCATATTTGAGGGTTAGATAGATGCAGATGCTGTAGATAAATGGTTGAATCTACTATAAGGGTATTTTTTCTGTTATGATTTTTCTTGTCAGGAAAAGATTACTTTCGCTCTTCTCAAAGCCAGCCCCCATGTCAAGGACTGGTGGGAAACCTACTGCGAGTAGAAGGATGAAAGTACGACCTCACTTTTTTCAGCCACAACCACTTGGAATTCATTCCAGGCTGCCATCAAGGAGCAGTACTACCTTGTCGGAAGCTATGAGGATCAATACATAAAGTGGACCTTGCTGCGGTAGGGAGGGGACAAAGACGTGTTGGAGTTTACCAATATTTTCCATACCCTTTGCACAAAGTTGGGTATCAAGGATTCAGAGTAGCATTTGGTACTCAAATACCGTTGCTGCCTACACAGGTATATCTAGGAAGAAATAGAATTCTTGAACATCTCCTCGCTCAATATGACATACCAATATGCTATCAAGATCGAGAAAAAGTTTAAACAGAAGAAGCGAGACTTTGGATCTGCAAATCCAAAGCAAGGGAAAGGTGCCCGCAAACCATAGAACAAAGGACAAAGCTAAGGTGGGGCGGCCCAAGAAAACCCACCAAAGTTGTAAGCAAAGAACAGCACCGTGAAGCTGAAAAGGGACACGAGAAAGTGGTGTGAGTTTCATAAGATCTCCACTCACAACACAAGTGAGTGTCAGGCCAAGCAGTCATTGGTGGCTGAGCTAAGGGTTTCAGAATCAGATGCATGTTCTGAATCTCAGTTAGAACCCGACAAGGGGAATGATAAAGGGAAGCAAATTATCGATGCGGAGCCTGACGTCACTGTTGCCACCATGAAGATATAGAAGGAGGAACTCGAAGATCCAGAGGAGGAGGAGTGCCTCTTCCATTCCCAGATGTGGGTAAAGGGCTCCCCGCTACAGTGCATTGTTGACAGCAGGAGCCAAAAGAACCTAATTTCGGCAGAGGTCGTGATTTTTTTTGGCTTATCGACCACAACACATCAACAACCGTACACCATTGGGTGGCTTCACCAAGGACAAGATATTCGCGTGAGCTAGCAGTGTCACCTTCCATACAACATCAAGCCCTTCACGGATGAGGTATTATGTGACGTTTCTCCCCTTGATGTTTGTGATGTATTATTAGGCCAACTATACTTGTGGAAATGGCATATTGTGTATGAATCAAGGCCTCATGTTAGTATTGTTACTTTGGGAAATAAGTTGTACATGATACCAGAGGCAGCATCGCCTACCACCATCTCTTTGGTTACTGCAAAACAATGTAGTAAGCTCATTTCCAAAACCAGGAATTTTTTTTCCTGATGATACGCCCTCAAGGAAAGAAGAAGATGGTGGCCACGACCTCCAAACAGGTCCCCTTCGCACGACAACTATAGATGGACAAGGTCGTGGATGAGTACGGGGACATCTTCACCTCCCCCGCAGGGGTTCCTCTGCACTATTAGGTCAAGCACTCCATTGATCTGCCACCAGGTGCGCTACTGCCCAATGGACCAATCTATTGGCTTTCTGTTTTGGAGAATGATAAAATCAAGAGTCAAATTTAGGAGCTGCTGCAGAAAGGTCACATCTGTCCGAGTTCATCGCCCTGTGGGAGCCCGAATGTGTTGGTACTGTTACTAGTGATTTGTCACCGCCTTCACTTCTGGTCCTTCTATTGTGTCATGTGTCCAAGTCAAACGTGCTCATGTTGAAAAAATGATCTCTTATGTTGCCAATTGACCCACTTTTCCTAATTTATCTGCCTCATCGCGACTATGAACTTAATATACGCGCTGAAGGGTGCTCATAAACAATCCAACCACACTAACAGTGTGGAAGTACATCTTATTCTCGTGATGGCCTGATTTCATGCACCAACACGGGGCTACTTGTTATTTTTAGCGATGATCTAATTGTTTAAATTGCTCACTAGCGATGTTAGTGCTGAAGCTTAGTTATGTACCCAAGATGATCTAGATTAGGCGAATTTGTTCCAACAGTCTGCCTTCTAGATGACTCCAAACCTAGTTGTTGGCATAGTTTGTGTCGCCCTTCCTTCCCTGGTGTGGCAGTTTCGTCAATTGTGCTACCTTCCTTGGGGATAAGCTCTCTTTTCCACCTTTCATGGAGGCTCTTTCTCCTATTTAAACACTCACCTTTGATATGATCAACTAGTTGGTAAATTCTTGGATTGAGCAGTGTTGTTAGTGCTTTTGGTAGATAACTAGTGTGGGTGTGATAAGTGTGAGAGTGTTGATAGCTTGGGGAAGGTTGTGAAGAGCCCTTGATTTCATGTAAAACTTATGAGTGAGAGAGAGACTTTGTATGTTGGGAAATCCATCTTCAAAGAGTGAATGCTTGAAGAACATGCTGGCTGGATCCCTCTGAGAAGGCTTGTGACGTCAAGACTTTGGTTGTAAGCTTACTATTATTTCATTATTAATACAATCAATGATGTTTTCCTATGTCTTATATGTAATGTACTTGATAGCTCATGACTTTTTGACTTTGTGAGTCAATATTTTGTTGTTGTTTTCTGGTTACGTGCTTTTTTGTATTTCCTTTGCTTTGTTTTAGGTTGATCACTCATTGAGGAGAAGGAAGTGAAAGTTGGAGCAGCACAACAAAACTCCATCAACCACCGGTTGAGGTAGGCCTCCAACTTTGACTGTTTAAGGAAAACTATTGTTGATCTCTCCTTGTTTGTGACTAGACCCACTCTAGGGCTAGAGGGGTTGCCTCTGTCCACAGAGGGAACACTTTCCTACATCACAAATTGGTGACTTTGCTGGGGAGTCTATCCTATGTTCTTCTCTTTACTCTTGTTTTGATTTTTGAATTTGGTCTCTCTTTGTTTTTGGGGATTAATTAGCAGTCTTTTGGGTCACCTGGATTGATTTGGGAGGTCCCTTTGTTTTCTATTAGATTGGCTGGTTCTGGTTTAGGAGTTTTTGGCTCGTTTGCCACTTTTTTTGCATCATCACAGAACTTAGGCTAACAGTCGTGCTAACATCACAATCACTCTTTTGCAAAATCCTGTGCGTTGTGGAATAACATCACACAGTCGCGACGATCCTGGAAATCAGATCATAGCGGGAAAGACTTGTACTTCCGTGCTAACAATGCTCTATTGCTACAGCTAGCTGCTTATCAGCACTAGTTGATAGTGTTGCACTCACGAAGATACCTGTAGAATTGATTTTCTCAGTTATGTCTCCTGAGTTTTCCAGTCCTCTTGATCCCTTTGCCTTATTTTCTTCCTCAGTCATTTGTTTTTCATTGTTTATGGTCAAGGCACTCTTTCTTTGGCTTTGTTGAGTGAATCTTGCATTTTTGTCTGTGTGACCTAGTTCATTGTTTCAAGCTTTTGAATCAATTGTCTTGGTTTCTGGTTTTCTCAAGATTCGGTTACAACCTTTTGTTGGTTTGATTGAGCCTTCCTCTTTCTTTGTTTCTGGTTGATTTTTAGTGACAGTTATTGAACCAGTCTTTGGTATTGATTCGATTTCTTTTCGCTACCGAACATAGATTACAATTGTTTGGATCAACTGGTTCTTTCACACTTGCTCATTTGTTTCTTTGAGTTTAAAAACATCAAAAAATCAAAAGTTTACATTCATTTAGTGTGTGAAAGTGAAAGTGAATTTGATTTCAAGGTTGCATATTGGAAAGCGAATGATAAAATCTCTCATTAGTAGTTCCCATGCACTATAGGAATTGATGTTTGTATGCATTGTGTGATTGTATTTGTTAGGCTTGGTTTTCTTGGTTTGGGAATGATCTCTCTACCCTCTCATAGGTAGGTTTTCATTAAAGAAAAAGGATATTTCATTCATTTTAGCTGGATCCTAGGTTTTTTTATATACATATGGTAGGGCCTGAAAACTGAAACATAATTCAAGATCAACCTTAAAACGAAATGAATAAATCTAACAACGCATTGGGACATAACGCTCATTATTTAGAGGTCTAGGCTAGAGACGTGCTCCGACGTCGTTAAACCTAGTCACTATTGTTTTCACTCAAGGTTAGGTGATTCCTCCTTCTGTGACTCAATAGCGGTCTAGTACGGAATTGTGCTCCCACATACCGTTGAGTATATATTGGGAGACCCCGCTAGGTTATCATCTTATATCCTTAGGAAGCCGTGTCTGCCGCCTCGCAAATCGTAACGCATTGAACACAACATTCGGGAAGATTGACTACCATACGGAAAGTCCTTGGTTTTCATATGACTGCTAAGGTATATATGCAGTTTTACGGGTTGTTTGGTAAACCATTTTCCTAGTTCTCTAGTTCTCCAGAGTAGTCACTTTCGCTCCTTTTCGGACTCCTTAAAAGAAAATGTTCATTTGAGCACTTGTCACTTCAGGCTCATTAAAAATTCGAAGGCAACTAGAGTCATCTTTTGGTCCTTTTCTCGACTCTTTAAAGATGAAAAGGTCAAGTTTTGTTCCTGTGTCTTAAAATTTATTTGACCACGATCACATTTACCGGGTTAGATCTTGTTTGTGTTTAGTTTGAGTAGGGTTCTTTCTCGTTAGTTTTGCTATGATTTTGAACTGAATCATCCTGGCGGAATCATCGATCCCGTCTCCCGTTCCAAGTGACCAAGGGTCTCCATCCTTTGTCGCTCCCGAGGTTCCTGTTGTTAGTGATACTCTCCCTGTTATCCCGAGTATCCAACCACTTAACTCTCGCACTCCAAAGGACGAGTCTTACGATATTAATTGGAATCCCATTTGGGAGCCTTCTGAGGAAGACTTTCCCGCTACTCCTCCTAGTGTTTCAATCTTGATGTCTTCCTCCAACATGGATGAGACAGCTCCCGTCTCTGGTGAAGAATCCTTTGTGTCAGAAAGTGAAATACCTATTCCCACGGAACCAGGAACTTCACCTTTCTGTGAAACAGGAACTTCACCTTTCCGTGAAACAGGAACTTCACCTTTCCATGTTACTTCCCTTGGTGTCACATTGCCTTTAAGATATAATGCTTTAGCGGACATCATTGGTTCCAAGTCTCCTCTTTCGAGTTCCATATGGTCTCGTACCGTCCCTTTGACTTCGGAGTCATTCACACCTCAACTTCACAATGTGTCCATCATGTTTGTTCTGACCATGCCAACTGTTTGTGTCGCTTCTTCAACCCTTGTTGTGAGCATCGCCACTGCTTCATTGGTGGTCACTACTATTGCTGGACCTTCTGTTGGTCCTACCTATAGTGGCCCAATGGTAGGAGTTGTTAATCCCACACTAAGTGCCCCACCTTCTTTAGGTTCCATTCCAGCAGGGGAGGCATATGATCAATATCTACAAGATCTTCGGAATCCGGATCCTCAAAATCCGTTTAATTATTATGATTCTCGTGGAGCTCACATTTATTACCTGGACCTATACTGTCTCAACCCGCGGTGGAGGTCACGGTTCCGTTGTCAGTTGCTTGGGGCACCACTGGTTATCATGGTGGCCAAGCATCACCCGCAAATCTTCAAGGGCCACCATATCAGGGTCAGTCGTCTTACGGACAACCTTATCCAGGGCAACATGGAGGCCCACAAGGACAACCCTTCCAGGGACAACCTTTGGCCTTTGGTGGTTCTTCCTTTACCTATATCGGGCAGCCTTCTGGTAACCTGGGACAACCTTACATTCAACAAGGTCAACCCAGTATCCATCAAAGCTACTCTTCTGGGAAATTTGGTCAGCCTTACGTTCAGCAAGGCCAACCCACTATCCAGCCGAGTCAACCATTTGGACAAAGTGGTCCGCCTTAAAGTCAACTAGGCCAACCAACTGTCCAGTTTTCTCAGCCATCTGGCCCATCAGGACAACCCTCAGTTGTGCAAGGACAACCCACTACCTAGCAAGGTCAACCTTCTGGGCAAGTGGGTCAACCTCAATCTCAGCTAGGTCAACCTTCTGGCCGGATGGCTTAGCCTCAGTTTACTCAAGGACATCCATATAGGCCCGCTCAACCAGGCACTCAAATGATGGTTTCTTCTCAAGCGCTACCTGGTTTTCAGCCCCAGTCTGGGCTCTAGACCCAATCCAGTTCTCAAATTCAGGTTGGATCCCAATCCCAACTTGCTTCTCAAACCCAACCTAGCTACCAGGCCCAGTTTGGAGCCCAACCGCCTTATGGTACCCATAAATCCCAAGGGAAAGCCCAATTTGCCCCGTATCAAAATTATCAACAAATGTAGGTAAATCCTTATCAGAATTTCCAGCAACCCTATGTTGCTCCTACAGGCCAAGCTGGTAATTAGTGGAATGCTGGGGGGCAAGTCCAAGGTCAACCATCCAGTTACAGCTATAACCCCTATGGGAAAAATCCCTACAGACAAAACCCTTATGGGCCAAGTCCGTTTGGACAAAACCAATGGGGGAAACCAACAGCTGGGTGGAACTTTTGCACTACCTCCTACCCGTGGCCGCAAATTTCCTTTAACCCTCGGTTACCATTTTTAGCGACATTGGAGTTATTGGACATGTCTAAATTGAAAAATGATCCCATTCTTCATAATTCGTATTGGCCGCCAGTTCCAACTAAAATTCCAGGTGGTTTTCCCAAGTTTGATGGTAAAGCTGGAGACGATCCCCAAGCTCACGTTATGACGTATCATCTATGGTGTTCGTCAAACTCATGGCTTGATGATTCAATCCACCTTCGCCTTTTACAATGGACTCTCACTGGTTCTGCTGCTAAGTGGCATATCAAATTAACTCGTGGATCTTTTCAGGACTTTAACTTGTTAGCTATGTTATTCCTAACTCATTTTCAGTTGCCTATTCACTATGAAATGGGCACACATCTCCTGACATCCTTAAAACAGACTATGGCCACACATATCTCCGATCATATTCATGAATGGAGACGACATCGCCATTTGATTAAGTTTTCGATTCCCGATCAGCTTTTGACTAACTAGTTTATGACTTCATTTGTCGGTCCAATAGCTCGGGACATTGCTATGGGGGCATGTGTAACTGAAGAGCAAGTTATCGCACGTGCTCAGTACCTTGACTTGGTTTACTCCCAGTCCGGTACATTATATGATTATTTGCCTGATGCTCTGAGACACGGAACTTCCAAAGCTCTGCCGACATGCTCTGTTGATGATGTCAATGGTTCTGTCAATCCACCCTCTAAGAAATCTTCCGCAAACCCTGGGAATTAAAAGCAGAATGCTTCAAATGAAAATACTTCTCAGAGCGTATCCAATTATGGTAATACTTTTGAGGTGAATATCGTCTAGTCCACTGCGGCAGACAAAGCTTTGAAAATGAAAAAGAAGGGAAAAGGAAAGAATAAAGATGAACAGGGAAAGCAGGATTCCCCTAAACCTCCACTCGAGGAAGGTGCGCCAAACGCAAGCCCAAGTATCATTGCCTTATCTGTGATGAGGATCACTATACCAAAGACTTCCCAAGGTGGTCTGAAGTTAGTCATTTGCTCAAAGGTGCCCTTGGAACTCCTGCTGTGCTCAAAGAGCCTTTTCCTTGACAGCAAACCCAAATGGTTGTTGATCCGTCTCAAAACTCATCTCGCTTTGGTTCTCAGGTATTTATGGCTGGGATGATTCCCGTCCACATTAATACTCAGGCAAAAGAGTATCCGTCACCTGTCGGGAAGGAGCCTGAGGTCCCCTCTAGTGCTCCTCTATCCAGTTTTGGTCCCCTTGATATTGAGTGACCTAGCACTGAAACGGTCACCCAACCTCCTTCAAAAGGTGTCCTCCAGAAATCTTCGTAAAACCCCAATGCTCGTGCTGCTCAGCACTATAGTATTGTTGAGGACTTAGCCCAGGCTCCATCAGCTATGTCCGTATTAGAAGTTCTCCAGAGTTGCCCCTCTCAGAGGAAGTCTTTGCTATCGGCCATCGGTGGCATTGATTCGGCCGACTCGGACTTGATTATTTTTGACCAAGACAGTCATATAACGAGGCTGCCTCACCAAATTTCCTTCCTTATTTAGGTCATCATCAATTCCAAAACGATTCATCATACCATCATTGATGAAGGTGCTTCTACTTGCGTAATGTCTGTTGCTTATTGGAAGGCTATTGGCTCTTCGACTCTGAGCCAATCTCCTATAACCTTGGAAGCCTTCGATGGGAGAGAGTCTCGACCTTATGGTATCCTCCAATGCTTGCCCATCACATTGGAAGGAAAGACGGTCAAGGTAGAGGTCAAAGTTGTCGATGCCAATTTAACTTACAACCTCCTTTTAGGATGAAGCTGGACATACGCCATGTAAGCCATGCCCTCATCTCTATTTCGTGTCATTCGTTTCCCTCATGAGGGGAAGATTGTCATAGTAGACCAACTGTCTTTCTTTGCCTCTTCCTCTGATGGTAATGTGCCCTTCGTGGAGCATACCTCAGTTCCTCTTGAGAGTGTGGGTACTGGACTTTTTAAAGATCCTGCCCTTATGGGTGTCTATTCACTCCCACCTCCCAACGTCACCCCCATCAATATGATTTCTATTCACTCTGATCCATGGGTTCTTCCTCCTGCTGATCAGATAGACTCTTGGGGCGATGAGATGCCATTGAGTCCTACTGAGCTCAACTACGTCGAAATTGTTTCTGCATCGGCTCCATCCTTTGAATCTGCCCCTTCGAGCAAAGCTCTTGACTCGTACGTGCAGTCCCCTTGGCTTGGAGATAGCGCTTCTTCGGACCCATTACAGGAACTTTTTCCTTATGATGAAGCGCTCATTGAGACTATGTCTTTCAAGGAACCCCCTTGGCCTGATCATCACCATCGTTCCTCGTTTCTCCCTACCCATCGGGAAATGCTTACTTGTTTGGAGCGATTTGCTTCTTGTTTCCCCTTTCAACCTCTTTAGACACCTATTCAGATCCATCAAGTGTCTTTTGAAGGGAATATGGGGAACATCATGCAAACTCAACCCATCGACATCTTTGTTAAACCAGGGATCGTTGAGCATAACCATGTTGGAGTCACTCGTACTCCAGAGGAGATTCAGCTTTATAAAGGTCTTTTTTGTGAATTTCGTGATATGTTTGCTTGGTCTTACGAAGAGGTGCCTGGCATCAATCCTAGTATCGTGGTGCATGAGATACCTACCTATCTGGGTGCTAAACCTATTCGACAGCATCTACGCCCCGTGCACCCCCGAAAGGCCGTAGCTATTAAAGCAGAAGTTGAAAAGCTTCTTAAGGTTGGTTTTATCTACCCCATCTCACTCACAGATTAGGTCTCTAATATTGTCCCTGTCACTAAAAAACAGGGCACTATCAGGGTATGTGTTGACTACCATGATATTAATCGAGCTTGTCCCAAAGATAACTTCCCTACACCCTTCATTGACCAGCTCATTGATGAGTGTGTCAGGAGTGAAATAAATTCATTCATGGATGGATTTTCTGGTTATAACCAGATTAATATTTCCACTGTTGATCAACACAAGACTGCTTTTATCTGTCTGTGGGGCACTTTTTCTTATAAGAAGCTCCCTTTCGGCTTAAAAAATGTCGGCACCACCTTCCAACGCACAATGTCCTACGCGTTTCATGATATTCGACACATTGTGCAGCCTTACCTGGATGACCTTCCGGCTCATTTAGTAAGACGTCAAGACCATCCGACCCATATTCGTGAAATTTTTCACCGTTGTAGACATTATCGTATCTAGCTCAATCCGCATAAGTGTGTCTCCCGAGAGGGTATCCGCTTGGATCCTCTTAAAGTCAAAGCCATCTTGAATCTTCCTCCCCCTGCTTCTTTGTAGCAATTGCAGAGTTTGCAGGGAAAAACAAATTTTCTACGATGATTCATTTCGAATTATGCCGAAGTGGATAAAGGCTATACGCGGTTATTAAAACGTGACACCCCTTTTCATTGGGATACCGCTGCACAAGATTCGTTCGAGTGCCTCAAGGCTCTCCTTGTTTCTACTCCTTTGCTACGTCCCCTTGATTATCACTGGGACTACACTCTTTTAGCCACTGCTGATACCACCATCGGCATGGTTCTAGTTCAAGATGATGATGATGGTATTGAGAATGTCATTTATTATCTCAGCTGCAATTTACTTGATACGGAAACTCGCTATGCCCATGTTGAGAAGTTGGCATTAGCTGCTATTTGTGCCATCCAATGTTTCCATCATTATATATTATTGCGTACCACGACGGTGATTTCTGATTGCAACCCGATGACGTACATTTTGTCACGTCAGTTACTGGGGGGAAAATACTCGAAGTGGATTGTCATCCTCCAAGAATTTGACTTAGAGTTCACGACTACCAAGTCTAAGAAGTCCCTCATCTTTGCTGAATTTCTTTGCTCTCTGCCATCTCTTACCATGCCCTCTCGGTTAGAGGATCATATTCCAGATGAAACTCTGTTCTTGATCAGCACCCTCGACCCTTGGTACGGGGATATTATTGTCTATCTTCAGATGTCCTCTTTTCATCCCAGTTTGTCCAAGGATGCTCGGTGACGGATTCGCCATCAGTCTCAACCTTATTGCATTGTTGGGGACACCCTGTACCGACTCGGCGCCGACTTTTTCCTCCGCCGATGTTTAACACTCGAGGAAGCCAAACGAGTTCTAAATGACTGCCATTCTGGCACCTATGGTGGTCACATGATCGGATATGCCACTGCTCAGAAGATTCTTCGTGCTGGTTACTTTTGGCTCTCCATCTTCAAGGATTGCATTCTCGTTGTCCGCTCTTATCATGAGTGCCAAATCTACCAACAGAAAATGCGCGCGCCTCCCACTCCATTGCACCCTATTATTACCGTCGGCCCTTTTGCCAAATGGGCCATTGATTATATGACCTGCAACCCTTGATCAGGTGGGGGGCATGGGTATATCATCGTTGCTGTTGATTATTTCACAAAATGGGTCAAGGCAATGCCTACACTATCAAAAGACGGTCACACATCGGTGCAATTTTTGTTCAATCATGTGATTTCACGATTCGGAGACCCTCAAGCTATCGTCACTGATCACGGCAAACACTTCTGTAATCATATGATGACTAAGTTAATGTCCTAGTTGGGCCTACGGCATGATAGTTCGACACCATACTATCCTCAGGCCAATGGCCAAATGGAAGCTGTCAACAAAGTTCTAGTTACAATGCTTCAGCGCACCGTTGGCATGGACAAGTCCAACTGGCATTTGATGTTGTTCTCTACCTTATGGGCCTACAAAAATTCAGTGAAGGATGCTAGGTTCACCCCGTTCGAATTGGTTTACGGTCTGGAGGCTACCCTTCCGATTGAGTGCGAGATCCCTTCTTTGAAATTAGCTGTCGAATTACTTCCCAACACTACTCCAGTAGAAGAATGTCTCCTCTACCTAGAGCAACTAGACGAGACCCGTCAACTAGCCTCTCTAGCTATTGAAGCACAGAAGAAGAGAGTGAAAACTCACTTCGATCATACTGTTCATCCTCGTTCTTTTGTTGAAGGAGATTTAGTCCTGCTTTATGACCAAGTGAATGATAAGCTGGGGGCAGGAAAATTCGAGCCTATGTGGCATGGGCCTTATATTGTAAAGTGAGTTTTGCAAAAAGGGGCCTATGAGCTGATTGACTATGAAGGGAACCCTCTAGATAAGCCTCGAAATGGGCTTTATCTAAAAAAATATTACACATGAACCCCATGCACTCTGATTTGTACATAGGTGTGTTTTCAGCAGGTGTGTTGTGTGTGTGTGTGTGTTTTCATGTTTTTGGCTTGGTGTGTAGGCATGATTGCCACTTATTGTGTATTTTTGCTTCGTATGTAGATGTCTGGTACACCTTACATTGGTTTCGCTGATGGCGCCTACCGTAGTACACACAACCTGTCTTCTGCGGCATGGGTAATCTACGATCCTCACGGAGAGTTAGTAGACCTTCAAGGTGTTTGTCTGGGTTGTACCACAAACAATGTCGCCGAATATAGTGCTGTTATTGAACTACTAATCGAGGCCATCAACCTCGAAATTCATGCATTGGTTGTGAATTTGGACTCTCAGCTTGTTGTCCACCAGCTTAATGGGCGTTATTCTGTCAGAGACCATCGGATTTTAAGGTTGTATTTACATGTTAATTTGTTAGAAAGGAATTTTGATTTTATCACATATCAACACATTCCAAGACGATTAAACACATTAACTGATGCATTAGCCAATTATGTATTAGATAGAAATTTGCGTAACATGTAATCAAAACAACATATAGAAGCATTCAAACATAATAATAAACCATAGGAATATGTATATATATATATATATATATATATATATATATATATATATATATATATATATATATATATATATATATATATATATATATATATATATATCTCGTGTGGCACACCGAGGCGCTCAAAAAATAAATGTATATGTCCAAATAGAGTCTGTGTTCTCTGTACATCCAAGACACATGTCTCTCAAAAAATTAGTAGGATAAAACCTAGGCATCATATATATATATATATATATATATATATCTCGTGTGGCACACCGAGGCGCTCAAAAAATAAATGTATATGTCCAAATAGAGTCTGTGTTCTCTGTACATCCAAGACACATGTCTCTCAAAAAATTAGTAGGATAAAACCTAGGCATCTAATGTGGTGGGTTATTCTCCCTATAGCATACCACCGCTCGTGCAACCCGTCTCAATAATTGGTGTACCCTAGGAATCACTCCTATTGTATGAATCTGGAACTCTATGGGGACCTCCTCGATCCCCATGTAATCAGGGATCCCCGCTGTTAGACCCTCGAGATTTTGGGCCACTATATCTATCGAAGCGCGAGCTGGAGGAGCCAAGGTTAGCTCTCTGATACCCTCTGGGTCCCTCCGTGCCTCTGGAGCCAGTCCCACGGGTCTCACTGGTCCCACATCTACAATACCATAGAGTACCTCATTAGGACGAATGCATAAAAAAACCATTGAAATGAAGCGCAGGAGGAGGTCTACTTACTTGGTAGAAGTTTCATGATGAACTGCCAATGAATGAGGCTGCAGTCAGCTCAAGAAATTAGCTCTGGTTGGTGCTCCAAATTCTCCAATGGTAAATTGAACAGTGCAAATGGTAAAAATAAAATGGATTACCCCCCTTTTTATAGTAATTTTTTGAAATATTAAAAAATTACACTTTAGAATATGGGTTTTTACCATTTTTATTACATGGTTAATTGGAGTTTTGGTTTCTAATTATGTTTCCGCATATATTTATCATTTATGTCGAATGGGTTTTACATTCGATGTGTTTTGTGCAAAACCACAGGTCGTGGATTTACACATACTTCATGTGCACTTGGTCCGTAAAGTCATCTTTAATGCTCTTTTCCAACTTGAAAAATGAAAAGATAGCCGAGTTATCCCTTTCGACTCGTTAAATGAAATGAAAAGCGGTCTGCTTTAAGCTCTTTTCTGACCATGTAAATGAAAAAGATTGCCAGGCTTTTGTCGTTTCAAGCTCGTTATTGGTTACGAAACGACGTGGTTCCAATCACTTTTCTACTTTTTCGGGATGAGATCACTAATCACGAAAAGTACTCCTTGATTGTAATGGTCAAGCAGTTCTTTTGAGTATCGTTTTATACTCTTTCAAGCTCGGGAGACACAAACGTTATGAAAAAGGACCCTCGTGGAATTTTCTTTTCTGTGTCTTTTTCAAACTCTCTAAACATGAAAAAGACTCCGAGTTTTACCTATGTCGAACTCGCTAAACCCTAACAACATTGGACTCGTCACTATGATGAGATTCAAGCTTCTCCTCCCTAGGGCTCGTTAAACTATTACTAGGTTGGATTCGACAACAGGTTTATCATTGATTGTCTATGGCAGCTAGTTTCTATTGAACATTGACACTTTTGCTTCTTGTCGGGTTGGGATATCCATACATCGTCATTTGGCCTTCCGCGGGTTTGGGTTGTCATTTAGCCTCTTTCCATCCGATCCACGATGTCTCCATTAAGCCTCCGATCCCTTGGTACCTGAATGCTGCCACCCTCCAGAGTCGTGTCGCTGATATGTTCAAGAGTATAATCCTTCTGCAATTTACATACTTGTCTCTTCCTCTGGTACTCTGTTTCACAGTCTACCTCTTGTTCCTGGTTTCATGTCATTGATGGGGGAAACATTATGGCCCTCCTACGACAGGTCATCTCCTATCGACATCAGCTCATTATCCAGGAGAATGATCCAGAGATCCCTTTTGGTACCTTGGAGCTTGCATGCATCAATGGCAAGTTCTTTGCACCTGACGATCGACTTACATCATTGGTCATTGATTGTGTGATTCCACAAGTGTTCAACTTTAGCTCATTCTTCACACTTCGTGGATTGTACTGGATAGTACCTTGAGAATCATTGACATTATTGTTGGTTTCTCTTGCGCTTGTTAATGTTTTACATCATCGACTGGTAATCAAACGACTTTCTATCATGATCGACTTCAGCGCCTCTATTCGCATGTTAGAATTTGTACTATGATCGGTTGGGTTCAAGACCCCGAACTCTGATTACACATGTTCGAGTTGCGTGGATTGGTTTGTAATTACATGAATCATTGATGGATGGCTATGACCATACGTTTGTCGATATCATGGTCTTATTAGCTGGATGGCTGCGTCCATACCACAGACCTAATTCATATGTCTTTTGGATGGCTACATCCATGCCTAGACTACATGTATTTCACGTCAGAGATATCAGTTGTACTTGCACCTGCAGGTTCTTCCAGATGGTGTTCCAGCTCAGTTGTTTCATAAAGCATTTCACCCCTCCCACTCTCTCCAGCTTCATACTTTAGGGGGCATCTGTTACACAGTAATTTTTCACCACCTTCACTTCTGGTCCTTCTACTGTGTCATGTGTCCAAGTCAAACATGCTCATCCTGAACAAATGCTCTCTTATGCTGCCAATTGACCCACTTTTCCTAAGTTATTTGCCTCATCACGACTATGGACTTAATATACACGTTGAAGGGCACTCATAAATAGTCTAGTCGCGTTGATGGCGCGGAAGTACATCTTATTCCCACGATGGATTGATTTCATGCACCAACGTGGGGCTACTTGTTATCTTTAGCGATGATCTGACTGTTTACATTGCTCACTAGCGATGTCAACGCTGAAGCTCAATTATGTACTTGCAATGATCTAGATTGGGCTAATTTGTTCCAACAGTCGACCTTTTGGATGACTCCAGACCTAGTTGTTGGCATAGTTTGTGTCACCCTTCCTTCCTTAGTGTGGCAATTCTGTCAATTGTGCTACCTTCCTTGGGGATAAGCTCTCTTTTCCACCTTTCATGGAGGCTCCTTCTCCTATTTAAACACTCACCTTTGATATGATCAGCTAGTTGGTAAATTCTTGGATTGAGCAGTGCTGTTAGTGATTTTCGTAGATAGCTGGTGTGGGTGTGATAAGTGTGAGAGTGTTGATAGCTTGGGGAAGGTTGTGAAGAGCCCTTGATTTCATGTAAAACTTATGAGTGAGAGAGAGACTTTATATGTTGGGGAATCCATCTTCAAAGAGTGAATGCTTGAAGAACATGCTGGCTGGATCCCTCTGATAAGGCTTGTGACGTCAAGACTTTGGTTGTAAGATTACTCTTATTTCATTATTAATACAATCAATGATGTTTTCATATGTCTTGTATGCAATGTACTTGATAGCTCATGACTTCTTGACTTTGTGAGTAAATAGTTCATTGTTGTTTTCCGGTTACGTGCTTTGTTGTATTTCCTTTTCTTTGTTTCAGGTTGATCACTCATTGAGGAGAAGAAGCGAAAGCTGGAGCAGTGCAACAGAACTCCATTGACCACAATATGCAAAAAACAAGATGCAAGATGAAATTTTCCTTTTGATGCAATTGTTTCCTATGCTAATGCACATGCAAACCCCAAATGGCAATGATTTTTTTCTTTTCACCACACTTAATTTTTGAAATGAAGAAAAATAAGATGAAAATGTTCAATTATCGATTCAATTGCAGTCTTCAAAATGAGCACTACAACAACAATTCATCTAAGCGATCAACAATCAAATGAAATTAGTTTTTCAGCGACTGAATGATAAGAAAAAAGAAAAATAGAAACCAATTCTTACCAAATGAAAACAACACAAATGCAAACCAAGTTGAGGCTTTAGAGAGACCATGAGACACTTAAGACTCAAGGAAGTTCAGTTGGAAGTAGGCTGAACAATGAGAGGCTCAAGAACCAAGGAAAAATTTACACAAAAATAGGGGCCAACGCTGGTGCAAAAGCGGTGCCAGTGCATTGCAACGTGGGTATAAAGTGGGTCTGGGTGAGGTGCAATGCTCTGTCAAAGGAAAATGGGGTGTGTTGGGCCTTGGAAAGAGGATAACACAAAATTGAGAAAAAGGCTCAATGAAATCACTTCCTAGGTCTGTTCTTGGTTGGATGATACAAAAAAGGTTTGATAAGGAGGTAATCAAACACAATGGAAAAGGAAACCACCAAGGGAATACTCCGCTCCCCAGTATGGTTACCAATTTTTTATATGAGATTTAGGGTCAGGGACAAAATTATCTCCCCTAGGTTGTTGTGTAACTTATTACAACAGAAAGAAAATGAACACAATTCTTTTCCTTAAACTAAATAGATGATGGAGTGAGGCCTACCTAGAATCCTTCACACACTTCACTCCTTCTTTAGCTTGGAACCTCTAATTCCATCATAAGTAGCAGTCGATCTTGTAGAAAAGCTCCTTCAAGTTGTTGACTTGGCATTTCCTTATCACATTATGCACCTCCAATCACCCTAAATGCATGAGACGATGACCACTCACTACAATAACATAAGGGAAAATCACTCTCCAAAAGCCAACCCCAAACCACATAGAAGGTTGGGAATATATAGATAAGTAAGGTAAGTTGGGAGTTCTTATATAATTACCAATCTAGGGTTTGAGATCCACCTTTGATGGATGGATAAGATCAAAAGATAAGTGGTGAAAACTCCAAAGAAGGGAAGGAATGTTTTATCCAAGGTAAGTAGTTGAAACAACTTCTGGAAACTCCTAGAAGGGGAAGCTTCCAGAATATTGATTATTCTCTCGGATTTCTAGAACCAACGTAGGTGAAAATGGGAGAAACCTACTGGTGACCAGTGCAAGCCACATTGGAGCAACTTGTAGGTGATCACACTTTAGTAGGCTTACATGGAGCGTTGGTCCTCAAACTAGCTCAGATGAAGTAGTTTAGGTCTGAAACTCTAGAGAATAAAGGGAACATGCTTAGGGATTTGTGCAAGATGGTGACAAGGGGGAATATGATGTTGATTGATCTCATTAAGTGCATCACTGATTGGATGTGAAAAAATGGTCTATACCAGTGGGCACTAAGTAGCCCCTTGATCCACAATAATTAGATACAATTATTTCCTTTTTTTTAATTATAAACAAATTCAGAGAATTTTCTATCGAAGAAAACCACATGGAATATTGTATAAAAATTCATCATATGAATTTTAAAATACCTTGTAGCATTGTACTCTTGCAATTTTTTTACCATGATAAATTCACTAGACTTTATTTGATAGAATAAAAAACAAAAAACAAATCAAAGATGACAAATTATTTTATGTGGGGAGTTATAGTATGTGTTCATGTTCTTTAGCACATAAGAAGGAATCACTATTTGTGTCATGTTAAACATCCCACCCCTTCATAAATTTGGCTATGGGGAATCATTGGTGATACAATGAAATATTTCAAACTCTATTTCATACTAGTGATCAAGATATAGGAGAGAACAATACAAATATATCTTGTTTTAAATATATTATAATCCACAAGCTATGAATGAAGTGTTCACTTTCTCAAGGTGAATGATTGTGGTGAATTATATATACATATTAATGATAAATCTTCATGTATTGAACTACCAAATACTTGTGTTACTTCAAAAATGGACTTAAAGGAATGATAGCTACCCTTATATAATAACTTTATGACTACAACTAATCATCTCTTTTCATACTATTGAATCATAAATTTCTAGTGGCAAGTGTACTATGTATATTGTTGATGAGAATATTTCATATTTATACCCATACGTTTTAGAATAGGTGTAGGCACATACACGTGCATTTTAGAATAGGTGCAAGCCCCCACACACATGCTTAGTGGCAAGAGGTTATACAATACTTTGTTATTTAAAAGTTAATCATTTAGATATTTAACTAACACAATAACACAAACATAGTTACATAACATTGAAATTTCATATAGTTATACAAAACTTCGATAAATAAAAATTATATATTACTGAAGTTAATTTGATTTCCTATATTCCACCTTTTTACATTATATTTAAATTAGTTTTAAAATTACCTAATGAAGAGATTTTATTTTCATATTTCAATACATCACCAATAACGCGTGATAGTGTCACTATCATTACTTTTCAGTTATTTAATTTTTCATTTCATATTTATGCTGTAAGGTGTTTCCCTTTGGGAATAACTCCCCCAACTGACACTATGCCTCAATCTGCACCATTAGATGGAATGTTAGATGAATGAAGATTTTTAGGCCATCGTATTAATTGTTATAATTGTTAATAGTTAAGAGAGAACTAATAATTAAGGCACATAATAGACTATGAATAACCTTCTTGCTGGGTGGTGAAACAATCTGTGAGCTTACTATGCAGGCGACAAGGGTGAAACCGTATCTGCACGATGAAACCCTATCTATTCAGAGAGACATGCACCTACCTAGGTTGTTTGGTCATCACGTAGCACACAAAGAAGGATTGATTCTTTCTTAATGGTTTCAAACTACAAATAAACTTCTTGTTGCTTCTTGTTGCACGGTGAAAGAGCCCCTAAGTCGACTATGTAGGCGAAGAGGAAGACAAAGATGTGTGAGTAGTGGAAATATAGATTGTTCATTATTATTTAGGGCCTCCTTGTTTGTTATTAATTTCCTTTGTTCTGTGCTTCTTCCAGCAAACTACAATTGTAATAGCTACAAATATTGGAAAATTTGTTTCCTGAGTCTATGTGCTTTCATGCTTCTTCTAGCAAACTAAAACTGCAATAGCTACAACTGTTGGAAAATTTGTTGCCTGAGTCTATGTGCACAAGAAATATGAAGAAGGGCATGTCTTTTATCTTATAGCTGAAGCTGCAACGATTTAATATCCACCACATGTATGATCAATCATGTTTACAACTATGATGAATCTGGTCAAATACTTGTCGGTAATGCATTAGCCTCCTTGTTTGTTATTAATTTCCTCTGTTGTGTGCTAAAAAAATATCACAAATAACATACTTCTTTATTAGGTATTCGATAAGAAAGAAAATACTTCATATAAACATCAAAAGGAAATGATTTGATATGATAGTGGGATAAGCATAAATTCTATACTCATAATTCCATGACACTGGTGAAATTGTCACAAATTTTGTACTCATAATTTCATGAGTTTTGTAAAGTTGTGAGAAAATTGTTTTTTATTGTGGTTGATCTCAGGAATTTTATTACTATGTATGTTCTGTAATTTAGTGGAAAAGAGTACATACATAAATGAGAAAATCATCATTACATTCAAATAACCTTGTAATCCATTTTATAAATCAGAGGGCTTCCAAATTCCAATCATTTTTATCCAAAGATTCAACTATGGAATTTAGAAAGATTCAAACCTCCTTTTAGTATACATAAATATAATTTCATTGGATTCTTCGTAGGTATGGGGTAATTTGATCTTCTTTTTCTCTCCAACACCTTCAGCTTGGGCTAAGTCCCTTCAGTCCTCCTGCAACTAGGCCTGAAGCCATTAACAAAATATCGACCAACATTGGGGCACGAATTTCAAAATTTCTCTTAAACCTTTGAGACCTTTCAATCCTTTCTTTGTAACTTGTGACTAAATCCTTAAGGCCACTTACTATCTCGGTCTAGTTAGAATATTAACCTTAGGTCTTTAGGCCTCCTTCTAGGGATTTGACCCTCTTTCTTCAAACAACAAGTAGGGCTTGGCTCTCAAACCCTAGAAAAGCTGCCTATTGTTATTTCGAACACCTCCTTCATGCCAAATTTTGGTTTAGGCCTCCTATTAACTGTCAGTCAGACTCAATCCCTAGCTCTGCTATCATGTTGAAAATTGGACATACTAGAAATCAAACCCAAGACCTTCCTCTAGATAGTGGGCCACTCTAACATTGAATTACATGCATATTTCATGACAAGTATCCCATACTAGTTTCCTACCAAAATGTGGGCTCTTATCTCCAATAATTGTTGGAGAGGGCTAGCTTTAGCTCCTGTAGCATAGTAGGATTTTGTTACCTTGGATTACATCTTATATTTGAATATTCTTCAATTTAATTTGTAATTTTCTTGGCAAATTTACTCTAATAGATTGGGATAAATTAGTTACATAAGGCATTGCACACACCAAAATAGTTACCAATATAGAATACTCAAGCAATCTTCTAGCAACATCTACTACTTCAGTAGATCACATCATTTTGATGAGATTTATTATGTTTTTATTTTGAAGATAACATGTACTTCTAGCTTGGCACCAACAATGGTCTTATGGAGGTGACTTTCTTGTGCTTTTCAAGAGAGGCTACTATCTTATAATAAAAATAGTTGGTATGGGGAAATGATATACGAATGACTTTAGATAGTAAGTTCAAGGTTTGCAAATAAAGTAGAGGTATAAATGTTGGTTAGAGTCCTTCGCATAGAATATATCACAACTGCTTTGTAAATCATACAATGAAGAAATGCATCATGTGGACACGAAACACAAAGCAAGACCTTTGGTGGTGCTAAGACCTCTCACATAACAAAAATGAAACAATTTTTTTTTTTTTAATTGTGTTTTTTATTTCTAACATAGTCAAGGATCTAGTATTTTTGGGGTTGTATATGTGCAATATTCCTTTGCCAAAATGGGTGGTTGAATAAATAGACTGTGATAATGATATGGCCTACACCGACCAGTGGAAAAGGTGAAATATGAGTACATTTCATTGGGTTGTGATAATATTCCTGTCTTAAAAGGGAGAACCCCTGTTCAATGCTATGCTAATTTCATAAGAAGCTTCAAGGAGAGATTTAGTGACATTATGAGTGAAATTGTTGTTGTAAGACTTCTCAAATTTTGATTTTCGTGCTCATTGAAGGGGTTTCAAAGGCATTATCTTTTTCATGGATTTTCTAACTCTAGTGTTACAAAACTAACTTCTTGTAAGACATATGCCTAAATTAACTCATGATGTCTGAAATTTTGTATGTAATCTCTTGGTGTTTAATGTAGATAATCCAAGACTTTAATTACTGTATGGAATTTTTGGCACAAGGATCCATTTTCTTCGGTGAGGATTGATTAAAGTCAGTAACTTCATATTGTAGGGAGTTTCCATGTCCAATATTTTTTTTAAGAACCAATGCTTTATATTTTTAGATGAAACCAACACAATATAAACATTTCATTTCTTTTGACTAGGGAATTTGACCTAAGCATGTAATTTTTGTATGAAATCCCTTGACCCAGGTGTCAAAATTGTCTTCTAACAAACTTGTGAGACCCAAGTGGTGAGGGGAATTTCATAATGATCCCTACATGATTGTATGACATATGTCTTGCTATTTATATGAATATGGATTTTGTATGGGTTAACTACTCGTATTTAAATATCCATACATTACTTTTAGTGTGGAATAAGTAGGACCCAAGCTTTGAAATTCCATTTTAATTTTTATGACCTAAGATGCGACTTTAGGAATAATGACTGAATACTTGATTTACATGAGTCCAATGTTCATGTACTTTATAAAATAGATAACACTGGAGTGTGCTATATAACACCCATTTGTTGATTATGGACCTCTTTCTTGTTTTATGTATGGAACCTAGACTTTATGGACCCTTTTTTAATTATGCACTTCTTTCTTGTTTTATTTATGGAACCTAAACTTTATGGCACATTTCTTGATTGTGCGCCACTTTCTTGTTTTATGTATGAGACCTAGACTTCATGGCCTATGTCTGAATTTTTCATATATTAGCACAAATCTCTCTTAAAGATAGATCTATTAAATGATGAGATGGATTAGAAAAATGGAGGTGCAAATCTCAATGTTTTGTGAGCCCTTTTGACATATTGACGTGTAATAGATCCTAGGTGTCAAAATTGTCTTCTAATGGACTTGTGAGACCCAAGTGGTAAGAGGAATTTCATGATGATCCCTGCATGATTGTATGGTCTATGACCTACTATTTATATGAATCTAGATTATGTATGGGCTAATAACTCGTATTTAAAGATCCAGACACCACTTTTAACATGGCATAAGTAGGACCCAAGCTTTTATATTCCATTTAAATTTTTTATGACCCAAGTTGTGACTTTAGGAATAGTGACTGAATAACTGATTTACATGAGTCCAAAGCTCATGTACTTTATGAAATAGATAAGACTGGAATGTGTTATATAACACCCAATTGTTAATTATGGATATGTTGCTTGTTTTATGTATGGAACCTAGAATTTTATGGATCAGTTGTTAATTATGCACCTCTTTCTTGTTTTATGTATGGAACCTAGACTCTATGGCCCAGTTCTTTTGTTGTGCACCTCTTGCTTGTTTTATTTATGAAACCTAGACTTTATGGCCCATGTTTGAATTTTTCATATATTAGCACATATCTGTCTTAACCATAGATCTATTAAATGTTGAGATGGATAAAAAAAATGGAGGTGCAAATATAAATGTTTTGTGAACCCTCTTAACATATTGATGTGTAATATATCCAATGTTAAGATGAATTTATGCTAATTTATTTATTGTTGTTTTTTAAATATGGCGAGATAGATAAATAATGCATCAAATCTTTTCACTCTTCATTTATTTAGTGTTACTCTCACAAATGTCATGAGAGTTAAATATCTACACCACCTGGGTTGTAAAGGGCCATTTCTCTCGGTGCAATAATAAGATAGTGCCTGAACTGTCTTATTTGATTATTATTTTTTAATTTTGTATGTGCTTTTCATGGTCATATTACATAATGCTTATAGATTTGTAAGGGAATAATATACTTGATGCAGGAAATTCAAGTAGGAATGGGTCCAGTAGGAGAGTTGCGATATCCTTCTTATCCTGAGAGTAATGGTACATGGAAATTTCTTGGGATTGGAGCTTTTCAATGCCATGAAAAGGTATGGATGGAAGTTGGAACTATAACATTTCCAACCTTATGGATACTATGATAGAGTTTTTAGATCCTTTACTGATCATTTTGTTTTGTATGTATCCTTGTAGTATATGTTGGGCAACCTTAAAGCCACAATTGAAACTACTAGTAAGAAAGAATGGGGTTATGGAGGGCCAGGTGATGCAGGTAACTACAACAATTGGCCAAAGGAGACAGAGTTCTTTCATCGTGAAGGTGGTTGGAATTCACCTTATGGTGAGTTTTTTTTTTTTTTTTTGTAGTGGTATTTGAATATGCTTCTGAATCATGGGGAAAGGATCCTAGCTGAAGCTGAATCCATTTTTCACAACTCTAGTGCCAAACTCTTTAGCAAAGTGGCAAGTATTCATTAGCACCATATCTCGTGCACCTAAGCTCACAACTAGATATTACTATAGTAGAGACATAGATGGTTATCTTCTGATAGCATAAATGTTTGGGAGACATGTAGTAGATTTTAATTTTACTTGTATTGAGATGAAATATGTAGAGCAACCATTGGATGCAAAATGTTCTCTACATCATGCCTCTTGGGAAGAAAGTCTCATCAGTTGATAAGATAAATTATAAAGATAATGCATCCATTTCCATGTCAAATAATCCAAGTGCAAAGTCAAACACACTTAAAAGTATTCCAAAATACATAAACATGAGAGTGCCACAAACATTCCATTTCATTTCTCACGTTGGGGGTCTTTTTTATCTCATTTGTTTTTGTATGGGATTTTCATGATGGATGCAATTTCTAGTCACTTTGACTTAGAGGGATAAGTGACATTATTGTGATATCAAGTTCAAGTTTGTTAAATTGACATGTCTAACTTCTAAAATATACTCAGTGTATTGTGTTCTTAAATGCATATACTTTGAATACTCTACCTATATTGACATTAGGCTATAAAAAATCAATTTCTTTATCCAAACAATTCAACAAAACTGTGTGAAAATAATGTCATAAAATATCATCTTACTCGCCTTTCTATAATGCATTCCCTGCTCACCCCTATATATATCACACCTTCGTTTCATATAGTTTTTAAATATATATAATGGGTCCCTTCTTCATTCAATTTTGTGCCGCGTATTCCCGGAGCCAAGAGCCTCCATTATATTGCTATTTTTATTTTTCCTCGGCGTTCTCCCATCCCCGCCGACGTCATCCTTCACCATATACCTACTTACCCGCCTGCTTTATATGCAATATGATTCACTCATGGCAACATAATATTTGAGTGAAGAGAATGATGAATAAAGTCTCTAATATTTGAGTGCAGAAATAGATATACGGAATATGTGTACAAATGGGCAAATGGGAGACAAATGACAACGCCCCGTGTTTCCTTTTAATTACGATAAAAAAAATATTATTTTATATATAAATAAAATATGTATATTGCATTTTTATTTTTTATTTTAAATATAATAGATAAAGTATAATTAAAAAAATATGATGTAGTTATTGTATTTATAAATGTTTTATAGTCTAGTTTAGTATGATGGAGATGTTGATATATATATGGTTTTATTTAAAAATAATATCAATAAAGATTCATTTCAAATAGAGATTTAATATGAATGGGAGGGATTCAATTTTTTCACATAAATTTTTTCTATTAACCAATATTATTTAAATGTTTTGTATAGTTATGTAACACCCTAAAACCAAAAAATTAAATAAAAAATTTAAATATTTTTTTATTTTATTACATGGTTCTTATTCAAATTTCACTTTATGTTAATTCAAGCATTTGAGAGCTCTCATGGGTACATTCCAACTCCTAGCTGTACATCCACGTAGCTTGCATTAACGATTCCATTAAGGCAGGAGAATATCGAGGCTTCTTCCTATCACAACGATCCTCCATTACACTAGCACAACAATCTTGCATTAATGTTAATGAGACTGGCTCTTTGGAATGATCTCGAACCCTTGCACCTGGCAACCACTCCACCGCTGGATCTGAGAAGTTACACGATCTAAGCGGTTTGGGATGTAGACGGGTAGGTTAATGCAGTTCTCGGAGAGGTAAGGGTCATTTGGTTATGTTGAGGTGGGTGAGCAATGGATCTGCAACAACTAGTGATAGAATGGAGGAATGGCCCTCTACAGGTACACAAGTAAATCGTAAACTTGCATTTGACCTCAATGTCACCTAACTGTTATCTCTTCCTTCATTTGACACTTACGTTTTTCCTCTAAAACACCCTATTCAGCGCCTGCACAGGTGGAACTGTTGATAGTGAGGTCTTGGCTCTAGAGGAATGCGTTGAGGGTTTGTTCTACAAACCAGAGGTAATATAAGCTAGCTCACGCATTTTCATACAAGGTTCCTTTTGTTTTCTTGAGAGCTAGATATAATAATAATGTCAATTTCAGGTGCAACTTGCCTCTTGTTGTTCAACAACCCCATCTTCAGGTAAGCTCGCTATTCAGTACTCGCATTTCTCTCTTAATACCCTTTCGATTTCTCTCAGGCTTACTCTAATAAGTTAAACTGTCTGTAGGTACGCTATGTTGCGAGGTTTATGCATACATACTCAGAGGATGTTCCTTGGAGCAAAACTGTGTTCTTATAATGGTTACTGCCTTCAATTACAGGTTGGTTCCTCTCTGATTTTCTGGCGAGTTCTTGGTGACGACATCCGTCTTAGATGGAGGACTGTTAGTTTTTTTCTTTACATTAATGTGTTAAGGTGGCTCGTCGGCCGAAGTGTTACGACTACTCAGTAGATATATAGATCTTAGGGTTATTGTAAAATGGAAAGATGGGGGACGGGTGCGCCCAATCTTGAGCTCGATACTTATACTGATATTTTAACATTATGGGATTTATGCATGTAGCTTTAACTGAGGGTTTGAATAACTTTGTTGTAATTTATGCATTTAAAATATGATTACTCTATTCCTTCTCTTTTCTGGACGGCTCGCCGTCAGGGTTTTCCCAACATGGGGTTGGCCACCTAAGCATTCAATTAACACATAGCTATACAATTGGGTAATTTTAAAAAGGATTTGGTTATTTTCTCTGTTTCCATTGTTAAACATTAGAGTTGTCAGTCTTTTCTTTAATGGGTTATGTTTAGCTTATGTATTGTATAGTTTCTGTCATGAATCTATAAATACTTGAAGTGGATACTGTTAAATATTGTCTTTTGAATGAGAAATCCATTTATGTTTTATTTTGATTAAGTTGGTTGAAGAAATGCCTATTAAATTTCATGGATTGAATGAATACAATTACAGGTCGAAATAATTCAGTAGGCTATTAAATCTTTAGTGTAATAGATGGTAATTAGAACATAACACGAATTAACTACTTTTCTACAGAACTTATTCGTTTGCTTAAGGCTTGGAACAACTGGTGCATTTCATTTTAGCATATGGAAATTAATTTCATTACCTTATTTTTTCGATGCAATGATATTTGTAACTAACTGACTGTATTGAAATTGTAAAGAATGATAGTATGCCTACAATTATTATTGATAGAGTCATACATTCATTAGCATGTCAACCTGTTCATTTCATAAAGTAAAGTGGCAATTCTTTCTCCTAATGATACTTATTAAACACAGAATTGCTACTTATCTGTTTCCCTTCTTTACTTGTAAGCATGCACGTATTTTTCCCTACCTAGAAGGTCTCACCACCCAGCCATGGATCTGGAGATGACATCCAAAATCCCCCTCTGAGCTTTTCCAGCTCCTAACAGTGGCTAAAACAACTTGGTACATTGGGCATTCAGACTATGTCCAGCCTCAAGTCTCGTACCTCTCAGTTGTTATCCAAGGCCTTGGGCTAATTTTTCCAGCTCCAGGAAGAAACCATTCACAACATCATTCCCTCTAACAGTTTTTTTCCCAACACCCCTCCAAGGTTCTGTCATTCTCCTTTTTCAAGGGAAAGATGGGAAATTGCTTGTAACTGTTTTAGGAGTTATTTTAATTGATTCCTCGGTTCTTTTTACAAACTGATCAAATTATTTAAATTAATAATTAACAACATATGTTCTGGCTTTGCAGCCTAATAGTTTTAACACTCCAGGTTAATACAAAAATAAAATTGATAGTAATAAGTAAAACTTTGTAAAAATAAATGTTGGTGCATCATTGGGTGTTACAGCTCCCTCCCCTTGAGAGGAACACCGTCCTTGGTGTTCTTTTCAAGCAAACAATGTCGGGTATGCTTCCTGCATAGCTTCCTCTTCTTCCCAAGTAGCCTCATCCAGGCCAAAGTGCTTCCATTGCACTTTAACCTAGGTGATGGCTCGTTTCTTCAAGATGGTTTCTATCCGATTGAGGATATGAAGAGGCTCTGCCAGAAACTCTCCCTCGGGTTCGACTTGCACAAATGTAATCTGCTGTTAGAAGTTTTTTTTCTTTTTTCTTTTTTCTAAAACAACAATTCATAAATTATTTTTTATTACCTGTATATTTTCCCAGTTAATAATATTCTGAGGGTCATACACATATTTTTTTAACAAGGACACATGAAAAACATTATGGACTTGGATATGGCCTGGGAGTGCTAGCTTGTATGCTACGAGCCCAATCCATTCCAATATTTGAAAGGGTCCACAGTACTGGGGTGCCAATTTAGCACAACCCTTCCACTGTAAAGTACTTTTCCGGGGTTTAACTTTCAAATACACATGATCCTCCAACGGAAATTATTTATGAGTCCTTTTCTTATTCGCATAAACCTTTTGCCTATCTTGAGCAACTTTTAAGTTCTGGAGAACATTTTTAACGATGGCCTCCATTTCATCTAACATATCGGGAACTTGACTATTCCAATTAGTGGGTACCTGACACTTTCTTCCATACAACACCTCAAAAGGGCTCATACCCAATGATTCGTGATGTCCATTATTGTAGGCGAACTCTATCAAGTGGAGGTAGTCCTCCCACTTGTGTGGTTGTTACATTATAGGCATCCTCAACATGTCTTCTAGGACTTGGTTCAATCGCTCTATATGGTCATCCGTGTAGGGGTGGTAGGCAGTACTGAATTGAATATGAGTACCTAACCCAACAAAGAGGGTTTTCAAAAATGTGGATGTCAATTTGACATCCCTGTCAAAAATTACCACTCAGGGTATTCCATGTAGTCAGAAGATTTCCCTCATAAATATGTATGCGATCTCCACTGCCTTATAGGTGGACTTTATAGGTATGAAACAAGCGGTCTTGCTCAGATTTTCCACCAAAACCATGATTGAGTCATGCTGCTTGTTAGTACAAGGTAACACAATGATAAAGTCTAGGGTGATCGTCTCCCATTTCCACTCAAGAATGGGTAATGGTTGTAACAGACCAACATGTTGTTGATGTTCCACTTTCACCATTTGTCACTCTAAGAATTTAGATAGATATTCAGTCACATCCTTCCTTAAACCTAGCCAGAAATAACTTTTTTTGATGGTAGAAAATAGTTTCTGGTATCCTGGGTGAGCAACGTAAGGCTTTCTATGGAACTCATCCAATAATAGTTGCTTGACAAAATTCTGGTTAGGAATATATATTTTGTTTCTAAATGTTAGCATTTTGTCAAGATTAATAACATAATCAGACTGTTCCCCTTTTGCTTGAGCTTCCGAGGCTTGCTGCCAAAGGGATGCATACTCTGGGTCTTTGAGGGATGCTTCTTGGATGACCTCCAACAGGTTAGATTGTATTTGGTTGTATTTCACTTCATAAATGCAATGTACTTTTCTGCTTAATGCATCTGCTACTCGGTTTTCCTTCCCCTTGAGGTGTTTCATGTCAAAGTCGAATTTGCTCAAGAACGCGGTCCATCTGGCCTGCCGAGCATTTAAACTAGACTAGTTAAAGAAGTTTGTAAGACTGTTATGATCGGTTAATAGATGAAATTTCTTTCCTAGGAGATAGCGTTGCCACATTTTGAGTGCGTGTACTACTATGGTCAACTACATACCATATGCTGAGTATCGTTTTTCATAATCCTTTAGTTCGCATGATTCATAGGCTATGACCTTTCCTTCTTGTGTTAATACACCACCGACACCCTCCTTACTCATGTTTGTGCATACCACAAATGATTTTTCTGGATCTGCTACCTTTAGCATCTGTGCAATGGTAAGTAATTGTTTCAGCAACTCAAAACTTTGCTGACATTCCGCTATCCAGAGGAAGGCATGCCCCTTTTTTTGTAGTGAGGTCAAAGGAAAAGCTATTTTGAAAAGCCTTTAATGAATCAGCGATAATAACCTACTAGGCCCAAAAAGGATCTTATGTCAGCAACGTTTTTCAGAGTGGTCCATTCCATAATAGTTTTGATCTTTTATGGATCTACCATTGTTCCCTCAGTTGATATGACATGGTCTAAGTACTGAATTTGACTTTTGTAAAAATTTCACTTGCTATACTTTGCGTACAACTGATTGTCTCACAAAATCTGCAATACTGTCCTTAAGCGCTTCTCATGTTCCTCTTAATTTTTTGAACAAACCAATATATCATCAATAAAAATCAGTACAAACTTATCTAGAAATGACTGAAAAATGCCATGCATCATGCTCATGAAAGTGGTTGGAGCATTGGTAAGGCCAAAAGGTAGTACCACAAACTCATAATGACCATAACGAGTTCGGAATGCGATTTTGAAAATGCCTTCGTTCTTTATTTTGATTTGGTGGTAACCAAACCTTGATTTGATTTTTGAAAATATGCTAGCCCCCTGCACTTGATCAAATAAATTGTCAATATGGGGCAAAGGGTACTTATTTTTAACCGTTAGTTTATTTAGCTGATGATAATCAATGCATAGTCTTAAGGTCCCATCCTTCTTTCGCACAAACAACACAAGGGCTCCCCAAGGAGATACACTAGGGCGAATGTACCCTTTATCCAAAAGTTCCTGAAGCTGCATTTTGAGTTCTATTAACTCAAGGATGCTCATGCGGTAAGGGGCTTTCGAAACAGGAGCTGCTCTAGGTATTAATTCAATGGTAAAATCAATATCATGTCTAGGTGGAAACCTAGGGATGGATTCAGGGAACACATCCACGAAATCCTGAATCACAGGAATATTCTCCAATGAAGTCATCTTGTTTCGGTCATTTGTGTATCCTACTTGGACATCATAAATATGGCAGCCCTTTCTAATGCATCTTCTGAGCTGGTTAGCTGTAATAGGACGTAATTTAAGGTTTTTCTTGATCCCTTGAATTTCCTTTCGTTGTCTTGACTCTGTGAGATAGCTTACAAATTTTTCTTTACAGTCGACTAGGGACCAATGCCCTTCCAACCAGTCCATCCCTATTAATACATCATACGAACCTAAGGGGAGTATATTCAGATCAACATGGATGGGTTGTCCTGCAACTGTTATAGGGCAGTTTTCTATTTTGCAGACACCCTTCTCTTTGTTCTGGTGGCTAGTTGAACAAGCCAATATTTCTTAAATTTACTACTTTGTAGCTGATGTTTCTCTACCACTTTAGGACTAATGTAGCTTAGGCTAGAGCATGGATCAAATAAAATAGAAACAGGTTAATAAAAAATCATGCCTTCGCACTCGATCATGGTGGGCTGGTATTCTTCTTGGTGATCGTCCAGAGCAACGTTAATTCTGGGCATGCTCCTTGCTACATTCAACTGTGGAGGCCTCTTACATATTTGAGAGTTGTTCTATTCTAGCCCTGTGTAGACAATTCTTGTAGTAATGAGATTCCCCACAACCCTAGCATTGTAGAGGTTGTTTTAGCGATTTATCAGTAGCCAATTTACTGACTCCATCTCTTTGTCTATTCTCTATGTAAATCGGGATTTTGGACAGGTTGCTTACAAATTTTCTAAAAGTTCTTTGCTGATTATTTCTACCATTTGCCACTTTCAGTTTTCTGTTTTGGGGGTAAGTTCCTCATTTTCCTTCCAATGGCTCCTTTGAGACCCTCGTTCTTTTGTTTCATTTGCTGATAGTAGATACGGGCCTTTCACACCACATCATCCATTGTTCTAGGACAATAAAATTCTAACTTTTCCTTCATAATGTTGGGTAAGCTGCTAATAAACCACTGAATTTTGGCTTTTTCCTCCAGCATGTACGAGACATATCGTAATAGGTGTTATCACTCTAAAATTTCCCTAGAGTTGTTATCTTGTGTCAAAAGAAATATTAGAGCTAACCACAAACCTACTTTTGAGATCAGGATCTAGCTTTCTATTGTGCTACACAACAACCCCCCCATTTCAAATTTTTTATCCAAAACTTTAATAAGAAATGGGTCCCCTTTTCTTAGACTTAGTTAAAGTCAATAATTCAATAATAATCGCAAGTGTTTATTTAATCACATAACACATGAAAGTCCTCATGAAAAGGTCTGATCCGATATAAACATCAACCAAGACCTTTTTGTTAAAATGTAAAATAATATGTTGCATCCTTTATTTAAAGGATAGACTTAAAAGCCTCTCATTGGCAAATCTCCGATGTGATAATGCTATCGAAATTTGCAAATAGCAAGTCCACAATGAAACATTCCAAAGGTCTATGCTAAACTCCCAATGCGATAATACAATCGCAATCAGCCATCGCGGATACCATGAACCACATAACGAAAGTCCCTTTGGAACTCGCCGATGCGATTTCATAAAGGAAAGGTGCGCTTTTCAATAAAAGGTCATTAAACTTATGTTTGCGGGTCTAAGCCTTAAATCAATAATAAACAAAAAATAAAAGATGTGTTGATTATCCCGCCTCCTCATGATAACTCTCACCTTTATCGCAATCAAAACTACCTATGGTAACAGCTTAAGCTTGACCTGTCAACTTCCCAATCTATGATATGATATTTTTGCTAATCGCCGATCGGGAAAGCCAAGAGATCCGTTTTAAAGGATTATTACTCACATGTGGGATGCAACATATTATTATTACATTTAATTATCACAATTGGCAGTTATGGAAGTCATTAATATAGTAGTTAAGGTTGAATCCTTCGAGGATTTCATCCGTGGTAATATTTGATTTCGTATTGTTTATCATGCTTGAAATTATCATTAATCTTTTCATTTTGCATTGGCTTTGAACGAATTTTTTCTCTGTTATGTTCTTTTATTTCTTTCATAGAGCAAGTATGAGTTGATGAATCCAGTAAAGATGATGAAGAGGTCAAAGAAACCGAAGGCCCCTATCGTAGCCCAAGAGGAACCAGTGAAGAAGGTCCTAATATCTGATACTACCTACCTCGGTCTAGGCAAGGCTTCATGGAAGAGTATCTACAACTTGCTGGAAGTCGAGGATCCGGAAGAAATAGAAGAAGTAGCAACAACAGATTCCATGGATAAGTCAGAGAATACTCTTAAGGATTTGGCCTGCTCCTATCTTCATAGAATAGCAGCCCGCGCCAAAGTTTTACCGTATAACGACTTGGTCCGATGGGTTATTGAAAGCATCAATATCACAGACAAAACTTTCTTTACGGCTGATGGAAGAATGTTCGGGTCGGAACAGAAGATATTAAATGAATGTACTTTTTTCCAGAATCAAAGAAGCATTATAACAAATCATTTTTGGAGGCTTTCGCTAAGGAGAACGCCATCGAATCCAACCCTATCAAAAAATGGAGGCATTTTCCAACCAAGCACAAGCTTGAAACATCGGGTATGTACTCCGTAGATTCATTGGCATCTCCTTATTATTATGTTGGTGCAATGATGTGCAGACTCTTCAGAGTCCATGATTCTGCTAAATTTTCAATAAAGATGGTACCATTAATGGAGGCTGCAATTTCATCCTCCCCGTGTATTATGCCATATTCAATAAACCCGCTCCTAGGTTATCCGAGGAAGCTTCTGTCGACCTAACTGCAATTTGTAGTTGGTTTGGTGAAGAAAAGTTCACCTACATAAGAATTTTCTGTAGCACTATTGACCCACATATCCTTCCCCTATATATCCATGATAAGTTGCTTGCCAGAGAATTAGCACATCAGATAACATTAGAAGGGATGTCAAGGAACCTGAAGGAGTCTAAAAAGCACATGTGGCCTTCATTTCCCCTCCGATGTGGTGCTTTTACGCCACATGAATTCAAACATGCAGAGAAGGAAGCCAGGAAAATAAAGTTGTTAAAACTAGTAGTCATCCCAAAAAGGCAGTATGATCCTAAATCAGTTTCCTACAATGTTAATTCTTAGGCCAAAATCAAATTGGGAGCAGAGGGACTAGAGGAATTTTACAAGTTCAGGACATAGAGATTGGAAACGCTACCTCTAGACTTGTTAAACACTAACTCTATGGTGCAACCAAAAGGCCACTATGAAGAGAAAATTATTGAAAAGACTCCCAAAATTGAAAAGATGCTTGAAAAGGAAAAGACCCCAGAAAGGGAACAGAAGCAGGGAGGAACTAGTGAATCCCTTGTTATGGATATTAATATTGATCCTAAGTTAATCAAGGAATGGGAGCAGTTAGATTCAATCATTAATAACCTGAATAAATCCCAAGAGTTCACTACACCAGAAATGCCTACAGTGCAAAAGCCATAATTTATCACAGTTTTGATTGAAGGAACAAGCGGCCCACCCAGAATTCAGCAAGATATAGATATTATTCCTGAGAATTTTGCTGAGGAAATTGTACTACAAACTGAATAAATACCACCACTTGATGTCCTCTATAGTCCGAAGCATAGGGCTATAGTCAAAAGATAGAGGAAGAAGAGGAAAATTGATCAAAGTCCTATTTTAACTCCTCAGGCAGAGATGATGAACGTGGTATGGAAAGTAGAGGTCAATCCCTCTGAGGATTTAAAAAAACTATCACAGTATGCAAGAGCTTACACAACAATGACAATGGATAAGGCCTCAGAGGTCAGCCACTTGATGAGGGAAAAATATTAGGCGATCATCCAACTTGAGGTGCAATCGGCAGAGCAACAACAAAAGATAAATCAACTTGAACAATAGTTAATAGAACAGAGGCAACAAAATGAACAATTAAAAGAGTAGTTAAAACTAGAAAAGTAGAGGATTGATGAGCAGACTCTCCATAAACAATAGGAGTTGTCTTAAGAGTTGAGCAGGCTGCAGATGTTAAGTGAGCAGGAGAAGAAAGCAAAAGAAGATCAAATCACACAAATGAAAGAGTAGATAGAATGGTACAAGGGTTATCCACAGGTAAATGAATTCAAAACAGAAGCCTTGGAAATAACCAAAGCTTTGTCCCGACAATTGGATATTCTATGCCACAATATATCATTGGCCAACCCCTTATGCGATATCTCTGCATCAATGATTGAAAAAGCAGTAGATGCCAGACTTGAATTAGATAAGGCAGATGAAAAGTTAACCAATTTTCTATCCTGGCAAGATTCCAAAGAAGGAATGGCTACCAATTTGCCAAGAATACAAGAATCGCATAAGGAAATCCTATTTTCCAAATGGGAGTCCCAATTAATGAAAGCTGAAAGAGCAATGTCTAGATGTAGAGCTGCAACAAATAGTCTGATCGAATTGATAAATAACAGTTTGCATATGTCTAATTTGATCACCGATTTCTCTCCAGGTAAACTCCCAAAAGCAAAAGCATTGGAACAATATTGGAAACAGGAGCTGGTGCATAGGGAAAAAATGATCGGAGAGATCCAAAGCTTGAGATGGGAAACATTCTGGTTTTTCCTTGTCAAGCCACATGGCCAACAGATGGCCATGAAATGTCTTTCGGATGCAATCAACTACATGATCTCCGAACTCTTCGATGCCACCTATACAACATAGCTACACTCCGAGTCAGCCTCTAGAAATCCAGCCTATGCTTGTAATCTGTCAGATGCAATCACAGGAAAAGAAGCCGATACAATGAATTCATTCAACCACCACAACACTGCTATTTTCATGATAAATCCTAGATTTATATGTCTATAGTTAGACCAATGCATAGCAATTTTTATTCATAGTTTGTTGTTATTTTTAGTATTTAAAGACCCTTTCATGTATTTAGAAAGGGTCCTCAATTTGTATTAAAACTTGACTTGGGAGTTGCACTACTGTACTTCTAATATTTTTTTATCACAAACTGGACCAAAGTTCTGCATTTTTGTCAAAGAGGCTTTTATAAGATTTGCACTATTGCATCTTTTGAAGGTATTCCCAAATAAGAAAGCAGAATCTGAATGTGATTTACATCGGGAGAATCCAAATGCATACGGTACTATTATCTCTGTTTTTGTCTTATTTCTCTATGTGAATGAACATTTCTCAACATTGCTATTATATATATATATATATCTGTGTGTGTGTATGTTTTTCAAGCACTTCTTTAACTTTTCATTTCTGAATGTTTTAGGATTGTTATTTTTTGAATACATATGTCAGTGATATATTATGATGAATGTGATATTGCTTTTATTATTACTTTGTTTAACTACTTAAACAAAGTAATCATCATATGAATGCATATTTCTATTTTATGAATAAGTCATCTTTATAGTTATTTGTTTAATAAGAAACAATAAAAAGTCGTGTTGTTAAAATAAATACCCGGGATAGATTAGTTATATTTGTATATTCTTGCATCATAGGATAGAAACACTTATCACCTTCGTTATATACTACCAAACCAATCACCCATAATTTCATATATCACTGGGAAACTAGTCCCATTGCATCCAGTTGGAGCCACCACACCAAACAGAAAAGGAGTTGCACTAAGGTCTGAACTGGGTGGTTTTCCCCAATGTTGATGTAGCGATTTTAGAGGCATCAACATTTTTGGCACTAGAAGGAGGGCATGAGCTATGAATAGTGAGAGAATCCAAATCCATAGCCCATTCTGAGAGTAAATCTCCCTCAACATATCCTCCAACTTCTCTCTCGCATTCTAAATCTCCAATTTTCAAGTGAGAAGTTGAAATGATAACAACCACTGCTGAAAGATTGAACATATCGGAAAAATCCACTCTTGAACCCCCTGAATTTCAGTCTTTAATTCATAAGCTTCAAGGATTTTCAATATCACAGGAAAAGTCTGAGTTATCTCAAGGCAATGTGACTTCGAAATACATTCCTTCTCATCCTCTTACAAGATTACAGTGTGAAAATCTTGGTATTGAACTAACAGAATTTCCTCTGCCTAAAAGGAAAAGGGCTAGGAAGACACCTGAAGAGTCTGACAGTGAGAATCTTTCATCATCATCATCCATTTCATCTAATCCATTGCAAAGTCAACTATCCACTCCCCAATTTCATATTATTGTCCAACAGGGTACAGGTACTCTGACATCCTCATCCCAACCACTTGTAACTACATCCTCACTTTCTTCTACTATTAGCACAACAATGGCACACAATCAACCAAAAACAAGGCCATGGACTAATCCAGGGGTAGTCGCAATGCCTGTACCCTTGAGTCATTTACCAGATCACCCTGAAAAGTGGTTGCCAAAGTTTAATCCAGATATCGACATACTGGCAGAAGAACACATAAACAACTTTATGTTGTCAATAAACCTAAATGGAGTCACAGAAGAAGATGTCATTGTGAGGTTGTTCCCATACACCTTACAAGGAGCAGCTGGATCATGGTATGTTTCGTTACTAGCAGGATCCATTACTAGTTGGAATGCTTTTCAAGAACAATTTTTGACTAAGTTCAGAGATGATAGGTCCACTGCTACATAAATCAATTATATCTCCAATCTTAAAACTAAATCTAAGAAACCTATTAAAGATTTCAACTCGCGATTTAATAAGCTCTTAAATAAAATTCCTGCCATGTCTAAGCCCAGTGAAGAGGTTTGAAGCGAATGGTGTATTTCTGCTTTACCTTCAAATATATCAATCTTTGTTGATAGAGCTGCAAAACCCACCTTAGTAGAGAATATGAAAGAAGCAATCGTTGTTGAGAAACGTATTATCGCTTTAGAAAAGAAAATCACTCTTGAGGAGAGAAAGTCCAAAAAAGTAACTTTTAAAGATGATTCGAAGAAGAAAGTGGCCAAAGATCCATATGATATGGAGGGTTTACAAAAGGTTTTAAAGACTATGTCTAATGAAATGGTAGAGACTAAGAAACAGGTAGCTGAAACGTCCACTAAAAAGCCATGTAGGAACTTCAAAAGAGCTGAATCAAAACCACCTAATGCCACATCAAATGCAGAATCAGATCCAGATAATGATGAGGATGAAGACATAGTCTTGTCATCCAAGGAAACAGAAGAATATGAGGTTGTTGAATATCACGGTATGTGGGACTTCATTTTGCCCAATTCTGATACTGAAAGTGAACAGGAAGCTCTCCTAGTAAGTACAAGAAGCAAAGTCACTGCTAAGCCTATTCAACCAACTCAAAAGAAGAAAAATGCAAGCCCTACTACCAAAGATAAGGCTCCCATGAAGAAATTTACAACGTTGCCTACTCAAAATGAGCCAAAATCTTCCAATCCGCCCTCATCATCCAAGACATTGGTAGTTTCTGACTCTATGGATTACAACATTATAGAATACATGAAGAAGACTAGAGCAAATATCTCTTTATTTGAGCTTAGCAAACTCAAACATCAATAGAAATTACTGCTCAAAGAGTTAAAAGCTGTACCTTCTTCCCCTCTTCCAAATGTTGTATTATCCAAGGCAGCCAAAGGAACAGGTAAGCCACCATCAGAGAAAGTAGATGCTACTGATGCTGTTTTGATTGGACATAGGTCTAATTCTCATACTCCTCCTTTTCTCTTGACCTATGAAATCTATAATAAAAATCTGCACAATTTCTTAATAGATTCAGGGGCTTCATCAAATATAATGCCATCCTCGGTTTGCTCAAAATTGAACATTAAGCCCCAAAAATCAGCAGTGCATATTGTTCAGTTGGATCAAACTAAGGTTCAAGTCTTAGGAGAGATTAATTCAGTCACCATTAGGTTATTAGATGATCCTATAGTAGTTTAGAGAATTGATATATTGATCACTAACATCCCTGAGTTCTATGGGTTAATTTTAAGTAGGGATTGGTCTGAAAAACATCATGGTTACATTTCTAATGATTGGTCTCATATGTGGCTCCCCTATAAAGGTAAACCAAATCAAATTAAGATCGATCGGGAGAAGCATATGACTCATACTGTAATGGATTTTGAGCAGGAAAAACAACCCATAGCTTTCAATAATAACATTCTCAAGAATTACTCAGCCAAATCTTTCTTTGGTAATTTTAATGCTCAATCATCACCTTTTTCTGTTAATAATTTCACATCACAAATAGAAAACTTTTCTCATACACATACATCTAGATGTGTAACTATTGCTAAAGAAATTGTAAATAAACATGTAGATAAGCCTGTATTTTGGTCCTTATATTTTGACGGGTCAAAATCCAATGACGGTGCAGGAGTATGATGTATTTTAGTTAGTCCTGAGGGGAAAAAACTATGCTCTCATGCAAACTGGAATTTGAGTGTACAAATAATACTGTTGAATATGAGGCATTGATCCAAGGGCTTTATAAAGCAATAGGTCTGAAGATTCAATATCTAAAAGTATTTGGTGATTCTAAGATTGTCATCAAATAGGTAAGGAATACTATTCATTGCCTTTTTGGGCATCTCAAGCATTATCAGTCCTTGATTCAAGACCTTATATCTCATTTTCTAGCATTTAATATTTCTCCCATTCCTAGATCTCAGAATGCAGCAGCTAGTTTATTAACCAATGTTACTTCTAAGATCCTCCCATCTAAGGATTATAGCCCTGATAGGTTTTCAATCGAATTGATTTTTAGACCATCAGTTCCAGACAATGTCACCAATTGGCAGGTATTTAATCATGACGAAGACATTTTGAATTTCTTAACTTCTGAGAAATCCTATGATGACCAGATTATTGATGAGAGTGATCATGATCTTCAAATAAAGCAAAGACCGGAGGAGAATTCCATACCTAAATCGGTGGTCAAACTTGAAGATCTTTATGACATCAAGGATAGGTTTAAACAAGTTACTAATTCAAAACTTCAAAGTTCTACTTTGAGGTTTGAATTAATAAATCTTGGCACTGAGGCCAAACCACAAAATATTAATCTAGGATTAGGGCTCACCTCAGAAGAAAGATTTTCCTTTATCAGACTATTGAATAGATATAAAGATGTTTTTTCTTGGAATTATGATGATCTAAAAACATATGATACTTCTATCATATAACACACAATTCCAATGATTTCTGAGGAGAAACTGGTGCAGAAAAAATTGAGGAAAATACATCAGAACCTAGAGAGTCAGATCAAAGTAGAGTTAAATAAACTCTTGAAAGCTAAGATAATTTTCCCAGTTAGACATTCAAAATGGGTTTCTAACTTAGTTCCTGTTAGAAAGAAGAACGGTGACATTAGGATTTGCATTGATTTCAGAAATCTTAATAAGGCTAGCCAAAAGGATAACTTCCCACTACCAACAATGGAACAGACTCTTCATTCAGTTGTTGGTTCTGAATTAATGTCTTTTTTGGATGGATTTTCTGGATATAACCAAATATTGGTGCATCCAGATGACAAACTGAAGACTACCTTCAGAACCAAGTGGGGAACATATGCCTACCAAAAAATGCCTTTCGGATTAATTAATGTTGGAGCTACCTTCCAAAGAGCAATAGATATAGCATTCAAGGGTTTTATTAATAAGTCAGTGGTTGTCTATTTAGACGAGATAACTATCTTGTCCAAGAAAAGAGCGAATCATTTACATGATTTGAAACAAATATTTGAACGCTGTAAATGTATGGGATTTCATTAAATCCCAAGAAATCATTCTTCGCTCTTGATCAAGATAAACTCTTGGGGTTTATTGTGTCTAAAGGTAGCATTTATATCGATCCAGAAAGGATTAAGGAGATTTCTAATATTCCTCTTCCACACAATAAAAAATCAATGCAATCATTTAGGTCAAATCATTTTTGTAAAAAAATTTATTCCTGATTTTTCACAGATTGTTTTACCATTACAAACCATGATTAGGAAAAATTCAGTATTCAAATGGAGGCATAAAGAAAAGGAAGCTTTTGATTCAATCAAACAGGCAATCATTAATGCTTCTACATTGAATACTTCAAAATTTTCCAATTATTTTATTTTATATACTTTAGCTCCTGAGACTTCTTATGCAGCTGTGTTGACACGAATCAATGATCAACAAGTTGAAGCACCCATATCATTTTTCAGTTCTAATCTACAAGGTGTTAAACTTAATTATTCCGAAGTAGAAAAACAATCTTTCGCTGTGTTCAAATCTATTAAACACTTTAGGCCATTCCTCGTAAAGACTCATACAAAAGTAATAGTCCCATTCTCGGCAATGAGACAATTACTAGTCCAAAGGAGAGTGGGAGAGAAGAGGGCCAACTAGGTTACAACGTTACAAGAATATGATTTAGATATTAAACCAGCGAAAATTGTAAAAGGTCAAGGTTTTTGCAGGTTGTTAGCATGAGCTTCTAACATTCCGGAACATGAAGATTCAGACAATGCTCAGCAAATAAATGAGATAAGTATCATGAACTCTGAATCTCAATATGCGGATTTGGTATTTTATTTAAAAAATGGATATGCTCCTCCTAATATCTCTTAAAAAAACAAATGTAACTTAAGATTGAAAGCAAAACACTTTGAAATTATTTATGATGTGTTGTTTAGAAGGAATTATGATTCGGTTTTGTTAAGATGCCTTGAAAAAACTGAAGCACAAAAGGTGTTGCAAGAATTACATGATGGTCCAGCAGGTGGACATTTTGGAGGTGATACAACAGCTCATAAGATAATACATGCTGGTTATTATTTTCCCACTTTATTCAAATATGCCCATGAATATGTAAGGAAATGCCGAATATGCCAAACTGCTAGTGGAATACAAAGGAAGCCAACCTTTCCTTTGCAACCAGTCAACATTGAATAACCATTTGAACAATGGGGACTGGATGTCATAGAAGAGATTGTTCCACATTCCTCCAAGCAGCACAGATATATCCTTACATCCATGGATTACTTCACAAAGTGGGTAGAAGCAATTCCTTTGAAGGTAGCCAACTCTGATGCAATAATTGAATCCATAGATCAATTCATCATTACCAGGTTTGGTGTACTTAATGCTCTTATTTTTTATAATGCATCTTATTTTTTTGGAAATATCGTATTTGAATTTGCTATTAAGGGAGGATTTAAATTGAAATATTCTACAAAATACTATCTCCAGGGTAATGGTTTAGCAGAATCAACCAACAAAAATCTTATCAAGATCATTAAGAGAATTGTTGACTAGAATCAAAAGAATTGGCACAAGCCTTTGATATTTGCATTATGGAAAAACTGCCTAACACAAAAGGCCTCAATAAGTACTTCTCCATTCAACTTAGTGTATGGGAAGGAAGCTGTGATACCAACAAACTTAGCACTCCCATCTCTAGCCCAAGTGCAAGTTATTGAAGAAAATCCCTCCTCTTCCATTCAATTAAGATATGGTCAAATCCTTAAACTAGAAGAGGAAAGGGAAAAAGCCAGAATTACACATGCAAAACATCAACATATTATTAAATATTCTTTTGATACAAATTCTACTGGCCCAAAAGTTTTACAAATTGGTGATCTTGTTTTGAAATGGGACAAAGTGCACGAAGACAAAGGGAAACACACTAAATATCAAAATATGTGGCTTGGACCATTTCAAATCATTGAGAAGATAGGCTCATCAACTTTAATATTGAAAGACTTATCATGAAAGAGAGATTCTCTTCCTGTTAATGGGCTTATCTAGAAAAAATTCTTTACTTAAAGAGGTAACCCATTCTTACTTGTAAATATTCAATATGCAATTTTGTTTGTTTGAATTTTTATGTTTAGGAAATAAGGTTGTAAATAGTCTTCCATTGGCCTTTTACTAGTATTTGAAAGTTATTTAAGGAAATAGTGTAAATACTTACTTTCGATAGATGGAAGCCTTTAAGGAAAAGGATAAAATTCTAGAAAGTTAGATAAAAGTAAAACTCTGAAAACCTATTTTAAATTTGTAAAACCTTCACAAGCCTTGAGAATACTATAAATCATTTAAAGTTTTAAAGAGCCAAGTGAGGTTATTTGTCAAAAGCAAAGACTTTTCCAAACTTAGCATCTACAACTCTTAAATTGTCATCCATACACTCTTAAGGAGAAAGTCATTCACCCCATCCATGAAGTTTTGGATTTTTTCAGAGTGTAATCCTAAAATATGTTTGATATAAAGGATAAGAGGTCTCATTATGAGCCTGCTTACCATGATCATAGGGAACTAATTAAACTGACATTACTATTACTGCATATTAAAATAGGTTAATGGCTTATAATCATAAGACAAGGGGTCTCATCACGAGCCATCTTGTTCAGTTCAATTAGAACCAGTGAATGGCATTGTCAACAGCTGGCCACCAAACCAGGACAATGGATTTTTATCTTTTAAAATAAATAAAGAGGATAGAAAATACACAAAGGAAAAAATATGTGTAAACATATCTTTTTTGAATTATCACTCAAAAGTTATACTCTTAGATGGATGGGACAATGAATGATTAAATGGTTAAAAGGTAACCGTGTCGAGACTATAAATGTTTGTTGGTAGCAGAGGCACTACCTGTGACAACATAGTAATCCTAAAAGCTAAGCTAGAGAAGCCTCCCTGCTTTATCTATACCAACCAATCAAAGCTTGAATAAACCCAGAATGTTTTTATTTTTAATATTGGAAAACGAACTGCAATTTTTTTTTTCCATTATATTCAGAGTTAATTTTTATCTAACTATTCTTAGATTGTTTTCTTTATCCTTAATGGTTTCCAAATTAAGAAAGTTATAGGTATTTCATTACTTTCTTAGAGATAACTATTTCTCCCAATGAATCGCCAATTATTGTGCTACACAACAACCCCCCATTTCAAAATTTTTATCCAAAACTTTAATAAGAAATGGGTCCCCTTTTCTTAGATTTAGTTTAAATCAATAATCCAATAATAATCACCAGTGTTGATTTAATCACATAACACAAGAAAGTCCTCATGAAAAGGTCTGATCCGATATAAACATCAACCAAGACCTTTTTGTAAAAATGTAAAATAATATGTCGTATCCTTTATTTAAAGGATAGACTTAAAAGGCTCTCATTGGCAAATCTCCGATGTGATAATGCTATTGGAAATCGCAAATCGCAAGTCCGCAATGAAACATTCCAAAGGTTTATGCCAAACTCCCGATGCGATAATACAATCGCAATCGGCCATCGCAGATACCATGAACCACATAACAAAAGCCCCTTTAGAACTCGCCGATGCGATTTCATAAAGAAAAGGTGTGATTTTCGATAAAAGGTCATTAAACATATGTTTGTGGGTCTAAGACTTAAATCAATAATAAACAAAAAACAAAAGATTTTTTAATTATCCCACCTCCTCATGATAAATCTCACCTTTATCGCAATTGGAGCTACCTATGGTTACAGCTTAAGCTTGACCTGTGAACCTCCCAATCTGCGATATGCAATTTTCACTAATTGTTGATCGGGAAAGCCAAGAGATCTATTTTAAAGGACTATTACTCATATGTGTGGGAAGCGACATATCATTATTACATTTAATTATCATGATTGGCAGTTACGGAAGTCATTAATATAGCAGTTAAGGTTGAATCCTTCGAGGATTTCATCCATTGTAATATTTGATTTCGTCTTGCTTATCATGCTTGAAATTATCATTAATCTTTTCATTTTGCATTGGCTTTGAATGGGTTTTTTTATCTATTAAATTATTTTTTTCTTTCACAGAGCAAGTCTAAGTTGATGAATTCAGTAAATATGACGAATAAGTCAAAGAAACCGAAGGCCCTTGTTGTAGATAAAGAGGAATCGGTGAAGAAGGTCTTAATATCTGATATTACCTGCCTCGGTCTAGGCAAGGCTTCATGTGATAGTATCTACAACTTGCTGGAAGTCGAGGATCTGGAAGAAATGGAAGAAGTAACAACAACAGATTCCATGAATAAGTCAGAGAATACTCTTAAGGACTTGGCTTGCTCCTCTCTTCATAGAATAGCAGCCTGTGCCAAAGTTTTACCCTATAACGACTTGGTTAGATGGGTTATTGAAAGCATCAATATTACAGACAGAACTTTCTTTACTGCTGATGGAAGAATGTTTGGGTCATTCAGAGCAGAAGATATTAAATGAATGTACCATTTTCCTGAACTGGAGAAGCGTTATAACAAAGAATTTTTGGAGGCTTTTGCCAAGGAGAATGCCATCGAATTCGACCCTATCAGACAATGGAGGCATTTTCCGACCAAGCACAAGTATGAAACATTGGCTATGTACTCCGTAGATTCGTTGGCATCTCCTTATTGTTATGCTGGTGCAATGATGTACAAACTCTTTGGAGTCCATGATTTTGCTAAATTTTCTATAGAGATGGTACCATTAATGGAGGCTGCAATTAATTCCTATATCATGGATTGGACGACCATTTTGTCTGACAAAATGGCCAACCAAATACTTGATTATAGAAAATATAGGTTCGTGACCACTCGAGTAATACCTCTGTTTTATGTGAGTTCTTATATTATGGACACCATCTGTTTCAGTTCTGAATACGCCATTCTTGGATGGAAATGGACTCCACAGGATCCCAATCCCATTCACATTTATCATAAAGAATTGTGGAAAGCCCATTACAAAAATCATCTTTATAGAATCTGTCATGGTTTCATCCTCCCTGTGTATTATGCCATATTCAATAAACTCGCTCCTAGGTTATTCGAGGAAGCCTCTGTCTACCTAACTGCAATTGGTAGTTGGTTTGGTGAAGAAAAGTTCACCTACATAAGACTTTTTGGTAGCACTACTAATCCACATGTCCTTCTCCTATATATCCTTAATAAGTTGATTGCTATAGAATTAGCACATCAGATAACAATAGAAGGTATTTCAAGGAACCTGAAGGAGTCTAAAAAGCACATGTGGCCTTCATTCCTCCTTCGATGTGGTGCTTTCAAACTGCATGACTTCAAACATGTAGAGAAGGAAGCCAGGAAAATAAAGCTGTTAAAGCTAGCAGTCACCCCAAAAAGGTAGTATGATCCTAAATCGGTTGCCTACAATGTTACTTCTCAGGCCAAAATCACGAAGTTTGAACATGAGAATGATAGCTATGATGATTTGTTTGCTTTAGCTGAGGTATTTTCTCAAGTGAAACAACTAGCCAAAATCAAATTAGGAGCGGAGGGACTAGAGTAATTTTACAAGTTCAAGACACAAACATTGGAAATGCTACCTCTAGACTTGTTAATCACTACCTCTATAAAATACTCCCGAAATTGAAAATATTTCTGAAAAGGAAAAGACCCTAGAAAGGGAACAAAAGTAGGGAGGAACTAGTGAACCGCTTGATATGGATATTAATATTGATCCTAAGTCAATCAAGGAATGGGAGCAGTTTGATTCAATCATCAATAACCCAAATAAATCCCTACAGTGCAAAAGCCAGAAGTTATCACAGCTTCGATTGAAGGAACAAGTGGCCCACCCTGTTTCCAGGAAAACTAGTGTCTTTTCGATCTGCCAGTCTCGCTAAGATGGGTAGCTATCTTAGAAACAAATAATCAAAGCAATTTGTGATTTCCTTTATGTATCATAGATAAGAGAGAAGCAAAGGGGGCCAACCTAGATCTTCCACTTGACTCCTTGCTTGATATTTCTCTCCCTTGATAGAGCTTGAAACTCCTCTCCTACTTGTCCCACTTTAGAGAATACCTGTAGAGACAAAGTAACAAAACACCATCAAAGCATCTCGATCTATAATATCATAAACAATGCAGAATAAAAAATACATTGACCATACAATTGCATTCACAAATAATAACATTCAAAAATACACGATTGTATGGAGGAAAACTCAAAGAATTTTATTAATAGTAGAAGAGAGGATTACAACCCAGTTGTCTAATCCAGCATCATCCTCCCAACATAAAAGCCCTCTTCACCTCATGAAAAGCAATATCACCCAACAATACAATGCTTTTTCTCAAAGACAAACTAACAACACTTCTTTACAATTCCAGGCTCTAGTTCTCTCAGATGAGGGATCCATTTATAGATATTTACAGAGGTGTGAGTAAGCTCTGGGTTTTTGATTAGTGTCATTCCACTTGTAGTTCTTAGTTCCACTTGGAGATTTCTTGGATCTCTTACTCATCCCTGGGCAAATTCAGAGAGGTAAGTGTCATAGAGGAAGTTTTTAGAAGATTCCATGAGCATCCACTTAGCAAACTGCCTCAGACATTTGTCCATTCTCGCTCATCGCACCCCATAGAAGGCTTCTTCAGTATGTGTTAAATTATGGTATGTTCTATGCTTATAACAGTTTACTTCTTTTTCTTATTATATTCTACCGATTAGCACTCACATGTACATAAAGTAAAGTGTAGATAGAACATTAAACGATCGACAGAAAACAAGCCAAGACAAGAGACACAAGATGTGGCGGCTAGCCAGGGACAAACCCCACAATGTGTGGGGAAACCCTTTGATCAAATCTTCTTTTATCTTAAATAATTCAGCAGAGAGAAATGGTACAATAAATCTGATTCATATCAGCAGTAGCAAACCCTAGATCAGCAGCATTAGCATTAGTGGCTTCATTATCAAACTAAGGCATACCATATCTCACAAACCGACCGTCGGATTGACTTCATTCCACCACCAAAAGTTTCAGCTTCCAGAGGAGGTTCAGATGAACCTACAATGCAGTTCAGATGAGGAGATCTTCTAGGCCACGCAAGTCAATTTTTACTTCTGCAGTTGCAGCTTCAGTTTCAGCAGTTTCCGACTTCAAACTAGGGCAGTCGATATCTTGCAAACCGTTCGTCGGATTGACTTCATTCCACCACCAAAAGTTACGGCTTTCAAAGGAGTTTCAGATGAACCTACAACATAGTTCCAAAGAGGAGATATTCTAGGCCACGCAAGTCAATATTTTCTTCTGCAGTTGCAGCTTCAGTTTTAGCAGTTTCCGACTTCAAACTAGGGCAGTCGATATCTTGCAAACCGTTCGTTGGATTGACTTCATTCCACCACCAAAAGTTGCAGATTTCAAAGGAGGTTTAGATGAAACTATAGCGCAGTTCCAAGGAGGAGATATTCTAGGCCACGCAAGTCAATCTTTACTTCTACAGTTGCAGTTTCAAATTCAACAGCGTCCGGCTTCACATGTGTGAGAGAGAGAGACCCATTTCAGCGCAGTAGAGAAGAGACTCATATCTGCGCAGTAGAGAGAGATAGATGTGATGAGATGAGTGAGTCCAAATGAGGAAAATTCCTCTTATATTTATACACAACGTTGGTGGGTGAATAGATGCGACTGTTGGGCTTCTGAGCCTACATGAGTTTTAGGTCGGCTTGATAATAATTCCATAATCAAAATAAATTCATATCTTCATGAATACTTATCGGAATTGGATGATCTTTATATCAATCCTACACCTCTCGATGAGAGGAATCTAATAAAAATATTATTAGCCATGAATAAGATGACCGACATGAAGTTTTTCCCTGGTTGCCAATTTTAACACTCCCTCTCAACCATGGAGATCTTCATCTGCAATCTGTCTATCGGTCGTTACTATTCATCCATCAAATGCACTGCCTTGTACAGCCTGACCCTTACCCTGCTCTGCTCTATTTTGCCTGTTCTGCTTTGACTTGTTCTGCCCTGCACTTATCTGTACTGTTTTGTTTTGTTCTGCTTTTCTCTTGCATTGTTCTGTTCTACTCTGCTTTTGTCCGAATTATGAAGAAGAAGAAATGATCGAGGATGTATCATACTGACTCAAAGTTAGTCTCAGAGTATGTACCACTGGTCCCAGACTAGTCTCAACCAACCCAAAGTCAGTGTCATGGTGAGTACAACTCCAATGGTCCCAGACCAATATCATCCTCCACTGACTCAAATTCAGTCTCAGAGTATGTACCACTGATCCCAGACCAGTCTCAACCGACCCAAAGTCGGCGTCATAGTATGGTACAACTCCTACCACTGGTCCCAGACCAGTATCATTGATCCCAGATCAATGGAGGTCATCCTAGCGTAGGGAGTACGGTAGTTACAACGATGCGTCCATCAGTACTACTATGGTCCCTAACTTCATTTCCCTACTCATTGATCAGATGAGAGGTACTTCCCATGAGTCCCAGACTGTATGGGTAGGATGCCTCGACAGGAGAACTAATCAATCCTGTCCTCACAGGAGAACACATCAATCCTGCTACAATTGCCATGGAGAACACATCAATCCAGGCCTCACAGGAGAACACATCAATCCTGCTACAATTTCCATGGAGAACACATCAATCCAGGCCTCACAGGATAACACATCAATCCTGCTACAATTGCCATGGAGAACACATCAATCCAGGTTGCCATGGAGAACACATCAATCCAGGCCTCACAGGAGAACTAATCATCCTGCTACACAAGAGAGAGAATCATCATGTTCCACAAGAGAGCGAATCATCTTGTCCCACAAGAGAGCGAATCATCTTGTTCCAGTGTGCACCACCAGGGGAGGGTGAGTCACCTTGTGGTCATATGTTGCTCTAGTAGGAACCGCAAGCTCTTAGAGCTCCTAGAGCTCAATGTATGCAACATGCAGGACCCTTGTACAAGGGTTTCTTGCCGACTCCAAGTCATTTGAGAAAATCACAGATTAGATCTTTCCTCGGGGCTTTGACAAGGTGTATCAACCTGTACATCATCTAAATGTGATGGAGCTTCCTTGCTCATCGACTTACCATATCCCAGATGATGTCTATCTGCTGGAGCAATTGACGAATACGGGATTCCTCAATAATCGAATCCCACCTCTAGTTGTTACAGAGAATCACAGTGGTATCCAATGTAAATCCAAACAGCTCACTGAAGAGCTTTCGCAACTAGACTGCCTCACACAAGGTTATGCTAGCAACAATATATCCTGCTTTGGCGGTGCTCAAAGCCACCGACTTCTGCTTCCTGCTCATCCAGGATATCGAAGCAGATCCCAAGGTGAAACAGTACCCGGAAGTGCTCTTACGGTCCACCACACTGCCTACCCAATCAACATTAGTATATCCAAGTAGTCTCACATATCTGGCAGTGTATCTTAATCCATGAGAGATTGTGTCCTGAAGACATCTTAGAAGATTCCTGGCATCAATCCAGTGAGGCTCAACCAAATATGAGCTCACAATGCTAACTGCAAAACATATGTTCAGACGGAGGTTCACCAAGAACATCAATGTGAATGAGTTTTTGAAACTCAGAGGCATTTCCCAAGTCTGGTCTGACATCACTACCATATAACTTCTAAAAGTTAAGATCCTCGAGGTAGTCACAGGCTTGCAGTCCATCATACCGAATCTTTCCAATATCTTCACCACATATTTTCCTTGAGATAGGAAAGTTTCTCTTGGCTTCTACCACACTTCAAGTCCTAGGAAGTAGTGCATCAGTCCTAGGTCCTTCATTTCAAATTCAGAAGCTAGCTCCCTCTTACATTTGTGAATGAGAGGGTTTGCACCTATTAGAAAGAGGTCATCCACATACAACACCAGTATGAGAGGCTTGTCATCTTCAACCTTAAAATAAAGGTTAGAATCGGCTTCACTCCTAAGGAATCCTAGCTTCATCAAGTAGCTATCGATCCTCTCATACCATGCTCGGGGTGCTTGCTTCAGCCCATAGAGAGCCTTCTTCAACCTGCATACATGAGATTTTCAATCATAAATCTCAAATCCTTCGGGTTGCTCCACGTAGACCTCTTCTTTGATCGAGCCATGCAAGAACGTAGTCTTGACATCCATCTGATGTAGGTTCCATCCTTGTGAAGCGGCAAGGGCTATGATCGAGCGCATGGTCGTATATCTGGCAACAGGTGCAAATATCTCATCATAGTCTATACCTTTCTTTTGGGAGAAACCTAGAGCAACAAAACGAGCCTTATACTTTTCCGTGCTTCCATCTGCTGCATGCTTTATCTTGTAAAGCCATTTGGAAGTAACAACAGTCTTGTCCTGGGGTATGGGAACTACTTCCCAAACATCATTCTTTATGATAGACTCATATTCTTCGGTCATAGCATCCTTCCATACTTGATGCTTGACGGCATCTGAGAATAATGAAGGCTCATTTTGTATGATCGTGCTCATGATGGTCAAGTATCCTTGATACCTATTAGGTTTCTTATTTTCACAAAAGGTTCCTCAGGGTGCAGCATGTCCTTTAGCATCATCAAGTAACCCCTTAAGCCATGAAGGCCTCTTCCTAAAAGAGGAAGGCTCATATGGAGGAGGATCAATCGGATCCATGGGTTCTTCTACATCAGGCATTGATTCATCATCCTTTTCTTTCGGTTCCCTGGTGTCGGCTTCTTGAGAGCTCCTCAAAGTCGAAAGATTGATCACCTTGCTGAGAGCCATATCTTTGTCAAAGGTGACATCATGACTAATTATGACTTCCCTTTGACCGACTACATAGATTCTATAGCCTTTATTATTTTTCACCATAGCCCACGAAAAATTCCCTTCTTTCCAGATGCTCCCAATTTATTTCTTTTCTCTTTCGGCACATGAAAGTATACAGGGCTTCCAAAAATTTTAAAATGAGAAACATCAGGTTTCTTACCGGTGAATTTTTCTTCAGGAGTCTTGGAACCCAATGCTTGATGAGGGCATCGATTTTGTACATATACGGCAGTGTTTGCAGTTTCAGCCCATAGAAACTTTGGAAGTCTTTGATCATGTAGCATGGCCCGGACAGCTTCCATCATCGTGTGGTTCTTCCTTCCCACCACACCATTCTGCTCAGGAATATGTGGTGTAGTAGTCTCCCTCTTAATGCCAACCTCAGGTATGCCTGAGTAAACCAATTGTAATATATCGGAGGTCTTGCTTTGGCTTGAGGAGAATGGTCCCCTTTTGAGCTTTCCTTCGGCACATCCTGGACATACACCTTCTTTCTCTACTCAGAATTCAGGCATCCCTATCACCATTTGTCTTACACCGAGTATAGCTTTATAATGAAGGGGGGTAAACCTCTAATGCCAAAGTTCAGACTGAAGAGATGTGTCATAAGACATGACACCTACCAGACTCCATCAACTTGATATAATGAATAAACACTAAACCCAAGAGTAAAGGCATATTTAACATTATTTTTCCATATACGTACCTTGCCATCGCTGGAGGTTACCTTGTAGCCTTTGTCTTCTGTTGTCGAGATGGACACTAGGTTCTTTTTGAGGTCAGGTGCATTTAATACATCCTAGACTTTCTAGCCTTCTTGAATGGTTGTCCTCTTCCTTGATTCCCAGCTCTCCTCTTACCTTTGCTATTGAATTTTTCATTCCTTTGATTGCCATCAGAGGGATTTTGATCATCATCCCAGTGTGAGTACTTTCTATCAAGGCACTTCCTTGCATAGTGACCTGCTTCATCGCAGATGAAACATCGTCCTTTTCTTCCACTCTTAGATCCATCCTTTCCTTTTGATTTAGACCCAGAATTATTTCTTCTCTTATCATGAGTAGAAAAAGCAGCAGTAGGACCTTTAGGCATGGGCATTTCTTGCTCTTCTTCCCTTGTTTCTTCTTGAATGCATCTAGCCATTAATTCCTCGAAACCAGGAATTACATTATAGTTCAGAAGAGTAGTCTTGAACACGTACCATTTGGATGGTAATCCTCCAAGAGTCGTGAGTTCCATTTCTCAGTCTATCGTAGATTTCCTTGGAGGTGTCCAGTTCAGAGATGTAGGCCACCAAGTGCTTGTTGATAGAATCCCGGATGATCTTCTATTGTTTTGACTTCTCCATTTTTTCATTTGTTCCAGGCAGCAGTGGATGCATTTGATGGAGGCTCAACAATATTGCCTCTCACATGATCCAACACTCCTTGATTCTCAAGGGTTAGATCGATAGACATCTTCCATCCGTGATAGTCAGCTTTCTCACGAAGCTTGTCTTCGGCAGGAAAGAGTGTTGAGGACCCCATAGTTCTTTTGGGATAGCCTTGCCAATCTTCTCTTCAATGTTTGCTCTTGCTCGGGCTTTGTCTTCACCTCAGCTCTGATACCATGTTAAATTATGGTATGTTCTATGCTTATAACAATTTACTTCTTTTTCTTATTATATTCCACTGATTAGCAATCACTTGTACATAAAGTAAAGTGCAGATAGAACATTAAATGATCGACAAAAAACAAGCCAAGACAAGAGACACAAGATGTGGCGGCTAGCCAGGGACAAACCCCACAATGTGTGGGGAAACCCTTTGATCAAATTTTATTTTATCTTCAATAATTCAGCAGAGAGAAATAGTACAATAAATCTGATTCATATCAGCAATAGCAAACCCTAGATCAGCATCATCAACATTAGCGGCTTCATTATCAAACTAGGGCAGACCATATCTCACAAACCGACTGTCGGATTGACTTCATTCCACCACCAAAAGTTTCGGCTTCCAGAGGAGGTTCAGATGAACCTATAGCATAGTTCAGATGAGGAGATCTTCTAGGCCACGCAAGTCAATTTTTACTTCTGCAGTTGCAGCTTCAGTTTCAGCAGTTTCCGACTTCAAACTAGGGCAGTCAATATCTTGCAAACCGTTCGTCGGATTGACTTCATTCCACCACCAAAAGTTACGGATTTCAAAGGAGTTTCATATGAACCTACAACGTAGTTCCAAAGAGGAGATATTCTAGGCCACGCAAGTCAATCTTTACTTCTGCAGTTGCAGCTTCAGTTTCAGCAGTTTCCGACTTCAAACTAGGGCAGTCGATATCTTGGAAACCGTTCTTTGGATTGACTTCATTCCACCACCAAAAGTTGCGGCTTTCAATGGAGGTTCAGATGAACCTAAAATGCAGTTCCAAAGAGGATATCTTCTAGGCCATGCAAGTCAATCTTTACTTCTGCAGTTGCAGTTTCAAATTCAACAGCTTCCGGCTTCACATGTGTGAGAGAGAGAGACCCATTTCAGCGCAGTAGAGAAGAGACTCATATCTGCGCAGTAGAGAGAGAGAGAGATGTGATGAGATGAGTGAGTCCAAATGAGGAAAAGTCCTCTTATATTTATACACAATGTTGGAGGGTGAATAGATGCGACTGTTGGGCTTCTGAGCCTACATGAGTTCTAGGTCGGCTTGTTAATAATTCCATAATCAAAATAAATTCATATCTTCATGAATACTTATCGGAATTGGATGATCTTTATATCAATCCTACACCTCTCGACGAGAGGAATCTAATAAAAATATTATTAGCGATGAATAAGATTACCTACACGAAGTTTTGCCCTGGTTTCCAATTTTAACAGTATGCATCACACCTGGCTAGTGTAGGAGTCAGTATGCATCACACATTGACAAAGGAGTAGTCAGTATGGTCTAGTTTTGGCCAGTTCTGAGTGGTTTTTCAGGTGGAACTTCTGGAAAATGATTTAATCAGTTGACCATGATCCTTTAGGGTATGAAACAACACTTTAAAGCTTCTGAACACTCATGGCCTTGTTGGTCATTGTTGAGTATATCATTTCACATGCCTGCTTATGGAATTCAATTTGATTAACAGGGTGAAAATCCCTAGCCAAAACATTGAACTCTCTCTTCCTGTATCTACCGATGGTTTAGGTTGCTAGAATGTAGGCTGCAAAAAGGTCATTTGCATTTTACCAGTTTTAATGTCAAAAGCTGACATTAATCTATTCTGATTGCCAGGAGTCTGCTAGAAGTACTGGGCATATGTTTCATCCTTTAATGCCTCATTCCTCAACTTGATTTCTTTGTACTTCTCTTTTATATCTTTCTCTTTATCCACTGGTTTACTAGATGAAGAGACTTCAATACTAAGATTTTTTTCAATAATCTGAGTATTTGAGGTGAAAGGTTGATGAGTTTCCTCTGAAAATTTTGGAGTTATATTCTTTTTAATCACCGTGTCAGTATCAATGATTTCAACTGTCTTAATGGTCTCTTCTTGCTCATTTACAGGATTAAGGTTAGGCTTTTTCTTATACATGATTTCAAACATGTCATATGTAGTATCCATTTTAGATCTAGAAATTTCTTCCCTGTTTCTTTTTACATTTTTGTCCTGCATGGCTGGAGTCTGTAGGATGGGACAAATATCCATCTGTTCATGTAGGGTTGGAACCTGCAGAAAGGAACTAGTATCTATTTGCTTTTCCACATCTAATAAGGTATTTTCAACATCTATTAAGGTATTTTCCAACCACTTTGAATGGTTTGCATATATTTCAATGTCTGGCCTGGACTCATGCATAAAAGGGCTTAATTTGAACTTGAGCCTTAACTTTTTTATGAATCCATTAGGGTCATACTGCCACATAAAACTGTTGCTAAACTTCATATGCTGTCAAACTTTAGCTGCTTCTTGTTCAGCTTCCATATTATTACAAATAGAAGGGCCCTGATTGTTTTTTATTTTGAACTATGTTTTCTTCCTAGCTGACATAAAATTGACCTCATTTGAGTTTATGATCTGCCTGAAAGACTCTAATGCAAATATCGTCATGGGGAGGTATTTGGGCAACTTGCAAGGAGTGAGCTAGCATCCATATATCGTGATTTCAGTGTGGTCCTAGTATAGATACTAGTCTCCTACTCTATTGTTCTTAGAAAACTATAAAACTCTCTTTATCTCATCAATGATTTTGGGTTGATTGCTACTAGTTAGCATGCTTACAACTGGATGAAAAAAGGAATCAATGAAATCTTTATAGTTGAAAACAGTGGAATATTTTTTGATTAAGGGTGTCCAAAAGATGACAGATCTTGGATAGCCCTTAGTGTCCAACTTTTGTATGCTAACTGGAAACTTGTCTGACTTGAAATATTGAAGAGTATTTAAATACTCTTTCATTTCACAATCTGATCAATTGATCATGGATTCTATCTACCAAGAACTGGGAAAAATTGAAAATTACAGCTAGAGGCTTGCCTGGGAAAAAAATATAGAGGAAATCTAGTCCAGGTTCATCTACAAACTCATCAGTAGTATACCCTAGGATACAAGACAACATGGTTACAATTTGTTTAGATTTTTCAGAGAAAATGGTGGCAGAGTATGGAGGATTGTTTGTAGGAGTATGAAACTCTTCTAGGATGAAAGGTTGAAGGATTTGAACCCTCTTGGGAAGGTCTAGCTTGATGTACAGTTCAAGTAAGGCTGCAACGGAAAATGGGGTCTCATTTGGGCTTGGCTGGATCTACAACATTTGATTTATGGACTTAGCAGTGATTGTAAATAATTTGTTGGTCAGGAGAGACTATTGCTCTTTGACTTGAGATATAGCAAGCTTGGCAGAAGTGGATGATTTCTGGGAACAAGTATACCTGTGGGAACAAGTATTTGGGAAAATTTGATTCACATAGATGAATGTCATCGTTCTAGTTCAGGGATTTATCTTTACTCCAACAGTAGAGCTTTAATAGGTGGCTAGAGGTAGATGTGTCTTTAATTTGGAAATCTGTGTCTGCTAATGGGAGGTGGTCAATGTCCAGGTGAGGGGTTTGTAGGGTTTTTTCACTCAGAATGCTTTGGGAAGCCATAATTTTGTTTATTCTATTGAATTATTCCTTTTGTGTCTTAGGAGTAAGCATAGGGGCTCTAGAGCAGTTGGAAGGGCAAATATAATCTGCAGAAAAAGGGCCTTTAATGCACAATGGGTGTATTCTAGTTTAGCAGGGTCTTTTAATTCATTTAATCAATTAACCTTTCATTAATTACTATGCAAAGCTTTAAATAGAGGGCCATTTTGGTTCTTTGAAGAATACTTGGAAAGCAGAGATTTGGTGTGCAATCAAGGTTGTATGGTAGCAGCAGAGGTTTCTGAAGCTTGAATTGTCTGTGTGCTACTTCAATTTGCAATATGCAGGGTTTTCAGGTTGTAAATGGGTTGAAAACAGTTGAACAGGGTTTCCGAGCATTGGAAATTGGTTGAAAAAGGTGTTCGCAACGAAAAATCAGTGAAAAGGGTGAAAAGGGGGCCTTTTCGGCTTTTAACTAACAATGGTTAAATTTTGGCGCGGGATTAATGAATGAAAAATGAGCAGTTTTATTTTACGTGGGAGACGGTTTTTTGCCATATCGCATCACTTTTGGTTGGAGGGTGGTATTTTTCAAGAGCACGTGATACAACGTGGTGTTTCCACGTAGCGAAACAGTGATCGGCCAAAACCGTGAATCTCACGTGCTTTTGGGATTTTAAATGTTGGAGAATGGGAGTGCACGATATGGATATGGGCCATCAGATCTGGAGGTGGGAGATCGGAGGGCTATCATATAGCAGATTTGCGAGGGTGGAGTTGGGGAGTGGGGTGGGGTTTAATTACAATGAAATGTAATTAATTAGAAATTAATTAGGGGATTTTGATATATGAGATGGGTTAATAGGTTATTGGGGAATTATAAAAATGGGGGGTTAAATATATACATCAGGACTATGGGTTAGAAAATAACATAGGGGTTAAGTTTAAAGGGTATCTGGGAGGATTTTTAATGGGGCCCGACATATTTAACCTTTCAAGCATAGGATAAAGGGGTTTTAGTGGGTTTTTAAGGGACAAGGGAAATTAATAAAGGGGGGGTATTATTTGTGATGGGAATGTGTTTCACACTAGGGAAAGGGGTTTTGGGAAGGGGAAATGGAATGAAATAAGGGGGAAAGTGGAATGAAGGGGAGGGGATATTTTTACAAGGGAAAATACCTCTTTTGAAAATGAAAAATAATGAAGGGGAAAATGAAGGGAAATTAATAAAGGGGTTTAGTGAAATGAGGGGAAATTAGTGAATAAGCTTTAGTGAATTGACCTTTGACTTTAATAATTTGTCCTACACATGAAACATAGGATCAAGTATGATGAAGGTGCATTTGAGCTAGCAACCTTGTGCATTTCCAAAACTTCTTCTACCTACTCTTTATTTACCCTAGAATTTTCTCTTCATCCATTGGGTGCATTTGAGCTTGCTGACCCTTCATTTCTTTTTCTTTGATAAACAAACTATCTAATTCTAACCTTATAACTTCCAATGGCTCAGATTAAACTAATGAGCTCATTATTATTCTCTACCTAACTACTGATCTGCCAAGATTAAACAGTTTGGCTAAATCTTTATTCTCTATGTATTAACATGAAATTTAAAGCATGAATGAATCAAGTTTAAACTACTTTGGCCATCATGGATTTGTGGCATTTTTAACAAGCTGCACACAATATTATTTTGCAAAGTAAAGTAAAAAGGAGTGGCATTTGAATTTGCACACTTTCAGAATCTATTTTGAAGTCTTTTGTGGGGTTCATGTCTTATACTTTTTTTATCTTTTTATTTCTTTTAGTCCTTTGATTATTCTTTTAGGAATTACCCTCTTTTCATTTTTTATTTTTAATATGGGAAAACATTTTGAAGAAAGCAAAATTATGTACAATATTACAAGAGTAACCATAGCCAATTCAAAATTATGAATCCTATTATTATAGGACCCTAACAGTGGCTCCACATGGGGATGGCATTTCCTGGTGAAATGTCAAGAACTTTAAGATCAGTAGCCTTTGAAACTTTGACTATGGTTGCCTTGTAACTACTCCTCTGTGATCTGCTTTATTCATACATATGATGGTACACCTTTCAAAGCTCAGGGCCTTCTCTTCAGGCTTCAACCTCAAAAGATTATCATCCAATCCAATCTAAATTTTGCAATGTTATGTATAATGAGAAAATTAAACAAATGAACAAATGTTAATTTGGGGACAAGTAATGCTTCAACATTCTACCATTGAATGGTCCACTTGATAGATCTGTTCCATCTAATTGTTTCAATAAAAATGCATTGTTACCTCTGTAACCATAAATGATATAAGGGTCTTGCCATACGAAATCCAATTTACCATGTTAACCCTTTTCTTCTCTTCTATAATCCCATTTGAGTACTTTATCACCTATGTAAAAATCATCAGCTTTGGTTTTGTTGCCAAAGATATTTTTGATTTTATCCTGGATCACTTGTGATTTGACATAGACTTCTTCTCTAGTTTGCTGCAAATGTATTGTCTGATTTATCCTCTGTATATCATTGGACTCTACCTACATTTCTTGAATCATTTTCATCACTGGTACTCCTAAAGAAGATGGAAAAACAACATCCATTCCATATACTAGCTGGTAAGGAGATGTACCAATGGATTTTTTGGTAGTTAGTCTCTCTACCCATAAGACATTAACGAAATTTTTGTTCCAGATCTTCTTATTGTTTTCTAGCAGCTTCTTAATGATATTAAGCGGGCTTTTGTTTGAGGATTCTACAAGTCCATTATCTTGACGGTAATAGGTAGTGGAATGGCCAAGGGTAATGTGATAGCTGTTACAAAAGTCTACCATTTTCTTGGATTTGAAAGAAGATGCCTTATCAGTAATGAGCTTTTTGGGGCATCCAAATATTGAAAGGATAATGTTTTCAAGGAATGAGATGATGATAGAATCAGTGGCTTGTCTAGAAGTGATGGATTCTAGCCATTTAGTAAAGTAATTAGTGGCTGTCGAAATCCATTTATGCTGGTTTGAGGAGGGTGGGTGAATTTCCCCAATGAAGTCTAAACCCCATTGTTGAAAAGATATTTCTGCTGAGATGGGTTTGATGGGTAAAGGCAAGAGCTTCTTCTTTCCTTCAAATATTTGGCATTTATGATAGGAGGTCACATATTTTTGGACATCTGCAAAAAGGGTGGGCCAGTAAAAGCCTTCCCTTAAAATATTATCAGCAGTTGTCTTCCAGTATAGGTGTCCTCCACAATCTCCTACATGAAATTCTTGCATAACTTTGTCAGTTTCATCTTTTAATAAAAAATTCAACAAAATTCCACCATTATCTTTCCAAAATAAAGCATTATCTATGATACAATATCTCATTGATTTCATTTTCAAGAATCTACCTTTAATCCTAGATAAACCAGGAGGATCTTGTAGGTTTAGTAAAACAAATATGATATCTGCATACCAAGGTGAATCTATGAAAGCTTCATTGATCTGTGGAGTCGCCATCTCTTCCTGATCATCTAGGGCACCAATGAAATTTATATCTAAGGCTTGACAATTCGATTCAGCCATGATTTTAGCTAAACCTTGGCCTTTGATAAGTTTTGTAGGCTTTATTTCAATGTCATATTCCAAAATGGTGGCAATCCATTTGCCTCTCTTTCATTCAGGCCCATTCTATGTTAAAATGTCCTTTGCTACTGAATTTGGATCATATGCAATGATGTGTGAGTATAAAATGTACACTTTGAAATCTTTAATAGCCTTTACTAAAGCAAGTGCTTGTTTTTCCATTATGTTTTACTTTTGTGTAGCATCTCTCAAAGATTCGCTGAAAATTGTAATAGGCTACTCATAACCTTGATCATTCTTTTGCAACAAGACAACTACAATAGTATGTTTTGAAGCAAAAGACAAAACTCATTTTTTTTTTTGAAATCAGGACTTATGAGGACTTGTGTTTTAGTAAGGGCTTCTTTGATTGCCTCAAAAGACTGTTTAGCCTTTACTGACCACTTAAGTGTTGAATCTTTCTTTAACATGTTATTTAATTCTCTGATTAATTCTGCCAAGTTAGAACTGAATATTCTAAGAAAAATTATTTTACCTAAGAATGATTTCAATTTTTTAATGTTTTTAGGATGACTGATGTTTAGGATTGCCTCTATTCTAGTCGGATCTATTTGATATTATGTGTCCTAAGAGTTTACCTTCTTCTAGTCCAAAGAGTGATTTTTTAGGATTCAAGGATATGGAAAATTTTCTACATTTAATAAGAAATCTTCTCAGATGATCTAGATATTCATTATCTGATTTGGAAAACACTGTGATCATCTTGGTAAACAACTAAAAAGTCATGGATTTCTTTTGCAAAATCTATTTCCATATCTCTTTGAAAGGTAGCCCCTGCATTCATCAATCCAAAAGGCATTTTCAAATACATGAAAGTTCCCTAGGGAGTGGTAAATATAGTCTTTTCTTGATCCTATGGTTGAACTAGAATTTGGTTGTATCCCAAAAACCCATTGAGTAATGAGATTCTAGATGATCCTACCACCCTCTGTAGAATATGGTCCATTCTAGGCAGGGGATAATTATCCTTCAGTGATACTTTTTTCAAGTTTCTGAAATCAACACAGAGTCTGATTTCCCCTGTTTTCTTTCTTGTGGTGAATAAATTAGAGACCCAATCTGAATATCTAATTGGTGCTATGATTTGTGAATCATACATAATTCTTACTTCTTTTTCAATTAATGGCATAAGAACTGGATTAATTCTCCTAGGCTCTTGTTTGAAGGGTTCTCGATCTTCTTTGATAGGGATTTTATGTTGGATAGTGTTGCTATCATAACATTTGAGGTCTTCATAACTCCAAGAAAACACATCTTGAAATTATTTAAACAAACTTATGTATTTCAGCTTTTCAGCTGGAGGTAATGCTTTGGATATTTTAATAAGCTTAGGTTTTTCTTCTGTTCCTATGTTACATTCTTCTATGTCTGATCTTAAAGGCCCCATTTTTTATTTTATAGCTACATCATTTGAATCAAACAAACATTCTAATGGGACTAATCCTTTAGGAAAAAACATATTTTTAAGGTTTAAAATCTCAGAATCATCATTGATTATTTCTTCTATTTCTACTTTTTCTAAGTTATATATTTCTACTTTGGTGAATTTAGTGGGTTTATTTACATCTAAAACATTTATTTCTATCTTATTATTTATGATGTTATCTATTGCACAATCAATATATATGCAATAGTTTTGGAATTCTTCCTCAGCATTCATGAAATCATAGATTTGAGAATCTTGTGAAAAAAACTGCCAATATTTCAGATTATCATGTATAACAGGTTTGTGTCTTACTTCTGTAGTGTAATGGTGGTTGGGCTTAAAAGGTAATCTTCAAGTGCTAGAAAAAGTAACCAAACTGTGAGCTTGCATGTTTTGTTTCCTAAGAATAACAGCAAAATCGATTTCAAGAAGTTCCTTAATCAGATCTAGAACAATTTTTCTATATTGGCTAAGTCTAGAATCATTCACAGAATATTCTCCTTTAATTTGTTTTATGATCAATTCCGAGTCTCCCATGATAGAAACTCTCTTGGCTCCAAATTTTCTTACAATTTGTAGTCCTAAGATTAAAGCTTCATACTCTGCCATGTTGTTTGTGCATTTAAAGTTTAATCTAAAGGCATGACCTTCAGAATGATTATTTTCCATGTTATGAATCCAAACTCCTGCACCTGCTCCTAATCTATTTACAGAGCCATCAAAGTCTAAGTGCCATAGAGACTCACGTGTTATATTTTCACTATCAAGAGCTTTGTATTTTTCTTCTACAATTGTGATTTCATTTTTGCAATTGTTTGAATTATACAAGCTAAATGAGTCCATATCAGAATGCATGGAGTATATAGGGTAATTCTGTGGTTAGTTTGAACTACTTACCATGTACTTCATTAAAGTTTCTCTCTAAAGATTTTTGGGCTAACCAAATACTAAAATTGTGGCATATGACATGTCCAATTGTAAAGATCCCTGCAATTTTTCTCCCCATGAGTGAGATAATAGCATTCCATATTTTGGAGGGATATCAACAACTACAATATCCATGATAATACTCTTACATGGGCATTGAACTAGAGTAACACACAAGTCCTTTATTAGGCCTAGACATTTAACTTTACTAGAATCAAAAGAGAAATATCTTTATAAGGTTTGGTTATATCTAAATCTAATGTTTCCATGATAGCTTTAGGCATTAAATTGTGAGATGCTCCTGAATCTAACATAACATTGTGCAAGATTTGATCATGAATAGTCAAGCTAATGTAGAATGGAGAAACACCACTTTGTTCACGTTTTCCATTTACCTTAGGACCAAATATTAACTCTAGTTGGTCATTATTTAGATTAACAGAGTCTTCTCTTTCATCTATATTCAGTGTTTCAGTGATTTGGGATTTGTAGGAATCATTTTTTATCAATTCTGTTAAAGGAACTGATATTTTCAATTTGGCAATTTTAGTTTGGATATTAAAAGGAGTTTGTTTTCTACCTAATTGAATGTTTTCCTCTTTAGCAATTGGAGTTTGTGTGGTCTTTTCTTTCTTATCTTCAATTGGTGATTCAGTTTCTGTTTGGGTATCAATTGTTTTAATGTTTTTAATTTTCTTATTTGGAATAGTTTGGGAAGCAGTTGAAACTTTAACAGCATTTGAAGCTTGAGTATCAGTTGGTTTTGGGACATATTTTGAAGTTTTGACAGTAGCAGATGTTTTAACAACAGTATCTGTAATGTCCACAATTTTTGGATTGGCTGTAATGTTTGGAATGGAAGTTTTTTGGGATTCTCTAGAGAGAATTCATAACACTTTGGTTGCAAGAGATCCTACTATTTTCTTGGTCTAAGTTTGGACAATTTTATTAGTAGGGGATTCCGTATTTTTCTTACTCCTAAGGTTATATTGCATGTGAACTTCATTAATGGCAAATTCATGACCTTGTTTATAATTAAAGGACTCTCCAGATTCAAGTTGTAATTGTTGTAACATGCATAATTCCTATTCTTCTTGGGTAAGAAAAATAGTATTACCATAATTTGTTCCTATTAAGTTAATTTGAGTGTCTTCCTCTTCTTCATTTAGGTGAGAACTGTCAGCATAGTTTTCTTGGAAAGGTGGTCTAATTTGTTGATCAATTTTCCCTTCTCTTGATTTACCAGTGTTGGGATTCTTCCTAAAGTTTCGATTTCTTATTTGAGGACCTTGTTATTGATTATACCATTGTGGTTTTCTTTCCATAATTTCTAATCTATCCATCATTATTTCCATGGTTTTTGTCAAAGTATCTATTTTTCTATTTGATGTGGATGGTTCTTCCTTAATGGTTACTCTTTTTTCATTTCCCATCCTAGCTCTTTTAGCTAATAGGTTGTCTTCTACACTAACATCATTACTTTACATCTGCTCCAATGTTTAAAGATTTATTTCTCTTAATCAGTAAGACATCTCGGTGTCAAAACCATCAGGAAATTTGATTAGTGCCAAGTCTGGTGGAGGCTTGATATTTTCAGGGATTGCATTGTAAATACTGTTAATCCTAGTACAATAGTCCCGAATAGATTCATTGGGAACTCTTTTAATGTTTTCATATTCAGACAATATTTGTAAAGGATTTTTCTTTCTTTCCCATCTATTGATAAATAATCTATGAAAAGCAGGTAAATCAACAATATGATTAGTAGGTAAACCTTTAAACCATTTTTTGACATCTCCTGCTAATGTTTGGGAAAATAATCTCATTTTCACATTAGATTCATCAATCTCATGTAACTCAAAAAAATCAGTCATTTTATTTACACGTTGTTGGGCAGTATACTGACCAGTAGCATCGAACAGAAAGATTTTACCCTGGTAGTCTTGGGGCATGGCATGTATTTGAGCTGGTAAGACCATAGGTGCATATCTGTTTACCATGGCTGAGATTCTAGCTTGGGTAGGAGGTAAAGTGGTAGTGCTTGAAGAAGAACTTGAAATGGTTGTAGATGAACTAGATGAACTTGATATGTTAGGTTGGAGAGGAAGTTGAGGTATGAATGGTTTTTGGAATGAACTATAGTGGATATTATAGGTGAGGTGGTAATAAATGAAGTTGTATTTACAATTTTTGAAGATTCCATAGAAATTTCGGGGGTAGAGCAGTTAGGGTAGCTAATTCAACTGATTTTTGAAGATAGGCTTTGTCTATATGCCTTATCAAAGTTGAGGTTAAAACTTCTAGTTTGTCAAAAGTATCCAAAACATCATGATCTAAATCAGGATGTATATGAACCCTTTTTTATTCAATAAATTGAATAAAATTTGGGTCTATTATAGTATCATGAATTGAATTTTCATATTTGGTATGAAACAAAGAAAGATCAAAAGGTAAATCAAATTGAATATCCTCTAAACTTGATAACTCTTTAGGAAGTGAATTTGCTTTAATTAACTGACTACTACTTCCTTGAGTTTCTACCTTTTCTGGTTTTCTTAAAATTATGTCAGGATCATCAACAATTATATCAGGGTTTAGATGTTGATGTGCCCTGGTATAATGTGTTCTTTTGGAAGCTGGAATTTTAATTTTTTAAGCAAAACTTTTTAACAACCCTAAAATATATAAGATTTCCTTTAAGGTTTATTAAACTGATGACTTCCCCAGTATGGTCGCCACTATGTTATCACTCTAAAATTTCCCTAGGGTTGTTATCTTGTATCAAAATGAATATTAGAGGTAACCGCAAACCTACTTTTGAGATCAGGATCTAGCCTTCCTAATGCTCAAAGAGGGCTCTCTCTTTATGATTTAACTTTGTTGAGTTAATTGATTTTAGGCTAGTTATTTAAGCTTGATTGGGTTTTGACTTTGATTTGGTGGTGGAATTATTGACTTATATGGATAGAGGGATGTCCTTTACCATTGGCTTATGGGGTCAAGTGTCAAGAAAATAGGACTGAATCAAGTTCTAAAGATAGTGTTCACAGGGCAAGGTAGCTGAGTAAATTAAGATCTTTTAGGCTGGATAGTGAAGTGGTTTTCAATCGAGGTCAAGGAGCAGTTAAAGATTCCTCAAACTGGATGATGAGGGAAATGATAGAGATCAATCAAAATTAGGGAGAAATGAAGGATTCCCTACTCTTGATATCAGAAGAAAACATTAAAATGAATAATTTTTCAAGATAGAGTGTACTTAAACAAATTATGTAATAATATTCTAGGTATTTCATTCAATTTAGATAACATGAAAATACGTGAAACATTTAAGAAGATAACAATTTGACAAACAAAAAATACTTCACTAAAGTGGCCCAACACATGAATCCTATAATGCAATGCCTTTATTACTCAGTCTAGTCTGCTGACTTGAAAAATGGTACAATGAACCCTTAGGTTTCAGATCGATACAACTATAGAAATGTTTAGCAATCCACCCTCTATACCTCGAATTATGAAGTATTTATACAAAAATTATTACAAAATATACTAAACTGATTTAGGAATTATTCAAGGAAAAAGAAAAACCTTCATGCAATAATATAGAGATAGATATGTAACTGTTGTAAGTTGTCCCTGTTTATTTGGCTCTGTTGTCTTATGCTTTGATCTTTTGCTATTTTTTCTCCTTTGCCTTACTCTACGCTGGTTGTTTTTTTTTACTTTGCCCTTTTGACTGATACTCTTTCATTTGATACTCTTTGACTTAGCTGATCTGCTACTTTTCTTTCACTGCTCTATATCCACTATTTAACTTGCATTTTCACAGTAAATTATTTAATTTTTCCCAAGTCTCTGTATCTGGTAATTTAATATTTACCATTCTTCTGTAGACTTCATCAGATTTTGTGTATTTTTCAAAGGTGGTCTTGTTTACAAAAAGATGTTTTACCTCATGTTGTAGGTAAAAGAGGTTCTCAAAAGTTTGGTAAAGAACATTTCCTTTAGGCATCCCTTTCATAGAGGAATTATTGGCTTGCTCCTTTGCCACCTCTCTGATTCTCTTGTCATAGTCTTCATGTGGCATTATCCTATCATTTGTTACCAATGGATTAGGTAGACCTTTCTACCTCAAAGAATCAAGTTTGACCATAAACCTACCTATAGCTAGCTCCATGGTTTGGCATTTATCCTCAAGCTGCATCATCAAGTTCCTCTTGGTGATTAGCTTCTTCACCTCTAGTATAGTTCCAGTTCTGTCAGTTATGCCAAATTCTTGCAATTCATATTTATTCTTTTAGTTAAGGAATTGGATTATTCTTGAAGCTTCTTCTGGCATATTTCCAATTTCGACCTTAACCCTTTGAATTGCTTCACTATCCTCTTTGACTAAATCATTTTGTTCAAAGATAACTTGTATAGATGGCCAAATATCATTGAAAGAGTCAATGACATCGGCCCATAGCTTCTTTTTTGGTTGGGCAAGTGGCTCCTTCAATGTTAATTCCTTTTCTAAGTTTGTTATCCTCTAAATCAACCCATTTGACTTATGTACTTCATTTTTATGCATGATTTGAGCCAATTTCTTCTCATCCTCTAGATTTTTTATCTGTTCTTTGAGTCTATTTATTTCAATGGTTTGAATGGACATGTCCTCCATGGCTTTGACCAGTTTAGCTGCTTCATCACTTGGATGAGTTGCTGCTATTATTGAATTTGTTGCTGATGTAGTTGTTGATGCAAGGGGCAGTGCTATAGATGGTGGGGCTGCTGGGGACAATGAGGCTGCCAAAGTTGAAGGAACTATTGTAATGACTATAGGGATAGCAGTGGCAGTAGCTGTCTCAATGCTGGCCTATTTCAACTGTCCAATTCATTCTCCATTTATTTCAATTGATAATTTAGTTGAAGAATGAGATCCATCATTTCATCATGCTGGGTTTGGCTCTCTAGGACCTCCTTGGTCTGTGGATGTTCAGAAGGAGGCAACTTTAGTTGTTTTGTTCAAAGAAGTAATGTATTCATTTTTCTTCTTTATTAGTTTTTCTGCAGCCTTGATATCATTTGGATTATATCCAATTTCAATTACCAAATCTTCTAATGACTTGATTCTGTTATCATTTTCCTGTGATGATTCTTTCTCTAGCCTAAACTGTGCTGTGATGTTGTCTAGAGAATTTTGAAGCTTCTAAACACTCATGGCCTTGTTGGTCATTGTTGAGTATATCATTTCACCTGCCTGCTTATGGAATTCAATTTGATCAATAGGGTGAACATCCTTGGCCAAAACTTTGAAGTCAGTCTTCTTATAGTTTGCTAATGATTTAGGTTGTTGGACTATAGGCTGCAAAAAGGTTGTTACAGATCCATTTGGGCACATCGACCCCGACTTACAGATCAATACTATTAAGGCCCATCAAAACCTAATTCAGTTGTTACATGCCCTAATGAAGTCAACCATCATAATGCCTCCTTCCCAAGAGATTCCATGATTGATCATCCAAAAACTGCCTCTAAGAAGATCAGCACAGGCAAGCTTTTATCATGGTGCATTGCAGTGCAGCCTAGTACACTGCTAGGGTGCACTGTAGTGCATTTGAGCCTTCTGGCTTGTGTTGGGAGAATTTGAGTGAAATATGCATTGGGGTTTGGAATATTCTTATCCATAGGATGCCTCTAGAAGTTTCCCAAGGTATCCACTCCTTTGGGCTCGAAATTGGATGAGGGAGGAAGTTAAGGAACATCAATCCCTTTATCCCTTCCCCCTTGGAGCTAAATCCTAAGTTTGGGAGGCTATTCATTGTCACCATTTATGCATAACTTCCTTCATTCATTTATAAAAAGACCACTCATCTAAGTGATCAGGGGGTTGGAAATCATTGAATTATAGGGAGTTGTTGTTAGTATGAGACTTGAGTTGGTTTCAAGTATTATAATGATGTCAAAATGTCTTTCTTGTTATGAGGAGAGGATGGGATTGAATTGGAGGAGTGGCACTAAATCAAGAAAATTGGGTTGTAACTCTTCCTTTTACTAATAAAGTGTTCAAAAACTTTTCCATATGTTTGTATTGTTTATTGATGCTTTCATATGTGTATTATGCACTTGATTCCATTTTATGTTTAATCAATAGCTCATTATCATATGATTTGATCGATTTTTGTTTTTTGTCTGTGTGCATGTACTTTTCAAGCAAATTAAGTATGGAAAGGAGTAGCATAATTGGTTAAGGGAGGTAAGGAGTAAGTGAAAGTTTTAGGTAGGCTTCTTTACTGTCTTATTTAATCTATTGGTTATAGAAAAAGTAGAGAATGCGTTGCACTATTGTTCTAGACTTAGCTACTAGTCTAAGGGTTTAGGCATTTATCCATAGACACTAAAATTCCCAAAACAAATTGGCGACCACACTAGGGATAGATTATCCATCTTAGTAGCTTATCAACCTCTTAATACATTTTTACATACTATACTTGTGGTCGTTGATTGAATTTCAGTCTTATTTCATTGAATATTGACTCAAAATTGTGTCAAATTGCCTTCAAAAATGGCTTACTATCACTAGTGCAGCCCAGTGAAGGACACAATGCACTGCAATGCAATTCTCGCATAGAGCCAGTGCACTAAAGCACATTGTATCTCACTGTAGCCTGCGCTGATCACTTGAGGGTTAGTTTCCCATCTAGGAGTTGAAGTTTTTTGCCAATTTTCTCTTGTTTGAATGATTTACCGAATGTCAATGATGTCTTGTCTCTTAAAATAGTTTTTCATCTCCTTAGCCGGCCCTACTTAGACTAGGATTGATAAATTTTTCTTATGTATTTACTTTTTCATTTTCAATCTTTAGTCGAAAGTTAGCTTTTTCGTCAATTGATCTTTGTCGAAAGAATGTGTCGTAAAATCATCTTTTCCTTCGAAAATTGAATTGTCGTAAAGTCTTCATTCATGAAAGATTGATTGATTGATGTGTGCATATGATTAGTATTTTCATTGAAAGTGTCGTAATTCCTCATTTATTTTAAAAAGAAAGTGTTGTAAAGTCTTCCTTTCCTTGAAAAGAAATTGTCGCAAAATCGTCATTTTTATGAAAAGAGTTTATTGATCGATTGTGCATTAGTTTTCCTTTTTGTTCATTCAAATTAAGGGAAATAGAAAAGAAATACATGCATGTTGCATTTGAAAAGTTTGTGTGTGCTGATAGGAATAGTGTAGGGAATTTTCATTTAGATTGTTCTCTTTACTCTTTGATCAAAAGGAATCTGATTTCTCTATCCCTAAGTAGCTAGGATTTTCTTCGTTAAATTGAATGGAAAAAATGCTTATCATGATAGTTGCATTCCTAGGAATTTCAAAATACATCATGTGGTGTACTTGAAAGGAAAATTCCAAAGTAAGATCAGCTTAAAATAAACATCAATTTACCTAATTGAGAATTGTCATTAATGAGAACATTTAGTGGTTCTAGGCTAGAGACGTGTTCCGACGTTGTAAAACAAAGTAGTTGTCACTAACTTGTCTACAATACATCCAGAGTGTGATACCTCATTCCACATAGGTGAGTATATCATAGCTTGTCCACGTATCTTCGGGTGTATAGGCCAGCGTTACAGTACATAAAGTATATGGGAATGCTCTCACTATGCAGTTTTTCATTAGACAACACTTATACGCATTGGGCCTCCATGTACCTTTGGGTATATATGGGAGGACAAATCTAGGTTCCTATCCATCCTTAAGTAACCGAGTCGGCCACCTTATAAACTGTGATACATCGAACACAACATTCGGGGAGATTTCCTGCTCATACTTATTGGTTTGCCAAAAAGTATTCTGTAGTTCATAGTTGCTTGGTAAACCTTTTGCCTAGTATAGCCCTTTTTGCTTATTTCTTTTTTCATAATAAAATTAATCAACAATCATGGAGGAACATCAACCCATACCCCGTTGTTTTCAAAGAATAGTGAGAAAACCACCTTTGCCTCCCGAAGTGACACCAATTTGGGCAAATCAGTCTCACTTTACTAAGTCTAGTACATCAAGAAATCCTAGTTCTTCATCTGAGTTACCTAAATCATCTATTTCAGTAAGTAAAAAGACTCTAGCTACTCCAACTATTTCTAGTACATTTGTTCCTGAAGAAGAAGTTTCACAATAACTTGAGGACATTAGCACTGATCCTAGTGAAACAGTAACCAAAGTTGTTCAAAAACAAGTTGTTCCTCAACTTGAAATTTCTCAACAAGAAAGTACTTATGAACTTGAATCAGTTCAACTAGAAGTTAATCCAGAATCTATCCTAGTTCAAACAGAAGTTACATCTGAACTTGAAGTTGTTCAGGAACCTCTTTCTAAAACTGTTGTTCATTTAATTGAACATCTGGACTTCGAATTTGAACATTCGGAAGTTGTTACTTTACCGGAAGACGATCAAACGGTTACCCCTCAGACATCTGTAACTATTGAAAATTCAACTTCATCAACACCAAAAATATTTTACGAACCTGACGGTGAAGTTCTTCCCCCAGGTTTAATTGCTATAAAGGAGGAATTGGAAGAAGATTCCACACCTGGAACCCCATTTCACTTTGGAACTGGGCTTTATCTTCACCCTAATACTCCTAGTTTTTTCGCTTCATTTGATCCTGCTTCTTTTCAAGTACCCGTTGATTCTTTAGGACAACTTTTGGGTTAGTTAACTATGGATGAACAACTGTCAACATCTCATAATTATCATTTGATATAGCTGCAAGAGAATCTTCTGTTGTAACCTCTTCGATGGTTTCTACCACACTTGAGTCACACCTATATGGTGAATCGTCCATCCCGGTTGGTTACCAATCATTGTCTAGAATCCACTTAGGGGTTGCTTCTACACCATGGTAATCTCCCATGTCCTCAACCAGAATTTTACTTGGTTCTTCTCTAATGAGAACTCAACAGTTTGATCCTGCATATCAGTATCAAGCTAGGCAATCTGGTCAACAAAGACCTATGTATCCATTAAATACTGGATTGCCACCATATGGAGAGAAATATTCTTATTCACTGTATACTCCTTATTCTGGGCTACCATATGGTAATATCCCAAAATATTCAGGTCAATTTGGAACTAGATTTTGTCAACGGAAACCAACAATTCCAGTTTAGCCAAGGCTTGTGTATCCAACACAATTGTTATAGACATTTTTGTGCCTTACAGCATAGAGCATGAAATGTCAATAATCTGAGGGATCCAAAGTCCCTAAACATGTTGTTCCTACCCCTAGAGGAACAAGGTCAGCAAACCACAGCACTTCAGATTAGTTCTCCACTGAAAAACACTCAAAAACAGGTCAATTTTGGATCAAAGCAGCTGCTCCGCTAGGCATCTGCGCTGCATAGCAGGTACAACAAAGGCTACCTGCATTGCATAGCAAGTAGGACAAAGGCTACCTGTGCTGAGTGTACTTGGACATGTGGAGGAATCTTTTCTCAATGTGCCAGTGCCCAGGAAGCTTCTAAAATGACACTTGGATCAGAAGATTCACCTAATGATGAGTTAAGAGGTTTTAAAACTCCAAGTGGAAGGCAGAAACTCCGAGTGAAGGACTGAAGAACAACTGGAGTTGAAGAGGACAACAAGTCACACATCAAGCTGACTTATCTTCACTCCAAAACTCTATATAAGGATCTCATCCCATGGGATCTAGAGGCCGGAATTTTGTGCAGAGAATTGCTGTTGGTTTACAGTTGAGAGTATTGGGTGATTTCTTGAGGGAGGTGAAGAAGAGATTTCTCTCCGTCGGGAAGGTGATGCTGGATTGGACCTCTCATGGTTGTATCACCGCCTGAACCTTACTTCCATATATTAATAAAGCATTTGAGGTTCTTCTATTCGCATGTGTTTCAATGGTGTATTGTCTTACTTGCGTATTTGATTTATGCTAATCCTTGAATCAATTATGAATGCATGCTTCTTGTAGTTTCCTTTTCTTGTCTTATTTGCAGGATCTCGTGTAGCTAGGCCCGTGAAAAGACTTGGAGCTGGGAGCAAGCGGCAAACAAAGGAGATTGGATCGACCATTTGCACAAGACATCGGTAAGTGGATCTCTTCCTTCTATCTCTTGCATGTCATAAAGAAGAAACTTTAGATAGCTTTGCTTTCAGCTGTTGCTAAGGAACTGTCACCCTTAGAGTGGGATAGGGTCATTCCGTGTTGGATACTTTTCCCCACAACAGACTGGCGACTCCGCTGGGGATCGTGTCTTGTTGGTAGCTTGTGTTTCTTGCTATTCATTTCCTAAACAAAGGGAGTACCGAATCGAACTTCATTCGAATCCTTCGAATGCAAAGTAGAGGGTAGCTACTCTAGCCCAGTGCTGGGCATGTTTATGATTTGAAGAGCTGATCCACAAGGACTCTTTTTAGCTCTTTTGTGATAGTGTTCATCTTCCTTAATCATCCTCTAGTGTATACTTGTCTGATAGCCTCTGATTTGGCCAAAAACCACTGATTTTTGAGCAAACTGTGACCCGGAATCTGAGAGAGACGAGAGTTGTCTCTTCAGTGCAGCTGCCACAAAGGCAACCTGCGCTGCAACGCAGGTCCCGAAGGGGCTACCTGCGCTGCATGTTAGATTGAGAGTGCAGTACCTGCGCTGATCCAGTTTTGCCTTGTGCAACTGGGGTTCCCTGCTTTCTGTTGCCCAGTTTTCAGTATTGTTTTTGCAGCCTGTTGTCAACCTGTATACCCAGCTGAAACTACCTTTCTTTGCCTTCATTCCGCCTCGGTTGTATGAAGAAACCGTGATTGTTCTTATTGTATTTCTTGCCTTCATTCACAGTTTCCCATAGCGAAAGTGAACTAGTCTTGCTGTGACCTCTTGGATCTAGACCTGTGAGAAAGTGTCGTTGTGGTTCTAAGAGCTAGTTTATTGCTGTTCATAGCTGCTTGAGCATTTGCTTTCGTTATATGGTTCGAATTTCAGTATTTCTTGTGTTGAAACGAGTGAATCTTAAGGTGTTCTTTAGATTATTGGACAAAACTTGTTTTCTTTCGCTTGAAATTGAATTCGAAATCGTACAACAGCTTTCTTTTTGTAATACATCAACATTAAGGAAGAAGAAAAGAAATACTTGCATTGTGCATGTGCATTTTGACAGTTTGCATGTCGATTTAGGAAAAGTGCATCAGTGTGTGCTCTATGATCTGTTTGAAAAGATGATGTCTTTCTTTTCCCTCAGTAGTTAAGATTTTCATGAGTTGAAAGAATTGAAAAATCTTGCTTATCATTCTTAGACTGCATTTAGGAGTTGTATCATACATCACGTGGTGATCCATAAAGGCAAACTGCTAAGCAAGATCAACCTAAAAAGAACTGAATTTATCTAACAACGCTTTGAAACATAACGAAACATAGTAGAGGTCTAGGTAGAGACGTGAACCGGCGTCGTTAAACATAGTGACTGTCGATCTCTACGAAGGTGGGTGATTCCTCCTGAGGGACGATAGCACTAATACGGACTTGTGCCCCCGCGTACCATCACGTATATTGGGGGACCCCTATAGGAACAAAGCCTTTATCCATAGGAAGCCGTGTCGGCCGCCCTACTGATCGCGATGCAGTGAACACAACATTCACGAAGATCGACCACTCGTACCGTAAAACGTATTCTGTGGTTTCGCGAAAGGTTTGGCACACCCTCTGCCTAGAACTCCAGAGTAGTTTCTTTTGGCCTTTTTCAAACTCTATAACTGAAAAAGTCCATCCGAGCATTTGTCACTTCGGGCTCGTTAATACATCGAAGGAGACTAGAGTCATCTTTAGCTTTTTCTTGACTCTTAAAAAGTGAAAAAGCAAGTTGTGTCTAAAGCGTCGTCATAAAAAATTCATTTTAAACAGAACATAATCACCTCCTATTCCTGCGTTGATCTTCGAAGTTAATCTTTTGGCATCGTAAGTTCTTGTAGAATCGCTAAGAAATCTTTTGGATAGACTAGATATGTCTGAACAACCGTCGACATCTAGGACTGTGTCGTCTGACACAGCAGCAGCAGAACCTCCTGCTGCTACTCCAACGATGTTCGCTGGTATACCATATGTCCCGGCAAATTGTCAACAACAAGCCGGAGTCCAATCAGGGACGACAATATGGTTAGTTCCTATTTCTTCATCCGGATTATCATCTGGTACTTCTTATGTTGAAACTCAACAAATTGATCCAATGTGTCTTCAAAGGCCAATTTACCCTTTAAGTACTGGATTTCCACCATGTGGAGGGCAGTATGCTCTTTCATTGTTCCCTCCTAGAGAACAACCATATGAGAGTTTACAACAAGGATCAGGTCAAACTGGAATTACATCCAGCTGTTGGGTACCAATACTGCCTCAACAATCAGGAGTTGCATATTCAATGCAACCAGTACACCCTGTGTCGAATATTCCCACCACACCTGCTATGGCAAATGCGTCGCAAGTACAAGCGCTACCTGTTGTAATACAACAACCTCTTGTCTCAGCGGCTCAATCACAATCTCAGGGTAGTGCCTCCTTATCTGGAGCGACTCAGGCTCAAACAAGTACTGTGACTCCCAGTCTCGGTCAATCATCCAGTATTGGTCAACAGCAAATGGTCCAACAACCAGAGCTGTTTCAATCTCAACAACTGCCATTCTAGCAATCATATCAAGGACCTGAGCAACAAGTCTTTGTAAGTAATGGGCAAGCATACTATAATGGTTATGCCCATCAACCTTGTCAAAGTTGCCAGCATTGTGCTGGTTTACAAAGACCCATTGCTCAGGCGATCCCATCTTATCCTGGATATGCTTCGCCTAATCTGAACTAACAGTTGCCCTTTGTAGCAGCTCTAGAATTATTAGATCTAAACCGGCTGACGAATGATCCAATTGCTTATGCCCTTTGGTGGCCAGCGATTCCGCAAAAACTTCCATCGGACATTCCTAAATTCAATGGAAATCCAGGTGAAGACCCGTCGAATCACGTCATGACTTTTCATCTGTGGTGTTCATCGAACACTCTAAACGATGATTCGATAAGACTTCGCCTCTTCCAGAGGACATTGACAGGTCCAGCGGCTAAATGGTATATTGAATTGCCAAGAGCCTCTTTCGACAATTTCAGCTCCTTAGCCACGACTTTCTTAACCCATTTTCAATTACCAATCAGGTATGAAACAGGAACCGAAATACTGACCAACTTCAAACAAACGACAGCTACTCACATATCTGATCATATACATGAGTGGCGACGTCGTCGTAGGATGGTGAAAACTTACGTTCCCGATCAGCTGTTAGCTAAATGGTTTATAAAGTCATTACTTCCAACTATAACGGAAGATGTGGCCAAGGGGGGAGTCGTAACAGAGGAGCAGGTCATTGCTCGTGCTCAATATCTGGACTTAGTATATACTCAGTCTGGCACGCTCTATGACAAAATACCTGACGCCCCCAGACCTGAATTTTCAATTCCTCCCCCTCCTAAATCGAATACTGACTCTCACGCCAGCAATGGCGTGACTGGCAAACACAACATTTCTAGTCAAAATGCAAATGAGGAACTTCTTGCCTCAGAAGTAAATGCCATGTCGACCGACAAGGGCAAACAACTGAAGCAACCAGGGGGCAAGAAGAAAATGAAAAGGAAACGGAAACCCCCGACAGGGTGTCATATATGTGATGAGGATCATTGGACGAAAGATTGTCCACATATAGCTGAAGTTAAGAAGCTCTTTAAGAGTTCGAAAACCCCAGCAATATTGACTGATCCGTTTCCTAACCCAGGCCAAAATCTGGTTGCTAATCGAAATGCTTCCCGATCCCAAGTGCTTATGTTGTCCACCTCAAAGAAGCAGAATAATGCTTTGACAAGGAATAAAGATCACAGGAATCCAAAGCAGTTGAACAACAAGGCAAATAAACAACCTAGTAGTTCAACAACAACTTTGACGAAATTCGTGCCACCCATCATTCCTGAACCAATGATAAAGTCACCAAAGGGAGTAGTACACAAATCGACATTTAATCCTCGTGCAAAAATAGCACAGAATTATAATATAGTAGAGGACGTGGCCCAATCGCCGTCCGCTATGTCGACACTTGAGGTACCGCAAAATTGCCCCTCCCAAGAGCAAGCTTTACTATCAGCGATAAGTGGGATTGGCCCAAAGGATTCCAATCTTGTGGCCTTTGATCATAAAGGATATGACCCTCAGTTACCAGCTCAACTAGCTTTCCTTATTCAAGTGAAAGCCCTCAACAAAATTGTTCATCGAACAATTATTGATGAGGGGGCATCTACATGTCTTATGTCGATGAGTTGCTGGAAAAATTTAGGCTCACCACCCTTGTCAAAATCGTCAACGACATTAAAAGCATTTGATGGACGATCATACACTCCATACGGGATTTTAAGTAACTTGCAAGTTGAACTGGGGGGAAAAACAGTAGAAGTTGATGTGGAAGTAATCGACGGAAACCTCGATTACAACATCCTACTGGGAAGGCCTTGGATATATGCCATGGCTGCAGTTGTGTCGACCTACTTCAGGAGGATTGTATTTCCTTTTCAAGGAAAAGTTACAATCGTCGACCAACAAACATTTCTCCCCAACAGTTCTCAAGTTACGGGAAGCAGCACAATGATCCATGAAAGTAATCAATCGCTCCAAAATATTGGAGTAGGTCTCCTAAAAGACCCTGCCTTAATGGGTACTTTTGCCCTACCGCCGGCAGGTAATCTGGCGGAAGTAGCCACAGTGGAAACCTACAATATGAAATCTTCTATATCCAACGGATTTGGAAGATTCCTAAATATTTTGTCAGCATGGATCATCGCCCTAATGGAAATACTGTAAATACAGTGGGCTCCGAGGATGGTTCTTATCTCGTGTCAACCTCGTTAAAAAATGAAACAAGGAGTCATGAGGATAGTTCTTTTACTATGTCAACCTCATTAAAAAATGAAACAAATCCCCTTTTCAAAATTCAAAGGTAAACCTTCATTCCAATCAACCAAGTTGAATGCAATGAAGCTTGGGGGGCACCCTCCTTTGACATGCGTCATTATGATGCTGGGGGCATGCAAAACCGAGCAGTTTTAGCAAGAGTTCATGCTCGTTAAAAAATAAATGCACCTGTGAGCAAGCTTCCCCCAGAGTTCAAGCTCATCCAGAAAAAATGAACCGGTAAATAACCATTTGAGACCGTAAATTCATTAGCCATAAAAGCCTTGGTCGTGTTTGTGCACCGTCACCTCCACTTTTCATTTGGCCGATCATTCACATCCACTTGATTGTTTACCTATTTTGAGGAACAGCTGCGAAGAGTGATTTCACTTAGCCATCCTTGTAATACTGCCGTGATTGGAAAATTCCAACCTGTACCTGGAATCTGCTGCTATCCCTGTTTATCACTCGTTCCTCAAAAGACGAGTCTTCTTTGAGCTCTTTTCACTGACTCGTAAAATATGAAAAGTTTGCCGAGTTTTGGCCTTCCAGCTCGTTAAAAGGACCGGAAGAGCTATCCCTCCTCTAGATTTTAATCTTTTTGGACCTGAGGGATTATTGCACAAAAAGATCGAGCGCTTGTCTAGTTCGGCTCGATAAAGATATTGAACATTCATCCCTTCTGTATGGTTTTATACTTTTTCGGACTTAAGGGATTAGATGACGAAAAAGGACCCCTGGAGTCCACTTTATGTACCCTTTTCAGACTCTCTAAAAATGAAAAGGACCGAGTTGTCTTTGTCGCTGAGCTCGTTAAAAACATTAGATAGCGACAAGCTTGTCTTTAGACGAGAACGAGTTTCCCTATCGCTAGGCTCGTTAAAACATAGCGATGGGCTTGCCCGAAGGGCAGGTTATAGAACAAGCATATGTTATCCTCCTCAAGCTTGACAAAAATAAAGAGGTACTGGTCAGAAATGACTGGGGAAAAATTGGGAAGAACCTCAAAGCTTAATGGTAGCAAGTCGCTCTTGAACATGACACTTTTGCCTCCGTAAATATCGGGTTGGGTTATTATCATTCACCGGTCCCTTCACCATGGTCTCGCTATACCATCCATACATGGGGTAATGCTACCGATCCATCACATCAGTGTCGTTATATGTTCAAGAGATGTCATTCAGAAAGTGTCAACCGGGTCCCATCCACTACCATACATCATCTTTCATCCTTCCATGACCGCCACCCTGAATCATATTTCACAGATCGTTTTCACCATCATCACTAGCTCCGTTCCGTGTCACTGATGTGGGATTCATTAAGGCCCTCCTTTGACGGATCACTTCTTGTCAACATCAGCTCATTATCCAAGAAGTTGATCTAGGAACACCCCCTCAGTACTTTGAAGCTTGCATGCCTCAATGGCAAGTTTCTCACTTCCGGCGATAGGTATACATTAATGACCTTCGACCGGGAGACTTTGCGTGGTGTTCGACGTCAGATCCTATATTCACGCCACGTGAATTGTGCTGCAGTACCTTGAGGGTCATCATCATTATCGGTGATTCCTCTCGCGCCTGTTAACGGTTCACATTATTGACTGGTAATCAAGCAATGTCTTTCCATGTTCGACTTCAAGAAATTCTCACATGGATCGACTTGTACTCAAATGAATATCGGACAAGTTTGAAGACCCCGGATCTAGTTTCATCCATCCGAGCTGCGATATATGTTCAGGAGATAAAAACATAGACATGTGCAGCAGATGATCATCCTACTAAAAGGATGATAATTAAAAGCAGAGAATTATCAGTCTATTATCAGACGATCGTCTGTTTATGTATAGCAAATGTATTTATAAAGCTGAGCATGGGAAATGCCCGCATCAGCTAGATCATGAAAAGAAAGTATGAAAAGATAATGTATTGTATTGTATTTTATTACAGGTCACCTCCCGACGATTGAATGAACTTCGGATCCTCCTAATAAAGCATTTCACCCGATAAACGACCTCATACTTTAGGGGGCAACTGTTATAGACATTTTTGTGCCTTACAGCATAGAGCATGAAATGTCAATAATCTGAGGGATCCAAAGTCCCTAAACATGTTGTTCCTACCCCTAGAGGAACAAGGTCAGCAAACCACAGCACTTCAGATCAGTTCTCCACTGAAAAACACTCAAAAACAGGTCAATTTTGGATCAAAGCAGCTGCTCCACTAGGCATCTGCGCTGCATAGCAGGTACAACAAAGGCTACCTGCGTTGCATAGCAAGTAGGACAAAGGCTACCTGCGCTGAGCATACTTGGACATGTGGAGGAATCTTTTCTCAATGTGCCAGTGCCCAGGAAGCTTCTAAAATGACACTTGGATCAGAAGATTCGCCTAATGATGAGTTAAGAGGTTCTAAAACTCCAAGTGGAAGGCAGAAACTCCAAGTGAAGGACTGAAGAACAACTGGAGTTGAAGAGGACAACAAGTCACACATCAAGCTGACTTATCTTCACTCCAAAACTCTATATAAGGATCTCATCCCATGGGATCTAGAGGCCGGAATTTTGTGCAGAGAATTGCTGTTGGTTTACAGTTGAGAGTATTGGGTGATTGCTTGAGGGAGGTGAAGAAGAGATTTCTCTCCGTCGGGAAGGTGATGCTGGATTGGACCTCTCATGGTTGTATCACCGCCTGAACCTTACTTCCATATATTAATAAAGCATTTGAGATTCTTCTATTCGCATGTGTTTCAATGGTGTATTGTCTTACTTGCGTATTTGATTTATGCTAATCCTTGAATCAATTATGAATGCATGCTTCTTGTAGTTTCCTTTTCTTGTCTTATTTGCAGGATCTCGTGTAGCTGGGCCCGTGAAAAGACTTGGAGCTGGGAGCAAGCGGCAAACAAAGGAGATTGGATCGACCATTTGCGCAAGACATCAGTAAGTGGATCTCTTCCTTCTATCTCTTGCATGTCATAAAGAAGAAACTTTAGATAGCTTTGCTTTCAGCTATTGCTAAGGAACTGTCACCCTTAGAGTGGGATAGGGTCATTCCGTGTTGGATACTTTTCCCCACAACAACAACCATGCAAACTGTGTCAGCTATTCCCACTACACCTGTTGTTTCTACTGTACCACAGTCACAAGTTCAAACTGTTGTATCTCAACTGGTACAAACTGATCCTTCTACCGTGCAATCACAAGTTTCAAGTCAATAAGTTCAAGTTCCTCAAGTTTTTGTACAACAACCACTTGTTTTTGGAGTTCAGCAGCATCCTCAAGTTAGCATACCCTTATTTGCACTGACCCAGGCTTACACTGGTATAGTTTATTCACAACCTGGCCAACCTTTCATTGCTGGACAACAACAACTGTTAAATCAACAATATTTGTACTAACAACAACAACAGTTGATTCAACAATCGTGGTAGCCTCAATTTCGACAACCCCAATTCCAGCAATTACAACCCTAGTTTGGACTTGTTCCACAGGCACAACCTGGTTTTGGTCACTCTCAAGCTTACCAAGGTCCTGGTCAACAAGGCTTTGTAGGTTATGGACAACCACACATTCAACCTAGTTATCAACAACCACCTTATACTAGTTTTGTTCAACAACCATACCAAGGTTACCAAATGTAGATGCCCTATGTCGGTATGCAAAGACCTATTGCTCAGGCAATTCCATCATATCCCGGGTATGCTCAACCTGACTTGAATCAACAGTTTCCATTTGTAGCAACTTTAGAATTACTAGATTTAAATTGGCTCACTAATGATCCCATCTTATATGAACCTTGGTGGCCGGTAATTACGCATAAGTTACCATCTGACATTCCGAAATTTAACGAAAATCCTGGAGAAGACCCATCAAATCATGTTATGACCTTTCATTTGTGGTGTTCATCAAACTCCTTAAATGATGATTCAGTCAGACTTTGTCTTTTCCAAAGAACACTTACTGGTCTAGCTGCTAAATGGTACATTGAATTACTTAGAGCTTCTTTTGATAATTTCACCACTTTAGCCACTACATTTTTGACCCACTTCCAGTTACCTATCAGATACAAGACTGGAACAGAACTCCTAACCAGCTTTAAATAGACTATTGCTACCCATATATCAGATCATATTCATGAGAGGCAGTATTGTCGTTGAATGGTTAAGGCATATGTTCCCGATCATCTCTTAGCTGAGTGGTTCATAAAATCCTTGTTGCCATCAATCACCGAGAATGTGGCAAAAGGTGGAGTTGTCATAAAAGAGCAAGTTATTGCTCGTGCCCAATACTTGGATTTGATTTACACATAATCTGACATGCTTTATGATACAATTCCCAATGCACCTCGACTAGCTTTCACCATGCCCCCTCCTCTAGAATCGAGTAAGGACTCTCATGCCGACAACGGTGTGATTGGTTCTTCAAGCACACAAATAGCAGGAAGACCATCTAGTCAAACTCTTGTTGTTTCTAATCAAAATACCAATGCATCAGAAAATACTCTTGCCTCCGAGATTAATGTCATGTCATCTGACAAAGGCAAAAATCCAAAGCAACCAGGGAGAAAAAAAAAGGGGAAAACAAAAAGAAACAGGAAAATTCCCCTCCAAAGAAATCATCTGATTCCTCTACTTCAGAAAGGAAACATCATTATCCATGTCTGATATGTAATGATGATCATTTTACAAGAGATTTTCCACATCGCCCTGAGGTCTCTAAAATTTTAAAGGCTTCAAACATATCGGCAGTGTTGACTAATCCGTTTCCAACCTGAGAGACACATTTGGTTGCAACAGACCATGCTTCCACATCCCAAGTACTCATGTTATCCATCAAAAAGACAAAAATTAGAGTTTTGGTGTCAACAAGAAACAAATATTATGGAAATCTGTCATCATCAAATAATTAGGCCACTGATCAACCTAATCCTTCGATTTCAACTTCATCTAAAGTTGTTCCACCCATTGTACCTAAATTGAAAATAAAACCACCAAAGAGAGTTGTGCATAAATCGACATTCAACCTTCAGGCTCGAGAAAATAAAAATTATAACATAGTGGAAGATCTTGCTCAATCACCTTCTTCTCGGTCGACACTCGAGGTGTTGCAAAACTATCCATCCCAAAAGTAGGCTTTATCATTAGCAATAGGTCGAATAGATCCTACGGATTCAAATCTTGTGGTTTTTAACCATGCGGGATATTCACCACAGTTACCAGTGCAATTACCTTTCCTAATCCAAGTAAAATCTCTCAATAAGAATGTTCATTGAACTATTATTGATGAGGAGGCATATACTTGCATTATGTCCATGAGCTACTAGAAAACACTAGGTTCACCGCCATTGTCACGATCACCAACCATGTTGAAAGCCTTTGATGGAAGAACATATACTCCATGTGGGATTTTGAGTAACATGCAAATCAAAATTGGGGGAAAAATGGTTATTGTTAAAGTTGAGTTAGTTCACGGACCCCTCGATTACAACATTTTACTTGGAAGGCCTTGGGTATATGCTATGGCTATTGTGGTTTCCACATACTTTCGTACTATTGCATTCCCTTTTAATGGTGGAATCACAGTCATTGATCAACTTGCCTTCTTTTCCAATAACTCACAAGATACGGGAAGAATTCCATTGGTACACAGACCCCCGTTGTCACTTCAAAGTGTTGGAGTAGGTCTCATTAAATATCCTTCCCTAATGGGTACTTTTAACCTACCATCACCATCTGATTTGGCGAAAGTGGCAAGAGTAGAGACTTGCAACATGATTTCCTCCACCTCATCTAATTTAAGGAGGATTACCAACCAAGTTGAAGATGATAGTAATATTGAGGTGATGCCGTTAAGCCCCATTGAATCATCATAGCAATCAATCTTTCGGGCTTGTGCGATAAACCCAAACTTGCACTCAACAATTGTATGGGTAGATAGGTCATTAGAATATGGTACCTCTTCAGATCCTTTTTCACGTATACATTCTATGGATGAAGGAATCATCCAATCAATGATGGTAGGAGAGGAACCATGGGAATATTATCATCATCGTTCCCATCTTCCCAATGACATCGAAGATTATTCAAATGAGCTAAACCACCCATCAATTTTTGATTTCCTGTCAAATTTTGTTAGAGTAGATACTATAGATTCTAAGCATAATTTGTCAAACATAGAAGAAATGATTTCTATAAACATTTCTTCCAAGCCTAACATTGTAGAAAAAATTCATGTCGGAAAATATTGTTCTCCATTGGAACTTGATAATTATCATGCTCTCTTTCATGAATTTAGAGATATTTTTGCATGGTCTTACAAGGAGATGCCAGGAATTGACTCAAGCATTGCTGAACATGAAATCAAAATGTACCCTGATGTCAAACCAATACGACATCGGCTTCAACCTGTTCATCCAAAGAAATCCGTTGCCATTAAAGTAGAGGTTGAAATTTTTTTGTGTGCTGGATTCATTTTTCCTATACCTCTTACTTATTGGGTATCTAACATTGTTCCAGTTATAAAAAAACAAGGGACAATTCGAGTGTGCGCTAATTATAGGGATGTAAATCAAGCATGTCCAAAGGACAATTATCCTACACCCTTTATCGACCAGATTATTGATGAATGTGCCGAATGTGAAATCTTCTCATTCATGGATGGATTTTCTGGCTACAATCAAATCAATATCCGGCCACAGGACCAATCTAAAACAACTTTTATTTGTTCGTGGGGCACATTCGCCTATTGAAAGTTAAATTTTGGTTTGAAGAATGTAGGGGCTACATTTCAGAGGGTGATGAATTATGCCTTCCATGAAATCAAGCACATTGTTCAACCTTATCTTGATGATTTTCCTGCTCATTCACAAAAGTGGACTGATCACCCACAACATTTGAGAGCAATACTTTTACAGTGCTGACACTACAAGATATGAATCAATCCACACAAGTGTGTGTTTTGTGTTGGCTCTAGTTGATTGCTTGGATTTGTGGTTTCAAAAGATGGAATTTGACTCGATCCAATTAAGGTTTAGGCAATCCTTGACTTACCTCCACCTTTAAACTTATTACAGTTATAGAGACTTCAAGGGAAGGCAAACGTTTTGAGGAGGTTCATTCCAAGCTATGCTAAATTGGATAAAGTATTTACTTGTCTATTGAAGAAAGGGATACCCTTCCATTGGGATCAGGTTGTGCAAGATTCCATTGATGCTCTTAAATATTCCCTAATTAGAGCATCATTAATGTATGCACCAAACTATCAAAAAGACTATTACCTGTATCTCGTCGCTACAAATACAACCATTGGCATGGTTTTAGTCCAAGAAGAAAGTGGAATTGAACATCCTATTTATTACTTGAGTTGTAATCTCAATGATACAAAAAGTAAGTATTCATATGTCGAAAAGTTAGCTTTGGCAGTCGTTCAAGCTCTGCAGAGCTTTTGTCATTACATCCTCCTCCATAAAACTACTATTGTTTCGGATTGCAACCCTATGACATACATTTTGTTACGTCAATTGCTGGGGGAAAATATTCAAAATTGATAGTTATTTTGCAGGAGTTTGATTTGGAATTCATCAAATCTAAGTCAAAGAAATCTCTTGTTTTCTCTGAATTACTTTGCGACCTTCCCTCATCCTCCAATGATTCAACATCAAAAGCATCAATCTTGGATGAGTCTCTATTTCTTATCTCGTCAAGTGATCTATGGTATGGAGATATACTGGTCTATCTCCAGACCCAAGATTTCTGGCCTAATACCTCTTGCTCTGAACAATGACGTACCCGATACCAATCCAAATATTATCTGATCATTGGTGATACGCTTTATCATTGTGGTGTCGATATGATTTTACATAGGTGCCTCACTCATGAGGAAGCCAAGAAAGATTTGAATGAATGTCATTCAAGTGCTTATGGTGGAAACTTATCTGGGTATGCTACCACACAGAGAATTCTCCATGTTGGTTACTTCTGGCTAACCATATTCAAAGATTGCATTATTGTTATCAAAAGATGTCATGCATGCTAGATATATGACTGAAAAAACATATTACCACTTGCACCATTGCATCCAGTCATTGTTGTTGGCCCATTCGCCAAATGTGGCATTGAATTTATGACATGTAACCCCACCTCAATTGGGCAGCATCGGTATATTATAGTTGTCGTTGAATATTTTACCAAATGGGCCGAGGCGATGTCAACATTGAACAACAGTGGCTAAACAACTATTTTATTTTGCTTCAACCATGTGGTTGTCAGGTTTGGTGTACCACAAGCCATAGTTATAGATCATGGATGGCATTTTTGCAATCACATGATGGCTAAGTTGACTCCCAAGTTAGGACTGTCACATGATAGTTCTACTCCATACTATCCACAAGCTAATGGACAAGTCGAGGCTATCAACAAATTCCTTAAGCACATGTTGCAGAGAATGATTGGAGTTCATAAAAGAAATTGGAATTTAATCCTGTACTCAGCTCTGTGGGCATATAGAACCTCGGGGAGAAATGCTACCGGATTCACACCCTTTTAGTTGGTGTATGGTTTGGAAGTAGTCTTACTAATTCAATGTGAAATCTCATCTCTCAAACTCAAAATTGACCTGTTACCCGACACTTCTAAAGAAGAAGCATGTTTCTTGGAGTTAATCCATCTCGATGAAACCTGTCATCATGCTGCATTGGCTAACAAAGTGCATAAGAAATGTATTAAGGTGCAATATGATAGAAATTTCAAGCCTTGTGTCTTCTCATAAGGTGACCTGGTCTTGCTTTACGATTAGGAGTCTGATAAACTTCAAGTAGGAAAATTTGAACCGCTATGGATGGGCCCTTATATTGTTAAGCGTGTTTTGATGAAAGGTGCCTATGAGTTAGTGGCCTATGATGGGATTCCATTATCGCAGCCCCGAAATGGGTTGTACCTCAAATGTTACTATGCTTAGTTAAGTGTAGTAAAACTCATTGTATATATGCTTTGATTTCATGTGTGTGTGTTTATTTTAGAGTTTTTATTTGGTTAAGTAATCCACTTTGCATTTGTTGCAGATGTCAAAATTTTCGGAACCATTTGTTGGTTACGCCGATGGGGCTAGTCATAGTACGCATAACCTATCCTCTGTAGCATGGGCCATTTTCACTCCAAGCGGCGAGTTAGTGATTTTTAGAGGGATTTGTATTGGTTGATTGATGAATAGTATCGTTGAGTATAGCGCATTGATTGAACTTCTCTCTGATGCCATTTCACTTGGCATACGCCAAATCATCATTAGGTTGGACTGACAACTCATTGTACTACAACTTACTAGCGTTTATACCGACCGAAACCCAACAATTCATCGCATGTTCCTTAGAGTTCATATTTTGGAAAGGTATTTTGAGTTTATTCAATATCGGAAAATTTCTAGAAATCTAAACACATTAACTGATTCTCTAGCAAATTATGTGTTAAATAGACATTTGCGACATATGTAAAGTAAATATTTTCGATTCACATCATCAGTTGAATAGGATTGCATCACATAACCATAATAAAAATATGAAAATAAAATAGATAGCTGTTTTAAAAGTTTTTACAAATAGTTTGTGTCCAGGGCAAAAATTGGTCATCTGACCTGAAAACTCAAAATGTATGCAAAAAATATCTAAGTAGACTAGTGGTGCTCATGATAACAGCTCACAACTTGTGCTATAATGTGTAAAAGTCTTATCCAATGGCTTAGAACACCAATGATGTGGTGCTGCAGTCGCATAGGCAACTCCTTGACACAGACATCCATAATGCCTAGGGTCAAACCCTCTATGTGGTCCTGTAGTTCAGCCAGTGTCTTAGCTAAATCTAAGTCTCGGAGAACTGCTCTCCCAACAGGTCTCTATTCTGGCCCACCTACCTCTCGTTGGTGCCCCATAGGTCAAACAGGTCCAACATATACATACATAAAAAATTATTTTGTTTAGTCTTTGAAATAATAAAAAAACACAAATAAATGCAGAAACTCTAAAATCAAAAAAATTTTGGTCAAACAATTTGCCTATAGCACCCCACTTGTTGGCTTACATGGGCCTAACCTAGGTTTGGAAGAGTTATTTAGCCAAAAAAATCCCACAACTACCAGCCCTTTCAGCAATAGCCTGCAGAGCGCAGGCTGAGGTCTCACCTGAGGTAGTAGGGGAGGGTGCTGGAACCACGTTTCTGCACCCTTGGGATGTCTAGATGTGGACTGGAGATCTCATGCACCGTTATGCAGCCTCGCTACTCTACTTCTGCGTAGATCTTAAACATGGCTACTTCTCAATATTAATTAATTAGTGATTTATTATAGATCAGATCTACTTGTGATGGTCTTTAAGAAAAGATTTAATCACGCTACCCAATACACGCACTTAACAGAAATATAGATTTACCTTAACCCAAAACATAATCATGTGCATAAAGAATCAATAGAAACATCAATCATAAATTAACCAAATCTGAAATAGCTCAGATTAGCACAGAGTTTCAAAATCAACTCATCTTTATTTCCACTTTATCCCTGATACATCTAGATCTACCTTGCGCACTCAGCTGCAGGGGTCTGCGGACATAGCTGCAGACTCTACCAGGCCTCTACGCACATAGCTGCAAAGCCTCTATCCACTACCCAAACCCTTGACTCAGACTTACAAATGCTCCAAAACTTCTTAGCTTATGAACCCATTACAATTCAATCATTAACCATCCAAGACTAACTAACTCTATCCATAGAGCCTCGCTCTATTTATACATTTCCCTGGACCGTAATCCATGGGCAAGACGACTCAACCTACATTTCTTTACATTATTTTTGGGCAGACTACCCTTTGACTTGACTTATTGAAATTCATGCTTCACGCATCCCGCGGAGTCTTTACCCCATCTTTACCCAAAATTTCGGGCTTTGTGCCCCATGACCATTACACGGGGTTTCTGCTACCCAACAGTCCCCCAACACAATCATCGTGACTCGTCCCAAGTCACTCAGCTAGTGCGGTAATCTTTGAGTAGAGATCAGTCAACAACTTCTGCACGTCACATATTCTTTCCTCAAATTTTGTTGTGAGCCGCTGTACCTGTTCCAGGCAAGCTGCTGATGCATCCATATCACTTGCAGTTGCTTTCTCAACATCACATACTACCTGCATATGCACTAACTTGCCTTCAATAGTTGTATAAATGCCAAGTGCTTCCTCGAGCCAGGGCTAGATTCGTTCTTTAAGCACTACCTCTTATTGCCACACATCGTCAACTTGGGCCTTGAGAGCCTGGGCCTCCTTCATTTTGGCCAACTGCTGTGTGATAGCGATCGTCTGTGCAGCTCCTCGAGCTATGTCATAGGCCTGCTGCAGCTCACGTACCATAGTTTCGACTCACTGTATGGTTGGGTCCTCCTGGATGGAAGTGAGCATAATGAGAGATTGATCTATTAGTCCCGAGCATTCACGGACAACACACCTCATCGTTTCCAACCCTGCTTGAATTTTGCCACGACGTCATTCTCGATCTTCCAGAGGTTGCTGTGCCTGGAGCCTGAGATTTGCAATTTGTAAAGTAAGTTCCCCCTGGGCTCTTGCAGCTGCCTCTTGGGCCGTACGGACTCCTACAGCCATGTGCAAAATCTTGGTAACTGTTGGAAGGTCTGCGGGGATAGCTAACTCTAGTACCATGCTGCATGCCTCCGTCACAACTATTCTACTGCTCAATAGCGTTGACCAAGTCATCGTGTTGGAGAGTGACCTATTCTAATTTTTCCTTTTGCTTCGTTAGAAGGTGGAGGGCGTGACCTTCCCTGGCACAAAGCTCCTTAGTTACTCCCTCCTACAATTGGTAGAGTATTTCCCTAGGCAAGGCAACCAGATTTAATCCCCAACTATGTTCGTTGCCTACGACTTCGACTAGGGTAGCATCTACTGGCAACAATAAGGTGTTTGGTGTGGGCACACAAACCATCTCCTCGGCTGCGGCTATGTCTTCTGCTAGATGGAGGTTGACGCTACCCGAAGGTCACACCTGTAATTTCTGTAGCTACGATCGAAGCTCCCCCAACACAGTTGTCAAATTTGTGATTAGATTAGTCAATGCATTGGTGGGGGAATTGCTCGCAGGCGAGCTGTTGTCAATGAATTCTCTCTCCAGAACCTTCGTTGTTTTGGACTTTTTTCGTGCAGTCGGTGATTCTTGTCCATGTGGCCGCTTGACCTAGTCCTTGTGGTCTTGCATCTCTAGTTCCTATTGCAAATCCATTTCCTGAACTACCATAGTCTCTTCTGGTGATGGGTTCTTGGGGGCCTCTTGCTACGAAGTGGCCTGTTGTTCTTGATGTGGCTTTTCTGCTAGTTGAATTAGTTGTTACTGGCAGTCCTTCTTCTGCTATTGTGTTGCCATCTTATCGAGAATGGCCTTGTCTGGGGTGCACCATTCGAGGGGCCATGTTGCTAAAACCTTATAAATTGCCTCATCTGTTGCCATGAATGGAAATGTGACCCATGTTCGTTTCAGATCCTTTCGCACCCGGATATACAAGTGATGCATGTTTTCTTTAAACTCGGTCATGCTCTGGAAGTTATTGTAGATCATGGGAGACATTCGTAGTCATCGAGTAATCTGTGTCTGTATATTCCCTTCCATGAAGGTCCAAGATGCCTGGATTGCAGAAACCCTTGCTACATCCCTTGTAGCCCATAGCAAAGTATACCGCACCGCTTCGGGTAGATTATTTGTAATGTTGGGAAACTGGCTATCCTGCGGTAGTTCTCTTGTAACTAGAAGGATTGATAAGAGCAACCATGCATAATGAAATGTCTTACCTTTGTCCTGTGCTTCTTTATAGTTGGTCAGGAATTTGTCGCATAAAAATTGTGCCCAGTTAAACTGAACCCCTTCGACACACTACCCTGCCAATACAATGACAGGAGCTAGTACCTCATCTACGCGACACTTTCTCATGAGTTTACTAGTGAGTAGCTGAGTATCAATGCGTACTGCGTGGTCATTGATGCTGGCTATGACATACCCCCGCTTTCCTTTCTCCAGCTGGTATTTTTCCTTTATTATTTCAGCGAGGCCTTCCTCACTTCTTGTTCTTGTGATGTCAGTGGGGTCATTCCCTTTCAGTGACAGGTGTGTAAGTCGGTGGATTAATTCATCCATGATCAGGATCGGCTCTTCCAACCAAAGATTCCCATCATGTATGAGAGAGAGTAGCTAGCAGATCGAAAATATGGTAATGGACATGTAGTGATAGTGAAGTATCCATCTGAGGTTGAGTAGTCTTGCCTTCTCCACACCTAGTAACCATGTTCGCGGAAATAATTTGTCTTTGACCAACTTGGGGAACTTGTCACTATCGGCAAGGTGATAATATTCAAACTTGATGCTCAGAACACGCTCCAATAGTAACCCTTCGAACCTTATTTCATCTAGAAGAAATGAGGTCTGAAGCTCAGCCTTCGCAATGTCCAAGTCCTTGGGTAGTTTGGTAGTCCCTTTCCATGGAGAAAGATATGGAGGTAGTGATGGGAGTTGGAACACATCAACTTCTTCCTCAGCCTATGTGTCAATTTGATTAATCAGGGCCTGGAGATCATAGTCGTCCTCATCGGGTTCTGTGGTAACTGCTTTGCCCTTGTCAACTACAGATCATTTTTTGAATCTTGATGAGGCCCAAACTGTTCTTGTCTTCTGCTTATTCTTCTTCGGTTGTGGGGTTCATGGGGATTTTGGAACCTCGGGGGCCTGAGTCACGCCCTCTGGCTCTTCCTGATTTAGTTGCATTTCCTTTGCGAACCGTGCTCGAGTTCTAGCCATAGTACTCATGGGTTCCTAGTAACTAAATGCTTGCTGCTCTTTCCTGGTTCATAGCACCAATATGCCTGTGTCATCCCCAGGTCATGAAATAAGTCCATAACATTGAAAAAATCCCTTCCTTCCTTTTCCAATTTAGTACCAATGGTCAATCGGTAGATCTTTGTAGATCTAACTTGGAACTTCTGTCTTAATGGCCCGTCGCCCATTCCTTCCTACCATAACTTAAATTTCTTGTCATGAATAGTGTTGCTAACGGTCATCTCTCGACTGTTCCACGTAGTAGCGCAGTTCTTCGAGTGCAGCTGCGATTGAATGGGCTAAGTAACTTGGGAGAGAACCGTTTTGCCACGCCAGCTTCCCACAGACTTGTTTATAGTCCCACACCTTCTTTCAACTGCTTGGGGTGCTGAGACTGTAGTTTCTACCGCTAGTCAGGTGTTCACACCTCTGGTGCGATTTCCCAATTTCCCTACCAGCCTAGGCTGCGAGCACTGCTCGAGTGCCTGAGTAGTTGTTCTTTCGTTATGCGCCATTGTGGGGGGGGGTGGTCTTCCTTGGGTGCAGGCACAACCATGATTGTTTGGAGAGATACCCAACTGGGCCGAATCCCCTGACATGCTGAGGGGCTCTGCTGCTATGAGCCTCCTTGTGTGGCATTCTGCTAAATCCATCCCCTCGTGGCACTCTTTGGTTTCTCGGTCATGCCCATAGTTTGCTAGCGTCATAGGGCCTGTGGCTACCCTGCTTTTTTTCTGAGCTCCCTTCCATCCCCTATTACAGGCCCATCTAACCCGTGGTACCTATAACTTCCCATGGGGTTGTGTTACTGGACGATCGTTGTGTGTGCTTCCCTCTGGATTCCTACTGACCCTGTCGTAAGCTGCTAGTGAACTGAGTTGTTGTGGCGGCATTGGGCTGCTAATTCTAAGTGGGTTGGGGGTCTGCACATCATACACCTACAACCTATGCTGGCAAAGGATGCTTGCCCCCTTTTACCCTTCAGTCCATGTGTGCGCTTGCCTTTGACATCCATGCCACTTCCTCTTCGCATCTTCGGGGCTGCACCCTTTCCTAAAGCCATGGTTGTGCATGGTGTCATCGCAGATACTTCTGGTGGGTTTGGTGTCAACTTTGTTGATTCACACTGCTTGACTGGTTCTTTTGCTTTCACGGTAATCTCTTGAGCTGGCTACTCCTTTGCCCCTATTGTGACCATCTTGTTACAATTTAGTGTGGTTACTTCATGCAGTTGGTTCTACCATTGTTCAACCTCTTCATCTGAGTCTGACGTGCATGAACTATTGTGGTCCCATGAGAATCTATTGTTCATTGTTGGATTTACCCTATCCTGATATTGCACTGTGATCTGGTAGATATAGACCAATGCACCATCACTGTCTTTGTCATGCACAGGTTCAGTATAGCACGCCCCTTCAACTGGATCCAACAGAATCACTATGCGAAGAGATTTCTTTTCAAATATCATTTTTCGTTTATTGAGGTTGATGACTCCATTCATATCTATTTCCCAATCTATCCCTATCAAAGCCGGATATGGGTTACTGTCATCCACAATTTCGATGACCTCAGAATCGATTTGTGTGCTAGTGCCATCGATGTCCACTGTAACCCCTTACAGTCTTCCCATAGGCAGGATATTTTGTTGGTTAGCCATCCACAAATGTATTGGGGACCATTGCATTGTAGGCCTGCCCATGCGCTCCCAAATCTGTTTCAGTAGGACATTCACGTTGGACCCCAAATCCAAAATGACCTGGTCCATCTCATAGTCTTCAATCTAGACAGTGAGTCACATTTCCCATCTAGTGCATAGAGCATGTTTTCCTAACTTTCAGACAATTCGCGGTTCGTCTGCCCCTACACATCTAGTTATCAGTTCTTGTAGTCCTTTCACCGCTTTAGCATCCCTGAGTAACTTCATGCATGTTTCTAAGAAGGTGGTTATCATAGAAGTATCATGTTCTAATCCCAGTTGATCCTTACTGCCCTAAGAAGATGCTTCTGTGAAATTCTTCTTCGCTTCCATAAAAGTTTCCTTCGCACGCACCAAATCAAATTCTGGTTGTTTCGCTGGGGCCTTACTAACCCATGTATCCTCCTTTGGATTCTTCTGCTTATCTTCCCCCATCGTGGTGCCACTTCTGAGCACCATATTTATGTTAGGATCCTCCATGGGGGGTTCATCCTTCATCCTTTGGACGTTCTGCATAGGGTTAGCCAGAAGCACCCCATTTTCCCGCATTTGAGAAATGAGCGTGGGGCAGTTGGCTACTTCGTGGTCAAATTGGTAACAATATGGAAAACAAACTTTAGTCAGGTTCGTGCAATCACACACGTAATACCCCAGTACTCCAAAATTATAGGATTCTGCCCACATGCTTCTATCTGTACCCTATAAGCAGGCGTCCGATCCATCAACATTTCATAACTGCGACAATTTCTTTCATCGTGGCCCATAGTCCTACAGAAATTGCAAAATAACTGTTGAGGGGGGGGGGTTGTCTCAAGTTTGACAATAGATGACAATTGTCTATGGCATGCTTTCCTCCCACCTGATAGATTGCACACCAGAGTGCGGGCACCATGCTCGGCCCAACTTGTACCTCTCGTTGCAATGGCATTGGTCCCCCCGCTATGACATAGTCCGTGTTGATCGAACAATGGTCCTTATCATGGCCCTGGCCCTTACATTTGATACACCACACTTCTTCCCGATCTTCTGGCTGAGGTGCCTGTCCTTGTTTCAAACTTCGTATTTCTTGGCATAGGTTTTGTATTTTCACTTGGATTTGCTGTACTCCCAATCCTGGATCCTGTATTGGGTTTTTGTGTAACCTCATTGCTGTCTCCAACGCTTCAGCTTGTGTTGAGATCTTCTGTTGTGATAAAGCTGTCGTCAGGTGTGGTGTTAATGATGCAACAAACCAAGCGCGGTGTTGCACATTCGACAACGTCATGTTTGCCTCGTGGATGGTGCTTTTCAACCTTTCATCCAGATCCCATGGAGTTTCACCAGGAAACATTGCAATTTCCTTGAACCCAATAACTGACTATGCTTCTAACTTTTGGTTGACCAAATTCCTTGTTTAGCGCCTCCTAGATTGCTATTATTCCCTCATTTGGATGATCGATTGAGTATTTCATGTACCAAGTCAACGTGCAGTTCTGCAGTGCACTGACTAAGGTAGCCTTCTTGATAGTATCATCCGTGATGCCCTGAGCATCCCATACAGATCTTATCACAAACTAGAACCAACTTGGTTCCTCATTTCATACTCCTTTAAATATCGACAGCTGAACTGCACTTGCCATCCCAACTTTTGGTGGTGGTGGGGGTGGGGGTGGCATTGGTGTGGATGGGTTTGATGTAGATGATGTGGGTGGTGGCATGGATGGAGGTGGTATCAGTGGGAAGTTCTCCTTAATCAACCAAACTAGAACTTCGCGAGCTCCTTCTCGCTCTCTTGTGAGATAGAAATCAGAGGGCTATTCTCTACCCCTCCCATTCCTCGGTAACCCCTTCTACTCCATGTTACACCAAACATTAATAGACGTGCATGATTTGTTTTTCACACAACAACATCTTAATCCAAGTATTCAATGATTTGATATACTTACCCCACGATCCTTGGAGAAATCTCCTTTTTGCTTCCCTATAACTCATAGTTGTATCTATCGTGAACTCAGTGATAAATCCTCCTATTACCCTATCTAGCCAATGATCTACTGTGCGTGCGATTTTATCTTCGATGGCTTCTAGCCTGCGCACCAGTTTTGGGGTCCACACAATAGGTTGGTGTAGTCTACACCTTCCCACGCTATCAGCGAACCGCGTGATCCACTCGTACAACTCTATTAGAAATGTCACGAAGAAGATCTTGTGAATATATATGTAAATATAACGGTCCAACCAATATTCCTTCAATATCCATGGGTTTCTATTTTCCTAAACCGTGAACTCGTGGAGCTTCAGATCCCACCACTCTTCGAACTCTTTCTTTGTAGGGTTCCAGTGTTCCCACATTAGACACCCCTTAGGCAGATCCCGGTCCCGGCAATGGAACCATTTGTTGGCTTATATGGGCCTGACCCAGGTTCAGAAGAGTTATTTAGCTAAACAAATCCCTACAACTACCAGCCCTTTCGGCAACAACCCACAAAGCATAGGCTGAGGTCTCACCCGAGGTAGCAGGGGAGGGTGCTGGAACTAGGTTTCCACACCCTTGTGATGTCTAGATGTGGACTAGAGATTTCGCGCACCGTTCTGCAACCTCGCGCTACTCTGCTTCTGTGCAGATTCGAAACATGGCTACTTCTCAATATTAATTGCTTAGTGATTTATTGTAGATAAGATCTACTTGTGATGGTCTTTAAGAAAACATTTAATCACATTACCCAGTATGCGCACTTAACAAAAATACAGATTTACCTTAACCCAAAACATAATCATGTGCATAAAGAATCAATAGAAACATCAATCATAAATTAACCAGATCTACAATAGCTTAGATTAACACAGTGTTTCAAAATGAACTCATCTTAATTTCCACTTTATCCCCGATACATCCAGATCTACCTTGTGCACTTAGCTGTAGGGGTCCACGCACACAGTTGTGGACTCTACCAGGCTTTTGCGCACATAGCTACAGAGCCTCTATCCACTACCCAAACCCTTGAATCGGACTTATAGATGCTCCAAAACTTCTTATCTTATGAACCCATTACAATTCAGATCATTCACCATCAAAGACTAACTAAATCTATCCATACAGCCTTGCTCTATTTATACATTTTCCTGGATTGCGATCCATGGGTGGGCCAACTCAACTTACATTTCTTTACATTATTTTTGGGCGTACTACCCTTTGACTTGAATTATTGCAATTTGTGCTCCGTGCATCCCGCGGAGACTTTACCCTATCTTTACCCAAAATTTCGGGCTTTGTGCCCCATGATTGTTACACATGGCTTCTTCTACCTAACACCACTATGCTCCAAATGATAACATCAAGCCTAGATATTTGTGGAAATCTATCCCTGAATATGGATACTCTACGATGGCCATATCATGTTGATCAAGCCACTCAAAGAATGCAAGGGTAAATGTAATCAATGACTGACCAACATGCTTAGCTATAAGATCTACCCTTCTCTGCATCTATGGATCCCTAGGTCCAGATACACCCAGTGAAACAAGTTGTGGCTGCATAAGTGGAATCTTCTCCAAGGAGAAAGAAATCAGGATCGAACCATAGCCAAAGTTATTTGTCTTTCCACTTTTCACCTTGGTCAGTTGTTCTTTCAAGGATGAAAGTATTGCCTCACACCAGTTGAACACTTTTGGCTCTAAACACTCTAATGCATACTGCATGTATGATTTGTTTTCCAAATGTAGTGTCACACTATCAGCCAATTTGGCAATGGTAAAGATGATCATCCTTAATGGTAAATCACTAACATCCATGATGTTAATCTTTCCGTCCCTACTAGGTTGTGCACCTAGCTGACAGAACTATTGTATGTAATCTCTCACTAATTCAGCCCCTTTGGAAAATCCAAAAAGTGAGATGGGAGTACCCCACCTCGACAGTCCGATAAGAAATTACATGTCATCGATGGTAATTGAGACCACTTTGTCTCTAAAGTGAAATGCCTGATCGGTAGGATCCCATGAATGAACAAGGAACTACAAAAGCTCAATTTGCTACCTCATACCAGATAATCAGAAATATTTGAGTAACCCACAATTCCTTAGGGCCTCAATTGTGCCTTGGTTATTTAATGAAATCATATCTTGTTCTTTGTGCTCTCATTCTCTCCATGTAATTGTCATTCTAAGCTGATGAATACCTGAAAATACAACCATAAGGAAAATTAGGATCCATTTCTTGCAAAAAATAGAAGAATTTTTGGGTGAAAACAACTGAATGAAATTTGGTTTTGCACTCAACGTAACCTAGCCTTAGGGATAGTGCGCTACAATATAGGAAACCTTCTAGGTGAGTGCCCTATAGTGCACCTTTCAATGATGAAAGGGTGCGTTGATCCTAGGTTTGAAAATTGAAACCCCAGGGGCCCCAAAAACTCAAAATGTTTGCCTGAAACTGAAAATGAATGATATGAAATGAAGGGGAACAGAGATAGTTCCTACCTGGTCCGGACGGCATGACGAATGGTCCACTGAATCTTCTGCAATAAACTAGTGAACTTCAAGGTAAAAACTACTCCAAAGCACCAAAATCAACGAGTAAATGTGAAATGGTAAAAATGAATGGTAAAACTTGTTTTTATGTTTATTTCTTGCACATTAATTGAGTAAACATTAGTTTTTATTCATTTTATCCATGAAACAAGTATTTTTAACCTGTTTTGATGGTGTTTTGAGCAGGTTTGACAGCTGACATGTAGAATTTGACGTAATGTAAATTGAACATCTTTGACCATAAAGAAAACTTTTATCTCTTTTTCAAGCTTTGTTAAAAACGAAAAAGGAACCCCCTTGGAGTCCTCTTTAAGCTCTTTTCAGACTCTAAAGATGAAAATATTGTCGAGTGCTTGTCATTTCCAGTTCGTTAACAAATTGGAATTGGTATCTACTCAGTATAAGTTCAACCCTTTTTCAGGCTGAGATAGATTAACTACAAAAAATGAATACGTTGATCAAACATGGTCAATAGGTTCTCTCTTGTATTGTTTTATGCTTTCTCAGGCTTGAGAGACAAATCTATGAAAAATAACTTTTGGATTTTCCTTTTTGTCATTTTTCAAACTCTCTAAACATGAAAAGGACTGAGTTATCTTTGTCGTTAAACTCGTTAAAAACATCAAATAGCGACAAACTTGTCCATATATACAAGACCGAGTTTCACCTTCGCTAGACTCATTAAAGCATCAAATAGTGATGGATTCACCTGAAGGTTGGAATTATACAATAAGCATATGTTATCCTCCTCAAGCTTGATAAAAATAAAGAGGTACTAGTCAGCAATGACTGGGGAAAATGGGAAAAAGCGAATAACACTTTATGGTAGCAAGTTGCTCTTGAACATAACACTTTCACCTCATCATCATGACTATGTGGGTTGGGTCATTCAGCTTGATGATTATTACACCATTGGTCTATCATATCATCCATTACTTTTTTTTGGGTCAATGCTACCAATTCATTTTAGTGTCGCCGACATGTTCAAGAGAAGTCATTCAGTTCAAACTTCATCCTTTGCAATATCGTAAACCTTCATTTTCATGACCACCATTCTTGAACCTTCTGTCGTTAGTCGATTTTCATCTCCGAAATCATTCACCTCGTTTAATGTTGTTGATGTCGGATTCATTAAGGCCTTCTTACGACGAGTCACTTCTTTTCGAAATCAGCACATTATCCGAGAAGTTGACTTAGAAACCCTTCAGTACCTTGAGGCTTGCATACATCAATGGCATGTTTCTCGCTTCCGGCGATAGGTTGACATCACTGGCCTTCAACCGAAACACTTTGTATGGTGTTCGACATCAAATCATTTATTCACACCATGCGAAATGTACTATAGTACCTTGAGGGTCATTATCATTATCGGTGATTCCTCTTGCGTATGTTAATGTCTTACATCATTGGTTGGTAATCAGACAATGTCTTTCCATGTTCGTCTTCAGATCATCTATTCACATGGTTAGACTTGTAATTGAGCAAAAGATTGAACGAGATTGAAGACACAGAATCTAGTTTCATCCATCTGGGCTGTGATATTTTTAGCAGTTCTAAATCAAATGTACAATGGCCTTACATTCATGGTCATCCATTCATGGGTCTATATCTGTAGACAACTATATTTGTACATGTAATGAAAGTTTATAAGTTGAGCATGGGTATTCTTTCCCTCAGCAAGTTCATGAGAAAAAATCAAATTATCATGACATATGTATTGTAATTGATGCAGGTCACCTTCCACTTCAAAACCTCCTCTCCACATAGTAAAGTATTTCACTCAACATACATATTTACGACTTCATGCTTTAGGGGGAAACTGTTATAGATCCATTTGGGCACATCAACCCTGACCTAAAGATCAGTACTAATAGGGCCCATAAAACCGTAATTTAGTTTTTACATGCCCTAATGAAGTCAACCATCAGAATGCCTCCTTCCCAAGAGATTCCATGACTAAAATCATCCAAACATTGCCTCTAAGAAGATTAGCACAGGCATGCCTTTATCAAGGTATGTTGCAGTGCAGCCCGTTACACAGCCAGGGTGCATTGCAGTGCACTTGAGCCCTCCTTGGCATGCAATGGGTGAATTTGAGCAAAATATGCATTGGGGTTTGGAATATTCTTATCCATAGGATGCCTCTAGAAGTTTCCCAAGGCTATCCACTCCTTTGGGCTCGAAATTAGATGAGGGAGGAAGTTAAGGAACATCAATCCCTTTATCCCTTCCCCCATGGAACTAAATCCTAAGTTTGGGAGGGCATTCATTGTCACCATTTATGGCATAACTTCCTTCTTTCACTTATAAAAAGATCACTCATCTAAGTGATCAGGGGATTGGAAATCATTGAATTATAGGGAGATTCTGTTAGTATGAGACTTGAGTTGGTTTCAAGTATTGTAATGATGTCAAAATGTCTTGCTTGTTATGAGGAGAGGATGGGATTGAACTGGAGGAGTGGCACTGAATCAAGAAAATTGGGTTGTAACTCTTCCTTTTACTAATAAAGTGTTAAGAGATTTTTCCATATGTTTGTACTGTTTATTGATGCTTTCATATGTGTTTTATGCACTTGATTCCATTTTATGTTTAATCAATAGATCATTATCATATGCTTTGATCGGTTTTTGTCTTTTGTCTATGTGCAGGTACTTTTCAAGCGGATTAAGTACGGAAAGGAGTGATAGAATTGGTCAAGGGAGATAAGGAGTAAGCGAAAGCTTTAGGTAGGCTTCTTTACTATCTTATTTAATCTATTGGTTATAGAAAAAGTAGAGAATGCTTTGCACTATTGTTCTAGACTTAGCTACTAGTCTAGGGGTTTAGGCGTTTATCCATAGACACTAAAATTCCCAAAACAAAGGTCATTTGCATTTTACCAGTTTTAATGTCAAAGGATGGCATTAATATATTCTGTTTGTTAGGAGTCTATTTGAAGTACTAGGCATATGTTTCAACCTTCAATGCCTCATTCGTCAACTTGATTTCTTTGTACTTCTCTTTTATATCTTTCTCTTTATCCATTGGTTTACTGGATGAAGAGACTTCAATACTAAGTTTGTTTTCAATAATCTAAGTACTTGAGGTGGAAGGTTGATGAGTTTTGTCTGAAAATGTTGGAGCTATATTATTTTTAACCACTGTGTCAGTATCAATGATTTCAACTGTCTCAATGGTCTCTTCTTTCTCATTTACAGGATTAAGGTTAGGCTTTCTCCTGTACATGATTTCAAACTTGTCATCTGTAGTATCCATTTTAGAGATAGAACCTTCTTCCCTGGTTCTTTTTACATTTCCGTCCTGCATGGCTAGAGAGTGTAGAATGGGAATCATACCCATTTGTTCCTGTAGTGTTGGAACCTATAGAAAGGAACTAATATCTATCTTCTTTTCCACATCTAATAAGGTATTTTCCATAAAAGGGCTTAATTTGAACTTGAGTTTTAACTTGTTTATAACTCCATTAGGGTCATATTACCACATAAAATTGTTGCTGAACTTCATTTGCTGTAAGATTTTATCTGATTCTTGTTCACCTTCCCCATTATTACAAATAAAAGGGCCTAGTTGGTTTTTGATTTTGAATTGTGTTTTCTTCCTAGCTGACTGAAAATTGACCTCATCTGATTTTATAATATGCCTGAAATACTCTAATGAAAATATCATCATGGGGAGGTATTTGGGTAGCTTGTGAGTGAGCTGGCATCCATATATCCTAATTTCAGTGTGGTCCTGGTATAGATACTAGTCTCCTACTCCATTGTTCTTAGACAACCACAAAACTCTTTTATCTCATCATTGATTTTGGTTAGCATGTTTACAACTAGATGAAAAAAGGAATCGATAAACTCTTTTAAACTGAAAATAGTGGAATATTTTTGGATTAAGGGTGTCAAAAAGATGACAGATCTTGGATGGCCCTTAGTGTCCAACTTTTGGATGCTATCTGGAAACTTGTCTGATTGGAAATATAGGAACATGTGGAACAATATTGAAGAGTATTTGAATACTCTTTCATTTGGTTGTCTCATCAATTGATCATGGATTCTATCTGCCAAGAAGTAGGCAAAATTGAAAATTGCAGTTGGAGGCTTGCCTGGCAAAAGAAAAGAGACGAAAACTAGTACAGGTTCATTTACAAACTCATCAATAGTATACCCTAGGATACAAGACATCATGGTTACAATTTGTATGGACTTTTCAGAGAAAATGGTGGCAGAGTATGGAGGACTGTTTGTAGGAGTAAGAACTCTTCTAGGATGAAGGTATGAAAGATTTGAACTCTCTTGAGAAGGTCCAACTTGATGTACAATTCAAGTAAGGCTTCAATGGAAAATGGGGTTTCATTTTGTCTTGGCTGGATCTGCATCATTTAATTTATGGACTCAACAATGATTGTAAATAAAATCTGTTGGTCAGGAGAGACTATGGCTCTTTGACTTGGGATATAGAAATCTTGATAGAAGTGGATGATTTCTAGGAACAAGTATACCTGTGGGAACAAGTATTTGGGCAAATTTGATTCCCATAGATGAATTCCATCGTTCTGGTTTAGGAATTTATCTTTACTCCAGTGGTGGAGATTTAATAGGCGGCTAGAGGCAAATGTGTCTTTAATTTGGAAATCTGTGTCTTCTAATGGGAGGTGGTTAATGTCTAGGTGAAAGGTTTTCAGGGTTTTCTCACTCAGAATGCTTTGGTAAGACATAATTTGGTTTATTTTATTGAATTATTCTTTTTGTGGCTTAGGAGTAAGCTTAGGGGTTCTGGAATAGTAGGAAGGGTGAATATAATCTATAGAAAAAGGGTCTTTGGATGCAAAATGGGTTTATTATAGTTTAGTAGGGTCTTTTAGTTAATTTAAACAGAGGGTTGTTCTAGTTCTTTCAAGAATACCTGGAAAACAAAGATTTGGTGTATAATAAGGGTTGTATGGTAGCAGTAGAGGTTTCTGAAGCTTGAATTGTCTGTGTGCTACTTCAATTTGGAATATGTAGTTTTTTTAGGTTGTAAATGGGTTGAAAACAATTGAGCAGGGTTTCCGGTCATTGAAATTGGTTGACAGAGGCATTCGCAACGAAAAATCAGTGAAAAGAGTGAAAATGGGGCTTTTTCAGCTTTTAACTAACAATGGTTAAATTTGGCACAGGATTAACGAATGAATAGTGAGTGGTTTTTTTTTACATGGGGAGGCAGTTTTATGCCATATTGCACCACTTTTGGGTGGAGGGCAGTGTTTTTTGAGAGCACGCGATGCAACGTGGTGCTGCCACTTAGCGAAACAATGATCGACCAAAACTTCGAATCTCGCGTGCTTTTGGGATTTTAAGTGTTGGACAATGGGAGCATGCGATATGGTTATGGGCCATCAGATCTGGAGGTGGGAGATCGAAGGGCTATCGCGTGGCGGAGTTGCAAGGGCAGAGTTGGGAAGTGGGGTCAGGTTTAATTACAATGAAATATAATTAATTAGAAAGTAATTATGGGATTTTGATATATGAGATGGGTTAATAGGGTATCGGGGAATTATAAAAATGAGGGGTTAAATATATACAATGGGACTATGAGTTAGAAAATAACATAGGGGTTAATTTTAAAGGGTATCGGGGAGGGTTTTCAATGGGGCCTGACACATTTAACCTTTCAAACATAGGATAAAGGGGTTTTAGTGGGTTTTTAAGGGAAAAATAGAAATTAATAAAGCAGGGGGTATTATTTGGGATGGGAATGGGTTTCACACCAGGGAAAGGGGTTTTGGGAAGGGGAATTGGAATGAAATAAGGGGGGAAGTGGAATGAAGGGGAGGGGATATTTTTACAAGGGAAAATACCTCTTTTGAAAATGAAAAATAATGAAGGGGAAAATGAAGGGAAATTAATAAAGGGGTTTAGTGAAATGAGGGGAAATTAGTGAATAAGCTTTAGTGAATTGACCTTTTCCTTTAATAATTCCTCTTGCACATGAAACATAGGATCAAGTATGATGAAGGTGCATTTGAGCTAGCAACCTTGTGCATTTCCAAAACTTCTTCTACCTACTCTTTATTTACCCTGACATTATCTCTTCATCCATTGGGTGCATTTGAGCTTGCTTACCCTTCATTTCTTTTTCTTTTATAAACAAACTATCTAATTCTAACCTTATAAATTCCAATGGCTCAGTTTATAATTATGAGATCATTATTATTATCTACCTAACTACTGATCTACCAATATTAAATAGTTTGGCTAGATCTTTATTCTCTATCTATTAGCATGAAAGTTAAAGTGTGAATGGATCAAGTTTAAACTACTTTGACCATCATCGATTTGTGGCATTTTTGACAAGCTGCACACAATATTATGTTGCAAAGTAAAGTACAAAGGAGTGGCATTTGAATTTCAACACTTTCAGAATCTATTTTGATCTATTTTTTTGTGGTTCATGTCTTATACTTTTTTTATTTCTTTTCTTCTTTTAGTCCTTTGATTATTCTTTTAGGACTTACCCTCTTTTCATTTTTTATTTTTAATATGGGAAAACATTTTGTAGAAAGAAAAAGTATGCACAATATTACAAGACTAACCATAGCCAATTCAAAATCATGAATCCTATTATTATAGGACCCTAACAATAGGGAGGTAAACCGTTTCACATATTCGTTCCCAATATTAACTCATGGAACTCCTTTTCTTTTTCATTGTAGTAACATTCAGTTAAATATTTGTCCTTAAAATGTTTCTGGAATTCTTGCCACGTTACTTGTTCCTCATCAATTTTTCTTATAGTTTTAATCTCTTCCCAATAGAGAGTGGCCATTCCTCTTAACTAGTAGAATTCTATCCGTGCTTTAAGTTTGTCAGTATATTCATAAATCTGAAAATATTTACTCATGTTGATCAGCCATGCTTCAACTGCCTCTTCAGATTCTCCTTCAAACAATGATGATTTTATTTTCTTGAACTCACCTTGTAATTCCACATTCTACATTTTTGTCTTTCTTTGGTCAGAAACATTATCTGAATGCCCTTCTTCATCCTCCTTCTATCCCTCTGCTGACTCTGCATTATTGTCGCTGTGATGGGCTGTTGGGGTCTTCTCCCTATTCCCTGTACTAGGATCTGTCCCTCGTTCATTCTGTCGGCTAGACAGGCTTTTAAGGATATTTTCATGTTCCTGTCTCAGTTGTTCATTGTCTATCCTCAAGTTCATCATTTCTGCACATAGTTGTTGAATTGTTTCAAATAGGGCAGAGTTGGATTGCTGAGATTCTTCTCCCAACTATATCCATATATCTAGGTTGGCGTCCACATCAGGCACTTTCAGCTGGTGTGATAATCTAGGGCTCCCCTTCATTTCTATCCTTTAGTGTTGTCCTCTGCATCTGTGTACACATTCACACTTACTTGGTTAGTATTACTGATTTATATACAAGCATATTTCTCATATATATATATATATATATATATATATATATATATATATATATATATATATATATATATATATATATATATATATATATATATATATATATATATATATATAGATGTATGTATATATATATATATATATATATATATATATATATATATATATATATATATATATATATATATATATATATATATATATATATATATATATGTATATATAGATATATATAGATATTTCTTTTGTTTTTCATATATGTAGGTGTATATATTGAGCCCATAAGTCTTAGTGTGCAACCCTGTTGCTATGATACCATTTGTAACACCCTAAAACCAAAGAATTAAATGAAGAATTTAAATATTTTTTTGTTTTATTACATGGTTGTTATTCGAATTTCACTTTATGTTAATTCGGGCTATGAGAGCTCTGGTGGGTACACACCAACTCCTATTTGTACATCCAAGTAGCTTGCATTAATGATTTCATTCAGGCGGGACAACCCCGAGGCTTCTTTCTATCACAACAGTCGTCCATTACACTAGCACCATAGTCCTACATTAATGTCAATGAGATTGGTTGTTCGGAATGATCTCGAACTCTTGCACCTGGCAACCACTCCACTGTTGGATCCGAGAAGATCCACAGTCTCAGTGGTTTGGGATGTAGAAGGGTAGGTTAATGCAGTTCTCGGAGAGGTAAGGGTCATTTGCTTATGCTGATGTGGGTGAGCAATGGCTTTGCAACAATAGATGACCAGATGGTAGAATGGAGGAATGGCCCCTACAACCACATAGGTAAAGCGTAAACTTGCGTTCGACCTCAATCTTGCCTAACTGTTATCTCTTCCTTCAATTGACACTTACGTTTTCCCTCTAAAACACCCTATTCATCTCTTCCACAGGTCGAACTGTTGATAGCGGGGTCTTGGCTCTGGAGGAATGCGTCAAGGGTTCGTTCTACAAACCAGACGTAATGTAAGCTGACCCATGTAGTTTCATACAGGTTTCCTTTTGTTTCCTTGAGAGCTAGATATAATAATAATGTCAATTTTAGGTGCAACTTGTCGCTTTCTATTCGACAACCCCATCTTCACGTAAGCTCGTTATTCAGTACTCATATTTCTCTCTTAATACCCTTTCGATTTCTCTCAGGATTACTCTAATAAGTTAAACTATCTGCAGGTACGCTATGTTGCGGGATTTATGCATACATACTCAGAGGACGTTCCTTGGAGCGAAATTTTGTTCTGACAATGGTTACTGCCTTCGATTACAAGTTGGTTCCTCTTCGGTTGTCTGGCGAGTTCCTAGTGATGATCTCCATTTTAGATGGAGGATTGTTAGTTTTTTTATTTACATTAATGTGTTAAGGTTGCTCACCGGCTGAAGTGTTACGACTGCTCAGTAGATATATAGATCTTAGGGTTATTGTAGAACAAAAATATGGGGGACGAGTGGGCCCAATCTTGAGCTCAATACTTATACTAATATTTTGACATTATGGGATATATGCATGTATCTTTAACTGAGGGTTTGAATAACTTCCCTTAATTTATGCATTTCAAATATGATTACTCTGTTCCTTCTCTTTTCTGGACGGCTCGTCGTTAGGGTTTTCCCAACATGGGGTTGGTCACCTAAGCATTCATTTAACACATAGTAATACAATTGGGTAATTTTAAAAAGGATTTGGTTATTATCTTTGTTTCCATTGTTAAAAATCAGAGTTGTCGATCTTTTCTTTAATGGGTTATGTTTAGCTTAGGTATTGTACAGTTCCGATCAAAAATCTGTAAATACTTGAAGTGGATACTGTTAAATATTGTCTTTTGAATGAGAAATCCACAACTTGACATTCTCGTATGTTTTCTTTTGATTAAGATGGTTGAATAAATTCCTATTAATTTCCATGGATTAATTGAATACAGTTACAAGTCGAAATAATTTAGTAGGCTATTAAATCTTCAGTGCGATAGATGATAATTAAAAAATAACATGTTTTAACTACTTTTCTATAGAACTTGTTCTTTTTCTTAAGGTTTAGAATAACTAATGCATTTTGTTTCAGTAGATGGAAATTAAATTTCATTACCTTATTTTCTTTTATGCAATGATATCTGTAACTAGCTGACTGTATTGAAATTGTAAAGGAAGACAATATGCCTAAAATTATTATTGACAGTCATACTATTCATTCAAGCATGTCAACCTATTCATTTCATAAAATAAAGCAACGAATCTTTCTCCTACTGATAATTATTAAACACAGAATTTCTACTTATATGTTTTCCTACTTTACTTGTAAGCATGCATGTATTTTTCCTTGCCTGGAAGGTCTCACCACCTAGCCATGGATCTGGCAATTATGTCCAGAATCCCCCTCTGAGCTCTTCCAACTCCTGAAAATGGCTAAAACATCTTGGTACCTTGGGCATCAGGACTATGTCCAGCCTCAAGTCTCGTACCTCTCGGTTGTTATCCAAGGTCTTGTTCCCACTAGCTAATTTTTCTAGCTCCAATAAGAAACCATTCACAACAACATTTCCTCTAATAGTTTTTTTCCCAACACCCCACGATTCTTTCATTCTCCTTTTTCAAGGGAAAGATGGGAAACTTCTTGTAACTGTTTCAGGAGTTATTTTAACTGATTCCTCAGCACTTTTTACAAACTAATCAAATAATTTAAATTAATAATTAACACCATATGTTCTGGCTTTGGAGCCTAATAGTTTTAACACTATAGGTTAATAAAAAAATAAAATTGACAATAATAAGTAAAACTTTGTAAAAAAAATAAATGTTGGTGCATCATTGGGTGTTACAAGTTATTTAATTTTTATTTTTTTTAGATTTTTTATCACTTTTTTCACAAGAAATTTTTTAATTAGCTGATATTATTTAAATTTTTTGTATAATTTTTAATTTTATTTATTTTTAGATAGTTTAAAGTTTTTATTTTCACTGACATGAACAAAATTTCAATTTTGTGACGGACAGACATGGTTACACATCATACTGGGTTGTAGAGTGAGCCTCTCAACTCAATGTTAATTCTTACATTAACAAATTTAAAAATAATAACAAAATAAAATGAGTGACATTCTTTAATAAAACATTTCTATTTTCACCTTCATTTTACGTCAACTTATATAACAACATAAAATAATTGAAAGTAAAAACTTTTTAATTGACTTTTTAAAATGTGGGAGATATGTAACTCTTTCACTATTTAATATTGAATTGACAAATGACGTGTAAAATTAATATTATTGATATTATTTAATTTTCATTTCAAATTTACATCAATTTTAGATAGAAATTAAATAATTGAAAGAAAAAACTTTTTAATTGACTTTTTAGTATGAGGGAGATACGTATTCCTTCATTAATTAATACATTTAATATGGAGTTGAATGATGCATGTAAAATAATATTATTGAGCCTAGAGGTTCATCGAGTCCTAAGATGTGTAACTTTGTTTGTGCTCAACTTGGAGTTGAAACGTGTCCCCTAAAAATTACTTGAAAAAAGATAGTGTTAGTTATAATAAAAACATAAATGATTATATATGCTCACTTAGATTGTTGTTAGTAATACAATCCAATAGGAAAAATATGTAGTAAAAAAAATTCAGTATCATTCTTGGACATATAAGTAAATTGTTTTGATGTCTATGTTAAATAATATAATTTTGTATAACTTCATCCATAAAAATGATTAAAGTCTATAAAAACTTCTATTTCTCTTATAAATATTTCAATATAAAACTTAAATAAACTATTTGAATATCCATTTTGACAAAACTATTGATACTATAACTCATAACACAAATTTATTGATACTGTACCTTATAAAACATAACTCATGATACGAAATAATTCCGCATAGTTTTCAAGCCAACCCAAATCCAATCTAAATGTGAGCCATCTAGAAAGCGATGTAATTAGACCTACGGCTCAGATACTTTGTGTAATCGACAACAAGATTTCAAGGGATTTGGTTAGAGGGTAACCGCCCTCATTTCTCAACACCGTATGCCATTTACTTGCTTGGTCCCTTCCACTGGAGTATACTTACATAGTGTGCAGGGGTTGCCTGTTCTTTATGTATTTTCTTTGTGCTGCATTATAAAGTTTTTTAGGATTATTGTGAGTCTTTATATATTTGCAGTGTCCCATTGCTATCCCCTTATTCTAGGGTCGGTTTTCTCTTCGGAATATATATACATATATTTTCCTATTACAGTCACCGGAAGAGACCAACCTCTAGCTAGAAATGATTTTAGTTATAAACCTCAAGTGTAATAGTATTGAATGTCTTTGGTGCCTAGACCTAGGGTTATTAGTCCCTACCCAAAGGGTCGGGCACGGACTCTTGTAATCGAAATGCTTTGAAAAAAGCTGAGACATTAAAATAAACTAAGATTTAAATGTAATTTAGCCAAACTTTCGTTGTCCATTCATTTCTCGCCTTCTTCTCAGCCTATTAAAGAATGGCACTATTTTATGTTAACCATTCAAACATTTTTAGTTCTTATTTGGCCTCTTAGGTTGATGGCTAGGAAACTTTGGCTTAAAATTGTATTTGTTGGTTTTTTTTTTTAATTTTATGGCATAATGGAGTAATGTTGGGTTGAAATTAACTACTGCATCCAGGCTAATCTGTTGTATTAAATGTTGCATGCAGGTTGATCTCTTGTCAATGCATGTTGCTGATCTGCTGGTTTGCTGGTTTGTTATTTCCTGTTCTTCCTGGCACATTTATTGACATGTTTAGTCTTCTTGCTCTGTCTGATACGTTTCTTTTGCTGCTTCAAAAATGTTCTATATGGTAGCCTTCTAGTAGTTAGGCCTCATTGGAATTTTGTGGAAGCTTCATTGGAATTTTGTAGAATACTGTCCTATTGCTCAAACTTTGAAGTGTTGTCCTGAAGCGTTGTTGTTCATTGTTGGAACTATGAAGCTTTGTCCTAAAGTTTTTTCGTCCTATTTTTGGAACTCTAAAGCGTGTCCTATTGCTGGAGGTCTAAAAAAACCGTACAATTATATACAAATTGTGTTCTATTTTGCTCTATTTTCTATAGAAATTATGCTCTATTAGTATAATAGGTTAAAAACTATATCATCAAATTTTCTTACCTTGGCTAGCTCAATTTTTATGTTGCTGGCTCAACTTTTCTGTTGTTGTACATTGGCTGTAATTTTTCTGTTGTTGTATCTTTTCTGTGTAATTTTTCTTTTCTTGTACCCTAGCTAGACACAACTTCATAGCTTCTTCGCTAGAGAGAATCTCAAAGGGAAACGATCATGTATGCCTCCTTGTGGTGGGTCCTATTTCCCTCCACTCTGAACTCTCTTGTCATTATAAGCGACAAGTTGGAGCAATCATGTATGCCTTTCTTCCACAGCAATAGATGGGTACTCAGTTGCTAGCATCAAAAGGGATAGATTTTTATTCACTTATGATCTAAGTGGTTCTTTTTCTTTTCTCTAATTGGATGTGTCCTGCTATTTTGAAGAATAAGAATAAGGTTGTGCCCATATATAAACTATATCAATGAAGAAAGCTTATTGATACCAAGCAATATTAGCCCTAGCCAGCGTTCACCTACATTTTCATTCTTACCTAGTCATTTCCACCTTTCCCCACTATACCTTTCAGATTGTTTGATATTGGCTTATAGGTTGAGTGAGATGGATGGGAGCAAAGCCAAGCCGAACAGTTGGGGATCAAAATCGAGCAGCTGAGTCAATTAGCTTGGTTAAGTAGCCAATTATCTAGCTAATGAGTATCATTCCTTTCTTTCCTTGGTTGAAGCAAACTCCTTTCGATACAATGGATTAACCCTCCACCTCCTGAATGGAGATTAGGGAGAGGTGGATAAAAAATTTCTATCCAGAGGTTACCAAACAAGCTGGGTTAGGTGATTTCCCTCAATTCGGAGAAATTGAATGAATGCTTCGACCAAAACCTACTTATATGCTTGTAAATAGTGCATAAATTGAACCTCACCCCTACAGAGAACTTGACCTCGAACTCAATTATCCTACAGAACAAGAGTTACTACGTAACTAAAAAATCCAATGGGAAGGAAAGCCCTAATGAGAAGGATTCATAGTACGATTCAATGCACTGAAAACCTTTACAATACAATATATATAGGAAGAATGCAGGAAAGAATTATCTTCCAGGTTCTTTAATAAATATACTTCATGGTAATGGCAATCAACTTCCACTTGCAACAGGGATAGAAGGACAGGTCCAGATCGAGGTTTGGTTTTGGGCAGCCATAGGGAGAAGAACAACAAATTCGATAGTGCATGTGTAATGCATGCAGGTGCATTGGTGGCCACTGTCGTTTTTGTTTCATGCTTTCTTTTATAAAATAGATTTAATATATTTAATATCTCTAATATTCAATTTATTGACATGGATGCAACATCAATGGAACACCCAACAAGATGCCTTAGCATAGGTGAGAAAGATTGAATTGATGCATGGGTACCTTGGACCAATGAGAGCAGTTATAACAACCATGCCCTTGACTAGTAAAACAACTGAGCTCACTTAGTTCCAGTCACAAATTGAAGCTCTACAGAGAAATGAAAAAGTTGAGTCACGCCAAGATAGGAAGGGCTTAGTTCGTAACCAACCTACACACACAAATTATGTCCTTGCCGATCGTAGTTATCGTAATGGTTTCAATAAAATAGGGATCCATCATCCTTCCTAAGCTCTGTGAAGGTTCTCCCTTGAGGCATATTCCAAACACCATTATCCCCACCCCCTTCCAACACACTCGTTGGTAGAATCGCCTATGCCCTGGAATGAAATTGGTTTTTGGTTTTGTGGATTTCTTTCTCAGCCTATTCTTGTACAAATTTTTCCTGAGAATCTTCCTAGCAAGTGTTTTGATCATATTTGGCATTAAAAGTTGGGTGGTTCCTATTTAAAAATGATTGATTTGATTAAAAGATTGAGTGGTTTTTGTTTTAGGTGGACCAAAATTGGTGGAATTGGACCTATAGAAGCCACTCAGGTTCATTATTGATTAGGTATAAGGGCTATCCATATCTGCAAAGGAGAACCATGTTTGATGCGTGCCCTATCACCTCAGTTGAGGAATGAAATTAAGGCATAGAGTCAAGTTGTATAGCAGAGTTTGGGAACCCACCATGCTATTATGTCCGATTATCTAGCTGTTGTACATATCTCTCCTCCTTAGGTGCTGGGAACCGCGATAGCTATGTAATTTACCATATAAGGGGACTATGAAATTTACCATATAAAGGGAGGTGAGGGTAAGGAACGTAGTCTCTTTCTCTTCTGAGAGCCTATTTTGACGAGGATTCACACCTTAAATCATAATATATGGGGTGGGGATCTAGGAATCACGAACAATGCTTCAGTCTCTGGGATCTAGGATTTGCCTTTTTTATGTTGCTGGGTAAGCAACAGAATCCCGTTCTGAATTTATTTTCAAATGAATGTGGGAAGCACCATATCTAGGTCGATCATAGGAAGGTTGTGCTTTAACTTGATGAACTAGTTGTACGTTTACCACCTTAACTATTGGTTGTGATGTGGCTTTTGGTAGCTTTATGTTTCATTGTTATGAATATATAACAGGCTATCAATATGCTAGAAGGTATGTTAGATGAGATAGTGATGGATCAACAAAAGCAAATAACTCATATGCTTACTCGACTAAATCAACATATGCTGGATGAGCTTTCTTTTTTTATGCCTCAATAGGGAGGTGGATATTCTGAGGGGTTTAATGTGTTTTTTAGCTCTACAATCCATAGAACATGATAGGCACCTCTCGACAATAGTGATTGCCTAGTTGAATGGAGCTTGCTTTTAGTGCTTCTTGTAGTAGATAACAAGATGAGAATTGTTGTAACAACTGAGTGAACCACACTAATCGTAATAGGATGAGGATCCCTAGTCATCACCTGAAAACACAGAGTTCTGGGACCCACTCTAAGCTTACCCAAGACCATAATTATACTGCCCGAAGGCATCATGAATGAAGGTCCAGTGCGTAAGTGAGAATTCCCCTCATTATTTCTTTCCTCTTCTCTGTTAAGGAAGTGTTCACCTGGAAAATGCTAACTGATTTATTTCTTCTTAGTTTTATGGATTTCATGCTTAACTGTGGTGGCTATTCTTGTGGCTTAGCTATGTTTGATGGTTTGATGAATGACTCTGCTTGCTTTTCATCATGCTAGCTTCCTTCTATTTTATGGCTACTGGAAACCATTGAAATGCTATTTGGTATTTTTCTAGTATTTGCTGCTAGTGTTAGCCTCCTATTGCAATAGGTTTTCATATTTCATGATTGATAGTGGAAATGCCAAATATGTCATCTTTCTCATGCTGCAAAGGTTCCATATTTCCAAGAAAACTCAGAAAAATAAAAAAATGTAAAGAGGGTATGCCCTAAAAGAAAAATAAAAGGGCAAAAAGAATGAATTGGCCAAAGAGAAAAATAAATGAAATGAACCCCAAACAAAGGCCAGGAAAGTGTGCAAGCTCAAATGCCACTACTATGTTCCATTTTTGATGAATTATTCCATTTTTGAAGGATTTCATAGTTAAGGGAAGGCCAAACAGCTTAATCTTGGCTTCCCTAGGTTTAAATTGCTTGTTGTAGAGATAGAGAATAAAGATCTGACCAAACTGTTTAATCTTGGCAGATTGTTAGCTAGGTAGAGAAGCAAGGGTGCTCAACAGCTTAATCTGAGCCCCAGGAAGATATAAGGGTAGATTTAGATAGGAGGATAGCCAAAAGAAAAGATGAAAAGCTGGGTTTGCTAGTTCAAGTGCACCCAAACAAAAAGAAGACAAAATGCTAGGTAAGTAGGCTGGGTAGGCAGTTTTGAGGTTGCAGAATCAAGGATTGTGATCAGTTTTGTGTTTCAAAGTGCTAATCTACTTCAGATCACAAGTGCAAGGCAATTTTCCCTTGGAGCAGCTCAAGCGAGGCATGACTAACTTCCCCTTCTTCCTTTCCCCAAATCATTCACTAATTTCCCCTAAAAGATGTTAAGATCTGCTTAATATCTCAAAAATTCATCATATTCCATAACATTTGCCTAAGTAAAGATCTGCTTTGCTTAAAGGTGCTCATATTTCTTCTATAAGTCCTATTTCCCCTTTGTAGCCTAAGATTTCTATGCTTAGCACTTTCTGATCAAAATCCATATTAATTTCTAACTCTATTATATAAATCCCTCCTTATTTCCCCTCCCTATATTAAAAATATAGTAAAAATTCCCTTTATATATATATCCCCTCCCTCTGGTTGAAACATAACCATAAATATGTCATGGGAATTACTAAGTTTGTTTGAAACTTAGTAAGAACCCTCATTTTCCTCCTTAACCATCTTCCAATGCATTTGGACTTCTTCCATTGCATAAATCCCTCCTTTGATGTATAAAAAACCCTCCATTAACCTTGTTTTTACCTTTTTCAAGGCATATAGCCCTTCAAAAAGCATAAAAACCTCCTCCGATTGCATTCCCCCCCTTCGACGCAATATCGTTGTCGGAGGTGGCAGTCACAAGTATTGGCCCCTTTATATATGCCTTCGATCCTTCTGCCGATGCAATATCGCTATTGCACCCGAAGCGATATCGCTATCGTGAGGCCCTCCTATCGCATTATCCCTTTTTTTTATATATCTTCGCCTTTATCGTTATTCCCCGCTTTATTGTTAAAAGTCAAGTTTTCCAAAAAACTTATGTTTTATCGTTAAACCCGCATTTCTGCAATTCTCCATTTTTATAACAAAACACATGCAATATCGCTATCGCTATCACAATAATATAAAGGCCCGCACCCCATGCTCCCCGCCGACGCGATATTGCGATCGCGAGGCAACCGTCCGATCTGCCCTCAGATCCAACGGTCCAAAATGCATCGCCCCACCCCATATTGCATCGCTCCATCGCATATATGTTAAGCCTCTGCCCCGATATGCGATCGCCGATAGCGATATCGGCGATCGCTATATCGCAAAGCCATATATATATAAAAGCCTCGGCCCCGATCTCCCCACCGATTGCGATATTGCGAAATTGATCTCAGCCATTGGATCTGGCTTGGATTTATTCCTTTACTACAGTGTCGCTCCCGCTTGTTTTTTAATTAAAATTCCTTTATAAAGTGGTTTTTTGCTTTATAAAGGAAAAAAGGCTATTTCTTCATATTTTTGAGTCTACGCCCACACGCGCTCCATCTTCAAAGGGAAACATGGCCATTCCTCACCCATCTTCGATCACTCCAGCCCAAATTAGCTCCAAACAGCAGGATTTTGGCCCCAGCAAGGCATCAGTGAGCATTCCTCCGCCATTATGCAGTATTTCTTCCTTTTTGGTGATATTTTAATCGGCCAAGCGCCGAAACAGTTCTAAAAGCCGCGGAAAGCACCACAACAACTCTTTTTGCCACAAAGTGGTAGGCATGGGCGATTTTGCAAAGTTAAAGTGTATCAGAGCAGCCGAAAAGAGTATCAGTTAAAGAATATCAGTGGAGGACTTAATGCCCAAGCAGATAAACATTAAAGAGCCCCCAACAAAGTCAAAGAGTATCAGTGATGGAAGTTAAAGCCATTAAGGCTCACCAGATCAGAGTTTAATGCATTAAAGCCACATGAGAGCAGCGCTTCAGGTTCCAAAGCACAGTTATGGCAAGATGGCCAGCGCAGAGCTCAAAGGACACCTCAAAGCCTCATTTTTGATGCTGCTGCCTCCAGCGTAGCTCAAAGTAGATATTTGTTACATTAAATGCAGGATAAGTTAGGTTAATCACAGTTATTTCCCCAGATCTTTTATCATATTTGTTTTTGTAGATATTTTGCCTATATATACCACCCTGAGCTATGTAATAAGGGTTGGTTGTTGGTTGATAAACTCATTCTAGACTTGCGCTGTATATTTGAGAACTTTTATGAACAAAGATAGCTGGAATGCTTTGCTTTTGAACTATCTGGTGTAGATTTGATAGCTGAAGAGTTGATTATAGAATTCTAGTGCTACTTCTTGGAACAATAAGTCTTTCTTACATTTTTTCAGTTTCTATGTTTGTAATATCATCTATATGTCATGATTTAGGTTGCAGGAAGAAAGAATAGTTCAGAGGTTACTTAGTTGTACTCTGTTCTCAATTTCTATGATTTATCTATGTTTTCCTAAATATTAATACTTCTATGCTCATATTTGCACTAGTTCCTTCATATATGAATGTTGTTTAGGAATACTTGATTGCTCCTATGTAATTTTCACTCACCTTCCCTCTGTTAGCATAATGAGAGCTACTTAGTTCCTTATTCCAGCTTGAAATTGTTCCTTGTTTAGCTATCTTGCTCTGTAATCCTTCTTTGCCAAAGAAAACACACCCAGCAGCCCATAATCCTTGACTCCATGCCCAATGGTCTGAACTTCTCACTTTTCATGCCAACTCTGCTTGACGACATCATCCATCCCACCAAACTCAAAACAAAACCCATGTATGCCATAACTAGCCTAAAATCATATCAAAACAAAGATAAATTACAAAGAGAGAGCCCTCTCTGATTGCAGGTAGGCTAGAACCTGCAATCCAAAGATTGGTTTGTGGTTACCTCGGCCGTATCCCTTAAGGAGCCAAGGGACAACCTGAGTGATAACATCATTGGCGACTCCACTGGGGACATCTTAGAAAATTCCAAAAAAAAAGAAATAAGTTCAGAAGCTGGCTCCAAAGAAGAAAACTCGCAATACTAGGTCAAATCCAGACCCAGATCCACCAGCTATTTTTGATAATCCCAATTTAATTCCAAAGACCTTTAGGAAACAAGAGAAAAAAGAGGATTTTGTTGATTCAAGCTCTGAAACAGTTCAGCAAAGCTATATTTCAACCCCTGCTAAAGTTTCATTCCATCCTCTCATTGTTCCTACTTCCCCTAGTTCTTCATCCACCTCTTAAAGCACCTTTTCTACTCCTCCATTCACTACACATATTCCTACTATTATCTCCATTGTTCCAGTTGTTCCATTTCTTCCTGTTGTTCCATTTATCCCTGTAAATATGGCTAACAGATATGCACCTTTACAGTTACCTGCAAATCTATGGGCTATGCCTCAGGATTATCAAACCAAAATCACATATTTTGATGGTACTAGTTCTTGCACAGCCCTGCAACACACCAAGAAAATGCAGGACTATTTTGAGAACTACAAAATAAATGATGATCATGTAAGAATGAAGATTTTTGTCCAAAGTTTAACAGGAGATGTAAGGCCTTGGCTTAGAGCTCTTCCTGGAAATTCCATAGCTGATCCAGAGGCCCTTTACCAAACATTTCTTAACAGATGGGAGAAAAAGAGGGACCCTCTGCACATATTATCTAAATATGACACTATCAAAAGAGGCCCTCAAGAAGCTGTCTTAGACTATTGCGCAAGATTTAATAACGTTTATAATGCAATCCCACAGAACCTTAGACCTCCACCTGATCTTGCTTTATACAAATTCCTTGATGGTTTTGATTCCGACATGGCATATCAATTGAGGGAAAGAGCCCCTCAAAGCTTAGCAGACATGCAGAATGTAGCTGTTAGTGTGGAGGCAAATCTGATTGCCAAGCGAAACAGAGCAAGAGCTGAGAGAAGAACTACTTTTAAAGAAGAGCCTTCAGCTATTGAGCAAAAACTGGATGCAATCAGGAATAACATGCACAACTTTGAAGATAGAATGGGAACTATTGAAAGAAAAACATCATGGGAAGGAAAACAAGGTAATACTATCAGAAACCCAAACTTTAGAAAAAATCAAAACCCAAATGTTGGAAGGGCTGGCCCAGACCAAGATATCAGACCTCCTTTCCAAGAAAACTATGCTGAAGCATCAACATCTAGTGAGACGACAGAGGATTCTCACATAAAATTGATGGGTCTAAAGGGTGAGAAACAAGTTTTTCTAACCCAAGAAGACCAAGATGATCATGATATCAATCAATTTCAGACTAAATCCAGAGAGTCATTTGACTTTAGAGAAGGCTATGATGCAGCAGTATATGAGGTTCACAAGCAGTACAAATTGAGAACCAGAACCATAGATGTACCTGAACCTATCAAACCAAAGGATGCTAAACAGCCTAAGAAAATAAAAGACAAGGTTATCCTCACAGAACCTTCTAACAAAATAGACCCAAACCCAAAAGAAGTGACTGTAGAGGATGTAACAGATGTACAGGTCTTTAAAAGCCAGCCTTTTGTATCCTCTTCCTCAAAAGAAAATGCAAACAACACTCCTCAAAGCCTTTCCAAAACAGAAATACTTCAAGATAACACTCAAGACCAAGAGAAAATCATTGAAAGTGCAATTGAAAAGGGAAAATCTGCCAGTCACAATACTAAAACCCAATCAGAAAAACCTTTTGATTTAGAAGCAGAAATTGGTAAATTAAAGATATCTATTCCTCTCTCTGAGCTTGCCAAACATGATGTATATAGACAACAAATCAAAAGATCACTGCAAATGCCAGAGAATAGGGATGATGTTAATGTCCTAGATGATCAGCCTGAGCTGCTTTTCGGTCCTGAAGTCGATGGTAAATCAGCAAATGGAGCTGTTCTACCCTTCTATGTCAGCTTACATATCCATGATAAAGTGTTGCACAATGCAATGTTTGATTCAGGTGCTTCACACAACCTAATGCCCAAAGCTGTAATGGAGAAGCTAAACCTAGATGTCACTAGACCATACAAAGATTTGTTCTCATTTGATTCTAGTCAAGTCAAGTGTTTAGGCTTAATCAAAGATTTATGTGTGTCTTTAGTCCAATACCCCAACAAAACAATCTTAATGGACGTGGTGGTAGCTGATATTCCACCCAAATATGGTATGCTTTTATCAAGATCTTGGGGGGCCAAACTCCAAGGATCTTTGCAATTAGACATGTCCTATGCCACTATTTCAGTCTTTGGGCAACCAAAGAGATTGTATCGGGAAACATTAATGAAATATGTGGTAAGTAGTGAGGAAAAGCCCCAAAAATTTCCTATCTATTCTATCCATTCTGATATGGATTCATTCATCTTGTTTAATGCTGATATGTGTTCTCCGACTGATGATAAGCCTTTGGCTTTATAGAAAAAAATCTGCATAAATGAAGAATCTGTTGCCCATAACCAAGAAACTGTTGAAACAATTGATGCAACCAGCACACAAGACACACTACCTGAAACAGAAAATTCAAATCTGCCCACTCCAAAAATGATTACAACTCCCAATACTGACCACAAGCATGAAATCCTATGGTATTTGGAGTTTGATGGTTCGGTAAACAAACTAGGAGCAGGGGCAGGAGTATGGATTCACAACAAGCAAAACAACCATGCAGAGGGTCATGCTTATAGATTAAATTTCAGATGTACCAACAACATGGCAGAGTATGAAGCCCTCCTTTTAGGCCTTAAACTGATCAAAGCTCTAGGAGCTACAAAAATTTCTATTCTAGGAGACTCTGACCTGATTATACAGCAAATGAAAGGCAATTTTGTCACTAATGATAATAGGTTGAGAGCTTATAGGAAGGCAGCCACTGAAATACTCAATACCTTCACAGAATCCCAACTTACCAAAATTTCAAGAAGCCATAACTTACATGCGCACAGCCTAGCAACTTTTGCCAGCACTTGCAAGCTGCCTTTTGAGCCCAATCACCATTTTACTGCTGAAATTAAGCACAGGCCTGCAGTCCCAAACAATGTCAAAGACTGGCAAGTCTTTGAAAATGATGCACAAATCAACAATTTCCTCACTTTACAGCAAGAATTTTCAAGTTTAAACATTGATGCTGATGCCATGGATGACCCACAACAGCAAATGAGCCAAAATGAGCAGACTATAACAGCTGAAACAACAAATCAAATGTTGCGCCCAACCATTTTTTATGACAAGAATATAGAAGAGCTGAAACAAATGAATTGTGATGAAATAGCTGAAGCAGAGACTGAAATTATTCAACTGAAAGACAATTTTCTGCCCACAGGCCTGACTCCCTTAGAAGATATTTTTGATTCAAATGATATCCCCAAAAAGCCAAAGATGCAGCCCTTAAATGCTGCTATTGAAGACTGCAATATTGGGACAACAGAAAGCCCCAAAATGATAAAACTGTCCAAGTCTTTGCCTGCTGATCAAAAGCCAAAATATGTTGACTTGTTTAAAGAGTTCCAAGATGTTTTTTCCTGGAGTTATGAGGACCTTAAGTCCTATGATACTTCAGTCATTCAACATACCATTCCTTTGAAACCAAATCAAAAGCCTTTCAAACAGAAATTAAGGAGAATCAATCCTGTGCTTCTCCCCTTGATTGAGAAAGAAGTAAAGAGAATGTTTGAAGCTGGAATTATAGCACCAATCAGATTTTCAGAATGGGTATCCAACTTAGTGCCCACAAGGAAGAAAACAGGTGAGATTAGATTGTGTGTTGACTTAAGAAATTTAAACAAAGTCTCTCTCAAAGACCACTACCCTTTACCCAAGATGGACCATATTTTACAAAGGGTAGTGGGGTCTTCTAGGATTTCATTGCTTGATGGCTTTTCAGGATTTAATCAAATACTAGTTCACCCGGATGATCAGGATAAAACAACATTCACAACACCGTGGGGAACCTTTAAATATGTAAAAATGCCTTTCGGACTTAAGAATGCAGGTGCTACTTTTCAAAGAGCAATGGACTTTGCCTTTGCCAAAGAAATCCATGATTTCTTAGTAGTCTACCTTGATGATCTTACCCCATTTTCAAAATCAGACCAAGAACATCTAAAACATCTAAGGCAAGTATTCCTAACTTGCAGAAAATATGGCATATCTTTAAACCCAAAGAAATCCCTATTTGGCCTAGAGGAAGGCAAACTTCTAGGTCATATTATTTCAAAAGAGGGCATTAGGATAGACCCAGACCGAATTCAAGCCATTCTTCAAGTCCCTTATCCAAGAAACATCAAAGAACTGCAAGCTTTTCTAGGGAAGATCAATTTTCTAAGAAGATTCATTCCCAATTTGGCCGAGCTGATAAGATTGTTAAACAATATACTGAACAAAGATTCTAAATTTAAATGGTCTTTAAAAGCCAAACAAGCCTTTGAGGGCATAAAAACAGCCTTAACAGAAACACCAGTCCTCACAAGCTTGAGATTTGATAAATATTTCATCATTTTTTCCTTTGCTTCTGAACATACAATTGCTGTTGTCCTATTACAAAAAGATGACTAGGGAAATGAAAAGCCCATTGCTTTCATTAGCCGAGCCCTTAGGGATGCGCCCTTGAAGTATCAAATCATGGAGAAACAAGCATATGCCCTTGTTAAGGCCATCAAAGATTTCAGAGTTTATATCTTATACTCCCATGTCATTGCATATGTTCCGAACTTTGTTGTAAAAGACATCCTAACTCAAGAGGGAATTGAGGGAAAAAGAGGCAAATGGATTGCCAATATCCTTGAATATGACATTGAGATAAAGCCCACTAAACTGATAAAAGGACAAGGTTTAGCCAAACTGATGTCCGAAACCAATTTTCAAGCCCTAGACATAAATGAACTGGACAACGAACAGGAGCTGGCGACTCCACAGATCAGTCAGGCCTTCTTGCAATCACCTTGGTATGCTGATATTTGTTTTATATTGTTAAACCTGCATGCTCCTCTAGGGTTGTCCAGAACCAAAAAGAGATTTTTAAAGATGAAAGCATCAAAGTTTTGTGTCTTAGATAGTGCCCTATTTTGGAAAAATCATGAAGGAATATTGCTTAATTGTCTAACTTTGAATGAAACTGACAATGTTATGAAAGAATTTCATGCAGGGGACTGTGGAGGGCACTTATATTGGAAGTCTACTGCTGATAAGATACTAAGGGCTGGTTACTATTGGCCCTCTCTGTTTGCCGATGTAAAGAAATTTGTTGTTTCATGCCATAAGTGCCAGATCTTTGAAGGCAAAAGAAAGCTGTTGCCCTTACCCCTTAAGCCCATTTCAACTGAGAAACCATTCCAACAGTGGGGTTTAGACTTCATTGGTGAAATCCACCCATCCTCTTCTGGCTAGCATAAATGGATTTTAACAGCCACAGATTACTTTACCAAGTGGATTGAGGCCATCCCTTGTAGGCAAGCCAATGACTCAACCATCATCCAATTCCTAGAATCCAACATTCTGTCCAGATTTGGCTGTCCCGAAAAAATCATCACAGACAACGCTGCTGCCTTTAAATCCAAGAAAATGATTAGTTTTTGCCACAAATACCACATTACCTTAGGCCACTCCACAGCCTATTACCCTCAAGGTAATGGTCTAGCTGAATCATCCAATAAAAGCCTCATCAATATCATCAAGAAAGTCTTGGAGGAGAATAAAAAGAACTGGCACAAAAAACTGGTAAATGCCCTATGGGCAGATAGATTGACAACCAAGAGATCCATTGGGACAAGCCCATATGAGTTAGTCTATGGCATGGAGGCAAAGTTCCCTTCATCTTTGGGAATCCCTGTTATCAAATTACTGCAAGAGATACAAGCTGAGCCTAATGATATCCAAAGGAGGATAAATCAAACCATTCATTTACAGCAGACAAGGGAGGAAGTATATCAGAGAGCTCAAGTTTTACAAGAGAAGCTGAAGAAAATGTTTGATAAAAGGACAAAGGCCGAAGATTTCTACATAGGCAACAAAGTGCTAAGATGGGACTCAAGAAGAGAGGACAAAGGAAAGCATGGCAAGTTTGATTTCCTTTGGAAAGGCCCCTTTATTATTCATGTTGTGCAAGGCAACAATACATATTTCCTCAAAAGTTTGGATGGCAGCACAGCTGAAGAAGGCCCTGTCAATGGCCGAATGCTCAAGCACTATCATGACCCCTTTTGATGTACATAATGCAGCTGTATATTATTTTTGTACATTATTATTTGTATGTTCAGCGTTTTTATTTTTCAGCAGTCCAAAGAGGGACCAGCGCAGCAAAGTTTTGAAGGAAGGATCAAAGGAAATGCAGCATTCAGATCTCTGTTTTTGAATTAATTTCAAAGAAGTGCTCAGGCAGATTTGAATATATTTACAAGCACCCAAAAGGCAAGAAACAACGTTGTAGATTTACAACAATTCAGTTAAAAAGTGCTGCAAGCAGGTTGCAAAAGAGTTAGATCATATAGCAGCCAGCAAAGGAGAGTTTCAGTTTACAGCAACAATTGAAGATCAAGGCATTCTGACCTGCTGTTCTTGGCTTTTCATCTGGAAAAGCCATCCCCAAGTGGAGCCACTGTTAGCCTCCTATTGCAATAGGTTTTCATATTTCATGATTGACAGTGGAAATGCCAAATATGTCATCTTTTTCATGCTGCAAAGGTTCCATATTTCCAAGAAAACTCAGAAAAATTAAAAAATGTAAAGAGGGTATGCCCTAAAAGAAAAATCAAAGGGCAAAAAGAATGAATTGGCCAAAGAGAAAAATAAATGAAATGAACCCCAAACAAAGGCCAGGAAAGTGTGCAAGCTCAAATGCCACTACTATGTTCCATTTTTGATGAATTATTCCATTTTTGAAGGATTTCATAGTTAAGGGAAGGCCAAACAGCTTAATCTTGGCTTCCCTAGGTTTAAATTGCTTGTTGTAGAGATAGAGAATAAAGATCTGACCAAACTGTTTAATCTTGGCAGATTATTATCGAGGTAGAGAAACAAGGGTGCTCAATAGCTTAATTTGAGCCCCAGGAAGATATAAGGGTAGATTTAGATAGGAGGATAGCCAAAAGAAAAGATGAAAAGCTCGGTTTGATAGTTCAAGTGGACCCAAACAAAAAGAAGACAAAATGCTAGGTAAGTAGGCTGGGTAGGCAGTTTTGAGGTTGTAGAATCAAGGATTATGATCAGTTTTGTGTTTCAAAGTGCTAATCTACTTCAGATCACAAGTGTAAGGCAATTTTCCCTTGGAGCAGCTCAAGCGAGGCATGACTAACTTCCCCTTCTTCCTTTCCCCAAATAATTCACTAATTTCCCTTAAAAGATGTTAATATCTGCTTAATATCTCAAAAATTCATCATATTCCATAACGTTTGCCTAAGTAAAGATCTGCTTTGCTTAAAGGTGCTCATATTTCTTCTATAAAGTCCTATTTCCCCTTTGTAGCCTAAGATTTCTATGCTTAGCACTTTCTAATCAAAATCCATATTAATTTCTAACTCTATTATATAAATCCCTCCTTATTTCCCCTCCCTATATTAAAAATATAGTAAAATTCTCCTTTATATACATATCCCCTCCCTCTGGTTGAAACATAACCATAAATATGCCATGGGAATTACTAAGTTTGTTTGAAACTTACTAAGAACCCTCATTTTCCTCCTTAACCATCTTCCAATGCATTTGGACTTCTTCCATTGCATAAATCCCTCCTTTTATGTATAAAAAACCCTCCATTAACCTTGTTTTTACCTTTTTCAAGGCATATAGCCCTTCAAAAAGCATAAAAACCTCCTCCGATTGCATTCGCCCCCCCTCCGACGCGATATCACTGTGGGAGGTGGCAGTCACAAGTATTGGCCCCTCTATATATGCTTCCGATCCTTCCGCCAATGCGATATCGCTATCGCATCCGAAGTGATATCACTATCGGGAGGCCCTCCTATCGCATTATCCCTTTTTTTTATATATCTCCGCCTTTATCATTATTCCTCGCTTTATCGTTAAAACTTAAGTTTTCCGCAAAACTTATGTTTTATCGTTAAACCCGCATTTCAACAATTCTCCATTTTTATAACAAAACACATGCAATATCGCTATCGCTATCGTAATAATATAAAGGCCCACACCCCATGCTCCCTGCCGACGCGATATTGCGATTGCGCGGCAACCATCCGATCTGCCCTCAGATCCAACGGTCCAAAACGCATCACCCCTCCCCATATTGCATCGCTCCATCGCATATATGTTAAGCCTCTGCCTCGATATGTGATCGCCGATGCGATATCGACGATCGCTATATCGCAAAGTGTTATAGACATTTTTGGGCACTGTAACCCCAATCATAAATGTCAATAAACCAAGGGCTCTTAAGTCCCTAAAAGTGTTTCTCTAACCCCTAAAGGAACAAGGTCAACTGATTACACCTTCTCCCAGAAGTTCTCCATGAAAAACTACTCAGAACTGGTCAAAACTAGACCATTTCACCTGCTCCATAGGCAAAGTGCATTGCATCCCACCTAAATACACATAGTAGGTGCGATGCATTTCAAAAAGCCCTTCTATGGGGTGCGATGAGCTAGAAGGGACAAATGGCAAGGTCAATTCGCGAGATGGAGGAGCATGGAATCTTCTAGAAACTTCTCCTGTGGCAGTTGCCTCTCTGAATTCGACCAGGGATGAGTAAGAGATCATCAATCTCCAAGTGGAATAAAGAACTATCAGAGAGAAGACACAAATCATCTCTCAAAAGTTTACTCATCTCCCTTGCAGATATCTATATATGAATCCCTCTTCCCAGAGATCCAGAGGCTGGAATTTTGTATCTTGTGAGGAAGTGCTACTGTTTATTGGTGTGAGATCATAGTGTTGGGTGATCTAAGCTTGTCATGAGGTGAAGAAGGGCTTCTTCTTGCTAAGAGGATGATGCTGGGTCAGAACATTTGGTTGTAACTCTCTTGGCTCTTTCTTGATTATCAATAAAGCTATTCAAGTTTTCCTCCATACTCTTGTGTGATTTATGTTTTATGCATTTGTATGGTCAATTTACATCTGATCCTAGATTGTTTATAATAATAGATCCATGTTCTCGTATAGTATTGTGCTTCTTTGATTCTATAGGTACTCTGTGAAGCTGGGTATACAAGGAAGCAAGTAGCAAAGGACTATCAGAAGAGAGAGGAATCGAGCAAGGAACCAAGCGCAAGACAAAGGTTGGTCTCCTTTATTCTTCTCTCATCTATCTCTCATAAAGGAAAACGAAAGTAGTCTTTACTTTGTTTGTTTCTAAGGTAGCCACTAGCCTTAGTGGAATTATTAGTTATGCATAGACACTATTCTCGGTAACAAAATAGTGACTCCACTGGGGAGCTCCTAGGTTGTTTGTCTATCTACATCTTTTTACTTTATAAACTTACAGACGGAGCCTGAAGTTGAGCCAGGTAGCCTTCGAACTGCATAAGTAGATAAATGCCGCTTCAGTTAATCTCCGGGTTTTGTTTATGAATTAAACAATTGATTTACAAACTCTCTAATTTCCCTTGTGGTGTGTTATGAAACCAACTCAAGAAAAGATAGAAAAAATAGATCAACGCCTTAGAATTCAGCCTCTTCGAGGGGGAAACCTCCTTTACATTACATAAATGAACAATTCTTGGATGATACAAATGACAAAACCTCCTTTCTATATATAGGAGTCTAAGGAGTCATAATATAATCCAACCGACCTAACAATAATAATATAAAGCCACAAAAATAACAATAGAGGGATTCTATGGGGCACAGAAATAACAACATGGGGGTAATAGGGGCACAACAATATAAATAAGGGGTATAACTATAATATTAATGGGGTAATCACTAGTATTATAGGGACCCAACATGCCCCTCTCCTTCAAAAAAGTGTTGTCCTCAACGCTTGAGTAGTTCTGGATACTTTTGCATAAAATTCTCATCCTCCCATGTGGAATCTTCAGCGGATAAGTTCTTCCACTTGATAAGATACTATGAAATTGATCATTTCGCAGCTGTCAAGTTCTTGTTTCTGCGACTGCTTCCGGTTCCAATATAATTTTTCCTTCCTCGTCAAGTTCTAGCAATATTGTTTGAACTGGGAGCTTGTCGCCTATAACCTTCTTTAAACATGAAACATGGAAAACTGGGTGCAATCGAGAAGTAGGAAGCTCCAATTTGTATGCCATAGTACTAATCTTTTGCAACACCTTGTACGGACCATAATACTTTGGTGATAATTTATTATCCTTCTTAGCTTGCTTTAGGGACATTTGCTTATATGGTTGTAGCCATAGGAATACCCAATCACCTACATCAAAACTTCTTTCACTACGATGTTGATATGCCTATTGTTTCATTCTATTTTGTGCCAACACGAGGTTATCCTTTAAGAGTTGGAGGACTTGTTGTTGATGTTCGATGTGATGTTCCACTGCCTAAACCTTAGAATTTTCTCTTAAATATGATGTGATGGATGGTGGTTGATACCCATAAAGTGCCATAAATGGGGTCATTTTTGTTGCTGTATGGAAGGAAGTGTTATACCACCATTCAGCCAGAGGCAACCATTTGACCCATTGTGTCTGTTTATCAGATACAAAGCAACGAAGATATCCTTCCAAACATTTGTTTACTATCTCAGTTTTCCCATCAGATTGAGGATGATAAGATGAGCTATGAGCTAACTGAGTACCAAGACAAGAAAATAATTCTGTCCAAAAATTTCCAGTGAAAATGGGATCTCTGTCACTTACAATAATCTTTGGGTTTCCATGTAGCTTTTGAATTGTTTCCATAAATGCAGTAGAAACTGTACTGGCTTTAAATGGATGTGATAATGCACAAAAGTGTGCATACTTGGTAAGTCTGTCAACTACCACCATGATGACACTCTTTCCCTCAGACTTGGGTAAACCTGTGATAAAATCCATTGAAACCTCCTCCCAACGTTGGCTTGGAATGGATAAAGGTTGTAATAGACCCGGTGTCTTAATTGTTTCAACTTTATTTTGTTGGCAAACCAAACATTCCGCCACAAACTTTTGAATATCTGATTTAAGGCCATCCCAAAAAAATTCCTTCTTAACCCTGTGGTAAGTTTTTAAAAATCCTGAGTGCCCTCCTAAGGGAGAAGTGTGCAATTCCATAAGAATCTTTTGTTTTAGCTGGGAATTCTTACAGAGGTATAAGCGATCTTTGTACCATAACGAATCATTTTGCCAGCTAAATGTATCAGACGTACTGGAATCTTGTTGTAGCTTTCGAATAAGTGCCCACACTTCTTCATCATTCTTCCATTCCTCCCTTGCTTCATTTATCCAATCTGGTTGGATAATAGAAATGGCGCACAACAATGCTTCCACATCCTCATCCTTTCTTGAGAGTGCATCTGCCACCACATTTTGCTTCCCTTTTTTGTAGATGATTTCAAAGTCATAACCCAACATCTTTGTGACCCACTTTTGTTGCTCTTCAGAGGATAATCTTTGTTAAAAAGTATTTAAGGCTATCATGATCCGTTTTTACCTTGAAGTGTCTTCCCATTAGGTAGGGTCGCCATTTCTTAAGTGCATGGAGTATTGCCAACATTTCCTTCTCATAAATAGCTTTTCTTAAAAACTTTCCCTTGATTGGACGACTTTCAAAAGCAATGGGTCTTTCATCTTGCATTAGAACAGCACCAATTCCATTTCCTGAAGCATCACATTCCACAATAAAGGTTTTTGTGAAGTCCGGTGTAGCTAAGACCGGTGCTTGGCACATTGCCTCTTTAAGATGTTCAAAGGCCTTTGTTGCTTTTGGAGTCCATGAAAATGCATCTTTCTTCAATAATGTTGTTAGAGGTGCTGCTATTCTCCCATAATTCTTAACAAACTTGCGATAATACCCTGTCAACCCAAGAAATCCTCGCAGATGCTTTATGGATGTGGGGATTTTCCATTCCTTAATGGCTTTAATTTTGCTAGGGTCTACCTTAACTCCATGAGATACAATATGACCCAAATATTCCACCTCCTGGACTCCAAAGAAACATTTGGATCTTTTTGCATATAATTGTTTCTCCTCCAATAGTTGTAGCACCCTGTCAACATGTTCAACATGATCCTTCCAAGACTTGCTGTAGATTAGTATATCATCAAAAAATACTAACACAAATTTTCTAAGGAATGGTTTGAAAATTGAATTCATCAAACCTTGAAATGTTGAAGGTGCATTGGTAAGGCCAAAAGGCATGACCAAAAATTCATAATGACCCTCATGAGTTCTAAATGCCGTTTTCGGAATGTCTTCAATCTTCATTCTGATATCCTGAACGAAGATCCAACTTGGTGAAGTAAATTGATCCATGCAATTCATCCAGTAATTCATCAATGACAGGAATGGGGAACTTATCTTTAATAGTGAGCTTGTTGAGCTCCCTATAATCCGGACACATGCGCCATGATCCATCCTTCTTGTGCACCAATACTACTGGAGCAGAGAAAGAACTTTGACTTGGTTGAATTATACCAGCCTCTAGCATTTCTGCAACCATACGTTCAATTTCACTTTTTTGGACATAGGGATATCTGTACGGCCTGATGTTTGGAGGAACACTTCCTGGAATCAGATGAATAGCATGATCATGATCACGCATAGGTGGGAGACCTTTGGGAGTCTCAAATACCTTGGAATGATTGTCCAGGACTTTTTGGAGATCTGGAGAAATAGATGATTCCGATGTGGAAACATCTAGCGAACATAATTGTGCAATTACACCTCTTTGCTCCTTTTTTAGAAGCTTTGTCATACCATTAGAGCTGATTATCTTTCCTGGTTTCCCTGCAATACCCCTTAATTCAACTTCCTTTCCTTCCGTAGAAAATTTGATGAAAAGTTCTTGAAAATTAAAAGCTATTGTACCCAAGGATTGTAGCCATTGGACTCCTAGTACAACATCAACACCTCCCATTGGAATGGAAAGCATTGGGCTAGTCAATACATATTCTCCCATGGATAGCTTGATATTATGGCACTTTCCAGAGCAATTTATTGTTCCTCCATTTGCAATCATCACTTGACACTCTGGTGCTGGATATAGGAAGCAATTCAATTCTTTTGCTACCCTACAATGAATAAAATTGTGGGTGCTTCCTGAATCAATCAACACTATTACCTTTTTCTTCTTGATTTGTCCTTCTATCTTGATGGTTTGAGGAGTGGTAATTCCCGCCAATGCATTACAAGATATGGTCGGATTTATTTTTTCTTCATCTAGGCTTTGTTCCTGGAGTATATCTTCTTCTTTTGACCTTTCTTGCTCCTTTTCTTCTTCCTCTTCACAATCTATGTAGAATAATTTCTTCTCAGCACACTTATGACCTTTAGTGTATTTGCTATCACAACTGTAACAAAGCCCTTTTGCTCTTTTTTCTTCCAATTGTTGTGGTGTCAACCTTATAGGTTGTGGAAGACTAGGGGCAACAACACTTCCGTCTTTATAGTTGTGAGTGGTATGCTTCCTGGTTGCCATAATTTTGCTTTCCATTTTTCTTGCTAACCTGAATGCCTTCTCTAATGAATCAGGTTCCCAAAGGCGAACATCATGTTGGATATTATCCTTTAAAGACCCTATGAACACATCAATCCTATGCTCCTCTGGAATATCTTTTACCCTTATGTTCAATTTTTGGAACTCCTCAATGTGCTCCATTACTGAACCCTTTTGTTTGAGACTTATCAATTGGCTAAAAAAAGTGTTGCTTTTTGTATCTTCATAATGTGCTATCAATTCTTCCGTAAAAATTGCCCAAGTGATAAATTGTTTACGAGAGAAAAGCCATTGATACCATACAAACTGATTTGGTTCCAAATATACAGTTGCCATACGTACCTTTTGTGTGTTTTGCACATTATTGAGATCGAAGAATTGCTCCATCTGTAATATCCATGTGGCGGGATCCTTGCCATCAAACTTCCTCATATCGATTTTTGGAATATGGTGGGTCTTCGATCCAACATTAGAGTCTATGGAATCATGATTAACATTTCTTTTGTTCACATCATGAGTTTCCTTTACAACCTTTTCACCATTAGTAAGCATTTCTTGTAGAAAATTTGTCAAATTTGTCTTCAAATCTGCCATGTCTGTCTTCAAATCTGTCTTCAAATCTGCCATGTCTCTCTTCAAATCTGTCTTTGAGTCATCCATCTTAGATTCCATGCCCTTTATATTAGATTCCACGCCATTTATCTTAGATTCCACGCCATTTATCTTAGCTTCTGTTAGCTTTTGTGAGCGTGACATTTGTTGCACTTGTTCTTGTAATTTTGATATATCATGTAGCATTTCTTCCTCTTCTTCATGAGTCATGCTAGAGCTTTCAGGTTCCTTACTAGGTGTTTGCATTTTCTTTCCTCGGGGCATCATTTACCGATAATAATGCTTTACTATGCCCTTTGAATTCCGTTAAACCAAACTTACAAAAAAAAAAAAAAAAAAACTACACACCTTTTTTCACTTTATAGAAGCCTGATATTGAATCTGATGTATCTCTGTAATTTCAGATCATCCAGTTCTGAAGTTGCGACCTGTAGTAGCCTTCTGCATCCTCTTTCCAATGCCACAAGTCTGACCCAAATTGGATTCTCCAAGGAAGAGTTATGTGAAATCTCCCACAGTGACTTGCTTTTAGACTAGTTCAATAGAGCAAACTTGTACGACGTGCCACAAGTCACTGTTTCAACCTTTGGATCTGAAACACGAATACAAGAAACTATAGTCCATCCTCTTTCTGTACCTTCTTACGAAATTTCAATCCGATCCCTAGAGAGAAAGTTATGACGATTTTCCCCAGGTCACCTGTTTTGAATGTAATTCAGGAGTCTGCAAAAAGACCAACTTCCTCAGATCATATCTCCACAAATATCGCGCAAAAAGCTCTGAAATTCGGACCCAAGGTTCAACAAGATTTCTTCTCAAATGGGTTTTTTTGTGACTTCTGAAACATCACAGAAAAAAGTTATAGCGAAAATTCCACGATGACCTGTTTGGAGCAGCGAAACCCTAGAATCCAAAGCTCTGATACCAAATGTTATGAAACAGCTCAAGAAAAGATAGAAAAGATAGATCAACGCCTTAGAATTCAGCCTCTTCGAGGGGGCAACCTCCTTTACATTACATAAATGAACAATTCTTGGATGATACAAATGATAAAACCTCCTTTCTATATATAGGAGTCTAAGGAGTCACAATATAATCCAGCCGACCTAACAATAATAATATAAAGCCACAAAAATAACAATAGAGGGATTCTATGGGGCACAGAAATAACAACATGGGGGTAATAGGGGCACAACAATATAAATAAGGGGTATAACTACAATAGTAATGGGGTAATCACTAGTATTATAGGGACCCAACATGGTGGCTCTAGTAACCTCCTTATATCTACCCCTGTGATTGATTTACTGATTACCACTTGGCCGGCCAAAATCCCTAAACTGAATTGCAAACTGTGACCCGAATCCCAATCCAAGTCTCATCCCTAGTCCAACGCACTGTCTGTTCTGTGAACTTCAAATGCACCGCACTTCCTGAGTGTAGTAGGTGCGCTGCATTTTAGTTTCACTGTGTTATAGGTGTGCTCATCAGACAAGGCCTTGTTCTTAAATTTTTGGTTTCTGTGCTCATTCTCTTCAGATCTATTCAGGAGTTTTGCTGCCTATAGTCAATACACCTCTGTTTAAACCCCCTTTCCTTGCTGATATTCCGCCTCCATTGTGCAAAGAACTGTAAAAAAAAATTATGTATTTTTTGAGTCATTTTCAGTTCTCCTTTACAAAGAAGTAGCATAGTTGTACTGTCGTTTCTTGATTTGAAAGTGTCGCAAGTGTCGTTTTCAGTCATAGAAGAGAATCTGATTGTTCTTGATAGTTGATTATCCTGTTACTATTGTATTTGGTCTAAATTAGTAGTTTTTCTAAGTGTCGAAAGCAAGTTTTCAATTCCAAATCGCAAAGTGTTTTCATTGTCCTCATTTTGTTTTGAAAAGAAACTTGTTAGTAACAGTCGCTTTGAAAGATAATTTAGATTTGCGCATTAGCTTTCCTTTTATCATTCACATATTAAGAAGGCTAAAAACAAATACATGCACGTGCATTTTCATTTAGACTATTTGTTGGTTTGATTTAGGACAGTGCATATAGTGTGTACTCTTTGCTCTTTGCTGAAAGAACACCGTCTCTCTTTCCTTAGTAGCTAGGATTTTCATCTACTAAAAAGAAGATTAAACAACTGTTTATCATCTTAGATTGCATTTTAGGAATTGTACATTTACATCACACGGTGAACCTGAAAGGAAAATTTCATAAGCAAGATCAACTATAAAATAAATTTAATGAATCTAAAAACGCTTTGGAACCTAACGCACAACATCTAGAAGTCTAGGCTAGAGACGTATTCTAGAGTCATAAAGCCTGGTAACTGTTGCTTTCACCGTTGGTTGGGTGATTCCTCCACTTTGAGACGATAAGTGCCAGTACGGACTTGTGCTCCCACGTACCTTCGAGTATATTTTGGGAGACCACAATAAGCTTAATCCTTTATCCATAGGAAGCCATGTCTGCCTCCTTATTGATCGCAATGCACTGAACACAACATTCGGGAAGATTGACTGTCGTACCGTAAAAAGTATTCTGCAGTTTTGTGATTGGTTTGGTAATCCCTCTGTCTAGATTTCCAGAGCAGTCCCTTTTGTTCCTTTTCAGACTCCTTAACAGAAAAGGTCCATTTGAGCACTTGTCACTTCAAGATCATTAAAAATCGAAGGCGAATAGAGTCATCATTTGTTTTTTCTCGACTCTTTAAAATTGAAAAAACAAGTTGTGTCAAAGCATCTAAAATTCATCTAATTTGGAAACATACTTCCCCTTGATTTTTAGCTGATCGAGTAATCCGAAATCGTGGAAGAAAGTCAATTGAAACCTCATCATTCGTGGAGGCTTACGAGTCAACCATCTTTGTCTCCGAAATTGAAACTGTTATGGACAAAGCGAACTCGTTTAACCGGTTCCAAATCCCCTGGTAAAGTTAGAACAAGTGTTTCAACACCATCAGGGACTCCGGTTACTCCAAACATTTATGGTATCCCTGCCATTATAGAAGAAGTTCAGCAGCCACCAAAGGACAGTAGCACTGATCCTAGTGTGAGGGTAAACACTTGTGTTACTGAACCAGTTCCATCTACAACTGATTCGGGGGGTGTTCTTCCCCAAACATCTGTCATTACAGATTCCATACCTTCTTTGGCACCAGAAATATTTTACGGACCAGACGGTCTACCTCTTCCACCTAGTCTGATTTCCATAGAAGAGATTGTGGAGGATCCTCCATCTAGTACTCCATCGAAATTCTGAGTCGGGATCACTCTGTATCCTTCTTCGTCAGAAATTAGTCTACCGCCATCGGAAGCTCCTGTAGAATCGCTAAGCAATCTTTTGGATAGATTAGAAATGTCTGAACAACCATCGACATCTAGGACTGTGTCGTCTGACACAGCGATGACAGAACTTCCTGTTGTCACTCCAACAATGTTAGCCGGTATACCATTTGTCCCAGCTAGCTCTCAATTGCTAGAAGGGGCCCACTCAGGGGCTATTTCGACAGTGTGGTCCGTTCCTGTCTGTTCATCCAGAATAGTATCCAGAAACTCTTATGTTGAGTCTCGGTAAATTGATCCTTCAGTGTGTCAATTTGGGAAATCTGGTCTTCAAGGGCAAACAATACCTTTAAGTACCGGATTACCACCATATGGGGGGCAATATACCCTTTCATTGTATCCTCTAGGAGAACAACCATACGGGAGTTCACAACAAAATTTAGGTTATGCTAGAATTACATCTAGCGGTTGGGTGCCAATCCTACCTCAACAACCAAGAGTTGTATATTCAATGCAACAATGTTTGCCTATGTCAAATATACCAACTACGCTGGCTATTGTGACAGTGTTGCAAGTACAAGAGCTACCTATTGTATGCCAACCTCAGGTTTCTCAGGTTGTAATGCAACAACCCCTTGACCCTACGACTTAACCACAATCGCCAACTAGTGGAATGACACAGGCCCAAACGGGTACAATTACCCCTCATCTTGGTCAAACAGTTAGTATCGGACAACAACACATGGCTTCACAACCATGGATAGTGCAATACCAACAATCTCAATTCCAACAGGTATACCAAGGATCTGAGCAACAAATCTTTGCAAATAGTGGGCAACCGTATATTCAAAATGGTCAAAATCAACCATTCTACAATGGTTATGCCCATCAAACTTACCAAAGTTACCAACATCAAATGCATTATGCTGGTATGCAGAGGCCAATTGCTAAGGCGATTCCATCTTATCCTGGATATGCTTCACCTAACCTGAATCAACAGCTACCCTTTGTGGCGACTTTAGAGTTACCGGATCTAAATCGGTTAACAAACGATCCAATCGCTTACGTCCCTTGGTGGCCAGCGATCCTGCATAAACTTCCGTCAGATATTCCTAAATTTAATGGAAATCCAGTTGAAGATCCATCGAATCATGTGATGACCTTTCATCTATGGTGTTCATCAAACACCCGAAACGATGATTCGATTAGGCTTCGCCTTTTTTAGAGGACGTTAACTGGTCCGGCAGCAAAATGGTATATCAAATTGCCCAGAGCTTCATTTGACAACTTCAGTACCCTAGCCACAACCTTTTTAACCCATTTTCAGTTACCGATAAGGTACGAAACGGCAATGGAACTTCTTACCAATTTCAATCAAACAACAGCCATTCACATATCCGATCATATTCATGAGTGGTGACGTTGTCATAGAATGGTAAAAACGTATGTTCCTGATCAGCTTTTAGCTGAATGGTTTATTAAGTCATTATTGCCTTCGATCACAGAAGATGTGGCAAAAGGGGGAGTCATCACCAAAGAGAAAGTTATTGCTCGTGCACAATATTTAGAATTGGTTTACACTCAGTCTAGCACGCTCTACGATAAAATACCTGACGCTCCCAGACCGAAATTTTCAATCCCCCCTCCTCCTAAATCGAACAATGACTCTCATGCCAGCAATGGCGTGATTGGCGCAATAGACATAAAGTCGACAAAGGCTACATCTAAAAAAGCCCGTAAGATTTCCAGTCAAAATGCGAAAGAAGAACTCCTTGCCTCAGAAGTAAATGCCGTCTCGACAGAAAAAGGCAAAGAAACCAAGAAACCAGGAGGCAAGAAGAAAACCAAAGGGAAGAAGAAGAAACAGGAGGAATCATCACCTGAAAAATCTTCTGCAAACCCTACTGGAAATAGGAAACCCAAAAATCCATGCTTTATATGCGATGAAGATCATTGGACATCAGATTGTCCACATAGGGCTGAGCTTAAAAAATTCTTCAAGAATTCAAAAACCTCGGCAGTATTAACTGATCCGTTTCCGAATCCAGGAACAAATCTGGTTGCTAGTGAAAATGCTTCCCCGTCCCAAGTACTGATGTTGTCGGTTTCGAAACAACAAAATGATTCTTTGATATCGAAAAGGAACAAAGATTACGGGAATCCATAGCCGTCGAACAACAAGGATAGAGATCAACCTAGTAGTTCGACAACAACTTTGACAGAAGTTGTGCCACCCATCATTCCTGAGCTGACAATAAAACCGCCAAAGGGAGTACTACACAAGTCGACATTTAATCCTCGCGCCAGAGCGGCACAACATTATAATATAGTGGAAGATCTGGCCCAATCACCCTCCACTATGTCGACACTTGAGGTACTGCAAAATTTCCCATCCCAAAAGCAGGCTTTGTGATCAGCTATTGGTGGGATAGACCCAAAGGATTCTGATCTTGTATCCTTTAACCATAAAGGATACGATCCTCAGTTACCAGCTCAACTAGCTTTCCTCATTCAAGTGAAAGCCCACAACAAAATTGTTCATCGAACAATTATTGATGAGGGGGCATCTACATGTATTATGTCGATGAGTTGCTGGAAAACTTTAGGATCTCCAACCTTGTCGTGATCTTCGACAACATTAAAAGAATTTGACGGACGAACATATACCCCGTATGGTATTCTAAGTAACTTGCAAGTTGAACTAGGGGGGAAAACAGTAGAAATAGATGTCGAAGTAATCGATGGAAACCTCGATTATAACATCCTACTGGGAAGACCATGGATATATGCTATGGCTGCTGTTGTGTCGACCTATTTTAGGAAGATTTCATTTCCCTTTCAAGGGGGAATTACAATCGTTGATCAATAAACTTTCCTCCCCAATGGTTCCCAAGTTACGGGAAGAATTCCGATGATCCATGGAAGCCCCCATTCACTTCAAAATATCAGAGTAGGACTGCTAAAAGACCCTATATTAATGGGAACTTTTTCCTTTCCACCTCCAATCAACCTGGTGGAAGTGGCAGCGATAGGGACCTGCAATATGATATCTTCTATTCACAAGATCTCAGAAAACGATATTAACATGGATCATCTATCAGTGTTGCCTCCAAGCCAAATGGAAATATTGTAGCAATCAATGTTTCTGGCATGGAAGGCAAACCCAAATCAACGCTCATCAAGCGTTTAGATAGATAGGTCTAAGGAATATGGCACCCCTTCAGATCCTTGGTCGCAAGTACATTACACCGACGAAGGAATTATTCAATCAATGATAATTGAAGGGGCACCATGGGAAGATTACCACCATCGTTCCCATCTTCCGAATTGTAAAGAAGATACTCCTGATGACCTTCACCATCCTTCAGTTTTTGATTTCCTATCAAATACTATAAACACGGTGGATTCCAAGCGAAACTTGTCCAATATTGAAGAGACTATCGCCATAAATATCTTGACCAAAATAGATGTTGTAGAGAATATTTATGTTGGCAAATGTTGTTTTCCTTCAGAACTGGAAATATATAACGCTCTTTTTCTCGAATTCAGAGATGTCTTTGCTTGGTCATATGATGAAATTCCAGGCATTGACTCGAGTATAGTTGAACACGAAATTAACATGTATCCAGATGTCAAACCAGTACGACAATGGCTACGGCAGGTGCACCCCAATAAAGCCGCTGCCATCAAGGCAGAAGTTGAAAAGCTTCTCCATGCTGGTTTCACTTACCCGGTTCCTCTATACTTATTGGGTATCAAACATTGTTCCTGTTATGAAAAAAAAAGGAACGATTAGAGTGTGCATCGATTATAGGGATGTAAATCAAGCTTGTCCTAGAGACAACTACCCTACACCCTTTATTGACCAGATAATTGATGAATGGCGCCGGATGTGAAATCTTTTCGTTTATGGATGGATTCTCCGGGTATAATCAAATAAATATCTGCCCACAGGACCAGTCAAAGACTGCATTTATTTTTCCATGGGGCACATTCGCGTATCGAAAATTACCCTTTGGTTTAAAGAACGCAGGGGCAACGTTTCAGAGGGCAATGAATTATGCCTTCCATGACATCAAAAACATTGTTCAACCATATCTCGATGACCTTCGCGAAAGTGGACTGATCATCCGCAGCACTGAAGAGCGATATTTCTACGTTGCTGACACTACAAGAAACGACTCAATCCACACAAATGTGTGTTCTGTGTCAGTTCTGGTCGTTTACTTGGCTTTATAGTCTCAAAGGACGACATTCGTCTCATCCCATGTAAGGTTTAGGCAATTATTAATTTGCCTCCACCTTCAAATTTGCTTCAGATTCAGAAACTCCAAGGGAAAGCAAACTTTCTGAGTATGTTCATTCCAAATTACGCTGAACATGCTAAAGGTTATACACGTCTATTGAAAAATGAAGTGCCCTTCGTATAGGATCAGGTTGCGCAAGCTTCCTTTGATGCTTTAAAAGAATCCCTAATGAAAGCATCATTAATGTACGCTCCCAATTATCAGAAAGACTTTAACCTGTATCTGGCTGCAGCGGATACAACCATCGCAATGGTTTTAGTTCAAGAAGACAACGGAATAGAACATCCTATATATTATTTAAGTAAGAACTTAAATGATACAAAAAGAAAATATTCTTATGTTGAAAAGCTAGCGCTCGCAGCTGTTCAAGCGATACAGAGATTTCGACACTATGTCCTCTTTCGAAAAACTACCATTCTGTCAGATTGCAAACCCATGAATTATATATTGTCGTGACAATTGCTGGGGGACAAATATTCCAAATGGATAGCTATTCTACAAGAGTTTGATCTGGAATTTGTAAAATCCAAATCAAAGAAAGCACTAGTTTTTGCAGAATTATTATGTGATCTCCCATCGTCGTCCAACGATGAAACAACCAAAGAAACAATCATGGATGAATCTTTGTTTCTGATATCTTCAAGCAATACGTGGTATGGAGATATAATCATCTATCTCCAAACCCAAAAATATAGGCTTAATACCTCCCGCTCCGAACAAAAACGTATTCGATACCAATCAAAAGACTACATGATCGTCGGTGATACGCTTTACCGTCATGGTGTAGATACAGTTCTGAGGAGGTGCCTCACCCATGAGGAAGCCGAAAAAGTCCTGAATGATTGTCGTTTAGGCACGTGTGGGGGCCATCAATTTGGTTACGCTACGACGCAAAAATTTTTACGAGCAGGATACTTCTGGCCAACAATGTTCAAAGATTGCATAATCGCAGTCAGAATTTGCCATGCCTGTCAAATTTTCGATAACAAAACCAGAAGACCACCCGCACAATTGTAGCCAATAGTCGCTGTTGGGCCATTTGCCAAATGGGGCATTGATTTCATGACATGTAACCCCACCTCGACCGGGGGGCATGGGTACATCATAGTCGTAGTGGACTATTTTACCAAATGGGATGAGGCGATGCCTACATTAGATAACACTAGTGAAACAACTTCCCTTTTCTTTTTCAATCATGTAGTCGCCAGATTCGGCGTTCCACAGGCTATAGTGACAGATCATGGATCGCATTTTTGCAATCACATGATGGCCGAATTAGCTGCCAAATTAGGACTGTCTCCTGACAGCTCTACTCCATATTACCCACAGGCCAACGGACAAGTTGAAGCAATCAACAAAGTCCTGAAGCGCATGCTGCAAAGGATGATTGGAGTCCACAAAAGGAGTTGGCACCTGATCCTATACTCAGCCTTGTGGGCATACCAAACATCGGTAAGAAATGCAACCAGGTTGACACCTTTCCAATTGGTGTATGGCCTAGAAGCAATCTTACCAGTTCAGTGTGAAATCTTGTCCCTCAAACTCGCAATCGACCTTCTCCCCGGAACTTCAGGAGAGGAGGCTCGTTTCTTGGAACTAATCAAATTGGATGAAACTCGTCGTAATGTTGTTTTGGCTAATGAAACCCATAAGAAACGAGTCAAGGTGCAGTTCGACAAGAATGTCAAACCCCGTGTCTTCTCGGAAGGTGACTTGGTCTTGCTTTATGACCAGGAATCCGATAAATAGGGAGCAGGTAAATTCAAGTCTTTATGGATGGGCCCTTGTATTGTTAAACGAGTGTTAGCAAAAGGAGCCTACGAGTTAATGGATCACGATGGAATTCCACTGGCGCAACCCCGTAACGGGTTGTACCTTAAGCGTTACTATGCCTGATTCAGCGTGGTAACCTGCATGATTTTGTTACATTTTTGTTTTTGCTAAGGTAATTGTTTTGGTCAAGTAAATCCATTTTTACATTTTTCACAGATGTCAAACCTATTGGAATATTTGGTTGGATATGCCGACGGAGCGAGTCGTAGTTCGCAGAACCTATCTTCTGTGGCCTGGGCCCTTTTTGATCCAAGCGGCGAGTTAGTAAGTTTCAGAGGGGTATGTATTGGTCGATCAACGAATAACATTGCTGAATATAGCACGTTGATAGAACTTCTCTCTGATGCCATCACACATGGCATACGCTGACTAGTCGTCAGGCTAGACTCACAACTCGTTATACTACAGCTCACTGGTATCTATTCCGTCCGAAATCCAGCTATCTATCGCATGTTCCTAAGGGTCAAGATTTTGGAAAGGCAATTTGATTTTATTCAATATCAGCATATTTCCATAAGCTTAAACTCATTAACTGACTCATTAGCAAATTATGTGTTAGATAAACATTTGCAACATTTATAAAAAGAAGCATTTCATTAATACTTGCATCAGGATCATGTAACTTAACCAAAATAAAACTCCGAAAATCAAAAATATATATATAACTATTTATGGTTTACACATAATGTTCTGTAACCAAGACAAAATTGGTCAAATGACCCAAAACTCAAAACGCTAGGGGGCACCCTACACTAATGATTCTGGTGGTAACAAGTCACCGCTTGTGCAATTATGCGTAAAAGCCTAGTCCATCGACTTGGCACGCCAGTAGTATGTTGCTGCAACCTCAGAGGCAGCTCGTCAGTCCTCACATCTGGAATACCAAAAGTGAGACCGTCGACCTGATCCTATAATGCTGAAAGAGTCTCGGCCACATCAAGGTCGCGAAGGATAGACCTTCCCACAGCCTCTCCTTTTGGAGTGGCAGCTGGCACTCTCAGGCGTACTATTGGCCGAACAGGACCAACATCTACATGAGCACATGAGTTCTGATTAGTCTTGATAGAATAAAGCACAAGGACATTATAAAAAAGAAACAATAAACAGAAATATGGTCAAAGAATTTACCAATAGCCCCCCACTGCTCGCCAGCCGACAGTACCAAATCCGGGTCACCCCGGAAGTCCATACCAACATATGGATACTCGGAAAAAACCATCTCCTGACGATCGAACCACCCGAAGAAGGTATCAGAAAAGGAAATCTGAGACTGGCCAGCATGCCTAGACATATGGTCGACCCATCTCTGCATTCGTGGTTCAGTCAGTGGAGATAAGCCAAGTGAAATATACTGCAGCTGCATCAATGGGATCTTTTCCAAGGCAAAGGCGATCAAAATAGAACCATACCCAAAGTTCTTCAACCTTCCGTTCTTCACCTTGGTCAACTGTTCTTTCATCACAAGAAGTACTGCATCACACCAATTGAACACCTTCGGTTCAAGACATTCTAAGGCATACTGCATATAAGACCGGTTAGCCACATGAAGAGCCGCACCACCAGCCATCCTACCAAAGGTGAACAGAATGGTCCTCAGGGACCTGTCAGTGACATCTCGGATGATGATCTTGCCATCTTTACTCGGTTGAGATCCCTCTCTGCAATACCTGCGAATATAATCTCTCGCAGATTCACCCCCACAAGCCGAACCTGATAAGGAGATAGGGGCACCCCGCCTCGATAAGCCGGTCAGAAAATAGATGTCCATGACAGTCAAGGGGATGGATTTGCCCCTAATCTAGAACACCTGGCTGGTAGGGTCCCAAGCATCGAGAAAATACTGCAACAAGTTGATTTTTTGCCTCATGCTAGAGATACGGAAAAACTTCAGCAGGCCACAGTTCCGCAGTGCATTTACAGTAGCCAGATCATGTAAAGCAAGCATGTCCTCTTCTTCATGCTCACGTTCTCGCCAAGTAATGGTCATTTTTCTCCAATGAATCTCTGAAAACAAACAAGAGAAGAGTTAGATCCTGATTTGGTGAGAAACAGGCAAAAATTTCCATTGAAAACTGTGCACAAATTTCCCTCTTTGCGCCCATCGCACCTCCAACATTGTTCTGGGTGCGTTGCATGCTAACTGTCCAGTGGATAGGCCAACATGCAACGCACCTTTCGATGTAGAAAGGGTGCGATGGAGCCAGGGTGAGTTTTTCAAACCCCAGAGGCTCAGAAAAACTAGAAATTAGGCTCAGAATGCAAAATGGAAAGGATGAAATGAAAGAGCTCAGGTTTAGCTCCTACCTGGTCCAGACGGTGCCAAAAATCGTCCACAGAATCTCCCGAAATCAGCTGGTGAAAATCAAGGGGGAAAACACCTCCAAAGCTCCAACAAGTCAAAGTTCAAATGAAATGGTAAAATGAGAGGTAAAAGCACTTTTAAATTACTTTTGCATAATTCAAGTAAAATATTAGTGTCTTAACTCATTTTTCAAACATATATTGTTCATTTCTAACTAGTTTGATGAAGCGATTGAGCATGCAGTACAACCTTTGAAGGAACAAAGCTATTAATGGTAAAGTCAAGAAATGACCATTATATCGAGCAGTTTTAGCACATAGTTCAAGCTCGTTAAAAAATAAACATAAGTCATGAGCAAATGTTTCCCCCAGCGTTTAAGCTCATTAAAAAATGAACCAATTTCTAGTAAATAATCGTCATGAATGTAGTACTTCAGCCTTTAAAGCCTTGGTCATGTTCTCATCATCACCTCCACTCTGTATTGGCCGATCATTCACCTCCACTTGATTGTTTACCCCTTTTGAGGAATAGCTACAAAGAGTGATCCTATTAGCCATCCTTGTAACACTGCCATGATTGGGAAATTCCAAACCTTACCTGGAATCAACTGCTACCCGAATTTATCACTCATTCCTCAAAGATGAGTCTCCTTTAAGCTCTTTTCAACTGACTCGTAAAATATGAAAAGATTGCCGAGCCATTGGCCTCTCCAGCTCGTTAAAGTGACCAGAAGTGCTATCCCTCCTTTAGATTTTAATCTTTTTGGACTTGAGGGATCATTACACAAAAAGATCGAGCGCTTGTTTTGTTCGGCTCGTTAAAAGTATAAAAAATTCATCCCTTCTATATTATTTTATACTTTTTCAGACTTAAGGGATTAGATGGCGAAAAGGGATCTTTGGAGTTTCCTTTACGTCCCTTTTTAGACTCTTGAAAATTGAAAAGGATCAAGTTATCTTTGTCGTTAAACTCATTAAAACCTAATAGCGACAAACTTGTCCGTAGCAGACAAAAGCGAGTTTCACTATCGTTAGGCTTGTTAAAACATAGCGATGGGTTTGCCCGAAGGGCAAATTATAGAAAAAGCATATGTTATCCTCCTCAAGCTTGACAAAAAAAAAGAGGTACTAGTCAGCAATGACTGGGGAAAAGTTGGGAAGAAAACTTGAAGAAACTTTATTGGTAGCAAGTCACTCTTGAACATGACACTTTCACTCGCATCCAAGTCAGGTTGGGTTGTTCCATTCACCGGTCACATCACCATGGTCCCATCACACCATCCATCTTTGGGGATAATGCTACCAATCCATCATGTCAGTGTTGCCAATATGTTCAAGAGAAGTCACTCAGAGAATTCACCTGTGTCTCACCCACTATAATACATCTTCACTCCATTCTTTCATGACCGCCACCCTGAACCGTATCTCACCAGATCGTTTTCACCTCCATTAAAATCATTTGCTCCGTTCCGTGTCATTGATGTGGAATTCACTAAGGCCCTCCTATGACGGATCGCTTCTTGTCGACATCAAATCATTATCCAAGAAGTCGATCTAGGAACAACCCTTTCAGTACTTTGAAACTTGCATGCCTCAATGGCAAGTTTCTCACTTCCGGCGACAGGTTTACATCAATGGCCTTCGACCGAAAGATTTTGCGTGGTGTTCGACGCCAAGTCCTCTATTCACACCACGTGAATTGTACTGTAGTATCTTGAGGATCGTCATCATTATCGGTGATTACTCTCGCACCTGTTAACAGCTTACATCATTGGCTGGTAATCAGGTGATGTCTTTCCATGTTCGACTCCAGAACATCTCTCACATGGATCAACTTGTACTTGAGTGAAGATTGAATGAGATTGAAGACCTCGGATCTAGTTTCATCCATCCGAGCTGCGATATATATTCAGGAAAATAAAGACAACAAATGTACATTATTGCTGCACAGATAATCATCCAATCTAAGGGTTGATGGCTCTATCAGAATCATCAGTCTACACTCAGACGATTGTCTGTCTCATGTACATGAAAATGAATTTATAAAGCTGAGCATGGGAATACCCACCTCAGCTAGATAATGAAAATATTATGAAGATAATATATTGTATTGTATCTTATTACAGGTCTCCTTCCAACTTGAAAGAACTTCAGATCCTCATGATAAAGCATTTCACCCGACATCAACAAATTTACGACCTCATGCTTTAGGGAGCAACTGTTATAGACATTTTTGGGCACTGCAACCCCAATCATAAATGTTAATAAACCAACGGCTCTTAAGTCCCTAAAAGTGTTGTTATAACCCCTAAAGGAACAAGGTCAACTGATTACACCTTCTCCCAGAAGTTCTCCATGAAAAACTACTAAGAACTGGTCAAAACTGGACCATTTCACCTGCTCCATAGGCAAAGTGCGCTGCATCCCACCTAAATACACACAGTAGGTGTGATGCATTTCAAAAATCCATTTTATGGGGTACGATGGCCGAGAAGGGACAAATGGAAGGGTCAATCCGCGAGGTGGAGGAGCATGGAATCTTCCAGAAACTTCTCTTGTGACACTTGCCTCTCTGAATTCGACCAGGGATGAGTAAGAGATCATCAATCTCCAAGTGGAATCAAGAACTATCAGAGAGAAGACACTAATCATCTCTCAAAAGCTGAATCATCTCCCTTGCAGATATCTATATATGGATCCCTCTTCCCAGAGATCCAGAGGCTGGAATTTTGTATCTTGTGAGGAATTGCTGCTTGTTTATTGGTGTGAGATCATAGTGTTGGTTGATCTAAGCTTGTCATGAGGTGAAGAAGGGCTTCTTCTTGCTGAGAGGATGATGCTGGGTAAGAACATTTGGTTGTAACTCTCTTGGCTCTTTCTTGATTATCAATAAAGCTATTCAATTTTTCCTCCATACTCTTGTGTGATTTATGTTTTATGCATTTGTATGGTCAATTTACATCTGATCCTAGATTGTTTATGATAATAGATCCATGTTCTCGTATAGTATTGTGCTGTTTTGATTCTACAAGTACTCTGTGAAGCTGGGTATACAAGGAAGCAAGTAGAAAAGGACTATCAGAAGAGAGAGGAATCGAGCAAGGAACCAAGCGCAAGACAAAGGTTGGTCTCCTTTATTCTTCTCTCATCTATCTCTCATAAAGGAAAACGAAAGTAGTCTTTACTTTGTTTGTTTCTAAGGTAGCCACTAGCCTTAGTGGGATTAGCAGTTCTGCATAGACACTATTCCCAGTAACACAAAGCCATATATATATAAAAGCCTCCGCCCCGATCTCCCCACCGATTGCGATATTGTGAAATTGATCTCCGTCGTTGGATCTGCCCACGCTAGATCCAATGGCCCGGATTTATTCCTCTGCTACAGTGTTGCTCCCGCTTTTTTTTTCATTAAAATTCCTTTATAAAGTGGTTTTTTGCTTTATAAAGGAAAAAAGCCTATTTCTTCATATTTTTGAGTCTGCGCCCACACGCGCTCCATCTTCAAAGGGAAACATGGCCATTCTTCGCCCATCTTCGATCGCTCCAGCCCAAATTAGCTCCAAACAGTAGGATTTTGGCCCCAACAAGGCATCAGTGAGCATTCCTCCGCCATTATGCAGTATTTCTTCCTTTTTGGTGATATTTTAATCGGCTAAGCACCGAAATAGTTCTAAAAGCCGCGGAAAGCACCACAGCAGCTCTTTTTGCCATAAAGTGGTAGGCATGGGCAATTTTGCAAAGTTAAAGTGTATCAGAGCAGCCAAAAAGAGTATCAGTTAAAGAATATCAGTGGAGGACTTAATTCCCAAGCAGGTAAACATTAATGAGCCCCCATCAAAGTCAAAGAGTATCAGTGATGGAATTTAAAGCCATTAAGGCTCACCAGATCAGAGTTTAATGCATTAAAGCCACATGAGAGCATCGCTTCAGGTTCCAAAGCACAGTTATGGCAAGATGGCCAGTGCAGAGCTCAAAGGACACCTCAAAGCCTCATTTTTGATGCTGCTGCCTCCAGCGCAGCTCAAAGTAGATATTTGTTACATTAAATGCAGGATAAGTTAGGTTAACCACAGTTATTTCCCCAGATCTTTTATCAGATCTGTTTTTGTAGATATTTTGCCTATATATACCACCCTGAGCTATGTAATAAGGGTTGGTTGTTGGTTGATAAACTCATTCTAGACTTGCGCTGTATATTTGAGAACTTTTATGAACAAAGATAGCTGGAATGCTTTGCTTTTGAACTGTCTGGTGTGGATTTGATGGTTGAAGAGCTGATTACAGAATTCTAGTGCTACTTCATGGAACAATAAGTCTTTCTTACCTGTTTTTAGTTTCTATGTTTGTAATATCATTTGTATGTCATGATCTAGGTTGCAGGAAGAATGAATAGTTCAGAGGTTACTTAGTTGTACTCTGTTCTCAATTTCTATGATTTATCTATGTTTTCCTCTGAATTAGTCCTGAATATGAATACTTCTCTGCTCATATTTGCACTAGTTCCTTCATATATGAGTGTTGTTTAGGAATCCTTGATTGCTCCTATATAATGTTCACTCACCTTTCCTTTGTTAGCATAATGCGAGCTTCTTAGTTGCCTTTCATTCCCTGACCACCATTTCACCCTTATTCCAGCTTGAAATTGTTCTTTGTTTAGCTATCTTGCTCTGTAATCCTTCTTTGCGAAAGAAAACACACTCAGTGGCCCATAGTCCTTGCCTCCATGACCAATGGTCTAAACTTCTCACTTTTCATGCCAACTCTGCTTGAAGAGATCATCCATCCCACCAAACTCAAAACAAAACCCATGTACACCATAACTAGCCTAAAATCATATCAAAACAAAGATAAATTACAAAGAGAGAGCCCTCTCTGATTGTAGGTAGGCTAGAACCTACAATCCAAAGATTGGTTTGTGGTTACCTCGGCCGTATCCCTTAAGGAGCCAAGGGACAACTTGAGCGATAACAACTAGCTCATTGAAATTTCAGGCACTTACGCTGCTAATTTCTCTTGGCTGGATTTGGGTAAACTAATTAGTGATTGTCGTTAATATTCGTGAGAAGCATGCAAGGGAAATGTTTGAGATATGAGCAACCCTATTTTTCATTTGGGCACATGGGCATGGCACAGTTGACGTCCATAGAAGAAATTGTAACTGTTGGGCATGGAATCCCCCCACATCATGTTTTGGGGCTTAGAGCCCAAGTTTTGAGTACTATTATTGTAAAAACCACGAGTTGTGGGTGCGGAGTGAAAATTGTATGTTAGAGTCATAAGATTGTCCGCCCTAAGTTTTGAATATAGTGTCAGCCTAGGGATTGTATAAATAGAGCGAGGCTCTAAGTTGTAAAGTAGCAAGTAGCAAGTAGCCAACGGATGGAGTCCAGAAGATACCAAGCATAGAGTAGGAGTCTAAGTGCTTTGGGTCGTAGTAGTAGGAAGAGGCTTTGCAGATGAGTGTGTAGAGGTCTAGTAGAGTCTGCAGCTAAGTGCACGGACCCTTGCACCTGAGTGCACAAAGCAGAGTCAAGTTTGTAACAGAGGAAGAAAAATAATAAAGAGAATTTTGATTCCAAATCTTGCATATCTGTTTTGAATTATTACATGGTTCATATCTTCTGCAAGTATACTATTTTATTTACTGCGTGTACTTGTCTGAATGGTGAATATTGTTAAGTACAACTAAAATCAACTAATATCAGCTTACTAGTAAGGATTTAGGTAATAACATTGTTCGAGCCTTGAGTAGGGTTGCGCGAAGGCAGCGTCGCAGGCTGCAAGGTACTGATAAATGTGCATAGCTGATGAGCCACAGAAATGGGTAATTATATGGGCTCATTTTGCCTCCTAACTTAGTTTAATCCACCATTCTCTTAGCTTATTGCATGTTTTTTGATTATATTTATGCTTCTAGAGTGAGTTGGGTTGGTTATTATGCCATGGAGTCTAATATGTGTCTAATGCAGATTTTTGTTGAATTTTGGAGACAAAGTCAAAGATTTAATGGAAAATTGGCAGCAAATATTCGAAGAAGACAAGGGAGAGGATTTATAGGAGGGTGTCCCCCTCATTTATGACTCCCCACTTCGAATTCTCCTTCATGAAGCTCAGAGCACAAACAACCAAATCAATGCACTAGGAGGCAACCGAGCAAGTGGAGGATAACTTCTGTTTATCTCAAGTTTTGGGAGCCAAGCCTCCCTGATTTTAAGGAATTTGTTTGGAGCTTTAGTTGTATAAGTAGAGAGGCCTAGGGCCTCATTAGGGAGTTGGTCAAATTTTTGAATTTTTGTTGCAACTTTTCTCTTCTCAACTTCAAGCTTACTTTTGTTGACAGTTTCATGTAATCCTATTATTATTTTGATAATAAAGATGAGATCCTTTTTGAGCTAGCACTAAGTCTTCTCAGAGGGCTGAAGCTCTTGGGTTAGGGCCCGATCCAAGCAACCAAGCTCTTCTTTTGTTTTACTTTTATGTTTCATTCAATTTATGGATTAGTTGTTGTTAGAAAAATTTCTTTCTTGGTTAAGGATAGGTTGCTTTTGGTGATTTATAAGGCTGTTTCCATTTCAGTCTTTTGTAGCAGGTTGAATAGTGATAGAAAGAAGATACAAAAAGGCCATCAACAGAGCCTTGGCCTCCTTTCCTCCCCTTGGGACCATGAACTGAGGCCAAGACCCTCTTGCTGCCACAAAAACACAGATTTTCCTTCTCCATAGGATTTCTAGTGTTGTAGTTTGTTAAAAGGTTAATGCTTTGCTTTAGATCTATTTCACCATGCTCATTTCTGTCTTTGCAATAAATTTCCTTCCATGCTTTCTTTCCATGTAGCATTTCTTAGCATTTACTTTCCTAGATCAGAGTTTAGACTAGCTTGATGCAAAATTCTGTTTTCTTGATGTATCTAGTTTCCTTGCTTGCTTAATCTCATTGTTTGATTTTCAGTTCTCTTGCAGCAAATCTCTTCTCACAAAAAGTCAGCCAATCAACCATCACCATCTCTCTTTGATCTATGTTCCATAGGTCGCCCAAAGTTCCTCACAAATCTGCCTTAATTTTCTGCACTTTTCCCATAGACTTTCCTCTCTTTCCTTGAACAAATCCAACCATCTTTCCCTCTCCTAATAATTCTTGGTGAACCCTAGACACCTTAACACATCATCCTAGCCTTCAGCTACCCTTTCCACCCACTTTCCCACCTTCAAAACCTCCAAAACTTCTCTCGACATCCTCTTGTAGACCTCTTGTAGATCCCCTACAGCCTCTTGTAGATTTTCCTATAGGCTTCTTTTTGAAGTCTGATTGCAGGAAAAGCCTCTAGAAGGCCACCTGAGACCTCCTAGGACCCATCCACACCATCCTACACCTCTGCAAATCCCAAATTTTCCTTCCATCACCACCTAATCACTGCTACATTCACAATCAAATAAATTGCATGCATGACAATTTCACATAAAAATACATGAAAATCCAAAAAGATGTATTTTTCTCATTTACTTCTAGAAATAGCTTGAGTAGATGTTGTTTACTTCCTGAGTAGGTAAAGGCATTCATTTCATGGTTTTTCATCTCTCTTTCTGCAAAATTAGGATTAGTTGGTTAAGTAGGGTTTGCTAGGTTTACTTTACATTTCAGTACTTTCCCTTTCTGCAAATAGAGTAGCCTCTATAGAGTAAGCTTTACTTTCTTTCATCACACATAGAGCTTCTTCTAGAATCCATAGAAGTTGGCTTGAGCTCCTAGTGATCTTGCGCCAGCTAACCAAGTGACAGCCTGCAGTAAGAACTAATACTTGTGCATACAACACCATTGCTTCCAAGTTTGTTACGAACTATTGGGTTGATAAAATTAATGTAGGAAGCCCAGGAGTTGCAACATTATTGCTGCAATACTAGTGCTCACCAATAGCGATCTGCATGCAGGGCCAAAATGTGGACCACTTGGAACCCATCAGACATCCCCAGGTTGCGGAAACCTAGTTCTATCACCCTCCCATACTACTTAAGGTGAGACGTTAGTCTGCGCTCTGCGGAATGTTGCCGAAAGGGCTAGTAGTAGCAGGATTTGTTTGGCTAAATCATCTCCGAACCTAGGTCAGGCCCCAACAAGCCAACAAATGGTATTTTTGCTGGGACCGAGATCTACATAAGGGATGTCTAATGTTGTGTCACTGGAATCCAACAAAGAAAGAAATTGAAGGGTGGTTGGACAAGAAGATCCTACCCATGGGGAGATTGCAAGGGGTAATGGTGGATATTGAAGGTGTGAGCACGCTGGCGGATTTCAAAGTGATAGAGATTTTCAGCGATAGAAATCCCTATCTCATGCTACTAGGCATAGACTAGGCTGCTGATATGAATGGAGCCATAAATCTGAAGAAGCGCAAAATAATTTTTGAGAAAAGTTGCTACACGTAGTAGTACCGCTAGATCTGGCTAAAGGAACGCGATACACTGAACTGGTGCGCGACGATGATAGTGATGATGATATCGATTATATATACAAGATAACCATGTGAGAATAGGATTGGGTGATTCCAACAGCAGATGCAAGGATTTCATGGGAGCGTGAAAGCTCTTGCACTTTGGATTTAGACGAAGAAATAGAACGATGGCAGAATCGGCTGCACGAAGTTACAATGCTTAATTGCAACATGATGATAAGATCACTATGTTGTGTGACCACAGAGATAAGCGACCTACCTAGGTATGATGGGTTGACAATGGTGGATGAGCTTCTGAACAAATTTGAGAATGAAGTACTGGAACAATAGTTTTTTGACGCTCTAAAACAAGCACTACGCACTACGCCCACATGATGGTGGGGTACGCACTGGCAAAGTTTCAAGGACTGACACAAATGTAGAAGAATGATGCACCTACAATTTGGAAAATGCCAGTTACGAATGAGAGCTTGTTACGAGGGAAACACTACTTGTGCACCCACCTTTCCTGATGGATACAGACATATGACATCCAGCCCATGCAAGTGCACACCACTCCCGGAATAGAGAACTGGAACAAAACATAGCTGCAGGAAAGGTGAAATGCACCAAATATTATCCATGGAGAAGCATTCGACAGGGTGTGCAAAGTGCTGAACAGGGTTCACTAGGTGAGATGCAGTTACTGGGACCTGTGCGTACCAACAGTTTGATGGGCCTACAGGACCATGTACAGAACCTTGACCGTGAACACAATTCCAAGGTTGCGGACTGAAGTAGGGACCGTAATCTCTAAGAAGCCTGCAAATATGACTCCACATGTAATAGCACTTGTAGGTGTGATAGTGTGTGAAGCCCAGGATGAAGAAATCACATAGTTACGCGAAGTAGAACACATAAGACTTCAGGAAGCCATTCGGAAAGGGAACCTTAGACTTCATGAACTTGAAAAGGACTGGGTACGGCTAAGGAAGAAAAGCATTTTGATGGATGCAGAGGTCAAGAGGCTAGAAAACAAGATCAAGGGAGCATGTCTCGTCGATAAACCAAGGATGTCAAGGTAAGGTGTGAATGATCATACTAATGAATTAGAAGACTATCGCTGAGAATTGATTAGTCTACTACCATGGCTAGGACCACATATCACCAAACACAGTAACAAGGGGATCACACTACAAATAGTAGAGTGTGTGACACCGATCGCCATGATGATAGATGAGGATTTTATGCAGAATATACTGGAGGATGAGATGGAGCCTCACACAGGTGGTGTGACCAGCTGACTAGCCGTAGAAAGAATAGTCTTAGCACTCCAGCCAGCTGAAAGGGGCCGCGGGACTATAAATTATTCTGCTTAGGAGTTGCGTGCTCTAAGAGGTACATGTAGGAATAAACTGTCACAAGGTTCGTGCCCATGCATGGAGGGATGCGCTATCGTGCGGTTGGACTGGGAAGTGACCGTTGGTGTCACTGTTCATGACGGGATGTCTGATTTAAGGCCAAATGGAGCGAGCAACGGGCATTTAAGACAAGAATTATGGCCAAGATTTTAGAAAATCTGCCACTAAGAAAGCATTGATGGCTCGAAGTTGGGGGGAAAGGTCAAATTTGAATTCAAAAGGCGCTATAAAACTCCAAGGGCCAACCAACAGACAACACTTGGTCATTTGAGGCTTGAGTAGTTGAATAAAGCACAAAGTGTTGAGAGCCGAGTGATAATAGAGCCCTTAAGTTCACGAAAGACTGCATATAGTGTAGAAATGATGACAACCACTAAGGATGGGTTGGGAATTGAAGAAGGAACCACTAGTAAGGCCACGCAGACCCCCATGGTATAGGATGTTCCCAAAGGCACTGTGGTCATAACCGAAATCCCCAAATCACCCCGGACACCGAGACTGAAGAAAGATAAGTAGGTAATGGGACCAGTACGCATGTCCTTGAGGAATTCATGACAGAGTAAGTTATCAATGGAGGAAAAAGGAAAGGTAGTCACCATTGAAACAAATGATGAGGAAGAAGACTTGTAGGTCCTGATTACGGCCGTCAAGGAAGAAGAAGATGTGGAGGAATACATCCAACCATTGTGCTCTACAACAAAACTGTCTGAGTATGTCCCTCTGTGAAAAGAGAAAACCAAGATATCAAAGGATCTGGATGCAACAAAGAGTGCACTCCAGACCCTGCTCCTCCCTTATCGAATTACATTTGAGGGCTCGCTCCTAGGACATGTGCCCACCGTAAAATTTGAAGATTGGGACCTCGCAGACAACGAGAATTTCTTGCACTTAGAAACAGCGAACCTAGTGAAATAGAATATGGAGGGGTCAATGGTAATGTTAGAGCCGCGAAAATGGTTGCGCGGTGTGCAAAAGGCCGGGTTTATTCATCTGCTATGGATACCACATTTCCACCACGCACCCATCACCATTTTCATCACCAGGTAGCTACTCTGCCTAGTGCATGATGGGTACTTATGGCTAGAGGATACTATTCCCATCACAGCAGATCTCATTCACCTAATTTCTTGGCTTCCTTGTAAGGGAAAGGACCTCACAACGATAGATGGGAAGAGAAGTGATTTGGCTCTTGCAGAGGCCATGAAGGAAAAATATAAGCTTGAGAAGAAAAAGAGGGGTTACGTTATGTTGTGGCCACCAAAAACCCCCCTCTTTGCTTGGTATTAGCAATAACACCAAGCAAATGGGGACCCTTAATAAAAAATCCAAAAAACATTTTATGAAAATTTTTGTATTCAACTCCTTAAAACTGTATCGCATCGCGAGAAGAGAATAAAACATTTTCTTATGAGCATAATAAACTGCGAAGAAGCGACGCGAAATTCATCGCATCGCATACATTATGAAGCGTTCTTAAATGAAAAATCTTAAGAAAATCTCCGATGGCTGATATGCGACATCGCATATCGCAACATCGCGTAAGTAGCACACAATGATTGAATGACTAAGCGCGATCTGCGATCTGCGATGAATGTGATTTGCGATAAATGCGATCATGAATTTCTGCGATGACACATCTTGATGACGCGATCCGCGATGCTGCGATGCGAGTCGCAGAAATCACCCATCGCAAATTTTCCTCGGCGCAGTATTCAAGGAAAGCTGTCCATAAACCAAAATTGGGCGCGCGCCTTAAAAGAAATTAATGATTGTACGCCAAAGTATTCAAGAAGGACAGTTTTGTGTTTTTCGAAGAGTCAGTTCACTATGGGTGTCATGATTATGCATTCATAAGAGCTTAAAGCTTTCATGTCAATCTTTATTATCATTACTCTTTTCCTTTGCATAAACTGTAAGACAGGAAATAACATGAAGCAATGTGCAGGAAACATCTAAGGAAAAGGGGAAAGCGTCAATGCTTGGAGAACAGAGAAGAGATCCCTTCATAAACGGATGCCACATGCAACAGGACCACAGATTCCAGAGTATCACTCAACAGATGCTGATGTCAATAGGCCATCCAACGCCCAGAGTCAAAAGCGCACAAAAGCAGCATGTTTACAAAATATCCTGAAGCTTATGCCCGGTAAAGAAAAAAAAAAAGGCACTGAAGAAGGAAAACACACTAGAAAAGCCCGGAACAAAGAACGGAGGCAGTTTTTGATGCAGAAAATTGTTCAGAGAGCAAAGTCCCTAACTTATTCAGTCATTCGCAAGGCCAGAAACTGAAATAGCAAAAGCAGAATCAGTTTGAGAGAAATTTGGGTTATTACCAAGTATACACGCAGTGAATACACCCAGCCAGAGGAAGATTCTCGAAAATATCTCCTAGTTTACCAGAAAGTGGTGCCAATGCTTGTTATTTCTATTTTCATAGCTCAAACAAAAGCAGAAAGCGACCAGCCGACTCTTCCCAGGTGAATGTTGCATGCTTGCAGCACTAAGGAGCAAATACAGAAATGGTTAGGAATTAGATTCAATTTTTAGAAATAGTTTTTCTTTAGCAGAAGGGTGGTCATTTAAAACCATATCCTAAATTTATGTAATTAAGTTAATTAGTTAGCAGTATTTAAACCCTTCTCAGGCATTAGGAGAAGGGTCCAGAAATTTGTCAAAAAACTTGTCCTCAGAACATGCACTTTTGCACCCTCAGAGGGGGTTTTGATGAATGGACGGATCAAGGTTTATTAATGTTTGCATTTGATATCTGCTACTGATGTTGCACTTTTGTACTCTTAGTAGATGTTAGAGCAAGGAGAGATAAATCATTGTTGCTTGAAGCTTATGAGTGGAACCAGTCATAAATCGTACTTTTATCTCTTGACCGTTTCTGTTTATATTCTTAAAGTGATATACAGTTTTTAGTTGTTTATATGTTACTGCATGAATGTATGAGTTACCATTTAGCACTTTTGTACGGTGGAGTCATTTATTTATGTTTGATATATGAATATGTTGGGTCCCTATAATACTAGTGATTACCCCATTACTATTGTAGTTATACCCCTTATTTATATTGTTGTGCCCCTATTACCCCCATATTGTTATTTTTGTGCCCCATAGAATCCCTCTATTGTTATTTTTGTGGCTTTATATTATTATTGTTAGGTCGGCTGGATTATATTGTGACTCCTTAGACTCCTAGATATAGAAAGGAGGTTTTGTCATTTGTATCATCCAAGAATTGTTCATTTATGTAATGTAAAGGAGGTTGCCCCCTTGAAGAGGCTGAATTCTAAGGCGTTGATCTTTATTTTCTATCTTTTCTTGAGCTGGTTTCATAACATTTGGTATCAGAGCTTTGGATTCTAGGGTTTCACTGCTCCAAACAGGTCATCGTGGAATTTTCGCTATAACTTTTTTTCTGTGATGTTTCAGAAGTCGCAAAAAAAACCCATTTGCGAATATATCGCGCTAAACTTTGGGTCCAAATTTCAGATCTTTTTGCGCCATATTTGCGGAGATATGCTCTGAGGAAGTTGGTCTTTTTACAGACTCCTGAATTACATTCAAAACAGGTGACCTGGGGAAAATCGTCATAACTTTCGCTCTGGGGATCGGATTGAAATTTTGTAAGAAGCTACAGAAAGAGGACGGACTATAGTTTCTTGTATGCGAGTTTTAGATCCAAAGGTTGAAACAGCGACTCGTGGCAAGTCATAAAAGTTTGCTCTACTGAACTAGTATAAAAGCAAGTCACTGTGGGAGATTTCACATAACTCTTCCTTGGAGAATCCAATTTGGGTCAGACTTGTGGCATTGGAAAGAGGACACAGAGGGCTACTATAGATCACAATTTCAGAACTAGATGATTGGAAAGTACAGAGATACATCAGAGGAAATATAGAGCTCCTACAAAGTGAAAAAAGGTGTGTAGATTTTCTTAAATTTTTGCTTAAGCTTGGTTTGAAAATTTATTTTGAAGGAATTCAAAAGGCATAGTAGAGCATTATTATTGGTAACTGATGCCCCGAGGAAAGAAAATTCAAACACCTAGTAAGGAACCTGAAAGCTCTAGCATGACTCATGAAGAAGAGGAAGAAATGCAACATGATATATCAAAATTACAAGACCAAGTGCAACAACTGTCCCTTGCACAAAAAGGAACAGAATCTAAGATGGATGGTTTAAAGAAAGATGTAGAAGCTAATATGGATGGTTTAAAGAAAGGTGTAGAATCTAATATGGACTGTTTAAAGAAAGGCGTAGAAGCTAAGATGATTGATGTGGAAGCTAAGATGGATGATTTGACAATAGATTTGAAGACATACATGGACGAATTGAAGATAAATATGAATAAGTTGCTACAAGAAATGGTCCCTAAGGGTGAAAGGGTACTAAAGGAAACTCATGATGAGAACAAAAGAAATGTTAATCATGATTTCATAGACGTTAATGTTGGATTGAAGAATCACCATATTCCAAAAATCGATATGAGGAAGTTTGATGGCAAGGATCCCGCCACATGGATATTACAGATGGAGCAATTCTTTGATCTCAATAATGTGCAAAACGCACAAAAGGTACGTATGGCAACTGTATATTTGGAACCAAATCAGTTTGTATGGTATCAATGGCTTTGTTCTCGTAAACAATTTATCACTTGGGCAATTTTTATGGAAGAATTGATAGCACATTATGAGGATACAAAAAGCAACACTTTTTTTAGCCAATTGATAAGTCTCAAACAAAAGGGTTCAATAATGGAGCACATTGAGGAGTTCCAAAAATTGAACATAAGGGTAAAAGATATTCCAGAGGAGCATAGGATTGATGTGTTCATAGGGTCTTTAAAGGATAATATCCAACATGATGTTCGCCTTTGGGAACCTGATTCATTAGAGAAGGCATTCAGGTTAGCAAGAAAAATGGAAAGCAAAATTATGGCAACTAGGAAGCATACCATTCACAACTATAAAGACGGAAGTGTTGTTGCCCATAGTCTTCCACAACCTACAAGGTTGACACCACAACAATTGGAAGAAAAAAGAGCAAAAGGGCTTTGTTACAATTGTGATAGCAAATACACAAAAGGTCATTAGTGTGCTGAGAAGAAATTATTCTACATAGATTGTGAAGAGGAAGAAGAAAAGGAGCAAGAAAGGTCAAAAGAAGAGGATATATTCCAGGAACAAAGCCTAGATGAAGAACAAATAAATCCGACCATATCTTGTAATGCATTGGCGGGAATTACCACTCCTCAAACCATCAAGATAGAAGGACAAATCAAGAAGAAAAAGGTAATAGTGTTGATTGATTCAGGAAGCACCCACAATTTTATTCATTGTAGGGTAGCAAAAGAATTGAATTGCTTCCTATATCCAGCACCAGAGTGTCAAGTGATGATTGCAAATGGAGGAACAATAAATTGTTCTGGAAAGTGCCATAATATCAAGCTATCCATGGGAGAATATGTATTGACTAGCCCAATGCTTTCCATTCCAATGGGAGGTGCTGATGTTGTACTAGGAGTCCAATGGCTACAATCCTTGGGTACAATAGCTTTTAATTTTCAAGAACTTTTCATGAAATTTTTGTGGAAGGAAAGGAAGTTGAATTAAGGGGTATTGCAGGGAAACCAGGAAAGATAATCAGCTCTAATGGCATGACAAAGCTTCTAAAAAAGGAGCAAAGAGGTGTAATTGCACAATTATGTTCGCTAGATGTTTCCACATTGGAATCATCTATTTCTCCAGATCTCCAAAAAGTCCTGGACAATCATTCCAAGGTATTTGAGACTCCCAAAGGTCTCCCACCTATGCGTGATCATGATCATGCTATTCATCTGATTCCAGGAAGTGTTCCTCCAAACATCAGGCCGTACAGATATCCATATGTCCAAAAAAGTGAAATTGAACGTATGGTTGCAGAAATGCTAGAGGCTGGTATAATTCAACCGAGTCAAAGTTCTTTCTCAGCTCCAGTAGTATTGGTGCACAAGAAGGATGGATCATGGCGCATGTGTCCAGATTATAGGGAGCTCAACAAGCTCACTATTAAAGATAAGTTCCCCATTCCTGTCATTGATGAATTACTGGATGAATTGCATGGATCAATTTACTTCACCAAGTTGGATCTTCGTTCGGGATATCATCAAATCAGAATGAAGATTGAAGACATTCCGAAAACGGCATTTAGAACTCATGAGGGTCATTATGAATTTTTGGTCATGCCTTTTGGCCTTACCAATGCACCTTCAACATTTCAAGGTTTGATGAATTCAATTTTCAAACCATTCCTTAGAAAATTTGTGTTAGTATTTTTTGATGATATACTAATCTACAGCAAGTCTTGGAAGGATCATGTTGAACATGTTGACAAGGTGCTACAACTATTGGAGGAGAAACAATTATATGCAAAAAGATCCAAATGTTTCTTTGGAGTCCAGGAGGTGGAATATTTGGGTCATATTGTATCTCATGAAGGAGTTAAGGTAGACCCTAGCAAAATTAAAGCCATTAAGGAATGGAAAATCCCCACATCCATAAAGCATCTGCGAGGATTTCTTGGGTTGACAGGGTATTATCGCAAGTTCGTTAAGAATTATGGGAGAATAGCAGCACCTCTAACAACATTATTGAAGAAAGATTCATTTTCATGGACTCCAAAAGCAACAAAGGCCTTTAAACATCTTAAAGAGGCAATGTGCCAAGCACCGGTCTTAGCTACACCGGACTTCACAAAAACCTTTATTGTGGAATGTGATGCTTCAGGAAATGGAATTGGTGCTGTTCTAATGCAAGATGAAAGACCCATTGCTTTTGAAAGTCGTCCAATCAAGGGAAAGTTTTTAAGCAAAGCTATTTATGAGAAGGAAATGTTGGCAATACTCCATGCACTTAAGAAATGGCGACCCTACCTAATGGGAAGACACTTCAAGGTAAAAACAGATCATGATAGCCTTAAATACTTTTTAGAACAAAGATTATCCTCTGAAGAGCAACAAAAGTGGGTCACAAAGATGTTGGGTTATGACTTTGAAATCATCTACAAAAAAGGGAAGCAAAATGTGGTGGCAGATGCACTCTCAAGAAAGGATGAGGATATGGAAGCATTGTTGTGTGCCATTTCTATTATCCAACCAGATTGGATAAATGAAGCAAAGGGAGGAATGGAAGAATGACGAAGAAGTGTGGGCACTTATTCGAAAGCTACAACAAGATTCCAGTACTTCTGATACATTTAGCTGGCAAAATGATTCGTTATGGTACAAAGATCGCTTATACCTCTGTAAGAATTCCCAGCTAAAACAAAAGATTCTTATGGAATTGCACACTTCTCCCTTAGGAGGGCACTCAGGATTTTTAAAAACTTACCACAGGGTTAAGAAGGAATTTTTTTGGGATGGCCTTAAATCAGATATTCAAAAGTTTGTGGCAGAATGTTTGGTTTGCCAACAAAATAAAGTTGAAACAATTAAGACATCGGGTCTATTACAACCTTTATCCATTCCAAGCCAACGTTGGGAGGAGGTTTCAATGGATTTTATCACAGGTTTACCCAAGTCTGAGGGAAAGAGTGTCATCATGGTGGTAGTTGACAGACTTACCAAGTATGCACACTTTTGTGCATTATCACATCCATTTAAAGCCAGTACAGTTTCTACTGCATTTATGGAAACAGTTCAAAAGCTACATGGAAACCCAAAGATTATTGTAAGTGACAGAGATCCCATTTTCACTGGAAATTTTTGGACAGAATTATTTTCTTGTCTTGGTACTCAGTTAGCTCATAGCTCATCTTATCATCCTCAATCTGATGGGAAACTGAGATAGTAAACAAATGTTTGGAAGGATATCTTCGTTGCTTTGTATCTGATAAACAGACACAATGGGTCAAATGGTTGCCTCTGGCTGAATGGTGGTATAACACTTCCTTCCATACAGCAACAAAAATGACCCCATTTATGGCACTTTATGGGTACCAACCACCATCAATCACATCATATTTAAGAGAAAATTCTAAGGTTCAGGCAGTGGAACATCACATCGAACATCAACAACAAGTCCTCCAACTCTTAAAGGATAACCTCGTGTTGGCACAAAATAGAATGAAACAACAGGCAGATCAACATCGCAGTGAAAGAAGTTTTGATGTAGGTGATTGGGTATTCCTACGGCTACAACCATATAAGCAAATGTCCCTAAAGCAAGCTAAGAAGGATAATAAATTATCACCAAAGTATTATGGTTCGTACAAGGTGTTGGAAAAGATTGGTACTATGGCATACAAATTGGAGCTTCCTGCAGCTTCTCGATTGCACCCAGTTTTCCATGTTTCATGTTTAAAGAAGGTTATAGGCGACAAGCTCCCAGTTCAAACAATATTGCCAGAACTTGACAAGGAAGGAAAAATTATATTGGAACCGGAAGCAGTCACAGAAACAAGAACTCGACAGCTACGAAATCGATCAATTTCAGAGTATCTTATCAAGTGGAAGAACTTATCCGCTGAAGATTCCACATGGGAGGATGAGAATTTTATGCAGAAGTATCCAGAACTGCTCAAGCGTTGAGGACAACACTTTTTTGAAGGAGAGGGGCATGTTGGGTCCCTATAATACTAGTGATTACCCCATTACTATTGTAGTTATACCCCTTATTTATATTGTTGTGCCCCTATTACCCCCATATTGTTATTTTTGTGCCCCATAGAATCCCTCTATTGTTATTTTTGTGGCTTTATATTATTATTGTTAATTCGGCTGGATTATATTGTGACTCCTTAGACTCCTAGATATAGAAAGGAGGTTTTGTCATTTGTATCATCCAAGAATTGTTCATTTATGTAATGTAAAGGAGGTTGCCCCCTCGAAGAGGCTGAATTCTAAGGCGTTGATCTTTCTTTTCTATCTTTTCTTCAGTTGGTTTCATAACAGAATAACTTATTATGCGATATGTTGTTCACAACTGTTTTGCCTAACTTTTTATGCAAAGTGGTTTATCTTAATTGATTTCTATTCTTATGATAGCTGAATGATCTTTATTACCAGTTATTATTTGAAATCTCTTTAGATCGCATAATAGAAGAAATACACCCCGGGTTAGCGTAGATTAGATCTGTTGTTTCTCATTAGATTACAATAGCATAGAGTTAGTTTAAAAGTTTGAATTAAATTAGCTTTAAGTACTCTTAGATCAGCATCATCCAACTCTGCACACACACACACACACCTTTAAATTGGGAAACTGGTCCCATTATCCGCAGTCGGACCCGCTATACCAAACGGATAAGGAGCTGCCAACCAAGGTCCAGACCGGGTGGGTATCCCCCTTGTTGTTGACCCGATTTTCGGGGCTTCAACATATTTGGCGCTAGAAGGAGGGCCCGAACTATGAATGGCACCTAAATCAAAATCTAAATACCATTCTAAGAGTAAATCGCCCTCATCAACTCCCCTGACTTCCCCAGTACGTTTAAATCCAGAGTCAGAAGTCGCTCGAGTATTAACCGCTGCTACATACCATAATATTTCAGACCAATCTACCATTGAACCCCCTGAAGTTCAAACTCTAATTCGCAAACTCCGGGGATTTTCTATTTTTACACAGAGGTCTGATTAATCTCAAAGCAGCGTGACTTCGCAGTACAATCCTGCTCATCCCCTGACTAGATTAAAGAGTGAAAAATTTGGCATCCAGCCAACTGAATTCCCTCTCCCCACCAGGAAAAGAGCAAGGAAAACACCACAAGAGTCTGACAGTGAGACTCTTTCATCTACATCGTCCATTTCAACTCCCTCACCGCGAAGTCAGTCACCCACATCTTCGTTCCAAACTACTCATCCATCTTCCACAACCCCTCTTCTTCAATCATCTAAGATCATAATATCTTCATCTTCCCAGCCTCAGGGAACATCCTCTGCAATTTTATTTACTAGCAGCTCAACGATGGCCCAGTCTCCATGGAACAATCCTGGGGCAGTTTTAATGCCTCCACCCCTGAGCCAAATACCGGCCCATCCTAAGAAATGGCTACCCAAATTCAATCCAGAAGTAGGCATGCTAGCTGAAGAGCACATTAATAATTTCATGCTTTCTGTCAATCTCAACGGAGTTACCAACGAGGATGCTGTTGTCCGGCTTTTTCCCTATACAATGCAAGGAACAGCCGGGTCATGGTACTTTTCATTACCCTCCGGGTCTATCACAAGTTGGGACATTTTTCAAAGTCAATTCCTTACCAAGTTTGGTGATGACAGATCAACGGCAATGTTAATCAATGACCTATCCAATCTTAAAGCTGAGGCTAGAGAACCCATAAAAGATTTCAATTTACGGTTCAATAAAATCCTCAACAAAATTCCCACTGCTTCCCAACCCAACGAAGAAGTACGATGTGAATGGTATATTATGGCCTTACCATCAAACTTAGCAATCTTCGTGGATAGGGCAAATAAAACAACTTTAGTTGAAAACCTGACAGAGGCGATATCAGTAGAGAAACATGTAGTAGCCCTGGAAAAGAGATCTGCGATAGAGGAATGCAAATCTAAAAAAACCACCTTCAAGGAAGACTCCAAGAAGAAACAAACGAAAGACCCTTTCGATTTGGAAGGATTGCAAAAAGTATTAAAGACCATGTCCAATGAAATGATTGACATAAAAAAACAAGTAGTAGAAACTTCTTCAAAAAAGCCCTACAGAGCTTTTAAAAGAGGCCCTTCAATGGATGTGAAACCACCCAACGCTATCTCAAATGTCGAATCTGAAGAAGAGGAAGAAGAAGAGAGTATACTGAAGGGCAGACCGATGACGAAGAAGTTTTGGAACTACAAGGAATGTGGGATTTCATCCTCCCATAAGAAGAAGATGAAGAAGCATTTCCGGTTAGCACACGAAGCAAAAATCAACTTGATCCTCCCCAAACTACCCCTAAGCAGAAGGGTGCAAGCCCTGCAGCAAAAGATAAAGTCGCAACAAATAAAACGACCACTAAAGCGACTCAATCTAGCCCAGTCCAACCAGATCAAACACCTCCATCAAGAACACTGATAGTGTCGGATGAAATGGAGTACAATATTATTGATGACATGAGAAAGACTAGGGCTAATATCACCCTTTATGAATTGAGAAAATTGAAACATCAACAGAAGATAATGATGAAAGAATTACATGCCGTGCCTACTACATCTTTGCCTACAGCTGTAGCTTCCCACAACATGGGAAGACCTCCAACCAACACGATCAATAAGATTGATCCAAATGACATCGCCTTGATTGGAGGAAGATCAAGGTCTCACACTCCCCCTTTTCTTCTCACTTATGAAATTTTCAATAAAAATGTGCACAATTGTTTGGTAGATTCTGGTGCTTCAACAAATATTTTACCCAGATCAATATGTGCCAAGTTGAATGTTCAACCACAAAAATCTGCAGTGCGCATAGTTCAGCTTGATCAATCTCAAGTCGAAGTGATTGGTGAACTTAATCAAGTGACCATAAGATTGTCGTCTAACCCGAAGGTATGTCAGGTTATTGACATTCTAGTAGCTGATATCCCAGAATTCTATGGCTTGATTCTTAGCAGGGATTGGTCCGAAAAACTCCATGGATACTTCTCAACCGACTGGTCGCACATGTGGTTACCATACAATGGTAAACCGAATCAAATAAAGGTTGAACGAGAGTTACACCAGAAGTACATAGTAACGGAATTGGAGGGAGAAAATGAAGCAATAGCATATAACAACAATATCATAGGCAATTACTCGGTAGATTCTTTCCTCAGCAATTTCAATGCTCATACATCACCTTACTTAGAAAATTCAGTTTTGTCCCAAGTCGAAAATTTTTCCCAAACTGATAATTCAAAGTGTGTTAATTTCGTAGATAAACCTATAAATACATCTTTGTTTTGGAAATTATATTTTGATGGCTCTAAATCTAACGAAGGAGTAGGAGCAGGATGCGTTCTGATTAGTCCAGAAGGAAATAAGACCATGCTTACGTGCAGACTTGAATTCGATTGCACAAACAATACAGCGGAATATGAGGCCTTGGTGCAAGGCCTATACAAAGCAATCGGGTTGAACGTCAAGTATCTTCAAGTCTTCAGAGACTCTGAGATTGTCGTCAAACAGGTACGTAACACCATACATTGCCTATCAGGTCATTTGAAACACTATCAATCTTTAGTACAATATCTGACTGAGCATTTCATAGCATTCAATATTTCGTCAATCCCAAGACTCCAAAACGTGAGTGCAGACCTTTTAGCTAACATAGCCTCTAGACTTATTCCCTCCGAAGATTTTAGTCCGGATAGATTCTCAATAGAATTAATCTTTAGACCGTCCATCCCTGACAACATTACAAATTGGAGAGTATTCAATGATGATCCTGATATTGTAAATTTCCTCACTTCTGAAGGATCCTACTCCAATCAAATAACTGACGAAGACCATCACGATCGACAAATACAACAAGATAGCACTGATAATGCTATACCTAAATCGGTGGTTAAGTTGGAAGACTTATACGATTTGAAAAGTCGGTTTAAAAGGTCTACCAATTCTAAGCTCTACAGTTCAACTCTGAACTACGAATTAGTAAACCTAGGAACCGATGATAAACTACAAAACGTTAATCTAGGCCACGGCCTAGCCCCTGAAGAGAAACTAGCGTATATTCGTCTTTTGAGACAATACAAAAATGTTTTTTCCTAGAATTACGATGAGCTGAAGACATACGACACTTCTATCATTCAACATACTATCCCTATGATTAACAACGAAAAACCTGTCCAACAGAAACTCAGAAAAATCCACCCCAATTTAGAAAATCAGATAAAAACTGAGCTAAATAAGTTATTAAAAGCCAGAATAATTTTCCTCGTCAGACATTCCAAATGGGTCTCCAATATGGTACCCGTTAGAAAGAAAAACAGAGATATTAGAATCTGCATCGATTTTCGGAATCTCAACAAAGCCTGTCAAAAAGACAATTTTCCCCTCCCACCTATGGAGCAGATATTACAGGCAGTAGCAGGCTCAGAACTAATGTCTTTTTTGGATGGATTTTCAGGATACAATCAAGTGCTGGTACATCCCGATGATCAGTTAAAAACCACATTCTGAACTAAATGGGGCACATACGCATATCGGAAGATGCCATTTGGTTTGATCAATGCCGGTGCTACATTTCAGAGAGCCATGGACATCGCATTCAAGGGTTTAGTCAATAAATCTGTAGTAATTTATTTGGATGATATAAAATTGTACTCCAAGAAGCGAAGCGACCATCTCAAAGACTTGAAACAAATCTTTCAACGATGTTTAAGGTATGGAATTTCACTTAACCCAAAGAAATCTTTTTTCGCATTAAGTGAAGGAAAAATTCTAGGATTCATAGTGTCAAAATCTGGTATTCACATTGAGCCTGATAGAATCAAAGAAATTTCTGAAATATCCCTACCTCATAATAAAAAAGCCATGCAATCTTTCCTTGGTCAAATCAATTTTGTGAAGAGATTTGTCCCAGATTTTTCACGAATTGTTTCTCCTTTGCAAACCATGATTAAAAAGAATTCAAATTTTAAATGGGGTCAAGATGAGCATGAAGCATTCAACCTGATCAAACAAGCTATCATTAATGCTCCATCTTTAGCAACCCCGAATTTTTCAGAATCTTTTATCTTATACACATTTGCCTCAGAGAAATCATATGCCGCGATTCTAACTCAAGCAAATCAAGAGAAAGCGGAAGCTCCAATCGCATTTTTTAGCTCGAATTTACAAGGTGTTGAACTCAACTATTCAGACTTGGAGAAACAGGCATATGCTGTTTTCAAAGCGGTCAAATATTTCAGACCTTTCTTACTTAAAACCCATACTAAGGTCATAGTACCGTTTCCAACGGTAAGAAATCTTCTAGTACAGAAGGATGTGGGTGAAAAAAGAGAAAATTGGATCACTACTTTACAAGAATATGACCTTGAGATCAAACCAGCAAGCATTGTAAGAGGTCAAGGCTTCTGCAAAATGTTGGCTGGAGCATCGGAAATTCCTGAAAATTCATCTGAAGAGGTACAAATGTATGAGGTAAGCCTAAACGATGCAGAATCATTATATGCTGACACCATTTATTATCTTAAGAATGGGTATGCTCCATCACACCTGGATCACACCAAGAAAAGAGCTCTTAGATTGAAAGCTAAACAATATCAGCTCATAAATGATGTTCTGTTTAAAAGGAATTACGATTCTGTGCTTCTTAGGTGTCTTGAGAAAACTAAAGCCGAAAAGGTTTTGCAGGAACTCCACGATGGACCAGTAGGTGGACATTATGTTGGAGATGCTACTGCACATAAAATCTTACATGCAGGATATTATTGGCCCACGCTGTTCAAAGACTCACACAGTTACATGAGGAAATGCCAAGTCTGCCAAACTACTGCAGGGAGACAAAAGAAACCGTCCATGCCACTACAGCCGGTAAACATCGAGCAACCATTCAGTCAATGGGGCTTGGATATAATAGGTGAGATCATTCCTCACTCTTCTAAGCAGCATAGATACATCATCACGGCAACAGATTATTTTACTAAATGGGTAGAAGCAGTTCCTCTGAAGACAGCTAATTCTGAAAACATCATTGAATTCATAGATCAATTTATAATCACTAGGTTTGGATTGCCAACGGCTTTAATGTTTGATAATGACTCATACTTTTCTGGGAATACAATGACTGAGTTTGCACTTAAAAGAGGGTTCAAACTGAAATATTCGGCCAACTACTATCCGCAAGGTAATGGATTGGCTGAGTCAACAAATAAAAACCTAATCAGGATTATTAAAAGAACAGTTGACCAGAACCAAAAGAATTGGCACAAGACTTTGGTAAATGCTTTATGGGCAGATAGAATAACGAAGAAAGCTTCAATCGGCACTTCTCCCTTTAATTTAGTTTATGGGAAGGAAGTGGTTCTCCCAACTCACTTAGTGATCCCCTCCTTGTCTTTAGTACAATACATCGATGAAGTATCTACTTCCTCCTTACAATTAAGACAAATGGAAATAATTAAGTTAGAAGAACGACGAGAAAAAGCTAAGAAAACCCATGCTCATCACCAAGTGCTAATAAAATCCTCTTTTGATTCAAGCATAATGACCAGAATTTTTTTTCAGATGGGAGATCTAGTTTTGAAATGGGATAAGGCTCATGAAGAAAAGGGCAAACATACAAAATTTCAGAAGATGTGGCTTGGTCCTTTTCAGATTGTAGAAGTCATAGGCCCATCAACGTTTGTGTTGCAGGATTTAGCAGGTAGAAGGGATTCTTTGCCTGTTAATGGACAGATCCTTAAAATATATTTTCCATAGAAGATTATTCTTCTATTTTGTAGGATAGTTTTAGTTTTTTCTTTTCTTCCTTATAAATAAAACCAGTTGTAGATGGTTACTACAGGGGTTCACGAAAAAGACACCAATTCTCTATCAGATTTTGATTTTTTTTCGCTTGTACAAATAGTAAATTTTTTCGAAAAATCTGATCTTTATTATTGATAGATAGAGTTAACTTTAGCCTAGATATGATACTAGTTTCAACTTCAAAAAATTTGATGAAAGCAACCTTTGGCAAAAAATTGTTTTATATCAGCACAATGAAAGGTATCAATAATAAAATAAAGATTCTCTGTAAAACTGCTGTTTTCAAACTCTATTATTGTCATCCAGAGCTTTCTTAAGGAAAAACTATGACTTCCTCCCTGCTAAAGGAAATCCCAGCATTCAGAGGAACAATCCGAGAAAACACTATATCTCAAAGAATAAGAGGTCTCATCACGCGCCGGCTTATCATGATCACAGATATTATAACTTGTTGACTTTGCCAATACTGTCCACCAAAACAGGGCAATGACTCAAGATTGTTGCAATCAAAAGACAAGGGGTCTCATCACGAGCCAGCTTGTTCAGCAAAAGTGTAAATCAAAGTGAATGACTGTGTCATAATTTGGCCACCAAACCAAGACATTGTTCTTTAGAGAATAAAAAGGAAAAAGTGTCAAAATGGGTTTTTCTCTGGAATGTTGTAAATAGCCTTAAGCAGGATAAAGGATCATTTCTGGGTAACAGGTAACCCTGTCGAGGCTATGGATGCCTGCTGGCAGCAGAGGCTCTACCTACGACAAATGAGCATATTTTAAAAGCTAGCACACAGAGAAGACCTTATTTTATCTTTAAAATACCAAGTAATAGCTGATGTAAATACAAGGACAAAGCCTGAGGAAGCAAACAATTGGAATAGAAAAAGGTTAAAACAAAATATCATTGATAGGATAAGGCATAATGTACTCTATCTGTCTATAACAAAATTTAGACTTATGAAAATTTTTCTGCTTTGGAAGTTAAAATTCAATAGAAAAGCAGAGATAACTAGTTCTTCCCAGTGAATCGCCATTGTTGTGGTCACCAACAACCCCCCTCTTTGCTTGGTATTAGCAATAACACCAAGCAAATGGGGACCCTTAATAAAAAATCCAAAAAACATTTTATGAAAATTTTTGTATTCAACTCCTTAAAACTGTATCGCATCGCGAGAAAAGAATAAAACATTTTCTTATGAGCATAATAAACTGCGAAGAAGCGACGCGAAATTCATCGCATCGCATACATTATGAAGCGCTCTTAAATGAAAAATCTTAAGAAAATCTCTGACGGCCGATATGCGACATCGCATATCGCAACATCGCGTAAGTAGCACACAATGATTGAATGACTAAGCGCGATCTGCGATGAATGCGATTTGCGATAAATGCGATCATGAATTTCTGCGATGACACATCTTGACGACACGATCCGCGATGCTGCGATGTGAGTCGCAGAAATCACCCATCGCAAATTTTCCTCGGCCCAGTATTCAAGGAAATTTGTCCATAAACCAAAATTAGGTGCGCGCCTTAAAATAAATTAATGATTGTACGCCAAAGTATTCAAGAAGGACAGTTTTGTGTTTTTCAAAGAGTCAGTTCACTATGGGTGTCATGATTATGCATTCATAAGAGCTTAAAGCTTTCATGTCAATCTTTATTGTCATTACTCTTTTCCTTTGCGTAAACTGTAAGACAGGAAATAACATGAAGCAATGTGCAGGAAACATCTAAGGAAAAGGGGAAAGGTCAATGCTCGGAGAACAGAGAAGAGATCCCTTCATAAATGGATGCCGCATGCAACAGGACAACAGATTCCAGAGTATCACTCAACAGATGTTGATGTCAATAGGCCATCCAACGGCTAGAGTCAAAAGTGCACAAAAGCAACATGTTTACAAAAGATCCTAAAGCTTATGCCCGGTAAAGAAAAAAAAAGGTGTTGAAGAAGGAAAATGCACCAGAAAAGCCCGGAACAAAGAACAGAGGCAGTTTTTGATGCAGAAAATTGTTCAGAGAGCAAAGTCCCTAACTTATTCAGTCATTCGCAAGGCCAGAAGCCGAATTAGCAAAAGCAGAATCAGTTTGAGAGAAATTTGGGTTATTACCAAGTATACACGCAGTGAATACACCCAGCCAGAGGAAGATTCTCGAAAATATCTCCTAGTTTACCAGAAAGTGGTGCCAGCGCTTGTTATTTCTATTTTCATAGCTCAAACGAAAGCAGAAAGAGACCAGCCGACTCTTCCCAGGCGAATGTTGCATGCTTGCAGCACTAAGGAGAAAATACAGAAAAGGTTAGGAATTAGATTCAATTTTTAGAAATAGTTTTGTTTTAGCAGAAGGGCGGTCATTTAAAACGTATCCTAAATTTATGTAATTAAGTTAAATAGTTAGCAGTATTTAAACCCTTCTCAGGCATTAGGAGAAGGGTCCAGAAATTTGTCAAAAAACTTGTCCTCAGAACATGCACTTTTGCACCCTTGGAGGGGGTTTTGATGAATGGATGGATCAAGGTTTATTAATGTTTGCATTTGATATCTGCTACTGATGTTGCACTTTTGTACTCTTAGTAGATGTTAGAGCAAGGAGAGATAAATCATTGTTGCTTTAAGCTTATGAGTGGAACCAGTCATAAATGGTACTTTTATCTCTTGACCATTTCTGTTTATATTCTTAAAGTGATATACAGTTTTTAGTTGTTTATATGTTACTGCCTGAACGTATGAGTTACCATTTGGCACTTTTGTACAGTAGAGTCATTTATTTATGTTTGATATATGAATAACTTATTATGCGATATGCTGTTCACAACTGTTTTGCCTAACTTTTTATGCAAAGTGGTTTATCTTAATTGATTTCTATTCTTATGATAGCTGAATGATCTTTATTACCAGTTATTATTTGAAATATCTTTAGATCGCATAATAGAAGAAATACACCCCGGGTTAGCGTAGATTAGATCTTTTGTTTCTCATTAGATTACAATAGCATAGAGTTAGTTTAAAAGTTTGAATTAAATTAGCTTTAAGTACTCTTAGATCAACATCATCCAACTCTGCACACACACACACCTTTAAATTGGGAAACTGGTCCCATTATCCCCAGTCGGATCCGCTATACCAAACAGATAAGGAGCTGCCAACCAAGGTCCGGACCGGGTTGGTATCCCCCTTGTTGTTGACCCGATTTTTGGGGCTTCAACACGTTATCACCAGTATCAAGGAAAAAGTGGTGCGCGTAGCCACCCAACTCCTGGGCAGTAAAGTAATGAGAAAATGTCATGCCGATGAAGTACCAACACCGGTGGTTGCATTGGTCGAACAGTGTCTGGAGGGGGTCCAATTCAACTAAGCCGATCAGTTCTGTGAGGATTTTTCGCTCAACTGTTAGGAAGCCCAGGAGCAAGGTAAGACCTTCCAGTACGCATGGTTACTCTTATCCATCTTGTTGGTAGTAGGAGAACAGCCGGAGGATAGAAGGTTCCTAAGCATTGACTGAGACTTACTTGAGATCACGAAGTACGCTTCACTCAGGGCCACCAAGGACGTGATACAGATTCACGATACCAATATTTTCTAGGTGCTCATGGAGGCGAGCATCCGCATGTGGATTAATATGAGGCCGTGCCTGTCCCCCATTGTTAAAATTGGCAACCAGGGAAAAACTTCATGTGGGTCATCTTATTCATGGCTAATAATATTTTTATTAGATTCCTCTTGTCGAGAGGTGTAGGATTGATATAAAGATCATCTAATTCCGATAAGTATTCATGGAGATATGAATTTATTTTGATTATGGAATTATTATCAAGCCAACCTACAACTCATGTAGGCTCAGAAGCCCAACAATTGCATCTATTCACCCACCAACGTTGTGTATAAATATAAGAGGACTTTTCCTCATTTGGACTCACTCATCTCATCACATCTCTCTCTCTCTACTGCGCAGATATGAGTCTCTTCTCTACTGCGCTGAAATGGGTCTCTCTCTCTCACACATGTGAAGCCGGAAGCTGTTGAAACTGAAGCTACAACTGAAGAAGTAAAGATTGACTTGTGTGGGCTAGAATATCTCCTCTTTGGAATTGTGCTGTAGGTTCATCTGAACCTCCTTTGAAATCCGCAACTTTTGGTGGTGGAATGAAGTCAATCCGACAAACGGTTTGCAAGATACTGACTGCCCTAGTTTGAAGCCGGAAACTGCTGAAACTGAAGCTGCAACTGCAAAAGTAAAGATTGACTTGCGTGGCCTAGAAGATCTCCTCTTTGGAACTGCGCTATAGGTTCATCTGAACCTCCTTTGAAAGCCACAAATTTTGGTGGTGGAATGAAATCAATCCGACGAACGGTTTGCAAGATATCGACTGCCCTAGCTTGAAGCTGGAAACTACTGAAACTGAAGCTGCAACTGTAGAAGTAAAGATTGACTTGCGTGGCCTAGAAGATCTCCTCTTTGGAACTACGTTGTAGGTTCATCTGAACCTCCTTTGAAAGCTGCAACTTTTGGTGGTGGAATGAAGTCAATCTGACGAACGGTTTGCAAGATATCGACTGCCCTAGTTTGAAGTCAGAAACTACTGAAACTGAAGCTGCAACTGCAGAAGTAAAGATTGACTTGCGTGGCCTAAAAGATCTCCTCATCTGAACTGCACTATAGGTTCATTTGAATCTCCTCTGGAAGCCGAAACTTTTGGTGGTGGAATGAAGTCAATCTGACTGTCGGTTTGTGAGATATGGTCTGCCCTAGTTTGATAATGAAGCCGCTAATGTTGATGCGACTGATCTAGGGTTTGCTACTGCTGATATGAATCAGATTTATTGTACTATTTCTCTCTGCTGAATTGTTGAAGATAAATGAAGATTTGATCAAAGGGTTTCCCCACACATTTTTGGGTTTGTCCCTGGCTAGTCGCCATATCTTGTGTCTCTTGTCTTGGCTTGTTTTCTGTCGATCGTTTAATGTTCTATCTGCACTTTACTTTATGTACATGTGATTGCTAATCAGTGGAATATAATAAGAAAAAGAAGTAAACTGTTATAAGCATAGAACATACCATAACTTAACATGGTATCAGAGCTGAGGTGAAGACAAAGCCCGAGCAAGAGCAAGAGAAATCATTGAAGAGAATATTGGCAAGGCTATCCTAAAAGAACTATGGGGTCCTCAACACTCTTTCCTGCCGAAGACAAGCTCCGTGAGAAAGCTGACTATCATGGATGAAAGATGTCTATCGATCTAACCCTTGAAGATCAAGGAGTGCTGGACCGTGTAAGAGGCAATATTGTTGAGCCTTCTTCAAATGCATCTGCTGCTGCCTGGAACAAATGGAAAAATGGAGAAGTCAAAACAAAGAAGATCATCCGGGACTCTATCGACAAGCGCTTGGTGGCCTACATCTCTGATCTAGACACCTCCAAGGAAATCTATGACAGACTGGTGAGTTTATTTAAAGTTAATGATCCAAATCAAGTTTTGTTTCGTAGAAATAAGCTGAGGGAAATCAAGAAGGGTAAAGATGAAAGTATGCAAACATACTTCTTAAGAATCACCGAGATCAAGAACGATCTCCTATCTATTGGGGAAACTATTACTCACAGAGAAATGGCACTCACAACTCTTGAAGGATTACCATCTGAATGGTATGTGTTCAGGACTACTCTTCTGAACTATAATGTAATTCCTGGTTTCGAGGAATTAATGGCTAGATGCATTCAAGAAGAAACAAGGGAAGAAGTGTAAGAAATGCCCATGCCTAAAGGTCCTCCCGCTGCCTTTTTCTTTTCATGTAAAGAAAATAAATAATTCCGGGACTAAATCAAAAGGAAAGGTTGGACCTAAGGCTAGAAGAAAACGACGATGTTACATTTGCGATAAAGCAAGTCACTATGCAAGGGAGTGCCCTGATAGAAAGGACTCACTCTAGGACGATGATCAAAATCCCTCTGATGGCAATCAAAGGAATGACAAATTCAACAGCAAAGGTAAGAGGAGAGCTGGGAATCAAGGAAGAGGACAAGCATTCAAGAAGGCTAGAAATTCCAGGATGTATTAAATGCACCTAAGCTCAAAAAGAACCTAGTGTCCATCTCGGGAACGGAAGACAAAGGCTACAAGGTAACCTTCAGCGATGGCAAGGTATGTATATGGAAAAAAAATTTTAAAGATTCCTTTACTCTTGGGTTTAGTGTTGATTCATTATATCAGGTCGATGGAAGTCTGCTAGGTGTCATGTCTTATGACACATCTCTTCAGTCCGAACTTTGGCATTAGAGGTTTTCCCCCCTTCATTATAAAGCTATACTCGGTGTAAGACAAATGGTGATAGGGATGCCCAAATTCTGAATAGAGAATGAAGGTGTATGTCTAGGATGTGCTGAAGGAAAGCTCAAAAGGGGACTATTCCCCTCAGGCCAAATCAAGACCTTTGATATATTACAATTGGTTCACTCAGGCATACCTGAGGTTGGCATTAAGAGGGAGACTACTACACCACATACTCCTGAGCAGAATGGTGTGGTGGGAAGGAAGAACCGCAAGATGATGGAAGCTGTCTGGGCCATGCTACATGATCAAAGACTTCTGATGTTTCTATGGGCTGAAACTACAATCACCATCGTATATGTACAAAATTGATGCCCTCATCAAGAATTGGGTTCCAAGACTCCTAAAAAAAAGTTCACCGCAAGGTGAACAATCTTTCGACTTTCAGGAGCTCTCAAGAAGCCAACACCAGGGAATCGAAAGAAAAGGATGATGAATCAATGTCTGATGTAGAAGAACCCATGGATCTGATAGATTCTCATCCACATGAGCCTTCCTCTTCTAGGAAGAGGTCTTCATGGCTTAGGGGGATACTTGATGATGCTAAAGGACATGCTGCACCCTGAGGAACCTTCCGTCAAAGTAAGAAACTTAATAGGTATCAAGGATACCTAACCATCATGAGCACGATCATACAAAATGAGCCTTCATCATTCTCAGATGCCGTCAAGAATCAAGTATGGAAGGATGCTATGACCGTAGAATATGAGTCTATTATGGATAATGATGTATGGGAAGTAGTTCCCAGACCCTGGACAAGACAATTGTTACTTCAAAATGGCTTTACAAGATAAAGCATGTAGCAGATGGAAGCACGGAAAAGTATAAGGCTCGTTTTGTTGCTCGAGGTTTCTCCCAAAAGGAAGGTATAGACTATGATGAGATATTTGCACCTGTTGCCAGATATACGACCATCCGCTCGATCATAGCCCTTGCCGCTTCACAAGGATGGAACCTACTTCAGATGGATGTCAAGACTGCGTTCTTGCATGGCTCGATCAAAGAAGAGGTCTATGTGGAGCAACCTAAAGGATTTGAGATTTATGATCGAAAATCTCATGTATACATGTTGAAGAAAGCTCTCTATGGGCTGAAGCAAGCACCCCGAGCATGGTATGAGAGGACCGATAGCTACCTGATGAAGCTGGGATTCACTAGGAGTGAAGCCGATCCTAACCTTTACTTTAAGGTTGAAGATGACAAGCCTCTCATACTGGTATTGTATGTGGATGACCTCTTTCTATCAGGTGCAGACCCTCTCATTCACAAATGTAAGAGGGAGCTAGCCTCTGAATTTGAAATGAAAGACCTAGGACTGATGCACTACTTCCTAGGAATTGAAGTATGGCAGAAGCCAAGGGAAATTTTCCTATCTCAAGGGAAATATGTGGTAAAGATATTGGAAAGATTTGGTATGATGGACTGCAAGCCTGTGACTACCTCGAGGATCTTAACTTTTAGAAGTTATATGGTAGTGATGTCGGACCAGATTTGGGAAATGCCTCTTAGTTTCATAAACTCATTCGCATTGATGTTCTTGGTGAACCTCCGTCCGAACATATTTTTTGCAGTTAGCATTGTGAGCTCATATTTGGTTGAGCCTCACTAGATTGATGCCAGGAATCTTCTGAGATGTCTTCAGGACACATTCTCTCATGGATTAAGATACACTGCCGGAGATGTGAGACTACTTGGATATACTGATGTTGATTGGGCAGGCAGTGTGGTGGACCATAAGAGCACTTCCGAGAGCTGTTTCACCTTGGGATCTGCTTCGATATCCTGGATGAGTAGGAAGCAGAAGTCGGTGGCTTTGAGCACCGCCGAAGCAAGATATATTGTTGCTAGCATAACCTCGTGTGAGGTAGTCTGGTTGTGAAAGCTCTTCAGTGAGCTGTTTGGATTTACATTGGATACCACTGTAATTCTCTATAACAACCAGAGGTGGGATTTGATTATTGAGGAATCCCGTATTCGTCGATTTCTCCAGCAGATAGACATCATCTTGGATATGGTAAGTTGATGAGCAAGGAGGCTCCCTCGCATTAAGATGATGTACAGGTTGATACACCTTGTCAAAGCCCCGAGGAAAGATCTAATCTGTGATTTTCCCAAACGACTTGGAGTCGGTAAGAAACCCTTGTACAAGGGTCCTGCATGTTGCATACATTGAGCTCTGGGAGCTCTGAGGGCTTGTGGCTATTACTAGAGCAACATACGACCACAGGGTGACTCACCCTCCCCTAGTGGTGCACACTGGAACAAGATGATTCGCTCTCTTGTGGGACAAGATGATTTGCTCTCTTGTGGAACAGGATGATTCACTCTCCTGTGTAGCAGGATGATTAGTTCTCCTGTGAGGCCTGGATTGATGTGTTCTCCTGTGAGGCCTGGATTGATGTGTTCTCCATGGCGGCCTGGATTGATGTGGTCTCCATGGCAACTGTAGCAGGATTGACGTGTTCTCCTATGAGGCCTGGATTGATGTGTTCTCCATGGCAATTTTAGCAGGATTGATGTGTTCTCCTGTGAGGACAGGATTGATTAGTTCTCCTGTCGAGGCATCCTACCCATGTAGTCTGGGACTCATGGGAAGTACCTCTCATCTGATCAATGAGCAGGGAAATGAAGTTAGGGACCATAGTAGTACCGATGGACGCATCATTGTAACTACCGTACTCCCTATGCTAGGATGACCTCCATTGATTTGGGATCAATGATACTGGTCTGGGACCAGTGGTAGGAGTTGTACCATACTGTGACGCTGACTTCAGGTCGGTTGAGACTGGTCTGGGATCAGTGGTACATACTCTGAGACTGACTTTGAGTCAGTGGAGGATGATATTGGTCTGGGACCATTGGAGTTGTACTCACTATGACGCTGACTTTGGGTTGGTTGAGACTGGTCTGGGACCAGTGGTACATATTCTGAGACTGACTTTGAGTTAGTATGATACATCCTCGATCATTTCTTCTTCTTCATAATTCAGACAAAAGCAGAGTAGAACAGAACAATGCAAGAGCAAAGCAGAATAGAACAATGCAAGAGCAGAGCAGAACAGAACAAATCAGTACAGATCAGTGCAGGGCAGAACAGGCAAAATAGAGCAGAGCAGGGCAAGGGTCAGGCTATACAAGGCAGTGCATTTGATGGATGAATAGTAACGACCGATAGACAGATTGGAGATGAAGTTCTCCATGGTTGAGAGGGAGTGTTAAAATTGGCAACCAGGGCAAAACTTCATGTGGGTCATCTTATTCATGGCTAATAATATTTTTATTAGATTCCTCTCGTCGAGAGGTGTAGGATTGATATAAAGATCATCCAATTCCGATAAGTATTCATGGAGATATGAATTTATTTTGATTATGGAATTATTATCAAGCCGACCTACAACTCATGTAGGCTCAAAAGCCCAACAGTCGCATCTATTCACCCACCAACGTTGTGTATAAATATAAGAGGAATTTTCCTCATTTGGACTCACTCATCTCATCACATCTCTCTCTCTCTACTGCGCAGATATGAGTCTCTTCTCTACTGTGCTGAAATGGGTCTCTCTCTCTCTCTCATGTGAAGCCAGACGCTGTTGAAACTGAAGCTGCAACTGCAGAAGAAAAGATTGACTTGCGTGGCCTAGAAGATCTCCTCTTTGGAACTGCGTTGTAGGTTCATCTGAACCTCCTTTGAAATCCGCAACTTTTGGTGGTGGAATGAAGTCAATCCGATGAACGGTTTGTAAGATATCGACTGCCCTAGTTTGAAGCCGGAAACTGTTGAAACTGAAGCTGCAACTGCAGAAGTAAAGATTGACTTGCATGGCCTAGAATATCTCCTCTTTGGAACTGCGTTGTAGGTACATATGAACCTCCTTTGAAAGACACAACTTTTGGTGGTGGAATGAAGTCAATCCGACGAACGGTTTGCAAGATATCGACTGCCCTAGTTTGAAGCCGGAAACTGTTGAAATTGAAGCTGCAACTGCAGAAGTAAAGATTGACCTGCGTGGCCTAGAAGATATCCTCTTTGGAACTACACCATAGGTTCATCTGAACCTCCTTTGAAAGCCACAACTTTTGGTGGTGGAATGAAGTCAATCCGATGAACGATTTGCAAGATATCGACTGCCCTAGTTTGAAGCCGGAAACTGCTGAAACTGAAGCTACGACTACAGAAGTAAAGATTGACTTGTGTGGCCTAGAAGATCTCCTCATATGAACTGTGTTGTAGGTTCATCTGAACCTCCTCTGGAAGCTGAAACTTTTGGTGGTGGAATGAAGTCAATCCGACTGTCGATTTGTGAGATATGGTATGCCCTAATTTGATAATGAAGCCACAAATGCTGATGCTACTGATCTAGGGTTTGCTACTGCTGATATGAATCAGATTTATTGCACTATTTCTCTCTGCTGAATTGTTGAAGATAAAAGAATATTTGATCAAAGGGTTTCCCCACACATTGTGGGGTTTGTCCCTGGCTAGACGCCACATCTTATGTCTCTTGTCTTGGCTTGTTTTCTGTCGATCGTTTAATGTTCTATCTGCACTTTACTTTATGTACATGTGATTGCTAATTAGTAGAATATAATAAGAAAAATAAGTAAACTGTTATCAGCATAGAACATACCATAACTTAACACCCATGGTGGAAAACAATCTGAAGAGTTTTGAATACTTCAAGGTAGACATGCACAACATCTACATCAGGGTGCAAAAGGAACCGGCACAGCAGTGGACAAAGCTCTCATTCATAGCCACTAACAATGCGATATTTACGGTGTTAGAGACATGACCTCTTGAGTGGCGTACCCTGAATTTGGAAGAGTTTGAGAAGACAGCAGCATAGAAAATGAAGGATGATGCCAAGCTGCGTGTCACACAACTGGCCGAGAGAAGGCAGAACAAAAACGTGGCAGTCGAGGTAAGGGCAGTCAGCGAGGTGGCACAAGAAACCACAGAGTAGAAGAAAGCTGCAAAAGTAGCAGCAGTAGCACATATAGTAGAGGTTGCAATAGTGCAGGTAGAGGAGGGCCAAGCAGCATCCGTAGGATAGGGGCCAGAGGACACATAAATTGTGGAAGAGAGTGCAGACCCAGGAACCGCCTCTACAAAACTCAAATGACCGCACATCACAGAAAGGTCGGGTCCATGAAAGAAGGTCAAGGCCTCGAAGCTGGCCATCGACTCAATCACCCTAACTAAAGGTGATTTTGATGACATCGACGAGATGATTCGCAATGTCACCAGTGAAGCGCTCCAAGAATTTATGACGAAGCAGCAGACTATGTTGGGTGCCCTAAGGGTGCAACTGTAGGAGTTATAGGTGCAACCCTCACAGGAAGGTACCTTGTCTACCCACGTCGCAATAGGCATGACGACAATAGAACAGATGATACGCACGAAGATGGAAAATACAATAGTATTGCCAGATGGAGCGCTAGTCTTGGAGAACATGATGGATCGGGTGATGCTCAATACAATGAAAGGCATTGGCCTTAATTTGGTTGCCCTTCCCCGCGACACACTTTTCAGTTGCAAGATGGGATAACAACAAAACTCTGTGCCAGAGAGAGCCGTGCGATCTAGGTTTTGAGCGAGCAGAAGATTAATATAGAACAGTTTAGCTTGCAGTGTGACGAGTTGGTGTCGCAGAACCAACAATTGGTGTAGACAGTTGATGACACTTGCCGGCGTGTCCCAAAGCTATCCATTGCAGTAGATCTAACGACAGAAGTGCAGATCCACTGTTTGGCAAGTGGAGTCCGCAACACACAAGAGGAAACAACAAGAGTGTTTCTGGAGTTGAATCTCCAAATTGTTGAGCTGCGGTTGAAGGTGCAGCTGTCCACTCCCCCAAAGGTCAGAGAGTAGTGTGCCAATGCTATTGCAGTAGGGATGGAAGAGATTGGAGGTGTAGTCCGCAACTGTACCAACATATTGGAGCAAGTGCTTGAGGTCCTCACTACGTTGAAGGAGGACCTGAACATCCAGCAGCTCGAGACTGAGGCACGCAAACTCTAGCAACAATATGATAGCATTAGAGGGACTGCACAAACAGTAGTACTTACTCATCTACTTGCAAGGATGTAGCAAGCCAAGACATTAAAAAAGTAGGTGGACGCGGTGCACCACAAGGAACCAGTTCTAAAAGCATGCATCTAGCCATGGATTGATAAAGCCTTCAAAATCACAAGGATATTGAAGGAAATCTCATGCAGATTCAAGGGATGCATGCACACATGTAGCACAACATGCCAGAAATAGAGGGTTCAGAAGAAAGAATGCAACAGGTTCAGCAAGCGGCAGCTCTATGCGTTGCCGACATCCAGACTGTTCAGGGCCACTTGGAGGGACTCCACGCCAAGATTTCCGCGCCAATAGAGTGACTCGAGGGTGAGTCATGATGTTTGTGTTGGGGGCGTGTTGGGCATGGAATCCCCCCACAACATGTTTTGGGGCTTAGAGCCAAAGTTTTGAGTAATATTATTGTAAAGACTCCGCGAATTACGGGCGTGGAGCGCAAATTGTATGTTAGAGTCATAGTGTTTTCTACCCTAAGTTTTCAATGTAGTGTCGGCCTACCCATGGTCCGAAAACCATGGGATTGTATAAATAGAGTGAGGCTCTAAGTTGTGATGTAGCAAGTAGAAAGTAGCCAACGGATGGAGTCCAGAAGATAACGAGCATATAGTAGGAGTCTAAGTGCTTTGGGTCATAGTAGTTGGAAGAGGCTCTACAGCTGAGTGTGCAGAGGCTCTGCATCTGAGCACGCAGATCCCTGGAGCTGAGTGCATAGGGAAAATTCAAGTCTCTAATAGAGGAAGAAGAAGAATAAAGAGAAGTTTGATTCCAAATCTTGCGTATCTATTTTGAGTTATTACATGGTTGATATCTTCTGCAATTATATTGTTTTATTTGCTGTGTGTACTTGTATGAATGGTGAGTATTGTTAAGTATAACTAAAATCAACTAATATCGGGTTTTTTAGCTTATTGGGCCCTGACCCAGGTTCAGAAGAGTTATTAGCCAAACAAATCCCGCAGCTATTGGCCCTTTCAGCAACAGCCCGCAGAGCGCGGACTGAGGTCTCACCTCAGGTAGTAGGGGAAGGTGAGGGAAATAGGTTTCTGCACCCTTGGGATGTCTTGATGTGGTCTGGAGGGATCGCGAACCATTCTGTAGCCTTGTGCTACTCTGGACTATTATCAGGCTTCCACGAGTGTACTTTCTTATTAATGAAATTATGATAGCTCTAATATTTTTGTTTTAGTCTTTAAGCAAACATTTAACAGTAAAACCCAGTGTGCACGATCATAACCAACAATATAAATTCACATAATAGATGCAAAAACCAGATTACAGTGGATCAACAATATTTCAAAAACAACTTATCTTTATTAATAATTTCCTTTCAGTACAACCTTCCTTCTACCCTGCACACACAGCTACAGGGATTCGCGAACACAGTTGCGGACTCTATCAAGCCTCCGCGCACACAACTTTAGAGCCTCTATCTACCCACTGACACCCTTGACTTGAACTTATAGACGCAGAACTCTGATTTCTTTCACCAACCCATAATACATCAGATCGAATCCAGAACAAAAATTGCCTTCTACTCTTAGAGCCTTGCTCTATTTATACATTCCCATGGTCCACGTACCATGGGCAGACTGACTTACTTTTTATTATTCTATATTATTTTTGCATGAACAACCCCTTGACTTGACCTATTACAATTTGCGTTCCATACATGTCGGAGATTTACAATATTATTTTCCTAGCTTTTAGGCTTTAAGCCCCAAAACTGTTACGTGGGGCCTTAGCTACCCAACAAGCCCCCAACACAATCATCATGACTCATCCCGGGTCACTTTTTGGTGCAGCGATACGTGCTACCTAGGCTTCACTTTCCACCATCCTTGTGAGTGACATACTTCATGTTGTTGCTCCCTCTTTGTCTCCTGCAACTCTTCTACTAGCTCCTGCTCCATTGCCTTCACTAATTTGCGCAATCGATGATGATCATTCTACTCTGCTAAGTTAACACAGAGCACCCCTCATAGGATTTTAGCTCTAGCTGGGGTGCCATGTATGGGAATTCTTTATGCAAATGCAATAGATCTCCAATTTCCAATCGCCTCTACGCACTGTCTTCTGTAGCCTGTGTTGCAATTTTGCAAGATAATTACTGCTATCCAAGAGATCCCAATCTTCAAGGCGTGTACGAGATGAACTATTAACTGTAATTCCACCATTTGGCTCCTTATTTATAGGCTTTCCCTTATCTTTGATGGTTCGTCGGCCAACCCATGGGTTAGGCAGTGACATCCGGACCAGTTCTGCTTCATGTCTAAGAATTTCTAGCACATCCCCTACTGTTGGTGCTGAACTTTGTACGATGCCCGTAGTCATCAACACCATACGATTTAGAAAGTTCTGCATCTCCACTAGCCATATCACAACACTCGGGCTTACTCCTTGAGTGTAAATAATGGACAGTTCCATAGCAGCGGGAAGGCATAATAGCTCACTTTTCTCAGAAGTGCAGCTTGCTCAGCAGATGCCCCCCAATGATTTATAAGAGTTTAAAAATTCAAATTCCATGGTTCCCTCCTTTTCTAGTGCCATAACGTTAAGCCTGCAACAAATCGTTCCAAATCTTGCTCATACCCCATCTCTTAATTGCCCGCCACCTGCTCCCTTTTTCCATAACTCAGATATCTTGTCATGAATAGTGTCAGCAACGGTCACCTCTCTGCTTGTGGATGCGACAGCGCAACCCCTTCTACGCACCTGCGACACTTGTGACATACCAATTCTACGCGCCTTCTTATTGTTGCACAGCTCCCACACAGACTTCTTTAACATTCTGTGCTCTCTTTCAACTGCCTAGAGAGGTGAGACTCTCTGTCGGTCGGTTAGTCATGCGGTCGGCCCACTCGTGTAGAGCTTTAGGCGACTGCCATTTACTCTACCTAGGAAAGGTTCTCCATTCAGCTTGACCAGCTGGACCGCGTCTCCATCTGTGACTTCTTTGACTACATAAGGTCTTAGCCAATGCATTCGGAGTTTGCAGGGAATTTTTTGAACTTGGTGTCGTATAGTAAGACCAAAACATTTTCATTGAATCTGTGCATATTGATATGGTGATCATGACAAGCTTTTTCCCGCTACTTCTGTACCTGCTGATGGAATCCTACCAGAAACCGTTCCTCCTTCCAAAGCCACGTGGTCTGCCATGCTTGTCATTGCTGCTATGCGCAAACTGGGTACAATGTATTCCAATGCCATGACGGCTTCTTTTCCATAGACTAATCTGAAAGGCGTCTGACCCATCAACTTCTTACATGTTATTCGATATGCCCATAGCATGGTAGGTATGCACAAATTCCAATAATTATGCTATGCATTACATACCTTTTTCAACGTAGTCTCCAAAATTTTGTTAAATGCTTCAATGGTCCCATTTGCCATGGGATGATACAGTGTACTCTATTGATGGTATATTTGAAATTCCTCAGTGAGCACACTGATAGTCTCATTTAGGAATGTGTTCCAAGGTCGCTCATTAGAATTTTGGGACATGCAAATCATGTTAACACATTCTCAAATAGGAATTTCACTGTTGTAGTGGTCGTGCAATCTTTAATTGGCTATGCTTCTACCCATTGGGTCAAGTATTCTATTGTGATGATGATATAGCTCACCTCCATCTTTCCTGGAGGTGTGATAGGTCCTATAAAGTCAATTGCCCATTTCTCGAATGGTTGCAATGTCATCTATGGCTTGAGTGGCATCTCATCCCTCCGTAATGGTTTCCCTGTCCGTTGGCATATGTCGCAGGCCTGACAGTATGCTTTTGAGTCTTGATGTAGGGTTGGCCACCAGAGCCCTACGTGAATAATATTTTGTGCTGTAGTGCACCCTATGTAATGTCCTCCTGCAACCCCCCCATGCGCTTCGGCAAGGATCTTTCCTTTCTCGAATTACAGTACATATTTGCGTAATATTTCATCATTGCCCATTTTGTAGAGGTGTCGTACAATAACAGTAAAGTCTACCGTGCTTGTCACCTGTTCCTTCTTCTGCTACACCGAATAACCCTGTGGCATGGTTCTTGTGGTTAAGAAGTGGATTATGTCCTCAAAGTGGCCATCTGTGACGCACACAAAATAGAGTTGTGCATTCGGTAGTCCCTCATCTAGATTTGTGGGTTCTTCACCATTCTCAATTCAGGACAGGTGGTCTGGGCCCGTGTTTAGATGCCTCTACTTTATGATGCCTTCAAAATCATATTCCTTAAACAATAACAACCATCTGCAAATGTGCCCCCCCAACACAGGCTTATTCACTAGGTATTTTAGTGCAGAGTGGTCAGTATACATCTTAAAGTGTCCTCCGAGTAGGTAGTGGCGGTATTTATGGAGTGCATATACCATTGCCAATCCCTCACGCTTAGTAGTGGAGTAGTTCTTCTCATCTTCGGACAATCGTCGACTTTCGAATGCGATCGGGTGATCAATTCCCTCCATGCCTTCCTGTGTGAGTACCGTGCACAACGCGATGCATGTTGCATCAACGTGCACATGAAACTCGATGTCCCATTTTGGAAAGACCAGTATGGGAGCTGATGCCATCTTTTCCTTGAGTGTCTCCAGAATTTGTTTCATTCGTCATTCCAACAATAAGTAGCATCCTTTTTCAACAATTGTTCCATGGGTGTCATGATCTGTACGTATCTTTTTATGAACTTCTGATAATAACCAGTGTGTCCCAGCATGGCACTCAGTTGTTTAACACTTTGTGAAGCTTGCAGATTGAGTATGACAACAATCTTCGCTAGATCCACCATCAGACCTTGCTTACAGACCACGTGGCCAAGAAAGTTCTTGAAAGGGACAAGGAAAGTACACTTCTTTAGATTCAGCGTAATTTGGTGTCATCGGAAAGTATCGAACATTAGCCATAAACTCGCGACATGTTTCTTGACTAACCCAAAAACAGTCTTGTCATCAAGAAATACTTTCAAGAACTTATGTATAAATTCCTTGAATGGAGCTACCATGATGCCCAATAATATCACCAGCGTGTTCTTCAGTCCAAATGGCATCACCGTGTACTGAAAGCAACCCCATTCGGTGGTGAAAGTTGTTTTACTCCTGTCCTCTGGCACGATCTTGAGCTGGTGGTACCTCAAGAAACCATCTGTGAATGAGTAGGCTTCCTATCCACCCACATTTTCAAGTACCTCGTCTATAAATGGCGTTGGAAATGGATCGTTAACACATGCATCATTGAGCTTCCTGAGATCCACGTAGCTGCGAATTTCTCCTTTCTGTTTTTTCTCCTGCACAACCATAGGACTTACCTAGTCAGACTCCTCCACTGGTTCAATAACTCTTGTGGCAAGAATTTTTTCCAATCCTTCACGGACCTTTGCTTTATAGTTCAGATTCAATCGATAAGGTTGCTGCTTGACAGGCTTCGCATCCAGCTTCAGGGTTATCTTCATCATTCCCAAGTCGCCGAGGATCCCTTTTAACTCCATGATTATAGTTAGGAATAAATCTCAATAGTCACGAAGTAATTCGATGACCTGTTCCACCAGTGCATTGTCCCAATAGTCACCAAGTGTTGCATACTTCGGTTCCTCCTCCGTACTAATGTTTACTTGTTTTGTTTTTAGCAGTGCAGTGATGTCGGCAACCTCAATTATTGGTCCGCGCACCTTGCGACTCCCCTCTATTTCTAGGATATTGATGTTCCTTGGATTGTCCTCATCATCTTCGACCTATACATTGTAACATTCAAGGGCTTGGCTCAACTGGTGTGACTAGACTGGCTGGACTATTTCTTCTGGTTCCACTGGTACTTTGAAAATAGCGGCCTTTGCTAGTTGCAACATGTCGTCAATAGTATCCATCCATTGGTCCTCAAATAAGAATGTTAATAAAAACCCTTCACGCAAGATATCCCATTTTCCTGTACCATGGTGGAGCTCTATCTCAGTGTACCAGTTCCTTGGGATGACATCGAGGGAATGATAAAACAAGTGTACCCACTCCGGTTGAGGCTCTTCTCCAGAGGCTTGGACCCATTTGGTAAGGTGCATGCGCGGGTCGTAACGTCCATCATATTTCTCAGTTATTCATAATTCTGACTTCCCAAATCTTATCTGCATCATGTGCCTGCAGCCGCACCTCTTCGAAGGTCCCTTCATGTGTTCCCCACCACTGCGCAGGTGTTGTGCGCAATTCCCATCCTAATGCATCAAACTGCTAGTGTTTTGGTACCACTGATCCAAATTGGATCCATGAAAATTATCAAGTACTATGACTGTATCAAATCAGGACAGACTTAAAAAAATTATGAACAAAGAGCTATCAAGAAAACCTCTAGATAGTGGTAGTTTGTAGCCAGCAAGGAAGGACGATGACCATGGTCAAAGCACACTGACCGAGGCCCATGGATACTGTGTAGGATGCAAACTAGCAGTTAGGAAGTCTGGATCAAAAAACGGAGGTCGTTTATCGTTGGGAAAAACCCATCGAGAAGGAAAAGCCCTGAGCACTCAGTCGCATGGGAAGCCGAGAAACCATAGGGAAAGCGCTAAAGCAAAAGGCGGGTCTCGCACTCCAAAAACCAACAGAATATTGGAGGCATTTTGGGTGGTAAGTGGATTTGGAAAAGAACGAGCAATTCCATACATTACACGATGCGTGTCCAGTGGATGAGTGAGAAAACCACCCCTCATCACAGGCTAATGGTCGAGCAAGTCAACCGTGCGATAAGAGTGAACATCGTAGGATCTGGGGACTCTATATTTGATGGCGGATATTGCACCCAATGGGAAACCGGATTTGACGGGGGAAATAAGCCATGACGTATAAAAGTCTGAAGTCTGATTGACTGCTCAGTTGGCAGATGAATCATTACACAACGTAACTAAAATACCGAACCGTTTGAGGGAGAGCTGGCACAGTTCATGAGAGGAGAAGTGGCCACTTCCCTGTGAGACATTACACAGTGGTGATGATGCAGAGGTAGGGAATTCCAAGCAAACAGCAACAGGAAAACCGAAGATATGGAAGAGGAAGCAAACAATCAAGGTTGTATTGGCTTTAAGCCATGAATAGAACAAAGAGCAAGAAAACACTGTAAGAAAGAAGGAGACAATGAGACAAAGAGACAGAATAGAGAACAAGAAAGAAGCAGAAGACAGAGAGCCGAGCTGACCTGCAGAGTAAGGTAGCATTGCGCAGACAGAAGGCTTGAGAGGTTCAAGCAATCCCTGAGAGTATATCTATCAGGAATTGATTACTAGATTTGACTCATCCCATTCAGACTAGTTGAGGTTGAGACTTGGTAAGGAAGAGTCTGTGCGCTCTAGTGGCTTGGGGAATCCAAGGACCATCCTACTAAGCATTATCTGTTTCAGGAGACTCAAGTTGAGATCCTCATTGTAAAAACTCTGCTTTAAAGACATAAGAAAAGAAGGCTACCATTGAAAGCTAGACAAGAGATGTAGCCCTGGAGGATAGGGTGAACTCATTAATTTGTTGTGTTCTTGTATTTGCTTACTGTGTTTCTATTACTATTTTCCATTTTCCAGTGTCTGTGTATTTTGCAATTTGATCAATCCGTTTCCTAAGATAACATAGACACACACCAACACATGAGTTTGTAATACCTTCATTCATTAGTTATTTAATTGAGATCATTCATGAGTTATTTTCAGATCAGGTGGTATTAGAGCCTTAGGCTGTTAAGGTTAGACAAGCTTGTGTTGGATTTCACTGTTGAATGCTAACTAGATCAAACCTCAAATTAGGAGAAGGATAGTTGGTCAAAACTAATCCTGAAATTAGGAGAGTCTATCCTCAAAAGACAATGTCAGAGGAAGGTTCTATGGGTCCAGACCCTCAATTCATAGATATTTTCCTAGCCATAACGTTCATGGTAGAGAAAATGTATAGGGATTTTAGAAAACATAAGGATGAAGATTCATCAGGCTCTAAACAAGACATAGGAGAAGATGAGTCTCACTTCCATGACCACCCAAAAGGAAAAGGGAAAGAGGAAAGCTTTCTCACACCTCCTAATAGTCCCGAACATAAAAATAAGGCATCCTTGATTAAACTAGATGTAAAATTTGATTTACCTATATATGATGGAGAGTTGAATGCAGAAAAGTTGGACAATTGGATTAGACAAATTGATGTTTATTGCAGTGCAAAGTATCAAATCAGACAAGAGCAAGATTCAACTGGTAAGCCTACGCCTTGGAGGCACTGCCTTGGTTTGGTGGAAAGGTAGGACCCAACATGACATGAAAAGACATGGTAAGACTATCTCCGTCTGGAGTGAATTTGTTGCTGCAATCAAAAAACAGTTCTATCCATTGGCCTGCATGCAGCAAGCCATGATGAGCTGGCAAACACTTCGACAATTGAAAGAGAAAAGTGTATAAGGATACACTCAAGAATTTAGAAAGAGAGCACTAATTCTAGGAATCTCATTAGACTCACCTAAGACTCTGTTGAAGTACATCAGTGATCTACACAGCTACATGAGGCACACTATCCTCATGTTTAATCCTACTAGTATAGATGAGGTATCTGTACAAGCTACTCATCTAGAAGCTAGAGGAAATAATGGAAGTCTAGAAGTTGGGGGATCATCCCAACCCACTACAAGCAAGAATAAGGAGAAAAGAAAGCAAAAATGGAAAGCAAGGAAGGCTAAGACTTTACAAAAGAGCAAGTCTTCATGCACTCACTATAAAAAGGATGGGCATGATGATGAGCATTGTTGGATTCTGCATCTAGAGCTGAGACCTAAGAAGTTCGAGGGCAAGAAGAAGAAGACTACTGCAGCTATTCAGAAAGATTTTGGGTAAGACTCAGGAGATGAAACAACTATTGCAGCCACAGGTATAAGAGGTAAGAATTCTGAAGCGTCTACTAGTAATTCTGCACAATCTACTATTGATGAAGAAAATGAGAGAAAAAGGCATGAGCTTTTCCATATTCGAGCTATTTCCAAACATCAAAAGATTGATACTTTGTTTGATAGTGGCTCACAAGTAAATTTAATTTCTGAAGAAATTGTAAAGAAGTTGGGATTAGTAACTACACCTCATAAGAAATAATACCCATTAGGATGGTTGAATGATAAAGCACAACTACAGGTGACTAGACAATGCAAACTCAAGTTTTCTTTGGGGTCAACATTTGTAGATGAGGTTGAGTTAGACATAATTCCCTTGGATATATGTGGAATTGTCTTAGGAAGTCCTTACTTGTATGACCAAAAAGCTATTTTCTATAGAGCTGAGAAAAAGTATCTATTTTTCAAAGATGGAATCGAATACTTTGTAAGATCTCATAAGCTCAAGAATAAATATACTCTCATAAACTCATGGAAGATGAAACGAATGATAAATTCATGCAAACAATTCTTACTAATGGTTGTAAAGGAAAAGAAACCTAATAAAACCAATGTGTTTGAGGGCTGTAATGCTAAACAGCAAGCTGATTTAGAAAAGGTTGTTTCAGAGTATGATATCTTGTTTCAAGAACCTAAAGGTATACCACCCAAAAAGGAAATAGTGCATGATATTATTTTGCAGCAAGATGCTCCATTGCCTAACATTGGAATGTACAGGTTTTCTGCTTTAGAGAACGCAGAAATCAAGAAGCAGGTGTAGGATTTGCTTGAGAAAGGGTTCATCAGACCTAGCACATCACCATGTGGGTCACCAATCGTCTTGGTGAGAAAGAAATATGGCTTGTGGAGAATGTGCATTGATTATCGAGTACTGAATAAGATAACAATAAAAAATCGTTATCCCCTTCCTTGCATAGATGATCTGTTAGATCAATTGAAAGAAGTTGTTTATTTCTCCAAGTTAGACTTGCATAGTGGATACCATCGGGTCAGAGTTGTAGAACAAGATGCATGGAAGACTGTTTTCAAAACAAAGCAGGGATTGTATGAATGGCTGGTTATGCCTTTTGGCTTAACTAATGCTCCTGCTACTTTCATGAGATTAATGAATGATGTACTCAGACCTTTTCTTGATGATTTTGTTATTGTGTATCTGGATGACATTCTGATATTTAGCAAAACATGGGAAGGACACTTAATGCATGCTAAGAAGACACTAGATTTTTTGAAAAGAGAAAAGCTTTATGTTAAACTCTCAAAATGTGAATTTGGCAAAATATATTTGAATTATTTGGGCCATATAGTAGGGGGTGGTGAACTGAAGATAGATCCCTCTAAGGTCGCAGTCATTTTAAACTAGCCTAAACCCAAATCTGCTACAGAAGTTAGGAGCTTTTTAGGAGTAGCACAATATTGGAGAAAGTTCATTTCTAAATTTTCCTTAATTGCAGCTCCCTTGCATGCTTTAACAGGATTGAACAAGGTGTTTCAGTGGGGAGGCAAACATCAGAAAGCCTTCGACACCTTGAAAGAAAAGATTAGTACAACACCTGTACTAGCACTGCCTGATCTTCAAAGACCATTTGAGATCCAAACGGATGCCAGTGACTATGCCATGGGAGCAGCGTTGACACAACATGGTAAACCCATATGTTATCATTCTGAGACATCTAATTCTGCAGTAGTTAACTATCCTACATATGATAAAGAATTGTATGCATTAGTACAGAGTGTGAAAAAGTGGAAACATTACTTAATGGGCAAAGAGACAGTAATACATACTGATCATCAACCACTTCAATATCTACACTCCCAAACTAAGTTGCAACAATCAAGACACTATAGATGGATGGGTTTTCTACAACAATTTCATTTAGTCATCAGATATAACAAGGGCATACACAATAAAGTAGCAGATATGCTATCTAGACCCATTATAAATGCATCTACTATACTTAAGCATAATTCTGTGTTACATGAGAGTTACATTGAACAATATGCTCAAGATATAGACTTTAAAGATGTATATGCAACTTTAAGTCAAGGAAAGTGAGTAGAAGAATTGGATTATCATGTAAAAGATTGACTCTTATACCATTGTGGGAAGTTATGCATTCCACAAACTGAAAGAGTAGAGATAATTTGAGAAGCACAGACTTCTCTAATATCAGGTCACTTTGGAGTAAGTAAAACAGTTTCACAGCTCCAAAGATTTTGTTATTGGCCAAAAATGAATGAGAGAGTTTCTAGATATGTAAGAGGGTGTACTATGTGTGCAAAACGCAAGCCCAAAAATAGAAAACTAGGCTTGTACACTCCATTACTAGTTCCTTCACCCTTGGGAATGTGTTTCCATGGATTTTGTTGGAGGAATGCCTAAATCTAGGAAAGGTCATGATTATCTATATGTTGTTGTGGATAGGCTTAGCAAAATGTGTATTTTGATACCTTGTAATAAGCAGATTAGAGATGAACAAACTGCAAAACTATTCTTTCAACATGTATGCGTTCATTTTGGATTACTCACTTCCATTGTATTTGATCAAGATACCCAATTTGTGGGGAAGTTTTGGTCAAGTCTGTGGGAACTGATGAACACCAAACTGAAGAAAAACACAACTTTTCATCCACAAACTAATGGCCAGATAGAAGTAGTTAACAGGACAGTGATCTAGTTACTCAAGGGATATTGTAGCAAGCATCCTAAGCTTTGGGATGAACATTTATGTTATGTGCAGCATACTTACAACAGAGCAAAACTTTCTTCTACATAGAGATCTCCTTTTGAGACCTGTTTTGGTTTCAAGGATGCAAGGTGAAGGTAAAAAGCTAAAACCTATCAGGTATGGACCTTTCAGGATACTTGAGAAGATTGGTGAGAATGCTTTTCGCCTTGATCTACCAGCTTACATGCACATCTACTAAGTCGTAAATGTAGATTGCTTGAGATTATTTGAACCTTCACTAATTGAAGATCCCGAAGAGCAGAGTCAATTTCCTTCTATTGATGACTTGCTACCTGAATATCTTAATGAATTGTAGGAAGACACAGTGCTAGACAAGAAGGTGAGAATGACACATAGGGGAGGCATTGAGTATCTCAGAGTTGGGCTCAAGGGTTCAAAGCCGAGCAGTGCAATGTGGATAGAGATTGGACAAGTGAGACAATTGTACCCTCACTTAGTCGATGTTTGAAAATAAAATTTTGGTGGTCCAAAAGCTTTTTCAGTGGGAATGCCATGATTCGAATTGGATCCATGAAAATTATCAAGTGCTATGACTATATCAAATCAGGACAGGCTTCTAAAACTTGCGAACAAAGAGCTATCAGGAAGACCTATGGACTGTGGTAGTTTGTAGCCAGCAAGGAAGGACAAGGACCTTGGTCAAAGCGTGCTGACCGAGGCCAATGGAGACCATGCAGGACACAACTCCTTATTAATTTGTTGTGTTCTTGTATTTGCTTACTATGTTTCTCTTACTATTTTACATTTTCTAGTGTCTGTGTATTTTGCAATCTGATCGATTTGTTGCCTAAGGTAACATAGACACACACCAACACATGAGTTTGTAATACCATCATTCATTAATTATTTAACTGAGATCACCCACAAGTGATTTTCAGATCAACTGCGCACTCAAACTTGGTCAGGAATTCATCTACCTCAGGAAATCCATTGTACATCGGCAATTCTCGATTCTAAGCTTTTATGCAACACAACGACTTTGTCACCATATTATAGTTTAACGTGGTGACTTCGTTCAACCAGTTATGCCATCTTTTGTCTTCTTTGAATCTAAAATGCAGACCTTAGTGCACTCCCACGGTACTCTTTCTTTTGCGGTCGGATTGACCCAATCCTGATCCCGTGCCATTATCTTGTAGATATGATCCAAATCTTCATCAATTTCCTTGTCGTGGACCAGTTCAGTGTAGCACACTCCTTCAGTCGGGTCTAATGGAACAATTATGCTGAGGGACCCCTTCTCGAATATCATCCTCTGGTTCTTTATATTTATGACTCCATTCATATATGTAGCCCAATCTATCCCTAATAATGCGGTGTATGGATTAATATTATCAACAATTTCTATTACTTCAAAGTTTGTCTGCATGATGACGCCTTCAATATCCACCGTCACCCCTCACAGTTTTCCCATCGGTAAGATATTTTGCTGATTAGCCATTTGGAGTTGAATAGGAGACCATTGTAGTGTGGGCCTACCCATGCGTTCCCACATCTGCTTAGGCAACACATTTGCATCTGAATCCAAATCCAGAATGACCTGATCCATCTCGTACTCATCGATTTGCACCGTCATTCGCATCTCCCGCCCAGTATGTAGAGTACGTTTTCCTAGTTTCCAGATGATGCACAGGGCCCCTGTTCCTGTGCACCTTGTGATCAGCCCTTGCAACCCCTTATATGCTCTATTGTCTCATAGCAACTTCATACATGTCTCTAAAAAGGTAGTAGGCATAGAGGGGTCCATTCCTGCCTCAGTTGGATCCCTGCTACCTAGAGTAAAGACCTTTGTGAAGCTCTCCTGAGCTTCCTTAGATGTCTCCTTGCCCTGCTCGAATTCATGCTGGTTTGAAGGGGTTTTGCGAACCTCGGGGCCTACCTCAACTAATTTCCCCTTATATTCCCCGTTAGTTGTGCCCTCAACACCATGTTTATACTGGGGTCCTCTTCGCATGGTTCAACCCTCATCATTTGGACATTCTGCATTGTTGTGGGTTGTGCTGCCCTTTTCTCATGTATTTGTGCTATCAGTGTGGGGCAATCTATCATTTCATGATCAAACTACTCGCAGTAGGGGCACGATATTCTGGTCAGGTTGGTACAATCACGCACATAGTGCCCTGGTCCTCCATAGTTGTAATAGATCAGTTGCCCATGACCCTTTCCTGGCTCCATTCCTCCCCGTCCTCATCCTCGTCCCTGGAAACCACTGCGTGCTATCGCCACAATTAGATCCTGACCTCGCACTTCAGTCTACATCCTGTAGGCAGATGATCGGTCCATCAATAATTCATAACTATGGTAATCGTGTTCCTTGTGCCCCACCGATCTGCAAAAATTCTAGAATAGCTGCTGGGGGGTCTACGTAAATTTTTGCAGTAGGTGACAATTGTCCATGTTGTGCTTTCCTCCTACTTGATATATTGCACACCAGAGTGAGGGTGCCACACTTGGCCCTGCCTGTGTCTTTGGTTGCAACGCTGTTGGTCCCCTCGTTGCCATATAGGTTACGAAGGTCGAACAGTGATCTTTATTGTGCCCCTGGCTTCTACATTTAAGGCACCATACCTCCTCCCGCGCTTCTGTACGGGTCGCCTTCTCTTGTTTTAAGCTCTGCATTTCTAAGCATAGGTTTTGTATTTGTGCGTGGATTTACTGAACTCCCAACCCTGGATCCTGTATTGGAGTTTCGTGCAACCTCATTACTGTCTCTAATGCTTCATCTTGGGTTGAGATCTTTTGTTGTGATAGTGCCATTCTCAGATGCGGTGTCAAAGATGCCACGAACCACGTGCAGTGTTGTGCATCTGTCAGTGTCATGTTAGCTTCTCAGATCGTACTTTTTAGCCTCTGATCCAAGTCATAAGGGGTTTCTCCTGGCAGCATCATGATTTCCTTAAACCTAATGATCGACTGCGTCTCTGATTTCGGATGACTAAATTCCTTCTTCAATGCCTCCCGGATTTCTGCTATTCCCGCATTTGGTTGATCACTCGAATATTTTATGTACCACGTCAACGAGTGGTCCTGTAATGTGCTAACCAGGGTAGCCTTTTTGATGTGATCATCTATAACTCCGTGCGCTTCCCATACTTCTCTTACTACAAACAAATTTTTTTTTGGATCTTCGATTCTTGCTCCCTTGAATACTGGTACTTGATCACACTCATCATGTCTAACCTCTTCTTCTGCACGCAGGGATACTAGGGCCCGCTTATGACCTTGTACCGCTTCTGACCCAACTACTCCTCAATTTCTTTCTCTGTAGGTTTTCAGACTTCTGACATCAGACATCCCTCAAGTAGATCCCAGTTCCGGCAATGGAACCATTTGTTGGCTTATTGGGCCCTGACCAAGGTTCAGAAGAGTTATTAGCCAAACAGTTGTCACAGCTGCTGGCCCTTTCAGCAACAACCCTTGGAGTGCGGACTGAGGTCTCACCCGAGGTAGTAGGGGAAGGTGCTGGAACCAGGTTTCCGCACCCATGGGATGTCTTGATGTGGTCTGGAGGGGTCGCGAACTGTTCTATAGCCTTGCGCTACTCTGGAATATTATCGGGATTCTGCAAGTCTACTTTCTTATTAATGAAATTATGATAGATCTAATATTTTTGTTATAGTCTTTAAGCAAACATTTAACAGTAAAACCCAGTGCGTGTGATCATAACCAACAATATAAATTCACATAACAAATGCAAAAACCAGAGTACAATAGATCAACGATATTTCAAAAACAAGTTATCCTTATTAATAATTTCCTTTCAATACAACCTTCCTTCTGCCCTGTGCACACAGCTGCAGGGATCCATGCACACAGCTGCGCACTCTATCAGGCCTCTGTGCACATAGCTACAGAGCCTATATCTACCCACTGACACCCTTGACTCGAACTTACAGACACGGAACTCTGATTTCTTTCACAAACCCATAATACATCATATTGAATCCAGAACAAAAACTACCTTCTACTCTTAGAGCCTCTCTCTATTTACACATTCTCATGGTCTGCATACCATGGGCAGATTGACTTACTTTTTATTGTTATATATTATTTTTGGGTGAAAAACCCCTTGACTTAACCTATTACATTTCGCACTCCACGCATGTCGGAGATTTACAATATTATTTTCCTAACTTTTAGACTTTAAGCCGCAAAACTGTTATGCAGGGCCTCCACTACCCAACAGGGTTACTAGTAAGGATTTGGGTAATAACACTGTTCGGGCCTCGAGTAGGGCTGCATGAAGGTAGCATCACAGGATGTGAGGTATTGATAAGGGCGTGTAGTGACGTGCGTGCACGGTCAAACCGCGGACCACTTGGAACCCATCAGACATCCCCAGGGTGTGGAAACTTGGTTTGTTACACAGTAATTTGTCACCATTGGTCACCGTCCCTATCGCCCCGTTTCCGTACATTGGAGGACGCATTCCGGGACCTGTGAGCAGTGACATAACCCAAAAACACTTGCATTATGTTCCCCTGAGTATTTAATTCATGTTCCTTGAAGACACCTTCTGCAAATTATCCCTGAAAAGCGCTCTTTTTCCATTGGCGTAAGTCCACAGTATCTTACCCGCGCAAATCACTGAGATCCTTAAAAGAGGGCGCAACCATTGCCGCTCTGTCACAGAACAACACCCGCGCAGGGGGGCAATCATACGATTCCCCCACCAAGTAATTCAGTCATTTCCTTCGACTGGAGACATTTGACTACCTTCCACCTCCCATCCCATGTGCCTTTCTGGATAACGGTACACGCCTATGAAAAGGCAATACCTGGCACTGTTTTGGATGAGGGTGCATCTATTAGTCTTATGCCTGCCACTACTTGGCAAGCTTTGGGTTCCCCACAGCTTGTGCCGGTCACATCGAATCTGACGACTTTTGACGGAGGAACTAGTCAACCATTAGGGATCCTTCCAAAGTTCCCTATTACTTTGGGAGGTAAAACCGTCTATATAGACGTACTGGTTACCCAAGGTGCTTTAGATTTCAGTCTTCTCCTTGGCCGAGACTATGTTTATGCCATGGGGGCCCTTGTCTCTTCACTTTTCCGTGTGGTTTGCTTTCCACACGATGGAAGAATTGTGACTATCGATCAATTATCATTCATTCGTCCATGGGACCCCCCTGCGCAGTCGTCATCCCCTCCTGGTTTCCATCCACCAGTTGCATCTGCCCCACCGCAGGTCAACTACGTGACCACCTATCCCGTGCCTGTGTCCAGCGATGCCGTCGTCGTGCATAGTGTCCTGGGGGCATTGGGTCCTGACTTCCGAGATGTTGACATCCCACCGGGAGAGGCACTCTTGGAAGCCCCGACTTCCTGTTCATTATGATGAATTTTGGTTGGAGCATAGTTCCTTTCCTGTGTCAAGCTCCTTAAAAAAAAGAAACTAGCTTTGGTCGGAGCATAGTTCATTTTCCTATGTCAAGCTCCTTAAAAAATGAAACAACTCCCTTTCCAACTCGAGTCTTTTGATTAAGATCTCGTAAAATACAAGTCGAGTCTTTCACAGATCTTGAGAGTGAACCTTCATTCCATCCACCTCGTTGAATGCAATGAAGCTTGGGGGGCATGTACCTCGATTTGCGTTATCATGCTGGGGGCATGCGAACTTATAACAAGCATAGTTTTTCGTTTCAAGCTTGTGTAAAAATGAAACTGAATCCAAGCAGAGTTCTCCATGGTTCAAGCTTGTGTAAAAATGAACCCATACCTGATTTACATCTCGTGATTGCTGTTTATCCGCTAAGTTCTGCTAGATGAGCCTTGGTTGTTTCATTCCATCGCCACCATCTCTATGGTCGATCATATGCTCTCACTTGGTTGTTTATCTTTTCCTGAGGAACCGCAGCAATGAGTGGTTTTATTAGCCAGCCTCTCAACCATCATATGTTTTGAGTAGTTCCGCCATTACCGGAACCAGTTGCTACCCGTTATACCACTCGTTCCTCTAGGACGAGTCTCCTTTAAGCTCTTTTCTGACTCGTAAAATATGAAAAGATTGCCGAGTATTTTTTCCCTTTTGACTCGTTAAAGAGAATAAAAATGGAGGTCCACTTTTAGCTCTTTTTCTGACCATTTAAAGAGAAAAGATTGCCGAGTTATTCCTCTTGACTCATTAAATGTTAATAAGGGGCGGTCGTTTTAAGTTCTTTATGTCGACCGTTAAAACATAAAAAGATTACCGGGTCTTGTCGTTTCAAACTCGTTAATGGTAATGAAACGACGTGGTTTTGACTACTTTTTTACTTTTTCAGGTCAGGATCACTATTTATGAAAAGTACTCCTCGATCGTAATGATCGGGTGGTTCTTTCGAGCATTGTTTTATACTTTTTCGGGCTCGGGAGACACAACTTTACGAAAAATGACACCCCTGGAGTTTCCTTTTCTGCTGTCTTTTCAAACTCTCTAAACATGAAAAGACGCCGAGTTCTTCCTTTGTCAGACTCGTTAAAACCTGATGACATCGGATTTTGTCGAAAAGACACACCACAAGCATATGCTATCCCCATCAAGCTTGTTAAAAATAATCGGGGTACTCGCCAGAAATGGTGGGGGAAAAGAAATTTTGGAACCATAATCATTGTCGTGTCGGTAGTATGTTGCTCTTGAACATGGCACTCATCTGCTTTCGTGTCTGGGTGGGGATATCTCATCTCATTTTTCACTGGCCTCCATGGATTTGGGTAATCCTATTTGACCTCTCATCTGCTCATTGCCTCGTCATCATGACCTCTGATCCATTGATGTCAAATACTGCCAATTCCAATATCGTGCCGCCGATATGTTCAAGAGAAGTTGACCTCTGAAAAGAAACAATCGCCATCTGATAGTTCACATAATCTTGATTCACAAACATTATCTCTCTGTCTCATGTCGATGATGTGGGAAACATTATGGCCCACCTTCGATCAAGGTCACTTCCTGTCGACTTCAGCTCATTATCCAGGAAGCTGATCTAGAGACTCCCTTCCGGTGCCTTGGAGCCTGCATGCCTCAATGGCAGGTTCTTCGTGTTCGACGTGAGGTTTTCATCATTGGCCTCCGATCGAATGATTCTACGGGTGTTCAACACCAGCTCATTAATTCGCACGCCGTAGATTGTACCTATAGTACCTTGAGGGCCATTGTCATTATTGGTGGTACCTCTCGTGTTTGTTAACAGTTTCCATTATTGACTGGTAATCAGACGATGTTCATGCATGTTCGACTTCAGCTCATATATTCGCATGCTTGAACTTGTACTCTTGTTCGAACCGAGATGGAGCGCAAGACCCTGGATTGTGTCTGTTGTAATCCAGGCGTGATTCTTGATACATGACTCATTTCCTTGGATGGCTGCGACCATGCCTGAGTCTATTCATCGATCCTAACCAGATGGCTGCGTCCATACTATGGATCTAGATTATTTATGTACTCTCTTATGGATGGCTGCGACCATACCATGTACATCATGTAATTGAACTATCAGTCGTGTTGCTCAATGCAGATCCTCGGCGGCAGCTATATGTGTTCTTGTGTGTTCTTGTAAAGCATTTCACCCCTCTCTCCCTCTCGGACCTCATGCTTTAGGGGGCATCTGTTACACAGTAATTTGTCACCATTGGTCACCGTCCCTATCGCCCCGTTTCCGTACATTGGAGGACGCATTCCGGGACCTGTGAGCAGTGACATAACCCAAAAACACTTGCATTATGTTCCCCTGAGTATGTACTTCGTGTTCCCTGAAGACACCTTCTGCAAATTATCCCTGAAAAGTGCTCTTTTTCCATTGGCGCAAGTCCACGGTATCTTACCCGCACCAATCACTGAGATCCTCAAAAGAGGGCGCGACCATTGGCGCTCTGTCACAGAACAACACCCGCGCCAGCCCAGTTTGGTAATGATTTTTGACAAACGCGTGCCCGTGTGTTTTTTCCTTCAGATCACGAAGTATTTTGAGGGTAAAATCCACCGGATAGAGGTCGAGAGTCATCATCTATCCTTATCATCTATCCTTTCAGAGATAATGCCAATCCACAATGGGTGTCCTGGTTCATTGAATCTTCCTTCCTTCTCCATCTATAAATGTCTGTCCTCATGCATTAGACAAGCTAGTTTTTGAGGAATGCTAGTTGTGGTTACGCTTGTCGTGAGTGATAGTGAAGCATAGAGAGGTTATGCTGCCGGAGAGGAGGTGTACTGCAAGACACACATAGCTGCTCGCCCAGCCAGAGGAAAGGTTCAACGTCAGAACCTTGGTTGTATCTTTTCCCGTCTATTATTTATTAATGAACGACTGCTGTTATGGTTCCAATCTCATTGTTTATTATAATGATGTTTGATTTATTTCCTTTCTGAATGAAATATAGTTGTGCCTTGGTGGATTTTATGCTTGTATCTGTTTCTTCCTTTGCGTGTGTAGGTATCCGTTTGCAAGGATCGCAAGGATTGTGACCTGCTGGAGCGAGGGAGCGGGAATACCAACTCTGCTTCGACTATAGCGTTGGTGATCCGGATTTAAACAGGAACGCAATAGATTACAGAGATAACCATAAATACAGAGATGCAATAACCATAAACACATAGATGCAGCGGAAATAATGATTCATTTCATTAATGGAAAATACTGAAATATGCTTACAACCAGAAATGGAAATAAACCAGCTAGGGCAATGGTAGCTATCTCTGAGAAGAGATGTGCGGCTACATGCCTCTGAACTGTTCCCAACTGTGTTACAATGAGGCTCGAAGGCCTATTTATTGTTGAGAAACAATGGAAAACCCTTCACATCCCGAAACCTAACCCTAGAAGATGAAACGCCAAATTGTGGGCCCCGTTTGGGTAAATTGGTACATCAATTTCCCGGGGTCGTAACTTTGGCATACGATCTCCGTTTGACGCGTACAATAGCTCGTTAGAAAGATCTATCCGAGCACTACCACTTTGGGAAGGGCAACATCGGTCTATAGACCCATGTTGCCCCCAGATTCCCAAAAAACGTCGTTTAGGGCCTCAAAACGGCTCTGGAAGTTCAGGACCCGAAAAACTGCTAAAAATAGTAAGTTGTGCTACAATTAAGGAAACTGAAAAGACTGAAAGAGACAGTTGTGGGGGTCCAAATGGGTTGGTGGGTGGCCACCAACATCCACCTGGATCATTCCTCCCCCCTTAGGAAGCAATGGTCCCCATTGCGTTGAGTTCCTCCATCTGCTGAACTTGTCCTGCAATCTTTGATGTGTCCAGTGATGGTGGGAAGCATGGTCGACGATGGTCCACATTGAACATTTGGTGCAGGTGAAGGAATGGAGGAATGATGTGCTCCAAAGCATTGCTCCCCATAGCCTTGGTACTACTGTAAGGACCATGTCGGAGTGGTCTGAGCTTCTGATGGGTTCTGGTAAGGCGTTCTCTCTGCAGATGCAACCAGAATTTGTTGCCCACTTGAAGCTTATGTGGTACCCCTGTGAATGAGGAGAAGTTGTTCCTGTGTTCTGTCATGACCGTATTCCTTTGCTGCTGCTGCTGTGTAGAGGAACCCTTTACAGGGGTCATGGATGTAGCAACGATCTTCCCCTTATTTTGGGAGTGAACTAGACAAATGAATTTCCTGGTCTGTGATATGAGCTTGCTGCCTTTCTTGGTAGTGATCAAGGATGTGGCAGTAGGTGGGGTTGCCTCTGGTATCCTGTATAATGAATTATTCAAAGAAATAATGACAGCACGAGGCCTTGACTCATACACAGCATGTCGCCTCCATAAGTATGGTTGGCCTAATAATACATCGCAAACATCCAGAGGTGTAACATCACACAATACCTCGTCTGTGAATGGTTTGATACTGTAGGGAAGGCGGCACTGCTGGCGAACTTTGAGATCTCGTCCTTCATGAAGCCACCCAATACTGTACGGCTGTGGGTGTGGTGTAGTCGGTAGGCCCAACCGCTTCACGACCTCTGCTGAAACCAGGTTCTTTTGGCTACCACTGTCGACAATGAATCGCAGCGGTGAACCCTTCACCCACATCTGTGAGTGGAAAAGACGCTCCCCCTCCTCTGGATCTTCGGGCTCATTTTTCTTGATCTTGGCGGTGGCAACAGTGGCACTGGGATCCGCATCAATGATCTGCTTCCCTTTGCCATTCCCCTTGTCGGGTTCTGGCTCAGGGTCGGAACATGCATCTGATTCGGAAGCCTTCAACTCAGCCACCAGCGACTGCTTGGTCCGACACTCACTTGTGTTATGAGTGGGACTCTTGTGGAACTCACACCACTTTCCTGTGTCCTTCTTCGGCTTCATGGTGTTGTTCTTTTCTTGCGGCTTTGACGGGTTGTCTTGGGTCACCCCACCTTGGCTTTGTCCTTTGGGCTTCGGATTTGCAGATCCAAAGTCTCGCTTCTTTTGTTTGAACTTTTGCTCGATTTTGACAGCGTATCGATATGCTGTGCCGAGTGAGGAGATGTTCAAGAACACCATCTCTTCCTGGATGTATCTGTGTAGGCAGCCACGGTATTTGAGTACCAGATGCAGCTCAGAATCTTTGATACCCAACTGTGTGCGAAGGGTATGAAAAATGTTTGTGAACTCTGGCACATCTTGGTCTCGTCCCTGTCGCAGTGTGGTCCATTTGATGTATTTGTCCTCATAGCTTCCGACAGGGTAATACTGCTCCTTGATGGCATCCCGAAAGTCATTCCAAGTGGGTGCGGCTGAAAATAGTGAGCCTGTACTTTCATCCTTCTGCTCGCAGTAGGTTTCCCACCAGTCCTTGACGTGGGGGGCTGCTTTGAGAAGAGCAAAAACAATCTTTTCCCGACTTGAAAATTCGTGAACAGAAAAATACCCATCTAGCAGATTTAACCATTTATCTACGGCATCTGCATCTATTTGACCCTCGAATATGGGGATTTCAAAATTAACTTGTACCTTGAAGGGTGTGGCATTTCCAGAGTCGCTGTTGGAAGCCGATGCGTCGCCTCTGGGTAGCCGCTGAAGAATCTGCGCGAAGCTATCCATCATCGCGTTCCTTTGCCGCTCGAGCGCTTCTTCGAGCAAGATTTTGATAGGATCTCCTGCCCCCTCGTCTTTCTTCTCGTCCGCCATGGGAGGCCGTCGGGATTTTCGAGGCTGGTCTTGCAAAGGTTCGACCAGTTCAAGCCCTAACTCCTTATACCCTGACCTCGTTGGGGACATGCAAAGAAAAACAGAGAAAAAGCAGACCGCTCTGATACCACTGATCCGGATTTAAACAGGAACGCAATAGATTACAGAGATAATCATAAATACAGAGATGCAATAACCATAAACACATAGATGCAGCGGAAATAATGATTCATTTCATTAATGGAAAATACTGAAATATGCTTACAACCAGAAATGGAAATAAACCAGCTAGGGCAATGGTAGCTATCTCTGAGAAGAGATGTGCGGCTACATGCCTCTGAACTGTTCCCAACTGTGTTACAATGAGGCTCGAAGGCCTATTTATTGTTGAGAAACAATGGAAAACCCTTCACATCCCGAAACCTAACCCTAGAAGATGAAATGCCAAATTGTGGGCCCCGTTTGGGTAAATTGGTACATCAATTTCCCGGGGTCGTAACTTTGGCATACGATCTCCGTTTGACGCGTACAATAGCTCGTTAGAAAGATCTATCCGAGCACTACCACTTTGGGAAGGGCAACATCGGTCTATAGACCCATGTTGCCCCCAGATTCCCAAAAAAACGTCGTTTAGGGCCTCAAAACGGCTCTGGAAGTTCAGGACCCGAAAAACTGCTAAAAATAGTAAGTTGTGCTACAATTAAGGAAACTGAAAAGACTGAAAGAGACAGTTGTGGGGGTCCAAATGGGTTGGTGGGTGGCCACCAACATCCACCTGGATCAGTTGGATTCCAGGTTGGTCTTCTTAATTCACTTTTAGTGTACAACTAGGAACTTGCGTAGCAGCGTGAATCGATTGTGGCTAGTTCTGTTTTAGGCTAGTGGGATCACCTCTGTCCGCAGAGGGGATTTACCTATCCAACAATTTGGCGACTCCGCTGGGGAGAAGCTATTTGGAGTTTGTCTTGCATGTCAATTTTCTCTTGCTTGCTTGAGTCTATGAGCTTTCTAGGTCAGTTTTGAGATTGTCTTTGACTGTTTGATCCATCTGAACACTGTCGGTCCGACCCGGGGTCGGGTTATTTATTTTTTAAGCCGTCAAGCTTTGTTGGCGCGCTTTTTTCTCTGACAGTCGCACCAGTTGGCGCATGTTGCCCGACAGCAACCCGCGCCAATCTTTTGGTAGCGCAAGTTGCAGGCTGACAGTCGCGCCAGCCCTGTAAATTTTGCCTGTGTGTGTTTGTTGGAAGCTCTTTCGACTCGGATTTTTGTCTTTTTATATCTTTTACAGCTTCTGGGAGTGTGTTGAAACTCTGTTTGACTGGTCGTGCCTTTATCCTTCAGTTGTTTGCTTATTTCAATCGATTTTGTATCCTAGCCCTAGCACATCTAGCGGCTTTGCATGTCGAGCCTTCTGTGGGAAGTTTTGGTTTTTTGATTTTCCAGTCAACTTGTTGGTTGTGTTCCACACCGATCTAGTGGTTTTAAAGCTTGGTCTTCTATGCTTTGAGTGATTCACTTCTAGCTTGTTTGAATTTTTCTTGACTTCATTTGAACTTAGATCACATGGTTCATTGAGGGTCTTTGTGCTTTTCCTTGCTTGGATAGTTCATTTTGGTGTTTCAGAGTTGGTTCTATTTCCATTGAGTGAATTCTGTTTGTTTATACTTGTGAATATCTCTTAAATATTTGTTTAAATGCATCATGCCATCTTAAAGGAAAGAAAAACAAAAGATCTTTTGCATCATATTAGTTAGAATTTATTGTTATTTGTTGCTTTTAAAAAGAAAAGAAAATTTTTATTTCTTGTTATTAGCTGCATTAGGATCTTTGTTGTTTGCTGAGTGATCATTTCGTTTGTGTAAAAATATCAACTCTCCTGTAGATAGAATTCATTGAATGAAATGATATAATTTTGGCATGTAGTTTGCATTTAGGAAGTTTTGAGAGATCACATACGGTAGGACCAAAAAACTGAAACATAATTGAAGATAAACTTTAAAATCAACTGAATGAACATAACAACGCATTGGAACCTAACGTGAACATTCTAGAGGTCTAGGTTAGAGACGTGTTCCGGCGTCTTTAAACCTGGTAGCTTACCGTCGAGTGGTTGGGTGATTCCTCCACGGTGAAACGATAGGTGCCAGTACGGATTGTGCTCCCACGTACCGTCGCGTATACATTGGGAGACCCCTATAGGATTAAAACCTTTATCCATAGGAAGCCGAGTCTGCCGCCTTACAAGCCGTAATGCACTGAACACAGCATTCGGGAAGATTGACTGCAGTACGGGAAGTCCTTGGTTTTCATCTGATTGCCAAGGTGTATAAGCAGTTTTACGGATTGTTTGGTAAACCTCTTGCCTAGTTCTCCAGAGCAGTCACTTTTGATCCTTTTCGGACTCTCTAAAAGAAAAGGTGCCAGTGAGCTTCTTTTCACTTCGTCCTCATTAAATATTTGAAGGAGACTAGAGTCATCTTTTTGTCCTTTTCTCGACTCTTAAAAAATGAAAAGGTCAAGTTCAGTGTCTTAAAATTTATTTGCCACGATAATATTACCCGGTTAGTTGTTTGCGTTAGCTTGAGTAGGGTTCTTTGTCGTTCAATGGCATCCTTCCATGAGTCCACCGGCCAAGGTGTTCCCCCGGATGGAAACCCTAGCCCATTTCCTTCTTTTGGAAATGTCGGTGCTCAGTATATGGGAACTTTGTCTTTGCCTGGGTTAACCATCGGTTTGCCCGTATGGTTGTTTTCAAACTCGGTGGTCCCGAGTGTGATGACTCCACCCGAACAACATCATGTTGATTCTGAAATGGACCTCTCCCCTTCTTCGCCTATTACTACATCCTCATCTTCTACTTCACCTGGAAAAAGTCTGGATTCAAGTAACCAGGTGGCTAAGAAGAAGAAGAAGAAGACTCCTAAGCGAGAGGTTAAAAGTGTAACTCAACTCGAGCCATCATGTGCTCCTGCGCAGAAGGTCAAATTTCCTTGTAAGTTGTGCAAGGAAGACCATCTTCTCCGCGATTGTCCTGGCATTCCCCGGGTTTTAGAAGTATGGTCTCACGATCCGGACCGCCCTGCATCGTCCTCCGGAGATCATGGCGATGTTACCTTATCACCTGGAAATGTTAAGGGAAAAGGGAAGATTTGATTCCCCTGTAAATTTTGTGAAGGCAATCATCTCCTTCACCTTTGTCCATTCATGGATAGAGCCTCCATTGTCTTGGGAAGTCTTACAGCTCCCTCACCCCAGGTTCCCGTTGGTTATCAACATCTTTCTGCACCCGCAGAACGTTCCCCTGCTGACAAAGAAATCAACCAAGATTCCTCTCTTGTCCAGCCTCCTCTTCCTGAACCTGGCTCTGCTGAGCCTGTTCCCAACCAACCATTGGCCGGAAAGAGTGCCGATTCGAGTGCACCACCCGATCACTCTGTTTCGGAAGAGCATCATGTTCTTCTCGTCTCCTCAGATTCTCTTGAGTCTGGAAATGACTCTCCTATCCCAGTTGTTTCCGAGAGTCCTACTTTGGTCTCTTTAGAGCAGGGGGGCAATCATATGATTCCCCCACCAAGTAATTCAGTCATTTCCTTCGACTGGAGACATTTGACTACTTTCCGCCTCCCATCCCATGTGCCTTTCTAGATAACGGTACATGCCTATGACAAGGCAATACCTGGCACTGTTTTGGATGAGGGTGCATCTGTTAGTCTTATGCCTGCCACTACTTGGCAAGCTTTGGGTTCCCCACAGCTTGTGCCGGTCACATCGAATCTGACGACTTTTGACGGAGGAACTAGTCAACCATTAGGGATCCTTCCAAATTTCCCTATTACTTTGGGAGGTAAAACCGTCTATATAGACGTATTGGTTACCCAAGGTGCTTTAGATTTCAGTCTTCTCCTTAGCCGAGACTATGTTTATGCCATGGGGGCCCTTGTCTCTTCACTTTTCCATGTGGTTTGCTTTCCACACGATGGAAGAATTGTGACTATCGATCAATTATCGTTCGTTCGTCCACGGGACCCCCCTGCGCAGTCGTCATCCCCTCCTGGTTTCCATCCACCAGTTGCATCTGCCCCACCGCAGGTCAACTACGTGGCCACCTATCCCGTGCCTGTGTCCAGCGATGCCGTCGTCGTGCATAGTGTCCTGGGGGCATTGGGTCCTGACTTCCGAGATGTTGACCTCCCACTAGGAGAGGCACTCTTGGAAGCCCCGACTTCTTGTTCATTATGATGAATTTTGGTTGGAGCATAGTTCCTTTCCTGTGTCAAGCTCCTTAAAAAAAAGAAACTAGGTTTGGTCGGAGCATAGTTCATTTTCCTATGTCAAGCTCCTTAAAAAATGAAACAACTCCCTTTCCAACTCGAGTCTTTTGATTAAGATCTCGTAAAATACAAGTCGAGTCTTTCACAGATCTTGAGAGTGAACCTTCATTCCATCCACCTTGTTGAATGCAATGAAGCTTGGGGGGCATGTACCTCGATTTGCGTTATCATGCTGGGGGCATGCGAACTTATAAAAAGCATAGTTTTTCGTTTCAAGCTTGTGTAGAAATGAAACCGAATCCAAGCAGAGTTCTCCATGGTTCAAGCTTGTGTAAAAATGAACCCATACCCGATTTACATCTCGTGATTGCCGTTTATCTGCTAAGTTCTGCTAGATGAGCCTTGGTTGTTTCATTCCAACGCCACCAACTCTATGGCCGATCATATGCTCTCACTTAGTTGTTTATCTTTTCCTGAGGAACCGCAGCAATGAGTGGTTTTATTAGCCAGCCTCTCGACCATCATATGTTTTGAGTAGTTCCGCCATTACCGGAACCAGTTGCTACCTGTTATACCACTCGTTCCTCTAGGACGAGTCTCCTTTAAGCTCTTTTCTGACTCGTAAAATATGAAAAGATTGCCGAGTATTTTTTCCCTTTTGACTCGTTAAAGAGAATAAAAATGGAGGTTCGCTTTTAGCTCTTTTTCTGACCATTTAAAGAGAAAAGATTGCCGAGTTATTCCTCTTGACTCATTAAATGTTAATAAGGGGCGGTCGTTTTAAGTTCTTTTTGTCGACCGTTAAAACATAAAAATATTACCGGGTCTTGTCGTTTCAAACTCGTTAATGGTCATGAAACGACGTGGTTTTAACTGCTTTTTTACTTTTTCAGGTCAGGATCACTATTTATGAAAAGTACTCCTTGATCGTAATGATCGGGCGATTCTTTCGAGCATTGTTTTATAATTTTTCGGGCTCGGGAGATACAACTTTACGAAAAATGACACCCCTGGAGTTTCCTTTTCTGCTGTCTTTTCAAACTCTCTAAACATGAAAAGACGCCGAGTTCTTCCTTTGTCAGACTCGTTAAAACCTGATGACATCGGATTTTGTCGAAATGACACACCACAAGAATATGCTATCCCCATCAAGCTTGTTAAAAATAATCGGGGTACTCGCCAGAAATGGTGGGGGAAAAGAAATTTTGGAACCATAATCATTGTCGTGTCGGCAGTATGTCACTATTGAACATGGAACTCATCTGCTTTCGTGTCTGGGTGGGGATATCTCATCTCATTTTTCACTAGCCTCCATGGATTTGGGTAATCCTATTTGACCTCTCATCTACTCATTGCCTCGTCATCATGACCTCTGATCCATTGATGTCAAATACTGCCAATTCCAATATCGTGCCGCCGATATGTTCAAGAGAAGTTGACCTCTGAAAAGAAACAACCGCCATCTGATAGTTCACATAATCTTGATTCACAAATATTATCTCTCTGTCTCGTGTCGATGATGTGGGAACATTATGGCCCACCTTCGATCAAGGTCAATTCCTGTCGACTTCAGCTCGTTATCCAGGAAGCTGATCTAGAGACTCCCTTCCGGTGCCTTGGAGCCTGCATGCCTCAATGGCAGGTTCTTCATGTTCGACGTGAGGTTTTCATCATTGGCCTCCGATCGAATGATTCTACGGGTGTTCGACACCAGCTCATTAATTCGCACGCCGTAGATTGTACCTATAGTACCTTGAGGGCCATTGTCATTATTGGTGGTACCTCTCGCGTCTGTTAACAGTTTCCGTTATTGACTGGTAATCAGACGATGTTCATGCATGTTCGACTTCAGCTCATATATTCGCATGCTTGAACTTGTACTCTTGTTCGGGCCGAGATGGAGCGTAAGACCCTGGATTGTGTCTGTTGTAATCCAGGCGTGATTCTTGATACATGACTCATTTCCTTGGATGGCTGCGACCATGCCTAAGTCTATTCATCGATCCTAACCAGATGGCTGTGTCCATACTATGGATCTAGATTATTTATGTACTCTCTTATGGATGGCTGCGACCATACCATGTACATCATGTAATTGAACTATCAGTCGTGTTGCTCAATGCAGATCCTCGGTGGCAGCTTTATGTGTTCTTGTGTGTTCTTGTAAAGCATTTCACCCTTCTCTCCCTCTCGGACCTCATGCTTTAGGGGGCATCTGTTACACAGTAATTTGTCACCATTGGTCACCGTCCCTATCGCCCCGTTTCCACACATTGGAGGACGCATTCCGGGACCTGTGAGCAGTGACATAATCCAAAAACACTTGCATTATGTTCCCCTGAGTATGTACTTCATGTTCCCTGAAGACACCTTCTGCAAATTATCCCTGAAAATTGCTCTTTTTCCATTGGCGCAAGTCCACAGTATCTTACCCGCGCCAATCACTGAGATCCTCAAAAGAGGGCGCGACCATTGGCGCTCTGTCACAGAACAACACCCGCGCCAGCCCAGTTTGGTAATGATTTTTGACAAACACGCGCCCGTGTGTTTTTTCCTTCAGATCACGAAGTCTTTTGAGGGTAAAATCCACAGGATAGAGGTTGAGAGTCATCATCTATCCTTATCATCTATCCTTTTAGAGATAATGCCAATCCACAATGGGTGTCCTGGTTCATTGAATCTTCCTTCCTTCTCCATCTATAAATGTCTGTCCTCATGCATTAGACAAGCTAGTTTTTGAGGAATGCTAGTTGTGGTTACGCTTGTCGTGAGTGATAGTGAAGCATAGAGAGGTTATGCTGCCAGAGAGGAGGTGTACTGCAAGACACACATAGATGTTTGCCCAGCCAGAGGAAAGGTTCAACGTCAGAACCTTGGTTGTATCTTTTCCCATCTATTATTTATTAATGAACGACTGCTGTTATGGTTCCAATCTCATTTTTTATTATAATGATGTTTGATTTATTTCCTTTCTGACTGAAATATTGTTGTGCCTTGGTGGATTTTATGCTTGTATCTGTTTCTTCCTTTGCGTGTGCAGGTATCCGTTTGCAAGGATCGCAAGGATTGTGACCTGCTGGAGCGAGGGAGCGGGAATACCAACTCTGCTTCGACTATAGCATTGGATTCCAGGTTGGTCTTCTTAATTCACTTTTAGTGTACAACTAGGAACTTGCGTAGCAGCGTGAATCGATTGTGGCTAGTTCTGTTTTAGGCTAGTGGGATCACCTCTGTCCGCAGAGGGGATTTACCTATCCAACATGGTTCTAGCACACTCCCATACTACTTCGAGTGAGACCTTAGTCTACGCTCCATGGACTATTCCCGAAAGGGCCAGTAGTACCAGGATTTGTTTGGCTAAATCATATTCGAACCTAGGTCAGGCCCCAACAAGCCAATAGTAACATTTAAGAGAATATACATAAATGATCACTTTTACAACACCACACCCTCAATTACAGTGGAATCTAAAGCTCCCCCATTTCCCTTATCTCTTTATATACAAGGTTCAACTTATTGGTGAGTTCCCTTATTTTTCATGGTAGCATGGATGCCAAAGAGTCCTTGAAAACAATCCAATCAAGGCTAGGCAAGAGTTTTTGACACATTCATTCACTATGGTTTCAAAAGATCAGAATAATTTTCTGTTGAACATTAGATGGAAATGCATATTGTAACATGAAAATGAAGAACAAGGCATATTGAATAGAAACCTTAGAGATTGAGGCCTTAAAATTCTCTGAATTGAATCCATAAGAGGTACATTTCCTTTTGTTTGAGTTCTTATAAGACATCATGGCATTTACAACTAGTCAGAAATATGCATTATATTACATATGTCATGCTTGTAGATCAAAAATATAACACTGGTCCTTAGATTTATATACTAATAAATCATATTTTTGGGTTTTGCATGTCTTTCTACTAAAACAGTCCACTGGCCACTTGTTGAAGATTTACTGGAACAGGCTTCAATAGGTTAATATACATTGACATTAGCTGTTTAATAGGTACACAATATACACATTACATTTATAGTTCCATTGACATAATAGGCATAAGCATCGTCATGTATACATCATATCAAAAATAGGAATTGGCTTTTGTATTAGAAAAGAATAACTTGTTCCGAATAAACCATTTTTCATATGTGATTGGAGACTATTTGTTTGATAGTTTACAACTCTTACTACATTGTACATATACATCAACAGAATTAAGAAAAGGAATAGTTCAGTACTTTATAAAACGTTTAGCAGAAAAGGATAAGGAAGAAATTGTGTCTTATCAAAATGAGCTCCATGAAGATTCATTAAAAGAAATGCACAACTGTTGGGCGTGGGATCCCCCCAAGGCAAGTTTTGGGGCTTAAAGCCCAAGTTTTGACTAAGTCCATTGTAAATACTTCACAATTTTTGGGCACGGAGCGCGAAGTGGTAATAGAATCATGGGGTTACCCTCATTTTTGTAATGTAATGTCAGTTTAAGAGATCTACCCATGGTCTGCGGACCACGGGATTGTATAAATAGAGTGAGGCTCTAAGTGTAGGAAGAAGAACAAGGATAAGGAAATCAAGCCATGAAGCAGTAAGTCGAAGTGTAGAGTCGTGTCTTTGGGTCATAGAGTAGGAAAAGGATCTGCAGCTGAGTGCGCTAAGGCTTGGAAGTCTGTAGCTGAGTGTGCATGGCAAGTTGAGTCTGTAACCATTGGAAGCATTACTAAAGATAAGTTTAACCATATTTCTATGTATCTTTTCTTGTTTTATCCATTGAAGTATATTAGGTATGAATTCAAAGTTTACTGTTTATTTACTGTGTGAATTTATATAAATGTGCTGAGTAAGTGAATATAATATAAGGTATCTGTTTATGCGAAGATAACTAATTGTTATAAGAAGATAAGTAAGACCCATTGTGTGACTTGGGGAAATAGTACAGATCATTCCTCCAGTAGCTCAGAAGCCCCTCAGCCCCTGGTTAGGGTTGCGCGAAGATGAATCTAATAGGGCATGAAGGCCCCACAGGTCAGGATGGTGTGCAAAGTAACCTATGTAAAGGTATTCACAGTTGGATTAAATCAACCCCTCAGACATCTCAAGGGTGCAGAAACTTGGTTCCAGCATCCCCCCAATACTGCTTCGGGTGAGACCTCAGTTTTCTCTACGGACTATTGTCGAAAGGGCCAGTAGTACAGGGATTTGTTTGGCTAATTAACTCTGAAATTGGGTCAAGCCTCAAGAAGCCAACAAATGGTTCCGTTTCCGGGACTCGAATCTACATAGAGATGTCTAATGTTGTATCATTGGAATCCAACTAAGAAAGAAATTGAAGGTTGGTTGGACATGAGAATTCATGAGCTCATAGCACATGAGAACAAGAATCTGTGACTATCAAAAGAGGAGTGGTTAGACTGCTACTTGTACACAGATATCTATGAAATTTTCTTTGCATCTTTCCCTACTGAACTGTATGAGTGGATCACAAAGTTAGCAGATAGCCAAGGGAGGTGCAAGCTTGACAGTCCTATCATTTGGACCCCATAATTGGTGCACATATTGGAAGCATCAGAGGATAAGATTGCGTGCATTGTTGATCACTGGCTCGATCGAATTATAGGAGGATTCATTACTGAGTTGGCGGTAGATACTTCAATCAGCTATATCGAGGTAGAGTGATGTTTCCTCGAAGGACCGCGAGGTAAGTACATTAAATCTATGAACACTTGGATTAAAATTCTACTATGTGAAAAATGATTATGTGAATACATTCATGTTCGGGACTATCCGAAGTGGGAGAATTTCCAAAAACAAAGATAATGCAGAACTAGAATCTAGCCCCTTTATTTCACCTCCGTGAGGGGATGAGGAAGAGCTCACGGAGGTCTCACCAAGAAGTGTGATCAATTTGATAAGGAAAAGGATTCCACGTGTTAACACCCAGGTTGTTCCCTATGACTCCCAAGGGAATACGGCCGGGGTAACCACTAACCAATCTTTGGATCACCGCTTCTAGCCTAACAGTGATCAGAGAGGGCTCTCTCTTTATGATTTGTAACTGTTTGTTGTAGGGTTTTAGGCTAGCTATTATGCACTGTGTTTTGTTTATGTTTGGTTGGTGAAATTCCTTTTAGGTTCTAGTGAAGTAGTTTTCTGAGAAGTTGAGTACCATTGGGCAATGGAGTCTGTAGCTGTATGCGTTTGAAGTTTTGAGATGAAAGATGGGACTTACAGGGCCATTTGGGAGTTTAATAGAACAGATTTTTGATTAAAAGACTGGAAACAGGTAGCACGAATAGTGAAAGCATTCAAGAATTTCCACTATTTATCTATGTGTTCCCAACAGATAGCTTTAAGAAGAGAAAACAGAGGTCTTAGGGGCAAAGTTGAATCCCTGAGAATGACTGTTATAATAAAAACACAGTTTTGAATTGCAGCATTTAAGAATTACAATTCTGTTACTGTATAAGAGGAAAACATTTATAATAGCTCAGTTTGAGTCCAGGGTAAACATAGTTAAATCCTGGTACTATCCTTTCACCTTGCTATCAAGTGTAAACATAAGAACAGTAAAGAGAACAAAAGACTCAAAACAGACACGACAAAGAGATTTGAGAATACTTATAGTTTTATGCAACACCCATGGAATCCTGTAACATGCATCCTTCACCACAAGATATCAAACACACCAAACTTCTGGAAGTTCCATTCCTCCTTTGTATTAATTCTCTGAAAATATTACAGCAGATGGAAGTTATCCAAGAGAAAATTCCAGCAACCTCTTCAGCATCTGTGAAGGGTCTATATATACTAGCGGTGGTCTACAGAAATATCTGAGTTCTGCGTTATCTCAGTCTTTACATTCTCACCAACTATCTAAGATATTATGTCGAAAATTTATTACACATTTAATACACAGCACAGGCATCTTAATGCTCTGTCAGAAGATATTTAGCTTTATAAGAATAGCTAAGTCGGTCTGAATATTTGGAGTTAATGCATAGAAAACCCGACTGTAGGCTGGTACACTATGTCTCGGACCTGTCAGCTGTGACTTTGACTGCTGCTGGTGGCGAGTGACTGGTCTGGCTGAGTTGGCTCAGCCTCTGCCTTTTCATGTGGGTATTAATTCCCAAAATTGTCACTGTATGTACCTGCTTCTTCCTTCTGCGCTATTGGTTCTGGCCTGTCAAAATTGTCTGGGTCAAATGCCTCCAGACATCCTGTGTGGGCAGTTGATGTGCCAAAATTGCCCCTAGAGTCTCATCTGCTTCTGTGAACTTGAAGAAATTGGGTGGTGTATCAAACAGATGCTCTATCTCATTCATGAGAAAAAACAGGTTCTCCACTCTGTCATACATCATTTGCCCTGTAGCTGGCCCTGGCTCCTTTGAAGTGCTGGGAGGTTTTGCAATCTCTGCTACTGCATGGGCATCAATTCTCTTGTTATAGTTGTCCAGGGTGAGCAGTCTTCCCACGCTGCTCAAAATGTTGGGGAGGCCTCTGTTCTGCAGTGTTACAAACTTCTCCAGGAACCTGTTAATTTCTGTTTGCATGTCCTGTGTCCTTCTCTCCAAGGTTCCAATCAAGTTTCTCAATGTAACAACTCTCTTGGCTATGGCAATTGTTTCTGTCCTGTTGTTGATTCCCATGCTAGCCAATTGAGTGCTGGTTTTATAATTCAGGATATTGATCATCCTGGTAGCTGCTTCTGGCATGTGCCCAAGGCTTGCCCTTGCTCTCTGTATTTCCTTGTTTGCTTTGGTGATGAGCACCATTTGTTCATCCATGGTTTCAATGTATTGCCACTGTTTGGCAATGGATCTCCCAATGTTGCTCCACAACACTGCTTTCATATCAGCTGTCACCCTTTCCAGTGCAAGCTCTTTTTCCAGCTCAGCAATCCTTCTCTTAAGGGTTTTCACCTCTCTCTCCTTGGCTGCCTCATTTTGTTTGCTTTTATCAAATTTCTCATTAACATTAGCCAAGTTCTGTTTGAGCCCATCCAGCTCTTTCATTTGAGCTTCCATAGCTCGGATCTCTGCTTGTAGCTTCTGCATGTCTAAGCTAGCAGCTTGCTCTGATGTTGTTGTGGGGGCTGTGGATGGTGCTGTAGCTCCTGTTTGCTGAGGAGGAGGAGTGATGATCGGAGGTGTTTCCTCAAGATTTATTATTAATGGAGGAGGCTGGGAGGATTGACCTTCCCCTTTCTGTTTCATGGCTTCTTGTAGTGCTGCCTTTGCAGCTTCAGTTTGTCCTAGCTGGTCTTGAGTCCTAACCAGCTCTTTGTATAAGGATACCAGCAGGTCTGTGGTATCTTTTTCTTGCCGTTGCTGGGCAACTTCATCTGTTTGTGGATGGATGGTGGCCGGGAGTTTGATTTTCTTTCTTAGGGCTGCCATGTCTGCATCCCTTATTTTCAGCAGTTCTTGGATGCCTTTGACATCCTTGGGATCATGTCCTATCTCTATGATTACCTCCTCCAAGGATTTGATCCTGTTGTCCTTGGCCTGTGAGGATGCTCGTTCCAATTCTAGCTGGGATGATGTATTGTCTAGGCTGCTCTTTAACTTGTAATTTTCCAGTGTCTCATCTGCCAGGGAGGCATACACCATTTCACCCGTTTGTTTGTGTAACTCTATCTTATCCATGGGGTGAATATCTTTAGCCAGAACCTCCATATTTGTTCTCAAATAGTCTGAGGTGGACTGAGGATGTAGAGTTGTGGGCATGAAATGGCTCATTATCATTTTTCCCTCACTCACATCAAAAGCAGACATTAGTCTCTGCTGGTTGCTGGGAGCTAGTTTTAACAAGTGATCATAGAGTTGCACTTTTATGGGATCACTCCTTCTCTTGATTTCTATGAACTGCTGCTTTATACTTGAGTGCCCCTCTCTATGCTGACCAGAAGAGCTGACCTCTCCTCCCATTGTCATATCTGGTCCTCTTTGAGATGAGCTGGCCGAGAGTTCTCCACTGGGTGGGCCCATGCCCATGGCCTGCCTTACTGCTATGTCCTCCTCTTGGGAGTCATTCAATCTTTGTCTCTTCTCTCCTCTGATAAAGGATGAAGTCTGGGGAGTCTCTCTTTCTCTCTTTCTGGTTAAGTCCTCCTTCTGAGGTGTTTGGAGGACTGAGCTGTCCACATTGATGTCTGTTCTTGGAGGCAACTCTGTTTGGGGCTGCTGTTCTGTAGAACCGGGCAAATCTGTCTCTTTATTTTGCTGTAATGGCTGCTGCCCACTAGTTTGTGGTTTATCTTGTTGCTGCCCCAACTCCCGTTCTTCCATTTCTTCTTGCTGCTGTAGCAAGGTGTCAACCTGTTCTTCTGTTAATATAGGTGGTTGTTCCACCTGTTTGCCTTTGTCCTTGCTTGCTGCTTGGGTTGTCTGCTCGGCAGCTCGCTGTTGTGTTGCTGGTGTTGTGGTGGCTGCCCCAATTTGCCTCCTGTAGGAAATAGGCACCTGTCCACAAGTTTCCAAGTCAGCTTGTTTTTGGACATTTCTAGCCTCTTGCTCAAGTATTTCTTCATTAGTCATTTGCTCTACTAATGTGCCCTCTTCCCAATCTGGTGCATTTGCATATTTTTCAATTTCAGGTAATCTGGCATGAGCATAGTTGCCTAACTTATACCTGATCCTCCTGAGGGAAATAGAGTGGTTAGGGTCATATGGAATCCACTCAAAACTAGTTTTCAACTGGAGTCCTTCCAGGATCCTGTCTGCCTCTTTCCAGCCTTCTTCCTTCCTGTTGTATAAGAAGGGACCTAGCTGATTTCTCACTTTCAACTGTGATTTCTTGTTTTTACTCTGAAAGTGTAGGTAATCTGAGTTCCCAAATTGCCTGAAATATTCTAAGGCAAACAGTCTCATGGGAACGTACCTTGGCAGCCTAAATGGATTTAATTCACATCCATACACCCTAATGACTGTGTGATTCTGGTAGAAGTACCAGTTGCCGATGTTGTAAAGCTTGTTCAAATGAAGAATTCTTTTCATGTCATCGGTCAGTCTAGGAGAAGGGGCACCTTGCAGCACTGCTAGGGCTGGATGAACAAATAAATCAATAAACTCACAGTATGTATAAGGTGATAGTGAGGTACGATGGAACACAGGGGTCCAAAAAACAACTAATCTTGGGGTTCCTTGGGCGTTGAGTGGCCTCAAAGGGACAGAGAAGGTAGCTGGCTGGTTGAACAAGAACAGATGGTATATGTAGGAGGTGTATCTGAACAGCCTCTCCCTCTTCAAGTTCATGAACTGGTCATGAATCTTCTCAGCTATATAAGTTGCATAATCATAGTGGATAGCTGGAGGCTTACCTGGGGCAAATATGGACAGCATTGCCAATATGCAGTCATCTACATCTTCTAGTCCTCTGAATCCTAGGACATAGCCAATCAAATCCACCATCATCCTGCCCAACTCATTCAGGTATTGGTATCCAATGGGAGGGGTTCTGACTGCTTCAGAGCTAGGTGTGACAAATAGCTGGTTAATCTTCACAATCTGGTCATTAGACAGGTTATTTCCTCTCTTTATCAAATCTTGCATGGAAAGAGGGGTCAACTTCTTGGCTGTATGGAAATGCAGCATCTGATTTATACTCTCTGGAGTGATCTGAAACAGGACTAGGCCTGTGGGGCTAATGACTGCCCTTTGGCTGGGGTCATAGTGCTCTTGGCAACTGTAGATAAGCTCTGGCATGGGATTAACTTGGGGAAGGTTGTATATGGGCAAATTTGATTCCCAAATTCCCAGGATATCTGCTCCACTCATGTGCTGGGCTCTCAGTTCATTTAACATTTGGATATTATACTTAGTTCCCATAGGAAACCAGTCCAACATCTGGTAATCCATGTCTCCCAGGGCTTGCCATGCTAGTTCTCGGTGAGGAGCATTGATAGGCTTGATATTTAATGCAATAGGGGTCTCCATAGCTTCTGAATGGGCAAATATTGCAATTTGACAAGTGACTGGCAAAAACAGACTGCAGACTGCCCTCAGTGGGAAAATAACTTGATTTTTTGAATTGTCAGAGGGGAATTTACCAGCTAGAAATTGAAATACTGCTGGTAATTGGTAACAGAGCCTCTTTGGGGCCTAAGTGAGCTTCTGGTAGTAGTTCGGAGGTATTTAGCAGTGAATTTGCCGGGAAACGCAGAGCTGAGGGGTTTTTAGATGAATTGCAGTTTGTTACAACTCTGCAGGGAATTTTTGGACTTCACAGAGACAATGGTGGAGATATAACCCGGTTCTAGCGGTGAAAAAGTCTGTTTTACGGTCCTATTATGCTTGTGAGCAGATTAGAGCAGAATGCAGGCCGTATGGAGGGCAGGGCAGGGTAAATACCTGTAATTCGACGTGCAGAGGTCGTGGCAAGGTGTACTGCAGCTGCTGACGTGGTCGCTTGGGCTAATTGTACCGGTTGGCGGAAATCCAGGCAGAAATGGCTGAGCAGAGTGTACAGACGAAATAACAGTGAAATGGTAAAAAACGCGCAAAATTCGGTTAATATGAGTTTTTTACCCATTTGGCGCTTTTTTATGATGACGTCAGCATGACGTCATTGGTGGGTCACGGTGATGTGACGTCAGCTGACGTCATCGGGGAAGACGTGGCTGAAGACGACAGGTCAACGGGGGTGAGGTGGCAGTCCAGTCAGCGGTGAGCTGGACGTGGCAGAACGGTCAATAGCGGACGGGCGGAGGTTAAGCCGTGAAGGTTACGGTTAAGGCTCTAACCGTCACGGTCTCTCGGGGCGGTTAGAGTACGGCGCCCAGGGTGTCAGAGGGAGCTCCGAGACGGTCTAACGGGCGACGCGTGGCAGAGGCATGACGAGGCGCAACGTCATGTTCTCGGGAGTTAACGCGCGGACGTGGATGGCGTTCCGATATTGTTATGGGCCGTCGGATCTGGAGGGCTTGATCCGACGACTGGCGGAGGTGTAAGGTGCACGGCGGATAGGGCGGCGGAAAATTTAACGTTTATGGGTTTTGGCATAGTTTTTTCAAATGTTTTTTCTGCCCACCCGCGCTTGCCTTTGGGAATGTGCCGAAAGCGGGATTTGATTTTTGTAAGGTTTGCAGAGGGTTTTGTGGGCTAGAGGGGTTTAAAGAGGGGTTTTTACCCATGCAAAGGTATTTTTTGAGGGGAAATGATCTGCAGCAAAGGGAGAGTATCGGAGATAGGTTCACCATGGTGGCCAGATGCCACTATGATCCCTCTTTGCAGATTTCTCGGCTATTATGCCTAGGGGAGGGAATATATAACATTTAGGGCTTTATACACCTTAGTGTTATTATTATTAGGGCAAGGGGTAGAATAGGGAGTTAAATAGTAGAATTAGGAGTTAGTGAAGTGAAGGAGGGGAATCTTTGAGAAAGGGGATGTTAATGATGGAGTAAGGGGGAAAAAGTGAAGTTAGTGATGCTTTCTGCTGTGAATCCATGAAATTCACCACCTTTTCTGCTGATATGTCCATTGCCTTGGCAAAATATCTTTGACAACTATGTAATGGTGAACCTGTCCTTTCTGCAACTACAACTGCCTACCCAACTATTTCACCTAACATTTTTTAGTTTCTTCTTGGAGGGGCACTTAGACTTGCAACCCTCAATTGCCTTTTCTTTTCTTTGGCTTTTTCCTTTTTTTTTTACTCTATCTGTTTCTACCCTTATCTCTTCCAAGGTCCCAGATTAGGCTTTTGGGAACCTTTGTTTCTCTACCTGAACTACTTATCTGCCAAGATTAAGCTGTTTGGACAGACTTCTTTCTCTATTCTACAACTCAAAATTGAAACATGGCATGATCCAGATTAGACTGTTGAATCATCCACAAAAATGTAATAAGGTCCTCAATATCTGAAGTAATTTCACACACCTCTGATTTCCCGGAAATATGGGATCTTTGTAGTAACAAAGCAGAGCATATTTGGATTTTCGATAATCAATCATGAAATATGAAACCTATTACTATAGGTATCCAACAGTGGCTCCATATGGGGATGGTTTTTCTTTTGAAAGACCAAGAACAGCAGGTCAGATTGCCTTGTTGCTCAATTGTCCATCTTAATCTTTGAGCTCTGATACATGTAACCTGTCAAAATAGTGTGCTTCTTTCCTGGGGAACCTCTGATATTATCTGCCTGTTGCTGCTAGTTGCAGCACTTGGGAAAACCTCTTTATACAATATATAAAAAAAAAAAATATGTACAATTGCATATATACAATGAACCTTTGGATCCTTATCATATTGAACCATCATAATAGTGCTTCAGCATCCTGCCATTGACAGGACCTTCATCTAGTTCAGTCACAGTCAAGCTTTTAAGGAAATAAGTGTTATTACCTTGCACTGCTTGGACAGCAAATGGTCCTTTCCATAAAGAATCAAACTTCCCATGTTTCCCTTTGTCTTCTCTTCTTGCATCCCACTTTAAAACTTTATCTCCCATATTGAAATCTTCTGCTTTGGTTCTTCTGTCAAAGGCCTTTTTAAGTTTTTCCTGTAGTATTTGCACTCTGCTGAAAACTTGTTCTCTGGTTTGCTGTAAACAGATTATCTGGTTGATCCTTCTTTGCATGTCATTTGGCTCTGCTTGACTTTCTTGTAGAAGTTTCATAACTGGCACCCCTAGTGATGAAGGAAATCTGGCCTCTAATCCATAAACTAACTGATATGGGCTGGTCCCAATTGATCTTTTGGTGGTTAATCTGTCTGCCCATAAAGCATTTACTAGCTTCTTGTGCCAGTTCTTTTTGTTCTCTTCTAGCACTTTCTTTATGATGTTTATCAAACTTTTGTTTGATGATTCAGCAAGACCATTTCCCTGAGGATAGTAAGCTGTAGAATGGCCCAAAGTAATGTGAAATTTATGACAGAAATTTATCATTTTCTTGGATTTGAAGGCAGCAGCATTGTCTGTTATTATCTTTTCTGGGCAGCCAAATCTAGCCAGTATATTGTTTTCCAAAAATTGAATGATTACTAAATCATTTGCTTATCTACATGGGGCAGCTTCAATCCACTTGGTGAAGTAGTCTGTTGCAGTCAAAATCCATCTGTGTTGTCCTGAAGATGAGGGGTGAATTTCTCCAATGAAATCCAAGCCCCATTGTTGAAAAGGTCTTTCTGTTGAAATGGGCCTCAAAGGAAGTGGCAGCAGCTGTCTTTTGCCTTCAAACAGTTGGCACTTGTGGCATGATGTTGTGAATTTCTTCATATCTGAGAACATAGTGGGCCAGTAATAACCAGCCCTTAATATCTTGTCCACAGTGGATTTCCAGTACAGATGTCCACCACAGTCTCCAGCATGGAATTCTTGCATAATTTTATCAGTTTCATTCTCAAGAAGACAGTGCAGCAAAATACCTTCATGGTTTTTCCAGAGTAGATTCTCATCTAACACACAAAATTTGGATGTTTTCATTTTTAGGAACCTAGACTTAGTTCTGGACAGTCCTGGGGGAGCACACAGGTTTTGTAACACATAACAGATATCAGAGTACCATGGAGATTGTTCAAAGGCTACGTTGATCTTTGGAGTCGCCAGCTCTGTTTCACTGTCCAGTTGGTTGATATCTAAGGCTTGGAAATTTGATTCTGTCATTAACTTAGCCAAACCTTGCCCTTTTATTAACTTTGTAGGCTTTATTTCAATGTCAAATTCAAGTATGTTTGCAATCCATTTTCCTCTTCTACCCTCTAAATTTTCTTGGGTGAGAATGTCTTTGACAATAGGACTCGGTACATAAGCCACAACATGAGAGTAAAGGATATAGATCCTAAAATCTTTGATAGCTTTGATTAATGCATAGGCTTGTTTTTCCATTATTTGGTATTTCAAAGGAGCATCTCTAAGAGCTCTGCTGAAGAAGGCAATGGGCTTTTCATTCCCTTGATCATTTTTCTGCAATAAAACAGCAGCAATAGTATGCTGGGAAGCAAAAGAAAAAATAATAAAGTCTTTGTCAAACTGAGGATTAGTTAATACCGGGGTTTGGGTTAAAGCCAGTTTTATGCTTTCAAAGGCTTGCTTTGCTTCCACAGTCCACTTAACCTTTGAATCTTTCTTTAGCATATTGTTTAGCAGTCTGATCAATTCTGCTAAATTTGGGATGAACCTTCTTAAAAAATTGAGTTTTCCTAAGAATCCTTGCAACTCTTTGACATTCCTAGGGTGAGGCATTTGTAGGATCGCTTGTATCCTATCTGGATCAATTCTTATGCCATCTTTTGAAATGATGTGTCCTAAAAGTTTCCCTTCTTCCAAACCAAATAAAGACTTCTTGGGGTTTAAGGAAATGCCATATTTTCTGCATGTTATGAAAATCTGTCTTAAATGTTTCAAATGTTCTTGGTCAGATTTTGAGAAGGGTGTAAGATCATCTAAGTAAATGACCAAGAAATCATGAATTTCTTTTGCAAAAGCAATGTCCATTGCTCTTTGAAATGTTGCCCCTGCATTTTTCAATCCAAAGGGCATTTTCACATACTTGAAAGTACCCCATGGGGTAGTAAATGCAGTTTTGTCTTGATCGTCAGGGTGTACCAGGATTTGATTGAAACCTGAGAAACCATCCAACAATGATATTCTTGAGGCTCCCACTACTCTTTGAAGGATGTGGTCCATTTTGGGTAAGGGATAGTTGTCTTTGAGTGACACTAGGTTCAAATTCCTTAAGTCTACACAGAGTCTTATCTCACCAGTTTTCTTTCTTGTAGGGACCAAATTTGAAATCCACTCAGAAAACCTGATTGGTGCTATGATCCCAGCTTTGAACATTTTTTGTAATTCCTTTTCAATGGAAGGAAGAAGTACAGGATTGATTCTCCTCAATTTTTGTTTGAATGGTTTTTGATTAGGCTTGAGGGGAATGGTGTGCTGTATAACAGAGGTATCATAAGACTTCAAGTCTTCATATCCCCAGGCAAAGACATCTTGGAATTCTTTAAAGAGATCAACATATTTGGGCTTTTGATCGGGGGGCAAAGAGGCGGACAGCTTGACTATCTTAGGCTTTTCCATAGTGCCAATATTACATTCTTCAATTGTTGCATCTAATGGCTGCATCTTTGGTTTCCTGGGGACATCATTTGAGTCAAAAATGTCCTCTAGTGGGGTAAGGCCTGCTGGAAGAAGATTGTCTTTGAGTTGTATGATTTTATCTTCAGCACTGCCCAGCTCTTCACAATCAATTTGGTGAATTTGCTGAATGTTTTCTTTGTTGAAAATGGTTGGACTGAGTAGTTGTTTTGCTGTCCTAGGTGACATTGGGTGAGCAGATTGCTGAAACTGTAATTGTGATTGACTTGCTCCATCAACAATTTGAGATTGACTTGCTGTCTCAAGGTCAATATTTAATCCTGTAAACTCTTGCTGCAAAGTTAAAAAGTTGTTTATTTGCCTATCATTCTCAAATACTTGCCATTCTTTGACATTGTTTGGAATAGAAGGCCTATATTTGACTTCTGCTGTGAAACAATTGTTGGGTTGTAGTGGGAATTTGAAGGTGCTGGCAAATGTTGCCAAGCTGTGAGCATGGAGATTGTGGCCCCTTGGAATCTTTGTGAGAACAAACTCGGAGAAAGTTTCTAGTATTTCAATTACAGCAGACCTGTAGGACCTTAATCTTTTGTCATTGGTGACAAAATCCCCTTTTACTTGTTGAATTACTAGATCAGAGTCCCCCATGATTGAGAGGCTATGTGCTTGTAATGATTTAGCAATCTTGAGACCTAGTAGCAGAGCTTCATATTCTGCCATGTTGTTAGTGCATTTAAAGTTCAGTCTATATGCTCTGCCTTGTGCACAGGCTTTCTCTTTGTTATGTATCCATACTCCAGCTCCTGCCCCTAACTTGTTAACTGAGCCATCAAACTCTAGGATCCACAGACTATCTTGCTGTTCAGGAGACTTGAGGTTCTGTTCATGGGATGGCAGTGTGAGCATGAGTTGGGGTTTCTTCTCCCATTTGTCTCCTAGGATAATTTCATCTGTTGTTTGACAATTTTTGACAACTACAGGAGGGTGAATGGGTATTGTTGGGCTGATTAAATTTTTGCAGGTGCCACTTGTTTGATGGATGTTTTGCTCTGGTTTAAATGTCTCCGTGCTAATGTGACTGCCCGAGAAGCCTATGCTGTCATTAAAGAGGATGTAAGAGTCTACGTCTGAATGGACAGCATATATTGGAAAATTTTGAGGCTTTTCTTCACTGCTGACCATGTATTTCATGAGTGTTTCCCTATAAAGTCTCTTGGGTTGCCCAAAGACAGAGATGGTTGCATATGACATGTCTAATTGCAGGGAGCCTTGGAGCTTGGCTCCCCATGATCTTGATAAGAGCATTCCATATTTGGGTGGGATATCGGCAACAACAACATCCATTAAAATGGTTTTGTTGGGAAATTGAACCAAGGACACACACAAATCCTTAATCAGGCCCAAGCATTTGACTTGACTAGAATCAAAAGAAAACAGGTCTTTGTATGGTCTTGTTATATCCAAATTTAATCTTTCCATGACTGCTTTAGGCATGAGGTTATGAGATGCACCTGAGTCAAACATTGCATTGTGCAGTATTTTATCATGAACGTGCAAACTGACATAAAAAGGTGAGACCCCTGTGACTACTGTTTTTCCATCTACCTCTGGACCAAACAGTAATTCTGGAGTGTCATCTAGCACATTTACATCATCTCTGTTGTTGGTGAGCTGAAGGGATTTCTTGATCTGTTGCTTATATATGTCATGCTTGGCTAGCTCTAAAAGGGGAATTGCTATTTTTAACTTGCCAATCTCTGTTCCTAGGTCAAAGGGTTTATCCACCTGAATTTTAGGGTCACGGACAGCAGTCCTTTCCTTGTTCAATGAATCTTCTGGTTGGATTTCATCTTGATTTTGGAACCTGCCCCCCATGTCCATGTCTTGAGGGGTGATGTTCGGATTTGGGTGAGAGGATGAGGTTGCTGTGGGCTCTTGTGGTGTGGACAGAAATTCAGTGACCTCCTCAACCACTACTTCCTTTGCAGGCAAGTTTGTTTTGTCATTAGGTTCAGTGACTGAGGCTTCTTTAGATTGCTGTTTCTCCTTTACCTTTTCAGGCTGATTTGCATTTACAGTCCGACTTCTTAGTTTGTACTGCTTATGGACTTCATAGACAGCAGTATCATATCCTTGCTTAAAGTCAAAGGATTCTCCTGATTGTGTTTGGAATGTTTTGTCTTCATCCTCATCATGGTCTTCTTGTGTTAGGAAAACATGGCTTTTACCATCCAGCCCTATTAAATTGATCTCAGGATCTTCATTGAGCTGATTAGCCGAGGAAGTTTCTGCATAATTTTCTTGAAAAGGTGGTCTGATATCTTGGTCAGCACCTGTTTTTCCTGTATTGGGGTTTTGTGTTCTCCTAAAATTTGGGTTTCTAGGAGTATTGTTTTGTGGCGCTTCCCAGGATGACTTTCTTTCTACTGATTCCACTCTCTCACCTAGTCTTTTCATGCTGTTTAGTATTGCATCCAACTTCTGATCAAAGCCCGAGGGCTCTTCTTTGAAACCAACCTTCTTTTCCAGCTTTGCCCTGTTTCTTTTGGCAATTAGGTTGGCCTCTACAGTGACTGCAAGTCTTTGGGCTTCTGCAAGGGTTGGAGGGTCTCTTTCTCTCAACTGATAGGCCATATCAGAGTCAAAACCATCAGGGAAGTTATAAAGGGCCAAATCAGGAGGGGGCCTTAAGTTCTGGGGAATAGCATTGTATATGTTGTTAAACCTAGCACAATACTCCAACACCGTTTCTTGGGGACCTCTTTTAATAGTGTTATATTCACCCAGTATATGGTGTGGATCTCTCTTTTTCTCCCATCTGTTGGTAAATTCCTGGTATAGAACTTCCGAGGTTGCAATGGAATTTGCATTCAAGGATCTAAACCAAGTTCTGACATCCCCAGTTAGGCTTTGGACAAAAATTCTCATCCTGACACTATCATCATCAATTTCATAGGTCTCAAAGTGGTCTTGCATCTTTTTAGCATGCTGGATGGCTGTCAAAGGGCCATGGGAATCAAAAAATGAGAGTCTGGTTTGATAATCTTGGGGTAGGGCTGGAGCATTGGCTGGAATCTGCAATGGTGCATATCTGTTAGCCATGTTTATAGGATTAATAGGGTTGATAGGAACAAATGGGACAACTGGGATTACAGGTGTACTGGGGTTAATAGGATGGGTAACAAGTGGAGAACTGGTTGAGTGAGTATGTGCAGATGGTGAAGATGGAAAGGTAGGACTTTGAGGGGTTGAAGATGAACTAGGGGAATTGGGTGTGGAACGAAAAAGGACTTTGCAAGGAGTGGGAATGAGGATGGGTTGGTCTGACCTTATATCTGAATCAGCAGGTTTATCCTGCTTGTGCTGTTTCCTTATGTTCTTTGGGATGATATTTGGGTTATCAACAATGATGGGTTGGTCAGGGTCAGGGTGTGCCCTAGTGTGCCTTGGGTTTCTTTTAGGAGCCAGCTTCTAAGTGTTCTTTCAGAATTTTATATAGAACTTTTGTATTTACAAGGGCAAAACAAGAACTCTGGAATGACTATATATGTTTCAAGGCTAGGATAAGTTTCCCTAGTTAGCTCTTCCTTGAGACTGAGAAACAGTCCTAAGATGTCTCGGCTAGTTTCAGGCTTGATGAAAGCTTTGGAAAATAGATCGTGATTGAATAGTCTTAATTCCCCAGTGGAGTCGCCAATTATGTTAACATCCAGGTTGTTCCCTATGACTCCCAAGGGAATACGGCCGGGGTAACCACTAACCAATCTTTGGATCACCGCTTCTAGCCTAACAGTGATCAGAGAGGGCTCTCTCTTTATGATTTGTAACTGTTTGTTGTAGGGTTTTAGGCTAGCTATTATGCACTGTGTTTTGTTTATGTTTGGTTGGTGAAATTCCTTTTAGGTTCTAGTGAAGTAGTTTTCTGAGAAGTTGAGTACCATTGGGCAATGGAGTCTGTAGCTGTATGTGTTTGAAGTTTTGAGATGAAAGATGGGACTTACAGGGCCATTTGGGAGTTTAATAGAACAGATTTTTGATTAAAAGACTGGAAACAGGTAGCACGAATAGTGAAAGCATTCAAGAATTTCCACTATTTATCTATGTGTTCCCAACAGATAGCTTTAAGAAGAGAAAACAGAGGTCTTAGGGGCAAAGTTGAATCCCTGAGAATGACTGTTATAATAAAAACACAGTTTTGAATTGCAGCATTTAAGAATTACAATTCTGTTACTGTATAAGAGGAAAACATTTATAATAGCTCAGTTTGAGTCCAGGGTAAACATAGTTAAATCCTGGTACTATCCTTTCACCTTGCTATCAAGTGTAAACATAAGAACAGTAAAGAGAACAAAAGACTCAAAACAGACACGACAAAGAGATTTGAGAATACTTATAGTTTTATGCAACACCCATGGAATCCTGTAACATGCATCCTTCACCACAAGATATCAAACACACCAAACTTCTGGAAGTTCCATTCCTCCTTTGTATTAATTCTCTGAAAATATTACAGCAGATGGAAGTTATCCAAGAGAAAATTCCAGCAACCTCTTCAGCATCTGTGAAGGGTCTATATATACTAGCGGTGGTCTACAGAAATATCTGAGTTCTGCGTTATCTCAGTCTTTACATTCTCACCAACTATCTAAGATATTATGTCGAAAATTTATTACACATTTAATACACAGCACAGGCATCTTAATGCTCTGTCAGAAGATATTTAGCTTTATAAGAATAGCTAAGTCGGTCTGAATATTTGGAGTTAATGCATAGAAAACCCGACTGTAGGCTGGTACACTATGTCTCGGACCTGTCAGCTGTGACTTTGACTGCTGCTGGTGGCGAGTGACTGGTCTGGCTGAGTTGGCTCAGCCTCTGCCTTTTCATGTGGGTATTAATTCCCAAAATTGTCACTGTATGTACCTGCTTCTTCCTTCTGCGCTATTGGTTCTGGCCTGTCAAAATTGTCTGGGTCAAATGCCTCCAGACATCCTGTGTGGGCAGTTGATGTGCCAAAATTGCCCCTAGAGTCTCATCTGCTTCTGTGAACTTGAAGAAATTGGGTGGTGTATCAAACAGATGCTCTATCTCATTCATGAGAAAAAACAGGTTCTCCACTCTGTCATACATCATTTGCCCTGTAGCTGGCCCTGGCTCCTTTGAAGTGCTGGGAGGTTTTGCAATCTCTGCTACTGCATGGGCATCAATTCTCTTGTTATAGTTGTCCAGGGTGAGCAGTCTTCCCACGCTGCTCAAAATGTTGGGGAGGCCTCTGTTCTGCAGTGTTACAAACTTCTCCAGGAACCTGTTAATTTCTGTTTGCATGTCCTGTGTCCTTCTCTCCAAGGTTCCAATCAAGTTTCTCAATGTAACAACTCTCTTGGCTATGGCAATTGTTTCTGTCCTGTTGTTGATTCCCATGCTAGCCAATTGAGTGCTGGTTTTATAATTCAGGATATTGATCATCCTGGTAGCTGCTTCTGGCATGTGCCCAAGGCTTGCCCTTGCTCTCTGTATTTCCTTGTTTGCTTTGGTGATGAGCACCATTTGTTCATCCATGGTTTCAATGTATTGCCACTGTTTGGCAATGGATCTCCCAATGTTGCTCCACAACACTGCTTTCATATCAGCTGTCACCCTTTCCAGTGCAAGCTCTTTTTCCAGCTCAGCAATCCTTCTCTTAAGGGTTTTCACCTCTCTCTCCTTGGCTGCCTCATTTTGTTTGCTTTTATCAAATTTCTCATTAACATTAGCCAAGTTCTGTTTGAGCCCATCCAGCTCTTTCATTTGAGCTTCCATAGCTCGGATCTCTGCTTGTAGCTTCTGCATGTCTAAGCTAGCAGCTTGCTCTGATGTTGTTGTGGGGGCTGTGGATGGTGCTGTAGCTCCTGTTTGCTGAGGAGGAGGAGTGATGATCGGAGGTGTTTCCTCAAGATTTATTATTAATGGAGGAGGCTGGGAGGATTGACCTTCCCCTTTCTGTTTCATGGCTTCTTGTAGTGCTGCCTTTGCAGCTTCAGTTTGTCCTAGCTGGTCTTGAGTCCTAACCAGCTCTTTGTATAAGGATACCAGCAGGTCTGTGGTATCTTTTTCTTGCCGTTGCTGGGCAACTTCATCTGTTTGTGGATGGATGGTGGCCGGGAGTTTGATTTTCTTTCTTAGGGCTGCCATGTCTGCATCCCTTATTTTCAGCAGTTCTTGGATGCCTTTGACATCCTTGGGATCATGTCCTATCTCTATGATTACCTCCTCCAAGGATTTGATCCTGTTGTCCTTGGCCTGTGAGGATGCTCGTTCCAATTCTAGCTGGGATGATGTATTGTCTAGGCTGCTCTTTAACTTGTAATTTTCCAGTGTCTCATCTGCCAGGGAGGCATACACCATTTCACCCGTTTGTTTGTGTAACTCTATCTTATCCATGGGGTGAATATCTTTAGCCAGAACCTCCATATTTGTTCTCAAATAGTCTGAGGTGGACTGAGGATGTAGAGTTGTGGGCATGAAATGGCTCATTATCATTTTTCCCTCACTCACATCAAAAGCAGACATTAGTCTCTGCTGGTTGCTGGGAGCTAGTTTTAACAAGTGATCATAGAGTTGCACTTTTATGGGATCACTCCTTCTCTTGATTTCTATGAACTGCTGCTTTATACTTGAGTGCCCCTCTCTATGCTGACCAGAAGAGCTGACCTCTCCTCCCATTGTCATATCTGGTCCTCTTTGAGATGAGCTGGCCGAGAGTTCTCCACTGGGTGGGCCCATGCCCATGGCCTGCCTTACTGCTATGTCCTCCTCTTGGGAGTCATTCAATCTTTGTCTCTTCTCTCCTCTGATAAAGGATGAAGTCTGGGGAGTCTCTCTTTCTCTCTTTCTGGTTAAGTCCTCCTTCTGAGGTGTTTGGAGGACTGAGCTGTCCACATTGATGTCTGTTCTTGGAGGCAACTCTGTTTGGGGCTGCTGTTTTGTAGAACCGGGCAAATCTGTCTCTTTATTTTGCTGTAATGGCTGTTGCCCACTAGTTTGTGGTTTATCTTGTTGCTGCCCCAACTCCCGTTCTTCCATTTCTTCTTGCTGCTGTAGCAAGGTGTCAACCTGTTCTTCTGTTAATATAGGTGGTTGTTCCACCTGTTTGCCTTTGTCCTTGCTTGCTGCTTGGGTTGTCTGCTCGGCAGCTCGCTGTTGTGTTGCTGGTGTTGTGGTGGCTGCCCCAATTTGCCTCCTGTAGGAAATAGGCACCTGTCCACAAGTTTCCAAGTCAGCTTGTTTTTGGACATTTCTAGCCTCTTGCTCAAGTATTTCTTCATTAGTCATTTGCTCTACTAATGTGCCCTCTTCCCAATCTGGTGCATTTGCATATTTTTCAATTTCAGGTAATCTGGCATGAGCATAGTTGCCTAACTTATACCTGATCCTCCTGAGGGAAATAGAGTGGTTAGGGTCATATGGAATCCACTCAAAACTAGTTTTCAACTGGAGTCCTTCCAGGATCCTGTCTGCCTCTTTCCAGCCTTCTTCCTTCCTGTTGTATAAGAAGGGACCTAGCTGATTTCTCACTTTCAACTGTGATTTCTTGTTTTTACTCTGAAAGTGTAGGTAATCTGAGTTCCCAAATTGCCTGAAATATTCTAAGGCAAACAGTCTCATGGGAACGTACCTTGGCAGCCTAAATGGATTTAATTCACATCCATACACCCTAATGACTGTGTGATTCTGGTAGAAGTACCAGTTGCCGATGTTGTAAAGCTTGTTCAAATGAAGAATTCTTTTCATGTCATCGGTCAGTCTAGGAGAAGGGGCACCTTGCAGCACTGCTAGGGCTGGATGAACAAATAAATCAATAAACTCACAGTATGTATAAGGTGATAGTGAGGTACGATGGAACACAGGGGTCCAAAAAACAACTGATCTTGGGGTTCCTTGGGCGTTGAGTGGCCTCAAAGGGACAGAGAAGGTAGCTGGCTGGTTGAACAAGAACAGATGGTATATGTAGGAGGTGTATCTGAACAGCCTCTCCCTCTTCAAGTTCATGAACTGGTCATGAATCTTCTCAGCTATATAAGTTGCATAATCATAGTGGATAGCTGGAGGCTTACCTGGGGCAAATATGGACAGCATTGCCAATATGCAGTCATCTACATCTTCTAGTCCTCTGAATCCTAGGACATAGCCAATCAAATCCACCATCATCCTGCCCAACTCATTCAGGTATTGGTATCCAATGGGAGGGGTTCTGACTGCTTCAGAGCTAGGTGTGACAAATAGCTGGTTAATCTTCACAATCTGGTCATTAGACAGGTTATTTCCTCTCTTTATCAAATCTTGCATGGAAAGAGGGGTCAACTTCTTGGCTGTATGGAAATGCAGCATCTGATTTATACTCTCTGGAGTGATCTGAAACAGGACTAGGCCTGTGGGGCTAATGACTGCCCTTTGGCTGGGGTCATAGCGCTCTTGGCAACTGTAGATAAGCTCTGGCATGGGATTAACTTGGGGAAGGTTGTATATGGGCAAATTTGATTCCCAAATTCCCAGGATATCTGCTCCACTCATGTGCTGGGCTCTCAGTTCATTTAACATTTGGATATTATACTTAGTTCCCATAGGAAACCAGTCCAACATCTGGTAATCCATGTCTCCCAGGGCTTGCCATGCTAGTTCTCGGTGAGGAGCATTGATAGGCTTGATATTTAATGCAATAGGGGTCTCCATAGCTTCTGAATGGGCAAATATTGCAATTTGACAAGTGACTGGCAAAAACAGACTGCAGACTGCCCTCAGTGGGAAAATAACTTGATTTTTTGAATTGTCAGAGGGGAATTTACCAGCTAGAAATTGAAATACTGCTGGTAATTGGTAACAGAGCCTCTTTGGGGCCTAAGTGAGCTTCTGGTAGTAGTTCGGAGGTATTTAGCAGTGAATTTGCCGGGAAACGCAGAGCTGAGGGGTTTTTAGATGAATTGCAGTTTGTTACAACTCTGCAGGGAATTTTTGGACTTCACAGAGACAATGGTGGAGATATAACCCGGTTCTAGCGGTGAAAAAGTCTGTTTTACGGTCCTATTATGCTTGTGAGCAGATTAGAGCAGAATGCAGGCCGTATGGAGGGCAGGGCAGGGTAAATACCTGTAATTCGACGTGCAGAGGTCGTGGCAAGGTGTACTGCAGCTGCTGACGTGGTCGCTTGGGCTAATTGTACCGGTTGGCGGAAATCCAGGCAGAAATGGCTGAGCAGAGTGTACAGACGAAATAACAGTGAAATGGTAAAAAACGCGCAAAATTCGGTTAATATGAGTTTTTTACCCATTTGGCGCTTTTTTATGATGACGTCAGCATGACGTCATTGGTGGGTCACGGTGATGTGACGTCAGCTGACGTCATCGGGGAAGACGTGGCTGAAGACGACAGGTCAACGGGGGTGAGGTGGCAGTCCAGTCAGCGGTGAGCTGGACGTGGCAGAACGGTCAATAGCGGACGGGCGGAGGTTAAGCCGTGAAGGTTACGGTTAAGGCTCTAACCGTCACGGTCTCTCGGGGCGGTTAGAGTACGGTGCCCAGGGTGTCAGAGGGAGCTCCGAGACGGTCTAACGGGCGACGCGTGGCAGAGGCATGACGAGGCGCAACGTCATGTTCTCGGGAGTTAACGCGCGGACGTGGACGGCGTTCCGATATTGTTATGGGCCGTCGGATCTGGAGGGCTTGATCCGACGACTGGCGGAGGTGTAAGGTGCACGGCGGATAGGGCGGCGGAAAATTTAACGTTTATGGGTTTTGGCATAGTTTTTTCAAATGTTTTTTCTGCCCACCCGTGCTTGCCTTTGGGAATGTGCCGAAAGTGGGATTTGATTTTTGTAAGGTTTGCAGAGGGTTTTGTGGGCTAGAGGGGTTTAAAGAGGGGTTTTTACCCATGCAAAGGTATTTTTTGAGGGGAAATGATCTGCAGCAAAGGGAGAGTATCGGAGATAGGTTCACCATGGTGGCCAGATGCCACTATGATCCCTCTTTGCAGATTTCTCGGCTATTATGCCTAGGGGAGGGAATATATAACATTTAGGGCTTTATACACCTTAGTGTTATTATTATTAGGGCAAGGGGTAGAATAGGGAGTTAAATAGTAGAATTAGGAGTTAGTGAAGTGAAGGAGGGGAATCTTTGAGAAAGGGGATGTTAATGATGGAGTAAGGGGGAAAAAGTGAAGTTAGTGATGCTTTCTGCTGTGAATCCATGAAATTCACCACCTTTTCTGCTGATATGTCCATTGCCTTGGCAAAATATCTTTGACAACTATGTAATGGTGAACCTGTCCTTTCTGCAACTACAACTGCCTACCCAACTATTTCACCTAACATTTTTTAGTTTCTTCTTGGAGGGGCACTTAGACTTGCAACCCTCAATTGCCTTTTCTTTTCTTTGGCTTTTTCCTTTTTTTTTTACTCTATCTGTTTCTACCCTTATCTCTTCCAAGGTCCCAGATTAGGCTTTTGGGAACCTTTGTTTCTCTACCTGAACTACTTATCTGCCAAGATTAAGCTGTTTGGACAGACTTCTTTCTCTATTCTACAACTCAAAATTGAAACATGGCATGATCCAGATTAGACTGTTGAATCATCCACAAAAATGTAATAAGGTCCTCAATATCTGAAGTAATTTCACACACCTCTGATTTCCCGGAAATATGGGATCTTTGTAGTAACAAAGCAGAGCATATTTGGATTTTCGATAATCAATCATGAAATATGAAACCTATTACTATAGGTATCCAACACCACGCATACCACCCCCACCTAGACCACCACCAGTTTCACCGCCTTCACCCCCATCTTCGCTCGTACCACCTTCGCCACCACCGTGAGTCAATATGGCAAGCATGATAAAGTTGCCAGTGTTTAAGGGAGTAGGAAATGAAGATCCAGACTAGTTTTGGTTCGTGATAAAATCTATATGGGAAGCACAGGGAGTTACGAATGACAATATAAATAAAGCGATGTTAGTTATCACCCTGCAGGATTGCGCACTGACCTGGTATATTAAGCATTAGAATGATAACCTGAATGTGGGGATCGCAGATATACAAATTATGTTGAACAATGAATTTAGAAGGCCAAATTTAGAGGCACAGTCAATCATTGGGTTCAAGGAGATCACAATGCTACCAGGCAAGACCCCATGGGAATTAGATCAGATATTGAAGTGCACAATTTGCGAAGCTAATATGACCTTGATGGATGGACAACACCACGAATGGTTTGTAGCATCATTAACACTGCATTTAAGGAACGCGCTATCACAACAAAGGTTAATAACTCAGGCAGAGGCCATGGAGATCGTGATGAGGTTGCATGAAACCCCGATACATGATCCTAACATGGGAGTTAAACAGATCCATGCTCAATTGAAAAACTTGTTCCTTGAGAGGCAGAGTTTGAAACAAGATAGGACAACTTCCCTAGAAGTGCGCAACGAGGTATGGTCTGTTAAATGTAAGGGCCAGGATCATGACAAGGACCACTTCCCAATGTTCGTGAATTACCTCATGGGAGGAAGACCAATGATGTTAAGACCAAAGGCCCAAGAAGGACCTAGCATGGAGCTTGAGTTGTGGTGCACAATTTGTCAAATAGGAGGAAAGCATGCTACAGACAACTTCCATTTGTTACAGAAGTACACACAGAAGTCGCAACAATTGTTTTGTAATTTCTGTAGATCAGTGGGATAGGATGAGCGCACCTGTAGGAGCTATTATCTGATGATGGATATGACTCCCACCTACAGAGTTCAGGCTGAAATGCGGCCCCTTCACTAGAATGCAGGATTGGCGTGAACCGAATTTCAGGGGCACGAATGTGGCCGAGGTGGAGGAGGACCTATAAGAGGTTACAGACATCTAATATGTTGCAATAGTGGGGGGGCAGGAAATTATGTTTGTGATTGTATGAATCCAACAGATCCATCATGTCTGTATTGTACCTTGTTCGATCATGAGACAAAGGATTGTCCCACACTGATAGCAAGGCTACATGACAAGGGAGTGCTCCACCCTCCCCTAACTCAGAACCTACAAATGATGAGGTCTGAGCAGCATGAGGAAGGCCCTAATGTGAATATTGTGCTCCAAAGTGGAATTATGATAGGGGATGATAAAGGCATGTAGCCTGAAGATAGTATTTAGGTTAGCAAGGCTCCAACTAAAGAACCAGAGTTTGATTTGGGGTGTGATAAGGAAACCTTCATGGAAGCTAGCAAGAGCTTCGTTGATGCCTCCACTTCAAGAAGAAAAGAGAGACCGGAGCTAGAAATGGACCCATCGATGCTCACAACATTCCTAGAAATGTGCATGAAGCTACTGTGTGATAGAAAGGTTGTAAAGGGACTGCAGGAACTCGTAAATAGATGTGTTGGGACTACGCCCGGAGAATTGTGCATAGTCCATAATATTGGAAAGTATGTGGTGAGGACGGAAGAGAAATGAGATTAACCACACAAATTGGAGAATATGAGATGGACCAAGTGATTTTGGATCTAGGATTAGACGTGAACGTTTTGCCAAAGCAGACATGGGAGCACATGGGAAGGCCTATGCTACAATGGTCTCCTATCTAGCTGTGAATGGCAAACTAACAAAATATCATACCTATGGGGAGATTGTAGGGAATCACCATGGATATTGAAGAAGAAATCACGCTAATAGACTTTGAAGTGATAGAGATTGTGGATGACAACAATCCCTACCCAAAACTATTAGGAATAGATTGGGCCACTGACAAGAACAGGGTGATAAATTTGAAGAAGCGCAAAATGATTTTTGAGAAAAAGTCTCTGCACGCAGTCATACCTTTGGACCCTGTAGAAGGATCGCGCTACACAGAGCCAGTGCATGAATATGAAAGCAATGACGATTCGGACTGCATCTACAAGATAACCGTGTGAGAGAAAGGCTGGGTATATCCCACCATGGATGGGTGAATCTCATGAACATGAAAGCTCTTGTACATCGGATTCTAATGAGGAAATAGAGTGATGGAAGAACAGGTTGCATGAGTTGACCACGCTGGACTGTAATATGATGACAAGATTGTTGCACTACGTATCAATGGAAGTAAGGTATTTGCCTACTTATGATGGGTTAAGTGAGGTAGATGCTTTCCTAAATAGATTTGAAAGAGAAGTGTTGAAACAACAATTTTTTTGAGGCTTTGAAATGGGTACTGCACACTACGCCCGTGAGGTGGTGGGGTATGCATCAAGGAATCTTTGAGGACTGGTGCTAATGCAAGAGAATGATGCCCATGCATTTTTGGAAGCGTCAGATGCATCTAAAAGATAATTATGACGGACGGGATGACATGTGCGTGCACCTCACCATGTGGACAAAGGTTTATGGGGAAGAGCCACAACTTGAGTGGGTGCACCTATTCTGTCATACCCTAGATGTTATACCCATGAACTAGTATATAGAGATGGAGCTTTGCCATGGGACAAGTGAATGGGATATCTTGCGTGAATGGTTCCGATTAACCTTCACATTTGAGGATCGTTGGTGGGACACTGTTGATGACATGCTACAAGTAGTAAAAGCAACTATCTTTAAAATACCCCAGGAGCCAATAGAATTGATTAAGCCTGAATGGACAACTCAATTGAGCTATGTGCTGGAGTGTTATAATGTAAATACTAAATAAGACAACAAGGATCCATGAAAAGTTAACATTCCATAAACTAAAGGCCATCATGAGGTTCAAGGACCACTGGTTGAAGACCCTGACATAACCGTTCCAGTAAAGACAAAGCAGGTAAACATTGGTACGGAAGCTGAACTTAAGTATGCAACGCTCGATGATTACTAGGATGATGTGAGAGTGGATAAGGTCGCTGCGTTACTCCACGAATACCAAGACCTATTCTCGACCAAGATCATAGACTTAACAGGAATCATCAGAGATTTAGGAATGATGTAGATCACATTAAAGCTTGACGCAAAGCCAATTAAGTAGAGGCCTTACCGCTTGAATCCAAAATTCAAGGAGAAGGTCCACGTAGAACTAGACAAAATGCTCGTAGCTAGAATCATTGAGCCGGTGGAATAATCCAATTGGCTAAACTCTATGGTGGTGCAGGAAAAAAAGAAGAAGGGCGAGATAAGAATATGCGTGGATCTCAGAAAATTAAATGACACGTGTGTGCATGACCCATTCCCAACTCCGTTCATAGATGAAGTATTGGAAAATGTTGGTGGGCAGGAAGCATATTCTTTCACTGACGGATTCTTAGGGTACCACCAGATCAAAAGCACATTGGAAGATAGGAGTAAGGCCACCTTTGCAACTGAGTGGGTCTGCTTTCAATACATTGTTATGTCATTTGGATTGAAGAACTCACCGACCATCTTTTTGCGCATAGTTGTTGCAACATTCAAGGAATATATCCACAAGTTCTTGGAGGTTTATCTGGATGATTGGACTATATTTGGATTGATTAAGCACCATGTAGCAAGCCTATGCTTGATGCTTGATACCTACCGAAGACACCAAATTGTGTTGGACCTCAAGAAGTGTACATTCCTTGTTCCTTTTGGGAACCTATTTCTGGGAAAATTGGTGTCTTGTCGTACTACTAACCCTCTAGGTTTAGTAGCTAACCTAGAAACAATAGTTTAAAGCAATTCAATGATCTTTCCTATGAGTGATAGATAAGAGAAAGATTATAGAAGACCAACCTGGAACTTTCGCTTGATTCCTCACTTGATCTCCCTCTCCTTTGACTGATCCCGTAACTCCTCTCCATACTTAACACGCTTGGAGAGTACTTGCACAGCTACAACAACAAAGACCTGTCAAAGCATCGTGATCTATCACAACATAAGCATTATAGAATCAGATATATAACGAACAAATGAAAGCATTTAAGGTTAATAAAATCAATTGGGAAAAATCTTGAAGAACTTTATTAATAATAAGGAGAATTACAACCCAATTGTCTGATCTAGCACCATCCTCCCAGCTTCAATCCTTCTTCACCTCATGAATTAGCAAGAACACACCAACAACAATACAATACTCTCTCCTCAATACTGAAACTAGCAGCACTTCCTTACAATTCACAACAATTCAACCTTCTGATCTCTTGGATGGGAGATCCTTTTATAGATGATTGCAAGAAGATGAGTCATCAGTGGGGATGATGAATGCCATTCCATTTGTTGAAATTAGTTCCACAAGAGAGGGGAATTGGAGATGGTTTCCTAGTTCCCTTAGTCATCCTTGGGCGAATTCAGAGAGGCATGTGGCACAGGAGAAGTTTCTAAAATATTCCATGAGCAACCAACTAACAAATTGTCTCATAAATATGTCCAACCTTGCCCATCACACTTCATAAAGGGCCAAACTACGATGCATATTGTTTTGATAGTGTAGCAAGTGAGATGCATCTCACCCTAACATAGGGCTTTCAAATATGGTTCAATTTAGGCAGTTTCTGGATGATTTCTGAGATGAAACTTTTGGGGAATGAGGCATTCAGATGACTAAGTTTCTTTAGGATATAAAACAACTCTTTTAGGGTTTTATGAGTCCTAATATCATCGACATATGAGTTTGGGGTTGATGTGCCCAAATATGTCTGTAATAGTTGCCCCCTAAAGCATGAGGTCATAAATGTTCATGTCGGGTGAAATTCTTTATCATGAGGATCAGAAGTTTCGAACTAGAAGGTGACCTGTATAAATTACAATACAATACATCATGATAATATGATTTTTCACGAACTAGCTGAGGGAGGCATTCCCATGCTCAACTTTATAAATTTTCATTTCATGTACATAGATCAGATAGTCGTCTACAGATATAGACTTGTGATTCTACATATATAGAGTCGTAATCCATGATTAGGATGACCATTTGTGTAGAGCCTTTGTACATTTGATGTTTTTGTATCCTTGAATATATTGTAGCCTGAATGGATGAAACTAGATCCAAGGTCTTCAAACTCGTTTAATCTTTGCTTGATGTACAAGTCAAACCAAGTGAAGAGATGTTCTGAGGTCGAACATGGAAAGACATCACCTGATTACCAGCTAATGCTGTGAGCTGTTAACAGACGTGAGAGGGATCATCGATAATGATAATGATCCTCAAGGTACTACAGTACATTTCATGTGGTGTGAATACATGATCCAATGTCAAACACCATGCAAAATATTTCGGTCGAAGGGCATTGATGTCAACTTGTCGCCGGAGGAGAGAAACTTGCCATTGATGTAAACAAGCTTCAAGGCACTGGAAGGGTGTTTCTAAGTCAACTGCCTGGATAATGAGCTGATGTCAACAAGAAGTGACTCGTCATAGGAGGGCCTTGATGTATCCCACATCTACAACATGAAACAAAGCAAATGATTTCTGGAGGTGAAAATGAACTGACAACACAAGGTCCAAGAATGGCCGACATGAAAATGAAGGTTTATGGTATTGCAATGGATGAGACTTTAACTAGATGACTTCTCTTCAACATATTGGTGACATTGAGATGAATTGGTAGCGTTAACCCCAAAAAGATAGATGGTATGAAAGACCAATGGTATGATGACCGGTGAACAGAATAACCCAACCCAACTCAATCTTGGAGATGAAGTGAAAGTGTCATGTTCAAGAGCGACTTGCTACCATAAATTCTTCAAGACTTTTCCCCTTTTTCCCCAGTCATTGATTACCAATACCTCTTTATTTTTGTCAAGCTTTAGGAGGATAACATATGCTTGTTCTATAATTCGCCCTTTGAGAAAACCCATCGCTATTTGATGTTTTAACGAGTCTAGTGATAGTGAAACTCGGTCTTGTCTAGATGGACAAGTTTGTCTCAATTATTTTAACGAGTTTAAAAATAAAGATAAATCAGTCCTTTTCATGTTTAGAGAGTTTGAAAAAGGATGAAAAGAAAACTCCATAAGTTATTTTTCGTAAAGTAATCCCTTAGGTCCGAAAAAGGATAAAATAATACAAGAGGGATGTCATTTCCAATACTTTAACGAGCTAGAATAGACAAGCGCTCGACAATATTTTTTTATTTAGAGAGTCTAAAAAGAGTTTAAATAGGACTCCATTTTGAGGAATGAGTGGTGTCTAGGGTAGCAACTGGTTCCGGTGATGTTGGAACTTCTCAAAACATGTTGATTTATGTGAAGAGGTTGGCTAATAAGACCACTCATTGCAACTGTTCCTCAGAAAAGGGTAAAACAACCAAGTGAAAGCATATGATCGACCAAAGAGATGGTGGTGATGGAATGAAACAACCAAGGCTCATCTGATGAAAGAGGCTGATAAAATGGAAATCACAAAGGTTAAAATGGAAATGGGTTCATTTTTATACAAGATTGAAACATAGGGAACTGTGCATGGGTTTAGTTTCAGTTTTACATAAGCTTGAAATGAAAAGCTGTCCTTGGAAATGGTTTGCATGCCCCCAGCATGATGAAAGCAAGAGTCTCCTGTAACTAGATGGAAGTCACTGTGGTGAAGCAAGACGGTTATCCAACACCTGTTTGGCTTCATCGAGATAGGGACAAAGGTGAATGGGGTGATTCCCTTCACATAACCTACATGGAAACTTAACTATTTACCATTAGTTGCATGCCCCCAAAGCTTCATTACATTCACCTAAGTAGACTACTCATGGCTATCAGGTGGATGAATTAAAGGTTCTTTTATGAGATCAAGTGAAAGACTCGACTGGGATTTTACGAGATCTACTCAAAGACTCGTCTTGGAACTTTGCTCTAAGGGACCTTGTTTTTTTTAACAAGCTTAACACAAGACAAGGAACTATGCTCCTATTTCATTTTTTTTAAGAGGTTGAAACAGTAAAAGAGCTATCCTCATCTCCTTGATCACAATCGTGAAGGAGAGATATGGTTCCAATGCCTCGGGTACATGATGTACAACATCACTGAAATGATCATCAGTTGATGTAGGTATGGAACAGGTTGCCACATAATGAACCCGTGGCGGGGATGATACCATTGGTATAAATGGACCATTTAGGGACGATGGTTGACTAGGAGCTATATTTGGACTGGGAAATGAAAGCTGGTCAACGGTGATAATCATGCCTTCATGCAGGAAACAAATCAGTCGAAAGAGTGTTGAAACAATAGCTCCCATGCCATAGTCGCACCCAAGAAGTAAATTGTAATCTAAAGGGCATGGGAATATCATCATGTTCAGATAAACGGTTTTCCCTCCCAAAGTAATAGATAACTGAGGAAGGATCCCTAATGGTCGACTGGTTTCTCTTTTTATGCCCAACAGATTCTGTGTAACAGGCACAAGTGGTGGCAAACCAAGCACTTTCCAAGCAGTTGAGGAAAGGATACTCACTGATGCACCTTCACCTATAATAGTGCCAGATACAATCATTTTACAAACTTGTGCTATGATCTAGAAAGGCACATAAGAAGGAAGGTAGAATCCTGCTAGTTGATTCCAATCAAAGGAAGTGACTAGACTACTTGGAGGGGGTACCATAGAAATGGGAGAATTAACCCCTTGAGTTACAAGAATGGGAGGATTTTCCTCATATCTTGATGAAACAGTAGGATTTCCCCCAAGCTCATTTGAATTTGAAGAAACAGAAAGAACTTGAGTGGTATGGTGTTCACTCTCTTCGGAAAAGGTATGATTTACTGAAGGTGAAAGCGGGTCAACTGTGACCTAGACCTATTGATTTTGGTCGGGTATAGACTCAAAGGATTCACTTTCAGAAAGAGTGGGTTCGACTGATGGTTGATTTTGGTTAGTCGGTTCATCAACTAGTGAAGGATTTAGGGAGAGTTTTCTGTAACCGGATGGAAGTCATTGTGGTGAAGTAGGATGGTTATCCAACACTTTCTTGGCTTCATCCAAATAGGGACAAAGGTAAATGGGGTGATTCCTTTCACATAACCTACATGGAAACTTGACTTTTCCCTTCTTTCTGTGAACTTTACTATCACTAGTTGATGGTGTGTTACCAACATGATCTCCAGAGGTTGATGGCACGAGATGATGTGAACGAGAACACCATTCTTCCAAGATCTGGGGAATATCAGGACAATTTCGAAGAAGATGGTTTCCTACACAAAGTTTGCATGGATATAGAACTTTGTGAGGCTTAATGGAAGGTTTCACATCAGATTTTTCATTCAAAGTAATGATTTCTTGGTTGCCCCTCTGCTGAATTTGCTTCTTCTTCTTCTTCTTCTTCCCTTTATTCTTCTTCTTAGCCATCTGGTTACTAATACCAACACTTTCACCAAGCGAAGAGGAAGAAGTGGAGGAAGAAACAAACTAGGAAGAAGGCAAAGGGTCAACTTTAGGATAAAATGGAGGTTGATTTTGTCCAGGTGGAGGTGTACTCGATTGTAGAGAAATCACGACATTTTGAACCAAAGAGGTTGAAAACAACCATACTGGCAAGCCAATGATAAATCCTGGAAGGGACAATGTAGCCATATATGGAGCACCAATATTTTCGAAAGAAGATAGGATTTCCATCAAAAGGAATTCCTTGATCGGTGGACTCTAGATTTGCCGCGATATGTTTCAACCTAATATCAACTAAGGAAAAGGGATGTTATTCATGGTCAATTGATTTTAACGAAACTTTAGACACAACTTTGCTTCTTCTATTTTAAAGAGTTGAAAAAAAGCTAAAGATGACTCTAGTCGCCTTCGATTTTTAATGAGCCTAAAAGGACAAGTTCTCAGATGGACATTTTCTTTTATAGAGTCAAAAAGGAACAAAAGTGACTACTCTAGAGAATCTAGACAAAAAGGTTTACCAGACCAATTGCAAAACTGCAATATACACCTTGGTGATAAATTAAAGAGAAATTACCAAGGACTTTACGTACAGTAGTCAATCTTCTCGAATGCTGTGTTTAGTGCATTACGATCAATAAGGTGGCAGACTCGGTTTCCTATGGATAAAGGATTTAAGCCTATTGTGGTCTCCCAATATATATGCGACAGTACAGGGACAAAAAGTCCATGCTAGCACTTGTCATATCAAAGAAGAGGAATTACCCAACCTTCAATGAAAATGATAGCCACTAGTTTTAACGACGCCAGAACATGTCTCTAGCCTAGACCTCTAAATATGTTGCATTAGATTCCAAAGCATTCTTAAGTTTATTGAAGTTCATTTTTAAAGTTGATCTTTCTTAAAAGTTTGCCTTTGATGGTTCACTACGTGATGTATAATCTGAAATTCCTAAAGATGCAATCTACAATAATAAACAATCATTTTGTTTATTTTACCAATGAAAATCCTAACTACAAAGGATAGATCATTGAAGCGCTTTTAAATAAAACAACAAAGAGCACTGACTAATGCAATTTCACTAAATCATATTTTTGCACACAAACCAAAATGCTAAGTGCAAATTCATGTATTTGTTTTCAACTCTCCTTAATGTGAATGATTCAAAAAAGAAAACTAAATACAACAATGACTCAAAATGTTTCACTCAAAATGACAATTTTCGACAATTTTTCTTTAAAGAGGGAAAGGAAGGCTCAAAACGACACTTTAAAACTTGAAGAAATATCTTTTTGAAACTTTGAACAAACTCAAATAAAATCAAATGCATCAAAATAGTTTAATCGATAGGCTATGAAGGATGATTTTGCGACACTTCACTTTTTCGACGAAAATGGAAGACTTTACGACACTTTTTCTATCGAAAGCGACAAATTGACTATCACTACTTTTGACAAAGGATTGTAAATGAAAGAAAAACACAAAAAACATTCACCAATCCTAATGTAAATAGATGCTAATCTAAGTGATGTAAGTTGGCTTCAATGATGAGGTATTGTTCAAATTTAGCAAACAACCAAACAAGTCTGAAAACTAGTCAAAAACCCTCAAATCCTAGATGGGAAATTGAGTTCAGTCAATCATCGCACCTGGCCTTTGTAGATATTTAGATGCATCACACTTTTCACACTTAGGAGGTGAGATGCATATTAAGTCACAGTGAAAGATAGTGCGATGGTTAGGGAGCACTTTTGAGAATGGTTTTGGATCAGATTTGCAGCAGTTTTCAATGGATCAAGCTTAGTTTTGATGAACAATGATAAGAAAAGTATAATGGAATGTCCTAAGAGGTTACTGAGCTACCAAAAGGGCATCTAGATGTGTTTTCAATTCAAATGTCTAAGTCATAAACTAAACTAGAGATTGACTGAAGCAACATTATCTACTATGCAATTACATAAAAAGAGAGGTTCGAAAGATTCCTAGCTAGCTTCAGACTCTGTTTGTAGTTTATATAATTCAACATAGAACAAAGAATAGCAACAAACAATCATCTGGTTTCTTCCCCAGTGGAGTCGCAAATTTGTTTCTGGGAAAATTAGTGTCTTGTCGAATGACTAACCCTCTAGGTTTGGTAGCTAACCTAGATACAACAGTTTAAAGCAATTCAGTGATCTTTCCTATGAGTGATAGATAAGAGAAAGATTATAGAGGACCAACCTAGAACTTTCGCTTGATTTCTCACTTGATCTCCCTCTCCTTTGACTGATCCCATAACGCCTCCCCATACTTAACATGCTTAGAGAGTACCTACATAGCTACAGAAACAAAGACCTATCAAAGCATCACAATCTATCACAACATAAACATTATAGAATTAGATATATAACGAACAAATGAAAGCATTTATAGTTAATACAATCAATTGGGAAAAATATCGAAGAACTTTATTAATAATAAGGAGAATTACAACCTAGTTGTCTGATCCAGCTGCATCCTCCCAGCTTAAATCCTTCTTCACCTCATGAATTAGCAAGAACACACCAACAACAATACAATACTCTCTCCTCAATACTGAAACTAGCAGCACTTCCTTACAATTCACAACAATTCACCCTTCTGATCTCTTGGATGGGTGATTGTTTTATAGATGATTGTAGGAGGATGAGTCATCAATGGGGATGATGAATGCCATTCCATTTGTTGAAATTAGTTCCACAAGAGAGGGGAATCGGATATGGTTTCCTACTTCCCTTAGTCATCCTTTGGCAAATTCAAAGAGGCAAGTGGCATAGGAGAAGTTTCTAGAAGATTCCATGAGCAACCAATTAACAAACTATCCCAGAAATATGTCCAACCTTGTCCATCACACTTACTAAAGGGCCAAAATGTGATGCATATTGTTTTGACAGTGTAGTAGGTGAGATTCATCTCACCCTAACATAGGGCTTTCAGATATGGTTCAGTTTAGGCACTTTCTGGATGATTTCTAAGATGAAACTTTGGGGAATGAGGCATTCAGATGACTAAGTTTATTTAGGGTATAAAACAACTCTTTTAGGGTTTTTTGAGCCCTAATATCATCGACATATGAGTTTGGGGTTGATGTGCCCAAATATGTCTGTAATAGAACCTGTTGGGACATGTGGTTTGCAAATAGGGACTGATGGTAGACACCACAAAAATTGCGGTGATTTTGAATTTGGAAGCACCGCTGAGTGTCAAATAACTGCACACTACCCTGGGACATACAGGGTACTATAGGAAGTTCATCAAAATTTATGCCCAAATCACTGTGCTGATGGAGAAGTTTTTGAAGAAAGATGTCACGTTCTGCTAGAACGATGACTGCAAGAAAAACTTTGATGTACCAAAAGAAAAAATGGCCTCTGCACCAATTCTAGTCGTCCCGAAATGGGGCCAGGAGTTTCATGTCCATGTTGATGCATCATGTATAGCGTTGGGAGTGGTACTAACACAGGAGGGTGGAGAGGGATTGGATCACCCTATCGCGTTCGCAAGTCCCAGGTTGTCTAAAGCAGAAAAGAACTATTCCACAACTGAATGCAAAGGATTGGCTATGGTTTACGCGCTCCAAAAATATCGGCACTATTTGGTAGGAGGACACTTCAAGATGTATAAAGATCATTCTTTGCTGAAATACTTGATAAATAAGCCTGTGTTGGGGGGGTGCATATGCAAGTGTCTTTTAATGTTCCAAGAATATGATTTTTAGGTCATTGTGAAGCCTAAACTCCTGAACGTGGGATTGGATCACCTATCACGCATTGAGACAGGAGAGGAAACTACTAGTCTGGAGGAAGGATTACCTGACGCATAGCTCTTTGCTATGTGCATAGCAAATGGACACTTTGAAGACATAATCCACTTTCTCATGACTGGAACGACATCAAAAGAATAATTCGTGCAGTAGAAGAAGGAATTGGTGGTGTTCGTGGTAGATTTTTTTGTCATCGCGGGGCACCTATATAAGATGGGCAATGATGAGATATTGTGAAGGTATGTATCTAAATTTGAACAAAGTCATATCCCCGTGGAGGTGCATGGGTGTGCTGTGGGAGGGCATTACGTAAGGCGAGTGACCGTGCAAAAGATTCTCTACGCAGGGTTGTGGTGGTCAACCCCCCATTAGGATTCAAAAGCACATTGCAAGACTTGTGATGTATGTCAAATAACAAGTAAACCATCACAGAGGGACGACATGTCTTTGACTCCACAAATGATGTTGCATCCCTTTGAAAAGTGGGCAATTGACTTTGTAGGACCTATAAAACCTCAAGGAAGGACGGGCGCTCGATACATTATCACTGCGATAGAGTACCTGACTCATTGGGTAGAAGTGCAGCCGGTAAAAGATTGTACAACCACCACCACCACAAAGTTTCTGTTTGAATATGTATTGACACGATTTTGATGTCTGAAGATCATGATGAGCGATCGCAGTACACATTTCCTAAATGAAACAATCAGCGTGCTAACAAAAGAGTTTTAGGTGTATCGTCAAAAAAGAACACCATATCACCCATAAGCCAATGGGACAGTAGAAGCATTTAACAAAATACTGGAGACTGCACTGACCAAAGTATGCAATAGGTGGCAAAGTGATTGGGACTTACGTGTACCTGTAGTATTATAGGCTTATAGGACAACTTGCAAGAAACTGACGGGGCAAATAGCTTTCCGTTTGGTCAATGGATTGGAAGCCATAATGCCAATGGAGTATGTTGTGCCTAGTCTATACATCGTAGTGCTCACAGGTATGATGGGCTGCAGAGCACTGGAGGAGAGGCTCACATGATTGGAGGAACTTGGAGAGGAATGGTTTATGGTTGGATTCCATTAGTAAGTACAAAAGCAACGCGAAAAGGCCTAGCACGATCGACATATTAAGATGTGCACCTTCAAGGTAAATGATCTGGTGTTACTATATGACAGTAAGTTTGATAAATTCTCGTGAAAGTTCAGAATCCATTGACTGGGACCATATGTTGTTAAGGAGGTCATGGACGGAGGAACACTGCAGCTGGAAAATCTAAATGGATAACCTTTCCCAGACAATGTGAATGGTAGTCGATTGAAACCATACACGGGTGGCCCGACTATCTGACTAGCTGACAGAAGCACAGTCTTCGTGCTCCAAGTAGTTGAAAGAAGGCGCAGGACTACAAACAGATGTAGGGGATGCATGAAAAGATACAGGGGAGCAGTTCTGACAATGCGGTCTCAGAACAACGCATAGAAGAGATACAATAGGCATTCGCTTAGTGCTCTGCCGACCTTGCAACAGTCTGAGTAGAGTTGGGAGGTCTCCACGTGAAGATCTCCACACCTACAGAGTGACTCGAGGGTGAGTCACGATGTTTGTGTTGAGGGCCTGTTGGGTGTGGGATCCCCCAAGGCAAGTTTTGGGGCTTAAAGCCCAATTTTTTACTATGTCTATTGTAAAGACTCTGTGATTTATGGATGCGGAGCGCGAAGTGGTAATAGAGTCATGGGATTTTCCGCCCTCTTTTTTGTAATGTAATGTCAGTTTAAGAGACCTACCCATGGTCCAAGGACCATGGGATTGTATATATAGAGCGAGGCTCTAAGTGTAGGAAGAAGAACAAGGATAAGGAAATCGAGCCATGAAGCAGTAAGTCGAAGTGTAGAGTCCTGTCTTTGGGTCATAGAGTAGGAAAAGGTTATGAAGCTGAGTGCGTAGAGGCCTAGAAGTCTACAGCTAAGTGTGTAGACCCTTTCAGCTGAGTGCACAGGGAAGTTTGAGTCTATAAACATTCGAAGCATTAATAAAGAGAAGTTTAACCATATTTCTGTGTATCTTTTCTTGTTTTATGCATTGAAGTATATTGGGTATGAATTGCAAGTTTGCTGTTTATTTATTGTGCGAACTTATATAAATGTGTTGAGTAAGTGAATATAATATAAGGTATCTGTTTATGCAAAGATAACTAACTGCTATAAGAAGATAAGTAAGACCCATAGTGTGACTTGGGGAAATAGTACAGATCGATGCTCCAGCGGAAGCCCCTCAGCCCCTGGTTAGGGCTGCGCGAAGATGAATCTAACAGGGCATGAAGGCCCCGCAGATCAGGACAATGTGAAAAGTAACCTGTGCGAAGGTATTCATAGTTGGATTAAATCAACCCCTCAAACATCTCAAGGGTGTGAAAACTTGGTTCCAGCATCCCCCAATACTACTTTAGGTGAGACCTCAGTATGCACCCCGTGGACTGTTGCCGAAAGGGACAATAGTACAGGGATTTTTTTGGCTAATTAACTCCGAACCTAGGTCCGGCCCCAACAAGCCAACAACAACATTAACAGCAGTGATTTGTTTTTAGCAAAAATGTCTAGATTAGCTTTGATTGAAATACCTCTAGAATCTCGAGGACTATGGGGGGACATTTTTTGCATACACTGGTTGTAAAATTGGTTGAAAATTCCAATTAGAATTTGATCCAAAGAAAAAATGAAAATGTATTTTCGCTTTAATTCAACAATAGCAACCAATACTTATGACATATTATTTCATGATAAGCATCCTATAAATGGCCATTTTGAGCTGTTGCTTCACAAAAAAGACACTATCATGGATTATGCCTTTTGGTTTCAAGTGAAGGCTACATATGAACAAATTAACCTACCTATCTTTGAACATCAAACATTTAGAACCATGATGAACCTTGATAGGGTGCCCATGTTCAATAGCATATATGGTGAGAGTGCATTTGGAACAATTTGTTATCTTCTAGATAATGAATATAGTGTACCATGCCTTCCAATTATCATTGCACAAACATTTTGTAATGCAGTTGTTAAAAATGACCCATTTGCAAATAGGTGCATAATAGAGCATATATACTTTAGTTGTATAGAAAAGTACAAAACAATAACTACTTGGCAAGAATACATAAAATAGTTAGCATTTCCCTATAACAGAGGAAACATTGACAGTGATCTATTTGTCTTTTCTTGATTAGCGAAAATTATAAACATATATCTTGTCATTTGGTCTGCAGATACAATGTCCACATTGAGGAAAATATCTAGTTCTGAAACATTACTTAGAAATTTTAACATATTGCAATTTGAAACAACCATAGGTCATGTCTACTATGAACCCTTACAAGAAAAAGGCAAAATTGAAAACCAAATAACAACTAAACTTGGAGCAATCAAATTAAAAGCATCTGAAGCAATAGTTGATCTTGATCTAACCAAATCCAAAGTGTCTGTGGAAATAGTTAATCTTGAAACAATAGTTGATCTTGGTGCAACCTAGTTCAAAGCGTCTCGTAGCTTAAACTAGGAAATGAAAACTCTATCTTTGCGTCTTGTCAAAGACATTATTTGAAGGAAGTTGAAAACACAGAAAATCCAACTTGCCTATAACACAACAACCATGAAACAACTTCTTCTAGAAGATTAAGAACATCAGTCCACAAAACATCTCATGTTTCAACTGGCATTAACACTAGCGATAGTGCCACCATTGAGTCAATGCATTGTTTAAAAAACAAATGTGCAAACAAGTCTAAACCAATAAATCAACTAAATGCGCACAAATTCAAACCGTCTTCTTCCCTAAAGAAGAAAAAGAATAACTTGTCTTTACATCTTGTTAAAGATTTTATTCGAAAAAACTCGAAAACACATAAAATAAAACTTGCATACAACACAACAGCAAAGAAACAACAACTAGTGGTAGAAGATTTATGTCAGTCATGATCAGGAAAAGGACCAAGAAACAGGTCAACAGAAATATCGTTATCTGAACAAAAATATCCAGAACATATAAATTATACCCCTATCTTTCATTGTTCAATATGTGAAAGAAATTTCTTTAGAAGAGTTGTTTTTCCATTGAAACAAGTGAGACAAAAAAACATGCAGGAAACATCAGCAAACCGCTAGACTGTTCCCATGAAATTGAAAAGCCGATATTTAAAAATGTCAAAAATAGAAATTTATTCATTTGTAGACTTTGTAAAAAATCGTTTTCAAATGACACAGTTCCTAAATATGCAGTTCCTGCAAAAATTAGACGAAATAAAGGCACTACAGCACTTAGGCAGCTTACTAAACTAGAAGAAAGACTAGTGGCATTACGATTTCCATTTTTACAAATAAAGGAAATGGCCTGTTGACATAAAATACCACAACTAGGTCTAACTGGAGGAGTGATCAATGTGCCAACTAACTTATGTAGAATTCAATCTGCATTGCCTCGTAACATAAAAGACACTAAAAAGGTGGCAGTTGTACTAAAAAAACATTTAAAATTCAAAAGTACTTATGCATTTGGTTGGGTTCAAGTTCACATAGTCATAAAATCATTAAAAAAATTATGCAAAACAATGCTTTAGAAATTAGAAAATGCTAGCATAGACGACAATTGGAAACAAGTGTTCATAGAAAACCAAGAAGCATACAACAATACATCTGACATTGAAGACATTGAAAATGATGATCAAGATATTGATCAACTGATCACAAAAACATTGGTTCATGGTTTCACTGATCCACATACTATCCATGACCTTGTGAATAAACAAATTAATGTTGCACCTGCTACAATTTGTGTGCCATTAGGTATATTCCAAGATAAATACTCAAAGGAAATGATTTTTCCATCATTATTCTATGGAAACAAATGAACAAATGATATGTTGAAGAACTTTACATATCAAAAAATATGTCAATGGGAAATCCTACATAAAAATCATGCCTTTGCTTACCATACAACCAATCTATTCTATAAAGTAATTCACATTATCATAAACCAAGTATTGAATATTATCTGGATTAGAATTAGAAAAGGTCAGTTGAAAGGAAGGAAACTACTTGCAAAAGATGTCAAATCCAAACCAATTTGGATTGCATTTTGAAATATAACATTGGCTATATGGACTTAAAAATAATTCACACTTCACTAGACTATTATCAACAGTTGTGTAAAAAATTGTATGCGATGATTCACCAACTAGGACCACCTACTTTTTTTGTGCCCTTCAGTAGCGTAGAGCACCGTTGGAAGAATTTAATGGATGCATTAAAACATATAAGACCAAACACTATGAGACCAAGCCAGAATGATTTAGAAGAAAATGAACCATGCTCATTAATAAGAAATGATCCTATAACTTGTGCACATTACTATACATCTAGAATGGATGCTCTACGTCAGTTAGTACTTCATTATTACAAGTATTATGGACAAATTGTTGGAAATTTCTATGTCACATAATTCCAAAACAGACCCAGTGAGCATGAACATGGTTTATTATGGGTAAAATCAACATCGACCTATGGTAAAGACACAAACATTGATGTCGAAAATTTTGTTGATAAATACTTATCAACTGATTCATCAGTTCTAACAAAAGGTCTTAGAACCACCCAACATTATCGCCACAAAATAAGTTGTAGGAAACATAAAATTCCAACTGCAGATTTAATTTCCCAATACCTCTGATGAAAATGACAAAAATATTGAACCTCTTGAATTTGATAGTGCAAAACCAAAAACAAATGTGAGGCTAACATTTGACACAATAAACAATGTCAATTATGATGAAAAGGATACATTTGATAAATTTTTGCATGCCATTGGATTGAAAAACGATGAATACATACATGTTATCCAATGTACATTGAATCACACAACTTTACTTCTGTAAAGGAAGCCATCTGACAGCTGGACAAATAGCATTGCTCAACACATCCCTTCAATGTGGATTGCAAACACTGACTCCCAATTTGTACTCGATTCATATGCCGCTGCAATGTACTACAATTCCTATATGACAAAAGAAGATAAAACACTTACATCTACTTTTAAGAACATCGGTGAAAATCACCTTGAAACAAAATCTGATATCACAAACATTATTAATTGTCTAGGTAAAGCTTTAGTAAACATGCAACAAATGTCTGCACAACAAGCAATGCACATTGTGCTATCGCTTTCACTAAATTGTAGTTCACAAAAATGTATTTTCATTAGCACATCTCCTATAGAGGAATGTGCATTTGTTTTGAAAAGAAGAAAATACTTGCAAAAGGAACCAGATGACTCTAAAGACATTATGTGCCCATCAATAATTGACTATTATATTCTATGGCATGTTTAGTAGTTTGCATCTAGTTATACAACCAAAGGACAAAAACGCAAACAGGAAACTAAGCCATATGTCATTCGATCCGTGAGATATAGCAAGCACTGAGACATTGAAAATTATTGTAGAGAATAATTAATGTTATACTATTCATATTGGGTCGATGAAACTATGATCAAGCAACACCATTGAAGTTGGCAGTCTGCATATGTTGCATTAGAAAAAAAAATTAGACAAAATGAACAAAAGTTCAGATTTGTTACTAGACATACATGGGGTGACATAGATGATGCAATCAAAACAATAGAAACATAGCCTGAAAAAATATTTGACACAGATAGCCTTAAAGCAAATGAAACAAAGAATATAGTAGTTGACAAGTATGTTAATGAAACATATGAAAATTATGATTTTCAAAGTGATTTGCAACATTTTCAACATACAAAGAACTTGACTCTACTATCTACAAGACCGTATGAAATTGTCAAACAACTAAATATACTAGAAGACATAGAGTATTATAAGTTAATGCAACAATTAAATCCAGAACAAGAAAAATTAGTAGCTGATGTGATAGCAAGAAAACTATGTAGCCCAAATGATCCAATTCATTTACTCTTGATGGGAGGTGCAGGAACAGGAAAAATGTTCAGAGCACTGGCAATTTTCCAGTCATTGGTATGCATACATAATGGAAAATTTCCTTATAATCCATCAAAACTAAAAGGAATAATCACAACATGCACAGGAAAAGATGCATTCAACGCAGGTGGTGTCACATTGCATTCTACATTCTGCTTACCCTTTAACAACAATGATTGTTCATCACTAAACAATGAAAAGTTAGATATGTTATCAAAACACTTTGAACAACTTCATGTAGTTCTTATAGACGAGGCGTTGCTTGTTGGTGCAACAACACATTATCATATTGATAAGAGACTCCATCAAATCCTGCATAAAACAACTTCGTATTTTGCTAATGTTGACATGATATTGTCTGTTGATCTCTACCAAGTAGGCCCGTAAAAGACTCTCTTATCTTTGAAAATCCAAGAATCAACAAAAACATAGTCCCATATGCCTTTTGGACAGAGAAAATATAATGTTACAAACTATATACATCAATGTGTCAAAAAGACTTGATCTTCATCAATGTCCTAAATAGGATGAGATTAAACAGACAAATTGATACAAATATTTCATACATTAATGAAAATTTCCATAGGCTACCACCTTTAGATCCACTTTTCCCATTTATTTTCTACCAAAACAAGGATGTTCATAATCATAATACAAAAATGCTTTCACTTGCACATGGTCAAGAAATAACACTAAAGGCTATTGATGAACATGAAATTGATCAATCAAATTATTTTTCTTTTTAAAAGACGATATAGTTACCATCAACAATAGTAGTCAAACCAAACATGTTATTTGAATTATATGCTGGAAACTACAATACCAATGATGGCTTAGTCAACGGTGTTGAAGGAATTCTTAGATGCTACTCATCCAATAACAATGTAAATGACATTGTTTGGATAGAATTTCAAGATGTCAACATTGGAAAACATCCAAGAATCAAATTCAAGGAGTTGTATGACATAAATATATTGTCAACCCGGACACCAATTTTCTGAACTGCAAAAGCATTGGCAATGTCTCAAAACAAATCACAAATCACAATATGAAAACAATTCCCACTACAATTAACTTGTGTGTGAACAATACATTAAACACAAGGACTAACATTGTATCAACTTACATTTGACCCAACTGGTGTCACCAAACATGGCCTAGTCTATACTACACTATCATGTGTTAAAACCATTGACTCGTTATACTTGATTAACAAGCTAACACCCCAAAATTTTCATGTACAAAACAAGATCTTAGATGAAATGAAACGAATAGAAACAACTGCTTCTTGGAAACTGAAATTTATGAAAATAAAATCTAACAACCCAAATCTTTTATCAATTGCAAGTCTAAATACACGCAGTCTACATGCACATCTTAGTGACATCATCCATGATGCAGACCTATTGGACAATATGATTCTATGTTTTCAAGAAACACATTTGCACATTCCACCCAAACACAAACAATTCCTACCATTCAACTTTGCCATAGAAAACTACATCCATGGCATCCTTACCTGTGTAAACAAGAAGATATTGATCAAAGCAACAAAAACATTTTGTAGCAACAAAATGGAGCTCACACTAATTGACATATACTTCCAACAACCAATTTTCTTAATGAACATTTACGCAACGCCTTCTGAACAAGTGTGCACAATAATAGAACTCATTAGAAAAGCAAAATCACAAACCACACATGTTAATTGTGTGTTCTTAATCATTGGCGATTTTAACATTGATATTCAATTAGAAACAGCTCGCAGTCAGGCTCTTACAGAATACATGAAAACTGAGAACTTGCAAGAAATAAGTAAGTTATGTCCACAATAAAAAACAACAATAGATCATATATGGACAAGTTTTCCCATCGAGCAATGTGAAATCAATATTGCAAATGCATATTGGTCAGATCATAGCATAATTTATGCTTTGCTACAACTCTGATCAAAATGATAATTTGTGCTTTCCTGCAACTCTGACCAAAACATGGTATATGCTTTCTTTCATTTATGGTCACAACAAAAGCCAGCTGTCTCTACATTGCTCGTTTGCAACAATCCAACTGGTTTCTCTGCATCCCTCTTTCACAACATTCCAGGTACAATAACTTGCCTTGATTTAGATTCATCAGTACATCTGATTTGTTTTTTGTCTTCTGATTTCATTGCTTCCTATTTTCATTAGAAAATTTTCTCTGTGAAAACTGAAATATGTTTAAGTTAGACAACAATGTTTCAAATATCTAGCTCTTCTAAAATGTTTTCAATAACTGACTTACAATACATTTGTTTCCTTCTTGTGTTTTCACACATGTACCAATAGAAAAAATGTCAACTCGTAAAGCAAACAGTGCAACCAGCACAAATGAATGCATTCAGAAAATAAACAATGCAACAAGCATAATGCCAAAAGAAAAAAAAACAAAATGACAAATAGCACCATTGTCCATAATCGACATTTGCATGGGAAGTGTAACAACTATTTTTGAAGGTGATGTGTTAGTGTTATATGGTCCTGCTTTGACTCCAGTACCTTCCTCACCACCAAAGACACAGGTTGTGCACGCCGACCTTGTTGATCTGCATGGCCAGCTTATAGTAACTGTGAACATAAGTGATAAATGATCTCTCAATTTACTTCCTATTTCTCTGTCGGAAAAAGTTTTCACATAATAGGATTCAACATCACTAAGAAAAGAAAATATGAAAGAGGTGATGCTAGCCACTACATCTCATTGAAACAATACTCGTGATTTTTCCTCAACGTCGGCTTACTCCAGACACTACAATTGCTACGTTTTTAGAAGCAAATATAGACTATTCAGTTGGAAGCTTCACAACACTTTTCATAGGATTTCAGCAAAACAATCATCAATTTGAACTATATGTCAAAGATAGTGAAACCAACAGTGAATGTTCCACGATATTGTGTCAAATATTCTGCTCTATTATGCTTAGCATTTTATATGTCCATTTTTGCTCTCTTGCAAAATTTTGACTTGAATTTTTTCAACTGTATTTGAGCATTTATGATTTAATGCCTTTTCTGTCACAACTAACCAAAATTTTTACTTGGTTTTCTTTCAGGTGTATCTAAACGAACAACACAAACATATATTTGTTCAGCTGCAGCAAGATATAATCAGAGAAAAACCAATGTTGCTTCTCTTCAAAAACATGGTTCGAAGTGGGCTAAGAGAATCCCATACCATACGTACATGTCTATCAAGTTTCTTTGAACCACTTAATGGTCAATTGACAAAATATTATTGTTGGTTTATTCGGGCTTGACCTGGGTTCATAAGTGTTTTAGCCAAATAAATCTTGTACTACTGGCCCTTTCAGCAATAGTTCATGGAGATAGGACTGAAGTCTCACCAAAGGTAGTATGGGAGGGTGATAGAACCAAGTTTCTACACCCTAGGGATGTCTTAATGAAGTCTCGAAAGGGCATGACCCGATACTGCGAGCTTGCACTGTTCTGCGTAGTTGTCTAGCCTTCACGTAGCTATGTGAGGAGGCACTTTCTAGATTCCTTCCCCTCAGTATGTTATTATTGTAGATATGACTTAATTCTATGGTATTAATCAAATATTAAATATTTATAACTAGTGCGCGCAAACATAAACCTTAAAGATATGAATAAAACCATAACATAAGAATGAACACACAGATCTGCGACTAGATGCATAATAATTCAGAAACACTTATCTTTTATTAATCTTCTATTCTAGTACAATCCAATTCCACCCTATGCACTCAACTACAGGGATCTGCACACACAGCTACAGAGCCTACCCTAACTACTACAAACCATAACTCAGACTTAGAGCAACTTTCGCATTCATAAACCCATAACACTTAAAATCAGAACTAACCAAATACTAACTTCTACACTTAGAGCCTCGCTCTATTTATACATTCCCATGGTCCGCAGACCATGGTTAGACCAACACATTCTATATTAATTTACTAAATTTTAGGTGGACAACCCTTTGACTTGACTCATTACACTTCGCACTCCGCACACTTCACAGAACCTTTACAACAACATTACCAAAAATTGTGGGCTTTAAACCCAAAAACCATTACAGGGGGGATCCACTGCCCAACAGGCCCCCAACACAATTATCGTGACTCATCCCGAGTCACCTCGTTAGTGTGGCAAGTCACGCTACCAAGGCTTCGTGGTCCACCATCCTTGGGAGTGACGCACTACAATTGGTTGCTCCATCATCACCTCCTACAACATTGCTTCAAGATCCTGCTCCATTTCCCTTACTAATTCACTTAACTGATGATGCTCATTCTGCTCTACTAGGTTAACAAAAAGTGACCCCTCATAGGATTTTAGCTCTAGCTGAGATGTCAAATGCGTGAAATTTTTGTGCAAGAGCGGCAAGCTTGTGATCACTGATTCAGTATACTCAATGTCTATTGAAGCTTGTGTTGCATTTTTGCAAGAGAGTTATTGCTATCCGCGAGGTCCCAATCTTCAAGGCTCGTCAGAGACGAATTTTAAATAGAATTTCGTTGTTTGTCTCAAGATTCACCATCTTTCCATTGTCTTTCATAGATCACTTGCCAGACTGTGGTTTATGCAGCGGCATCCGGACCAGTCCTACTACTTGTCTGAGAATTTTTGGTACATCTCCCACCATCGGCATTGAGCTCAGCGCGGCATCCTCGGCTGTCAACATTACTCTATCTAGAAGGTCTTGCGTCTCTTTTGGCAATGTTGAAAACACCAGGCTTACTCCCCCAATGTTGAATTTTGATGGTTCCATACCTATTGGAGGGCACAATACCTTAATTCTCTAGATGCTACGGTTTGTACGGTAGATGCCCCATTGTGATTTATAGGCCTGTTGAAATTCAAATTCGACTGGTCCCTCCTTTTCTAGCTCATTAATGCTAGATTTATGGTAGATCGTTCTGAATATGGCTCGTACTTCATATCTTATTTTCCCGTTGCCTGCTTCTTTTCGCCTTAACTCAAACATCTTGTCAAGAATAGTGACATCAACGGTCACCTCCCAGCCTACCCACGCGACAGCGCAGCCTCTTATGCGCGACGGCAATCCTAGTGACCTACTGGCCCTGCGCGAAACCTCCTTTCTGCACAGCTCTCCTACAGACTTGTTTATAGTCCCATGCCTTCTTTCAACTGCTTGGAGTGCTGAGACTGTGCTTTCGACAGATAGTCAGGTTGTCACACCCCAGGTGCGAGACTTCAACTTTCCTGCTAGCTTGGGCTTCGGGAATCCTTCACCTACCCTTGTGTCCATTAGTGCATCGCATTCTTCTTTGTATAGTATGCTCCCTTGTTTAGTAAGGTGCGATCGCAGCCATGATAGCAGGGTCACAACTCTTTCTAATGTAGTAGTAGGGCCGACTAGGCCTGGTCTCATCATGCCTAGTTTCTCGCAGCCTGCTCATGTGACTCTGGTTTCCATTTTGCTAAGTTCTTCATCCAATATCACGGTTTTCCTCCTCATTCATGCCCACACTTCGTCGAGTTCATGAAGTTTCAAGCTCCCTCGCCAAATGGTTTCCTGTGACTGTCGACTTCCTTTACGCAGGTCCTCGCATTCTGTCCGAATTGCTGGAGCTGTGTTCTGGGGATTCCTCTCCATCCTCCTGGTTTCATCTCTTCTTGTCAATGATTGGGTCATCTTTTCACTCCTCTTCTTGCTTATGGTCCTACAGGCCCATCGAATCACTGGTACACGCAGATCCCAATTGGTTCGTTTTATCTGGTGAACTCTATTCATGATTCCGCCTGTCTTTTTGAATGTTCCATCGCGGACTACTTGTGGATTGTGTCACCTTCCTTGTGACAGGTTCTGATTTTTTATCCTTAGTTTTGTAAGTGGTTGCACAGCATACGTCTGCACCCCTTGACGCAGGTGGTCATTCAAACTGCTTCTTCATTACTACCCAAATCACTTTTGACGCTGGGGACTTCCAAACCGTACATGCATATGCCTTCTACATTCATGCTAGTTGCACCTAATCTTTTGATGTGTACTCCACCATTGTGCAGTTGTCGCGCACAGTGCCCCTTTTTGTGCACCGTGCTACTTCTGTTCCAGTATTTCATTTTCACAGTGGTCTAAGGATTCCTCCACGTTTGTTGCACCATCATCTGTTGGTAGTTCCCTTGCTTCGGTTTTCATGTAGTGATCTAACCATCATATTACAATTCAACATCGTTACTTCATGCAATTGGTTTTACCATCAAGCTATTTCTTCATCTAAATTTGAAGTGTAGGAATTGTCGTGCTCCCATGAGATTCTCCCATTTGCTGTTGGATTCACGTGATCCTAGTCTTGCACTAATATCTGGTAAATGTAGTCCAATTCATCGTCACTGTCCTCATTGCACACAGGTTTAGTGTAGCGCGCTCCTCGGCTAGATCTGATGGAACTACGATGCGTAGGTACTTCTTCTTGAAAATCATCTTCCGATTCTTCAGGCTGATGAGTCCATTCATATCAGTGGCCCAATCTATTCCTAGCAACGCGGGGTAAGGGTTACTATCATCCACAATCTCTATTACCTCAAAATCCATTTGTGTGCTCGAGCCATTGATATCCACTATTACTCCTTGCAATCTCCCCATGGGCAAGATATTTTGTTGGTTCGCCATCCATAATTGAATAGGAGACCACTGTAATGTGGGCCTACCCATGCGTTCCCATGTCTATTTAGGTAGCACATTTTCATCTGAACCCAAGTCCGGGATGACTTGATCCATCTCATATTCACCAATCTGCACTGATAATCGCATTTCCTGCCCAGTGCACAATGCATGCTTTCCTAGTTTCCAGACCACACGTGGTTCACCCAACCCTGGACACCTAGTGATCAGCTTTTGTAATCCCTTAACTGCCTTATTGTCACATAGTAGATTCATGCATGTCTCTAAAAAGGTAGCATAGAAGGATCCATTTCTGGCTCGGGTTGATCCTTGATACCTGATGTAGAGGCCTCCGTGAAGCTCTTCTTAGCTTCTATAAATGTATCCTTTCCACGTTCCAAGTCAAACTCAAGATTCTTTGTAGGGGCCTTGTGAACCCATGTATTTTCCTCGGGCTGCTTCCCCTTATCCTCCCCTCTGGTTGCACTGCTTCTGAGCACCATATTTACGTTGGGGTCTTCTTCGCGCCGTTCAGAACTCATCATTTGGATGTTCTGCGTCGGAGTAGGTTGAAGTACCCCTTTCTCATGCATCTGTGCGATCAATGTGGGACAATCTACTACTTCATGATCAAACTAATAACAGTATGGGCAACATGTTCTGGTCAGATTCATACAATCACATGGTAGTGCCTAGGTCCTCCACATTTATAGCAGATTAACTATCCACACCCTCCTCCGAGTCCCATTCCTCCTCGTCCTCGTCTACGTCTTGGGAATCCACCGTGCATTATTGCTGCAACTGTATCTTGACCTCACGCTTCGGTTTGCATCCTGTAGGCAGGTGTTCAATCCATCAACAATTCATAACTTTGACAGTTTCACTCATCGTGGCCTACTGATCTACAAAAGTTGCAAAACAACTACTAGGGGGTTTGTGTAAAATTCTACAATAAATGACAGTTGTCCGTCGTGTGCTTTCCTCCCTCCAGATAGATTGAACACCAGAGTGTGGGCACCACACTTGGCCCTGCCTGTGCCTCTAGTCTCAATGGCACTGGTCCCCCCTGCCAAATAGTTCAGGAATATCGGATGATGATCCTTATCGTGGCCCTGGCCTTTACATTTTATGCATGACACTTCTTCATGTGCTTCTAGATGGGGTGCCCTATCTTGCTTCAAACTATGCATCTCCAAGCATAGGTTTTGTAGTTGCGTGTAGATCTATTGGACTCCCAACCCAAGATCCTGTATGGGTTTCATGCAACCTCATTGTTATTTCTAATGCTTCTGCCTGGGTTGAAAGCTTCTAATGTGACAACAACGTCCTCAGGTGTGGTGTCAAAGATGCCACAAACCATGCATGGTACCGCACATCCGTTAGCGTCATATTAACCTCGCGGATCGTACTCTTTAGTCTCTGATCCAGATCCTAAGGGGTTTCACCTGGAAGCATTGTGATCCCTTTAAACCCAATGATTGACTGAGTCTCTGACTGCGGCCAGCTAAAGTCTCTGTTTAGCACAGTCTAGATTTCTGCTATTCCTACATTTGGTTGATTGTTCAAGTGCTTGATATACCATGTCAATGTGCTATCCTATAGTGCACTCACCAATGTGGCCTTCTTGATGTTGTCATCCGTAATCCCATGCGCTTCCCATACTACTCTTACTATGAACTAAAATTGATCTGGATCCTCACTCCCTACTCCTTTGAATATGGGTAGCTTGATTTGCACTCGCCATACTAAACTGTGGGTTGGGTGGAGGTTGGGTGGTTGAAGATGGAGGTGAAGTGGGTGATGGCGTAAGTGGAGGTGACAACTGTGGAATGCACTACCTTATCAAACTGACCGCACTCCTCAGAGAAGCTCAAGCAAGTTCTTCCTCACTTTCCTGTGAGGGTGAAATTAGGGGGATTTTTTCCTTAGCCTTCGATACCTTGGTAGATCCTTCCACTCCACATTGCTCCAAACATTAATGTAGTCGCATAACCTGCTTTTCACATAACAACATCTTAATCCAGGTATTCAGGGATTTGGTGTACCTACCTCGCAATCCCTTCAAAAAACATCGCTCTACTTCGCTATAGCTCAGGGTTGTGTCTATTGTGAACTCAGTGATAAACCCTCCTATTATTTGGTTGAGCCAGTGGTCCATGGCCTGTGCAATATTATCTTCCGATGCCTATAGTTTGTGCACTAGCTCCAAAGTCCACACTATTGGGTGATCGAGCTTGTATCTTCCCTGGCTATCAGTGAACCTCACGATCCAATCATACAGCTCTGAAGAGAAGGTCACAAAGAAGATCTCATGTGTTTTCGTATATACGTAGTGGTCCAGTGATCTCTTCTCAGATATTTGCTGAGTTTTTTTTTCCTGTACCATGAACTCATGAATATTTTGATCTAATAACTCTTAAATTTCCTTCATAGTAGGGTTCCAGTGTTCCAACATCAGACGTCCCTTAGGTAGATCCCGGTCTCAGCAACAGATACATTTTTTGGCTTATTGGGGCCTGACCTAGGTTGAGAAGTGTTTTAGCCAAACAAATCCTGCACTACCGATCCTTTTGGCAACAGTCCGTGGAGAGCAGACTAAAGTCTCACCCAAGGTAGTATGGGAGGGTGCTGGAACCAAGTTTCCACACCCTAGGGATGTCTTGATGAGGTCTGGAAAGGTCGCAACCCGATCCTGCGAGCTTGCACTACTCTGCACAGCTCTTTGGCCTTCTCGTAGCTATGTGAGGAGGCACTTTCTAGATTCCTTACCCTTAGTATGTTATCATTATAGATCTGACTTAATTCTATGGTCTTAATTAAACATTCAATATTTAAAACTAGTGCGCGCAAACATAAACCTTAAAGATATGCATAAAACCATAACATAAGAATGAACACACAGATCTGCTACCAAATGCATAATAATTCAGAAACACTTATCTTTCATTAATCTTCTGTTCTAGTACAATCCAATTCCACCTTGCGCACTCAGCTGCAGGGGTCCGTGCACACAACTGCAGACTCTACCAGGCCTCTGCGCACACAGTTGCAAAACCTACTCTAACTAGTACCAACCATGACTTAGACTCAGAGCAACCTCCGCGTTCATAAACCCATAACACTTGAAATCAAAATTAACCAAAAACTGACTTCTACACTTAGAGCCTTGCTCTATTTATACATTCCCATGGTCTGTGGACCATGGGTAGGCTAACACATCCTATATTAATTTACAATATTTTAGGCGGACAACCCTTTGACTTGACTCATTACACTTCGCGCTCCGTGCACTTTGCAGAACCTTTACAACACCAGTACCAAAAATTGTGGGCTTTAAGTCCCAAAATTGTTACGTGGGGGATCTGCAACTCAACAATTATCTACAGACTCTTGCCAAATCAAAAATTCAGGAAAGTGTTCATTTGCTTTTGAACTACTACTCATTTATAGAATATACCAATAACAAATGTTTATTTGCACATGCATTTGAACTTTTTATAGCCATTTCTTTATTCCTTCTTGAACTATTCACTTTTTCTTTAACTAATTTTTCTTTTCCTTATATTGTTCATCTACTATGGGCTTATTGGGGCCTGACCCAGGTTCAGAGTTAATTTAGCGAAACAAATCTCGGTACTATTGGCCCTTTCAGCAATAGTCCACGAAGCAAAAACTGAGGTCTCACCCGAAGTATTATGGGAGGGGGCTAGAACTAGGTTTCTGCACCATGGAGATGTTTGATGAGGTCACGTGGTCTGCGGTTTGACCCTGCTCATAGGTTGCGTCACACCCTTTCCCACACCTCGCAACCTGAGATATTGTCTTCATGTAGCCCTAGCCAAGGGCTGAATGTCATGCTCTGCGTTATTACCCAAGATCTTACTGGTATTCCAATGTTAGCTAATTATCTTAGACTACTTGCGTGCTTTAAGTTATACTTAACAATATAAATCATTCAAACAAGTGTGTGCAGTAAATAAACAATATATTTGCAAAGTATATCAAACATGTATTAACTCAACTACAGATACACATAATTATGACAAAACTTCTCTTTATTAATTCCTTCTTTGGTTACAGACTCGACTCGCCCCTACGCACTCAGCTACAGGGGTTTGCGCACTTAGCTTCGGACTACTAGGACTCTGCACACTCAGCTGCAGAGCCTTATACTACTCTATGACCCAAAAGCACACTTCACACTTCAACTCAATCACTTTCTCTTCTTATGTGTATCTTCTATTTTATTCTTTGATTAATCATTTCTACACCTCGAGCCTCACTCTATTTATACAATCCCATGGTCCATGGACCATGGGTGGTTCTCTCTAGCCAACATAACATTACAAAACTAGGGCGGACAACCCTGTGACTCTATCACACTTTCATGCCCCATGCCCACAATTCATGGAGCTTTACAACAAGATTCAATCAAAACTTGGGCTTTGAGCCCCAAAACATGCCTTGGGGGGATTCCATGCCCAACAGGCCCCCAACACAAACATCGTGACTCACCTTCGAGTCACTCTGTTGGTGCGACGATCTTTGTGCAAAGCCCCTCCAATTGTTCTCGAACTACACGGAGGTCAACAATGCATTGAGCTACTGCTTGTTAGATCTACTGCATATGTTGTTCCGAGACCTCTATGTTCAAACTGCTTTTTTCCATCTGTGTCGATGTCCCTTGCATTTGTTTATATTCCAGCATGCTTGTCTATATCCTTGGAGTGCGAAAAATATACTTTCGCCAGTTAGTCAGATAGTTGGGCCACCAATGGAGGGCTTCAAGTGGCTGCCATTCACTTTGCCTAGGAAAGGCTCTCCATTTATTTTGACTAGTTGTACTGCGCCTCCGTCTGTGACCTCCTTAACCACATATGGTCCCAACCAATGCATCCTAAACTTTCCCGGAATCTTTCAAACTTACTGTCATACGGCAGTACTAAGTCATTTACCTTGAAGGTGTGCAACATAATATGGCGATCGTGCCAGGCCTTTTCACGCTGCTTTTGTACTTGTTGATGAAAACTGACCAAGAATTGTTCCTCTTCAAGTTCTTCCAATTGCGTGAGCCTTTCTTCCAGAGCTTCGTGGTCCATCATACCTGTGAGTGCTGCTATGCGCAAAATAGGTACAATATACTCCATCGACATGAGATCTTCCACACCATAAACTAACTAGAAAGTTGTTTGTCTTGTCAATTTCTTACACATTGTCCTATAATCCCATAGTATGGTAGGTACGCGTAGGTCCCAATCGCTTCATTGTGCATTGAACACTTTGGTTAACGCAGTCTCTAGTATTTTGTTGAAGGCTTCTATTGTCCCATTGGCTTGTGGGTGATAGGATGTGTTTTTTTTATGATACACCTAGAACTCTTCTGTGAGCGCGTTGATGGTTTCATTTAGGAAATGTGTACCGTGATCACTCATTAAGATTTTTGGATAAACAAATCGAGTCAACAAGTGTTCAAACAAAAACTTCGCAGCCATGGTGGCAGTGCAATCTTTGACCAGCTGCGCTTCTACCCAGCGAGTCAGGTACTCCATCGCGGTGATGATGTATCACGTTACTATTTTTGCCTAAGGTTTGATAGGTCATACAAAGTCAATTTCCCACTTTTTCTAAGGGATGCAATTTCATTTGTGGATTTAACGGCATCTCATCCCTTCGCGATGGTTTATCGGTCCTTTGACATATATCGCAGGCCTTATAGTGTGCTTTTGAATCCTGATGAAGGGTTGGCCACCACAACCCTGCGCGAAGAATATTTTGTGTGGTTACTAGTCCTACATAGTGTCCTCCTGCAGCACCTCCATGTGATTCTGTGAGGATCTGACTTCGTTCAAATTCAGGTATGTACCTTTGCAATATCTCATCATTTCCCATTTTGTATAGGTGCCCTGCAATGACAGAAAAATCCACCACTCGCACCACCAATACCTTCTTCTATTGGACGAAGTATTCCTTCGACGTAATCCCTGTTGTTAGAAAGTGGATTATATCTTGAAATTTTCCATCCGTGACGCACACAACAAAGAGCTGTGCATCAAGTAATCCTTCCTCCAAACTAGTAGGTTCCTCGCTCGTCTCAATACGTGACAAGTGATCTGGTCCTGCGCTTAGGCATCCAGGTTTTACCACAACCTCATAGTCATATTCTTGGAACAATAAGAGCCACCTATAGATGTGCCCCCCCAACATAGGCTTATTGACCAAGTACTTTAGTGCTGATACACCATTTCCAGTCCCTCACACTCGGTTGTGGAATAGTTCTTTTCGGCTTTAGAAAATCTTCAACTTGCAAACATGATAGGGTGATCCAAACCCTCTCCGCCTTCTTGTGTGAGCACCATGCCTAGTGTTATACATGACACATCCACATGGACATGGAACTTCACATCCCATTTCGAGAAAACCAGGATTGGAGTAGAGGTCAATTTCCCCTTTAGGACATCCATGCTCTTCATGCAATCATGATTCCAGCAGAATGTGACATCCTTTTTCAATAGTTTCTCCATCGGCACAATGATCTAGGCATAGTTTTTGATGAACTTCCTGTAATACCCTGTGTGTTCCAAGGTAGCACACAACTGTTTAACACTTCACAGTGCTTCCAAATTTAAAATTACTAAAATCTTCGCAGGGTCTACCATTACTCCTTGTTTACACACCGCATGTCCCAACAGGTTCCAAAAGGGAATGAGGAATGTACACTTCTTAAGGTTCAACGCAATCTAGTGTTGTTGGAAAGTATCCAGCTTCACGTGTAAGCTTGCTATGTGGTGCTTAGCCATTCAGAGATAGTCCAATCATTTAGATAGACCTCTAGGAATTTGTGGATATATTCTTTTAAGGCGGCAACAACTATGCGCGAGAAGATGGCTGGCATGTTTTTTAACCCAAACGGCATGATGGTGTATTCAAATCATCCCAATTTGGTGGCGAAGGTGGTCTCATTGCTATATTCCAATGCAATTTTGATCTGGTGGTACCCTGAGAACCCATCGGTGAAAGAATATGCATCTTGTCTGCCGACATTTTCTAATACTTCATCTATGAATAGGGTCAGGAGTGGGTCATGTACGCAGGCATCATTCAACTTCCTGAGGTCTACACATATTCTTATCACACCCTTTTTATTTTTCTCCTACATAGCCATAGGGCTTACCCAGACAAATTCTTCCACCGGCTCGATAATTCCGGTTGTGAGCATTTTGTTTAATTCTACGCAGAACTTTTCCTTGTACTTCAAATTCAAGTGGTAAGGCATCTGCTCAACTGGCTTCGCATCAGGATTTAGGGTGATCTTCATCATCCCTAAATCACCAACGATCCCCTTTAAGTTTGTAATCTTGGTCTAGAATAAGTCTTGGTACTCACGGAGTAGCTCAATGACCTTATCCACCGTGGCATCATCCGAATAGTCACCGAGCATTGCATACTTCAGTACAGCCTCTGTCCCAATGTTTACCTGCTTCATTTTTGTGGTGCGGTGATGTCAAGATCTTCAATCAATGTTCCTTAAACCTCACAATAGCCTTCAGTTTTTGGAATATTAATGTTTCTCAGATCCTCATCATCCTCCTCAATATTTACATTGTAACACTCCAGCGCACAGCTCAGCTAGGTCGCCCATTCTGGTTGAAGCACTTCCATTAGCTCCTGGGATATTATGGAGATAGTTGCTTTTAGTACTTGTAGCACATCATCAAAAGTATCCCACCAATGATCCTCAAACGTGAAGGTCAACATGAATCCTTCATGCAAGATATCCTATTCACTCGTGCCATGGCGAAGCTCCGTCTCAATATACCAATTCATGGGTATGATATCCAGGGTATGACAGAACAGGTGCACCCAGTTAGGCTGTGGCTCTTCCCCATAGACGTTGGTCCATTTTGTGAGGTGTGCACATGGATCATCCCATCCTTCATATTTTTCTATTAGCTGCATCTGAGGCATCCCAAACCGTAGGCGCATCATCCTTCTACATTCACGCTAGTCCCCAAAACTTCTTTGATGCGTACCCCACCATCTTGTGGGCGTAGCATGCAGTACCCATTCCAAAGCGTCGAAACACTATTGTTTCGGTACTTCTTATTTAAATTTGTTCAGAAAATCATCCACCTCGGTCAACCCATCATACATAGGCAAATCTCTTACCTCTATTGTTGCGCAGCGTAGTGACTTTATCATCATGTTGAAATTGAGTGTGGTTACCTCGTGTAACCGGTTCTGCCATCATTCTATTTCCTCTTCCGAGTCTGAGGTGTAGGAGTTATCATGCTCCCAAGAGAGCTTTCCATCCGATGTTGGATTTACACAGTCCTACTCCCAAGCAGTTATCTTGTAAATATAGTCTAGATTGTCATCACTATCGTAGTCATGCACCGGCTCTATGTAGCGCGATCCTTTCGCAGGGTCTAATGGTACTACTACACGCAGTGACTTTTCTCAAAAATCATTTTGTGCTTATTTAGATTTATCACTCCATTCATGTTAGTGGCCCAGTCTATTCCCAGTAGTGCGGGGTAGGGATTGCTTTCATCAAAAATCTCTCTCACTTTGAAATATTCCAGCACGCTCGCACCTTCGATATCTACTGTTATTCCCTACAATCTTTCCATAGGTAGGATCTTTTGCTAGTTTGCCATTCACAATTGAATAGGAGACCATTGCAACGCAAGCCTGCCCATGTGCTCCCACGTCTACTTTGGTGGGACATTCACATCCAACCCTAGATCCAAAATCACTTGATCCATTTCATATTCCTTGATCTATGCGATCAATCTCATTTTTCTTCCTATTCACGTTGTGTGCTTCCCGAGCTTCTGGACTATGCATAGTTCTCCTGGCATGGTCCCAACACATCTAGTTATGAGTTCTTGTAGTCCTTTCATAGCTTTGCTATCACGTAGTAACTTCATGCATGTCTCCAAAAAGGTAGTGAGCATTGATGGGTCCATTTCCAGTTCCAAGTTCTCTTTACTACCTAAAGTGGAGGCCTCCACGAAGCTCTTCTTAGCTTCCATGACTATCTCCTTAGCGCGCTCCAAATCAAATTCTAGTTCCTTTGTTGGAGCCTTGCGAACCTGGGCACTCTCTTCGGGCTGCTTGCCTTTGTCATCTCCTATCGTGATACCACTTCAGAGCATGATATTTACATTCGGGTCTTCCTCGCGCGGCTCAGACCTCATCATTTGTAAGTTTTGAGTCGGGGGAGGTTAGAGTGTTCCTTTATTGCATAGCCTCTCTACCAGCGTGGGACAGTCCTTTGTCTCATGATCAAACTAGGTATAATATATGAATGATGGTCTCATCATATTTGTACAATTGTGGGCATAATGTCTCGATCCTCTGCAATTGTAACATATCAGTTGTCCAAGACCTCTTTCTAATCCCATTTCACCTCAACCTTGTTCACGCCCCTAAAATCCAGTGCGCGCCATCCCTGCATTTTGATCAAGGGCCTGCATTTCGGTCTGAACTCTATATGTAGGAGCCTGATCCATCATCAGTTCATAACTTATACAAGTACACTCATCTTGGCTTACTGACCTGCAGAAATTACAGAACAATTGCTGGGAACTCTATGTATACTTCTATAATAGATGGCAGTTATTTATAACATGCTTCTCTCCCATCTAGTAAATTGCGCACCATAATGCAGGCACTATGCTCGGTCCTACTTGTGCCTCCGGTCTTAATGGCACTGGTCCTCCTCCCGCTAAGTAGTTCGTGAAGACTAGACAATGGTCCTTGTCATGTCCCTAGCCTTTACACTTTATGCACCATACCTCTTCACGTGCTTCTGGGTGAGCCGTCTTCTCTTGTTTCAAACTCTGCATTTCAAGGCACAAGTTTTCCAGTTGCACATGAATCCATTGAACTCCTAGGTTAGGATCTTTTATCAGGGTCTCGTGCAGTCTCATTGCAATCTCCAAGGCCTCAGCCTGAGTGGTTAGCTTCTGGTTTGACAAAAAAGTCCTTATATGTGGCATTAGTGATGCTACAAACCATGCGCGGTGTTGCCCATCTGTCAAGGTCATTTTGGCTTCACGAATCATACCCTTCAATCTTTGATCTAGCTCTCAGACGGTCTCGGCCAGAAGAATCACGATTTCCTCAAATCTGATGATCGACTATGTCTCTGACTTTGGCCTGCTAAAATCCTTGTTTAGCGCAGCTTGGAGATCCACGATCCCTGTGTTCAGATTGTCATTAGAGTGCTTAATGTACCAAGTTAATGCGCAACCCTACAAAGTGCTGAACAACATTGCTTTCTTTATATTATCATCTGTGACTCCCTGCACTTCCCATACAACCCTTACCATGAACCAAAACTGGTTCGAGTCTTCATTCCCTACTCCTTTGAACGCTGGAAACTTTATTGTGCTTGCCATATTGAACTGTGGTGGTGGCGGAGGTGGTTTGGGAAAAGATGGGGTTGAAGATGGTGAAACTGGCAGTGTAGGTGGGAGTGGTTTGCGCGGAATTTGACATTTTATCAAACTGATCACACTTCTTGGGGAAACCTTCGCGAGCTCTTCCTCGCTTTCTTGCAGAGGGGAAATCAAGGGGCTAGTTTCTAGTTCTGTGCTACTTTCGTTTCTATAGATCCTCCCACTTCGTGTGGCCCCAAACATCAATTTATTTTCATAACCTACTTTTCACACAGTAGCATTTTAATCCAAGTGTTCAAAGATTTAACTTACTTACCTTGCGATCCTTTGAGGAAGCGTCATTCTGCCTCACTATAGCTGACTGAAGTATCTACCATGAACTCAATGATAAATCCCCCTATAATTTGATTGAGCCAGTGATCGACAACGTGCACAATCTTATCTTCTGATGCTTCTAGTATGCGCACCAACTCTGGAGCCCACACAATATGTCGAGTCTACACCTTCCTTCACTATCTGCTAGCTTCGCGATCCACTCGTACAAATCAGAGGGGGAAGGATGCAAGGAAAATTTCGTGGATTTCTGTATATAAATAGCAATCTAACCACTTTTCCTTCGATAACTGTGGATTCTTGTTTTCCTGCACCATGAACTCGTGAATATTGTTGTCCAACAACTCTTTAATTCCTTTCATTGTTGGATTCTAGTGATATGACATCATACATCTCTTATGCAGATCCCGGTCCCAGCAACAGAACCATTTGTTGGCTTATTAGGGCCTGACCCAGGCTTAGAGTTAATTTAGCCAAACAAATCATGGTACTACAGGCCCTTTTGGCAATAGTCCACATATTGCATACTCAGGTCTCACTCGAAGTAGTATGGGAGGGTGCGAGAATGAGGTTTCCACACCCTGGAGATGTCTAATGAGGTCACGTGGTCCGTGGTTTGACCCTACATGCAGGTTGCTTCATGCCCTTTCCCGCACCTCGCAACCTGAGATATTGTCTTCACACATTGCTACCCAAGGGCTCAACACTACACTCTATGTTATTACCCAAGATCTTACCTATATTCCAATGTTAGGTGATTATCTTAGCCTACTTGAATGCTTTAAGTTATACTTAACAATATAAATCATTCATTCAAGTGTGCACAGTAAATAAACAATATATTTGCAAAGTATATCAAACATGTATTAACCTGAGTAAAGATAAACATAATTATGACAAAACTTCACTTTATTAATTCCTTCTTCAGTTACAGACTCGACTCCGCCCTGTGCACTCAACTGCAAGGGTCCGCACTTAGCTGTGGACTACTAGGCCTCTATGCACTCAGCTATAGGGCATTCTCCTACTCTACGACTGTTGGATAGGTAAATCCCTTCTGCGGACAGAAGCGATCCCACTAGCCCAACAGGGGTCTAGCAACAATCAGTCAAAGCTACTATGCAGGTTCCTAACTGCAAATAACAAAAATAGGTAAAGAAGGACCTACTTGGAATCCAATGCTAGTGTTGAAGAAGCGGAGCCACTTTCGTTCCTTGGTCCTGGCCGGTCACAATCCTTCGCTATCCTCGCGAACGGACACCTGCACACATAAATAACGATGCAAACACAAGCGTGAAATCTAATATAGGCAATTATATGTCAGTCAGAAAGGACATAAATTTACATCAAACACCATGTAAACAATGAAATTGGAACCATAATAGTAGTCTTCTATTATTAATGATAAATAGAGAAGAGTACAACCAAGGTTCTGACACTGAACCTCTCCTCTGTCTAGGCGGGCAGCTATGTATGTCTTGCAATCGGTAGCATCACCTCTCTATGCTTCACTATCTCTAGCACTCTAAACAAAACTCTAACTCAAGAACTTCAGCACTTCGGAACTCACTCCCAGAACTCAGAACTCCCAAAAACTCAGAACTCCCAAAAACTACTAGCTTGTCAAATGCATGAGGACAAGCTTATATAGATGAAGAGGGGAGGAGGATACAATGAACCGGGACACCCATTGTGGATTAACATTATCCCTAAAAGCCATAAAAGATGAAGATAGGATAGAGCTCGACATAAGACTGATTTTTTATCCTCAAAAAGCTTCATGTAATGAAGGAAACAACAGTCGGGCGTGCATTAAGGCAAAAAGCATGACCAAATTTGGTTGGCGCGACCATTGCTCTAAGACAGAGCGCCAATAGTCGCGCCCTCTTTTGAGGATCTCTATGATTGGCGCGGGTGAGACACTCTAAACCCGCGCCACTGGAAAAGAGCACTTTTCAGGGGTAATTTGCAGAAGGTGTCTTCAGGGAACATGAAGTACATACTCAGGGGAACATAATGCAAGTGTTTTTAGACTTTGTCACTTATTATAACTCTTGGGATGAGTCCTCCAAAGTACGACAAGAGGAGTAACAGGGATGGTGACAAATTATTGTGTAACAGATGCCCCCTAAAGGATGAGGTCCGAGAGGTGGAGAGGGGTGAAATGCTTTACAAGAACACACAAGAACACATATAGCTGCCGCCGAGGATCTGCATTGAGAAATATGACTGATAATTCAATTACATGATGTACATGGTATGGTCGCAGCCATCCATAAGAGAGTACATAAATAATCTAGATCCACAGTATGGACGCAACCATCTAGTTAGGATCAATGAATTGACTCAGGTATGGTCGCAGCCATCCAGTGAATGAGTCACGTATCAAGAATCACGCCTGGATTACAACAGACACAATCCAAGGTCTTGCGCTCCAAATCGACCCGAAAAAAAGTACAAGTTCAAGCATGTGAACATGTGAGCTGAAGTTGAACATGCATGAACATCGTCTGATCACTAGTCAATAGTGAAAACCGTTAACAGACGCGAGAGGTACCACCAATAATGACAATGGCCCTCAAGGTACTATAGGTACAATCTACGGCGTGCGAATTAATGAGCTGATGTCGAACACCCGTAGAATCATTCGATCGGAGGCCAATGATGAAAAACCTCACGTCGAACACGAAGAACCTGCCATTGAGGCATGCAGGCTCCAAGGCACCGGAAGGGAGTCTCTAGATCAGCTTCCTGGATAATGAGCTGGAGTCGACAGGAAGTGACCTTGATCGAAGGTGGGCCATAATGTTTCCCACATCATCGACACGAGACAGAGAAATAATGTTGTGAATCAAGATTATGTGAACTATCAGATGGAGGTTGTTTCTTTTCAGAGGTCAACTTCTCTTGAACATATCGGCGGCACGATATTGGAATTGGCAGTATTTGACATCAATGGATCAGAGGTCATGATGGCGAGGCAATGAGCAGATGAGAGGTCAAATAGGATTACCCAAATCCATGGAAGCCAGTGAAAATTGAGATGAGATATCCCCACCCAGACATGAAAACAGATGAGTGCCATGTTCAAGAGCGACATACTGCCGACACGACAATGATTATGGTTCCAAAATTTTCCTTTCCCCCACCATTTCTGGCGAGTACCCCAGTTATTTTTAACAAGCTTGATGGGGATAGCATATGCTTGTGGTGTGTTATTCTGACAAAATCCGATGTCATCAGGTTTTAACGAGTCTGACAAGGGAAGAACTCAGCGTCTTTTCATGTTTAGAGAGTTTGAAAAGACAACATAAAAGGAAACTCCAGGGGTGTCCTTTTTCGTAAAGTTGTGTCTCCCGAGCCCGAAAAAGTATAAAACAATGCTCGAAAGAACCGCCCGACCATTACGATCGAGGAGTACTTTTCATAAATAGTGTTCCTGACCTGAAAAAGTAAAAAAGCAGTCAAAAACATGTCGTTTCATGACCATTAACGAGTTTGAAATGACAAAACCCGGTAATCTTTTTACGTTTTAACGGTCGACAAAAAGAACTTAAAACGACCGCCCCTTATTAACGTTTAGCGAGTTAAGAGGAGTAACTCAGAAATCTTTTCTCTTTAAATGGTCAGAAAAAGAGCTAAAAGCGGACCTCCATTTTTATTCTCTTTAACGAGTCAAAAAGGAAAAATACTCGGCAATCTTTTCATATTTTACGAGTCAGAAAAGAGCGTAAAGGCGACTCGTCCTGAAGGAACGAGTGGTATAAAGGGTAGCAACTGGTTCCGGTAATGGTGGAACTCCTCAAAACATGTAATGGTCAAGAGGCTGGCTAATAAAACCACTCATCGCTGCGGTTCCTCAGGAAAGGATGAACAACCAAGTGAAAGCATATGATCGGCCAAAGAGATGGTGGCGATGGAATGAAACAACCAAGGCTCATCTAACAGAACTTAGCAGATAAACGGCAATCACAAGATGTGAATTGGGTATGGGTTCATTTTTACCCAAGCTTGAACCGTGGAGAACTTTGCTTGGATGCGGTTTCATGTTTACACAAGCTTGAAACAAAAAACTATGCTTGTTATAAATTTGCATGCCCCCAGCATAATAATGCAAATCGAGATACATGCCCCCCAAGCTTCATGGCATTCATGGAGTGGATGGAATGAAGGTTGAGTTGGAAAGACTCGATTTTGAAAAGGAGGATGCATGCCCCCCGGGCTTCAGTCACGTGCCCGGGTCGGCCGCCGTCATCAGAATGACGGACTGGTTGATGAGGCATTTCCTGTGGAAATAAGACCATTTAGGAATGGTAAATGACTATACGTGAAGTGTGAACCAGGGAACGAAAGTTGGTCTATGATCTTGATCGTCCTTCCTTCGTGTGGAAAACACATCACTCTGAAGAGTGAGGACACAATTGCACGTATGCAAAAAATATAGTCTCGTCCAAGGAGTAAATTGTAATCTAACAAACCTTGGATTACCATGACGCCCATTTGAACTGTCTTCCCTTCTAATGTAATGGGTGTTACACAGTAATTTATCACTGCCTTCCTGTCAGTCACCCTGCTGTGTCCAGAAGTCACAATCACTAAGTGTTTGATCCCTGAACTGGCTTAAAAACCCATTTTTCCAAAGTTTTGTGCATCAGCGCGTCTGTTCCTAAAATAACCGCGATGACAAGCGCCTCACAATGTATTCCGTGCGCTGCCATCGCGGAAGAACATCACTTTTCCGCGATGACGCACAGCGCGGATTTCCCGTGTTCTTCCGCGCTGACATGACTTGTTCAGTTATTGTTATGTGCTGACAGCGCGGCAGTCTCCATATAATCCGCGCTGATCCAGTTTGGGCGAATTTGTTCAAACAACCAGCCTTCCAGATCTCTCCAGGCTTGGTTGTTAGCTTTGTGAATATCGACTCCCTTCTATGGCATGTCTATTCGACCCTTTGCAACTACTCCCCTTGAAGATAAGCTCATCCTTCCACCTTTTTAGGAGACTCCTTCTCCTATATAAACTTCCACCATTACCATGAGCAGCTAGTTAGAAACTAGTGGGAACTAGCTAGACTTAGCTCGGATTGTACAGAGCTTGTAGTGCTCAGATTGCTGCTATAGGTTTGGTGTGTTAGGAGTGGAAGTGATTGATTGCTTGGGGAAGTTTGTTTGTGACATTTGTGTGAGAGAGAGAGAGTTGTTTGTCTTGGGAGAACCATCCTCAAAGGTGAATGCTTGAGATACATGCTGACTGATCCCTCCTGAGAAGTTTATCGACGTCAGAACATTTGGTTGTACTCTTCTCTATTCTGATTAATAATAGATGACTGCTATTATTGTTCCATTCTCGTTTGTTTATGCAATGGATAAACGTGAATTATGTCTTTTCTGACTGACATATAGTTACTTTTACTAGATTTCACGCTTGCGTTTGCCTTCTCTTCGTGTGTGCAGGTGTCCGGTCGCAGGGATCGCGGAGGACTGTGACCAGCTGAAGCGAAGGAGCGAAGGAGACATCTCTTCGTCCAACGACAGCGCGGGAATCCAAGTAGGTGCTCTTTACTTCTTGTTTAATTGTAACTAGGAACATGCGTGGCAGCATTGTGTGATTGTTGCTAGACCCCTATTGGGCTAGTAGGGATCGCCTCTATCCGTAGAGGGGATTTACCTCTCCAACAATTTGGCGACTCCGCTGGGGATCAGCCTTTTTGTCTCTTGAGTCCATCTTTGTGTTTGAATTTGATTGCTCTCTTTTTGAAATTGGGGATTAATTATCAGTCTTTTGCGTTTCCTGGGTTGATCTGGGAGATGCCCCTGTTTGATTGAAAGATTGGCTGTTTTGATTTGGGAGTTTTGATTTGCCTGTCACTATTTTTGAGCTCCATCGCGGATTTAATTTTAACAGGCGCGCTGAAAATCGTATCAGCGCGGAAAAGACGTGTATATCCGCGATGTCAGCGCCACTTTCTAGCTTAATTCCGCGATGACTGTGTTTTTATGAGATCAGCTCGGTTTTTTGGGCAAAAGTCGCGCTGACAGCTCGGGTGGCCTGTGTAAAAGTTGTGCTGACCCTTGATCATCTCGGGTGCTCAGTGTAAAACTTGCGCTGATTCCTAAAAAGTTGTTTTTATAACTTTATCTCCTGAATTCATCAATCTTTCTTATCCCCTGTTGTTCTTGCCCCTCATTAGCTTGTTTTGATTGCTTTTGGTTAAGGGACGCTCTCTCTTTTATTTCATTCGAGTGAGTCTTGTGACCATGTGACCTAGCCCTTTAGAAGTTTCATCGAGAAACCATTTGCTTGGGTTACTTGTTTATTCAAGGTTCATCCACAACCCTCTTATTGATTTGCTTGAGGCTTTTCCACTGCTTGTTGCTGGTTGATTTTTAGTGTCGATTATTGAACCACTTTTTATGTTGATTCGATTTCTTCACTACCAAGCATAGATTACGATTGTTTGGATCGATCAGTTCACATTCGCTTCCTCCTTGCTTGCAATCCTTGCTTGTCTTGCCGAGCTTAGATCACATAGCTCGTGCGGAACTTAGTTTTCCTTTTGATTTGGAAGCCTTCGTTGGATGTTTTGGGAACTTTGTGTGCTTTCATTAAGTGATTTGCTTGGTGTTCCGGTTCCTCCAAATTCATTTAGATGCTTTGTGCCATTGGAAGAAAATCAAACTACTAGCTTTGCTTTGAGAATTGAAAAGGAAAAGAACATTTCGTTGATTTGCATTTTCAAAAGAAAAGTTTCCTTTCCTCGCGTTAGTTGCATTTAGCTGCTTGTTTGTTTGTATTCGTTTTGTTTAAAAAATTCTTTGCTCTCTCGTAGCTAGAATTCATCGAACGAAACGAAATTCTTTTGCATATAGATTGCATCTAAGTAATTGTGAGCGAACATACGATAGAGCCTGAAATCGAAACTTAATCTCAAGATCAACTATAAAATGAACCGAATGAATCTAAAAACGCATTGGAACTAAACGCAAATATCTAGAGGTCTAGGTTAGAGACGTGTTCCGGCGTCTTTAAACATAGTCACTGTTGTTTCACATTAGGTTGGGTGATTCCTCCTTCTGTGACTCGATAGTGGTCTAACACGGACTGTGCTCCCACGTACCGTCGCGTATATAGGGAGACCCCACTAGGCTTTTATCCTTGATCCATAGGAAGCCGAGTCTGCCGCCTTACGATTCGCAATGCAGTGAACACAGCATTCACGAAGATTGACCACCCGTACCCTAAAAAGTATTCTGTGGTTTTGCGAAAAGTCTGGCACACCTTTTACCTAGAGTCTCCAGAGCAGTCACTTTTGATCTTTTTCGGACTCCCTAAACGAAAAGGTGCCTGTGAGCGTCTTGTCACTTCGTGCTCATTAAACATTCGAAGGAGACTGGAGTCATCTTTTCGTCCTTTTCTCGACTCCTGAAACATGAAAAGGTCAAGTTTAATTCCAGTGTCTTAACAATTTATTCGGCCTCGATAACATTTCCTGGTTAGATCTTGTGTGCGCTAGCTTGAGTAGGTTTCGCTTTCTTTCTCAATGGCAACTTTTCCGGGGTTCACCAACCCAAGTTCCCCTCCTGATGGGAATCCTGGTCATTTCCCTCCTCTCGGGAATGTTGGTGCTCCTTATATGGCAACATTATCCCTTCCAGGGTTAACTGTTGGGTTGCCTGTTTGGTTGTTTTCAACCTCTTTGGTCCCTACCGTATCGGCTGTTAGTCCATCAGTCCCTCCACCTGAACAATGTCATGTTGATCCTAAGGTGGATCTCTCCCCTTCAACGCCTACTTCTACGTCGTCTTCTTGTACTTCGCCTGGTGAAATTCTTGATGTGAGTAACCAGGTGGCTAAGAAGAAGAAGAGGAAGACCAAGAAGAAGAAGTCCTCTAAGGGAGAGCCTACACACACAGTTCCCCTCCTCAGTCCAGCTGTCCACTCCAGTATACCTGAAGTCAGAACACCTTCTGCTCCTCCGCGGAAGGTCAAGTTTCCTTGTCGATTATGCAAGGAGGACCATCTCCTTCGTGATTGCCCTGGCATTCCCAGGGTATTAGAAGTTTGGTCTCACGATCCAGCCCGCCCTCCATCGTCCACTGATGATCATGGCAATGCTACCTCATCAGTTGGGAATGGCAAGGAGAAAGGGAAGTTTCGAATCCCCTGTCGACTTTGTGAAGGCAAACATCCCCTTCACCTTTGTCCCCTCATGGATAAAGCCTCTGCTGTGTTGGAAAGTCTTTCTACTCCTCCGAATCCATTTCCCGCCGGTTATCAACGTCTTTCTACAACTGTAGATTGCGCCCCTGTTGACAAAGAGATCGCTTCAGATTCCCCTTTTGTCCAAGCCCCTCTTCCCGAACCTGGCTGTTCCCAGTCTGTTCCAGACCCGCCGTTGGTCGGAAAGGGTGTTGATTCGAGTTCACCTCCTCTCAAACACTCTGTTTCGGAAGAGAAAAATTCTCATGTTCTTCTCGTCTCCTCAGATTCTCCTGAGCTTGATAAAGGTTCTCCTGAAACCTCTCCGGAGAATTTAGATTCGGTTCTTTCCGAGCAGGGGGGCAACCATATGGTTCCCCCACCAAGTAGTTCGGTCATTTCCTTTGATTGGAGTCGTTTGACTACCCCTCCCCTTCCATCCCACGTGCCTTTCTGGGTCACCGCCTATGCTTGCAATAAGGCGCTGCCTAGCACTGTGTTAGACGAAGGCGCATCGGTTAGTCTTATGCCTGTTACTACTTGGCGAGCTTTGGGTTCCCCATCGCTTGTACCTGTCGCACCGCATCTCACCGCGTTTGACGGAGGAACGAGTCAGCCATTAGGGATCCTTCCACAGTTTCCTATCACTTTGGGAGGCAAGACTGTCTATATCGATGTCTCGGTTACCCAAGGTTCTTTAGACTTCAGTCTTCTCCTTGGTCGTGACTTTGTGTATGCCATGGGAGCCCTTGTTTCTTCACTTTTCCGTGTGGTTTGTTTTCCACACGATGGAAGAATCGTGACGTTCGATCAATTATCGTTCGTTCGTCCACAAGCCCCTCCGGCGCACTCATCCTTCCCTCCTGGCTTTCATCCACAAGTTGCATCTGCCTCGCCGCAAATCAACTACGTGGCCACCCACCCCGTGCCCGTACCCAGTGATGACACCATCGTGCATAGTGTCCTCGGGGCATTAGGTCCTGATTTCCAAGATGTCGGCCTTCCCTCTGGAGCCACTTTCTTGGGGGCCTTCACTTCCTGTTCATTATGATGAAGTCTGGATGGAGCATAGTTCTTTTCCGGTGTCAAGCTCCTTAAAAAATGAAACTGGGTCTGGTGGAGCATAGTTCCTTTCCGGTGTCAAGCTCCTTAAAAAATGAAACCAGGTCTGGCCGAGCATAGTTCCTGATCTTGTGTCGAGCTCGTTAAAAAATGAAACAAGGGTTATGAGGATAGTTCTTTTGCTGTGTCAACCTCATTAAAAAATGAAACACCTCCCTTTCCAAATCGAGTCTTTTGATTAAGATCTCGTCAAATACAAGTCGAGTCTTTCATCGATCTCGAGGGTGAATCTTCATTCCATCCACTGTGTTGAATGCAATGAAGCTTGGGGGGCATGTACCTCATTTTGCGACATTATGTTGGGGGCATGCGAACTTATAACAAGCATAGTTTTTCGTTTCAAGCTTGTGTAAACATGAAACCGAATCCAAGCAGAGTTCTCCATGGTTCAAGCTTGTGTAAAAATGAACCCATACCTGATTTACATCTCGTGATTGTCATTTTTATCCGCTGAATTTTGCTAGATGAGCCTTGGTTGTTTTCATTCCATCGCCACCATCTCTTTGGCCGATCATATGCTTTCACTTGGTTGTTTTACCTTTCCTGAGGGACCGCAGTTATGAGTGGTTTTATTAGCCAGCCTCTTGACCATTACATGTTTTGAGCAGTTCCACCATTACCGGAACCAGTTGCTACCCTTTATACCACTCGTTCCTCTAGGACGAGTCGCCTTTAAGCTCTTTTCTGACTCGTAAAATGTGAAAAGATTGCCGAGTATTTTTCCCTTTTTGACTCGTTAAAGAGAATAAAAATGGAGGTCTGCTTTCAGCTCTTTTCTGACCGTTTAAACAAGAGAAGATGGCCGAGCTTCCTTTCAGCTCGTTAAAGGGAACGAAAGGCGGTCGTTTTTAAGCTCTTTTTCCGACCGTTAAACCAAAAAGATCGCCGGGTGTTTGTCGTTTCGCACTCGATATTGGCTCTAAAACGACGTGTCTTCGACCACTTTTTTACTTTTTCCGGTCGGAGACACTATTCATGAAAAGTACTCCTCGGTTGTAATGACCGCGCGGTTCTTTCGAGCACAGTTTTATACTTTTTCGGGCTCGAGAGACACAACTGTACGAAAAAGGACCCCCCTGGAGTCTCCTTTTCCGCTGTCTTTTCAGGCTCTCTAAACAATAAAAGACGCCGAGTTTTTCCTTTGTCGGGCTCGTTAAACACTTGATGACATCGGGCATTGTCGAAATGACACTCTTCAAGCATATGTTATCCCCGTCAAGCTTGTCATACAAAAATAATCGGGGTACCTGCCAGAAATGGTGGGGAAAATGGAACTATGATTACAGTCGTGTCGGCAGTACGTCACTCTTGAACATGGCACTCTGTTGTTTCGTGTCTGGGTGGGGTCATCTCATCTTGTTTTCACTAGCCTCCATGGGTTTGGGATATCCTATTTGGCCTCTCATTTGCTCATTGCCATCATTACCATATCCTCTGCTCATTTGATGTCAAGTACTGCCAAACCCGTTACAGTGCCGTTATATGTTCAAGAGAAGTTGTCCTCTGCCCCAATGCAACCTCGTTCGCTATCTCGTCGCAAATCATTATATCTCTGTCTCGTGTCGATGATGTGGGAATCATCATGGCCCACCTTCGATCAAGGCCACTTCTCGTCGACTTCAACTCATTATCCGAGAAAGTGACTTAGAGACTCCTTCCAGGTACCTTGGAGCCTGCATGCCTCAATGGCAGGTTCCTCGTGTTCGACGCAAGGTTTGCATCATTGACCTACGATCGAATGATTCCGTGGGTGTTCGACACCAGCTCATTGATTCACACACCACGGATTGTACCTATAGTACCTTGAGGGCCATTGTCATTATTGGTGGTACCTCTCGCGTCTGTTAACGGTTCTCATCATTGGCCGGTAATCAGACGATGTTCATGCATGTTCGACTCCAACCCCTGTATTCACATGTGTGGACTTGTACTCTATTCGGGTCGAGATGGAGCGCAAGACCCTGGATCCTTGCTCACTGTGGTCCAGGTTGCGATTTTGTGGATAATCATTACATGACTCATTGATGGATGGCTGCGCCCATACCTGAGTCTTCATGGATGGCTGCGACCATACCTTGTCATTATTATGGTCTCTTTAGCTGGGTGGCTGCGTCCATACCATAGACCAGTCTCGCATGTCTTTTGGATGGCTGTGCCCATGCCTAGACTGCATGGATATGATTGTCAAAGATTTTTCGGTACTTCCTGGCGGTATTCCAGTTCGGCGTGTGTTGTAAAGCATTTCACCCCTCCCACTCTCTCGGTCTTCATGCTTTAGGGGGCATCTGTTACACAGTAATTTATCACTGCCTTCCTGTCAGTCACCCTGCTGTGTCCAGAAGTCACAATCACTAAGTGTTTGATCCCTGAACTGGCTTAAAAACCCATTTTTCCAAAGTTTTGTGCATCAGCGCGTCTGTTCCTAAAATAACCGCGATGACAAGCGCCTCACAGTGTATTCCGTGCGCTGCCATCGCGGAAGAACATCACTTTTCCGCGATGACGCACAGCGCGGATTTCCCGTGTTCTTCCGCGCTGACATGACTTGTTCAGTTATTGTTATGTGCTGACAGCGCGGCAGTCTCCATATAATCCGCGCTGATCCAGTTTGGGCGAATTTGTTCAAACAACCAGCCTTCCAGATCTCTCCAGGCTTGGTTGTTAGCTTTGTGAATATCGACTCCCTTCTATGGCATGTCTGTTCGACCCTTTGCAACTACTCCCCTTGAAGATAAGCTCATCCTTCCACCTTTTTAGGAGACTCCTTCTCCTATATAAACTTCCACCATTACCATGAGCAGCTAGTTAGAAACTAGTGGGAACTAGCTAGACTTAGCTCGGATTGTACAGAGCTTGTAGTGCTCAGATTGCTGCTATAGGTTTGGTGTGTTAGGAGTGGAAGTGATTGATTGCTTGGGGAAGTTTGTTTGTGACATTTGTGTGAGAGAGAGAGAGTTGTTTGTCTTGGGAGAACCATCCTCAAAGGTGAATGCTTGAGATACATGCTGACTGATCCCTCCTGAGAAGTTTATCGACGTCAGAACATTTGGTTGTACTCTTCTCTATTCTGATTAATAATAGATGACTGCTATTATTGTTCCATTCTCGTTTGTTTATGCAATGGATAAACGTGAATTATGTCTTTTCTGACTGACATATAGTTACTTTTACTAGATTTCACGCTTGCGTTTGCCTTCTCTTCGTGTGTGCAGGTGTCCGGTCGCAGGGATCGCGGAGGACTGTGACCAGCTGAAGCGAAGGAGCGAAGGAGACATCTCTTCGTCCAACGACAGCGCGGGAATCCAAGTAGGTGCTCTTTACTTCTTGTTTAATTGTAACTAGGAACATGCGTGGCAGCATTGTGTGATTGTTGCTAGACCCCTATTGGGCTAGTAGGGATCGCCTCTATCCGTAGAGGGGATTTACCTCTCCAACAATGGGTACATTGGGAAGAAGTCCTAAAGGTCGAGTGGTTTCTCGATGAAAACGTGTAAGGTTTCTCACCTCAGGGAGAAGCAGTGGCGAACCAAGTGCTTCCCAAGCTGTTGAAGACAGGATACTCACAGGAGATCCTTCATCAATAATGGTACCGGCCATAACCATTCGGTAGACTTGGACTATAATTCGAAAAGGTATGGAAGCTGGTAACCGAGGATTGTCTAGTTGATCCCAATTGAAGGAAACAACTAGATTGCTTGGAGGTGGGACCGGATAAACGGCCGGATATGACTCTGATAAACTTCCTTCTTGGTGCGAAGGAATGAGAGGGATGCTCACTTGATCATCTGTGTTTATGAATAGAATTTGGACGGTGTGGTCGTCATTCTTAGTGACAATATCATCTGAGGGTGGGACTTCTGAAGGCAAAACCGGGTCAACTGTTATCTGGACCTCTTGAAAGACCGGGTCACTTGTCATCTGGACCTTTGGACTTTCGTCTGGTTTGGATTCAGATGGTTCATCCTTAGTGATAAAAACTCTGGAAACAAAGTGGTGGATAGACGATGAAGATAAGTCAACACTTTTTCCGACCAGGGACCGGTCTGAAAGAGGTTAAACACAGACAGGTTCGGGAAAAGCAGGCTGAACCAAAGAGGAATCATGCTTGATCTCTTGGGTAGCGGGGAGATGATCTGCAGTTGCAGAAAGACGCTGGTATCCAGCGGGTAGTTGGGGTAAGGGAGCCGACAGACTTTCTAAAAGACGGGAGGCTTCATCTAGAAGTGGACAAAGGCGAAGGAGATGATTACCTTGACAAAGTCGACAAGGGAAACGAACCTTTCCCTTTCCCTTACCAGTTGGTAAGGTATCGTCAATCTGCGACGAGGAGGGGCGAGTCGGGTCACGGGACCATATATCTAGGACCCTGGAAATACCAGGACAATCAGTAAGGAAATGGTCCTTCTTGCATAATTGAGAAGGGAACTTAGCCTTCCGCGGGGGAGCAGAAGGTAGGTCTACTCGAGGTATACTTGGGGTAGATGCGACCTTTCCCTTAGGAGACTTCTTCTTTTTGGTCTTCTTCTTCTTCTTCTTAGCTACCTGGTTACTTGAATCCAAAGTTTCACCAGGCGAAGTAGAAGATGAGGACGCAACAGTAGGCGAAGAAGGGGAGGGGTCCACCTTGGAATCAACATGATGTTGTTCGGGTGCAGGAGGTGGTGGTGGAACAGGAGTTATCACACTCGAGACCACCGAGTTTGAAAACAACCATACGGGCAAACCGATGGTTATCCCAGGCAAAGACAAAGTTGCGATATACTGAACACCGACATTTCCACTAGAAGGGAGTGGACTAGGGTTTCCATCAGGGGGAACACCTTGGCCGGTGGACTGAGGGAAGGATTCCATTTAGCGAGAAAAGAATCCTACTCAAGCTAATGCACACAAAATCTAATTGGGTAAATGTTATCGTGGCCAAATAAATTTTAAGACATTAAACTTGACCTTTTCATTTTTTAAGAGTCGAGAAAAGGACAAAAGATGACTCTAGTCTCCTTCGAATGTTTAATGAGCATGAAGTGACAAGACGCTCACTGGCACCTTTTCATTTAGGGAGTCCGAAAAGGATCAAAAGTGACTGCTTTGGAGAACTAGGCAAGGGGTTTACCAAACAATCCGTAAAACTGCTTATACACCTTGGCAATCAGACGAAAACCAAGGACTTCCCGTACTGCAGTCAATCTTCCCGAATGTTGTGTTCAGTGCATTACGTCTTGTAAGGCGGCAGACTCGGCTTCCTATGGATAAAGGTTAATAGCCTAGTGGGGTCCCCCAATATATACGCGACGGTACGTGGGAGCACAGTCCGTATTGGCACCTATCGTTTCACCGTGGAGGAATCACCCAACCACTCGACGATAAACTACCAGGTTTAAAGACGCCGGAACACGTCTCTACCTAGACCTCTAGAATGTTCACGTTAGGTTCCAATGCGTTGTTATGTTCATTCAGTTGATTTTAAAGTTTATCTTGAATTATGTTTTGGTTTTTTGGTCCTACCGTATGTGATCTCTCAAAAACTTCCTAAATGCAAACTACATGCCAAAATTATATCATTTCATTCAATGAATTCTATCTACAGGAGAGTGGAGATTTTTACACAAACGAAGTGATCACTCAGCAAAGAACAAAGATCCTAATGCAGCTAATAACAAGAAATGAAAATCTTTCTTTTCTTTTTCTTTCTAAAAGCAATAAATCAAAAAATGCTAACTAGTATAATGCAAAAGATTTTTTGTTTTTCTTTCCTTTAAGATGGCATGATGCATGCAAGCAAATTTAAGAGATATTCACAAGTACAGACAAACAGAATTCACTCGATAGAAATATAATCAATTCTGAAACACCAAGACGAACTAAGGAAGAACACAAAGACTTTTCAATGGACCATGTGATGAAGTGGAGCAAACTTCAAACAGGCTAGAAGTGAATCACTCAAAGCATAGAGAACCAAGCTTTAATAATCACTAGATAGGTGTGAAACACAAGTAACAAGATGACTGGAAAATCAACCAGAACTTCCCACAGAAGGCTCGACATGCAAAGCCACCAGCTATGCTAGGGAAAAGATACAAAATCGATTGAAATAAGCAAACAACTGAAGGATCAAGTCACAACCAGTCAACCAGAGGTCCAACACACTTCCAGACGCTGTGAAAAATATAAAAAACCAAAAAATCTGAGCTAAAAGAGCTTCCAACCAATCACACAGGCAAAATTCACAGGGCTGGCGCGACTGTAAGCCTGCAACTTGCGCTAACAGTCGATTGGCGCGACTGTCAGTATGCAACCTGCGCCAACTGGCGCGACTGTTGGATGAGAAACCGCGCCAATTAAGTTTGGCAGCTTAAAAAATAAATACCACGACCCCAGGTCGGGCTGACAGTATTCAGATGGATCAAACAGTAAAAAACAATCTCACAACTGACCCAGAAAGCTCATAGACTCAAGCAAGCAAGAGAAAATTAACATGCAAGACAAACTCCAAAATAGCTAGATCCCCAGTGGAGTTGCCAAATTGTTGGATAGGTAAATCCCTTCTGTAGACAGAAGCGATCCCACTAGCCCAACAGGGGTCTAGCAACAATCAGTCAAAGCTACTATGCAGGTTCCTAACTGCAAATAACAAAAATAGGTAAAGAAGGACCTACTTGGAATCCAATGCTAGTGTTGAAGAAGCGGAGCCACTTTCGTTCCTTGGTCCTGGCCGGTCACAATCCTTCGCTATCCTTGCGAACGGACACCTGCACACATAAAGAACGATGCAAACACAAGCGTGAAATCCGATATAGGCAATTATATGTCAGTCAGAAAGGACATAACTTTACATCAAACACCATGTAAACAATGAAAGTGGAACCATAATAGTAGTCTTCTATTATTAATGATAAATAGAGAAGAGTACAACCAAGGTTCTGACACTGAACCTCTCCTCTGTCTGGGCGGGCAGCTATGTATGTCTTGCAATCGGCAGCATCACCTCTCTATGCTTCACTATCTCTAGCACTCTAAACAAAACTCTAACTCAAGAACTTCAGCACTTCGGAACTCACTCCCAGAACTCTGAACTCCCAAAAACTCAGAACTCCCAAAAACTACTAGCTTGTCAAATGCATGAGGACAAGCTTATATAGATGAAGAGGGGAGGAGGATACAATGAACCGGGACGCCCATTGTGGATTAACATTATCCCTAAAAGCCATAAAAGATGAAGATAGGATAGAGCTCGACATAAGACTGATTTTTTATCCTCAAAAAGCTTCATGTAATGAAGGAAACAACAGTCGGGCGTGCATTAAGGCAAAAAGCATGACCAAATTTGGTTGGCGCGACCGTTGCTCTAGACAGAGCACCAATAGTCGCGCCCTCTTTTGAGGATCTCTATGATTGGCGCGGGTGAGACACTCTGAACTCGCGCCACTGGAAAAAGAGCACTTTTCAGGGGTAATTTGCAGAAGGTGTCTTCAGGGAACATGAAGTACATACTCAGGGGAACATAATGCAAGTGTTTTTAGACTTTGTCACTTCTTATAACTCCTGGGATGAGTCCTCCAAAGTACGACAAGAGGAGTAACAGGGATGGTGACAAATTATTGTGTAACAACGACCCAAAGACATACTTCACACTTCGACTCAATCACATTCTCTTCTTATGTTTATCTTCTATTTTATTCTTTGATTGATCATTTATACACTTAGAGCCTCACTCTATTTATACAATCCCATGGTCCACGGACCATGGGTGGGTCTCTCTAGCCAACATAACATTACAAAACTAGGGTAGACAACCTTGTGACTCTATCATACTTTCGCACCCCATGCCCACAATTCATAGAGATTTACAACAAGATTTTGTCAAAAGTTGGGCTTTGAGCCCTAAAAAATGCCTTGGGGGGATTCAATGCCCAACATCTACTATAAACATAACAAGAATATTTGTATTCCCAATCGAACTACTATAGATTATTGGAATTCTCAAACCAACTAAACTGTTTTTTCCTCCATACAAACCATTCTGCAGCGAGTATAAACAATTGATTAGAGCAATGGACTATCCAGTCAATGACATGCTTTATTGTATAAACCACAGCAACAAAAAGCTATTATCTTATGAACAAAGTCTACAATGTACAATAAAAGATGCAGATGGCAAGCCAGACTACATGCTTTTGAAAGATCTTCTTCAAATCTTCTTTCCAAGTCTTCTGTAAGTACCTTTTGCAGAATATAAATGAAACATCTCTACAATTGTCTTCATGTTACGTGCATTTTCACTAAAGGGAACCTTTACAATTTCTATGGAAAACGTCATTATCGATATCAAGCAGATCTGATACCTTTAGTTACTCCGTGATACCTTCAATTACTATGTAAATTTTAATTTTGATGATATGCATGTCAACAGTTCTACTAGCTCTCAATTTCTGTAACATGCATCTTATCATTGTTAATAGACTTTTCAACAAATATAAACAATCATTGTTTTTTTATGTTCCATTCTTAAACCAGACATATGTAACATAATTACAATCTATTGCTTCCTTTAACCTTGAAATATATAATTACAATCTATTGCTTCCTTTAAGCTTGAAATATGTAAAAACCTCCACCTCTAGAAATATACACTTTTATTGTTGTATGGTAATGAAACATTCTGAAGAAATTAATCTTCCTCCACCACAAGCATGCATAGTATGTGCCTGATTGCAAAAAAGGAGTTATCCTTTTCCATGGCTTTGCTTGGGCTAAAATTATTGACTGCTAAAATCCCTGTATTTTTCCTTGTAGTTGAAACCTTCTCAAACATGAACTTTGTTAGAGATGTTAGCACCTGTTGAGGCACCAATTCAATGTGTACATGTAGTCATCAACTTGCTTGCATTACTAGACTAATATTATGATAGTCTGGTCACTTCGCTTGACATTCTACCTGAGAAAGGTGAAATTAGCAATATCAACAATAAAGGAAGTGGTTATCATGCATTTTTCCTTACCAATGTATTCAGAAAATGTTCCGACAATACCACATCACACAAACAATAGAGGGTGTGAAAAAGTGTGCAGCTTTGTCTGCTCCAATGACACAAGGTTCTCTCTAGTTCCAGTTGCTCTATGATGAAAGCAGCTAGGATGGACTCATTAGTCACCTTCTCCACTCTTGGGAATGAGACTTGGTCTTTACTTTCTTCTAGAAGTCTCCCTTGCTTGAATGAATACAACATGAGAGATTCCTCTTTTGGATTATTCTTGGGCTACCTCATACTTCACATATCTCTCGTTCGTGTTTGATTCTTTTGCAGGAAAATCTTTGGTAGAAGCAACTAGTATCTTGAATGAGCCTTGACTAGACTGAGGTTTTTAACAATAAATATCAATCCACCAAGTTTAAAAGCTATAGTTTCTAGCATTGTGAACACCTTCTTAATTTTAGCAACGTTCTTGACATCAATGTAAGTTCAATACTCCTGGAAGAAAATATTTGGTAGAAGAAACTAGTATCTTGAACTAGACTTGAGAAAACCAAGATTTTTAAGAATAAATTTTCCCTTTTGCCTACTCAATAATGAGGTTCCGGGTTTGAGCTAACCTCAATCCAACATACCACACATACCATATTCACAGAGATACATTTTTGTGGCTCATATATTATTCTCAGTTAACATGAACCTATAATAATATTAGATTATAAACATACCCTGTAAGCACAACTTTCAATTAACACAACTGCAAGCCGTCATTAAGATCAAATCACAACTTTAATTTGAATACAAGAGTATATTATTGAAGTTCCTTTTTAATATATCAAATGGGGAACTGAACCTAGAAAATACATAGTTGATCATTGAAATGCAATGATTTTTCTAGATTGCCAAATTGGCGACATAACACACATAGTTCTTGCAAAAACAGGGTCTTCATTTCATGAGGGGAGATATTTGAATCAAGGGATAATTAATCTCTTCTTCATTAGCTGGATGTTGGAGCTGTACTTTTTAAATTTTTACCAATGTTTATTAGAGATCAATGTCAGCTAGCCAGCATAGGCAGATGTAAAAATTTGGGTCTACTTAGAACTTCATACGAAATCAGGAAATTGCATGCATTCCATGAAAAAGGGAGTGGAAATTTTAAATCAATAATGTAGAGTAAATCTAACCGATATGCACGAGAAGCTAAATCACTTTTGCATTGTAGTAAATGATATTACAAACACCATATCTATTGAATCATTGCACACATTCGTTGGCTTAAGCTTGCTACTTATGGTAGCAATAGAATACATCAAACCTATAGGGCTTTTTTCTCCAACTGTTTTCCCTTTTCATTGACTTATTTTCTCTCTTGTTCTCTATGGATTCTTTTTGACAATTTCCTTTTTTCCTTTTTTGTAGTATTGTTCATTATTTCAATAAATTCATTCCTTAGACTTTAGGATGAGGAAGTTGATTGGACTGGACTATTGATTGTGTTTAGTTAAAGGGGTTTTGTCTGTTGTTTTGAGAAATTTGAATGGAGTGGTATGGAAACAAGATAGACCTAAAATGGTTTTTTACACAGGCTCTATTTGATTTCAATCACTCGGCATTGGTTGCTCCTTGCTGCAGAAGGGGCAACCAGGGCAGACCTATGAATGGGGTAGGAGAAATACCAGGTTGGTTTCTAATTATTTTTTAAGTTGGACTGGGGATATCTTACACACTCCCTTGTTCTCTAACTGCTGTAATTTCGATTCCCTTCACCTCTTTTGATGGTTTCTTGACATTATTAATTTTCTTCATAAGTTCATTCTTTTTGTTTTTTTGAAAATTTCACTTGATTGCTATCTAGTATCGATCCTATGGTTTTCTCCATCCAAAAAATAGAGTTGTGAAGAAAAGAGTCATACATTGCATAAGATAAGAAAAAGATAAAATAAGATAATTTTAGTAATACATAGAAACTTTATTTTTGCATTCTGATGTTAAAGAATCAAGATGTAGTTATTTTCCATTAACGATATCTTAATTATTATGCTAAAGCTATAGCAACAAAAATGATTGTTTTGACTTTTAGGGTGAACATAGTTAGCATTCCCTTTTCAATTGCAGGGTTCCAGTAGTGACACTTCCTTGGACAGGTATTCTCATGTTGGAGGTGAGGCCATGCATTTTCCATCATGTATGAATTTGAGAGACATCTTCTCTATTTACTGCCCCTTATTTCATCTCATCTATTGTTTCTCTCTATCTCGGGTTCTGATTTAAATCTGCTACTTTAAGTGACATCAGAAAATCACTCCTAGGCTTGTAGCCTAGAATAGTGATAACTGTAAAGTCATTTTTATGGTTGTTGAACACAATGAATAAGAAGCATTTATATATTTAATGTTTACCTAGATTGGCACATCCTTTTTACAAAAAATAATGTTGCACCACCATGCCTGAATTTTAAATCTAGCAACTGATTTTGTACCTGCAATTGCACCTAACCACACTAATGTTACATGACTTTAGAATGTAGGCCTTTTCTTTGGTCTGATTTAATGTCTTGTTGACGTCCTCAAAATAATTTGAGTTTCGATTTCGATGGAAAGATCTCATTTGCAAGGGATCATTGGTGTTGTACCTGCTAATATGATATATCTTCAGTGCTATTTGTTCTTTTCTAGAGATATTTGTAGTGGGGCCATGTTCAGAGTCTAGCCTCAATTCTACTTGCTCTCATTTACTTCTGTTGCAAAATATTTGGTTAGTTGTTTGTGCTATTATTTTATTTATTTAGCACAATGTTGCCTTCAGTTGTACTTCTAGTCATGAAGTAATTTTTCTCTCAAAATCTATAAAAGAATCTTAATTTTTAGACTAGTTATAGCTAAAATGCTAGAATTTACTTTAACGTAATGAACGCTAGGTAGATTTATATTGTGTTGCTCTGCTGATGCTATTCAGTAATGTTCAAATTTGATATCACACCTGCCACTTCTTTATTGGTTCCAGGATCTAGTTGGATTGTTTGTTGATCTTTAGTGATGAAACAACGTCCTTGTCATGTCTTAATGACTAGTGGAAGACAACATTGATGTTTGATTTTGAGTCCTTTACTATGATCAATAACCTTTTAGGTTGACAATTCAAACTAAAAATAGAGACATTGGAGTAGACAAACCTACACACTCTATCACACCCTCTGTTGCTTGAGTGATGTGGCATTATCGAAACGTCTGTGAATACATTGGTAAGGCAAAAGGCATGCTAACCATTTCTTTTATTGTTGATATTGCTAACTTCACCTTGCTCATGTAGAATGTCAAGTGAAATGACGAGACTGTCATAAGATTAGGCTATTAATGCAAGCAAGGTGATGACTGCATGTACGTTTTGAATTGGTGCCTCAACAGGTGCTACCATCTCTAACAATTTTTTGAAGTGATTGATGTTGTTGACTACATCTTATGTTGTCATCTTTATTTGGGAAAACTTCCTCAGATATATCTTAGGATGACAGTTTGATATTCATAAATGTTAAACATATTGAATTCCAAGTGATTATTGTGCTTGGCTACATATTAGGAGCTTCCTCTTTATTTGGTGAAATTCCCTCAGACAAATCTCACAAGTTACAATTTTATTTTCACACACGCATGGCCCATTTTTATTTTGGTGTTTTAGCACTATTGATGTACTTGTAGCAGCAGAAAGATAAATTCCTCAATAGACTTGAGACAGAATTACCAATAGCAATAAACTTTGTTTTTGGGAACCGTGGTCAACACCAGTTCATATTTGAGAAGGTTTCAGCTACAAGGAAAAATATAGGGATTTTAGTAGTCAATAATTTTAGCCCAAGAAAAGCCATGGAAAAGGATAACTCCTTTTTTCTAGTTAGGCACATGGTATGTATGCTTAAGGGAAACTACTTGCTTGTCTTGTAATCCAACATACCCAAAAAATAGATTATGAGTTAAGATTGGTAAAAATATGAGGCACTGGTAGGGACTAGCTACTTTGTAGCTCACCTTGTTTAGTTATCAAATCTGTATACATTTCTGTAGAAAGAACATTTTACTCATCCAATGAGAATAGCAATCATGTCTAATTCTTTTCCAAGTCTCTTTATTTCCAGAACAAGCTTCATTTTTAGAATGGGTAATAGACATAGATTTAGTGAGGTCTATTTTTGGGCATCAAGACCACATCAGTCTAGCCAAGAAAATTACAGACTCTCAGCTTGTCTTGGGCTCAAGAATTCCCCAATTAATTCTATAGAAATAAAATTCTACTCATCCAATGAGAATAACAATCAGGCCCAATTCTCCCGTGAGGCTATTCATTTCTAGAACAAGTAATAGACATAGACCTAGCGAGGTCTATTCTTGGGCATTAAGACCACATCAGTCTAGACAAGAAAATCTAAAAATGTAAGCTTGTCATAGGGTTTCCACTAGCCACCAACCAGCTCAAGAATTCCCCAATTAGTAGCATTGTGCCTCCCTCAACAACCTCACAACCTCCTATGTGAGGGTCACAAGCTTCAACTTGGAGTTGACATGTGTCCCCTAAAATTATTGAAAAAAATATAGTGTTATCTATAATAAAAAAATAAATGATTATATATAGTTGGTTAGTTTTAATTAAAAAAATTACAAAATATCAATAATCTCATTCTCATTGTGCTCACTTAGATTGTTGTTAGTAATACTATCCAATAGGGAAAATATGTAGTAAAAAAATACAATCCAATATGAAAAATATGTAGTGAAAAAAATTCAGTATGAATCTTGGACTTATAAGTAAATTGTTTTGATGTCTATGTTAAATAATATAATTTTATATAACTTCACAAATTAAAGTGATTAAAGTTTAAGAAAACTTCTATTGAATCTCTTATAAATATTTCAATATAGAACTTAAATAAACTATTTGAATATCCATTTTGACAAAACTAGTTGAATATCCATTTTGACAAATATATTTTAACATAAATGGTGTGTGTTAATCTTGACCTTAGTAAATATTTCAATATGTGAAGGAAAAAGTAATTAAAGATAAAATAATTTAGTTACTTTTTAATAAGAAAAATGTGTAACTCATCTAATTTTTAATAAAAGATATTAATAATAATAAATTATTCAAAGGTACAATTGAAACAATGAAAAATTATACATGGTCTATATATAGAGAAAAGCAATCTATCCATCTTAATCACACATTTATATAAAAAACCACTATCTATCCATCTTATGCACACATTTATAGGGCACTAAATGAGATTAAATCTCTTCACGTGTAAATCTTTTTTCATGTTTTGCATTCTACAAAGAGGTTTGCATATAATGTGATTAGATCCCTCTTTGCTCCGTGATTAAGATGGATCTATATATTATATAGGGGCGCTGTGGTTAAGATGGATCTATACTGGTTCATATTACATAGGGCATACATAAAATACTAAGATACTTAATATGGAGTTGATAGATAGCATGTAAAAACAACAGTATTGATATTACTTGGACTATGAATAAAATACTTCAATTTCCATCTTAATTTTACATAAAATTTACATAAGGTAAAAAAAAAAAAATGACCTTTTAGTATGAGGGATATTGTAATTCTAGGGCTAATTAAGATGCTCTATATGGAGTTGAAAATGAAATATAAAAATAATGTTATTGATATTGTTTAGGCCATGAATAAAATAATAAAATTTTCATTTTAGTTTTACATCTTTTTTTTTTGTTAAGCTTGGTAGGTCCATTCCATTTTCTATTATATAATAAACAAGTTTACACCACACAGATTAACCAGGTGGCCCCAACACTGGTCACTATTGTAAGCCATCCATAAATAATATTGTTTCAATCTTTCCAGCTAGGCTAGATACGTCTCTATCAAGTCCATGTAGGTTTTAACCCTATACAGAAATTACCTGCATACGAATTCTAAAACACAGAAAATAAACAATGCGAGAGAATAACACATAAAACACATATACACAGATATTTTCCCCTGGATCCAAAAACTGGGACTACCAGATTGATTTTTCATTATGTTCCTTTCAATGTTACAATACATATTTATACATGCCAAAGCATCCAATACCATGGACCGAAAACCATCGCGTCCAAAACCATGGACTGAAATCCATCGCATCTAAAACCATGGACCGAAAACCATCACGTCCAAACCATGTGTGAAAACCATGCACAAAACCATAGGTAGGTCCGCCCAACCTAATTTAGGGTCCAAAAAAAATTTTCTTGGGGCATTTCCCTGGACCCCATAGAGGGGGGCTACCCACCCCCCTCAAACCCCCTGGATAGGGAGGACCACTTGCCCCCCCTGTTACACCCGCACTGCGGAATTGACAATAAAGGGGGATTCGCCCCCCCTCTAGCTGCTCGGTTAACTACATCGGCTAGTCATGGAAAGAATATAACACAACCCAACAATTCAGACACTATATAACTGTAAAAACTGACATTTGCAACATAAAAATTAAAAGCTAACCACATAGACCAAAATTATGCATGGGGATGAGTCTAATCCTTCTGTTCCTCTGAGGCAGATGCGACGGGAGTTGGATCTTCAGCTCATGCCCCTAGTATGCCATACAACTCCAGAATGCAAGGATGTGGTGGTCAATTCTATCCATCCTAATATCTTGTTTGTGCAGTTGGAAGAGAATTTTCTCCATGTCCCTATTATAATTTAGCATTCTCTAAACTGTCACCACCATACCCACATATATCTGCTCCATCACCTTGCCAAGAAGACTCTTCATTAACCAGTACAAGTACAATGTTTTCTTGAACTGTGTGATTCTCCCTCAGGTGTTCCTTGGATCTGGAACAAGAGTCCTCCAGTTATCCATCTCTTCCTCCATCTCGCTTCCTTGCTTTACCTCCTCTTCCCATTATTCCAACAATTTTCGTATGTCAGCATTTGTCCCCTCACTCTAAGCCTTTGTTGCTTCAGTTATGAGGTGCTCTATTGATTTCCGAACCTTGCAAGTTTTCGACATGCTTGGTCCCTTATCTGTTCCAGGGGATGGGCCTCCCCTGCCGCATGCACGTCCTCTCGTAGCACAGGCCATGACCTATTTAGTAGAGCATTGTTGACACCCATAAAAAGTTATATTCAAATTCAGAATTTTCATAATACTCCACCTTGCCTGTTCATGTTTTTCCTCTCATCCATTTCTCACCTTATGCGTGCAGGGGTGGCTGAAGCCCACAGAACCCAGAGGGGAGGTCTCTAAACCTTACCCCATGGCCCTTCATTGTTCCCTTCCCCATTACTATGGATTGTTTGCAGGTCATCCCGCCCCATCTCAAGCTGAGCCCAGGGGTCCTCCTCAATTTAGCAGTACGCCTGCAGTGGTTCCATATCCTTGCTCCCTCGGCCCAGAGAGAAATGGCTTTGCCTCTCAGGTCCCTTCGGCTAGTTTTCCACTCAGGATTCCTGGCCTTGCCATCAATCTCGTGTGGTTTCCAGCTACCCCAATAGTTTCTTTGCAGACTACAGTCGTGGTTGCAACCCCAACCCCCTACCATCAGCCTCCCCCTGTCAATCTCTACAATTCCTGGCCCCTCGTGAACTACGATGCCTCTATCCAGAATTCTCTCAGCCTTAGTTTCAGAGTGCAAAACCTCATAGCCCCGCAACAAGCTTTTGCCCTCCTGCCCCCCCCCCCCCCCCCCCCGCCTCCAACAGTCATGGTTTTTACCCATTTGAGAGAAAGTATAGACACAGAACCAAGCCATGGCAAGCAATTTCCTCCCCCATTGCCACCAACAACATTCTATTCCCCATATTTTCAGAGTTTTTCCCCTCCTTTCCCCAGCATAACCCGAACTAGAACATAGATTCAATGCTGAGGCAAAGTCGAATTATAGGCCCAGTTCCTGCAAGCGTCCATCCGCGACCAAGGTTTCTCTTGTAGTTTTACATCAATTTTATATATAGAAAGATAAAATAATTGAAAGTAAAAACATGTTAATTGATATTTTAATATCAGATTTTAATATGAGAGTACACATGACATGTAAAAATAATATTATTGATATTACATGATTGTAATTCATTTTATGTTTAGTTAATATGTAATTTTTAAAACAATAAATATATTGATTAAAAAAAAATAGTGTCAGCCATAAAAGAAACATTTCAGTGTCCATATTAAATAACATAATTTTATATCAACCAGATATAGATATAGAAAAAATAAAAACCACTATTATTATTATTATTATTATTATTATTCACTAATGTAGTTTTTAGATCAATTATTTCAACATGCATATTGAGTAAAAGGTTTTATCATCACACATACATATATATATATAGTGTGTGTTTTTTTATTCCATTAATAATTTCTTTTAAAGCTATGATTGAGATTTGTAATTTTAAAATATAGCTGACAAGTAACATTTTAGGATATATTAATTACAAAATTCAATCAAACCTAATATGCTAAGTTGTTGTTTAGTACTTGCCTCTTATACAAATATGTAAAATGTAATTGACAACCAAAGTGATTGATAATAAAGGTTATCTATATTAGTAACTCTATTGTTCAACCATCAAAGTGGGATATATATACCTGCATTCATGGCCTATTAGTTCCACATTCAATTTTTCTTTCACTACACATTAGTTTGCCTTGACCAATTTTTTTTGTCATTGATCCATAGTTTAACATTGGGAATTCAATTTTTATTATTTTTTTATATTATTTAAATTTATTAATTTGTAAGGTGATTGGTTGAGGTCATATTATGGCCTATTTAGTAACTCCCATTTCTATTAGTTACTAATTTTTGGTTTTTTGTTTTATTTCTTTTTTATTTAGCTTTCTCATTTTTCTTTTTTCTATTATTTCCATTTTCATGACTTCTATTTTTTTCTCTATGTTTTCTATGATGACTTATTATTATATTAAAAATATATTTTAATTATATATATATATATATATATATATATATATATATATATATATATAATATTTGTTTTTTAATTTAATTAAGCTTTATTTAACCTAAGAGGAGATCCTAGCTACTAGCTATTATGTAGCCTTTATTATATATATATATATAACTTTTTAATATTTTATTAACTACAAATTGATGAATAAAGTTTATTAAAATTATAGAAATGTAAAAAGTATATAGTTATTAACATTTTGCTATATGAGAGTTTTAACATATTTTGAAATTCCCTTCTAACTAGTTAATAAATGGTGATAATTAATGTAATTATGAAGAATGAATGTAATTAGGAAAAAAAGTAAGCAAAAAGTCTTATGACTAACAAAAAACTAAAAAGAAAGAAAAAAAAAAACTCTACTTCAAAACTTTTGAAATTTTTTATTTTTTAATATAATTTTTATATTACATAATTCAATTTAAAACCACATAAGAAATCAAGCAATCAAAGTTTAAAACAATTTATTACTTTGCTGCTCTAAACCAATATAGATTTTTGATCTACCAAGAGCAAAGAAGAATCAAATCTCTAGAGGTGCAAACTCTTGGTCAAGTTTTGCATTCAAAAAAATGTTTTCATGTGGTCCCTACGACTTACTTAAATGAAAGTTAATTAAATTAAAAAAACAATATAGACATAAAATTTCATCACAAAAATAAAACAACTAATAAAATATTGTATTGTTGAAAGTCATCACAAAAATTAAGAAATACAATTAATTAATATTATTTATATTAATATATATGCACTTTAATATATGTGTGTTTTTTTATTTTTTATTAGTATATATAATTTTTTTATAATTAAAATTATTCAAATATGTTTGTAATATAATAATAAGTCATTTCAAATAGAGCAAAAATTAAAAATCATGAAAATGGAAATAATAGAAAAAAGAAAAAAAAATCAGAAAGTTAAATTTAAAAAAAAAAAAAACAAAAACAAAAAAAATAGTAACTTTCCCAATGTTAAACAATGGATAAACAACATAAATTTTTGGTCAAAAACAAACACTTTGTCAGGAATGTATGGTTAATTTTTTTTTTACTAATTTTTTAATTTCTATTATTTAGTAATTTTTTGTTTTTAGTTTTATTTCTTTTTTATTTTTGCTTTTTTAGTTTTTCTATTATTTCTCATTTCATAAGTGATAGTTTTTTTCTCCATAATTTCAATTTAACATCACCAATTAAGTTTTAGGAGAAATTTTTTTTTTCCCTAGTTTTTCTTTTCAATTTTATTAGCTTTTAGTTTTTTATATGGGTTTTTTACTTATTTCCAACTCTATTAATTACACATTTTTTCCATGTTAATTTTTAATTTGATTTTATATTTTCCCCTCAGCTTTTCTATAATTTTCTTTCCCATAAGTAACAATTTTACAAACAAAACTTCTATTTAAATGAATATAATTAAATTAGTTAAAAACAATTCTAAAAATAAGAAATTAATAAAATTAAAACAAAAATTAAATGGAATTTTCTCCAATTTATATAGATCTCATTATTGTCTCCAGTGAAATATCACAGGTTTTATATAGATCTCATTATTGTCTCCAGTGAAATATCACAGGTTTGAGAAATGACAACTTGTGAAGTTGAAATTGATGGTGTGATTCCTCACATTATCATGTTATTATTATTCAGCATAATTGTTATGGGTGAGATTAATTTTTATGTTTATTTTAGAATTAAATATTTAACATATGCTTTGAATTAATTCATATAATACTGATAAGGATTTTGTTGTGTAATCTTGTGGTTATTTATGTTTCAGCTGAAATTTCCCCTGATGTTGATGAGACTCCACAGTGTATTGTGGTAGGGGCCTGCAGCGATATAACTTGTCATCTCCCGAACTATCGGTGCGATCAAGATAATACTACTTTGTGCTGCCTTCATATTCCTCCTCAAACTCAACGTTCAGCTCGCCTCTTTTAATATTATACGAGATTGGGCATTAATAATATAAGTATTGCCACTTCGAATCCGGTAAATGTTTGGAAGATTTTAAATTAAACAAAAAAACTACTTAAAACATGATTTATGATGAGATCTCTTTTAAATCTGCTACTTTCTAGCAAGCATGTAAATCAGAATGTTAAGTTCTCATACACATTTATTATGGATGAGATCTCTTTTAAATCTGCTATCATATTTTTCTGAATGTTTGGTTCGTTATTCAACTTTTCAAAGCCGGTGTTTATTTTAAAATATAGAAGCTACGTAGTGATGGTGTGATGTCTGCTCATTACCCATAAAAGAAAATGTTATTACATGTAACTCGTACAACATTAGCCCTTACAATCCATATTCCAAGGTATCAATTAAAGTCTGTCGAAAGCATATATGCTATGTAATGCAATTAGATTTTACCGATCACACGGGGGCCTACATGAACGTATGTGTCACGCGGCTAGTATTAATCATTTGAACACTATTGGTAACATCTCCAATAAATTTAGTTTAATATTATCGGAATGGTTTTTAATGTGAGTTTTTGGATTTTTTAGATTTTTTAGTGTTAAAATTTTGGTGGAAAAATTTGATTTGGGTTATTTAATTGATTTTTTGATTGTATATATAGATTCATTATCCTGACAAATTTTTAAGTCACTTGAATTGTGCAGGGGTTACCCATCAAGCCTGTGATTTCAATAAATTTTTACCAAATTTTAAAGAAAACCTTCTAAAAAATCATATTAAAGACAACTCTAATACTATCTATTCACCCCAGATAACTTGTTTATCAAGATAACCTTTTAAATATTGTGTATGTATACTAGATTTATTTTATGTTGTTGTGCATGGTTTACATTGATGTTTACCTCCATAACGAGTTTGGGTTAACTCGGTGATTAGTGGTTTTGACAAATTTAATTATTAGTCATATTGTAGCTTTATTGGTATTAAGTTGTTTTTTAGTGAATTTTTTTGAAAGTTTTTCTGATAAATGTTTTAGTTTAATTTTTCTAAAATCTGATAAGAATTTATTAAAATTACAAGTTTGCTGAGTAACCCCTACACAATCAAAATGTCTTCAATTTTTTTTTATGCTGAATCCATATACAATTCAAAAAACTAGTTTAATAACACAAATTTATTGATACTATACCTTATAAAACATAATTCATGATACTACATGGTTCCGCATTGTTTAACTTTATTAGCCATGCTGTATGTACAGACTTGGTTTTTCGAACCAACCCAAACCCAATCCAAATGTGGGCCATCTGGCAAGCGAGGTAATTAGACCTACGGCTCAGATACTCTGCAATCGACTACAAGATTTCAAGGGAGTTGGTTAGAGGGTAACCGCCCTCGTTTCCCGACGCCGTTACTTTGTGTAATCGACGGCAAGATTTCAAGGGAGTTTGTTAGACGGTAATCGCCCTCGTTTCCCTACACCGTATGCCATTTATTTGCTTGGTCCCTTCCACCGGAGTAGACTTACATAGTGTGCTTGTGTTGCCTGTTCTTTATGCTTTTTCTCTGTCCTGCATTATAAAGTTTTTTTAAGATTGTGAGTCTTTATATATTTGCATTATCTACCCCTTACTCTAGGGCCGGTTTTCTCTTCGGAGTATATATACATATAGTTTCCTCTTACAGTCACCGGAAGAGACCAACCCCTGGCTAGTCGCTATTTTAGTTATAAACCTCAAGTGTAATAGTATTGAATATCTTCGGTCCTTGAATGACATTTTGTTCCTTCTTGGATGCCCTAATCTACGAGGGCGGCGGGAGCAAGAGCCTTGGAACAGCGAAGAGCAAACAGTGTTTGCGCTGTTCAGCGCAAACAGGGGCAGTCAGAGAGCACTATGAAGGGCGGTAGAGGAGCCCCGGCAGTCAGAGAGCACTATGAAGGGCGGTAGAGGAGGGGGCTCCACTCCTTCCTACAAGGAGGTCGTGGCTAGCAGAGGCAAGAAGCCTCTAGAAAATGCTAGGGAAACAGGGGTGGAAAGAAAAAGAATTACCGAAGAGGGAATAGAAGAACCTATAGAAAAGGCTCAATATAGCAAAAAAGACAAAGAGATAGAAGACAAAAAACAGGAAACTAAAGACAAGAAAAGCAAGGGACCCTGCAAACCCAAAACAGAGTTAACTCCTAGTGTTATTTTAAATAATCCAAAGCTGCAGACGCACAGGGAGCACATGGGGACATATGCCATCATTTATAAGTTCATGGGACTATGGCCCACTGAAAAAGCTTTACAGTGGTGGATTAAATACCACTGGAAACCTAAAGGGAGCATAGATCTTCATCTCAGGTCTAAGCGTTTCTTTACGGTGGTGTTCACAAACATTGAAGACAAAGACAGAATATTTGAAGGAGGGCCTTACTTTTATGCTGCTGCGGGGCTCTACATGAGACTATGGATGATGAACTTTGTTCCAGAAAAAGAAACTTTTACTTCAGTGCCGGTCTGGGTAAGGCTCTACTCTCTACCTCTTGATTACTGGGAAAATGAATCGTTAGTAGCCATAGACAATAAATTAGGTCGCTATGTTAAAGCCTCTGAAGCCACTAGAACGGGAAAATATACTTCTTTTGCTAGAGTATGTGTGGAAATGGATCTATCAGGAGCTCTACTGGAGGAGATAATCTTGGAAGTTTTTGATGAAGAATGGGTGCAAACAGTGGATTATGAGCACATTCCATTCAGATGTCGCAAATGCCATGAACATGGACATATTTTCAGAGATTGTCCGCTCAACAAAGAAATAAACAAAAGCAGAATCAACACAATGAAAGAATCAGATAGCTTCCAGCAAGTGGTTAACCGAAGTAAAGGAAGTAAAAGAGGACCGAAAAATCAGCAGTGCGAAGGACAACAGTTCAGGCAGAACAATTTTTAGGTGCTTCAGGAAGAGGAAGAGATTACTAAAGAAGATCAAGCAATGGAAGGGAGCTCTGTAGAAAAGGAGAAGGAAGAAAACCTGGAACAAACACAAAATAATGAGTACCAGAAAGAAGCCACAATGAGCGATGCTGAACAAGAAATGGATCAGGAAATGACCCAGAATGATATAGACCCAGAGGACCATGAACTATTAGAAATTCTTGACAAAGAAAACCTAGACCTAGAAGGATTCTTGAGGCAGGGTACTACGGGGGGAGTGGATTCGCTACCTCAAGAAGAACTCAGTAGAATACAACAGTTGTTTCTATGGAAAACGCAAACTAGGAAGTTAGAGCGAGGGAACAACATAGATAAGTAGGACATCCGAGGGGTGAAAACAATGAAAACTACGCTTGGATTAGCTACGAAAAAGCAGAATGAACTCTTGATGGAGTGTGGAAAGCTGATGATTGATTTAGGTAAGATGAAAGATCTAGCCAGCTACTCCTTTACAAATCTTTTATAATGAAGTTGACATCTTGGAATATTAGAGGTCTAGGGAGTAAGAGAAAGTAGAGAATGCTTAGTAATAGAATGAAACAAGAAATGTCGGATATAATGTTCATCCAAGAAACGAAATGTTCCATTCAAAAGGTAAGACAAATCCACAGCAAATGGCTCAGCAGCTATGAGTTTCTAGAAGTAAAAGTAGAGAATACAGCAGGGGGCATACTCACTCTATGGAAACCCCACAAAATTGGCATTCTGGATGCTGAGGCTTCCATAGATTACTTATCGGTTGTTATTCAACCAGTAGGAGAAAAGGACACCTTTCTGGTCACAAATGTTTATGGTCCTCAGAGAATAGATGACAAGCTTAAGTTTCTAGATACCTTGGTGGATCTTAGGAACAGACATGCAGATATACCCTGGATCATGGGAGGGGATTTCAACATGATTAAATCCCTTTCAGAGAAAAAAGGAGGAACAAGATCTCTAAGTAAAGACTCCATGGCTTTCCAAACCTTTTCTGACAACATAAATCTTGTTGACACCAATTGGAATACTGGCCTCTTTACTTGGAATAATAGGAGGGGAGGAGATGCCCTTGTTGCCTCAAAGCTAGACAGATTCTTCATCTCTAAGAATCTTATGCTGAATGGTAAAGAGGTAACAGTGTGAGTTCTTCCCTTTGGAGGCTCGGATCATTGGCCAATTCAATTGGAAATCAAGGGTATTGGCACTCCTAGAAACAAACCTTTCATATTTGAAAATATCTGGCTGTCACACCTAGACTTCACAAGCAACATTGAGAAATGGTGGTCAGAGGACTTCCATATTCAGGGGACCAAAATGTGTCTTCTTCACAAAATACTAAAGCACATCAAATTCCGGCTTAAGGAATGGGACAAGAAGGATTTTGGTAATATTTTTGAAGAAAAGAGAGTAGTTGAAAAAAAAATGCAGGGTCTCAACCAAGCTCTAATCAAGGAAGGCTTTGATAAAGATATCAGTGCGCAAGCGGATAAACATTATCAAGAATGGGAGAATCTATCTAAACAAGAGGAAATATTTTGGAGACAAAAGTCCAGAGTTCAATGGCTAAAAAGAAGTAGAGCACAACACTAAGTTTTTTCATAGAACCACCATGGCAAATAGAGTTCACAACAGCATCTCTTCGATCAAGAATGAAGCAGGGGAACTTCAGATCTCCCATAAAGCTATAGAAGTTGTGTTAGTCCACCACTTGCAAGGTATAACTTAGGAGAACAATTTAGATAGAGAGCAATCCATCAGGAAAATAACTAGTAATGTACTGAAACTGGTATCTAGAGAAGACAACCTCAACCTTAATAGACTAGTAACGGAAGGGGAGCTAAGTGATGTCCTCAAAGGCATGCAGAATAGCAAAGCACCGGGCCCGGACGATTTCACTGTGGACTTTTTCAAAGCTTGCTGGAATATTGTTAAGCAGGACATTTTGAATGTTGTGGAGGATTCCAAGTCAAACAAAACCATTTTGAAAGCCTTCAATACATCCTTCATCGCCTTGATCCCCAAATAAGAGATTTCTCAGACACCGGATAAATACAGACCCATAGCCCTATGCAACGTAATCTATAAGATTATATCCAAGGTTGTGGCTAATAGACTCAAACCTTTGTTTCCGGTCCTGGTATTAGGGGAGCAAGCAGGTTATGTGGAAGGCAGACAAATTCTGGATAACATCATTCAAGCGCAAGAAGTGGTGCTCTTTTTAACTAGGAAGAAGCAGGCGGGTATGATCATGCAATTAGATATTGCCAAATCTTGTGACAAGGTAAATTGGGTCTACCTTAAGAAAATGCTGATTGCATTTGGATTTGATCATATCTGGGTCAGATGGGTAATGGCACTGGTGACCTCCTCAAGTTTTTCTATATTGGTTAATGGATCTCCCTTAGAAATTTTCAGTCCTTCAAGAGGCCTTAGACAGGGGGACCTGCTCTCCCCCTTTCTTTTTATCATCATGATGGAAGGACTGGGGAGAGCTATAAAGCAGGTGAAATCATCAGGAAAGATTAAAGATCTGCAGCTTACTAATAATGGGTAGGCCCTGACTCACCAACAATTTGTAGATGATACCATGCTACAGGGACTCCCCACAGTCCAAGAAGCTTCAAATTACAAAAAAAAATTGAATCTTTTTGCCTCGGCTTCAGGTATGGAAGTTAATCTCTCCAAATCAAAAATATTCTTCTTCAATATCAATATTGCTATTTAGAAAAACATCTCCAAAATTCTTGGCTTTCAAAGGGATTCCCTTCCTTCAAAATATTTAGGAGTCCCTCTAACTGCAAAACCAATGCTCAAAAGTATATGGGAACCTTTGATCAACAAGTTGCAGGACAAAGTCAGTAAATGGACCATCAGATCTTTAAACCTTGCTGGCAGGTTAGTTCTTACAAAAGCAGTGCTTCAAGCAATCCCTATTTTCATGTTATCAGCCCTCCCAGCTCCAAAAGGGGTCCTTCAGCAATTTAGAAATATTCAAAGAAACTTCCTTTGGGGCAGGGAGGAGACTAAGAGGAAATGGGCCTTGGTGTCTTGGGATAAAATTTGTAAGCCCAAGAACCATGGAGGGCTAGGATTGGATGATCAGGAGATTCTCAGTAAGGCTCTAGGGGCCAAACTTTGGTGGCATTGGGTCCAGCATCCAGAGACTCAATGGGAAAATATATGGAAAGAAAAATATGCTAGCTCCTGGCAGAATAGTGATCTTATAAGAATGTTAGGAAATATAAAGGGTTCTTATATTTGGAACAAAGCCTGGGAGAATAGAAGACTAGTACAAGAGAATAGCTTCTGGGAAATCATAGAAGGAAATCTAGCTCTTTTCTGGGAAGATAAGTGGCAGCAAGAATCAATTCTGGTAAAAGAAGACTTCCTTGATCTTAAACAAGAGTCAGATTCCCAAGGTTTAATAAAGGTTAAGGATTTTTGGATACATTCTCATCTTACGGATAAGTGGAGAATCTGGAGAAACATAGATTGCAGAAATAACAATCTCCTAAAAACTAAAGCAGAGGAGCTCAGGAAAATAGTAGAGCAAAGGAAGATCTTAGTGGCAGAGGGACAAGACCAACTGAGATGGGGAAATAACAAAGAGGGCACCTTTAATCTTAAGGAAGCAAAAAGCATTCTCCTTGAGCTGGATCCCCTGGTTCCGGACAAAATCTGGCAAAACCTTTGGAGGCATCAAGGGTGGATGAAAATCAAACTCTTCATGTGGGTTGTTTATCACAAGAAAATTCTGACTTGGGATAACATAAGGAAGAGAGGTGTTCAGGGGCCTTCAAGATGCCTGCTCTGTGAAGCTCAAGAAGAAACCTTGGAACATTTACTCAACAACTGCATTTTCACATCCTGGTTATGGGACTTATTTGCTACAATCTTTCAACAATCTGATAGAGACAGAGGAAGCATCATTAGTACCCTCATCAACTGGAGGAATTTTTTTTTGGATAATGAAATTCTTAACTCAGCGTGGGCTCTTACACCAAGCTTCATCATATGGAACGTGTGGAAGGAGAGGAACAAAAGAATTTTAAGGAGGAAAAAAAGCCCCCTCAACACCTGCTGGAGATAATCCTAAAACAACTCAAGGAGACTGTGAGAACCACTATTCGCAACTTCCCTAAAAATCCCCCCTCAGAAGCAGATTTAAATATTCTCAGGCAGCTGGGGATGCAGGGGCTCAACCTCCTAGGCCTTGACAGGAAGATCATTTCGTCGGATACGGAGAAGGAATTTTGGCATCCTCCTCTGGAAGGCTATTTAAAATACAACATTGATGGGGCTTCAAAAGGGAACCCGGGAACAGTAGGGTATGGAGGTGTCCTCAGAAATGCAGAGGGAAGTATCATTTTCATCTTCCATTGCCACCTAGGTATAGCCACCAATAACATGGCTTAACTAATGGCTATGGAAAAATGCTTGGATTTACTGAAGCAGGACAACTGTCTAAATGTCATGATAGAGGCAGATTCGGAGTTAATTATCAACTCAGTGAAAAAAATTCATAATGGAATTATGCCAGATAAATTCTCTAAGCATTGGAAACTAATTCGGGTCTTCCAAAGAATTCAAAGCCATCTTCAGGGCTTGCGCACTATCAGTTTCCATCACATTCGCAGAAAAGAAAATAAGCTGGTGGATCTTTTGGCCAACCAGGGGGTCAGCTGCACAAAGAATAATGTGTCGATGAAGTGGCAAGAGTTGAGTCCAAGTAGACTGAGAGCTCTATGCTGCGAACAGGCGGAAGAAGATAGGGAGGTGTTTAGACTCAAAACCAGGGAGACTAGCTCGATTGGATTTTCCCCTGGTTGAGCCTACATTTTGCACAAATTTTGCTGAAGAAAAAAGAACCTTGTCTGGTCACCCAGGCTCAAGGTATAAGCGTGATGCAGATCTCAGATGATTCCCTTAGTCTTTGCTCGATGGAACACTCTCACCCTTTATCCCAAACCATGGTGAGGTAGTTTTTCATTTGCAAGAGGATCCAGGTCTTTCGACAGCTGGTGGTTTCAGTCTACGGAGTTCAGAGTACAAAACCACCTACCAGGTGGTTTCCAACTGATCGCGTTGCCCTCAGAGTGGCAATGGTTTTGGCGTTCCCGCAGTGATCCCATTCTTCCCGTGACACGTGGAAGGGTGTGGGTTCTAAAACCCACCCTCCATCGTAGAATAACATTCCTCCTTGTCCTACATGAAATATTTCTCATCCGTTGATTTCAGTTGTAGCGAATCAACAGTTGTCCGGGATAGAGCATATTGGTGGGGCAGGATAGTTAAACTTCGGGCTCTTTAGCTATGTGTCTTTCTCCTCAGCCGTCAATCTTCTAGATTTGATGGGTCAAATCTATGGGTTTGGGTTTACCAGAGGGAGGTTGCACGAAAGTTCGTGGTCTTTCCGAGGGTTAGTCTAGAGTCATGGTAGTTATATCTTAGGCTTGAATTTTGAGATGTAAAGCTGTTCGGTGTAGCCCTTGGTGGCTTAAGCTATTATTTATTTTCTATTTCTTTGATGTCAGGTGGACATTTGTATATAATATACACTATTTTTCGAGTCCATGATATAGAAGGATCCATACTTGCTTCAACAAAAAAAAAAGAATATGTTCGGTGCCTAGCACCTGTGGTTTTAGTTATCAAATGTGTATACAATTCTGTAGAAAGAACATTCTTCTCATCCAACGAGAATAGCAATCACGTGAGCCTTTGCATGTCTATAACAGGCTTCATTTCAAGAAAATTATCGACTCTCAGCTTGTCTTGGGGTTTCCAGTCCACTGGCCACTAACTAGTTCAAGAATTTTCTAGAACAGGCTTCATTTACTGACTCTTCGCTTGTTTTGGGGTTTTTACTGGCCACCAACTAGCTCAAGAATTTTCCAGCTCCTTCCCTTCAATAGCCTCATGCGTTGTGCCTCCCTCAATAGTTTCCCTATCCTGCCTCCCTCATCTCTGAGGGTCACAAGCTTCAACTTGATTATCCTCTCTTGGACCCCCTCAATAGCCTCATGTCTGAGGGTCACAAACTTCAGCTTGATAACCCTCTCTTGGACCCGATGTCTCCCTCAACAACCTCCCTCAACAACTTCCCTCAACCTCCCTCAATAGTTTCCCTGTCATGCCTCCCTCATGTCTGAGGGTCACAAGCTTCAAGTTGATTATCCTCTCTTGGAACCCTCAACATCCTCCCTCAAATTCTCTTGGACCCCCTCAACAGCCTCCCTCAATAGCCTCATGTCTGAGGGTCACAAACTTCAGCTTGATTACCCTCTCTTGGACCCCATGTCTCCCTCAACAACGTCCCTCAATAGCCACTTTAGCTTGATTACCCTCTTTTGGACCCCGTGTCTCCCTTAGCAGCATCCCTCAATAGCCTCATGTTTGAGGGTCACAAGCTTCAACTTGATTATCCTCTCTTGGACCCCCTCAACAAACTTCAACATGATTATCCTCTCTTGGACCCTCAATAGCCTCATGTCTGATCCAGAGTGTTCGACAATAGAATGGAAGTGTCTATTATAATGAGCAAGAGGGGGTAGGGAAGTGAGTTGGGGTGGAGGATGATATATGGGGAGTAAATTGGCACAAGATAGGGGAGATGAAGGAGGAAAAGAGGGAAAGAAGGGTTGAAGAAGAAAACTAGGGAAGAGAGGTGTGAGGAGTGGTCTAGGAGGGTGTCCAAAGGGGTAGGACTAGGGGAGGGATTCACGAACATAGTAGAGAAGGAACCCTTTAAATTATTCAACTCAAAACATGATAGAGGGAATGAACCATTCATACCTATGGAGTAGGGGCCCTCCTAAAAACATGTGGTTGATGGACCCTAAGTTGCTTCAAGCTCTTGGGTAGTCAAAATTAGGGCCTAATTAGTGCCTTGCAGAAGACTAGTCACCATAAAATCTTGAATTTGAGGGGAACTTTAGGAGGGGCATCCCAAGCCATTGATGCCACTAGAGAAAGTTGAGGGGAGACTGAGTAGAGGGGATCCTTCCTTACACATTTGTCTTCCCAAGCTTCCTAGAGTTGGCTTTGTCAAATAGAGTTAAGGATCTAATGTTTAAAGATATGTCTTTTTCTATTCTTGCAAATTTGAATGTGCTTGTGTTAGGTCCCTATAATACTAGTGATTCCCCCATTACTATTATCGTTGTATCCCTTATTGTTATTGTTGTGCCACCATTGTCCCCATATTTTTACTATTGTGCCCCATAGAATCCCTCTATTGTTATTTTTGTGCCGCTATATTATTATTGTTAGTTTGGCTTGGTTATATTCTAACCCCTTAGACTCCTATATATAGAAAGGAGGTTTTGTCATTTGAATCATCCAAGAATTGTTCATTTGTGTAATGTAAAGGACGTTGCCCCTTCGAAGAGGCTGAATTTTAAGGTGTTGATCTATCTTTTCTATCTTTCTGTGAGCTTGTTTCATAACATTTGGTATAAAAGCTTTGGATTCTAGGGTTTCGCTGCTCCAAACAAGTCAACGTGGTATTTTCACTATAACTTTCTTTCTACAACGTTTCAGAAGCTAAAAATAGAACCCATTTGATATTAAATCACGCTGAACCTCGGGTCTGAATATAATTTTTTTCCTCGGTATATTTTTGGATATATGATCTGAGGAAGTTATGGTTTTTGCAAGCTTGATAATTTCATCTAAAACAGGTCATCGTGGAATTTTATCTATAACTCTTTCAATATGAAGTTTTAGAAGCTAAAAAAAAACCCATTGAGAAAAAATCGGTCTGAATCTCCTCCAAATTTCAGATCCTGTCTTGCTATATTTGTAGGGATATAATCTGAGGAAGTTAGGGTTTTTGCAGACCCCCAAATTACATTCCAAACATATCACCTTAGGAAAATCGTCATAACTTTCGCTCTAAGAATCAGATTGAATTTTCGTCAGAAGTTATAGAAAAAGGACAGACTGTAGCTTTTTTTGGTATAACCTAAGGTTGAAACAGTGAACTGTGGCACGTCATACAAGTTTACTGAACCATTCTATACTCAAGTCATCATGGGAGATTTGGTATTTCTTCATTGGAGAATCCAATCTTGATCAGACTTGCGGGGTCGAAAAGATTACTCAGAGGGTTACCGCAAGAAGAAATTTCAGACCTGAGAGATCAAAAATTAAAGAGATAAACCAGATTCAATATCGAGCTCCTACAAAGTGAAGAAAGGTGTGTAGTTTTTTTTAAATTTTTGCATAAGCTTGGTTTGAAAAATTAGTTTGAAGGAATTCAAAGAGCATAGTGAAGCATTATGATCGGTAATTGATGAACCAAAGAAAGAAAATAGAAACACCTAGTAAGAATCCTAAAAGCTCTAGCATGACTCATGAAGAAGAGAAGAAATGCAACATGATATATCAAAATTACGAGACCAAGTGCAACGAGTTTCACTCGCACAAAAAGTAACAGAAAATAAGATGGATGGTTTAAAGAAAGACGTAGAAGCTAAGATGGATGGTTTAAAGAAAGGTGTAGAAGCTAAGATGAATGATGTGGAAGCTAAGATGGATGACGTGGAAGCTAGATGGATGGTGTGGAAGCTAAGATGGATGATTTAAAGAAAGGCATGCAAGATTTGAAGACAGATTTGACAAAGTTTCTACAAGAAATGGTTACTAATGGCGAAAGGGTAGTAAAGGAAACTCATGACGAGAAAAAAATAAATGTTAATCATGATTTCATAGAGTCTAATGTTGGATCAAAGAACAACCATGTTCCAAAGATCGATATGAGGAAGTTTGATGGCAAGTATCCCGAAACATGGATACTACAGATGGAGCAATTTTTCGATCTCCATAATGTGCAAAACACAGAAAAGGTACGCATTGCAACTTTATATTTAGAACCAAATCAGTTTGTATGGTATTGATGGCTTTTCTATCGTAAACAAATTATGACATGAGATATTTTTATGGATGAAATGATATCACATCATGAGGATACGAAAAGCAACACTTTTTTAAGCCAATTGATAAATCTCAAACAAAAGGGTTCAATGATGGAGCACATTGAGGACTTCCAAAAATTAAATATAAGGATAAAATATATTCCAAAGGAGCATAAGATTGATGTGTTCATAGGGACTTTAAAAGATAACATCGAACATGCAGTTCGCCTTTGGGAACTAGATTCATTGGAGAAGGCATTCAGGCTGGCAAGAAAAATGGAAAGCAAAATTGTGGCAACAAGGAAGCCTACCACTCACAATCATAGAGATGGAAGTGTCATTAGCCCTAGCCATCCACAACCTAAAAGGTTGACAACACAACAATTGGAAGAAAAAAGAGCAAAAGGGCTTTGTTACAGTTGTGATAGAAAATACACTAAAGGTCATAAGTGTGCCAAGAAGAAATTATTTTACATAGATTGTGAAAAGGAGGAATAAAAGGAACAAGAAATGTCAAAAGAAGAGGATATACACCAGCAACAAACCCTAGAAAAAGAAGAAATGAATCCAACAATATCTTGTAATGCATTGGCTGGAATTACCACTCCTCAAACTATCAAGATAGAAGGGCATATCAAGAAGAAAAAGGTAATAGTGTTGATTGATTCGGGAAGTACCCATAATTTTATTCATTGTAAGATAGCCAAGGAATTGAATTTCTTCCTATATCGAGGACCAAAGTTTCAAGTGATGATTTCAACTGGAGGAACCATAAATTTCTCGTGAAAGTGCCATAATATCAAGCTATCCATGGGAGAATATGTATTGAATAGCCCAATGCTTTCCATTCCAATGGGTGGTGTTGATGTTGTACTAGGAGTCCAATGGCTACAATCCTTGGGTACAATAGCTTTTAATTTTCAGGAAATTTTCATGAAATTCTATTAAGAAGGAAAGGAGGTTGATTTAAGGGGTATCGCAGGGAAACCGGGAAAGATAATCACCTCTAACAGATTGGCAAAACTTCAAAAGGATAAACAATAAGGCATATTGCATAATTATGTTCACTAGAGGTTCCCACATCGAAATCATCAATTTCTCTCGATCTCCATAAAGTCTTGGACAATCATTCCAAGGTATTTGAGACTCGCAAAGGCCTCCCACCTATTCGTGATCATGATCATGCTACTAATTTGATTCCAGGAAGACTTCCTCCAAACATTAAGCTTTATAGATATCCCTATGTCCAAAAGAGTGAAATTGAATGTATGGTTGCAGAAATGCTAGAGGCTGGTATAATTCAAGCTAGTCAAAGTTCTTTCTCTGCTCCAATAGTATTGGTTCACAATAAGGATGGATCGTGGTGCATGTTCCAGATTATAGGGAGCTCAACAAGCTCACTATTAAAGATAAATTTCCCATTCCTGTCATTGATGAATTATTGGATGAATTGCATGGATCAATTTACTTCACAAATTTGGATCTTCATTCAGGATATGATAAAATCAGAATGAAGTCTGAATACATTCCAGAAAGAGCATTTAGAACTCATGAGGGTCATTATAAATTTTTGGTCATGCCTTTTGGCCTTACTAATGCACCTTATACATTTCAAGGTTTGATGAATTCCACTTTCAAACCCTTAGAAAATTTATGTTAATATTTTTTGATGATATACTAATCTACAACAAGTCTTGGAAGGATCATGTCCAACACATTGACATGGTGCTCAAACTATTGGAAGAGAAACAATTATATGAAAAAATCTCCAAATGTTTCTTTGGAGTACAAGAGGTGGAATATCTGGGTCATATTGTATCTCATGAAGGTGTTAAGGTATACCCTAGTAAAATTAAAACCATTAAGGAATGGAAAATCCCCACATCCATAAAGAATCTATGAGGATTTCTAGGGTTGACAGGGTATTATCGTAAGTTTGTTAAGAATTATGGGAGAATAGAAGCACCTCTAACAACATTATTGAATAAAGATGCATTTTCGTGGACTCCAAAAGCAACAAAGGCATTTGAACATCTTAAAGAGGCAATGTGCCAAGCACCAGTCTTAGCTACACCAGACTTCACAAAAACCTTTATTGTGGAATGTGATGCCTCAAGAAATGTAACTGGTGCTGTTTTAATGCAGTAAGAAAGACCCATTTCTTTCGAAAGTCGTCCAATCAAAGGAAACTATTTACACAAAGCTATTTATGAGAAGGAAATGTTGGCAATACTACATGCACTTAAGAAATGGCGACTTTACCTAATGGGAAGACACTTCAAGGTAAAAACATATCATGATAGTCTTAAATACTTTTTAGAACAAAGATTAGCTTCAGAAGGGTAACAAAAATGGGTCACAAAGATGTTGGGTTATGACTTTTAAATCATCTACAAAAAATGGAAGCAAAATGTTGTGGCAAATGCACTCTCAAGAAAGGATGAGGATGTGGAAGCATTTATTTGTGCCATTTCTATTATCCAACCAGATTTGATAAACAAAGAAAGGGATGAATGGAAGTGATGGCGCCTAGAGCTTGCCATACCCAGGATCATAAAACATCTGTTGTTTTATCTTCAAACTCAAATCCTTAATACTTCTCATTCACATATATATGGCTGGATTTCACCAAAGAGTGCGCCTTACTGTTCTATCTGACCATAGTTCACATGCCATTAATGTAATAACGCAGGCGCTTCAAGGCAGAATCGGAGATTCAACTGAACAACAACTATCTTTATACATGCGCCTGTGACCGCTGTTTATACTACCAGCAACTCAGAATCGATGCACATATGCATCACAATGGACAACGATCAATATAAATGAACATAAACATGCTATCGTATATATAAATCTACGCCTCCCATGTACGCCACACCAGGCTCTATATATATATAACAGTTTGCTAATTAAGCACTGACTACAAAGGACCAACTTCAAACAAACAGCCTACGCATACGTTTCCATATCAACATACAGCAGCATATAATAAAAGGTTATAGACATACGCATGCAATAGGGATACCCATCTACGCAACTCTTCCGCTGTTCAATGCAATTGATCTGCCAGCTACACTCAGAACTTTCCTTCTAAACATATACAGCTTCTGCCTTTGTTCAACACCTTTTATCGCTCAATGCCCGAGCTCCCGATGTCTTCGACGCCAATAGACACACGGTTATACTGTTTGCCTCTTTGGATGATAAGCATCACAGTTTATATGCCTTTAACAGTCACGGGTTTGTAATTCAGCGCCGGCTCACAGCTATAAACGAAGGTTGTATATATAACGCAGGTATCTCGCACATAAAACCGACCAGATACAACTAGTATCCGCCTTCAAAGACATTGCCAGTTCTGCAGCAGTTCAACGATCTACGTATACGGTTGTAAATCATATTATATAGCTTTCCCAACCTCTGGTCCTCGCCCTGTTGCGCAATCCTTGGCTGTTACACAATCTCTGATGCGATATGATTGGTTAAAGCTTCGTGCGTTCAACACCCAATCATCGGCGCGCAGCCCTGAATTCTTAAAAGAAAACATAATAAGGATACATGCATTATCTTATTACTAACCACGGCCTCTTTCGTCAGTAATAAATCTAAGTTCGATATCGCCACAATCAAAGGCTCAATTGTGAAGTCCGATGACTGTATATCTGCCAATTGTTCGACTTGCTATATCCGCCAATTGTTCGACTTGCTCTCATTACAATTTATATTAAATCATGGCCACAGCAATGCGCATGAGAATAAAAACTCAATTTCCACAGTCCATAACAACAATGCCAAGTCACAACAATAAAGCTGAGAACCTCACCACCAATAAAGCAATCGCTTTATTCAACCCCCAATTTATTATGCGTGGGAAAATGATATCCACATTCCGTCCAAACAAAGGATTGTCATCTGATCTTAATGAACTCAAATTCAGGATGCACAGTCAAATAACCGGAGGAATAAAAGACCATTCAACCATTGGACACATACATATGATCACATCTCAGAGTTCATTAACGCAACCAAGTTCTTCCATAACTGAATTCAACATGTCCATATATACATAAAACAAGCATTTACAAAAATTCTATTCATGGCCAGATATTCAACATTTGGCCCTTACAATTGCTGAAGGCTTACAGCCTTGCTGATCAAGACTGTTCTCAATCAACCTCTCTCACAATCTCTCCCCCTTTTCTTGCCTTTGAGGCTCATAAATTTATACAAATTGAATTGAACCAATTTAGGTTCAAATCCCTTTAATCACTCAACAAAGTCCTCAAATATCTCAACACCCCTACAATCTAGATTTTATCCCTAAAATATTGAAACTAAATCTAATTTAAATAGATTTTAGGTGTGGACTCAACTAAGTCCCGTACATAGCATTTCCACTTCCTAGAATTTCTACCTAACTCTATTTTCTCTCATATTCTTTTAATTAAAAGAATATTTACAAAATCCTCACTTTCTCCTATTTTATTAAAAGTAACAAATTAATTAATAAAATATTAAAAATCATCACACCCCCTTTTGACATATTTACAAATGAAGAATATGGTCTTGATGCTCCTGCATCAGGAAGAATGATGAGGAAGTGTGGGCACTCATTCAAAAGATACCACAAGATCCCAATACGTCTGATACATTTAGCTGGAAAAATGATTTGTTATGGTACAAGGATTGGTTATACCTGTGTAAGAAAAACCAACTCAAACAAAAGATTCTTAGGAAATTGCACACCTCTCCCTTAGGAGGGCACTCAAGATTTCTAAAAACCTATCACAGGGCTAAGAAGGATTTTTTTTGGGATGGCCTTAAATCGGATAATCAAAAGTTTGTGGTGAAATGTTTGGTTTTCCAAAAAAATAAAGTTGAAACAATTAATACCCCAAGACTATTACAACCTTTATCCATTCCAAGCCACGTTGGGGGGAGGTTTCAATGGATCTTTTCATAGGTTTACACAAGTCCAAAGGAATGAGTGTTATCATGGTAGTAGTTGACAAAATTACCAAGTATGCACACTTTTGTCCATTATCTCATCCATTTAAAGCGAGTACAATTTCTACTACATTTATGGAAACAATTCAAAAGATACATGGAAACCCAAAGATTATTGTAAGTTACAGAGATCCCATTTTCACTGGAAATTTTTGGACAGAATTATTTTCTTGTCTTAGTACTTAGTTAGCTCATAGCCCATCTTATCATCCTCAATTTGATTGGCAAAATGAGATAGTAAACAAATGTTTGGAAGGACATCTTTGTTGCTCTGGATATGATAAATAGACACAATGGGTCAAATGGTTGCCTCTGGGTAAATGGTGGTATAACACTTCCTTCCATATTGCAACAAAAATGACTCCATTTATGGCACTTTATGGATATCATTCACGATCCATCACATCATATTTAAGAGAAAATTCTAAGTTTCAAGCAATGGAAGATCACATCGAGCATCAGCGACAAGTTCTCCAACTCTTAAAGGATAACCTCACCTTTGCACAAAATATTATGCAGATCAACATCATAGCGAAAGAAGTTTTGATCTAGGTGATTGGGTATTCCTACGGCTACAACCATATAAAAAAATTTCCCTCAAGCAAGCTAAGAAGGATAATAAATTATCACCAAAGTATTATGGTCCGTACAAGGTGTTGTAAAAGATAGGTACTGTGGAATACAAATTGGAGCTTCCTGCAGCTTCTTGAGTGCACCTAGTTTTCCATGTTTCATGCTTAAAGAAGGTTATAGGTGACAAGCTTCCAGTTCAAACAATATTTCCAGAACTTGATGAGGAAGGAAAAATCATATTGGCCTGAAGCAGTCAAAGAAACAAGAACTCGATAGCTACGAAATCGATCAATTTCAGAGTATCTCATCAAGTGGAAGAACTTACCCATTGAAGATTCCACATGGGAGGATGAGAATTTTATACAGAAGTATCTAGAATTACTCAAGCATTGAGGACAACATTTTTTTTAAGGAGAGGGGCATGTTAGATCCCTATAATACTAGTGATTCCCCCATTACTATTATCATTGTATCCCTTATTATTATTTTTGTTCCCGTACTATCTCCATATTATTATTATTATGCCCCATAGAATCCCTCTATTGTTATTCTTGTGCCTTTATATTATTATTGTTAGGTCGGCTTGGTTATATTGTGACCCCTTAGACTCCTATATATAGAAAGGAGGTTTTCTCATTTGAATCATCTAAGAATTTTTCATTTGTGTAGTGTAAAGGAGGTTGCCCACTCAAAGAGGCTAAATTCTAAGGCGTTGATCTATCTTTTCTATCTTTTTGTGAGCTAGTTTCATAACATTTGGTATTAGAGCTTTGGATTCTAGGGTTTCGCTGCTCCAAACAAATCATCCTGGAATTTTTGCTATAACATTTTTTTGTGACGTTTCAAAAGATAAAAATAAAACCCATTTGAGACTAAAGCACGCTGAACCTCGGGTCCTAATTTCAGATTTTTCCTCGCTATATTTTTTGGAGATATGATCTGAGGAAGTTAGGGTTTTTACAAGCTCTAGAATTTCATCTAAAACAAGTCATCATGGAGTTTTCTCTATAAATCTTTTGCTATCAAGTTTTAGAAGATTAAAAAAAAATTAGAAGAAATCAGTTTGAACCTCAGCTCTGAATTTCAGATCTTGTCTCGCTATATTTTTAGAGATATAATCTAAGGAAGTTAGGGTTTTTTCAAAACCCGAATTACATTCTAGACAGGTAACCCTAGAAAAATCATCATTACTTTCGCTCTGAGCATCAGATTGAATTTTCATAAGAAGTTATAGAAAGAGGACAGACTGTATTTTTTCTTGGTATCATTTTCAAAACCTAAGGTTGAAACAGTGACCTGTGGCACGTCGTACAAGTTCGCTCTACTGAACAAGTCTATACTCAGGTCATCGTGGGAGATTTGTCATAACTCTTCATTGGAGAATCCAATTTTGATCAAACTTGTTGGGTTAGAAAGATTACTCAGAGGGTCACTGCAAGAAGAAATTTCAGACCTGGGAGATCCAAAAGTACAGAGATACATCACATTCAATATTGAGCTCCTACAAAGTGAAAAATGGTGTGTAGTTTTTTTAAATTTTTTCATAAGATTGGTTTGGAGAATTAGTTTGAAGGAATTCAAAGAGCATAGTGAAGCATTATTATCGGTAATTGATGCCCTGAAGAAAGAAAATGGAAACACCTAGTAAGCATCCTGAAAGCTCTAGCATGACTCATGAAGAAGAGGAAGAAATGAAACATGATATATCAAAATTAGGAGACCAAGTGCAACAAATTTCAATCGCACAAAAGTTAACAGAAAATAAGATGGATGGTTTAAATAAAGACATAGAAGCTAAGCTGGATGGTTTAAGGAAATGCATAGAAGCTAAGATGAATGACGTGGAAGCTAAGATGGATGGCGTGGAAGATAAGATGGATGGTGTGGAAGCTAATATGGATGATTTAAAGAAAGGCATGGAAGACTTGAAGACAGATTTGACAAATTTTCTACAAGAAATTCTTACTAATGGTGAAAGGGTAGTAAAGGAAACTCATGAAGAGAACAAAATAAATGTTAATCACGATTTCATAGACTCTAACATTGGATCGAAGAACCACCATGTTCCAAAGATCGATATGAGGAAGTTTGATGGCAAGTATCCCAAAACATGGATACTACAGATGGAGGAATTTTTCGATCTCAATAATGTGCAAAACACACAGAAGATACGCATTGCAACTTTACATTTAGAACCAAATCAGTTTGTATGGTATCGATGGCTTTGCTCTCATAAAAAAATTGTCACTTGGTATATTTTTACAGATGAAATGATAGTACATTATGAGGATACAAAAAAAACACTTTTTTAAGCTAGTTAATAAATCTCAAACAAAAGGGTTCAATGATGGAGCACATTGAGGACTTCCAAAAATTAAATATAAGGATAAAAGATATTCTAGAGGAGCATAGGATTGATGTGTTCATAGGGACTTTAAAAGGTAACATCCAACATGAGGTTCGCCTTTGGGAACCAGATTCATTGGAGAAGCCATTCAGGTTGGCAAGAAAAATGGAAAGCAAAATGATGGCAACAAGGAAGCCTACCACTCACAAACATAAAGATGGATGTGTTGCTGCCCCTAGCCATCCACAACCTACAAGGTTGACACCACAATAATTGGAAGAAAAAAGAGCAAAAGGGCTTTGTTACAGTTGTGATAACAAGTACACTAAAGGTCATAAGTGTTCCGAGAAAAAATTATTTTACATAGATTGTGAAGAGGAGGAAGAAAAGGAACAAGAAACATCAAAAGAAGAGGATATACACAAGGAACAAACCCTAGAAAAAGAAGAAATGAATCCGACCATATCTTGTAATGCATTGGCTGGAATTACCACTCCTCAAACTATCAAGATAAAAGGGCATATCAAGAAGAAAAAGGTAATAGTGTTGATTGATTTGGGAAGTACCCATAATTGTATTCATTGTAAGATAGCAAAGGAATTGAATTGCTTCCTATATCCAACACCAGAGTGTCAAGTGATGGTTTCAAGGAGGAACCAGAAATTTCTCAGGAAAGTGCCATAATATCAATCTATCCATGGGAGAATATGTATTGAATAGCCCAACTCATTCCATTCCAATGGGTGGTGCTAATGTTGTACTAGGAATCCAATGGCTATAATCCTTCGGTAAAATATCTTTTAATTTTCAAGAACTTTTCATGAAATTCTCTTCGTAAGGAAAGGAAGTTGAATTAAGAGGCATCGTAGGGAAAACAAGAAAGATAATTACCTCTAATGGAATTAAAAAACTTCTAAAAAAAGAACAATGGGAAGTAATTGCACAATTATGCTCGCTAGAGGTTCCCACATCGAAATCATCTATTTCTCTAGATCTCAAAAAATTCTTGGACAATCATTCCAAGGTATTTGAGACTCCAAAACGTATCCCACCTATTCATGATCATGATCATGTTATTTGGTTCCAGGAAATGTTCCTTCAAACATCAAGCCTTACAAACATCACTATGCCCAAAAGAGTGAAATTGAATGTATGGTTGCAAAAATACTAGAGGTTGGTATAATTCAACTTGTTTATCCTAACACACTATATCTTCCAAGCTAAAAATCTCTTCTTTTTTTGTTAAACGTTTGATATTGCAAGATACATTAAGATACGAATTTTTATACAACAATGAACTAGCATTATTTTCTTTTATTTTACTAATTAAAGTTATCTTTGTAATGGTTTGATATCAAATTTTAAAAGTGTAAAAATATCTCCTACCTTTTATTGATATAATATATAATGAAAAGCAACATATTTTTATTTTCATTATTTATATAGTTTGTTTTCATACAAAATTAAATAATAAAATATAATAGTAAAAATTATCTCGCTTAAATTATTATTTAAATTTTTCATAAAATAATTATAATTATTTTATATAAATTACATTATATTTCATATTATTATTATAAATTAGTTTATATCTAATTAACCTTGTAAATAAAAACAATAATTTTTCTTTAAAAAAATCAACCAAATAACTTAATTTTTATTATTTCTTTTTCCATATTCCAAATTAAATATCTATACTTGAAAGTGTTATTTTCAATATTCTAAAATCAAAGTATTTGGTTAAGATTTTTTTCTACGATCTCAATCATGTCATGTGATTAATTAAAATGTGATGTTTTTTTGGTAACTCAGCCCACGTGACACATAACTACCTGTAAATCTTTAGGGGACTTAAATTATTATTTATTTATTTTTATAAAAAAATTGTAAATATATAGTTAACACTTTTTTCTACTATCAACAACCCACCTATACGTAACTAATAGTAAACCTTTATGGGGCTACAATATGTCCTCCCTCCTCCCCGTAGCCCGAGTCACAACAAGGGGATGCCTTTTGAATTTCAACCATTTCACATTTCTCTAATTAACCAATTGAACTGCGGGTGGGGACTAAAATGAGATGGTTTGTATACAAAAAAACAAGTTATTTGATTAATGTTTAGAGAAAAAAAAAAGAAGTGCTTCTTTGTATTATTTAAAAAAATGTATTTTTATATTTTATTGGCTATAAAGTCTATTAACCCATAATCATTAATTAAAAGGTATTACAAACTCGATGATCATTATTTTCCATTATGAAAGATATTGCGAAACAATTTAATCAGTACTTTTAATTATAAAAAAATATTACAAACTCCATTATTAGTTTCAGTTATGTAATGTATTGCAAAACAATTTGGTTATTTGATAAAAAAAAAGGGCCATTAAGATGAAATTTAATCATGATATAAATAAATAAATATTTATAGATAATGAAATTTAATATTACTAACAATAAATGAATAATTTTATCTTATTTTGAATAATACCATGATGAACATGTATGAACATGTATGTTTTTTTTTTTGCTAAACAAGATTAATCTATTATGTACAAAAAGAGCCCTGTTACAACTTTGCCGAGCAAAAAAACTTCAGGCCTTTGAGAAAGGCTGATTGTTCATGACAGTTTCTACAATGGAGAGCTTGAAACTTATAACTCGCGCAGGGGAAAACAGGATGGTACCGGAAACAGAGTATTGCACGACACATGCATTATTGCCACACCTTAAACACACAACAGACCAGGCACAAGCATTATCGCCATACAATAGACACACAATAGACCAGACAATAGACAATAGGACAGGTACCAAAACATGTTCAGATATCTGCATACCGAACCATTGGTTCGCTTTTCCGTCGTTGCCGTGAGCATTCATAACAAAACTTGGAGGGTTGTTACTCGGGTTACTCGGGCGGCTTTTCCTCTACAATTCTACACCAGCCCACTTCTGGTACCTGCAGATTTGGCTGAGCATTCGCCTCTGGCCTGAAAATGATGGCACTGGCTGGCTGGGCCTGCCCTTGAGAAATTTCAGAGGATGGCTGAGGAAAACTGAGATTGTGGACTTCCTCAGATTGGGGGATAGGAGCACTGGATTCACCCTCATTCTGAGCTTCCTCTGTGAAAAGAACAGACACATGGGCCGTTATACGCGAGTGCAGGAGTGAGCAGTTGAAAGAAAAAGTTGCTGAGCCAAAAGCCGAGGAGTTGTCTAATTCCTGAGTGTTCGAATCCATGAATTGACTTGGGATGAGCAAGATTGTTGATCCCCTTAATTGCGCTGGAGAATGAATGGATTCCGTTTCAGCTGGAGGTCTCGCCGGATTACCGCGACCAGAGCCTCTGCGGCTCAGTAAACGTTGACGAGGCTTTGTCATCTTGAGGTGATAAACTGTCACAGCGTAAGCAATGTCACCAGCGGCTGAACGAGCTTTACCCTTGGTGTTGCCACAAGAAATGATGCTGGCCTCAGTCGTAGAATGACATCTCCCTTCAACGACAGAACAGCCCCAAAGCCAGTCTTTCTCCCATCTCCCGGATATACCATACAGAATTTGGCTCTGGTTCAGCGAGACGAGATTATGGATATTTATTAACTGAAAACCGAGCCCTCGAGACTCCCCCTCCATTACTCTGTCCAACCAAGTAATCTCAGACCGGAGTCCTTTCAAGCGAGCGGAGACGAGCTGTTTTTTAATGCTATCCGCGCAAAGTCCTGCCTCATTAACCATCGCGCAGGCGTTCACCTGCCTGACCTGATTCCACCACCTGCGAATCTGTCCAGCTCGCATGCTGGCCATGTGCCAGTCATGCAGTTTCCTGGGCAGTCCCATCGTCATTATCTTCCCTGGCACCCGCATCCGGGGGTATGGACATGTATGTTATATAAGAGGGTTTTGGTTGTTATTGAGGCCTAGCGTGTAAATGCATCTGAATAAATAAATATTTATAGATAATAAAATTTAATATTAATAACAATAAATGAATAATTTTATCTTATTCTGAATAATACCATGATGAACATGTATGTTATATAGCAATTTTTTGGTTGTTATTGAGGCCCAACATTGAAATGCATCCGAGTACCACAATCATCTTAATAGAGTAGCCTATATATATATATATATATATATTCTAATAAAAATAAGATCTATAGAGCACGTTAGTATATAGAAGCAAATGAGAATTATATATATATATATATATATATATATATATATATATATATATAATTTAATTTCATATCAAAATTAAATAATAAAATACAAAATTATAATATTAAAAAATAATTCACTCAAATTAATTTCTAATTTTTTTAAAATTATTTCATACTAATCTCATTATATTTATATCATATTATTATAAAGGTAAAGATAAAAAAATGAAAATAATGATTTATTTATGTATAATTATTTTTTATAAATGAAAACAATAATTCACCTATCAACTAATTAAAATAATTTTTATTATTATTTTTTAGTATTCCAAAATAAATATCAATATTTAAGAAGTGTTGTTTTCAATATTCTAAAATCTAGTTTTTTGTCTAACATTTTTTTCGTCGATCTCAATCATGCCATGTGACTAATTGAAATGTGATGGTTTGTATTCAAAGAAACATACTACTAGTTGGCTAATATCTAGAGTAAAAAAAAGTGTTTGTTTATCAAAATGTAAAGAGAAATCTATTTTGATATCAAAATGTAAATTATAGCTATAAATTAGCTTTATATATTTTCATTTTAAAATGCAATAATATTATTTTGAAGGAATTTTATTCACTATAAATTCTGTAAACCCATGATCATTACTTTCAATTATAAAAATTTTACAAATTTGATGACCATTACTATTAATATTTAGAGTTAAAAAAAAGAAATGTTTCTTTGTCAAAAAAATAATAAAAAAAACATTATTTTGATATCAAAATGTAAATTATTTTTATTAATTAGTTTTGTACATTTTCATTTGGAAATGCAAAAAAAAAGATTATTTTGAAAAAAAATTATTGCCTTTTATAAAGTATATTAACTCGTAATCGTTATTTTTAATTATAAAAGTATATTACAAGCTCCATGATCATTATTTTATATCAAAGGTATTGCAAATCCGTGATCATTATTTTTAGTTATGAAAGATATTGCAAAAAAATTTGGCTATTTAATCTATGATGATTACTTGATGATTATGGGGTTGTTGCTTCCTTTGATGAAGCAAAAGTATATCTTGTTGATCTAGAAGCAACAATTGATCCTATCGATGCTAACATTTGACTACTAGTATCAGTGCCATATTAGTTAAAAGAAAACTACTAGTATCATATTAGTTAAAAGAAAACTACTAGTATTAGTGCCATATTAGTTAAAAGAAAAAAAAGAGGAAACCCAAGTTGTTTCATAGAAGGAATTTTATTGGCTATAAAGTCTATTAACCCATAATCATCAATGTAGAGAAGAAGAATGATGACTCTTCTAGCTAATGTAATTCCAACACAATCAGTTTCTCTGAAACATGCCTCTAACTTGTCAATGTAAATGCCAAAATGGGTAGGGAATAGAGAACATCCTTACTTATCTCGTATATTACAAGTAATCTCCTCCAACCGACCATCAATGTTCCTAAAATTATTAAAAACACTCTTATACAACCTTTTGAAGAGGTTGTCAACTCAAATGGACCCTATAAGTCTTCCTATATATTCCAAAGGACAATTCCAAGCACCATTTCAAATGCTTTCTTATAGTCGACAATTGAACACCAAGTATTATCTATATTACTATGTCATTCCTCTCTGATGCCCTTAATCTATAACTACAGGGTCCATAGTGGGATGCTGGCTTGTAAAACATGGTCATGATTTATTCCCTTTTTCTTGACATTCTAATAATATAGGATAATTTTTTTTTGTGAAATTGTTATAGATCTCGCTTGGCTCAAATAAGGTGTATCATAATGGTCTTGTAGGTAGTGGGTTTGTTTTCTCTTTTCTTTTAAAAACATGATCAATAAAGCTTTAAGTCAAAGCTTTAAGATATGAATTTATATACAACAACGAAGTAGCGTTATTTTCTTTTATTTTACTACTTAAAATTTATCTTTGTAATGGTTTGATATCAAATTTTAAAAATGTAAAAATATCTCCTACCTTTTATTTATATAATGTATAATGAAAAGAAACATATTTTTATTTTCATTATTTATATAGTTTATTTTCGTAAAAATTTAATAAAATATAAAATTACAATAGTAAAAACTATCTTGCTTAAATTATTATTTAAATTTTTTATAAAATAATTATAACTATTTTATATTAAATACATTATATTTATATCATATTATTATTATAAATTATTTTATATATAATTAACCTTTTAAATAAAAATATTAATTTTTCTATTAAAAAATCAACCAAATAACTTAATTTTTATTATTTCTTTTTCCATGTTCCAAATTAAATATCGATACTTAAAAGCGTTATTTTCAATATTCTAAAATCAAAGTATTTGGTTAAGAGTTTTTTCTACGATCTCAATCATGTCATGTGATTAATTAAAATGTGATGTTTTTTTGGTAACTCAACCCACGTGACACGTAACTACCACCAGTAATTATAGTTATTTGGTTAACACTTTTTTCTATGATCAACAACCCACCTGACACGTAACTAATAATAAACCTTTATTGGATATTTAATTATTTTGTCTTACTACAGTGAAAGCTTGCCCCCCTTTGATTGTCATTTTTGGGAATTCGCTCTTGGAAACGGATCTAGGGTTTGAGTCAGAGTTTGAAGCTGGTGACTATGGCAGGTCGTGGAGGAGGGAGTTCTGCTCCCTCCTACAATCACATAGTAGCGAACAGAAACAAGGAATCTGATCTGCATCACTTCAAGGAACCAATAGAGGGGATCACTGAGGACACTAACTCAGGAAAAATCAAATCTCACGAACAAAGAGAAAATCATGAGGAAGATAGTAGGGAGAAGAGGAAAGAGGGCAACAGTCAGAAGGTTGCACCTTTGAGGGTGACAGGGGGCTGTAAACCCAGGTTGATCATCACTCCCTGGGTTGTTTCAAGTGATCCAACATTATAGGTGCACAGAGATCACATGGTGGAACACGCGATCATATGCAAATTTATGGGGACTTGGCCGACAAAGAAGGCCTTACATGCATGGATAAGGTACAACTGGAAACCAAAAGGAGAAATAAACCTTCACCTTGGATCCAAGGGTTTCTTCACAGTGGTGTTCACGAGCTTAGAAGATAAAGATAGAGTGTTCGAGGGAGGACCCTATTTTTACGTTGTTGCAGGACTATACATGCGACCATGGGTGATGAAATTTTTCCTAGAATGAGAAACGTTCACTTCAATATTGGTATGGATAAGAATTTACTCCCTTCCTTTAGATGATTGGTTGTCGAAGTCTCTAAAGGCTATTGGCAATAAACTAGGGCATTTTATAAAGATATCGGATGCGACATGAAGAGGAAAATACACTTCCTTTATCCGACTTTATGTGGAAATGGACCTATCTGGGGCATTCCCAGACAATATCATTTTGGAAGTTTATGATGAGGAATGGGTGCAGGCGGTGGACTATGAGCATGTCCCATTTAGGTGCCACAAGAGGCATGAACATGGGCACCTATACAGAGACTTCCCATTAAACAAACTAGAAAGCGACAAAAAAACCACCACAAGCAAAGATCTTTAGGGTTTCACTAAGGTGGGGGATAAGGGGAAAGGAGGAAAGTGGCACCAAAAGAAAGCCAACAAGGACGAACAATGGAGCCACAATAGTTTCAAAATCTTAGAAGAAGAAATGGGAAACAATGGGGAAAACCAAAAATTGGAGACCAAGACCAATGAGAAGGATAGGAATACTAGCATGGAGGACATACTAGAGAACCGTCAGCAACAAGATGATCTACCGAGCATGGTGGATCCCAACAGGGACCATGACATGACCCCCAGTGAGGCGGGAATGGAGGATCATGAACTACAGGAGATTCTTGAGAAGGAAAACTTGGATCTAGAAACATTTCTGGAGTAGGGTATTACCAAAGGAATTGACTCCCTACCAAAAGAGGAGTTTGATAGGATTCAACAACTCTTCTTATGGAGATCCCAATCGAAAAGTTCTGGAGTCAAGAGAAACAATGAAATCCAAGAAAATAGAGGGATGAAGACAATAGAGGAAACACCAAGGCACTCTTCCAAGAACCCAGGTAGGAAAAGAGGAAGGAAAAGACAGAATGAGCTGCTAACAAAATGTGGAAAACTCATGATCAACTCAGGTAAGATGAAAGATCTAACCAGTTACTCTTTTAAAAATATTCTTAATGAAGTTTACAACCTGGAATATTAGGGGCCTAGGAAGTAAAAGGAAACAAAGAAATCTCAGCAGTAGAATAAAAGAAGGAAAACCAGACATGGTTTTCATTCAGGAAACAAAATGCTCGATGGATAAAATCAGAGAAATACATAGAAAATGGTTGAGCAGGTATGAGTATCTAGAGGTTAAGGCAGATAACTTGGCAGGAGGGATTCTCACGCTCTGGGATCCCCAAAAACTCGGAATCTTGGACGCGGAAGTGTCCAGGAACTATCTTTCACTGGTAATACAACCTGTGGGTGATAAGGAGAGTTACATGATTACAAATGTCTATGGTCCTCAAAAACTAGAAGACAAACTCAAGTTTCTCACTTCCCTTGAGGAACTAAGAGAGAGATATCCCAATATTCCCTGGATTCTGGTAGGGGATTTCAATATGATCAAATCTCTTACAGAGAAAAAAGGGGGCACCAGAACACTAGGTAGAGACTCCATTGCCTTCCAGAACTTCATAAATAACATGAGATTAGTGGATTTTAAAGCAATAAATGGCACCTTCACTTGGAACAAATAGATAGGAGGGGCTTCTCAAGTTGCCTCTAAACTAGAAAGATTCATGATCTTAGAGGACCTATTTCTCACAGGCCCTCACATGTCATATTCAATCCTTCCTTTTGGAGGCTCAGACGACTAGCCAGTCCAGATTGAAGCCACTTTTATGGGCACACAGAGGAATAGACCTTTCAGGTTTGAAAATGTCTGGCTTTCTCACCCTGACTTCACCAGCAATATTGATAAATGGTGGATGGAAGAGTTTCCCCTTCAAGGCACCAAAATGTTCATGCTACAACAAAGACTTAAACACATTAAAGTCAGACTCAAAGATTGGAACAAAAAATAGTTTGGTAACATTTTTGAAGCCAAAAAAGAAGTTGAATAGAAACTTCAGGGGATTAATCAACTTATGATCACAGATGGATTTAACAAGGAAAGGAAATCTCAAGCAGATGTTCTTCAAAATGAATGGGATCATAGATGTAGGCAAGAGGAGATTTTCTGGAGACAGAGATCAAGAGTACAATGGATTAATGAAGGGGAAAGAAACACAAAGTTTTTTCACAAGTCAAATTTGAGTCACAGGTCACACAACAAAATTCTAAAACTCAAAGATTCTCAAGGGAAAGAGCTCATCACCCACAAAGAAATGGAATTTGTCCTAGTACAACACTTCCTTAGCATTGCAAAGGAGCCACTCTTAGATAGGTCATAATTCATTAGGTAATTCATAGGGTACATTCCCAAGCTTGTCATAAGGGAAGACAATCATAATCTCAATAGGCCAGTATCTGAAGATGAGGTCAGTGAAGTTATCAACAAGATGCAAAATGGGAAAGCTCCTGGCCCGGATGGTTTCAATGTGGACTTTTTCAAAGCATGCTGGAAAACAATCAAAGAAGACATCCTTGAGGTGGTGGAAGACTCAAGAAGATCCAAATTGGTCCTGAAGGCTCTCAATGCCTCTTTCATAGCTTTGATTCCAAAGTAGGAGAAAGCCATCACACCAGACAGATTCAGACCCATAGCTTTATGTAATGTGGTGTACAAGATAATCTCAAAAGTGATTGCTAATAGACTCAAGCCCCTTCTTCTAGCTCTCATCTCAGAGGAGCAAACTGGTTATGTGGAAGGAAGACAGATTCTCAACAATATCATACAAGCTCATGAGATGGTACACTCTCTGAAAAGCAACAAGCAAGCTAGAATGATCATACAACTTGGCCTAGCAGAAGCTTATGACAAGCAAAGCCAGTCTTACATCAAGGCAGTGTTGAAATCTTATGGTTTTAACCATAATTGGATCAGATGGGTTATGGCCCTTTCATCCATGACTAGTTTCTCAATCCTGCTTAATGGCTCACCCTCAAGAACCTTCATGCCCTATAGGGGACTAAGGTAAGGAGATCTACTCTCCCCCTTCCTCTTTGTGCTCATGATGGAAGGGCTAGGCAGAGCGATAAAAATGGCAAGTGCTGAGGGAAGAATCAAGGGTTTGAAACTCACCACAGATGGAGCGACCTCAACTCACCAACAATTTGTGGATGACACTATGCTGCAGGGCATTCCCACAGTCAAGGAAGCCAAATCTTTTAAACAAATCTTGAATGACTTTGCTATGGCAGCTAGTACAGAGGTAAGCATTGACAAATCAAAAGTTTTATTTTTAACACTGACATTGCTATTCAAAGAAATATTACTAGTATTCTAGGGTTCCCAAGGGATCAGTTACCCTCTAAGTACCTGGGAATGCCCCTTACAAACAAACCTCTAAGCAGGGGAGTATGGGAGCCGGTCATTAACAAACTTTAGGATAAGGTCAGGAAATGGACATGCAGATCTTTAAATTTAGCAGGGTGCCTTGTGCTCACAAAATCTATCCTGCAGGCCATACCCATTTTCATAATGTCTTCTCTTCCTATTCCTAAAGGAGTTTCACAACAGATCAGGAACATTCAAAGAGATTTTCTCTGGGGCAAAGGGGAAGAGAAAAAGAAGTGGGCTTTGGTAGCTTGGGACAAGCTATGCAAACCTAAGGCCCATGGTGGATTGGGCCTTCATGACCCCGAAACCCTCAGCAGAGTTTCGAGTGCAAAGCTTTGGTGGAGGTGGCTCAAGGAGTCGACAACCCCATGGGCCAAGCTTTGGAAACAGAAATATGCAAGAAATTGGCAGGAAAGGGATCACATTCGAATGTCTGGGCTTATCAAGGGCTCCCACATATGGAATCTTGCTTGGGAAAATAGAGGTATTGTCCAGCAGCACAACTTCTAGGAGATCCGAGATGGGAACCTAGCAAGATTTTGGGAGGACAACTGGTAGCAAGAACCAAACCTATTTAGGGAAGAACTAACTGATCTCAAGAATGACACCGACAACAAAGGCTTATGCATGGTAAGTGACTTCTGGGAGTAGGTAAGAAACAATGGAAAATGGAGAATATGGAAGGATCTAGGCTACAGGGAAGAGAGCCCTTTGAAAGCTCAGGAAAACTCTCTTGCTATGGACTTGGAACAAAGGAAAATTTTGGTTTCATCCTCGCCTGACCAACTGAGATGGGGAAGAAACACAGAAGGTAACTTTAACCTAAAAGAAGCCAAACAATTAGCTCTAGGGTTCGATTATCAAAACCCTGATAAGGCATGGAAGAACCTCTGGCAGCACCCACATTGGATGAAGATAAAGCTATTCATGTGGTTAGTTCAACAAAAGAAAATTATAACTTGGGAAAATATTCTGAAGAAAGGTTTTGTTGCCCCTCCAAATGCTATTTGTGTGGCACACAAGAGGAGACGATGAAACAATTATTCAACCTTTGCCCCTTCACCTCAACATTGTGGGATTGGGTGGCCCCAATATTTAGGCAAATAGATAGGGATGACCTTAGTATTACTAACACTTCGAGGAATTGGAGAAGGAACTTCTCAGACAATGAGATCATCAACAATGCTTGGACTCTGGTTCCAGGCTTCTTAATCTGGGACTTTTGGAAAGAACGCAATGGAAGGATTTTGAAGCGAAAAACCGGCTCAACCCAGAACACTATTGCATAGTGTTGGGCATGGAATCTCCCCACAGCAGGTTTTTGGGGCTCAAAGCCCAAGTTTTGGCCAATGGTTTTGTAAGACTCTGCGAATTTCAGGTGCAGAGTGCGAAGTATAGCAATAGTAATAGGGTTGTCTGCCCTAAAGTATTGTAATGTAATGCAAAGTCATGTTGGCTTGCCCATGGTCTGCAGACCATGGGATTATATAAATAGAGCGAGGCTCTAAGTGTAAAGATAGGGAATTAGGGAGAAAAATAGGAATGGTTAAAGCATAGAAGAAGTGTTTAAATGTACTAGGTCGTAGTAGTAGGAAGAGGCTCTGCAGCTGAGTGTACAGAGGCCTAGTAGAGTCTGCAGCTAAGTGCACGGACCCTTGTAGCTGAATCCGCAGGGCGGTGTCGAGTCTATAATCAGGATTGAATATTAATAAAGACAAGGTTGATTATGAATACTGTGTATCTGGATTTCCTCTTACGTTTATGCATTTATACTATTTAATAATTGTGCGCACTTATATGAATGGTGAATGATAAATAAGAATATTGGGCTCACACAGATAAGTTAAATACTATAATAATAATGCAGTAAGTATAAGGAATTAGGGCAATACTTTCTTCGCGCAATAAATAGAGCTGCGCGAAGGTAGCTTCATGGTTGGAAGGGATAGATAGCTACGTGAAGCAGCATGTGCAAAGGGTCTAACTACAAACCTCCCAAAAATCATTAAGACATCCCTAGGGTGCGAAATCCTGGTTCCACCACCCTCCCATATTACCTCGGGTGAGATCTCAATCTGCACACCACGGACTGTTGCTGAAAGGGCTGGTAGCTTCGTAATTTGTTTGGTCAAATCACCTACGAACCTGGGACAAGCCCCAAAAAGCCAAAAAATGGTTTTGTTTCCAGGACCAGGATCTGCATAAGGGATGTTTTATGTTGTTCCACTAGAACCCAACAAACAAAGAAATTGAAGAGTGGTTGAACAAGAAGATTCATGAGTTCGCGACATAGGAAAATATAACTCTGCGAGTATCATAAGAACAGTGGTTGGAGCACTACTTGTATACGGAAATCCATGAAATTTTCTTTACATCCTTTCCTTCTGCGCTGTATGAGTGGATCGCGAAGTTAGCAGACAGCTAGGGAAGGTGTAGGCTCGACAAACTAATAGTGTGGACTCTGAAATTAGTGTGCAGACCGGAAGCATCAGAAGATAAGTTTGCGCAAGCTATGGACCATTGGCTCGATTGGATAATAGGAGGATGTATCACTGAGTTTTCGGTAGACATGACCATCAGCTACAATGAGGAAGAACGAATTTTTCTCAAGGGACCGTGAGGTAAGTATATTAAATCTTTTAACACTTGGATTAAGATGCTATTGTGTGAAAAGTGGATTATGAAAATAAATTAATGTTTGGAACTACGCGGAGTGGGAAGATCTATAGAAGCAGAACTAGTGAAGAATTAGAAAACAGTCCCTTAATTTCACCCTAACAGGAGAGCGAGGACAAGCTCGTGGAGGTTTATCCAAGAAGAGCGGTCAGTTTGATAAGGCAGTGAATTCCATTTTACCACCTTTGCCCACACCGCCACCCATTTCACCCCCTCACCTCCATCTCCAGCCACTCCACCTCTGCCACCCCCACAGTTCAGTATGGCAAGCGCGATCAAACTACCAGTATTTAGAGGAGTAAGGAATGAATATCCGGACCAATTCTAGTTTGTGGTAAGAGTGGTATGGGAAGCACAAGGTGTCATGGATGACAATATTAAGAAATCCACGCTGGTAAGCACGCTACAGGATCACGCATTAAAATGGTATATAAAGCATTCTAATGACCACCCAAACGTGAGAATTACAGAAATACAGGCCACATTGAATAGGGAATTTAGCAGGCCAAAGTTAGAAGCACAATCAGTCATCAGGTTTAAAGAGATTGTGATGCTCTTGGGCGAGACTCCACGGGATCTGGATCAAAGGTTGAAGAGTATGATTCGCCAAGCCAATATGACGTTGACGGATGGACAACATCATGCATGGTTTGTAGCATCTCTAACACCACACTTGAGGATGGCGCTATCACAGCAGAAACTTTCCACCTAGGGTGAAGCATTAGAAATGGCAATGACATTACATGAGCCCCTATACAAGACCTTGGCTTAGGAGTCTAAAAAATCCACACACGGCAACATAATCTATATCTGGAAATGCAGAGTTTGAAAGAGGATAGGGTACCTCGGCTAGAGGCACGTGAGGAAGTATAGTGCATAAAATGCAAAGGCCAAGGCCATGACAAAGATCACTGTCCAGTGTTCGCGAACTACTTGGTAGGAGGAGGGCCAACGCCATTGAGATCGGAGGCACAGGCAAGGCCGAGCGCGACACCTTCTTGTGGCGCGCAATCTATCAGATAGGATGGAAACACACAATAAATAATTATCATTTGTTGCAGAAGTATACGCATACATCCCAGCAATTGTTTTGTAATTTCTACAGGTAGGTAGGCCTCGATGAATGCACTTGCCACAGTTACGAACTAATGATGGATTGGACCCCTTCTTGTAGGGTGCAGACCGAAATGAGTGCCCTCGACCCAAATGCGGGGATGATGCGCATTGGATTTCAGGGGCGCAATCGAGGATGAGGTGTAATGGGACCAGGAAGGGGTCACAGACAACTAATTTGGTATAACTACGAAGGGCCAGGGCACTTTACCCATGATTGTACCAACCCGACCAGGATATCATGTTTATATTGTGCTCAGTTGGGTCATGATATAGAAGATTTTCCTTCGTTGATCACAAGGATGCACAAAAAAGGGGTATTCCAGCCCCCTCTAACTTAGAAAATACAAATGATGAGGTCTGAGCCGTGCGAAGAAGACCCAAATGTAAAAATGATGCTCCGAAGTGGTGTGACCATGGGAGATGATAAGGGGAAGTAGCTAGAAGAAAGTATGTGGGTTCACAAGGCTCCTACAAAGGAACCCAAGTTTGACTTAGAATGCGCAAAGGAGACATTTGTTGAAGCTAAGAAGAGCTTCATGGAGGCCTCCACTTCAGGTAGTAAGGATCAACTAGAACCAGGAATGGATCCTTCATTGCTCACTACCATTTTGGAGACATGCATGAAACTGCTGCACGACAGCAAAGCTGTTAAGGGACTACAGGAACTGATCACCAGGTGCGCGGGGTCAGGAGAACCACGCGTGGTCCAGAAACTGGGGAAGCATGCATTGTGCACTAGAAGGGAAATGAGGTTGACTGTGTAGATTAGTGAGTATGAAATGGATTAGGTAATCCTAGATCTGGGTTCGAACGTGAATGTATTACTAAAGCAAACATGGGAATGCATGGGCAGACCCGCGTTACAATGGTCCCCTATTCAATTATGAATTGCGAACAACTAGAAGATTTTTCCCATGGGGAGATTGCAAGGGGTAACAATAGATATTGAGGGTGCGAGCGCACAGGCGAATTTTGAGGTAATAGAGATTATCGATGATAGTAACCCCTATCCCACACTACTAGAATACATTGGGCCACCAATATGAATAGAGTCATAAATATGAAGAAGCGCAAAATGATCTTTGACAAAAGGTCACTATACGTAGTAGTACCACTGGATCCATCCGAAGGAGCATGCTACAGTGAACCAGTGCACGGTGATGATAGTGATGATGATCTTGATTGTATTTACAAGATAACTGCGCAAGACCAGGATCGGGTGAATCTGATTGCAGATGGGAGAATTTCGTGGGAGCGTGAAATCTCCTGCACTTCAGATTTAGATGAAGAAGTAGAGCGATGGCAGAATCAGTTGCACGAAGTAACAACGCTTAATTACAACATGATGGTTAGATCACTGATTTGCATGAAAACTGAGGCAAGGGAGATGCCTACATATGATGGATTGTCAGCAGTGGATGAATTTCTGAGCAAATTTGAAAGTACAGTGCTAGAACAACAGTTGTTCGATGCGCTGAAGTGAGCAATGCGCGTAACACCTGCACGATGGTGGGGTACACATCAAGGAAATTTTGAGGACTCGCGTGGATGCAGAAGGATGATGCGCCTACATTTTGGAAAACCCGAGCTTCAAATGAAAGTCGGTAAGCAGGGGCGAAACAACTTGTGTGTCCACCTTTCTCGATGGGTATAGACACATGCTGTATAGCCTGCACAAGTGCATCCAAACCCCAGAATAGAAAGTCGGAGCAAATCGGAGTAGCAGGAAAGGCGACACGCAACACAAATTTTCCACATGGAAGCATTCAATAGGGTGTGCAGAGTCCTGAACAAGGTTCACCGGGTGAGATGAACTGATTAGGACTTGCGCATGCCAGCGGTTCGATGGGCCTATAGGACCATGTGCAAAAACCTGAGCACATAGATGATTCCAAAGATGCAGAACATAATCGAAACCATAATTTTAGAAGAAAGGAATCCTCACGTAATAGCTCCCACAGTTGGAATAGTATGCGAAGACCAGGATGAAGGAATCACACAGCTACGCAAGGACGAACACATAAGGATTCAGGAAGCCATTCAGCAAGGGAACCTTGGACTTCATTAACTCAAAGAAGATCGGGTATGATTGAGGAAGAAAAGAATGTTGATGGACACTGAGATCAAAAAACTAGAAAACAAGATCATGCAAGCATGTCTCATCGGTAAACCAAAGATGACAAGGAAAGATACGGAAAACCTTACCACTGCATTAGAACAGTGTCATCGAGAATTTATGAATCTACTACCATGGCTATGACCACACCTTACCAACCATAGAAACCAAGGGGGGCGCACTGCCTAAGGTAGGACGCGCGGCGCTGATTGTTGTGAGGGTAATTGAGGAGTGCCCACGGACTAGACTGGAAGGTGAATTTAAGTCTTGTACAGGTGGTGTGACCACCTGACTAGTCGTAGGGAGCATAGTCTCAACGCTCCAGGCAGTTGAAAGATAGCACGGGACTATAAAAGAGTCTATGTAGGAGCTGTGTGATAAGGGAGTTTCATGCAGGATCAACATGTAACAATGGTTGCTCCCACGCATAAGGGATGCACTGCCGCACGGATACGGTGGGAAGTGATCGTTGGTGTCACTATTCATGATGAGATGTCCAATTTACGGCAAAAGGGAGTGGGCAACAAGCAATTAAGACACGAATTTAGAGCTAGATTTGGTATGATCTGCCGCCAAGAATGCATTAATGACTCAGAATTGGTGGGAACAATTGAATTCAAATTCAAAAAATGCTATAAAACTCCAAGGGCTAGCCACGAGACAACACTTTTTCATTTGAGATTTGAGCTACTACAAAGAGCACAGAGTGTTGAGTGGCAAGAGATATTCAAGCCCCCAAAGCCATAAACAACTACAGACAGTTCGAACAAGATGACAACTACCAGGAGAGGTGTGGGTTCTGCAGATAATACCACCGAGGAAGCTGCGCAGAACCCTATGGTGTAGGTTGGGGATGCACCGGAAATTCCAAAATCACCTCAGATGCCAAGGGCCATGAAAGATAAATAGGTAGTGGGATCCGTCTGCATGTCCCAGTGAAATCCGCGGTTTGGTAAACTTTCCATGGAAGAAAATGGCAAGGCTATCACCATTGAGGCAGATGATGAGGAAGAGGACCTACAGGCTCTCGTAGATGAGATAGAGGTGGATGAAGAAATGGCGGAAGACATCCAGCCGGTGTGTGCTACTACAAAATTTCCTAAGTACGTTCCTCTACAGAAAGGGAAAGCTGCGGTACCCAAGGATTTGGATGTTGCTAAGAGTGCACTCCAAACCCCACTCCTCCCAGATGGAATTCTGTTTGATGGCTCAGCCTTGGGCCGTGTGCCCACAATGAAATTTGAAGACTAGGACCTCATGAAAAGTGATAAGTTCCCACATTTAGAGATTGAAAACCTCATGAAACAGACCAAGGAGGGGTCAGTTATAATGTTAAAGCCATAGAAATGGCTGCGCACTGTGGAGAAGGCCAGACTACTCCACCTACTATGGATTCTGCACTTTCACTGCGCACCTATCACAATCTTCATTATTAGGCAGCTGCTTTGCTTGTTGCACGATGGGTACCTATGGCTAGAGGAGCCTATTCCCATCTCAACGGAGCTTATCCATAGGATTTCTCGGCTTCCCTGTAAGGGAAAGGACCTCATGGATATTGCCGGCAAAAGCGGAGATTTGGCGCTTGTAGAGGCCATGAAAAAGAAGTACAAATTCGAAAAGAAGAAGAGGGGCTATGCAATCAGTAGCATTAAAGATAAAGGGGTGCACGTAGCCACCCAAGTCTTGGCTAGGAAGGTGATGAGAAAATTTCGTGGGGATGAGGTACCAGTGCTGGAAGAACAATGCACAGAGGGGGTCCAATTCAACTGGGCAGAGTCCCTCTGCAAAGAATTCCTAACGAACTGTAAGAAAGCTCAAGAGCAGGGCAAGACCTTTCACTACACATGGTTTTTCTTGTCTATTTTATTAGTGATAGAGGAACTACCTGAGGACAGTCAGTTCACTTATATTGAACAGGATTTGCCAGAGCTACAAAATATGCGTCACTCTGGGCTACGAAGGACACCACACGGATCCGTGAAACTAAAAATTTCTGGGTTCTCATGGAGGCAAGCATACGGATGTGGATTAACAGGAGGTCGAGCCTATCCCCTATAATGTACAACAATCTGCGGAGCTTTGCAGACTTCAAGACGGATATGCACAATGTGTATATCAAGGCGTGTAAGGATCCGACGCAGACCTGGACCAAGCTTCCTTTCATCACAATTGATGATGTCATCTTCTCTGTGCTCGAATCATGGCCTCCCAAGTGGCGTGCCCCGGACCCGGCAGAGCAGGACAAAACAATGGTGCAAAAGCAGAAGGATGCAACCAAGTTTTGCATCACCCAGTTGGCCCAGCAAAAATGCAACGAACATTTGGCTGTGGAGGTAAGGGCTACCCGCGAAGTAGTGAAGGGCACCGAAAAAGAAACAACAACACAGGTAATAGGGGCTACGACAACACAAGAGGAAGGGGGGCCCAACTTGACCACAAGACAAGGAGAAGAGGACACAGCTAAAGGCGTGGATTCGAGCACAACATCTACATAGCTGAAACAACTATGTAGTACAAAAATATCAAGCCCATGAAAGAAGACCAAGGCTTCCAAACTGGACATTGAACCAATTACATTGACAGAGGATGACCTCTATGACATCAGAGACAGTTCGCGAGGTCACCAGGGAAGCACTCCAGGAAGCTATGACAGAGCAACAAAATGTGTTGGGGGCCCTAAGGGCATAGCTGTAAGAACTTCTGGTATGGTCCCCATAGGAGGGAATAGTAGCCATCTATGGTACCGTAAGTACATTAGCAACGGAGCAGCTGCTGCACTCAAAAATGGACAACACCATGCTACTGAAGGGAGTGCTAACAGCGAAAAGCAAGGAGGACAGAGCCGCAGTGGGCAGGATCAATGGACTTGGCCTAAACTTGGCTTCCCTCCCATGGGACACATTGTACCACTTGCAGGGTGACATAACAACAGAGCTACATGCCCGAGAAGGTCGCACGATCTAGTTATTGAGTGAGCAGAAGATCAACATGAACAACTCAGCCTGCAGCGTGACGAGCTAGTGGCACAGAATCAGCATATCGCACAAATAGTGAATGAAGCGTGCCGACGCATTCCAGAATTCTCCATCGATGCAAGCCTACCAACTGATATGTGGATCCATTGTCTGACAAGTGGAGTCCGAAGTGCGCGCAAGGAAACAACATGAGTACAACTGGAGCTAAACCTCGAGATTGCTGAGCTACGGATGAAGGCGCAACCTTCCACTCCTTTGAAAGTGAAATAACAGCACGTTAGTGCGATTCAGATAGGATTGCAAGAAATCAGAAGAGTGGTGAAGGATTGCACTAGTATGTTGGGCCAAGCATTCGATGTCCTCGCATCATTGCAGGAGGATCCCAACATATAGTGCTTGGAAACAGAGGCGCATGAACTGCAGCAGTAGTATGATAGTGTTCGAGGGACTGCATAGATAGTGATCCTCACTCAATGGCTTGCGAAAATGAAATAAGCATGGGCACTAAGGGAGTAGGTGGACGCCGCACGACAAAAGGAAGCGGTACTTAAAATGCGCATCCAACCATGGATTAACGAAGCTTTCATGATCACAATGAATATTGAAGGAAAGCTCACATAGATGTAAGGAATGTACATGCTTCGATAGGTATGTGACCCTGCTAAGGAAGTTTCGGAGCAGCGTGTGTAGTAGATACAACAAACAACATAATAGTGTATCGTGGACCTTCGACCAGCGTAGGAACTGCTCGACAGACTCCACGCCAAGATTGCCACATCGATTGAGTCACTTGGGACGAGTCACGATAATTGTGTTGGGGGCCTGTTGGGCATGGAATCCCCCCACAGCAGGCTTTTGGGGCTTAAAGCCCAAGTTTTGGCCAAAGGTTTTGCAAGACTCCGTAAATTACAGGCATGGAGCACAAATTATAGGAATAGTCATAGGGTTGTCCGCCCTAAAGTATTCTAATGTAATGTAAAGTCATGTCGGCCTACCCATGGTTTGCGGACCATGGGATTGTATAAATAGAGGGAGGCTCTAAGTGTAGAGACAGTGAATTAGGGAGAAGAATAGAAATAGTTAAACCATAGAAGATGAGTCTAAATGTATTGGGCCATAGTAGTAGGAAGAGGCTTTGCAGTTGAGAGCGCAGAGGCCTAGTAGAGTCTATAGCTAAGTGCGTGGGCCTCTGCAGTTGAGTGCATAGGGCGGTGTCAAGTTTGTAATCAGGATTGAAGATTAATAAAAACAAGGTTGATTCTAAATAAAGTGTATCTAGGTTTCCTCTTACGTTTATGCATTTATACTGTTTAATAATTACACGCACTTATATGAATGGTGAATGATAAATAAGAATATTGGGCTCACACAGATAAGTTAAGTACTATAATAATAATGCAGTAAGTATAAGGAATTAGGGCAATACTTTCTTCATGCTGTTAACAGAGCTGCGCGAAGGTAGCTTCGTGGTCGCAAGGGATAGATAGCTGCACAAAGCAGCGTGTGCAAAGGGTCGAACCTTGAACCTCCCAAAAATCATCAAGACATCCCTAGGGTGTGGAAACCTAGTTCCAGCACCCTCCCATACTACCTCGGGTGAGGGCTCATTCCACGCACCACAAACTGTTGCCGAAAGGGTTGGTAGTTTCAGGATTTGTTTGGCTAAATCACCTCTGAACCTAGGATAGGCCCCAACAAGCCAACACACAGATATTAAGACAAATCAAAGACACTATTGGTGCCATGTTAGGGAGACCTCCTAAGAACCAGACTCTGCCCCAGGACACTTGTATACTTCTGCAATTGGCTCTCCATTCGCTAGTTCCCCAGAGAATGCACAAGGATGTGAGCTGGATAAATGTTGGTAAAGACTTTTGGCAACCTCCTCCTCATGGTTACTTGAAAATTAACAAATATGGAGCCTCTAAAGGAAACCTAGGGATGGCTGGTTTTGGTAGGGTCATCAGAGTTGAGCAGGGGTGCATAAGGGACATCTTTCATAATCATCTAGGAACTGCCACAAATAACATGGCGGAGCTTGTGGCCTTAGAGCAGTGTCTAGAAATACTAATTGAGTCAAATACTGATAATGTCATCATTGAAGCAGACTTGGAATTGGTTATTAATGTGGCCAAGAAGATTTGCAATGGAAAAGCACCTAGAAAAGTATCAAAACATTGGCGACTTTTGTAGGTCTTTCAGCATATTCATTCCCACCTTCAAACCCTAAGAATGGCCAGCTTTGTTCATGTGCGAAGAAAAGCCAATATGCTAGCTGATCGTCTGGTGAATGAAGGAGTGTTTTGCAAAGAAATTTACAGTAGGCATGCATGGGACTCGACACCCTCAGGGAAATTGCATGAGGATTGTCAAAGACAGGCGGACAAAGACATGGAAAACTTCCAAACTATTAGAACTGAACAAGAAGGAAGACTAGTGGAAGCAGGAGAAAGCAGAAGTGGAAGTCTTTTTTAACCGTTAATTTTCAAAAAAGAAGAAAAGGAAAAAAGGGGGGGAAGATAAATGCTTTCCATAGGGGAGAGGCACTTGGTAATAGCAGGTCTCTTCATTGGTCACCAGCCACGGATCTTGACAGCCTGTGCAATCTAATGGCCATCAGGTGAAAAAGCAATCAAAGATTAATAAACAAGGCAAACCCGATGCTCTTTAGTCTAACGGTTTATAATCGTCATCGTGTCTGAAAAGGTAGTTATAGACCATGTATGTTTCAGTCCTGATATCTCAGAGGACTACCAGATTAATCACCATGTTCTACAAGCAATCAGAGCTTAAGTTTCAAAACAGACCCGAACTTTTATAAACCAATCGCTCACATTCATTTCAGGTCCATGAACCAGGTGTTGGCCAGATAAATCGATCTTGTGGACAAGGCCGATCTCCCTAGTATCTAAATATATCTAGCAACAAGCATAACAAGAAAATCTACCCTTCTCTAAACATATTGATTCATTAATAAAAACTATAGAGGTGTTAGACCCTATCTTAAGTCCAACGCTAGTTTGTAGCAGCAAACCTTCAACCATCCGAAAAAGTTTCCTTTTCAGAACCTACAAATGCAAACAAGCACACGTCAAATAACACTTGCATAGCTAATATCATCAAACATGTTCATTATGGTGATCAAGGAGTCCATAAAATAAACCATAAAACACAACTTATTGAGAAAAATAAACTTGATTGTATTAACTTTGAAATAGAAGAACTTTACAACCTTTGGTGCCTTGATGTTGTACAAGCTCTTCCCAGGGTTTGAAACAGGAATCTCCTCTACTTTGACAAGCCTCACTCTCTTCCAAAAGAGATCAAAGAGGTATGTAATATTTCCTCACAAAAGCTCAATTAGGAAGACTAAGTTCCAGTAGCATTTCACCTCAAAAATATTCAGCTTTCAACCTCCTCAGTAACCAGCCCAATGCTTCATTTTATAGTGCAAAGGAAGGAGGTTACAGGTCCACATATGAAGGGATAGAGTCCTCCTTCAAAGGGATAAGCTCCTCACATGAAGGGGTTAGCTCCTTAAGGCATGGGATGCATGAACCTTAAAGGAGCGAACTTGCCACCTCAAGATTCCTTCCAGAAGCTTTTAGAAATAACTCAAAGTGAGTTTTTAAGAATATTCTTATGCCTTTTTTACTTTTACAGGGGTCCACACCCATAACATGGAGACAAAGCGGTCAGGCGCACAGGTGACATGACCATTAGGTGCGGGACCACAGGTAATGCTAAGAGAAAGTGCGGAACTAGAGTTTTATAGACTTTTGAGGGCTTTATCTTATTTTCAAGGCTTGATATGAAGAACTAAGGCTTAAGACTCGTAAAAGAGGAAAGTATGAGTGGTAATGGACTCACACAGATTGCAGAATGTCAAGGTGACAATTTTTAGGGCAACAGATTTCCCCCTAAAGTGCGAAGTCTGTAATAGATGAAGATAGAAGTCTTTCATGTATGAAGAGTGAAGTACTTTATCATTTCAAGGATCATCCTGTGGACATGCCAGTCGGAACCTGTAAAAACATTCAATGCAAAATATATATATGTGAACATATCATCGCTGAGGTAGGCATTCCCATACTCAGATCAAAACTGACTAGAAAACTAACTAAACTGCTCTGATACAGGAATGATTTTGTAATACATCACAAGTATAGACATATGTAGACACAGTATGGGCACAACCATCTGTTTATGAATAGTCCACTATATAATGAATAACAAAATTCCTCGCAGCCTGGATGGTGGAAACTAGATCTAGGGTCTTGATTTCTACTTCCCGATGGTAGAAACCACTTGATTACCAGTCAATGATGTGAACTGTTAACAAGTGTGAGAGAAACCACCAGTGATGTCAATGGCTCTCAAAGTACTCAGTACAATCCATGAAATGTGAATAAATGAGTTGATGTTGAACATGTCACAGAATCCTTTGATCGAAGGTCAATGATGCAACCTATCGTCAAAGGAGAGAAACCTGCCATTATGGCATGCAGATTCCAAGGTACTGACAATTTCTAGATCATATTTCTAGATAATGAGCTGAAGTCCATAGAAAGTGATTCATCGTAGGCAAGCCCAAAACAGGAAATCATAGATCAATTTTTGAATAAATATAGTAGCAAGGACTAAGTTAGGGATGGTAAAAATGGATGACAGATATTTTGCAGATGAATGGCTTATTTGAACTGACCTCTTAAACACATAACGACACTACAGATGGTTTGGTGATAGTTGACCCAAAGCTAATACCCAAAAACTGGCTGAAGACTTTCAATATGGTTTTATTAACTGTTAGGCAAAGGATTTCCCAACCCAGGTGAACAAAAAGTGTCGTGTTCAAGAGTGGTTAACTTCTTTTTTGAAACACAAAGTGTAACAAACAAGTTCATTTTTCTCTCTTTTCCCCGACCATTTCTGGAAAGTACCTCTTTATTTTTGACAAGCTTGAGGAGGATAACATTTGCTTGTTTATAAGCTCACCCTTTGGATGAGTCCAACTTAGTTTAAAATTCGAACCCTAAGAAGGAGTGGTTCGTTCCTGTTTAAGATTGAATAGATCCTTTACTGTTAATCTTTAATGAGTCTAGTATAGGAGAAACTCAGTGTTTTTCAATTTTAGGGAGTTAGAAGAAAAACTTAAGGAAACTCCATGGGTGTCCTTTTTCGTAAATTTGTGTCCCTCAAGCTCGAAAAAGTATAAAATAAAACTTGAGAGAACCGCTTGACCATTACGATCAAGGAGTACTTTTCATAATTAGTGGCCTCAATCCAAAAAAGTAAAAAGCGATCAATGATACGTCATTTTATAACCAATATCGAACTTGAAACGATAAAAGTCCGGCGATCTTTTCATGTTTATACAGTCAGAAAAGAAGTGTAAGTGGACCACCTTTTTAATTTGTTTTAATGAGTTAAAAGGGAAAAACTCAACAATGTTTTCATATTTTATGAGTCAGAAAAGAGCTTAAATAAGACTCCGAGTGGTATAAAGGGTAGCAACTGGTTCTGGCAATGGTGGAACTGCTCAAAACATGTAATGGTCAAGAGGCTAGCTAACAAAACCACTCATCGTTGTGGTCCCTCAGGAAAGGAGAAACAACCAAGTGAAAGCATATGATCAGCCAAAGAGATGGTGGCAATGGAATGAAAACAACCAAGGCTCATCTAACATAATTTAGCGGATAAAGACAACAACCACGAGATGTAAATCGGGTATGGGTTCATTTTTACACAAGCTTAAACCATAGAGAACTCTGCTTGGATTCGGTTTCATTTTTACACAAACTTGAAATAAAAAACTATGCTTGTTATAAGTTCGCATGACCCCGGCATAATGACTCAAAACAAGGTACATGCCCCCAAGCTTCATTGCATTCAACCAGGTGGATGGAATGAAGGTTCACATTTGAGGGAGTTGTTTCATTTTTTAATGAGGTTGACACAGGAAAAGAACTATCCTCAAAAACCCTTGTTTCATTTTTTAAACGAGCTTGACACAAGACAAGGAACTATGCTCTAAAATCCTTGATTCATTTTTTAACGAGCTCAACACAAGACAAGGAACTATGCTCATGACTCCCTGTTTCATTTTTTAACGATATTGACACAAGACTAGGAACTATGCTCGAAAATCCTTGATTCATTTTTTAACGAGCTTGACACAAGACAAGGAACTATGCTCATGACTCCTTGTTTCATTTTTTAATGAGCTTGACACAAGATTAGGAACTATGCTCGAGACATCCAGTTTCATTTTTTAAAGAGGTTGATACAGGAAGAAACTATCCTCACAACATCCAGTTTCATTTTTTAACGAGGTTGATACAGGAACAAAACTATCCTCGCAACACCCTATTTCATTTTTTAACGAGGTTGAGACAGGAAGAAACTGTCCTCGCGATAGGTCAGGAATCAGAAAACGACTGTACCGCCTGATATGCAATTTCAAAGGGACTCACAGGCATCGCGCCATAAAATGAATCCACCTCAGAATCGGAAGGTACGATCTGAGATACATCAAAAGTAATAGTATTCGATGAAATCATATGAATAGTTGCAATAGAAGGCAATACATTAGGAGGGAAGGAAAAAGTTCCTAGTAAACCAGAATCTTTAATCAAACCTACCCCAACATCCATATAAGGGATAGTTGTTTTACCAGCATGCTGAATACTATTTGAAGAGGCTGGGTCAGATGAGAAATAACTCAGCTGATCTATTGTAACGATCTTTCCATTATTAGGAAACTTAACAAGCCGAAAGACTGATGAAACAATAACAGTCATAGCATAAGACCAACTATGACCCAAGAGAAGGTTGTAATCTAGAGGGGCATCAACCACTTCCACATCTAGATTTACAATTTTTCCTTCGACCCCTATAGGTAAATCTTCCAAAATACCAAAAGGATGGAACCCTTGGCCATCAAAATCCTTTAGAATCGTCGAGGACTAATTGAGTGTCAGAGAACCAAGCGATCTCCAACACTAGATTGACATAATACCCGTAGAAGCCACTTCATTAATCACAGTCTGAAAGCAAGGTCTGTTTTTGACTAACACTGGAATTTGGAAAGCCATTTGATGAGGAAGGCGGGGTGTACTATTCTCTAAATCGAAGATTACTAGGTTCGAATCCTGAATATTGACAGCTCCTATAGCAAACAATAGTAATTTACGCTATGTTTGGCATGATTGCAGCACTTCCAAAGCTGACATTGCTGAAGGGGAAATTGCTAGGTCTTCAACAATGTTATAATTCTAAGCAGCTCTCGCAGCTGATTTCCGAAATAGACCTTTAGCAGGTGGTTTGGTTACTAATTCTGGGTTGGGTTTCTCAATCTGTAGTGGAGCAGACCTAGGAGGAGGTGAAGTTTATGGGTTTGAATTAGAAGATTCTACTTCTTTACCATCAACAGGATTTTTATTACCATAATCTTGTGATTGCATCGCAATCTTGACATGCGACATCATCATAATGGGTTCTTCTGAGGTATTCAAGGAAGAAGAAACCGCTTTACTATCTTGAGTAGGAGAAGGATCCTTCAAGATAGCAGGCGTTTGAGAACCTTTAATGAATTTTGAAAACTCTACTTGATATGGGCATTCTTTAGTGAAATGATCCTCTTCGCAGATGAAATAAGGATAGCGAGGTTTTCATTTCTTGTTAATAGATTCATTTTTATTTGTTTTATCTTTTGAATTTTGATTGTTTTTGTTCTTCCCCTTCTCTTTACTACCGGATTTTCGTAGATGAATATACGACATGGACGTCCGTATAAATTTTAGCAGAAGAATCTCCTTTCAAGGAATCAGGTAAAGTTATTGTAGGAGAAGAATTATTTGAAGATTTCTTCTTGCTTTTAATACTAACTGAACCAATGATACCATCAGCAGTATGAGACCCTAAAGGAGCTGTAGTTTTTGGAAGATTAGGGATTTTTTCGCGTAAAGTACTTGACTGAGTATAGATGAGGTCAAGGTACTGAGCCTGAGCAATGACTTGCTCTTTAGTGACAACTCCTCCCTTAGCTACATCTTCAGTGATTTTAGGTAACAATGATTTAACGAACCATTCCACTAATATTTGATCCGGAATGAAAAATTTCACTAAACGCCTTCTACGTTACCATTCATGAATATGATCAAAAATATATGTGGACATGGATTGCTTTAGTGAAGTTAACCATTCCATGCCATTGTCGTATCTGACAAGCAACTGAAAATGAATTAAGAAAGAAGTGGCTAACTGAATGAAATTATAAAAAGAGCCTCGTGGTAACTCAATGCACCATTTGGTAGCAAGACCAATAAGAGTTCTTTGAAAAAGACGTAAGCGAATTGAATCATCTATAATGGAATTAGATGCACACTAGAGGTGATAAGTCATCACATGATTTAACGGATCCTCACTTGACTTACCCTCGAATTTCAAGATATCACTGGGCAACTTATTAGGCATTGGCAGCCAATACGGAAGATAGTAAATTGGATCGCTCGTAAGGCGCGAAAAATCAGGTAAATCCAAAGTTGCAATAAATGGTAACTGACAGTTAGGTTGACGAAAACCTTGTGTAATGGGACCAGCTCCAGGAGGAGGATATCTAGGATAACCTGGAATCGGATTTGCATTAGGAATGGTATAACTTCTTGAAAAAATAGGATTAACCGGATCAAACTGGGGTTGATACTGATAAAGCATGAACCTTAAAGGAGTGAGCTTGCAACTTCAAGATTCCTTCCAGAAGCTTCTAGAAATGACTCAGATATTTTAATAATATACTTGTGCCCTTTTTACTTTTACAGGGTTCCACACCCATAACACAGAGATAGAGCAGTCAGGCACATAGGGGACATGACCATTAGGTGCGGGACCACAGGTAATTCTAAGAGAAAGTGCGAAACCAGAGTTTTATAGAATTTTGAGGGCTTTCTCTTATTTTCAAGGCTTGATAAAAAGAACTGAGGCTTAAGACTTGTAAAAGAAGAAAGTATGACTGGTAATGGACACACACAAATTGTAGAATGTCAAGGTGAAAATTTTTAGTGCAACACCAGGTAAAAGGGGCGCAATTTTCTGAGGCAAGAGTGTTTGTGATCATTGAATCACACGAGCTCTTAGATGGTTTCGAGTGTGTTTTGGGTTATGGATTTGGTTACCCTTCATAGGGTTAGCCCTTATTGATCCTTACTTTGTAAAGCCATGTAACATATGTAATATTTCTTGCGATTAATAGAAGGCTCCACTCTTATTTGACCAAAAAAAAACAATAAACCTTTATCGGGCTACAATATGTCCTCCTCCCCGTAGCCCGATTCACTCCCCATAGCCCAAGTCACAAGAGGGGGATGCCTTTTGAATTTCAAAGATTTCACATTTCTCTGATTAACCAATTGAACTAGGGGTGGGGACTAAAATGAGATGGTTTGTATAAGAAAAAGGTATTTTTATATTTTATTGGCTATAAAGTCTATTAACCCATAATCATTAATTAAAAGGTATTACAAACTTGATGATCATTATTTTCCTTTATGAAAGATATTGCGGAACAATTTAATCAGTACTTTTAATTATAAAAAATATTACAAACTCCATTATTATTTTCAGTTATGTAATGTATTGCAAAACAATTTGGTTATTTGATAAAAAAAGAGTGGGGCCATTAAGAAAAAATTTAATCATGATATAAATAAATAAATATTTATAGATAATGAAATTTAATATTACTAACAATAAATGAATAATTTTATCTTATTCTGAATAATACCATGATGAACATGTATGTTATATAGCAGCTTTTCTGTTGTTATTGAGGCCCAGCATGTAAATAAATATTTATAGATAATGAAATGCATCCAAGTGTTAGTTACATCACAGTCATCTTAGGAGAGTAGCCCATAAAGATATATATATATATATATATCCTAATAAAAATAAGATATATAGAACACATTAGTATATAGAAGCTAACGAGAATTATTCCTAAATATAATAGATATAGTATATAATGAAATATATATATATATATATATATATATATATATATATATATATATATATATATATATATAGAAACTTCATACAAAATTAAATAATAAAATACAAAATTATAATATTAAAAAATAATTCATTCAAATTAATTTCTAAATTTTTTAAAATTATTTTATATTAATTTCATTATATTTATATCATATTATTATAAAGGTAAAGATAAAAAAAATGAAAATAATTATTTATTTTATGTATAATTATTTTTTTTATAAATGAAAACAATAATTTACCTATTAACTAATTAACATAATAATTTTTTTTAGTATTCCAAAATAAATATCAATATTTAAGAAGCGTTGTTTTCAATATTCTAAAATCTAGTTTTTTAGCTAACATTTTTTTCGCCGATCCCAATCATGTCATGTGACTAATTGAAATGTGATGGTTTGTATACAAAGAAACATACTACTAGTTGGCTAATATCTAGTGTAAAAAAAAAAAATGTTTGTTTATCAGAATGTAAAGAGAAATCTATTTTGATATCAAAGTGTAAATTATAGCTATAAATTAGCCTTATATATTTTCATTTTAAAATGCAATAATATTATTTTGAAGGAATTTTGTTCACTATAAATTCTGTAAACCCATGATCATTACTTTCAATTATCAAAGGTTTTACAAACTTGATGACCATTACTATTAATATTTAGAGTTAAAAAAAATTGTTTCTTTGTCAAAAAAGTAATAAAAAAACATTATTTTGATATCAAAATGTAAATTATTTTTATTAATTAGTTTTGTACATTTTCATTTAGAAATGCAAAAAAAATTATTATTTTGAAGAAATTTTATTGCCTTATATAAAGTCTATTAACTCGTAATCATTATTTTTAATTATAAAAATATATTACAAGCTCCATGATCATTATTTTATATCAAGGGTATTGCAAATCCGTGATCATTATTTTTAGTTATGAAAGATATTGCAAAACAATTTGGCTATTTAATCTATCATGATTACTTTATGATTATGGGGTTGTTGCTTCAGTTGATGAAGCAAAAGTATATCGTGTTGACCTAGAAGCAACAATTGATTCTAACACTTGACTACTAGGATCGATGCTAACATTTGACTACTAGTATCAGTGTCATATTAGTTAAAAGAAAAAATAGAGGAAAAGCAAGTTGTTTCATAGAAGGAATTTTATTGGTTATAAATTCTATTAACCCATAATCATTAATTAAAACATACTACAAATTCGATGATCATTATTTTTAGTTATGAAAGATATTGCAAAACAATTTAATCATTACTTTTAATTATAAAAGATATTACAAACTCCATGATTATTATTTTCAGTTATGTAATGTATTGCAAAACAATTTGGCTATTTGATAAAAAGAGGGGGTGATTAAGATGAAATTTAATCATGATATAAATAAATAAATATTTATAGATAATGAAATTTAATATTAATAACAATAAATGAATAATTTTATCTTATTCTGAATAATACCATGATGAACATGTATATTATATAGCATCTTTTTAGTTGTTATTGAGGCTCAAGGCACAAATGCATCCAAAGTGTTAGTTGCAGCACAATCATCTTAGTAGAGTAGCCCATAAGAATATATATATCCTAATAATAATAGGATCTATGGAGCACACTGGTATATAGAAGCAAAAGAGAATTATTAGTAAATATAGTAGCTATAATAATAGCGATCTATAGAGCGCACAGGTTGGTATATATATGATTGTTACCACACTTTTATCAGTAGTTTGATATAAACGAGCACAAGTGCTAAGAAAAAAACCTCAAAAAACTATTACAATACGTCAAACCCAACTGGTGAGACCTCCAAAAGATGAATGGGATTTTCTATTGACTTGAAGGTCCTGGGTGGAAAAAGGAGGATTAGAGGGGGGCTAAGGTGGAATATCAAAAATTTAGTTGATTCACAATTATTTTCAAGACTAACATATGTTTTTTTCCCTCTATTAATCCTTTCTTAATGTTATATTTTTAGAAATTTTAGAGTATATTTTTGAATTAATTTCCAATAAGTTGGTATCTCCATATATAAAATTAGTGTGAGTGATAATTTCCTATTTGATAAACATAACCTTTATGTTTTTAGTGTTTACCCTCATACCCATGCCATAATATAAATCCTTGCAAATTCCCAGTTAACTGATAATGTTAGAGAAACTCTTTAGCATAGGAACAACATCATCAATGTAGAGAAGAAGAATGATGACTCCTATAGCTAAATTGTTCCAACAAAATCAGTTTCTCCTAAACATGCCTCTAACTTGTTAATGTAAATGCCAAAAGGGGTAGGTCATAGAGAACGTCCTTGCTTATCTCCTATATTACAAGTAATCTCCTCTCACCAACCATCAATGTTCCTAAACTTTGTGAAAAAATTCTTTTATGAGGTTGTCAAGTCAAATGGACCCTATAACTCTTCCTATATATTCCAAATGAAAATTCCACAAACCATGTCAAATGTCTTCCTATAGTCGATAATGGAATTTTCTCTATAACTCTTTTGCTACGAATTTTTAGAAGCTAAAAAAAACCCATTTGAGAAGAAATTGGTCTGAACCTTGGCTCTGAATTTCAGATCCTGTCTTGCTATATTTTCAGAGATATAATCTGAGGAAGTTAGGGTTTTTGTAGACCCCCTAATTAAATTCCAAACATATCACCTTAGGAAAATTGTCATAACTTTCGCTCTGAGCATCAGATTGAATTTTTATAAGTTATAGAAAGAGGAAGGAATGTAGTTGCTTTGGTATCATTTTTAGAACCTAATGTTCAAACAATGACCTGTGGCACATCATACAAGTTTACTCTACTGATCCAGTCTATACTTAGGCCATCGTGGGAGATATGGCATAACTCTTCATTGGAGAATCCAATCTTGATCAAACTTATAGGGTTAGAAAGATTAATCAAATGGATACCGCAGGAATAAATTTTAGACCTAGGAGATCCAAAATTACAGAGATACATCAGATTCAATATCAATATCCTACAAAGTGAAAAAAGGTGTGTAGTTTTTTTTTTTTTTTTGCATAAGCTTGGTTTGAAAAATTAGCTTGAAGGAATTAAAAGAGCATAATGAAGAATTATTATCGGTAATTGATGCCCAGAAGAAAGAAAATGGAAACACCTAGTAAGTATCCTGAAAGCTCTAACATGACTCATGAAGAAAAGGAAGAAATGCAACATGATATATCAAAATTACGAGTCCAAGTGCAACAAATTTCAATTGTACAAAAAGTAACAGAAAATAAGATGGATGGTTTAAAGAAAGACGTAGAATCAAAGATGGATGATTTAAAGAAAGGCGTGGAAGATTTGAAGGCAAATTTGAAGACATATTTGACAAACTTTATACAATAAATGCTTACTAATGGCGAAAGGTAGTAAAGGAAACTCATGATGAGAACAAAATAAATGTTAATCATAATTTCATAGACTCTAATGTTGGATTGAAGAACCACCTTGTTCCAAAGATTGATATGAGGATGTTTGATGGCAAGGATCCCGAAACATGGATACTACAGATGGAGAAATTTTTCGATCTCCATAATGTGCAAAGCACACAAAAGGTACGCATTGAAACTTTACATTTAGAACCAAATCAGCTTGTATGGTATCGATGGCTTTGCTCTCATAAAAAAATTGTCACTTGGGATATTTTAATGAATGAAATGATAGCACATTATGAGGATACAAAAAGAAAAACTTTTTTAGCCAATTGATAAATCTCAAACAAAAGGGTTCAATGATGGAGCTTTGTTCTCGTAAACAATTTATCACTTGGGCAATTTTTACGGAAGAATTGATAGCACATTATGAGGATACAAAAAGCAACACTTTTTTTAGCCAATTGATGAATCTCAAACAAAAGGGTTCAATAATGGAGCACATTGAGGAGTTCCAAAAATTGAACATAAGGATAAAAGATATTCCAGAGGAGCATAGGATTGATGTGTTCATAGGGTCTTTAAAGGATAATATCCAACATGATGTGCGCCTTTGGGAACCTGATTCATTAGAGAAGGCATTCAGGTTAGCAAGAAAAATGGAAAGCAAAATTATGGCAACTAGGAAGCATACCATTCACAACTATAAAGATGGAAGTGTTGTTGCCCATAGTCTTCCACAACCTACAAGGTTGACACCGCAACAATTGGAAGAAAAAAGAGCAAAAGGGCTTTGTTACAATTGTGATAGCAAATACACGAAAGGTCATAAGTGTGCTGAGAAGAAATTATTCTACATAGATTGTGAAGAGGAAGAAGAAAAGGAGCAAGAAAGGTCAAAAGAAGAGGATATATTCCAGGAACAAAGCCTATATGAAGAACAAATAAATCCGACCATATCTTGTAATGCATTGGCAGGAATTACCACTCCTCAAACCATCAAGATAGAAGGACAAATCAAGAAGAAAAAGGTGATAGTGTTGATTGATTCAGGAAGCACCCACAATTTTATTCATTGTAGGGTAGCAAAAGAATTGAATTGCTTCCTATATCCAGCACCAGAGTGTCAAGTGATGATTGCAAATGGAGGAACAATAAATTGCTCTGGAAAGTGCCATAATATCAAGCTATCCATGGGAGAATATGTATTGACTAGCCCAATGCTTTCCATTCCAATGGGAGGTGCTGATGTTGTACTAGGAGTCCAATGGCTACAATCCTTGGGTACAATAGCTTTTAATTTTCAAGAACTTTTCATGAAATTTTATGTGGAAGGAAAGGAAGTTGAATTAAGGGGTATTGCAGGGAAACCAGGAAAGATAATCAGCTCTAATGGTATGACAAAGCTTCTAAAAAAGGAGCAAAGGGGTGTAATTGCACAATTATGTTCGCTAGATGTTTCCACATTAGAATCATCTATTTCTCCAGATCTCCAAAAAGTCCTGGACAATCATTCCAAGGTATTTGAGACTCCCAAAGGTCTCCCACCTATGCGTGATCATGATCATGCTATTCATCTGATTCCAGGAAGTGTTCCTCCAAACATCAGGCCGTACAGATATCCCTATGTCCAAAAAAGTGAAATTGAACGTATGGTTGCAGAAATGCTAGAGGCTGGTATAATTCAACCGAGTCAAAGTTCTTTCTCTGCTCCAGTAGTATTGGTGCACAAGAAGGATGGATCATGGCGCATGTGTCCGGATTATAGGGAGCTCAACAAGCTCACTATTAAAGATAAGTTCCCCATTCCTGTCATTGATGAATTACTAGATGAATTGCATGGATCAATTTACTTCACCAAGTTGGATCTTCGTTCAGGATATCATCAAATCAGAATGAAGATTGAAGACATTCCGAAAACAGCATTTAGAACTCATGAGGGTCATTATGAATTTTTGGTCATGCCTTTTGGCCTTACCAATGCACCTTCAACATTTCAAGGTTTGATGAATTCAATTTTCAAACCATTCCTTAGAAAATTTGTGTTAGTATTTTTTGATGATATACTAATCTATAGCAAGTCTTGGAAGGATCATGTTGAACATGTTGACAGGGTGCTACAACTATTGGAAGAGAAACAATTATATGCCAAAAGATCCAAATGTTTCTTTGGAGTCCAGGAGGTGGAATATTTGGGTCATATTGTATCTCATGAAGGAGTTAAGGTAGACCCTACCAAAATTAAAGCCATTAAGGAATGGAAAATCCCCACATCCATAAAGCATTTGCGCGGATTTCTTGGGTTGACAGGGTATTATCGCAAGTTTGTTAAGAATTATGGGAGAATAGCAGCACCTCTAACGACATTATTGAAGAAAGATGCATTTTCATGGACTCCGGAAGCAACAAAGGCCTTTGAACATCTTAAAGAGGCAATGTGCCAAGCACCGGTCTTAGCTACACCGGACTTCACAAAAACCTTTATTGTGGAATGTGATGCTTCAGGAAATGGAATTGGTGCTGTTCTAATGCAAGATGAAAGACCCATTGCTTTTGAAAGTCGTCCAATCAAGGGAAAGTTTCTAAGAAAAGCTATTTATGAGAAGGAAATGTTGGCAATACTCCATGCACTTAAGAAATGGCGACCCTACCTAATGGGAAGACACTTCAAGGTAAAAACAGATCATGATAGCCTTAAATACTTTTTAGAACAAAGATTATCCTCTGAAGAGCAACAAAAGTGGGTCACAAAGATGTTGGGTTATGACTTTGAAATCATCTACAAAAAGGGAAGCAAAATGTGGTGGCAGATGCACTCTCAAGGAAGGATGAGGATGTGGAAGCATTGTTGTGCGCTATTTCTATCATCCAACCAGATTGGATAAATGAAGCAAGGAAGGAATGGAAGAATGACGAAGAAGTATGGGCACTTATTCGAAAGCTACAACAAGATTCCAGTACGTCTGATACATTTAGCTGGAAAAATGATTCGTTATGGTACAAAGATCGCTTATACCTCTGTAAGAATTCCCAGCTAAAACAAAAGATTCTTATGGAATTGCACACTTCTCCCTTAGGAGGGCACTCAGGATTTTTAAAAACTTACCACAGGGTTAAGAAGGAATTTTTTTGGGATGGCCTTAAATCAGATATTCAAAAGTTTGTGGCAGAATGTTTGGTTTGCCAGCAAAATAAAGTTGAAACAATTAAGACACCGGGTCTATTACAACCTTTATCCATTCCAAGCCAACGTTGGGAGGAGGTATCAATGGATTTTATCACAGGTTTACCCAAGTCTGAGGGAAAGAGTGTCATCATGGTGGTAGTTGACAGACTTACCAAGTATGCACACTTTTGTGCATTATCACATCCATTTAAAGCCAGTACAGTTTCTACTGCATTTATGGAAACAATTCAAAAGCTACATGGAAACCCAAAGATTATTGTAAGTGACAGAGATCCCATTTTCACTGGAAATTTTTGGACAGAATTATTTTCTTGTCTTGGTACTCAGTTAGCTCATAGCTCATCTTATCATCCTCAATCTGATGGGCAAACTGAGATAGTAAACAAATGTTTGGAAGGATATCTTCGTTGCTTTGTATCTGATAAACAGACACAATGGGTCAAATGGTTGCCTCTGGCTGAATGGTGGTATAACACTTCCTTTCATACAGCAACAAAAATGACCCCATTTATGGCACTTTATGGGTATCAACCACCATCCATCACATCATATTTAAGAGAAAATTCTAAGGTTCAGGCAGTGGAACATCACATCGAACATCAACAACAAGTCCTCCAACTCTTAAAGGATAACCTTGTGTTGGCACAGAATAGAATGAAACAACAGGCAGATCAACATCGCAGTGAAAGAAGTTTTGATGTAGGTGATTGGGTATTCCTACGGCTACAACCATATAAGCAAATGTCCCTCAAGCAAGCTAAGAAGGATAATAAATTATCACCAAAGTATTATGGTCCGTACAAGGTGTTGCAAAAGATTGGTACTATGGCATACAAATTGGAGCTTCCTGCAGCTTCTCGATTGCACCCAGTTTTCCATGTTTCATGCTTAAAGAAGGTTATAGGCGAAAAGCTCCCAGTTCAAACAATATTGCCAGAACTTGACGAAGAAGGAAAAATTATATTGGAACCGGAAGCAGTTATAGAAACAAGAACTCGACAGCTACGAAATCGATCAATTTCAGAGTACCTTATCAAGTGGAAGAACTTATCCGCTGAAGATTCCACATGGGAGGACGAGAATTTTATGCAGAAGTATCCTGAACTACTCAAGCGTTGAGGACAACACTTTTTTGAAGGAGAGGGGCATGTTGGGTCCCTATAATACTAGTGATTACCCCATTACTATTGTAGTTATACCCCTTATTTATATTGATGTACCCATGTAGTGCCCATATTGTTACTATTGTGCCACATAGAAGCCCACTATTGTTATTGTTGTGCCCTACAATATTATTGTTATGTAGGCTTTGATTGTATTGGGACCACTTAGACTCCTATATATAGAAAGGAGGTATTTTCATTTGTATCATCCAAGAATTGTTGATTTATGTAATGTAAAGGAGGTTGCCCCCTCGAAGAGGCTGAATTCTAAGGCGTTGATCTTTCCTTTCTATCTTTTCTTGAGCTGGTTTCATAACAGTTATAGTTGTGATAGAAAATACACTAGAGGTCATAAGTGTGTCGAGAAGAAATTATTTTACATAGATTGTGAAGAGGAGGAAGAAAAAGAATAAGAAATGTCAAAAGAAGACGATATACTCTAGGATGAAACCCTAGAAAAAGAAGAAATGAATCTGACCATATCTTGTAATGCATTGGCTGGAATTACCACTCCTCAAAATATCAAGATAGAAGGGCATATCAAGAAGAAAAAGGTACTAATGTTGATTGATTCAGGAAGTACCCATAATTTTATTCATTGTAAGATAGCCAAGGAATTGAATTGCTTCCTATATCTAGCACCAGAGTGTCAAGTGATGTTTGCAAGTGGAGGAACCATAAATGGCTCAGGAAAGTGCCATAATATCAAGCTATCCATGGGAGAATATGTATTGAATATCCCAATGATTTCCATTCCAATTGGTGTTGATGTTGTACTAGAAGTCCAATGACTAAAATCCTTGGGTACAATAGCTTTTAATTTTCAAGAAATTTTCATGAAATCCTCTTCATAAGGAAAGGAAGTTGAATTAAGGGGTATCACAAGGAAACCAAGAAAGATAATCAGCTCTAATGGAATGACAAAGGCTCTAAAGAAAGAAAAATGAGGCATAATTGCATAATTATGTTCACTAGAGGTTCCTACATTGAAATCATCCATTTCTCCAAATCTCCAAAAAGAATTGGACAATAATTCCAAGATATTTGACACTCCCAAAGGCCTCCCACCTATTTGTGAACATGATCATTCTATTAATTTGATTCCAGGAAGTGTTCCTCCAAACATCAGGCCTTACAGATATAACTATGTCCAAAAGAGTGAAATTGAACATATGGTTGCAAAAATGCTAGAGGTTGGTATAATTCAACCTAGTGAAAGTTATTTCTTTGCTCCAGTATTATTCGTTCACAAGAAGGATGGATCATGGCGCATGTGTCTAGATTATAGGGAGCTCAACAAGCTCACTATTAAAGATAAATTTCCCATTCCTATCATTGATGAATTATTGGATGAATTACATGGATCAATTTACTTCACCAAGTTGGATCTTCGTTCAAGATATCATCAAATCAGAATGAAGACTGAAGACATTCCGAAAACAAAATTTAGAACTCATGAGGGTCATTGTGAATTTTTGGTCATGCCTTTTTCCTTACAAATGCACCTTATACATTTCAAGGTTTGATGAATTCCATTTTCAATCCCTTCCTTAGAAAATTTGTGTTAGTATTTTTTGATGATATACTAATCTACAACAAGACTTGGAAGGATCATGTCCAACATGTTGACATGGTGCTCAAACTATTGGAGGAGAAACAATTATATGCAAAAATCTCCAAATGTTTCTTTGGAGTACAAGAGGTGGAATATCTCGGTCATATTGTATCTCATGAAGTTCTTAAGGTATACCCTATCAAAATTAAAACCATTAAGGAATGGAAAATCCCCACATCCATAAAGCATCTAAAAGGATTTCTTAGGTTGACAGGGTATTATCGCACGTTTGTTAACAATTATGGGAGAATAGTAGCACCTCTAACAACATTATTGAAGAAATATTCATTTTCGTGCACTCCAGAAGCAACAAAGGCCTTTGAACATCTTAAAGAGGCAATGTGCCAAGCACCAATCTTAGCTACACCGAACTTCACAAAAACCTTTATTGTTGAATGTGATGCCTCGGAAAATGGAATTGGTGTTATTTTCATGCAAGAAGAAAGACACAATTCTTTCGAAAGTTGTCCAATTAAAGTAAAGTATTTACACAAAGCTATTTATGAGAAGGAAATGTTGGCAATACTACATGAACTTAAGAAATGGTACCCTACCTAATGGGAAGACACTTCAAAGGAAGAACAAATAATGATAGTCTTAAATACTTTTTAGAACAAAGATTATCTTCAGAAGAGCAACAAAAATGGGTCACAAAGATGTTGGTTTATGACTTTGAAATCATCTACAAAAAATGGAACCAAAATGTTGTGGCAGATGCACTCTCAAGGAAGGATGATGATGTGGAAGGATTTCTTTGTGCCATTTCTATAATCCAACCAGATTGGATAAACGAAGCAAGGGATGAAGGGAAGAATGATGAGGAAGTGTGGGCACTCATTCAAAAGATACAACAAGATCGTAGTACATCTGATAGATTTAGCTGGAAAAATGATTTGTTATGGTACAAGGATCGGTTATACGTATGTAAGAATTCCCAACTCAAACAAAGTATTATTAGGTAATTACACACCTCTCACTTAGGAGGGCGCTGAGGATTTCTAAAAATCTATCACAGGGTTAAGAAGGATTTTTTTTGGGATGGCCTTAAATCAAACATTCAAAATTTTGTGGTGGAATGTTTGGTTTGCCAACAAAATAAAGTTGAAACCATTAAGACCCCAGGACTATTACAACCTTTATCCATTCCAAGCCAACGTTGGGAGGAGGTTTCAATGGATTTTATCATAGGTTTACCCAAGTCTGAAGGAAAGAGTGTTATCATGATTGTAGTTGACAAACTTACCAAGTATGCACGCTTTTGTGCATTATCTCATCCATTTAAAGTGAGTATAGTTTTTACTGCATTTATGGAAACAATTCAAAAGCTACATGGAAACCCAAAGATTATTGTAAGTGACAGAGATCCCATTTTCACTGGAAATTTTTGGACATAATTATTTTCTTGTCTTGGTACTAAGTTAGCTCATAGCTCATCTTATCATCCTCAATCCGATGGGAAAACTGAGATAGTAAACAAATTTTTGGAAGGATATCTTTGTTGCTTTGTATCTGATAAATAGACACAATGGGTCAAATGGTTACCTCTGGCTGAATGGTGGTATAACACTTCTTTCCATACTGCAACAAAAATGAATCCATTTATGAAACTTTATGGATATCATCCACCATCCATAACATCATATTTAAGAGAAAATTCTATGGTTCAAGCAGTGGAAGATCACATCGAGCATCAGCAACAAGTTCTAAAACTCTTAAAGGATAACCTCACCTTAGCGCAGAATAGAATGAAACAGTAGGTAGATCAACATTGCAGCGAAAGATGTTTTGGTGTACGTGATTGGGTATTCCTACGGCTACAACCATATAAACAAATGTCACTCAAGAAAGCTAAGAAGGATAATAAATTATCACCAAAGTATTATGTCCTGTACAAGGTGTTGCAAAAGATAGGTACTATGGCATACAAATTGGAGCTTTCTGCAGCTTCCCGAGTGCACCCACTTTTCCATGTTTCATGCTTAAACAAGGTTATAGGTGACAAAATTCCAGTTTAAACAATATTGCCAGAACTTGATGAGGAAGGAAAAATCATATTGGAACTTGAAGTAGTCAAAGAAGTAAGAACTTGACAACTATGAAATCGATCAATTTCAGAGTATCTCATTAAGTGGAAGAAGCTACCCATTGATAACTTTATACATAAGCATCTAGAACTACTCAAGCATTGAGGAAAACACTTTTTTGAAGGAGAGGGGCATGTTAGGTCCCTATAATACTAGTGATTCCCCCATTACTATTGTTGTTTTATCCCTTATTGTTATTGTTGTTCCCCTATTGTCCCCATATTGTTATTATTGTGCCCCATAGAATCCCTCTATTGTTATTTTTGTGCCTTTATATTATTATTGTTAGGTTAGCTTGGTTATATTTTAACCCCTTATACTCCTATATATAGAAAGGAGGTTTTTTCATTTGAATCATCCAAGAATTGTTCATTTGTGTAATGTAAAGGAGGTTGCCCCCTCAAAGAGGCTGAATTCTAAGGCGTTGATCTATCTTTTCTATCTTTTTGTGAGCTTGTTTCATAACATCTTGGGATTGTCTAGTTTCTTTGCCTCACTCCATCATACACATACATACCTTCTGGGAAAATCTTTGCTTCTCTGGGCCAAGCTTGCTGAGGTTAAAATAACCAAGATCTATAGGTGAAATTACTATCTTAAACATAATTGGTGACTCAACTAGGGACTCTGAGTACATTGATTTTCTTTTCCTATTGTATTTCATTTTTCTTTGGAATTTTTTGTTTCCTTGATGTTTTATAGTGGCCATTAGTAATTTAAGAAGCTTTGTTTCAAAACCCAAGTCTTGAAACCTCTTAGATCTAGGTTTTTATTCTTTGTTTCATGCTAGCTTAAAGATGAATAGCTAAGCTCCTTGGTACACACACTATTCTCATCAACTTGAAAACATCAACATTCTTCTACATCAATAACTTTATTTAGTTGACATTTTTAAGGAGGTAAAAATGTTGGCTCTATTAGGTCCCTATAATACTAGTGATTCCCCCATTACTATTGTCATTGTATTATTGTACCCAATAGAAGCCCACTATTGTTATTGTTGTGCCCTTATATTATTATTGTTATGTCAGCTTTGATTATATTCTGATCCCTTAGACTCCTATATATAGAAAATAGTTTTTGACATTTATATCATCCAAGAATTGTTCATTTGTGTAATGTAAAGGAGGATTCCTCCTCGAAGAGGCTGATTTATAAGGCGTTGATCTTTCTTTTCTATCGTTTTGTGAGTTGGGTTCATAACATTTGGTATCAATGCTTTGGATTCTAGGGTCTCGTTGTTCTAAATAGGTCATCGTGGCATTTTCGCAATAACTTTGCTTCTCGGCTATTTCAGAAGCTAAAAAAATCTCATTTGAGATGAAATCATTATGAACTTCGAGTCCAAATTTTAGATCTTGTCTCGCTATATTTTTCGAAATATGATCTCATGAAGTGAGGGTTTTTGCAGACTCCCGAATTACATTGCAAATAGGTGACCTTGTGAAAATCGTCATAAGTTTCTCTCTCAGCATCATATTGAAATTTTGTAAGAAGTTACAGAAATAGGATGGTCTGCAATTTTTTATTTATCCTTTTCAAATCCAAAAGTCAACACAGTGACACATGGCATGTTGTACAAGTTCTCTCTACTAAAAAGTTATATAATCAAGTCATCTTGGAAGATTTTGCATCTCTCTTTCTTGGAGAATCCAATTTTGATCGGATTGGTGGCATTGGAAAGAGGACACAGAGGGATACCGTAGGAATCAATTTCAAACCTTGGAGACATGAAATTACAAAGGTACAAAAGATTTAATATTGAGCTTTTACAATGCGAAAAAATGTTTGTAACCTTTTTAAAATTTTACATAGCGAAGCATAATTATCATTAATTGATGCCCACAGGAAAGAAAATGGAAACACATAGTAAGCAACCTGAAAGCTCTAGCATGAAACATGAAGAAGAGGAAGAAATACAACGTGATATATCGAAATTATGAGACCAAGTGCAACAAATTTCACTCTCACAAAAGGTAACAAAAGCTAATATTGATGCTTTAAAGAAAGGCGTGGAAGCTAATATGAATGGTGTACAAGTTAAGATGGATAGCGTGGAATCTAAGATGGATGGCATGGAAGCTAAGATGGATGGCATGGATGTTAATATGGATGGTATAGAGGAAAATATGAAAGGTGACATGGAAGATTTGAAGATAGATTTGACTAATTTTCTACAAGAAATGGTTACTAATGGTGAAATGGTAGTAAAGGAAACTCATGATGAGAACAAAAGAAAATTTTAATCATGATTTCATAGACTCTAACATTGGATTGAAGACCCACCATGTTCCAAATATCGATATGAGGAAGTTTGATGGCAAGGATCCCGTAACATGGATACTAGAGATAGAGCAATATTTCAATCTCCATAACGTGAAAAACACATAAAAGGTATGCATTGCAACTTTATATTTGGAACCAAATAAGTTTGTATGGTATCAATGGATTTTCTCTCATAAACAAATTGTCACTAGGGCAATTTTTACGAAAGAAATGATAGCACATTATGAGGATACAAAAAGCAACACTTTTTTAGCCAATTGATAAACCTCAAACAAAAGGTTTCAATGATGGAGCACATTGAGGACTTCCAAAACTTGAATATAAGGGTAAAAGATATTCCAGAGGAGAATAGGATTGATGTGTTCATAGGGACTTTAAAGGATAACATCCAACATGAGGTTCTCCTATGGGAACCTGACTCATTGGAGAAGGCATTCAGGTTGGCAAGAAAAATGGAAAGAAAAATTATGGAAAAAAGGAAGCCTACCACTCACAAATATAAGGATGGAAGTGCTGCTTCCCCTATCCTTCCGCAACCTACAAGGTTGACACCCCAAAAATTGGAAGAAAAAATAGAAAAAGGGATTTGTTATAGTTGTGATAGAAAATACACTAAAGGTCATAAGTGTGCTGAGAAGAAATTATTTTACATAGATTGCAAAGAGGAGGAAGAAAAGGAAAAAGAAACGTCAAAAGAAGAGGATATACACCATGAAAAAAACTAGAGAAAGAAGAAATGAATCTGATCATATCTTGTAATGCATTGGCCGTAATTACCACTCCTCAAACTATCAATATAGAAGGACATATCAAGAAGAAAAAGGTAATAGTGTTGATTTATTCGTGGAGTACCCATAATTTTATTCATTCTAAGATAGCCAAGGAATTGAATTGCTTCCTATATCTAGCACCAGAGTGTCAAGTGATGGTTTCAAGTGGAGGAACCATAAATTGGTTTGGAAAGTGTCATAATATGAAGATATCCATGGGAGAATATGTATTGAATAGCCCAATTATTTCCATTCCAATGGGTGGTGCTGATGTTGTATTAGGAGTCCAATGGCTACAATCCTCGGGTACAATAGCTTTTAATTTTCAAGAACTTTTCATGAAATTTTCTTCGGAAGGAAAGGAAGTTGAATTAAGAGGCATCGTAGGGAAACCAAGAAAGATAATCACCTCTAATGGAATGACAAACCTTCTAAATAAAGAACAATGAGGAGTAATTGCACAATTATGTTCACTAGAGGTTCCCACATCGAAATCATCTATTTCTCCAGATCTCCAAAAAGTCTTGGACAATCATTCCAAGGTATTTGAGACTCCCAAAGGTCTCCCACCTATTTGTGATCATGATCATGTTATTCATTTGATTCCAGGAAGTGTTCCTCCAAACATCAAGCCTTACAAATATCCTTATGCCCAAAAGAGTGAAATTGAATGCATGGTTGCAGAAATGCTAGAGGTTGGTATAATTCAACCTAGTCAAAGTTTTTTGTCTGCTCCATTAGTATTGGTCCACAAGAAGGATGGATCATGGTGCACGTGTCCACATTATAGGGAGCTCAACAAGATCACTATTAAAGATAAATTTACCATTCCTATCATTGATGGACTATTGGATGAGTTGCATGGATCAATTTACTTCACCAAGTTGGATCTTCGTTCAAGATATCATCAAATCAGAATGAAGACTAAAGACATTCCGAAAAAACATTTAGACCTCTTGAGGGTCATTATGAATTTTTGGTCATGCCTTTTGGCCTTACCAATGCACCTTCTACATTTGAAATAAAGTCTTGCAAGGATCATGTTCAACATGTTCAGAGGGTGCTCATACTATTGGAGGAAAAACAATTATATGCAAAAAGTTCCAAATGTTTCTTTGGAGTACAAGAGGTGGAATATCTCGGTCATATTGTATCTCATGAAGGTGTTAAGGTAGACCCTAGCAAAATTAAAGCCATTAAGGAATGGAAAATCCCCATATCCATAAAGCATCTCTGAGGATTTCTCAAGTTGATAGGGTATTATCACAAGTTTGTTAAGAATTATAGGAGAATAGTAGCACCTCTAACAACATTATTGAAGAAAGATGCATTTTTATGGACCCTAGAAGCAACAAAGGCCTTTGAACATCTTAAAGAGGAAATGTGTCAAGCGCTGGTCTTAGCTACGCCAAACTTCACAAAAACCTTTATTGTTGAATGTGATGCCTCAGGAAATGGAATTGGTGTTGTTTTAATGCAAGAAGAAGGACCCGTTGCTTTCAGAAATCTTCGAATCAAAGGAAATTATTTACACAAAGCTATTTATGAGAAGGAAATGTTGGAAATACTACATGCACTTAAGAAATGGAAACCCTGCATAATAGGAAGACACTTCAAGGTAAAAACGGATCATGGTAGTCTTACATATTTTTTAGAATAAAGATTATCTTCAGAAGAGAAGGAAAAATGGGTCCCAAAGATGTCAGGTTATGAATTTGAAATCATATACAAAAAGGGGAAGAAAAATTTTTTGGTAGATGCACTCTCAAGAAAGGATGAGGATGTGGAAGCATTGCTTTGTGTCATTTCTATTATCCAACCAGATTGGATAAACGAAGAAAGTGATGAATGGAAGAATGATGAAGAAGTGTGGGCACTCATTCAAAAGATACAACAAGATCCCAGTAAATCTGATACATTTAGCTCGAAAAATGCTTCGTTATAGTACAAAGATTGCTTATACCTATGTTAGAAATCCCAACTCAAACAAAATATTCGTATGGAATTGTACGCCTCTCCCCTAGGAAGGGTTACTGGGGATTTTTAAAAATGTACCACAGGGTTAAGAAGGAATTTTTTTTGGATGGCCTTAAATCTGATATTCAAAATTCTGTGGCGGAATGTTTGGTTTTCCAACAAAATAAAGTTGAAGCAATTAAGTCCCCTCGTCTATTACAACCTTTATCCATTCCAAGTCAACATTGGAAGGAGGTTTCAATGGATTTTATCACAGGTTTACCCAAATCCAAAGGAAAGAGTGTCATTATGGTGGAAGTTGACAGATTTACCAAGTATGCACAATTTTGTGCATTATCTCATCCATTTAAAGTCAGTACAGTTTCTACTACATTTATGGAAACAATTCAAATGTTACATGGAAACCCAAAGATTATTGTAAGAGACAAAGATCCCATTTTCACTGGAATTTTTTGGACATAATTATTTTCTTGCCTTCATACATAGTTAGCTCAAAGCTCATCTTATCATCCTCAATCTACTGGGAAAAATCAGATAGTAAACAAATGTTTGGAAGGATATCTTTGTTTCTTTGTATTGGATAAACAAACATAATGGGTCAAATGGTTGCCTTTGGTTGAATGGTGGTATAACACTTCCTTCCATACTGTAGCCAAAATGACCCCATTTATGGCACTTTATGGATATCACCCACCATCCATCACATCATATTTAAGAGAAAATTATAAGGTTCAAGCAGTGGCAGATCTCATCGAGCATCAACAAAAAATTCTCCAACTCTTAAAGGATAACCTAACTTTGGAACAAAATAGAGTGAAACAATAGGCAGATCAACATCACAGCGAAAGAAGTTTTGATATAGCTAACTGCGTATTTCTACAGATACAACCACATGAAAAAATGTCCCTAAAGCAAGCTAAGAAGTATAATAAATTATCACCAAAGTGTTATGGTCCATGCAAGGCGTTGCAAAATATTGGTACTATGGCATACAAATTGGAGCTTCCTGTAGCTTCCCAAGTGCACCCAGCTTTCCATGTTTCATGCTTAAAGAAGGTTATTGGTGACAAGCTCCCATTTCAAAAAATATTGCCATAACTTGATGAGGAAGGAAAAATCATATTGGAACTTGAAGAAGTCATAGAAACAAGAACTCGATAGCTATGAAATCGATCAATTTCGGAGTATCTTGTCAAGTGGAAGAACTTACCCGCTGAAGATTCCATGTGAGACGATGAGAATTTTATATAGAAGCATACAGAACTACTCAAGCGTTGAGGACAATGCTTTTTTGAAGGAGGGGGCATGTTAGGTCCATATAATACTAGTGATTCCCCCATTACTATTGTCATTGTAGCCCTTATTGTTATTGTTGTTCCCCTATTGTCCCCATATTGTTATTATTGTGCCCCATAGAAGCCCACTATTGTTATTGTTGTGCCATTATATTATTATTGTTATGTCAGATTTGATTATATTGTGACCCCTTAGACTCCTATATATAGAAAGGAGGTTTTTTTATTTGTATCATCCAAGAATTTTTCATTTGTGTAATGTAAAGGAGGTTGCCCCCTCGAAGAGGCTGATTTCTAAGGCATTGATCTTTCTTTTCTATCTTTTAATGAGCTGGTTTCATAACATGGATCACATTAGATAAATGGAGGGAAGGATAACCAAATTCCTTTGTAAAGAAACACACATCTTTCCCATTATAGTGAACAAGGTTTCTTAATCTTTGATGTAGCTAATTATCTTTTGACTTCATTTATTTTTCTTATAATCTTTAAATTACAATTTTTAATTTTCATAAATTATTAATAATTTATTACATTTTTAATTTATTTGTTCTCGATGAAATTTACATACTTTTATAATTTATTGTTTCTAAAAATTTTAAATAACATTTTATAGATATAATGTATAAAGCACTTATAACTCTTTTTAGCAATATGTATCTGATTTAAATTTGTAAAATATTTTTTTAAATAGTTAAACAAAACTTTACCTTTCTTACCGACGACAAACTCTGATACAAATTGAGACTTCATAATTATGTGCAAGCCAAACACCATTAAACCTTACTTTTATAATTTATTTTTTCTAAAAATTTTAAATAACATTTTATAGATATAATGTATAAAGCACTTGTAACTCTTTTTAGCAATATGTATCTCATTTAAAATCGTAAAATATTTTTTTAAATAGTTAAACCAAACTTTACCTTTCTTACTCACGAGAAATTCTGATACAAATTGAGACTTCATAATTGTGTGCAAGCCAAACACCATTAAACCTTAAGATATGTATATGCGTAAATATTTGTATTTTCCCTCTTTCAAGTTTGTAGTTTTTAATTTTATAAGACATTTAAACAGTAGATCTTACCTTCATGGTAAATGATAGAAAATTATATATAGTTTTTTTACATGGAAAGGGTATATATATATATATATATATATATATATATATATATATATATATATATATATATATATATATATATATATCATTATTAAAAGAAGTAATAAGAACCAAAATCTTTATTAATATAATAGAAATATAACTAGTTTACAAAGGTTTACAAAATTAACTAGTTTTATCTTAATAAAATTCTTATTATTTATAAATAATAATTTGATGATTTTTATGAAAAAAATAAACGAAAAATAATATATATAGCATTCATCAAAATTATGATAAACTTATTGAATTAATATTTTCAGTTAATTAATTATATATTAATAATTTTAATTAATTAATTTGTTTAATTTCTGACGAGTTTAATAGTAATTCAATTAAAATAATAAGAGAGTAATTTATGAATGTTGAGAGTTTTTCTGTAAAAATTACATTAGAAACAATTTGTGGACGTGTTTCTAACCATCTAGTGTGGTTCATCATCATGACAAGATGAACCACACTAGATGGTTTGAACATCGATACATTGTTTCTAATTTGATTCTTACTAAAAAACTCTCAACATTCTTAAGATGGATCCCATAAGCCTGAATTCAAAGTAATTTATGGTTTTGAAAGAAAAAAAAATTCTAAATAATCTATCAATTAAATGAAAAATTTACATAGGTGACAAATACAATTATATTTAAGTTTATTAGTAATCAAATTAAAATGTTAAACAAACAAATTAAAAGGATATTTAGTTTAGATAATGTATCAACTAAGTAAATATTTGGATGTGTGAACAAAAAAGTCATAAGTTTGAAAAGTAATATCTTCATTTCATAAATTTCCAATTAAATTAATCATTTAAACTCGCTACCAAATTTGTCTACTTTACACCATAAAATTAAATTAATGATGTAAACTTCTAATAAATATATATCCTTGATATTATAAATGTAACATTTAAATATTAATGATAAAAAAATTATATTTTTTTACTTAAATAATATATTAATTAAGTTCTCTCGATCGGGATGCGAGTCGATGTCAGAGAGGCCATGTTGGGATTTGATATGGGTAGTACGAAGGCCATAACGACTGCTGCCCCCCACATTCTCAAGGAAGCGGGTGCGGTGTCCTTTGCAATGAATGGATGGATGGAGAGTGGGGAAGGTGGCGGAGAAAGGAATAAGGTAGGGTGGTGGAGAAGGCTAAGGCATTCGACGTGCAGGATAGGAGAGAGTAGTTGTGGAGAAGGGAGGCGATTCAGAGTTGGCGAAGGGTGAAGGAAAGAAGGAAACCTTGGCTGCAGACAAAAGACGGAATTCGAGTATGTAATTTGGTCATGATCCTGTGTTGATTCCATGAACTGGCTGGGGTTCTGATGGGGGCAATGGATCGAAAAGTGCCCAACGCAATTACGATTAGCATTGTATGGGAAGCATTGGGGGTAGAAAGGGAATGCCACAGCCTAGTTCTACATTCTCATTCTCTCCCAATTGATCCAGAACCGTGGTTGCGAAGTGGGCGAGTGTGGGCTGCGAAGATATGTGGGTATATCTTTAGTTTCTCAAGCCATCGAGATAAGGTATAATGGTATTATAATTCGCGGGGGGCTAGGTGCTGAAGAGAGAGGCTGGAAAGATCTCAGGGCAGTGGGAATGGGAATACAACCATGGCAGTAGGATTCAGAGTGGCCATTGGGAAAATGGGAACCCGCATGGAAATGAGGGCAAATATAGGAACCCTGGGCAACAATCTAGTTGGAGGGGCAAGCGAAGCCATGACTTGCATCTGCTGGTTGAGGGTGCAAGAAGCAGGTATAATTGTAGGCATCCTACCAGGCTCTGGAAGGGCCTATGGGCTTGGCTCCAGATGCAGTGGGACGATCGGCATATGAGCCATAGCAAGGGGGATGGGTACTATGAGGAGCCCTGGGAGAAGAGTCTGAAACCCACTTCCCTTGGGCAACTGCGGGCTCTAGGCTACTCTTACACTCAGGGGGAGAAGTGTGTAAGAGAGGCAATGCATGAGTGGAAAAGGTGGAGTGTTGAGAAAGGTTTGATGAATCTAACTTCGTTTGGATGTCAACAGGGCTCTATTGCCCAGGTTATGGCTCGAGCAGCGAGAGGATGTGGGCATGGTAGGAAAGGCCTGACCCCTCAGACAGACAAGGGGTCGAGCACGTTGGAAGCTCATAGGGGTCGTAAGCCTGTAGAGCACCTCATAGCAGAGGCATCAACGACATACCAAGATGGGACAAACGTGGGAATTTGGAAGTTGATGGAAGACTGGGAAGCAGAGATTAAGCAGGAAAGTGAATCAGAGGATGAGCTTGACAATTGGAGGATGTTGGTCCCCGATCCAGGGAATACCCGTGGGAGAATTACTCAGTTTAAACACACTCTCTATCTATATTTTTTAATGAAGAGCCTTCTTTAAAAAGTGATGGAACAAATCTCTGTGGGGATGGTAGTTATAGTCTAGGGCCTGCCGAATTACAAAAAAGATATGGAGAAAATCCTCTTCCAGTTGCACAAACAGGACATCAGGATGGATAGGATTGACCGCCACATCCCTTGCATTCTGGAGCTGTATGGAATGCCAGGGGCGACTGATGAAGATCTTGCTCCTGTTGAATCTGCCTCTGATGAGCAGAAAGACGAGATTCCCCATGCATAATTTTTGTTTATGCGGTTAGCTTTTAATTTTCCTATTGCATATGCTAGTTTTTACAGTTATGTAGTATCTGGACATGAGATTGAGACTTATCTAGCTTGGCTAGAAAGACTGAAACAATGTTATTTTTGGATGGCTTATAATGCTGACTAGTGGCCAACAGACTTGGTTTCCCCTCGAGGCAAGTTGAGCTCACTCGATCAACCTGTGTGGTGTAAAATTGCTTAATATATAATAGAAAATGGATGGATCTCCAAAGTTAAACAAAGAAAAATAATTAATTAAGTTAATACTTTAAAATAATAAATAAATCCTACCATCAACAACTTCAACTTTTTTAAACATATTACTCACAAATCAAGAAAGTAGCATATTATATATATATATATATATATATATATATATATATATATATATTCAAAATTGAAAGGAAAAAAATATTTGTTTAATATAGTTGTTACTTATTAATATTTGTTTTAATAAATTAATAAATTAATATCCTAACTTAACTATTATTTTTCAAAAACTAGTCGTTTAATATAGTTGTTACTTAATAATATTTGCTTTTAATATATTAATAAATTAATATCTTAATTTAAATATTATTGTTCAAATATAGCCGTTACTTGAAATTTTGGTGTCTATATTGCTCTCTATTTAAGCCTTTTCCATGGTCTGGCTCGTCATCTGGTCATGATTTCTACCGAAAGACTTTGCTTAATTAATTATGGATCACAGAAGCCTGAATACAGAAAGAAAAAAATATTATTAATAGATGATTATTTGAATATAAATTAAAAGAATTATTTATAAAATATATTAATTAATTTACTTTAGATCTAAAATATATTAATTTAATTCACTTGGGGAATGTTAGGTCTAAGGTGAGCCTAAGTCAGATGTTGGAAAGGGAACACCCTGGCTACTATGGGGTTTTATTGTGGGAGGATGTCCTATACAAATTCACAATTTGCTAGGAATGTTTGAGCTATGTGCATTTCAAACATGCAATGAGCTTAAGACTAAGATAGAAGAAACCCTAGAAATAATAAATATAATGTTTTTGAAAAATTTGATATGTGTGGGAAGGAATTCTCTTAAATAGAATAAGGTATGACTAGAGATGAATCAAAATGCTAGGAAAAACCATAGGGATAGTGATGTCTAGTGTTTGCAATGAAGTGATATTTGAGTGAAAAGGAATTCTCTAAGAAGGAATGAGATATAAGGGAGTAGAGCATGTGGAGTGGGAGTTTGTCCTCAAAGTATAATGCTAGAAGAGATATAGGTCCAAATTTTAAGATCGTGTACCAATTGAAGAAAAATGGAACCTCTCAAACCAAAGAACCAATCACGAATAGGGAAGCACAAAATTCGAAATCAATGATGCCCTAAAATAAGGGAGCAAGAAAAAGTATATACCAATATCCTCAAATTGAAATGGTTTCATCGTATTCTTCATAGAAAATGGCCTTCTATAGTTTGGCAATGAGTTCACACATTGATGCAAATATTTCAATAGGATAAATACATAATAAATAAACTAATGTGCATATCCCAAAGGAAAATATATTAAACTTCCTATGTATATGGTCACATATCAATTAAATGCAAAGTAAATATGCTAGAAATCAGGGGAAAACTCTCGTAAGAGCTAGGTACTACTATGGCTGAATCCTCCTTAGGGAGTGCACGCAGATGTTATACATTACCTAGTAACCCTCTTATATTTCATGTTATTTTTTGTTTTCTTGTAAATTTCATAAAAACTCATAGCTACACTCTCAATGGGGAAAATGTTGGATTATGTAAGGGGGAGAGACAATGGCATATTGCTTTTAATTTTAAGATTATAAATTATAAAATCCTTTTCAGATTTTTTATTTTATTTTGCAATTATCTATAGATGTTATCACCCAAAATTCACATCCATATAAGATAAAAATAGTTTCAAGAGAATCAAAGCGGATGTTCTCTTTTGTGGGACAAAAATTTAGTTGATTCACAATTATTTTCAAGACTAACATATGTTTTTTTCCCTCTATTAATCCTTTCTTAATGTTATATTTTTAGAGGTTTTAGGGTATATTTTTGAATTAATTTCCAATAAGTTGGTATTTCCATATTTAAAATTAGTGTAAGTGATCATTTTCTATTTGATAAACATAACCTTTATGTTTTTAGTGTTTACCCTCATACCCATGCCATAATATAAATACTTGCAAATTCTAAGTTAACTGATAATGCTAGAGAAACTCTTTAGGATAGGAACAAGATCATCAATGTAGAGAAGAAGAATGATGCCTCTTATAGCTAAATTGTTCCAACAAAGTCAGTTTCTCCTAAACATGCCTCTAACTTGCTAATGTAAATGCCAACAAGGGTAGGTCATAGAGAACGTCCTCGTTTATCTCCTATATTACAAGTAATCTCCTCTCACTAACCATCAATGTTCTTAAACTTTGTGGAAAAATTCTTATGTGAGGTTGTCAAGTCAAATGGACCCTATAACTCTTCCTATATATTCCAAATTAAAATTCCACGAACCATGTCAAATGTCTTCCTATAGTCGATAATGGAACACAAGGTATTAGTTTTATTACTATGTCATTCCTCTATAATAACCTTAAGCTATAACTAGGTGGTCCACAGTGTAATGATGGCTTGTAAAATCTTCTCAAGCTTCTTTATTCCTTTCTCTTAAAATTATAACCATATCCTGATATTTTTTTTTGCGAAATTATTATAGGTGTGACTTGACTTGGCTAGAATAGCCTGGTGTATCATAATGGTCCTCTAGGTAGAGGGATTATTTAGTCCTTGGTTTTAAAAATGGGAGAAATGAAACTTTAAGTCAATGGTTTGGGAAAACTTGCTTGACTACTAGATTGAATAGCTTGTGAGTGTGAAGGATCAAAATATAAGCTCCTATTTTAAGATTTCAATTTGATAGTGTGAAGGATCAAAATATGACCTCCTAATTTAGGATCTCAATTTGATAGCTTTGGACCTCCTCAATTTTCTCCTTTACAACTTGTTTAACCCAACATTCTATACCTTTCAAGCTAAAAAGTTGGTTTTTTTGTTAAATGTTTAATATTGCAAGATACATAAATATTCTCTAGATATGAATTTCAATACAACAATGAAATAATATTATTTTTTTATTTTTACTAATACAAATATTTTTTTTTTTTTTTTTGATTTTTACTAATTCAAATATATCTTTGTAATTGTTGAATATCAAATTTTAAAAATGTAAGAATGCTTTGCCTTTTATTTATATAATATATAATGAAAAACAACATAATTTTATTTTCATTAGTTATATATAATTTAATTTCATAAAAATTTAAATAATAAAATAAAAAATTATAATATTAGAAGAAAACTCACTTAAATTATTATCTAAGTTTTTTTTAAATTGTTTTATATTAATTTAATTATATCTATATCATATTATTATTATAAATGTAAAAATAACAACCAAAAAAATGAAAATAATGTCTTCTTTCTTTTGCATATAGTTAAATTTTTATGAATAAAAACAATAAATCATCTATCAACCAATTGACTTAATTTCTGTTATTCCTTTTTTGTTATTCCAAATTAAATATCCACATATAAAAGGTGTTCTTTTCAATATTCTAAAATCAAGTTCTTTGGTGAACAATTTTTTTTTTTGTAAAATGTTATGTGACTAATTAAAATGTGTCGATTTGTATACAAAGAAACAAGCTATTTGATTAATATTTAGAGTTTAAAAGAATAGTGCTTCTTTATTTGAAGAAAAAAGAAAAGATAACAAACCTTATTTTAGTATCAAAATGTATTTTATATTTTTTCATTTTAAAATAGAATAATATTATTTTAAGAAAATTTTGTTCACTATAAAGTCTATAAAGGCTCCTTCCCTTTTCAGCCTAGATTTCAGTATGGACTTCATCTTATACACTTTCACCTCAGACTCGTCCTTGGTCGCGATCCTCACACAAAAGGATTGTGACCACAATGAACGTCCCATATCCTTCATGAGTATAGGGCTACAAAGTTCATAACTAAATTACTTAGACATCGATAAGCAGGCATATGTAGTCTATAAAGCGGTGAAACACTTTAGACCATACATCCTAAAAAACCGCGTCACAGTAATGGTCCCACACCCGACTGTCAGATCACTCTTCGTCCAATAGGAGCTCGGTGAGAGGAGAGCCAACTAGATGACCTCCCTCCAAGAGTATGATTTGGATTTCAAACCCTCCCACACTATGAAAGGACACAAACTCTGTAAACTATCCACCAAGGCGACAGATCAATAGGTTCCGGAGGCAGACCAACTGGTTTCAGAGATAGAAGGTTGGGAACCTGATATTGAAATGTACCTGAACGAAGTCCTCGGCTCACATGACTACTCTTCGTGGTACTCTAACTTGAGGCAATACCTAGGGCTACGATGTCTACCCGAGACCATGCCTTCCAAGCAGAAGAGAGTCGTCAGGCTTAAGGCTACCTCATATCAAATGGTTCAGGGAAACCTTTTCAGAAAGCACCACCTCGACATACTGCTAAGATGTTTGGAATACGATGAGGCTCAGGGAGTGCTGAAATATATACATGATGGACTCACAGGAGGTCATTATGTAGGCGACACCACTACCCACAAGATCATGCGAGTAGGTTTCTACTAGCCCACACTGTTCAAGGACATGAATGCCTACGCTAAGAAATGTCTCATCTACTAGAAGCACATGCATACATAAGCGAGATAATCCAATCCAATCCAACCCATAGAAATTGAAGATCCCTTCGAGCAATGGGGGTTGGATGTCATAGGTGAGATCATGTCAAAGTCATCAAAACACCACAGATATATACTCATAGCCACCAACTGTTTCACCAGGTGGGTAGAGGCAATTCTGTTATGAAAAGTCAACGATGATGAGGTAATATCTTTCATTAATCAGTACATCATAGCCAGGTTTGGTGTCCCAACCTCACTTGTATTTGATAATGCTACGTATTTTTCATCTTTAAAATTGTATGATTTCACTTTGGAAAACAATATCGTGTTAAAGCATTCAACCAACTACTACCCTGAGGGGAATGGCCTAGCAAAATCTACCAATAAAAATCTCATCTGCATCCTCAAGAAAACCCTTCTTTCTCATCAAAGAAACTAGCACAATGCACTCAACAATGTCTTGTGGGCTAACCAGGTTAGCCACAAACCATCCATTGGCACATCCCCATACTTCCTAGATTATGGGAAAGAAACCATATTGACACCTAACCTGTACCTCCTCACCCTCAAACTACCTCAAGAGTCACAAGTCTCCCTGTGCCCTACCATTCAGAGCCGTATTGACACACTTATGAGATTGGAAGAGGAGAGACTAAAGGCCAAAGAGAAATTTTTTGTTCACCAAGGTTGGGTTAAAAGTGGCTTTGACAAGAAGTCTGTAGGGACCTGTGAATTTAATGTGGGGAATTTTATTCTTAAATGGGATCAGGCCCATGAGGACAGGGGAAAACGCACCAAGTTCCAAGCATTGTGGATTGGCCCTTTCAAAATCAAAGATACAATTGTCCAACACACCTTTAAGTTATAGACCTTGGGAGGGCGAGTTGAACCCCTCCATGTGAATGACAAAGACCTTAAGTTCTTTACCTAGTAGCCCCAAGGTTGCTAGCCCCATATTGTACCATAACTCCCTTTTGTTTTCTTAGCTAGTGGTCATTTTGTTTTTAGTATAGATTGATGTTCATTTCCTTTTAGAATAAAAGTTTGGGATGACAGGTAGAGGTTAGAATGACACTACACATTGGCTTCCGCGGATGCTCTATGGAACCATTTACTGACTGAACCTTAAGCTGTGGCCAAGATATAGTGTGCAAGATTGGTAGTAGTGGGGAACTCAATGGCACACATGACCTCCTTTCCTTCTTGCATCGTTCTATCCTAGCTACTTGCATGGCCTATGAGTTTGAATTATTCTAGCTCACCTATAGTTCTGGGAATGAAGGGGGGACTGAAGAAACCTTTTGAGCATACATACATTTCGGGAAAATAATAAGGTCTCTGAAAAACCAGAAACAACCTCTTTTCAAGTCAAATAAGTCGGGATCCCTCGTCTTCCCAGGGTTTAAGCCACCATCAAATAAGTGCACATAAGCACAGACAAATAAGTGCAAATGAGCACATCCAAATACTCATAATAAGGGCTAAAGGACCGAGAAAGGCTTCTTGCGCAAAGAGGTAAGCCAATGAATCCGTTGGGGAATTAACGAGGCTCGCTGGTAGCGGAGAAACATTTGTGATTTCTAGGTAGTGACTCCTCCGAGGTACTATTCAGGCTCGCTAGCAGTAGAGCAACACTAGAGTACCATGACCACTATACCGCAAAAAAACTTTAAGCTCATATCATAACTTCAGTTTCCCTTTTCCTTCCCAGGATAGCAGGAGGTAGAACCCTACCTGTTGGCTTGATTCTTATTTTTCTCTAAATGAAGGTAAGCTTCTAGGGTTTATTGTATCCAAAAATGGAATTTGTATTGATCCAGACAGAGTAAAAGAAATTTCTGAAATTTCTTTACCCCATAATAAAAAATCTATGCAGTCTTTTCTAGGTCAGATAAATTTTGTTAAGAGATTTGTCCCTGACTTTTCCCAAATTGTTTTACCATTACAAACCATGATTAATAAAAATTCAATCTTTAAGTGGGGACATAATGAAAGAGAAGCTTTTGATTTAATAAAACAAGCCATTATGAATGCTCCCTCTTTAACAACTCCAAATTTTTCTAATCATTTCATTTTGTATACATTCGCTTCTGAAACATCTTATGTTGTTGTTTTAACGCAACTTAATGATCAACAAATCAAAGCACCCATCTCTTTCTTTAGTTCTAATTTTCAAGGTGTTGAACTAAATTATTCAGAGGTGGAAAAGAAAGATATTTCTATTTTCAAATCTGTAAAGCACTTCAGGCCTTTTCTCCTAAAAATACGTACTAAAATAATAGTCCCATTCTTAGCAGTGAGACAATTACTTATGCAAAAGGAAGTAGGAGAAAAAAGGGAAAATTGGGTAACAACTCTACAAGAATATGATATTGACATTAAACTAGCCAAAATTGTCAAAGGACAAGGTTTTTGTAGATTTCTTACAGGAGCTTCCAACCTACTAGCAGATGAGGACTCAGGTAGTACTGTACACATATCAGAGGTAAGCCTAAACAATTTAGAGTCCCAATATGTTGATCTCATTTTCTATTTGAAAAATGGATATGCTCCTCTTGAACTCAATCACAAAAGGAAAAGGGCTTTAAGATTAAAAGAAAATCAATATGAAATCATTGATGATGTGTTATTCATAAGAGATTATGATTTTTTATTATTAAGATGCCTTGAAAAGTTTTAAGCACAGAAGGGTTTGTAGGAACTCGATGATGGACCAGTTGGTGGACATTTTGGAGGAGATACTACTACACATAAGATCCTGCATGTTGGGTACTATTGGACAACTTTGTTCAAACATACCCATGAATATGTAAGGAAATGAAAAATATGTCAAATAGTTGTTTGAAGGCAATGGAAACCTACCTTACATCTGCAGTCGGTCAACATTGAAGAACCTTTTGAAAAATGGGGATTGGGTATCATCAGTGAGATTGTTCCTCATTCCTCAAAACAACATAAGTATATCCTTATAGCTACAGACTATTTTACTAAGTGGGTGGAAGAAATTCCACTAAAGGTAGCCAATTCTGAGGCTATCATTGAATTCATTGATCAATTCATTATTACTAGATTTGCCTTACCAACTACACTTATGTTTGATAATGCATCTTACTTTTCAGGAAATAACATCACTGAATTTGCTCCAAAGAGGGGTTTTAAACTTATGTATTTTGCTAACTACTACCCACAAGGAAATGGTTTAGCATAATCAACCAACAAGAACCTCATAAGGATTATTAAAATAACTATTGATTAGAGCCAAAAGAATTGGAATAAATCTTTGACATTTTCTCTATGGGCAGACTGAATAACCTAGAAGGCCTCAATAGGCACTTCTCCATTCAATCTAGTATATGGGAAAGAAGTTATCATCCCTTCAAATCTAGCCCTTCCCTCATTAGCCCTATTCCAATTTATTCAAGAAACACCTTCTTCTTCTTTACAACTAAGACAGTCTCAAATTCTTAAACTAGAAGAAGAAAGGGAGAAAGACAAACTTACACATACTTGCCATCAACAGCTAGTCAAATATTTTTTGATGCAATATTCGTTTCCACAAAATCTTTTCAAATTGGAGATATCATCCTTAAATGGGACGAGGCACATGAGGAAAAAGGAAAGCATACTAAATTTCAGAAAATGTGGCTTGGACCATTTCAAATTGCTGAAAAAGTAGGCCCATCAACACTCATATTGCAAGATATATCAAGAAAGAGAGATTCTCTACCTGTCAATGGGATTATTTTGAAAAAATTATTTTCTTAGAAGATTACATCTTCTATTGTATCATTATTTCATTTACCTTTTTTGTTTTTAGAAAAATAATGTTAAATAGCATGACTTTTGGCTTTACAATAAAATCACTTGAAACATTTTGTGATCTTCCGCTTTGAGAGTAGAAATTCTTAAGGACATGATCACAACGTTTGAAAATTAGATAAGTATCATAAAACTCCGAAATTTTCTTTTCCATTGAATTTGTAAATTCTTTGAAAACCTCAACTTTATAAAATCCTTTTATTCTATTATGAGTCAAGAAGGGTTATCTTTAACAAAGTAAAAACTATTTACAGCTAAGCATCTCCAGCTCTAAAATTTTCATCCAAAACCCTTAAGGAGTCAATGATTCTCCCCATCCATTATCTTTACTATTTTTAGAGTGTAATTAAGGAGTCAATGATTCTCCACATTAATGATCTTCTTCCCTTTGTCAGTTCCCTTATCGGGTTCTGATTCAAAGTTGAAACCTATATCTAATTCAGAAGCCTTCAGCTCGACCACCAGTGATTGGTTGGCTTGACACTAACTTTTGTTGTGAGTGGAGATCTTATGGAACTCACACCATTTTCCCATGTCCTTCTTTATCTTCATGGTGTTGTTCTTTTCTTGCAGCTTCAGCATGATGTCCTGGGTAGCCTCGCCTTGGCTTGGTCCTTTATTATATGGTTTGGGGGTACCTTTTCCTTCCTTTGGTTTCATAGATCCAAGGTCCCGCTTCTTTTGTTTAAACTTCTGCTCAATCTTGACAACATACCGATACGCCGTGTCGAGCGAGGGAATGTCCAGGAACTCAATATTATCCTGGATGTACTTGTGTAGACATCCACAGTACTTGAGCACCAAATGTCACTCAGTATCCTTGATACCCAACTTCGTGCGAAGGGATGGAAAATATTTTTGAAGTCTAGGACATCTTTCTCCCTTCCCTATCATAGTGTGGTCCACTTTATGTATTTGTCTTCATAGCTCCCGACAGGGTAATATTGTTCCTTGACAGCATCTCAGAAAGAATTCTAAGTGGGTGCAAGTGGAAACAATGAAGATTAACTCTTGTCATTTTTTTCATAGTAGGTTTCCCACCAGTTCTTGACGTGTAGCGTGACTTTGAGAAATGCAAAAGTAACCTTTTCCCGATTATAAAATTCATGAACTAAAAAATATCCTTCCAACATATTTAACCATTTATTTATGGCGTATGCATCTATCAGGCCTTCAAATATGGGAACATCGAAGTTAAATTGTACCTTAAAAGGAGTGGCACCTCTAGAGTGGCTTATGAATGAATATGCATCTCCTGTGGGTAGTCATCGAAGGATCTGGGTAAAGTTATTCATCATGGCTTCCTTCTGTCGCTCAAGGGCTTCCTCGAGCAACATTTTGAAAGGATTTCCTACCCCCTCGTTTTTCTTTTCTTTTTCCATGGGAGGTCATCGGATTTTGCGAGGCTGATCTTGCAATGGTTCAACTAGATCAAGCCCTAACTCCTTAAACCTTAACCTCATTGGGGACACACAAAGAAAAACAGAGAAAGAGCATACCGCTCTAATACCACTGATTTGACTTTAAACAAGAACTCAACAACTTACAGATATAACCATAAACACAGAGATGCAATAGGAAAAAATAAATTCATTAATATAAAAATACTGAACTATGCTTACAAATAGAATTGAAATAATATTGCTCGGGAAATGGTAGCTTATCTCTGAGAAGAGATGTGGCGGCTACATGCGTTTGAACTGTATTACAATGAGGCTCAATGGCCTATTTATTATTGGAAAACACGATAAAACAATAAACAACCAAAAACCAAACCCCACGAGTTGTAACACCAAGACCCCAAAAAAACGTCGTTTAGGGGGTCAAAACTGCTCTGGAAGTTCAGGACCCGAAAAAATGCAAAAAATAGTAAATGCTGAAATGAACAAGGAAACATATGAAATTGGTCCGGGGTTCTGGGTGGAAAAGGGGGGTGGCCACCAATATCCACCTGAATTATAAAACTACCCCTCTAAGACCAAGTCAACTCCTTCATTGATGAGCCTTATCTTCCATAAAGTCAACCCAAATCAAACACTCATTTTACACAACTTTGACACCTGCAACAAATTTCGGCTCCTTTAACAGTTTTGCAACTTTTTAGCCCTTCCTTCAATCTATGATTTTAGCGCGTGTGGGTATTTTAGTGGGTGAAATTCCCTTCTCTCTCCTTCGCTTAATGTGCTTCCTCTTCCTTGATAACTCAACTTCCTTCCTTGATCTTCTTCCTCTCAAATTTTGGCTTCTCTTGGTAGGTCTGCAATTCGATCTTGTTGCAATAACAATGATGTCCTAGTTTCACACTTGTGAGAGATGAAGACCCAAATTAGTCCTTAAAACCTTTGTTCTTCCTTCCTTTGTTTCTCCTCTTCTTCCCTTCTCTTTTTCGTCTTCTTCTTGACTTCTACGAGCTCCTCCTTAGATGAGCTACAAATTAGGGTGACTGCCTCCAATATATAAGCTTCTAGGGATCCCTAAATAGGTCGACTTGACATCTCTTATAGGCCAACTTGGTCTTCGAGAGAGTCTTTTTACTTTTTTGACACACAAAAAAATTCTTAGAATTGATCCATGATGCCCAATAGAGTATTTACATATGAAAATGACTTCTTTGACTTATTGAGTTCACGAAAAACACAATGGGTGCTTGACCTATAAATAAAATGAACTAGGGTATGAAACCCATGCTACAAAATAACAATAATAAATTTTCTTTTTCTCTTTACATCAATTACATAAAATCAAGATTACATAAGTCATTATGAAAACCAAACCTAGTTACATATTTCAACACTCCCTCTTAACTAGGGAGGTATTCATAATACATACACAGTACATGGAAATTCTCATACTGAAGAATTCCCATAAGAATATTCGGATTGGTAAGCCATCTCATAAGCTATCTTCTCAGCTTATATTTTTTCATCTCATCATATCAACCATCATTGTCATATAGCAAGGTCTTGAATAACAACTCTATCTCTCCACAAGATTAGAGAATAATGTTGGGGAGACAAATGATATATAGAAACCTTTATCATTGTCTCTCAAGGCATATAACCCATCTAAATGTTCATGAGTTATGTCCTTCTGGGACCATTATTGACTTGGATTAACACATTCTCAAGGAATTTCCTCTTCGACTACTCTTACCTATTGGATGCCCTACCTCATCCTCAAAGAGTATCAAAATTTAGATGCTTACCCAATCCTCCATTATTTATTCATAGCATGAAGACAATAATGATGTGTCTATCTCCCCCTCTCAACTAGGGAGGATCTACTCATTCCTCTAAAAGGAATATACCCAAGTTCTTATTGGGAAATCTATAGGGAAGTAGTTAGGATGATTTCTCTTATTGATAATTGCTTATGATATCTTTTTACTTTTTATTACTTATTAGCTTCTTCTCTTATTATTATGTTTGTTCTTATCATCAAAAAAATACCAAAATAAGAAGAGAAATAGTACACAAGAACATAGGGTATAGTCTGCAATCCAGGGCCAAAACCTCCCCACCAAAGAGGAAAACCCGTAAATCTCTTCTTTTCTTATATACTATTCAATAGACAAATCCCAAGACCTCTAGACCAAGACCAATACCCTTCCAAGACCAAATCTGACCTTCATGATGATGTGCTTCATTTGTCCAAGTCAAACCCAGTCAAATCTCTTCCAACAACGCAAATTCGACCCCCAGCTTCAGAATTCCGACCTCTATTGCAGGTCAGAAATTTTGGCCCCTGCAACTACTACTGCTTTCACATGTGTGAGTTAAATTTAGCCTTCCAAGGCCTCCCAACAACTTCTCTTGAATTTCTTCCTTGTCTAAGTCTAGAAGGTGACCTATTAGGCTCTTCTCCCAACTATTTCAACCTTCTTCCAACAACTTGAGAATTTTTTCCTTGAAGCAGTCAAACCCTAGCCTTCCTTCTTTGCATGTGTGAGAGAGAGATAGCCCAAAAAACTTCTTCCTTTGTCCTTCTCTCTTTTTGCTAGCCTTCTTGTGCTTCTCCTTTGCTTAGATGATGAGAAGTGAATGTGTGTCCAAAGTAGGTCAAGCTCCCTCCTTTATATATGCTTATAAGGTGTACATGGCTCCTTAAAATAGGATGACTTCTTAGCTACTAGGTTGGCTTGGTCTTGAAGGGTATTTTGACAATTTTAAAAATAAAAATAATTATTTTTACAAGTTACAATGTGCCCAATTGGGTCTTCAACTTATGACAATGACTCTTTTGACTTCACGACCTAGGACTGTTATAGACATTTTTGTGCCCTACAACTCCAAGCATGAAATGTCCATAAACTAAGGGCTCCTAAGTCCCTAAAAGTGTTGTTCTAACCACTAAAGGAACAAGGTCAACAGATTACAGCTTCTCCCAGAAGTTCTCCACCAGAAACTGCTCAGAATAAGTCAAAACAGGATCATTTCAGCTGCTCCACTGGCTAGGTGCATTGCATTGCACCTAAATACACTGTGAGGGTGTGTTGCATTTCAAAAGTCTCTTCTGTGGGGTGCGATGGGCAAATGGCAGTGTCACTCCGCGAGGTGGAGAGACAATGGAAGCTTCCAGAATCTTCTCCTAAGACACTTGCCTCACTGAATTCGACCAAGGATGAGTAAGAGGCCTTCAGTCTCCAAGTGGAAGCAAGAACTGACAGAGAGAAGACACTAATCAAGTCACAAGCTGACTCATCCTCCTTACATATATCTATATATGGATCCCTCATCTCAGAGATCCGGAGGCTGGAATTTTGCATATTGTAAGGAATTGTTGTTGGTTTTTGAGACAAACATCAGAGTATTGGGTGATCTATGCTTTGTTTGAGGTGAAAGGGGCTTCTTTGCTGGGAGGTTGATGTTGGGTCAGGAACCACCGGTTGTAACTCCTCCTGGATCTTTTCTTGTTTATCAATAAAAACTATTTGAGTTTTTCCTCCATGCTTTTGTATCATTGATGCTTGTTACATTTGTATGGTTAACTTAAATCTGATCCTAAGTTGTTTATGAATATAGATCCATGTCTTTGTATAGTGTTCTTCTTCTGTGATCTTATAGGTACTTTGTGAAACTGGGCAAGTAAGGGAGCAGGTAGCTGGAGACTGTCAAAGAAGAGAGGGATTGGATCAAAGGATTAGCGCAAGACACAGGTTAGTTATTTCTATTCCTCTCTATCTATAGTTCATAAAGGAAATACAAAAGTAGTTTTTCTCTGTTTGTTTCTAAGGCAGCTGTCACACCTTAGTGGGATAGAGTAGTTCTAAATAGACGCTTTTCCCTGTAACAAAATGGCGACTCCACTGGGGAATGTCTAATTAGTTTGTTTGTGTATCATTCTTTGTTGTTTATTTCATAAACTTACAAGTAGCATTCGGAATGCATTTGCCATAAAAAATGCAAAGTAGACATCTACTGCTTCAATCCATTCACTGGATCTGTTTATGATTTGAACAACTGATTCACAAACTATCTGATTGCCCTTGTGATAGCTCTTAGACCCTCCTTAGATCTACCCCTGATTGTGCATTACTGATTGCTTTTACTCGGCCAAAACCCAAAGACTGAACTGCAAACTGTGACCCGGAACCCGAACAGATTCTCGTTTCTGGCCCAGCGCAAGTACTGTTAAGAGATCCTGAATTTCAGCGCACTTCCCGAAAGGGCAACCTGTGCTGCATTTCAGATTCTCTGTGTTATAGGTGCGCTGATCAGACTAGCCCTGTGCAGCTGTGGTTCTTGTGCTTCATTCTTTGAATTTTGCTGCCTGTGATCAGTATATGTCTGTTTAAAACCCCTTTTCCTTGCTGTTATTCTGCCTCCTTTGTACAAAAGAACTGTAGATGTTTTTGTGTGTTTTTTTAGTCGTTTACAGTTTTCCATTGCAAAAGTAGAATAGTCGTACTGTCGTCCTATGATTTGAATCTGTCGCAAGTGTCGATTTCGATCATAGGAGAAAGTTTGATTGCTGTTGATGGTCAATTATACTATTACTATTGCCTTTGGTCTGAATTTGTGATTTTCTAGTGTCAAGAACAAGTGTTCATTTCAAAATCGCAAGGTGTCGTAATCATCTCTGTTTTTGATTTCGAAAAAGAGCTTGTTTATATTTGTCTCTTGAAAAGAAATTCAAATTTGTACATCAACTTTATTTTTAGCATCAATACTAAGAAAGTTGAAAACAAATACATGCATGTGCATTTGCATATAGACAGTCTGTTTGGCTTGATTTAGGAAGGTGCATTTACAGTGTGCTCTTTGCTCTTTGTGAAAAGATTGTGTCTTTCTTTTCCTCTAGTAGCTAGGATTTTCATTGCACAAAAGAGATAAAATTTTGTTTATCATCTTTAGATTGCATTTTAGGAATTACATCTACATCTCGTGGTGAACCCAAAAGGAAAACTTCATAAGCAAGATCAACTTAAAATAAATTCAATGAATCTAACAACGCTTTGGAACTTAATGCACAACATTTAGAGGTCTAGGCTAGAGACGTATTCTGGCGTCGTAAAACCTGGTAATTGTTGTCCTCACTGATGGTTGGGTGATTCCTCCACTTTGAGACGATAAGTTCCAGTACGAACTTGTGCTCCCACATACCGTCGAGTATATTTTGGGAGACCCCTATAGGCTTAAATCCTTTATCCTTAGGAAGCCGTGTCTGCCGCCTTATCGATCGCAATGCACTGAACACAGCATTCGGGAAGATTGATTGCCGTACCGTAAAAAGTATTCTGCAGTTTTGCGATTGGTTTGGTACTCCCTCTACCTAGATCTCTAGAGTAGTCCCTTTCGTTCCTTTTCAGACTCCTTAACAGAAAAGGTCCATCTGAGCACTTGTCACTTCAGGCTCATTAAAAATCGAAGGAGACTAGAGTCATCTTTTGTTTTTTCTTGACTCTTAAAAACTGAAAAAACAAGTTGTGTCAAAGCGTATAAAAATTTATTTTAAACAGAATATTCATTACCCCTTTCCTACGTTGATCTTGGGCTGAGAAAATGGAGTCAACCAACCAAGGAATTCCCCTTGGAGGAAATCCTAGTCCCTTCTCCTCTTCGGGAGATGTTGGTGCGCCCCATATGGCCACATTTTCGCTTCCAGGACTGACAATTGGTTTGCCTGTATGGCTCTTCTCAACCTCTGTTGTTCAGAACACCACTATTCCTGAACAATCGAATCAGCAATTAGACGAGTCCAGAGTAGCCCACCAACCTTCTACTTCCTCTAATTCTTCCTCTCCTCCTTCCTCTTCGCTTGATGGGGCTGGTAAAGCCAAAAGTCAAGTTCCTAAGGAGAAGAAGGAAAAGAAGAAGAAAGAGAAGAAGAAGAAGGAGCCAAAAGCGAATGGGGGCAAACGAGTGTCGTCTAACGAAAATCCACACACTACACCGACCAGGCCTAAATCGCCATGTGTCATTTGCAAAGGAGACCACTTCCACAGAGATTGTCCTTGCATCCCTCGGATCTTAAGGGACTGGTCTCCTCGTTTGCACAACCGGGTGTTGTCAACCTCTGATGATCATGTTGAAAGCACACCGTCAACTAGTGAAAGTGAAGCCCCAGGACAAAAAGGGAAATGTAGATTCCCTTGTAAACTGTGCGAAGGCGATCATGCCGTCCACCATTGTCCCTTCTTAGACGAAGCTAAAAGAGTTTTGGATGATCGTCCGGTATCACTATTACGACTTCCTCCTAGATATAAAAAACTCTTGCCGAGTCCGTCACTAGTTGAAAATCCGGCTGACCCGCTCAGGTGGTCGGCTGAAGCATCTATCATTGAAGATGAACCATCTGAATCCACACTAGATGAAAGTGAAAAGGTCGAGGAGGCAGTTGACCCGGTTTTGCCTTTAGAAGTTCCATCTTCAGATGATACAGTCACTGAAGAGAACAAGGATGACACCGTCCAAATTCTCTTCATAAACACAGACTCCGACGAACATGGGGGCAATTTACCCGTTCCGTTACCGCAGGAAGGAAGTTCATCAGAGCCGTACCCGGCCGTCTATTCGGTCCCACCTCCAAGTAACCTAGTTGTCTCCTTCGACTGGAATCAATTAGGCAGACCCCGTTTACCAGCTAGCGTACCATTCCGAATTATCGTTCAAATATATAGAATGGTTATGGCTGGTATCATCATAGATGAGCGGGCTTCTGTGAGTATCCTTTCCTCAACTGCTTGGAAAGCGCTTGGTTTGCCATCGCTTTTTCCTGAGATGAGAAATATGACAGGCTTTGATAAAGGAACCGGTAGACCGTTAGGGATCCTTCCCAATGTGCCCATAACATTGAGAAGGAAAACAGTTCACATGAACGTAATGGTAGTTCAAGGACCCCTGGATTACAATCTACTCCTTGGACGAGACTATATTTATTGCATGGGAGCAATTGTCTCCTCACTCTTTAGAGTAATGTGTTTTCCGCAGGAAGGAAGAGTGGTCAAGCTCGTGGACCAACTTTCATTTCCCGGATCATACAGAGAAAATAGTCATATACCATCCCTGAATGGTCTTTTCACACAAGAAATGTCTCAATCTCCAGTCCATCCTCCCGATGAGCGCGAGTGATTCGGAGGGATATGACTGAAACCCAGGGGGCATGCACCCTGGCCTGCTTCGGCAGGAAAACTTCGGGTATAGGGTAGGTTTCTGCGAGAGAATATGACCTCCATACTCCCATCCGTGATTGGAAGAGGGAGTTGGACTGGAACAAGATTCTCTTGTCAAATTTATGTGAGCTAGCGAGCACCGCTGCTCACCTTTGTTTATCTCGGTAGACATCGCCGAAGAAGTGTTTTGTTTGTGTTGTGAATAGAACAATCTTTGGGTAACCTATAAGAGGTAGGCCTCTCTCGGTAAAACAAATGTTTTAACGGACTAAAGAAGGGGTAACCTTGAAACTCTATTTTATACCTGGGGGCATGCAAACCTTTTGGAATGCAAGCGAAGAGCGACTATTTATTTTTTAAATTTTTAGGACCTCTAACACTTTAAACCCGTAGGATTGGTCGTTTCCTAACTTGCATAAAGAAAGCATGTGGGGCAAAACTCTAAAAGTTTCCGTTTTTATATGAGACATTCTTATCATACGACTGGATTAATCGAGCAGTGTTACCGCAAGGTTCAAGCTCGTTAAAAAATAAACCTGCATCGAGCAGTTTTAGCACATAGTTCAAGCTCGTTAAAAAATAAACATAAGACATGAGCAAATGTTTCCACCCGCATTTAAGCTCATTAAAAAATGAACTATTCCCTGATAAATAACCACCGTGAATGTAGTACTTCTGTCATTTAAGCCTTGGTCGTGTTTGCACCGTCACCTCCACTTTTTCATTGGCCGATCATTCACCTCCATTTGATTGTTTACCCATTTTTAGGAACAACTACAAAGAGTGATTTCATTAGCCATCCTTGTGACACTATCGTTTTTGGAAAATTCCAAACCTTACCTGGAATCAGCTCCTACCTGTTTTATCACTCGTTCCTCAAAAGACGAGTCTCCTTTAAGCTCTTTTCAACTGACGCGTAAAATATGAAAAGATTGCCAAGTCCTTGGCCTTCCAGCTCGTTAAAGGGACAGGAAGTGCTATCCCTCATCTAGATTTTAATATTTTTGGACCTGAGGGATTATTGCACAAAAAGATCGAGCGCTTGTTTTTTTCGGCTCGTTAAAACTATCGAAAATTCATCCCTTCTGTATTGTTTTATACTTTTTTGGACTTAAGGGATTAGATGACGAAAAAGGAATTTTGGAGTTACCTTTACGTTCCTTTTCAGACTCTCTAAAATTGAAAAGGACCGAGTTATCTTTGTCGTTAAACTCGTTAAAAAGATTAATAGCAACAAACTTGTCTTTAGACGAGAACGAGTTTCACTGTCGCTAGGCTCTTTAAAACATATTGATGGGTTTGCCCGAAGGGAAAATTATAGAACAAGCATATGTTATCCTCCTCAAGCTTGAAAAAAATAAAGAGGTACTGGTCAGCAATCACTGGGGAAAAATTGGGAAGAAAACTCAAAGAATCTTTATTGGTAGCAAGTCACTCTTGAACATGACACTTCCACTCCGTGTCCGAGTTGGGTTGGGTTATTTCATTCACCGGTCACATCGCCATGGTCATGCCATACCATCCACATTTGGGGTTAATGCTACGAATCCATCACATCAGTGTCGCCGATATGTTCAAGAGAAGTCATCTAGAGAAGTCACATGTGTCTCACCCACTACCATACATTATACTCCATTCTTTCATGACCGCCACCCTGAACATTATATCATCATATTGTTTTCACCTCCATCAAAATCATTTGATCCGTTCTGTGTCATTGATGTGGGATTCATTAAGGCCCTCCTTTGACGGATCACTTCTTGTTGACATCAGCTCATTATCCAAGAAGTTGGTCTAGGAACACCCCATTCAGTACTTTGAAGCTTGCATGCCTCAATGGCAAGTTTCTCACTTCCGGCGACAGGTTTACATCAATGACCTTCGACCGAAAGATTTTGCGTGGTGTTCGACGCCAAGTCCTTTATTCACACCACGTGAATTGTACTGCAGTACCTTGAGGATCATTATCATTATCGGTGATTCCTCTCGCGCTTGTTAATAGTTTACATCATTGACTGGTAATTAAGCGATGTCTTTCCATGTTCGACTTCAAAACGTTTCTCACATGGATCGACTTGTACTTCGAGTAAAGATCAGATGAGATTGAAGACCCCGGATCTAGTTTCATCCATTCGGGCTGCGATATATATTCAGGGAAATAAAGACATCAAATGTACAGCATTGCAGCACAGATAATCATCCTACCAAAAGGATGATGGCTCTATCAGAATCATCAGTCTACACTCAAACGATTGTCTGTCCTATGTACATGAAAATGAATTTATAAAGCTGAGCATGGGAATGCCCGCCTCAGCTAGATCATGAAAACAGTATGAAGATAATTTATTGTATTGTATCTTATTACAGGTCTCCTCCTAGCATTGAAAGAACTTTGGATCCTCATAATAAAGCATTTCACCCGACACCAAAAGGTTAACAGCCTCATACCTTAGGGGGCAACTGTTATAGACATTTTTGTGCCCTACAAATCCAAGCATGAAATGTCCATAAACCAAGGGCTCCTAAGTCCCTAAAAGTGTTGTTCTAACCCCTAAAGGAACAAGGTCAACAGATTACAGCTTCTCCCAGAAGTTCTCCACCAGAAACTGCTCAAAATAAGTCAAAACAGGATCATTTCAGCTGCTCCACTGGCTAGGTGTTATAGACATTTTTGTGCCTTACAGCATGAAGCATGAAATGTCCATAATCTAAGGGATCCAAAGTCCCTAAACATGTTGTTCCTACCCCTAGAGGAACAAGGCCAAGAAACCACAGCAATTCAGACAAGTTCTCCACTAAAATTACTCAAAAACAAGGCAATTCTGGATCATGTCAACTGCTCCACTGAGCATCTGTGTTGAATGTCAACTGCTCCATGGTTCACCTGCGTTGAATTTCAACTCCAACAAAGGCTACCTGCGCTGAGCGAGTTTGGACAAGTGGAAGGCTCATTCCTCAATGAGTCAATGCCCAGGAAGCTTCCAAAATGACACTTGGATCAAAGAATTCGACTGGTGATGAGTAAGAGGTTCCAAATCTCTAAGTGGAAGCAAGAACCTCCAAGTGGACTCAAGAACTGAAGAAGGAGAGGACACTAGTCAGTTTCATACCAGCCTCAAGCTGACTCATCCTTTCTCCAAAAATCTATATATGGATCTCTCTCCCATGAGATCTGGAGGCTGGAATTTTGTGAAAGCAAAGAATTGCTGTTGGTTTGAGTTTAGAACTATTGGGTGATTTGCTTTGAAGGAGGTGAAGAGGAGATTTCTTTCTGCTGGGAAGGTGATGCTGGATTGGGCCTCCTATGGTTGTATCACTTCCTGAACTTTACTTCTTCCATTAATAAAGAATTTGAGGTTCTTCTATATGCATGTGTCTCAATGATGTATTGTTATACTTGTGTATTTGGTTTATTCTAATCCTTGAACCAGTTATGAATGTATGCTTCTTGTAGTTTCCCTCTCTTATCATTTTGCAGGACCTTGGTGTAGCTGGGCTAGTGAAAGAGCAAGGAGATGGGAGCAAGCAGCAAGGAGAGAAGATTGGATCAACCATTAGCGGAAGACATCGGTTAGTGGAACTCTTTCTCTCCTCTTTACTTTTCATAAAGAAGAAATCTTAGATAGCTTTGCTTTGATTGTTGCTGAGGTACTATCACCCTTAGAGTGGGATAGGGTCATTCCGTACTGGATACTTTTCCCAACAACAAATCGGCGACTCCGCTGGGGAACGTATCTTGTTGGTTTCTTTGTGTTTTTGCTATTCATTTCATAAACACAAGGAGTACCGAATCGAACTGCATTTGGATCTTTCAAATGCAAAGTAGAGGGCAGCTACTCTAGCTCAATTTCTGGGCCTGTTTATGATTTGAAGAGCTGATCCACAAGGACTCTGAAAAGCTCTTAGTGATAGATTTTCACCCTCCTTTGAATCATCCTTTAGTGTTTACTTGATTGCTAGCTTTGATTTGGCCAAAAACTGTTGATTTTTGAGCAATTTGTGACCCAAAACCCAGGAGAAACGAGAGTTTCTCCTTCAGCGCAACTGCTGTGAAGGTAGTCTGCATTTCAACGCAGGTCCCGTGAAGGCTACCTGCGCTGAATGTCAAACTCACAGTGTTGAGGTTGCGCTGAACCAGTTTGGCCTTGTGCAACTGGGGTTCTCTGCTTTCTGTTGCCCTGTTTTCATCCCTGTTTTTGCAGCCTGTTATCAGTCAATGTACCTATCTGAAACCACCTTTCTTTGCCACTATTCCGCCTCGGTTGTATAAAGAAACTGTATTTGTTCTTTGTGTATTTCTTACATCATTTGCAGTTTCCCATTACGAAAGTGAACTAGTCTTGCTGTGGCCTCTTAGATCTAGACCTGTCATAAGTGTTGTTTTGGTCTTAAGAGTTAGTTTGTTTGATGTTCATAGCTGATTGAGCTTTGCTTTCGTCATATGGTTTGAATTTATGTATTTCTAGTGTTGAAACAAGTAAATCTTAAGATGTCTTTTGATTTTGGACAACAGCTTGTTTGTTTTCACTTGAAATCGAATTCAAAGTTATACAACAGCTTTCTTTGTATAAGCATCAATACTAAGAAAGAGAAAAGAAATACCTGCATTGTGCATGTGCATTTTGACAGCTTGCATGTTGATTTAGGAAAAAGTTCATTAGTGTGTGCTCTATGATCTGTGTGAAAAGATGATGTCTTTCTTTTCCCTCAGTACTTAAGATTTTCATATGTTGAAAAGATTGAAAAGCTTGCTTCTCATCTTTAGACTGCATCTAGGAGTTGTACCATACATCTCGTGGTGATCCATAAAGGCAAACTGCTAAACAAGATCAACCTAAAATAAATTGAATGAACATAACAACGCTTTGAAACATAACGCAAACGCATAGAGGTCTAAGCTAGAGACGTGTTCCGGCGTCGTTAAACGTGATATCTTACCGTTGAGTGGTTGGGTGATTCCTCCACGGTGAAGCGATAAGTATCAATACAGACTTGTGCTCCCACGTACCGTCGCGTATATATTGGGAGACCCCTATAGGAATAAAGCCTTTATCCATAGGAAGCCGTGTCGGCCGCCCCACTGATCGCAATGCAATGAACACAGCATTCACGAAGATTGACCACCCGTACCGTGAAACATATTCTGTGGTTTTGCGAAAAGTTTGGCACACCCTCTGCCTAGAACTCCAGAGCAGTTTCTTTTGGCCTTTTTCAAACTCTATAACTGAAAAAGTCCATCCGAGCATTTGTCACTTTGGGCTCGTTAAAAAATCGAAGGAGACTAGAGTCATCTTTAGCTTTTTCTCGACTCTTAAAAATTGAAAAAGCAAGTTGTGTCCAAGTGTCGTTAAAATTTATTTTAAGCGGAATAATCATCACCTTTCCCTCGTTGATCTTCGAAGTTAGTCTATCACCAGTGAAGTTCCTGTAGAATCGCTAAGCAATCTATTGGATAGACTCAATATGTCTGAACAACCGTCGACGTCTAGGACTGTGTCGTCCAACACAGCAGCAGCAGAGCCTCCTGCTGCTACTCCAACGATGTACACCGGTATACCATCTGAGCCGGCAAGTTATCAACAACAAGTCGGAGTCCCATCAGGGACGACGACATGGTTAGTTCCTATTTCTTCATCCGGATTATCATCTGGTATTTCTTATGTTGAAACTCAACAAATTAATCCAATGCGTCTTCAAAGGCCAATTTACCCTTTAAATACTGGATTTCCACCGTATGGAGGGCAGTATGCTCTTTCATTGTTCCCTCCTAGAGAACAACCATATGGGAGTTTACAACAAAGTTCAGGTCAAACTGGAATTACATCCAACGGTTGTGTACCAATACTGCCTCAACAACCAGGGGTTTTATATTCAATGCAACCAGTACACCCTGTGTCGAGTATTCCCACCACACCTTCTATGGTGAATGCGTCGCAAGTACAAGCGCTACCTGTTGTATGTCAACCCCGTTTTTCTTAGGTTGCAATACAACAGCCTCTTGTCTCGACGACTCAATCACAATCTCAGGTTAGTGCCTCCTTATCTAGAGCGACTCAGGATCAAACAAGTACTGTGACTCCTCATCTTGGTCAATCGTCCAGTATTGGTCAACAGCAAATGGTCCAACAACCAGAGCTGGTTCAATCTCAACAACCACCATTCCAGCAATCATATCAAGGACCTGAGCAACAAGTCTTTGTAAGTAATGGGCAACCATACTATAATGGTTATGCCCATCAACCTTGTCAAAGTTACCAGCATTATGCTAGTTTGCAAAGACCCATTGCTCAGGCGATCCCATCTTATCCTGGGTATGCTTCGCCTAACCTGAATCAACAGTTGCCCTTTGTGGCAACTCTAGAATTACCAAATCTAAACTGGCTGACGAATGATCCAATTGCTTATGCGCCTTGGTGGCCTGCAATTCTGTATAAACTTCCGTCAGATATTCCTAAATTTAATGGAAATCCGGGTGAAGATCCGTCGAATCATGTGATGACATTCCATCTGTGGTGTTCATCAAACACCCTGAATGATGATTCGATAAGACTTCGCCTCTTTCAGAGGACGTTAACGGGTCCAGCGGCAGAATGGTACATTGAATTTCCTATAGCTTCGTTCGACAACTTCAGTACCTTAGCCACAACCTTTCTAACCCATTTTCAATTACCGATAAGGTATGAAATGGGAACAGAACTCCTTACCAACTTCAAACAGACGACCGCCACCCACATATCTGATCATATACATGAGTGGCGACGTCGTCGTAGGATGGTAAAAACATACGTTCCCGATCAGCTATTAGCTGAATGGTTTATCAAGTCATTACTTCCTGCCATCACGGAAGATGTGGCAAAGGGGGGAGTCGTAATGGAAGAGCAGGTTATCGCTCGTGCGCAATATCTGGACTTGGTCTATACTCAGTCCGGCACGCTCTACGACAAAATACCTGACACCCCTAGACCGGAATTCTCAATTCCTCCTCCTCCTAAATCAAACAATGACTCTAGCGCCAGCGATGGCGTGATTGGCAAACACAAAATGTTTAGTCAAAATGCAAATGAGGAACTTCTTGCCTCAGAAGTAAATGCCATGTCGACCGACAAGGGCAAACAACTAAAGCAACCAGGGGGCAAGAAGAAAAAAGGGAGAAAAAGGAAACCCCCTGCAGGGTGTCATATATGCGATGAGGATCATTGGACGAAAGATTGTCCACATATAGCTGAAGTTAAGAAACTCTTTAAGAGTTCAAAAACCCCAGCAGTATTGACTGATCCGTTTCCTAATCTAGGTCAAAATCTGGTTGCTAATCAAAATGCTTCCCGATCCCAAGTGCTTATGTTATCTACCTCAAAGCAGCAAATTGATGCTTTGACAAGGAATAAAGATTACGGGAATCCACAGCTGTCGAATAACAAGGCCTATGAACAACCTAGTAGTTCGACAACAACTTTGACCGAAATTGTGCCACCCATCGCTCCTAAGCCAATGATAAACTCGCCAAAGGGAGTAGTACACAAATCGACATTTAATCCTCGTGCAAAAGTAGCACAGAATTATAATATAGTAAAGGACTTGGCCCAATCGCCGTCCGCTATGTCGACACTTGAGGTACCGCAAAATTGCCCCTCCCAAGAGCAAGCTTTATTATCAGCAATAGGTGGGATTGGCCCAATGGATTCCAATCTTGTGGCCTTTGATCATAAAGGATATGACCCTCAGTTACCAGCTCAACTAGCTTTCCTTATTCAAGTGAAAGCCCTCAACAAAACTGTTCATCGAACAATTATTGATGAGGGGGCATCTACATGTCTTATGTCGATGAGTTGCTGGAAAAATTTAGGCTCACCACCCTTGTCGAAATCGTCAACGATGTTAAAAGCATTTGATGGACGATCATACACTCCATACGGGATTTTAAGTAACTTGCAAGTTGAACTGGGGGGCAAAACAATAGAAGTTGATGTTGAAGTAATCGACGGAAACCTCGATTACAACATCCTACTGGGAAGGCCCTGGATATATGCCATGGCCGCAGTTGTGTCAACCTACTTCAGGAAGATTGCATTTCCCTTTCAAGGAGGAATTACAGTCGTCGACCAACAAACTTTCTTCCCCGACAGTTCACAAGTTACGGGAGGCATTCCAATGATCCATGGAAGCAATCATTCGCTTCAAAATATTGGAGTAGGTCTCCTAAAAGACCCTGCCTTAATGGGTACTTTTTCCCTACCGCCTCCAAGTAATCTGGCGGAAGTGGCCACAGTGGAAACCTACAAAATGAAATCTTCTATATCTAATGGATTCGGAAGATTCCTAAACATTTTGCCAGCATGTATCATCACCCTAATTGAAATACTGTAAATACAGTGGGCTCCGAGGACGGTTCTTACCTCATGTCAACCTCGTTAAAAAATGAAACAAGGAGTCATGAGGATAGTTCATTTACTGTGTCAACCTCATTAAAAAAATGAAACAAATCCCCTTTCCAAATCTCAAAAGTAAACCTTCATTCCAACCACCGAGTCAAATGCAATGAAGCTTGGGGGGCATGCACCTCGATTTGAGTTATTATGCTGGGGGCATGCAAACTGACCGAGCAGTTTTAGCAAAGTTCATGCTCGTTAAAAAATAAACGCAAAATCGAGCAGTTTTAGCAAGAGTTCATGCTCGTTAAAAAATAAATGCACCTGTGAGCAAGCTTCCCCCTAGAGTTCAAGCTCATCCAGAAAAAATGAACCGGTAAATAACCATTTGAGATCGTAAATTCATCAGCCATAAAAGCCTTGGTCGTGTTTGCACCATCACCTCCACTTTTCATTTGGCTGATCATTCACCTCCACTTGATTGTTTACTTATTTTGAGGAACAGCTGCGAAGAGTGATTTCACCTAGCCATCCTTGTGACACTGCCGTGATTGGAAAATTCCAACCTGTACCTAGAATCTGCTGCTATCCCTGTTTATCACTTGTTCCTCAAAATACGAGTCTTCTTTGAGCTCTTTTCACTGACTCGTAAAATATGAAAAGTTTGCCGAGTTTTGGCCTTCCAGCTCGTTAAAGCGACCGGAAGAGCTATCCCTCCTCTAGTTTTTAATCTTTTTGGACCTGAGGGATTATTGCACAAAAAGATCGAGCGCTTGTCTAGTTCGGCTCGATAAAACTATCGAACATTCATCCCTTCTGTATTGTTTTATACTTTTTCAGACTTAAGGGATTAGATGACGAAAAAGGACCTTTGGAGTTAACTTTACGTACCTTTTCAGACTCTCTAAAAATGAAACGGACCGAGTTGTCTTTGTCGCTAGACTCGTTAAATGCGTTAAATAGCGACAAACTTGTCTTTAAACGAGAACGAGTTTCCCTATTGCTAGGCTCGTTAAAACATAGCGATGGGCTTGCCCGAAGGGCAGGTGATAGAACAAGCATATGTTATCCTCCTCAAGCTTGACAAAAATAAAGAGGTACTGGTCAGAAATGACTGGGGAAAAATTGGGAGAAACTCAAAGCTTTGATGGTAGCAAGTCGCTCTTGAACATGACACTTTTCCTCCGTACCACATCGAGTTGGGTTGTTTAATTCACTGGTCACATCACCATGGTCTCTCCATACCATCCATATTTGGGGTAATGCTACCGATCCATCGCATCAGTGTCGTTATATGTTCAAGAGATGTTGTTCAGAAAGAGTCAACCGTGTCCCATCCACTGCCATACATTATCTTTCATCCTTTCATGACCGCCACCCTGAATCATATGTCACAGATCGTTTTCACCTTCATCACAATCATTAGCTCCGTTCCATGTCACTGATGTGGGATTCATTAAGGCCCTCCTTTGACGGATCACTTCTTGTCGACATCAACTCATTATCCAAGAAGTTGATCTAGGAACACCCCCCTCAGTACTTTGAAGCTTGCATGCCTCAATGGCAAGTTTCTCACTTCCGGCGACAGGTATACGTCAATGACCTTCGACCGAAAGATTTTGCGTGGTGTTCGACGCCAAGTCCTCTATTCACACCACGTGAATTGTACTGCAGTACCTTGAGGGTCATCAGCATTATCGGTGATTCCTCTCGCGCTTGTTAACAGTTTACATCATTGACTGGTAATCAAGCGATGTCTTTCCATGTTCGACTCCAAAAAATTCTCACATGGATCGACTTGTACTTAGAGTGAAGATCGGATGAGTTTGAAGACCCCGGATCTAGTTTCATCCATCCGGGCTGCGATATATATTCAGGAAATAAAGACATTAACATGTGCAGCAGATGATCATCCTACTCAAAGGATGATAATTTCATCAGAAAATTATCAGTCTACCATCAGACGATTGTCTGTTCTATGTACAGAAAATGTATTTATAAAGTTGAGCATGGGAATGCCCGCCTCAGCTAGATCATGAAAGCAGTATGAAAAATAATGTATTGCATTGTATCTTATTACAGGTCACCTCCCAGCGATTGGATGAACTTTGGATCCTCCTGATAAAGCATTTCACCCGATAAACGGCCTCATACTTTAGGGGGAAACTGTTATAGACATTTTTGTGCCTTACAGCATGAAGCATGAAATGTCCATAATCTAAGAGATCCAAAGTCCCTAAACATGTTGTTCCTACCCCTAGAGGAACAAGGCCAAGAAACCACAGCAATTCAGACAAGTTCTCCACTGAAATTACTCAAAAACAAGGCAATTCTGGATCATGTCAACTGCTCCACTGAGCATCTGCGCTGAATGTCAACTGCTCCATGGTTCACCTGCGTTGAATGTCAACTCCAACAAAGGCTACCTGCGCTGAGCGATTTTGGACAAGTGGAAGGCTCATTCCTCAATGAGTCAATGCCCATGAAGCTTCCAAAATGACACTTGGATCAAAGAATTCGACTGGTGATGAGTAAGAGGTTCCAAATCTCCAAGTGGAAGAAAGAACCTCCAAGTGGACTCAAGAACTGAAGAAGGAGAGGACACTAGTCAGCTTCATACCAGCCTCAAGCTGACTCATCCTTTCTCCAAAAATCTATATATGGATCTCTCTCCCATGAGATCTGGAGGCTGGAATTTTGTGAAAGCAAAGAATTGCTGTTGGTTTGAGTTTAGAACTATTGGGTGATTTGCTTTGAAGGAGGTGAAGAGGAGATTTCTTTCTGCTGGGAAGGTGATGCTGGATTGGGCCTCTTATGGTTGTATCACTTCCTGAACTTTACTTCTTCCATTAATAAAGCATTTGAGGTTCTTCTATATGCATGTGTCTCAATGATGTATTGTTATACTTGTGTATTTGGTTTATTCTAATCCTTGAACCAGTTATGAATGTATGCTTCTTGTAGTTTCCCTCTCTTGTCATTTTGCAGGATCTTGGTGTAGCTGGGCCAGTGAAAGAGCAAGGAGCTGGGAGCAAGCAGCAAGGAGAGAGATTGGATCAACCATTAGCGGAAGACATCGGTTAGTGGATCTCTTTCTCTCCTCTTTACTTTTCATAAAGAAGAAATCTTAGATAGCTTTGCTTTGATTGTTGCTGAGGTACTATCACCCTTAGAGTGGGATAGGGTCATTCCGTATTGGATACTTTTCCCAACAACACTAGGTGCGTTGCATTGCACCTAAATACATTGTGAGGGTGCGTTGCATTTCAAAAGTCTATTCTGTGGGGTGCGATGGGAAAATGGCAGTGTCACTCCGCGAGGTGGAGAGACAATGGAAGCTTCCAGAATCTTCTCCTAAGACACTTGCCTCACTGAATTCGACCAAGGATGAGTAAGAGGCCTTCAGTCTCCAAGTGGAAGAAAGAACTGACAGAGAGAAGACACTAATAAAATCACAAGCTGACTCATCCTCCTTACATATATCTATATATGGATCCCTCATCTCAGAGATCCAGAGGCTGGAATTTTGCATATTGTAAGGAATTCTTGTTGGTTTTTGAGACAAACATCAGAGTATTGGGTGATCTATGCTTTGTTTGAGGTGAAGAGGGGCTTCTTTGCTGGGAGGTTGATGCTGGGTCAGGAACCACCGGTTGTAACTCCTCCTGGATCTTTTCTTGTTTATCAATAAAAACTATTTGAGTTTTTCCTCCATGCTTTTGTATCATTGATGCTTGTTACATTTGTATGGTTAACTTAAATCTGATCCTAAGTTGTTTATGAATATAGATCCATGTCTTTGTATAGTGTTCTTCTTCTGTGATCTTACAGGTACTTTGTGAAGCTGGGCAAGTAAGGGAGTAGGTAGCTGGAGACTATCAAAGAAGAGAGGGATTGGATCAAAGGATTAGCGCAAGACATAGGTTAGTTCTTTCTATTCCTCTCTATCTATATTTCATAAAGGAAATACAAAAGTAGATTTTCTCTGTTTGTTTCTAAGGCAGTTGTCACACCTTAGTGGGATAGAGCAGTTCTAAATAGACACTTTTCCCTGTAACAAGGACAAACTTTATAAGCACTCAGTGGGTGCTTGACCTCTAAAATAAAATACATTGAGCATGAAACCCATGCTCCAATAATAATAATAATAATAATTTTTCTTTCATTTTACAATATACAAGAATCAAAAGTACATTTCATATTTATGAAGACTGAACCTAGTTACACATTTTTCAGCACTCCCTCTTAACTTGGGAGGTATTCATAAATAATACATGGACATTCTCAATCTAAAGATATCTCATAGAAGAGTCAAATTGGTAACCCATATGTTTAACACCATAGCAACGAGTATTGTCACATATCAAGGCCTTTACTATTAGCGCTATCTCTCTACAAGACCAGAGCACAATGCCAGCAATACTAATTATTTATAGACACCATAATCATTGTCTCTCAAGGCACATACTCCACCTGGGTGTTCACAGAGTATGTCCTTCTAGGACTATTCTTTTCTTGGATAGTCAGTCCTCAAAGAATTTTGGTCCTCTGTGAATACTCTTTTCTTAGATTCCCTACCTCATCCTCAAAGAGTATCAGATGCTAGATTCTTACCCAATCCTTCATTCTTTCCTCCCAAGTGAATACAAGAATGATGTGCATATTTGTTGGGCACAGGATCCCCTAAGGCAAGTTTTTGGGCTTAAAACCCAAGGTTTTACTAAATCTGATTTAAAGACTCTACAATGTGTGGGCACAGAGCGCGAAGTTGTAATTGAGTCATAGGGTTTCCCCCTTATTTTTGTAATGTAATGTCAGCTTGAGAGTTCTACCATGGTCTTCGGATCATGGAATTGTATAAATAGAGCAAGGCTCTAAGTTGTAGGGAAATCTAATCTAATATAATAACTAAATGAACATAAAGAATTAAGTCTTAGGTGAACTGAAAAGTCATGTCTTTGGTCGTAGAGCAGGAGAAGGCTCTACAACTAAGTGCGTAGAGGCCTAGTAGTCCGCAACTGAGTGTGCGGACCCTTGCAACTGAGTGCATAGGGTGAGTTGAGTCTATAACCATTGGAGAAATAATAAATAGAAGTTTCTTATCATTGTATGTATCTTTTTCCTATTTATGCATTGAAATATATTCGGTATGAATTGCAAGTTTACTATTTATTTGCTGCGCGAACTTATATGGATGTGTTGAATAAGTGAATATAAGATATATGTTTATATGAAGCTAACTAGCACTTACAAGAAGATAAGTAAGATCTGCAATGGAACTTAGGGAAACGATCACAGATCGCTGCCTTATAAATGTGAAATCACCCTAGCCCCTTATTAGGGCTGCATGAAGGTGAATAGAATATAGAACGAAGGTCTTGCAGGTCAGGACAGTGCGCGAAGTGACTTCCATGAAGCTAATCCCTAGTTTGACTAAATCGACCCCTCAGACATATCAAGGGTGCGAAAACTTGGTTCCAACATCCCCCTATATGGCTTCGGGTGAGACCTCAGTCTGCGCTCTGTGGGATATTGCCGAAAGGGCCAGTAGTATAGGGATTTGTTCGGCTAGTTAACTCTGAACTTGGGTCAGGCCCCATCAAGCCAACAAATAGTTTTGTTGCCAGGACTGAATCTACATAGAGATGTCTGATGTCACATCACTAGAATCCAACTAAGAAGGAAATTGAAGGTTGGTTGGACAAGAGAATTCACGAATTCGTGACGCAGGAGAACATGAATCCACGACTACCAAAGGAAGAGTGGTTAGCCTGCTATCTGTACATAGAGATCCACGAAGTTTTCTTCACATCTTTCCCTACTGAGTTGTACAAGTGGATCGCGAAGCTAGCAGATAGCCAAGGAAGGCGAAAGCTTGACGGTCCTATTATGTGGACCCCTAAATTGGTGCACTGATTGGAAGCATCAGAGGATAAGATCGTGCACGCTGTTGATCACTGGCTCGATCGGATTATAGGAGGATTCATTACTGAGTTTGTGGTAGATAGTTTAGTCAGCTATAGCGAGGCAGAGTGACGCATTGTCAAAGGACCATGAGGAAAGTATGTAAAGTCTCTGAACACTAGGATTAAAATGCCATTATACGAAAAGTGAATTATGCAGTTACATTGATGTTCGGGGCTATGCGAAGTGGGAAAATTTACATAAACTAAGGATGTGCGGAACTAGAGACTAGCCCCTTGATTTCAGCTCCATGAGGGGACGACGAAGAGCTCACGAGGGTCTCTTCACGAAGTGCAATCCATTTGATAAGGCAGAGGATTATGCGCATACAACCTCCACCCACACCACCGCCAGTTTCACTGCCATCACCCCCATCTTCACTTGTACCACCTCTGCCACCACCGTGTTTTAACAAGGCCAGCATGGTAAAGTTGCCCGTGTTCAAGGGACTAGGAAATGAAGATTTGGAGTAGTTTTGGTCCATGGTAAAAGCTCTATGGGAAGCGCAGGGAGTTACAGATGATAATATCAGGAAAGTGATGCTAGTTAGCACTTTGTATGATCGTGCACTGACCTAGTACATTAAGCACTCGAGTGACAATCCGAATGCAGGAATCATGGCTATCCAAACTGCACTAACTAAGGAGTTTAGCAGACCAAAGTTAGAGGCATAGTCGATCATTAGGTTCAAGGAGATCATGATGCTACCAGGCGAGACTCTCTGGGAGTTGGATTAGCGGTTGAAGTGTATGATTCACGAAGCTAATATGAATTTGACGGATGGACAACACCGCGAATGGTTTGTGGCATCACAAACATCGCATTTGAGGAACGCGCTATCGCAGCAAAGGTTAACAACTCACACGGAAGCTTTAGAGATCGCAATGAGGTTGAATGAGACCCCAATACAGGATCCTAACTTAGGAGTTTTGCAAATCCACACGTAGTTGAGAAATTTATGCCTTGAGATGCAAATTCTGAAACAGGACAAAAGAGTTCAACCAAAAGTGCACGAATAGGTGTGATGCGTAAAATGAAAAGGTCAGGGTCATGAAAAAGACCACTTCCTCGTGTTCACGAATTACCTCGCGGGAGGAGGACTGATGCTGCTGAGATTAGAAGCACAAGAAATACTGTGTTCGGCCCCTGCTCTGTGGTGCGTGATTTGTAAAATATGAGGAAAGCATGCTACAGACAACTGCCATTTGTTGCAAAAGTACATGCAAAATTCACAATAGTTGTTTTGTAATTTTTGTATATCAGTGGGACACCATGAGTGCACATGTAGAAGTTATGAGCTAATGATGGATAGAACTCCCACCTACAGGGTTCAGGCTGAAATGCAGCCCCTAAATCAGGGTGTAGGGACAGTGCAAACTAGATTCCACAGACGCGGATGAGGCCGAGGTGGAGGAGGACCTGGAAGAGGTCACAGATAGCTAATATGCTACAATTGTGGAGGGTCAGGACATTATGCCCACAATTGTATGAATCCAACACAGCCATCATGTTTGTACTGTACCTTTTCTGATCACGAGACAGAAGATTTTCCTACGATGATAGCTAGGATATGCGAAAAGGGAGCGCTACCACCTCCCCTAACTCAGAATTTGCAAATGATGAGGTCTGAGCCGCATGAGGATGATCCAAATGTGAATGTTGTGCTCTGAAATGGAAGTACGATGGGATATGATAAATGTGAACAGCCTGAAGAAAGTACTTGGGTTCACAAAGCTCTGGTGAAGGAAGCGGAGTTTGATTTGGAGCGCACTCGAGAAACTTTTATGGAAGCTAAGAAGAGCTTCGCTGATGCCTCCACTTTAGGAAGCAAAGATAGACCGGAGTCAGAAATGGACCCATCGATGCTCACAATGTTCCTAGAAACATATATGAAGCTACTCTACAACAGTATGTCGGTAAAGGGATTACATGAACTCATTAACAAATGCACTGGGACCGCACAAAAACCGCGCGTAGTCCGGAAGATTAGGAAGCATAAGACTAGGATAGGGAGAGAAATGAGATTAACCACGCATATTGGAGAGTATGAAATGGACCAAGTAATCCTAGATTTTGGATCGGACACGAATGTTTGCCAAAGCAGACATGGGAGCACATGGGGAGGCCTATGCTACAGTGCTCTCCTATTTAGCTATGCATGGTGAACCAACAAAAGATAGTACCCCTGCGGCAATTACAGGGAATCATAGTGGATATTGAGGGAGCGAGCATGCTAGCTGACTTTGAAGTGATAGAGATTGTTGATGACAACAATCCCTACCCCCGCACTCTTAGGAATTGATTGGGCCACTCACATGAACAGGGTGATTAATTTGAAGAACCGCAAGATGATTTTTAGAATAAGTCTCTGCACGTAGTTATACCCTTGGACCCTGCTGAAGCATCACGCTACATAGAGCTAGTGCGTGACTATGAAAGTGATGATGATTTAGACTGAATCTAAAAATAAATTGCGTGAGAGTAAGACTGGGTAAATCCTACCACAGATGGGCAAATTTCATGGGAGCACGAAAGATCCTATACCTCAAATTCAGATGAGGAAATATAGTGATGGAAAAACCAGTTAAACAAGGTAACCACAATGAACTGTAATATGATGATGGGATCATTGCGCTGTGTATAAATAGAAGTGAGATATCTACTTACTCATGATGGATTAGGTGAGGTAGATGCTTTCTTGGACATATTTGAAAGGGACGTGCCAGAGAAGCAACATTTCCAAGCCTTGAATTGGGTACTACGCACTACGCCCGCGATGTGGTGGGGTACACACAAAGGGAACTTTGATGACTAGTGCGCATGTAGAAGGATGATGCGCACATGGTTTGGGAAGCCTAGAGTGCAATTGATAGAAAAATACAATGGGCAAGATGATCTGTGCACGCATCTGGCTAAGTGGACACATGCCTATGGAGAAAAGCCACAACCTAAGTGGGTGCATCTATTCTATCACACCCTAGATATTATACCAATGAACTGGTATATAGAAACAGAGTTCTACCATGGAACAGATGAATGGGATGTCCTACGCAAAGGGTTCATGATGAATTTCAACTTTGAGGATGGATGGGATAGTATTGATGAAGTGCTACAATAAGTAAAAGTAACTATCTTAAAGATAATGCCATGACAGTAGAAGATGCCCCTGAAAGCATCGCAATAGTAACAGAAATCCCTAAATCACCACACACGCTAAGACCCAAGAAAGATAAGAAGCCCATGATTCTGGTGCATGTGTCCCCTCGAAACCCAATGCAAACTAAATTGACCATTGAAGAAAAGGGGAAAGAAGTGAATTTGGAAACCGATGAGGAGGAGGAAGACCTGAAGGACATCCTAATGGAAGAAGATGAGAATGAAGATATGGAGGAAGAAACCAAGGGCATGGATCCTCTAACCATGCTGCCCATGTATGTTCCTCCATGGAAGGGGAAGGAAAAGGTGCCCAAGGATCTTGATGACAGTAAGAGCTCTCTACAGACCCCACTGGTACTCGACGATATCATTTTCGAAGGACCACACCTGGGATGGGTATCGAGTTTGAAGTTCAAAGACTCAGATCTCGCCGACCACGAAAAATTCCCACACTTGGAGGCCGCGTAGCTCATGAAGATGAATAAAAACACCTCAGCGGGAGTCATAGAGTTGGAGCCACACAAGTGGTTGCGCGAAGTAGAAAAGGAAGGGTTGTTGAACCTACTCTAGGTGTCGCATTACCATCACATCTCAGTGATTATATTTCTCATCAAGAAGCTACTCTACGTAGTGCATGATGGGTGTTTGTGGCTAGAGGAGCCCATCCCCATCACGAATGACTTGATTCATAGAATTACCCGGCTCCCTTGCAAAGGGAAGAACCCAACGAGCATATCCGAAGGAAAAAGCACTGATTTGGCCATTGCAGAGGCCATGAAGGAAAAATACAAGTTGGAGAAGAGAAAGTGGGGCTACGCGATCTCTAGCATTAAAAATAAGGCGATCAAAGTTGTGACACAAATACTAGCCGGCAAGGTTATGCAAATGTGTGGCACGAACGAGGTGCCCATGCCGATGGTTACACTTGCCACACAATGCACAGAGGGGGTCCATTTTAACTGGTCAGAGTACTTGTGCGAGGAGTTCCTGAATAATTTATGTGGGGCATAGTAACAGGGGAAGACCTTCCACTATTCATGGCTTCTACTGTCCATAGTGCTGGTGGCTTAGGAATTGCCTGAGGACAGCTAGTTGCCCACAATTGCAAAGGATCTCCTGGAGGTAGTGAAGTACGCTTTGCTGTGGGCCACTAAAGATGCACAGAGGATCTGAGATAGTAAAATATTCTAGGTTTTCATGGAGATGAACATCAGAATGGGGATTAACTGCAAGTCGTAGTTATCGCCAACTGTCTATAATAGTTTACAAAGCTTCACAGAGTTCAAGGTGAAATTCCATCACGTCTACATCAGGGCGCATAAGAACCCCGCAAAGAAGTGGAATGAATTGTCGTACCTGGCCACAGATGATGTTATCCTCAACAAATTTGAGTTGTGGCCACTGGAGTGGCGTGCTCAAGCCATCTCCATGGTGGAAGCAGATAAGTCTGCTGCACAAAAAAAGGAGGAGGAAAAAATGCGGGTAGCATAGTTGGCAGAGAAGAGAAGAAAAGAGGCAGCAGCAGCAAAAGCACAGGAGGCGCTGGACGCTGCGAAGGCCATACCAAAAGCGCAAAAGGCGGCAGAGAAGGCACGCGAGGGTTGAAAGTCGCCTTTGCCTTGGCAGGAACAAGAGAAGGAGACAAAGACAAAGGAGAGTGGCATAGACCTACAAACAACATTGACATAGTTGAAGTGCCAGCACCCGAGAGAGCAGGTCGGGCCGATAAAGAAGTCGAAACTATCTATGACTTCTTTCGACCCGATCACCCTCACTAACGGATATCTACACGATATAGGGGAGATGGTGCGTGACATCACCGCGGAGGCCCTCTAGCAGTTTGCAGAGGAGAATCGGATTGTGTTGGGGGCCCTCCAGGCATAGATTCAGGAGTTGCAGGTGCACAATCCTCAGGTTGGTACTCTCTTGACCAGCCTCATAGTAGGAATGACCGCAACAGAGGAAATGTTGCACGCCCACATGACCAACACAATAGTGTTGCCAGAGGGGGCACTGGTTGTAGAAAACAAGCCCGACAAGCCTATGGTCAGGGCATTGAAGGGAGTAGGGATCAACATGGCTACGCTCCCTTAGGAGACACTCTATGTCCTGCAAGACAGAGTGACTGCAGAACTGTAGGTCAAGGAGTGACACGCGCTACAGGTGTCAAGCGAACAACAAATCAACATGGAGCTACTGAGCATGCAATGTGATGAGGTAGTGGCATAAAACCAGCAGATGTTGCAGGTGGTTGAGGAGGCCTATTGGATGGTCCCTCAGTTGGCCATCCCAGTAGAGGCATCGGCAGAGGCGCGCATCCTGAGGTTAGCAGGAGGGATGCGTGAGGCGCAGGAAGAGATGGCTAAGGTTTAGCTAGAGATGAACCTTCAGATAGCAGAGCTGTGGTTGAAGGCACAACGTTCAACTCCTCTAGAGGTGAGGGAATAGCAGGCTAACGCCATCACAATGGGCATAGAAGAGATCAACAATGTAGTGAAGGATTGCACCAAAGTGTTGGAAGAGTTGTTTAAGGTCCTCACCACTCTCGAGGAGGACCTGAACATACAACACTTAGAAATAGAGGCGCATGACCTACAACAATGGTATGACAAGGTCAAAAAGACTGCTCATATGGTGGCCCTTACACAAAGGCTCGTGCAAACACAATAGGACAAAGCGCTTAAGGACCAGGTAGACGTGGTACGACACAAAGAAGCGGTTTTGAAGGCATGCAATCAACCATGGATCGATGACGCCTTTGTTATCACAGAATTGATTGAAGGAAAGCTTGTGCAGATGTAGGGGACGTAGGAGTAGATACAGGGGAGCAGTTCAGATACCGTGGTCTCTAAAAATTGCATCCAGGAGATACAACAGGAAGCCGCTCAGTGCACTACTGACCTTGCAGCAGTCCGAGCAGAGTTAGGAGGTCTCCACGTGAAGATATCCGCACTGACAGAGTGACTTAAGGGTGATTCATGATTTTTTTTTGGGGGCTTGTTGGGCGCGGGATCCCCTAAGGCAAGTTTTGGGGTTTAAATCACAAGTTTTGACTAAATCTGATGTAAAGACTCTGCGATGTGTGGGTGCAGAGCTCGAATTTGTAATTGAGTCATAGGGTTGTCTACCCTTACTTTTGTAATGTAATGTTGGCTTGAGAGTTCTACCCATGGTCTGTGAACCATGGGATTGTATAAATAGAGTGAGGCTCTAAGTTGTAAAGACATCAAATAATCTAATCTAAGAGAAGATGAAGAATTGAGTCTTAGTTGAAGTGTAAAGTTGTGTCTTTGGTCGAAGAGTAGGAGAAGGCTATGTGGCTGAGTGGGCAGAGGCCTAGTAGTCCGCAGTTAAGTATGTGGACCCCTGTAGGTGAGTGTGCAAGTTGAGTTGAGTCTGTAACAGTTGGAGAAAAAATAAAGAGAACTTTCTTGTCATACTGTGTATCTTTTTCCTGTTTTATGCATTGAATTATATTGGGTATGAATTGCAATGTTTACAGTTTATTTTTTGCGCGAACTTATATGAATGTGTTGAAAAAGTGAATATAATATAAGTATCTATTTACATGAAGCTAACTAATATTTATGAGAAGAAAAGTAAGATTCGCACTGGAACTTAGGGAAAAATCATAGATCACTACCTTAGCAGTGCAAAATCACTTGAGCCCCTGATTAGGGCTGCGTGAAGGTGCATAGAACAGAGCACGAAGGTCTCATGGGCTAGGAAGCAAAGGCAGACAGAAGCCAGAAATGGACCCATCGATTCTCACAATGTTCCTGGAAACATGTATGAATCTACTAGACGAAAGTAAGGTTGTAAAGAGATTACAAGAACTCATTAACAGATGCACTGGGACCATGCCAGGAGAACCACACATAGTTTCAAAGATTGGAAAACATAATACAAGAACAAGAAGAGAAATGAGGTTAACCACACAGATTGGAGAATATGAGATGGACCAAGTAGTTTTGGACTTAGGATTGGATGCGAATATTCTGTAGAAGCAGACATGGGAGCGCATGGGGAGGCCTATGCTGTAGTGGTCTACTATTTAGTTGCGCATGGAGAACCAACAGAAGATAATACCCCTAGGGTGACTGCAGGAAATCACAGTGGATATTGAGGGAGCAAGCGGACTAGTAGAGTTTGAGGTGATAGAGATTATTGATGACAACAATCCCTACCCCACGCTTCTAAGAATTGGTTGGTCCACTGACATGAACAGGGTGATTAATCTGAAGAAGTGCAAGCTGATTTTTTAGAAGAACTCTCTCCACGTAGTTATACGCTTGGACCCTACTAAGGGATCGCGCTACACAAAGCCAGTGTGTGACTATGAAAGTGATGATGATTTGGACTGCATGTACAAAATAACTCTGCGGGAGCAAGACTGGATAAATCCTACGATGGATGGGAAAATTTCATGGGAGTGCGAGAGCTCATGTACTTCGGATTTAGATGAGGAGATAGAGTGATGAAAAAACTGGTTACACGAGGTAACCACATAAAACCGTAACATGTTGACAAACTCACTGCGATGTGTATGAACAAAAGTGAGAGATTTGCCTACTTGTGATGGATTAGGTGAGGTAGATGCTTTCTTGGACAGATTTGAAAGGGAGGTGCTAGAGAAGCAATGTTTTCAATCCTTGAATTGGGTACTACATGCTACACCTGCGAGATGGTGGGGTATGTTATCACTCAGGTTGTCCCTAAAGCTCCTTAAAGGGATACAGCCGAGGTAACCACAAACCAATCTTTGGGTTGCAGGTCCTAGCTTGCCTGCAGTCAGAGAGGGCTCTCTCTTTATGATTTAGCTTTGTTGAAGATGATATTAGGCTAGCTATTGAGTTCAAAGGGTTTTGTTTATGTTTGGTGGGAAGGAGGATGCTTTCAAGCAGAGAGGCAATGCATAGTGTGGTAAGTTTCCAACCATTGGGCATGGAGTCATGGGGTAAGACTGCTGGTGCGTTTTCTTGGTCACAAGAGGAATGAGGAGCAAGGTAGCTGCTCATGAAACAACATTTAAGCTTAAAGGTATGGAATAAGAGCTAAGGAAAAGAGAGGCAATTAAGAATCTCTCAATCAGATTAGCAGAAAGAAGATGAATAAACCTTATCTAGGAGCAACTAAGAATTCTTAGATAACAGTCATTCATATGTGAAATAGAGCAAACATGAGCCATAAAAGGAATTCATATTTATGCCTAAATCAAGAGGAAAACATTTAGAAGCCACAGAAACTGAGCATAGAGTGCATTTAAGCAAATTCTAGACTAATCTTTTGTTCTGCGACCTGAGCATATATGAAATGAAAATAACAGAGATAAGGAACACTTATTGATTCATATCACAGCACATGAGTTCCACATTCACTTCTTCAGAACCAGTAACAACACATCAGACAATCCATTCTCCAAGCTTTGAGTAGTCTTTGACTATAGAGAATAAAAGGTATACAGTGCGAGTCTTTCGTGAAAAATATTGACCAACCAACCCTTAAAACAGTGCAGAGGGTGGTATATATAGGGAAAATATCCCAAAATATCCATTACAACAGATCTTAAATAGATCTGAGGGAAATGAGTGCTTTCTAATCTAGGTTATCCTGAAATAAATACATAATGATCTATCTAAGTGTTGCGCTGGGTAGCTGCCTCAAAAATGAGTTGAAATCTGTCCTTATGGCTCTGTGCTGTTCATTTAGCCATAACTGTGCTTTGGGCTCTGATCCACTGACCTTATGTGGCTTTAAATGCTTTAATCACTGATCTGAGAGCGTTAAATGGCTTAGAGTTGTTTTGTTGACTTTGTTGGGAGCTCTTTAATGTTTTCCTGCTTCGGGCTGTTGATATATCTTCACTGATACACTTTGCCACTTCCTGATACTCTTTGACGAGAATCTGGGCTTTATCTTTCCTCTGATACTCTTTGCCGCTTCAATTGGGCCACTTTTCTCTGCCCTGATATACTTGAAACTGTCAAATCACCTCTTTCTGTCCTTTCAAGGCAAAAAATAACTGCTACTGATGTCCTCGGTGGCTTTTGGAATGCTATCGGCGCATGGCCGATCAAAATAATTCTAGACCTGAAGAAAACCGCCAAACAGAGGAGGATTTAATGCCGCTGACTGTGCTGAGGCCGAGACTGGCTTTCTGGAGCAAAACAGGGCTTTGGAGCATTCCAAAATGGCTTGGGAATGCATGATTTCCCTTATCGGGAGCCGGGCACGGGCGTTGGAGGAAGTCCTGTAAAAAATGGCCTTTTTTGCTTTATAAGGCAAAAATGCCTTACAACATGAAATTTCATCAAAAATGGGGCGGGAGCGATCACTGTGCATTAGATTAAATCCTGGCCGTTGGATCCGGCGCGGGCCGATCCAACGGCTTCAGCGGATCGGCCGTCCTAACAACATAAACCTCCGATGAGCGATGAACCCCCGAACCCGATCTGCTTATAGGCTCCTTCTCGATGGATTTCGGGTCCGGCCCATCGGCGATGTTATATCGGCGGATTTACATAAATTTGGTTTGCAAACCCGAAATGCCTTTGTGCCAATTTTTTATGGAGATCAGGTCCAAACCATCGGAACCCATCATATCGGCGGATTTGCATTTGAAATGGGTCCAACGGACCTGAAATCCCTTTCAAAACTGCCCTTTATAAATTATCGGCTCCTGAATATCGGAGCCACCCTTTTCGCTGCGCCTGGGGACCTTACGGACCCGAAAACCTCATAAGCCGTGCCTTATATCTTTTCGGCTCCGCTGGTCGGAGCCATATGGGAGCGATGCGATTACATATGGGCCGTTGATCTGGGGCCCAAAAATGGATGGCTGTGATTATTTCGAGACTTCGACAATCGGCGGGACAACGGGTATATACATATGCGCGATCACCAAAATGGGCGATCGCCAAAATGATCTGGACCGTTGATCCGAGCGAAACGATGGACGGCTATCATTTGGTCACTGTTCTGCCATCGGGGAATTTGCGATAGGGCCTGCACTATATGAAAATGCGGGGATTTGTGATAAACTTAAGTTTTATGAAAAACTTATGTTTGAACGATAAAACATGATATATGCATTAAAACGGGAAATTACGATACGGAGGGCCCCCGATAGCAATATCGCTTCGGATACGATAGCGATATTGCATCGGCGGAGGGGTCGGGGGCATATATACATGGCACAAAACTTTGCGATACACCAATGCGAAGTCGCGATCGGTGATAAACCATCGGGGGAACATATATATGGGCGAACATTGATCGTTGCCCCCTCCCGACTGCGATATCGCATCGGAGGGGGACCAAAAAGACTTCTTTCTCATCGGAGCATGCATTTTGGGAAAAAGGTAAGGTTAATGCATTCGGAGGGGTCTCCTTTGGCATGTTAAATGGTTTATAAGCCATCGGAAGGGGTTCGATGGCCCAAAAAGGGAGGATTCATGCCTTGGAAGGATTCCAAAGGCACTTGGGAGGATTTTAATGGATTTGAGAAGAATTTTAGGCCTTAAAAAGGGGTTTATGCCTTAAAAAGGTAAAACAAGGCCAAAAGGATGATTTTTATACATATGAAGGGAAACTATGCAAAGGAATAAGTCCTTATGCATTTGGGAGATGGTTAGAGGGGTTAATGAGGGTTCTTGCTAAGTTACAGATAAACTTAGCAATTCCCGAGGATGTATATGGTTATCTTTCAACCAGGGGGAGAGGATAAGTATATAGGCGAGTTATATACATAGTTTAGTAGGGGAAGGGTAAACAAATAGGGAGCTACATAGTAAAGTTAGTATTTAATATGACAAAGATGAGAACAAGCACTAAGTATGATGTCTTAGGCTATCAATGGGGGAAAATGGCTGATAGAAGAAGTGTGAGCATTTCTTGAGTGAAGCAGATCTCCACCAAGGCAGATGATATGGAGAATGATAAATCTAAGAGGTATCAAGCAGATCTTGACCTCTTTGGGGAAAGTTAGTGATTGATTTGGGGAAGAGGAAGAAGGGGTGAGTTAGACATGCCTCGCTTGAAGTCCTCCAACTGAAAAGCTGCCTTCAACTTGTGATATGAATGGATATGACACTTGAAAATATGAAAGGGATCACAAGTCATGATTTTGCAACCACAAAACTACTTACCCAACCTACTTGCCTAGCATTTTCTCTTCCTTTTGGTTTGGGTGCACTTGAACTAGCATACCCAGCTTTTCATTCTTTTCTTCTTGCTGTCCTCCTATCTAAATCTACACTTATTGCATCCAGGGGCTCAGATTAAGTTTTTGAGCACCCTTGTTTCTCTACCTATCTACAAATCTGCCAAGATTGAGCTGTTTGGACAGATAATGATTCTCCATATTCTACAATAGGAAATTGAAACCTAGGGAGACCAAGATTAAGCTGTTTGGCCCTCCCTTAACTGAAAACTGATCAAAATGGATTACTCATCAAAACTGGAACAAAGAAGTAGCATTAAAACTAGCACACTTTTATGGATACTTCTCTGGTCATCTGTAGCAAATGTGGAGCATTGCAGCAAGCAAAGTATGACATATTTGGCATGTAAAAATGTCGATCATGAAAGATGATTAACCTGCTGCAGCAGGAGGCTAACAGTGGCTCCACTTGGGGATGGCTTTTCCTTGTGACAAGCCAAGAACAGCAGGTCAGAATGCCTTGATCCTCTGTAGTTGCTGTTAATTGAAAATTTCTTCTGTGCTAACTACTGAATGACTAGAAATTTAACTTCTGAATGCAGCACTCCTCCTTAACTGAAACAATGTGAAAAATAAAGCATCGCCTGCTTTCTTCCACGTGCTTGATATTGCATACACTTTTGCTTGAGAACTACCTTTTGAAATAAACACAAAAATGGAAAAACTAGAGCTCTTCTTTTCTTGTCTTTGAACAGGCTGTAGACGTAATGCTAAAAAACTCCTCCGTTTTGATACTACTGACTGGGGAGCTGGAAGTATGAATGCAGCATTTTTATTTGAACCCGCTGTTATAAACAACAGTGCTGCCCCTTTATCATTGAGAGCATTTAAAGTATATCAAAACCTGCTTTGTGCACCCTTTGAAGTAAGTTCATAGCTGGGGGAAAAATTGATGTGCTTCTCTTTGAACTTCACTTGAAAAGAACAGAGGCTTCGAATGTCACATTCCTTTGGGTCCTTTCTTCGGGACTGCGCTCTTTTCCCAAAATCAATGCAAAGACATAGCTTTGAAATGGGAGATTTGGGCCGCTCTGCCTCCATAACTTCGCTGCTTGGTTCCAAGCAATCAGATTGCTTATAAAAACATAAAAGAAAACGCTTATATGTACACACATTAATATACAAATATATACATCAGAACCCTGTATCCCTTAGATTACTGGATCGAGGTAATGCTTCAACATGCGGCCATTCACAGGGCCCTCTTCAGCTGCGCAGACATCTAGAGTTTTGAGAAAATATGTATTGTTGCCTTGAATAGCGCTGATGACAAATGGGCCTTTCCACAAAAAGTCAAACTTGGAATGCTTTCCCTTGTCTTCTCGTCATGAGTCCCACCTTAACACTTTATCGCCAATAAAGAAATCCTCAGCCTTAGTCTTCTTGTCAAAAGCCTTCTTCAGCCTTTCTTGTAACATTTGAGCTCTGTCATATACCTGCTCTCTGGTTTGCTGAAGATGAATGGTCTGATTGATCCTTCGTTGAATATGATTTGGTTTAGCTTGAACCTCCTGCAACAGTTTGATAACATGAATGCCTAAAGAAGATGGAAATCTGGCCTCCATGCCATATACTAGTTCATAAGGGCTCATCCCAATGGATCTCTTTGTTGAATGTCTATCTGCCCATAGGGCATTGGTGAGCTTTTTGTGCCAGTTCTTCTTGTTTTCTTCTAAGGTCTTCTTGATAATACTTATCAGGCTCTTGTTGGATGACTCGGCTAAGCCATTACCTTGAGGGTAATAGGTTGTGGAATGGCCTAAAGTGATATGGAATTTATGGCAAAAACTGATCATCTTTTTGGATTTGAAAGCAACGGCATTGTCAGTGATGATCTTCTCAGGGCAGCCAAATCTAGAAAGGATATTGCACTCAAGGAATTGGATAATGATGGTGTCATTGGCTTGCCTACATGGAATAGCTTCAACCCACTTAGTGAAATAATCGGTGGCTGTTAAGATCCACTTATGCTGGCCTGAGGAAGAGGGATGGATTTCTCCAATGAAGTCAAGACCCCATTGTTGAAAAGGCTTCTCGATTGAGATGGGTTTCAGAGGCAAGGGGAGCAGCTTTTTCTTGCCTTCAAAGATTTGGCAGTTGTGGCATGAGGTGGAAAACTTCTTTACATCTGCAAACAAAGTGGGCCAATAGAAACCAACCCTTAAAATTTTATCAGCAGTGGACTTCCAATATAGATGTCCTCCACAGTCCCCTGCATGGAATTCTTTCATGACATTGTTAGTTTCATTCACAATCAAGCAGTTAAGCAATATACCTTCATGATTTTTCCAAAATAATGCACCATCTAAGACACAAAATTTCAAAGCCTTCATTCTTAAAAATCTCTTCTTGGTCCTGGACAATCCTGGGGGAGCACATAGGTTTAACAATACAAAGCAAATATCAGCATACCATGGGGATTGCAAAAAGGTGTCACTGATCTGTGGAGTCACCAGCTCTGGTTCATTGTCCAGCTGGTTGATGTCTAAGGCTTGAAAGTTTGTTTCGGACATCAGTTTAGCTAAAACTTGTCCCTTTATTAGCTTGGTTGGTTTTATTTCTATGTCATACTCAAGAATGCTTGCAATCCACTTACCTCTTTTGCCTTCTAATCCTTCTTAAGTCAATATATCTTTTACCGTAGCATGTGGGACATAGGCAATCACATGTGAATATAAAATATAGATTCTAAATTCCTTGATGGGCTTGACAAGTGCGTAGGCCTGTTTTTCCATTATCGAGTATTTCAAAGGGGCATCTCTTAAGGCTCATCTGAAAAAAGCAATTGGCTTTTCAGCTCCCTGTTCATCCTTTTGCAAAAGGACAGTAGCTATAGTATTATCAAATGCAAATGAAAATATGATAAAGTCCTTATCAAATTTAGGACTTGTGAGGACTAGGGATTGAGTTAAGGCTAATTTGATGCCCTCAAATGCTTGCTTGGCCTCTAGAGACCACTTTACCTTGGCGTATTTCTTGAGCATGTTGTTTAGCATTCTTATTAGCTCAGCCAAGTTTGGAATAAACCTCCTTAGGAAATTGATCTTTCCTAGGAATGCTTGCAACTCTTTTGTGTTTCTTGGATAGGGGATTTGCAATATAGCATGGATCCTTTCCAGATCAATTCTAATACCATCCTTTGAGATGATATGTCCAAGTAATTTGCCTTCTTCAAGGCCAAAGAGAGACTTCTTGGGATTCAAGGAAATGCCATATTTCCTACATGTGATGAATATTTGCCTTAGGTGCTTGAGGTGTTCTTGATCGGATTTGGAGAAAGAGGTAAGGTCATCAAGATAGACAACCAAGAAATCATGGATTTCTTTGGCAAATGCAATGTCAATGGCCCTTTGAAAGGTAGCACCTGCATTCTTTAGGCCAAAAGGCATTTTTACATACTTAAATGTTCCCCACGGTGTGGTAAAGGCTGTCTTGTCTTGGTCATCCGAGTGAACAAGTATTTGGTTGAAACCTGAGAAGCCATCTAGTAAAGAGATTCTAGATGACCCCACCACCCTTTGCAAGATGTGGTCCATTTTGGGCAAAGGATAGTGGTCCTTTAGGGAGACTTGATTTAGATTTCTGAGATCTACAAAAAGTCTGATCTCATTTGTTTTCTTTCTTCTGGGAACTAAGTTTGACACCCATTCGGAAAACCTAATGGGTGCAATGATTCCTGCCTCATACATCCTCTTTACCTCCTTCTCAACCAAGGGAAGGAGCACGGGGTTGATTCTTCTAAGTTTTTGTTTGAAAGGCTTCTGATTTCGTTTTAAGGGGATGGTGTGTTGGATTACTGAGGTGTCATAGGACTTTAAGTCCTCATAACTCCAAGCAAAGACATCCTGGAATTCTTTGAATAGATCAACGTACTTTGGTTTTTGATAAGGAGGCAGAGACTTAGACAGTTTGATCATTTTGGGCTTTTCTGTTGTCCCAATGTTGTGTTCTTCTATAGCAGCATTTAAGGGCTGCATTTTTGGCTTTTTGGGGACATCATTGGCATCAAACATGTCTTCTAATGGAGTGAGGCCAGCAAGCAGAAAGTTATCTTTTAGATCAATGATCTTGGCCTCTGTTTTGGCTATTTCCTCCAAATTCATTTGCTTCAATTCCTCTATGTTTTCTTCATCAAAGATGGTTGGCTGTAGCATTTTTCTAGCTGTTTGAGATGTTACAGTTTGTTGGATTTGGTTCATTGCTTGCAGTTGTGGGTAATCCATGGCATCTTCATCAATTTTTAGGCCTGAAAACTCATGCTTTAAGGTAAGAAAATTGTTGATTTGAGCATCATCCTCAAACACTTGCCAATCTTTAATGTTATTTGGGACAGCAGGCCTATGTTTTATTTCAACAGTGAAATGGTGATTTGGCTCAAAGGGAAGCTTGCATGTACTAGCGAAAGTGGCTAGGCTATGAGCATGAATGTTATGATTTCTTGAAATCTTGGCAAGCTTGGATTCAGTGAATGTATCAAGTATTGCAGTGGCAGCAGTCCTATAAGCTCTTAGCCTGCTATCATTGGTAACAAAGTTGCCTTTCATTTGTTGGATTACTAGGTCTGTGTCACCTAGAATGGAAACTTTGGCAGCTCCTAAAGCTTTGAGCAGCTTAAGGCCTAAGAGGAGTGCCTCATACTCAGCCATGTTGTTGGTGCATTTGAAATTCAGTCTATAAGCATGACCCTCTGCATGGTTGTTATGTGTATTGTGAATCCATATTCCTGCCCCTGCTCCTAACTTGTTAACGGAGCCATCAAACTCTAAATACCATGTGATTTCTTGCTTGTGGTTAGTATTAATAGTTTCAGTCATTTCAGGATTGGGCAGACCTGAGCCTTGTGTTTCGGGAGGTTTTCCTTGTGTGCTGGTTGCATTGGCTGTTGTGACGGTCTCATAGGTATGTGCAACCGATTCTTCATTGATGTGTGCTTGTTGTACTAAAGCCATAGGCTTATCATCAGTTAGAGGACTTGTTTCATCATTAAACAAAATAAAAGAATCCATATCAGAATGGATTGAGTAAATTGGAAAGTTTTGGGGCTTTTCCTCACTACTTACCACATACTTCATCAGTGCTTCTGTATACAGTCTCTTAGGTTTCCCAAAGACTGATATAGTGGCATAAGAGAGGTCTAGTTGGAGAGATCCTTGGAGTTTTTCTCCCCAAGATCTTGATAAGAGCATGCCATACTTTGGTGGGATGTCAGCAACTACAACATCCATGAGGATGGTCTTGTTGGGAAATTGGACTAAGGAGACACATAAGTCTTTGATTAAGCTTAAACACTTGACCTGACTTGAGTCAAAGGAGAATAGGTCTTTATAGGGTCTTGTGACATCAAGGTTTAGTCTCTCCATTACAGCTTTGGGCATAAGATTGTGTGAGGCACCTGAGTCAAACATAGCATTGTGCAAGACTTTGTCATGAATGTGCAAACTGACATAAAAGGGTGGAACAGATCCATATGTTGATTTTCCATTAACTTCAAGACTGAACAACAACTCAGGGGTATCATCTAAAACAATTACATCATCCTTGACCTCTAGCATTTGAAGCGATCTTTGAATTTTTTGCCTATACACATCATGTTTGGCAAGTTCTGAGAGGGGGATGGATATCTTAAGTTTTCCAATCTCTGCCTCTAAATTAAATGGCTTTTCCAATGGAGTCTTGGTGTTGATGATGGCAATTTTTTCTTTTTCATTTGAATTATCAGCGATTTGCTCTTGTTTATCAACGTTATGGGAATTGATTGCTTGCGGTTTTTCAGTTTTAAGAGGGCTTTTTGGAAGGTTGTTCAAGTTCTCTTTCGAGGAAGAAGGTGGCAGAGGCTGATCAATAGAAGGTTGTATGTCTGTTATGTCCTCTACAGTCACTTGGTGTGGGTTTGGGATAGTTATATCAGCTGTTTCTGTTATAATAGCCTTGCCTCTAATCTGGTTGGGCTATTTGCCCTCCTTTGGTTTAACTCTTTCGGGCACATCTATGGTTCTTGTCCTCAGCTTATACTATTTGTGGACTTCATAAACACCTGAATCATAACCTTGTTTAAAGTCAAAAGACTCACCAGACTTAGTCTGAAATTGATTTATCTCATGGTCATCTTGGTCTTCTTGGGTTAGAAAAATTTGTTGCTCACCCTTCAAATCTATTAAGTTCATGTGAGTTTCTTCTATGGGTTCATTAGAAGTGGATGCCTCTGCATAGTTTTCTTGAAAAGAAGGTCTTATATCATGGTTTGGGCTAGACCTACCAGCATTTGGATTTTGATTTTTCCTGAAATTCGGGTTCCTGACAGTGTTAGCTTGCTGCCCGTCCCATGATGATTTCCTCTCAACGCTCTCAACTCTGTCTCCTAGCCTGTGCATGCCATTGATAATAGCATCTAGCTTTTGATCTAAGGCTGAGGGCTCTTCCTTGAATGTGGTTCTTCTCTCAGTTCTAGCTCTGTTTCTTTTGGCAATTAAATTTGCCTCCACAGTGACAACCACATTTTGCATGTCTGCAAGGCTGTTAGGGGCTCTTTCTTTTAACTGGTAGGCCATATCTGGGTCGAATCCATCAGGGAATTTATACATGGCAAGGTCAGGTGGGGGCCTTAAGTTTTGTGGGATAGCATTATAAACGCTATTGAACCTTGCACAATAGTCCAAGACTGTTTTGTGTGGACCTCTTTTGATTGTATCATATTCAACTAGTATGTGCAAGGGGTCTTTCTTTTTCTCCCATCTCTTGATAAATGACTGGTATAAGGCTTTTGGGTTTGTTATGGAATTAGTTGGGAGTGCTCTAAACCAAGTCCTGACATCGCCTGTCAAACTTTGGACAAAAATCTTCATTCTCACACCATCATCATCAATCTCATAGCTTTCAAATTAATCCTGCATTTTCTTTGTATGCTGAAGGGCTGTGCAGGCACTTGTGCCATCAAAATATCTGATTTTAGTTTGGTAATCCTGAGGCATAGCCCCAGGATTAGCAGGTAATTGCAAAGGTGCATATCTGTTAGCCATATTCACAGGGATAAGAGGGACAACAGGAACAACAGGAACAACTGGGACAATTGGGATAATAGGAGTAGTAGTGGTAGTATGTGCAGTGAATGGAGGTGTGGAAGGAGTGGATGAAGAACAAGGGGAAATAGGGGTTGAACGAAATAAAATTTTGACAGGGGTTGGGCCACAATTTGGCTGAACTATCACAGGAGTAGAATCAGCAAAATCCTGCTTTAGTTTTAATTTCCCGAGGCTTCTTTGGATCAAATTCAGATTTTCAAGAGCAGCTGTAGGATTCGGGTCTGGATTTGACCTTGTATAACGTGAATTCTTCCTGGGAGCCAGCTTCTGGCTTGTTTTTTGGGAATTTTTCTAGAAAATTTTGAGCTAGAAGGAAACCTTTGAGGGCCTGGATCTATCCCAGTGGAGCTTTGCCAATTGATTTGTAGAATTTTTGACAAGGTGTCCCCAATAGAGTTGCCATTATGTTATCACTCAGGTTGTCCCTAAACCTCCTTAAAGGGATACGGCTGAGGTAACCACAAACCAATCTTTGGGCTGCAGGTCCTAGCCTGCCTGCAGTCAGAGAGTGCTCTCTCTTTATGATTTAGCTTTGTTGAAGATGATATTAGGCTAGCTATTGAGTTCAAAGGGTTTTGTTTATGTTTGGTGGGAAGGAGGATGCTTTCAAGCAGAGAGGAAACGCATAGTGTGGTAAGTTTCCAACCATTGGGCATGGAGTCATGGGGTAAGACTGCTGGTGCATTTTCTTGGTCACAAGAGGAATGAGGAGCAAGGTAGCTGCTCATGAAACAACATTTGAGCTTAAAGGTATGGAATAAGAGCTAAGGAAAAGAGAGGCAATTAAGAATCTCTCAATCGGATTAGCAGAAAGAAGATGAATAAACCTTATCTAGGAGCAACTAAGAATTCTTAGATAACAATCATTCATATGTGAAATAGAGCAAACATGAGCCATAAAAGGAATTCATATTTATGCCTAAATCAAGAGGAAAACATTTAGAAGCCACAGAAACTGAGCATAGAGTGCATTTAAGCAAATTCTAGACTAATCTTTTGTTCTGCGACCTGAGCATATATGAAATTAAAATAAAAGAGATAAGGAACACTTATTGATTCATATCACAGCACATGAGTTCCACATTCACTTCTTCAGAACCAGTAACAACACATCAGACAGTCCATTCTCCAAGCTTTGAGCAGTCTTTGATTATAGAAAATAACAGGTATACAGTGCGAGTCTCTGGTGAAAAATATTGACCAACCAACCCTTAAAACAGTGCAGAGGGTGGTATATATAGGGAAAATATCCCAAAATATCCATTACAGCAGATCTTAAACAGATCTGAGGGAAATGAGTGCTTTCTAATCTAAGTTATCCTGAAATAAATGCATAATGATCTATCTAAGTGCTGCGCTGGGCAGCTGCCTCAAAAATGAGTTGAAATCTGTCCTTATGGCTCTGTGCTGTTCATTTAGCCATAACTGTGCTTTGGGCTCTGATCCACTGATCTTATGTGGCTTTAAATGCTTTAATCACTGATCTGAGAGCCTTAAATGGCTTAGAGCTATTTTGTTGACTTTGCTGGGGAGCTCTTTAATGTTTTCCTGCTTTGGGCCGCTGATATATCTTCACTGATACACTTTGCCACTTCCTGATACTCTTTGACAAGAATCTGGGCTTTATCTTTCCTCTAATACTCTTTGCCGCTTCAATCGGGCCACTTTTCTCTACCCTGATATACTTGAAACTGTCAAATTGCCTCTTTCTGTCCTTTCAAAGCAAACAATAACTGCTGCTGATGTCCTCCGTGGCTTTTGGAATGCTATCGGCGCATGGACGATCAAAATAATGCTAGACCTGAAGAAAACCGCCAAACAGAGGAGGATTTAATGCCGCTGACTGTGCTGAGGCCGAGACTGGCTTTCTGGAGCAAAACAGGGCTTTGGAGCGATCCAAAATGGCTTGGGAATGCATGATTTCCCTTATCGGGAGCTGGGCGCGGGAGGTGGAGGAAGTCCTGTAAGAAATGACCCTTTTTGCTTTATAAGGCAAAAATGCCTTAGAACATGAAATTTCATCAAAAATGGGGCGGGAGCGATCACTGTGCATTAGATTAAATCCTGGCCGTTGGATCCGGCGCGGGCCGATCCAACGGCTGGCGCTAACTCGGCGATCGGCGGATCGGCGGTCCCAACAACATAAACCTCCGACGAGCGATGAACCCCCGGACCCGATCTACTTATAGGCTCCTTCTTGATGGATTTCGGGTCTGGCCCATCGGCGATGTTATATCGGCGGATTTACATAAATTTGGTTTGCGGACCCGAAATGCCTTTGTGCCCATTTTTTATGGAGATCGGGTTCGAACCATTGGAATTCATCATATCGGCGGATTTGCATTTGAAACGGGTCCAACGGACCCAAAATCCCTTTCAAAACTTCCCTTTATAAATTATCGGCTCCGGAATATCGGAGCCACCCTTTTCGCTGTGCCTGGGGACCTTACGGACCCGAAAACCTCATAAGCCGCACCTTATATCTTTTCGGCTCCGCTGGTCGGAGCCATATGGGAGCGATGCGATTACATATGGGCCGTTGATCTGGGGCCCAAAAATGGATGGCTGTGATTATTTCGGGACTTCGGCAATCGGCGGGACAGCGGGTATATACATATGCGCGATCGCCGAAATGGGCGATCGCCGAAACGATCTGGACCGTTGATCCAGGCGGAACGATGGACGGCTATGATTTGGTCGCTGTTCCGCCATCGGGGAATTTGCGATAGGGCCTGCGCTATATGAAAATGCGGGGATTTGTGATAAACTTAAGTTTTATGAAAAACTTACGTTTGAACGATAAAACATGATATATGCATTAAAACGGGAAATTACGATGCGGAGGGCCCCCGATAGCGATATCGCTTCGGATGCGATAGCGATATCGCATCGGCGGAGGGGTCAGGGGCATATATACATGGCACAAAACTTTGCGATACGCCAACACGAAGTTGCGATCGGCGATAAAACATCGGGGGAACATATATATGGGCCAACATTGATCGTTGCCCCCTCCCGACTGCGATATCGCATCGGAGGGGGACCAAAAAGACTTCTTTCTCATCAGAGCATGCATTTCTGGAAAAAGGTAAGGTTAATGCATTCGGAGGGGTCTCCTTTGGCATGTTAAATGGTTTATAAGCCATCGGAAGGGGTTCGATGGCCCAAAAAGGGAGGATTCATGCCTTGGAAGGATTCCAAAGGCACTTGGGAGGATTTTAATGAATTTGAGAAGAATTTTAGGCCTTAAAAAGGGGTTTATGCCTTAAAAAGGTAAAACAAGGCCAAAAGGATGATTTTTATACATATGAAGGGAAACTATGCAAAGGAATGAGTCCTTATGCATTTGGGAGATGGTTAGAGAGGGTAATGAGGGTTCTTGCTAAGTTACAGATAAACTTAGCAATTCCCGAGGATGTATATCGTTATCTTTCAACCAAGGGGAGAGGATAAGTATATAGGCAAGTTATATACATAGTTTAGTAGGGGAAGGGTAAACAAATAGGGAGCTACATAGTAAAGTTAGTAGTTAATATGACAAAGATGAGAACAAGCACTAAGTATGATGTCTTAGGCTATCAATGGGGGAAAATGACTGATAGAAGAAGTGTGAGCATTTCTTGAGTGAAGCAGATCTCCACCAAGGCAGATGATATGGAGAATGATAAATCTAAGAGGTATCAAGCAGATCTTGACCTCTTTGGGGGAAGTTAGTGATTGATTTGGGGGAGAGGAAGAAGGGGGGAGTTAGACATGCCTCGCTTGAAGTCCTCCAACTGAAAAGCTGCCTTCAACTTGTGATATGAATGGATATGACACTTGAAAATATGAAAGGGATCACAAGTCATGATTCTGCAACCACAAAACTACTTACCCAACCTACTTGCCTAGCATTTTCTCTTCCTTTTGGTTTGGGTGCACTTGAACTAGCATACCTAGCTTTTCATTCTTTTCTTCTTGCTGTCCTCCTATCTAAATCTACACTTATTGCATCCAAGGGCTCAGATTAAGTTTTTGAGCACCCTTGTTTCTCTACCTATCTACAATTCTGCCAAGATTAAGCTGTTTGGACAGATAATGATTCTCTATATTCTACAACAGGAAATTGGAACCTAGGGAGACCAAGATTAAGCTGTTTAGCCCTCCCTTAACTGAAACTGATCAAAATGGATTACTCATCAAAACTGGAACAAAGTAGTAGCATTAAAACTAGCACACTTTCATGGATACTTCTCTGGTGATCTGTAGCAAATATGGAGCATTGCAGCAAGCAAAGTATGACATATTTGGCATGTAAAAATGTCGATCATGAAAGATGATTAACCTGCTGCAGCAGGAGGCTAACAGGGTACACACAAAGGAAAGTTTGATGACTGGCACGCATGTAGGAGGATTATGCACACATGGTTTGGGAAGCATATAGGGTGGTCGATAGATAGATACAATGACCAAGATGGTGCATGCGCAACTGTCCAGGTGGGTACAACCATATGGTAAACAACCTACGCGGATGCAAATGAACTTTGCGATGGGAAATACGGTCAATAAGCATGTGTTGGGGGGAAATGCACAAATGGATCCTGAAGTTAGAACGACAGAGTATGGAAAGAATGAGTGCGCAAAAGGTTATCCACGTGGAATCCTTTAACGAAGCATGAAAATCATTGAACAAGGTGTTAGCCTCCTATTGCAATAGGTGTTCATATTTCATGATTGACTATTTTACATGCCAAATATGTCATTCTTTCCATGCTGCAAAGGTTCCATATTTCCAATAAAACTCAAAAAAATTAAAAAATGTAAAGAGGGTATGCCCTAAAATAATAATCAAAGGGAAAGAAAAAGAAGAATTGGCCAAAGAGAAAAATAAATGAAATGAATCCCAAACAAAAGGCCAGGAAAGTGTGCTAGCTCAAATGCCACTACTATATTCCATTTTTGAAGAACTATTCCATTTTTGAAGAGTTTCACAGTTAAGGGAAGGCCAAATAGCTTAATCTTGGCTTCCCTAGGTTTAAATTGCTTTTTTTAGAAGATAGAGAATGAATATCTGTCCAAACTGTTTAATCTTGGAAAATTTGTAGATAGGTAGAGAATTTTGGGCACTCAACAGCTTAATATGAGCCCCGGAAGAAATAAGGATCGATTTAGATAGGAGGATAACAAAAAGAAAAGTTGAAAAGCTGGGTTTGCTTGTTCAAGTGCACCCAAACCAAAAAGAAGAAAAAATGCTAGGTAAGTAGGCCGGGTAGGTAGTTCTGAGGTGGCAGAATGGTGAACTGTGATCTATTTCATGTTTTCAAGTGTTATATCTATTCAGATCACAAGTTTAAGGCAAAATCCATTTGGAGCAGCTCAAGCGAGGCATGTCTAACTTCTGCTTCCTCATTTTTCCCCAAATCATTCACTAACTTCCCCTAAAGAGGTCAAGATCTGCTTGACATCTATTAAATTCATCAATTTTCATATCATTTTCCTAAGTAAAGGTCTACTTTGCTTAGGAGTGCTTTTATTCATTATACAAGTTCTATTTCCCCTTTTTAAGCCTAAGATTTCTAAAACTTAGTGCTTTCTTCACACTTTCATGTTAACTACTAACTCTATTATATAAATCCCCATCTATTTCTGCTTCCACTTACTAAAATATGTATAAAATCCCCATATTTTACATATACCCTCCCTTTGGTTGAAAAATAACCATAAATATCCCTTTGGAATTACTAAGTTTGCCTGAAACTTAGTAAGAACTCTTTGTTTTTCTCTAAGAACCATCTCCCAATGCAAAAGACTCCCTCCTATGCATAAAATCCCCTCCAAAACCATAAAAATCCCCCTCTGATCTCCAAAAGTCTTCCTTCGATCGGAGAAATCCTTCTCCGATCTATAAAATCCTTCCCCCATCATCATAAGCCTTCTTCCAATTTCATAAGTCCTCATTTGTTCCCATAAACCCCTTCACCATCGCTTCGAACTCCTTCCGATTGTGAAAAACATGCCTCCGATCGCTTAAATCCTCTTCCGATCGCAATTGGCCCTTTGGCGATGCATAAGGCATGCCCTCGATCAAAGTTCCTCCCCTCTGACAGCGATATCGCTGTCGGAGGTCGCAGCGAGAATGATGGCCTTTATATAAGTCCCCCATGAATGCTTCGTTGATGCGATTTCGGCAATCGGTGTATCAAAATGTTTTGTGCCATGTTTATATGCCCCCATTCCTCATCCTCCGATGCGATATCGCTATCGGGAGGCCCCCCCATCGCATATTCCATATATTTCCATTTTCCTCCGCTTTTCCGCATACTTCATGTTTTACCGCAAACCTTAAGTCTTATCACAAAACTTAGGTTTACCGCAATTCTCCATTATATAATAAAACACATGCATTTATCGTTGAAAAACCCGCATTTCCATATGCCACATGCTTCATCGTAGCCGTCCAATCTAACCCCCCCCCCCCCCCATCAACGGCTCAGATCTTATCGGCGATCACCCAATTTCGGGGATCGCAGATGTATAAACCCTATGTCCCCACCAATAGCGAAATGCCGAGTTAATCGCGGTCGTCCATTCTAGCCCTCAGATCAACGGCCCATATTAAGTCGCGGCCCCATATATAGCTCCAATATTCCGGAGCCAAAATTCCATAAAATGCAGCATATAAAGGTTTCAGGTCCGAAGGGAGCCTTTAGTACAGCCAAGTGGGAAAGCTCCGACTACCCAGAGCCGAAATGTCATAGAATGGAGCTTAATGATGTGTCGGGTCCGAAAAGGGGTAGTACTATACACTCCATATCCGGATCCGATAAATTATAAAGAGCAGTTGAAAGGGATTTTGGGTCTGCTTATCCGTTTTATGGAAATCCTCCGATAAGTTACCGCTAATGGGCCAGACTTGATATCAATAAAAAGTGAGCCTTTAATAAATTTCGGGTGCGTGGGTTCATCACATTTCGGAGGCATTGTGGTTTGGGATCTGCCGATCGCCAATTGTGTGCCAACCGTTGGATCTGCCTTCGTGCAATCCAATGGCCCAGATCTGTTTGCAGCTACAGCAATCTCTCCCCACCCATTTTTCATGAAATTTCACGTTTAAAAGGCATTTTTGCCTTTTATAAGGAAAAGGGCCATTTCTTCATGTTTTAGCTTGGTGCCCACATGCGCTCCAATGCAGAAGGAAGCTTGATCATTTCTCAGTAGTTTTCGATCGCTCCGGCCACAGATTGGTTCTAATCAACAGGGTTTTGCCTCAGCAGGCATTCAGCACCAATTCCTCCTTTTTTCGGCATTTCTTCTAAATTTTTGCACTATTTTGGATTGGCCAGCGTCGATATACCTCTAAAGGCCACAAAGGGCGTAACACCAGTCAAATCTTGCCATAAGTGGCCATAAAGGGGCGATTTTGTAGCGGCAAAGTGTATCAGCGGAAGGAAACGGCCCAGATTCAGTTTGAAAGTATATCAATGAAGCAGTAAAGAGTATGAGATAAAGAATATCAGTGGAGGACTTAAAGCCACATCAAAGGAACATTAAAGAACATCCAACAAAGTCAAAGAGTATCAGTACAAAGTTAAAGGCTATTAAAAGCTAAATCTAATCAGGATCGATGAACATTGAAGCCGGCTAAAAGGAACAAATCAAAAGCCGAGGCATTTAAGCCATAGGAGGGCGGTGCTGCAAGGCCCAAGGAACAATTATTGCAGGGATAACTAGCATAGAGCTCCAAAGGACGATATTTACACATTTTTGAGGCAGCTGCCCCAGCGCAGCAGTTAGATAGATCTTTCATGCATTTATTTCAGGATATTAGGATTAAAGGCACTTATTTCCCTCATATCTGTTTAAGATCTGCTGATTGTAGATATTTTGTGAATTTTTTCTCTATATAAACCACCCTGTTCATTGTTTAAAGGGTTGGTTGGTTGATAATACTCTTTCTGGACTTGCGCTGTATATTTCGGGAGATTTAATGAACAAAGATTGTTGGAATGTTGGCTTATGGACTGTCTCTTTGTGGATTTGATGGCTAAAGATCTGATTGCAGAATTCTAATGCTTTCTTCATGGAACAATAAGTCTTTCTCCCTTGTTTTCTGTTTCTATGTATGCTATATCATCTATATGTCACGATCTAAATTGCAGGAAGAAAGAATAGTCCAGATGTTGCTTAGTTGTACCCTGTTCTCAATTCCTGTTATTTCTCCATGTTTTCCTCTGAAGTAGTCCTAAATATGAATACTTCTTTGCTCATATTTACACTAGTTCTTTCATATATGACTGTTATTCAGGAATCCTTGATTGCTCCTATATAATGTTCACTCGCCTTCCCTCTATTAGCATAATGAAAGCTGCTTAGCTATCTTTCATTCCTTGACATCCATTTCATCCTTATTCCAGCTTTGATATTGTTCCTTGTTTAAACTATAGTGCTCTGTAATTCCTCTTGTGACCAAGAAAACACACCAGTAGCCTTAATCCTTGACTCCATGCCCAATGGTCTAAACTTCTCCCACTATGCAGGCCAACTCTGTCTGAATCATCATCCATCCCACCAAATTTCAAACAAAACCCAAGTACATCATGACTAGCCTAAAATCACCCTTAAACAAAGCTATGTTATAAAGGGAGAGCCCTCTCTGACTGCAGGTAGACTAGGACCTGTAGTCCAAAGATTGGTTTGTGGTTACCTTGGTCGTATCCCTTAAGGAGCCAAGGGACAACTTGAGTGATAACATACTGGCGACTCCACTGGAAAAATCTTCAGAAAATTCCAAAAAATAAGTTAGAAGCTGGCTCCCAAAAAGAATTCACGTTATACAAGGTCAAATCCAAACCCAAATCCCCCAGCTGCTTTTGAAAATCCCAGTATAATCCCAAGGAACCTCAGGAAGCTAGAGCGAAGAGAATATTTTGTTGATTCTAGTCCTGAAATAGTTCAGCCAAGCTGTGTTCCAACCCCTGTCAAAGTTTTATTTCGTTCAAACCTGTTGTGGTAAAAACACAACCCCCCCATTATTGATGTGTTCACTTCAAATAATGGGGACCCTTTCTATTAAAATTTTGGCTAAACACCTTTTTGGATTTTTATTTAGTTGATTGCCCTACGCATTTGTCAATTTTTCATTTTCTTTGAATTCTTGTTTTGATTGCTTTGTTAAAATCGATTTTTTATAAGCTTCCCATTGACGCTTGTTTCGCCTCATTTGGTCAACTGGTTTGAAAATGGCACTCTTTTGAAAGTCTGATTATTTATGTAGCCTGGGTTAAAATTGCATAAAATGTTCAATATTGCATTTTGTAAATAAATTAGTTCAATAACGCATTCATTTTAAATATTAACCCGTAGCGAGTTTTTACTAACATTTTTCATTTTTAGTTATGCAGCCAAATCATTAAGTATCGAGATTTAAGAAATTTACTCCAATTTCTAAATCAATTATTAATCTCGAAAACCCAAAATTTTCAAAGTGGCTGTAGTTTATTTTTATTTATTTTTCAAGTGGCTGTAATTTAGATAATTTCACAACTTAATTAAATTTCATTAAAATAAAATCAAAATAAAAATGATATTAGATCTTAATTTAATTTAATTTAATTAATATATAATTAATTTAATTTAATTAAAATTTAATATATAAAATATATATATATATATATATATATATATATATATATATATAACTTATTTCGCAATCGGGAGATCGCATCGGGAGTTTTGACTTGACACATTTAAAAAAAAACCCCGACACTTCAATCCTCCCGATCCGATCATAAAAAATGCACACATCGCATCGGGGGTTTTTCACTTGACATATTTTTCAAACCCCGATGGATTCATGTCCCCGATCGCCGATTAACCAAAGGGAAATGGAGCATTAACCAATGTTTAAAATCATTTGAATCGCATCGGGAGTTTTTATTTGATATAAGTTATATGCCCCCGACACCACTCCTCCTCCGATCCGATAAGTCAAGGTTTGACTTTTTATCTCCATTCATGGTTTTAAAGTGGCTTATGTAATAATGTATGGTGATAATAGCTTTAGTTTAAAATGTTTAAATATTTAATGGTGAGAATAAGTTTAGTTTAAAATGTTTAAATATTTAATATATTAAATTTTAAATTAAATAAATTAATTAATATTTAGAATTTAATTAATTTAATTTAATTAAAATTTAATTATTATTTTGATTAATGTTAATAATTAATTATATTAGTTATTTAGATTAATTTTAATTAATAAATAGTTTATTAATAATTAGTTTAGTTTATAATTAACAATTAATTTAAAATTAATTAGAATTCTAATTTAGGATTTAATTTTAATAAGAATTTTGATATTTTTTAGCCCAGCGACAGAATTTCCAGATTCATGCCAGATTTGACTCATCAACTTTGGAAGCTCATAGAATGAGTTTTACTTGGCCAAATGAGGCCCAGGATGGCTCATTGGAAAGAGAAAATCAAGGAGAACATTTTTGAGGAGGTTTCACTAACAGATTTAATCATTTATTGGGTCAAAAATCAGGTAGAAGATCAAGCTCCGAATTTTGAAAACAAAATCAATTTTCTGAGTTATTTTCTTCATTTTCATTTGTCCAAAATCTCTTCTAATTGTAGATCCATTGGCTAATCATATCTCTGGCCAATTAAACCATCCCATGCATCAAGAAAAATTTTATATTTTATTTTCAATTATTTATTTAAATAGAATTTGATTAGATTTGATTTAAATGCCAACAATGCCATGTTGATTTTATTGTTGCATTTTAATTTATTTTGATTTCTTTTTGCAGGAAAACAGTGAAAGAAATATGGAGAAAAATATCTCAATCAATGAGAATGCTCCAGCAATTGAAGATCATAATTTTGAGCAAGTAAAATTGGATTTAACATATTTCTCTTCAACAAACTCTCCTCTCCAAAATTCCCTTGCAAATAGTATAAATAATAGATTGCAGAATGTAATAAGGGGAGGCTCTCCTCTGCAATTTTAGACTTCTGAAAGCACTACTGTAATAGGAATTTAGAGTTGTAGGAGAGAGGAGAGAAAATCTCAGAACTGGGGATTATTAAGGATTTTTCCTTTGTATCTTGAATTATACATGAAGGGCAAAGTTTGCACTATTGTGGCTTTAGCTTTGAAGGTAGAAGTTCAAGCAATGTAAAGAGCTGTTGGAGACCAAGGACAGAGAAATGGAAGCAATAAATTGGTATTTCTAATACTATTGTTTCAAATATCAGTTTCATTTTTATGGTAACATGAATGGCTCATTTTATTCATGTTTGTGCACTATTTTCAACATGGGTAATTTGTCTTAATATTGTTATTAGGTATCTCTGTTCTTATGATTAAAATCTGATTTCTGAGTAACTATTTACTTAGAAATCTGTCTTATAAAACTGATTTATTGAATGTTAATGTGTTGTGAACTATTTCCACATGTCATTATTCAATTATTGGATTTACTGATATGATAATCAATATCATTTTTGTGAACTACTTCCGGGAATGTTGTTGGTTTATTATTTCAGTTGATAGGTCTCAATAGGATGTGTTTTGGTAATCATAATATCAGTTAATTGAACTATTTCATTAACTTGATATTCATTATAAACGAGACATATTTAAATCCCAATACTTTAATTATCTTGCTCTTAGTTGGGTTAGATCTATATCTGCCTAATTAAGATAGGATTTAGATTAGTTTATTTTGCTTGCATCATAGAATAAGCTTGCATTTAGAGTAATTTCTACATTCTTTTAAGTCCTCTCCTCAAAGAGGCAAAATTTTAGTTGTGGCTTGGCTGAACCCAAATCAGCTTAATGGTCATTCTCTTGCCTGATTAGCAAGAAGAAGTGATCTGATATCCCTGTCTATTGGTAGATAAAGATACATCATAAACCAATAGCAATAGGGAGAAGGTAATTGGACCTAGTTAAACCAGTCAGAGCCACCATACCAAACGGAAAAGGAGCTGCTTTAAGGCCCGAACCGGGTGGTTATCCCCCATTGTTGTTGCAGCGATTTTCGAGGCATCAACAAAACCTTACATCCCCTACTTCATCACCCACCTCTAAAATCACATTTTCCTCTCCTCCATTCACTACACATACTCCTACTATTATCCCAGCTGTTCCAGTCGTTCCATTTCTTCCTGCTGTTCCATTTATCCCTATAAATATGGCTAATAGATATGCACCTTTACAGCTACCCGCAAATCCCGGGGCTATGCCTCAGGATTACCAAACTAAAATCACATATTTTGATGGTACTGGTTCTTGCACAGCCCTGCAAGACACCAAGAAAATGCAGGACTATTTTGAGAGTTATGAAATAGATGATGATCATGTAAGAATGAATATTTTTGTCCAAAGTCTCATAGGTGATGTAAGACCCTGGTTTAGAGCTCTCCCTGCAAATTCCATAGCTGATCCAGAGGCTCTTTACCAAACATTCCTTAACAGATGGGAGAAAAAGAAGGATCCCCTACACATATTATCAGAATATGATACTATCAAAAGAGGCCCTCAAGAGGTTGTCTTAGACTATTATGTAAGATTTAACAATGTTTATAATGCAATCCCATAGAACCTCAGACCTCCACCTGATCTTGCTTTGTATAAATTCCTAGATGGTTTTGATACCGACATGGCATATCAATTGAGGGAGAGAGCCCCTCAAACCTTAGCAGACATGCGGAATGTAGCTGTTAGTGTGGAGGCAAACCTGATTGCTAAAAGAAATAGAGCAAGAGCTGAGAGAAGAACCACTTTTAAAGAAGAACCCCCCAGCTTTTGAGCAAAAGTTGGATGCAATCTTCAATAAGGTGAACAGTTTTGAAGATAGAATGAGAACCATGGAAAGAAAAACATCATGGGAAGGAAAACAAACCAATACTATCAGAAACCCAAATTTTAGGAAAAACCAAAACCCAAATGTTGGAAGGGCTAGCCCCGACCATGATATAAGACCTCCTTTTCATGAAAACTATGCTGAAGCATCCACATCTAGTGAGCAGACAGAGGACACTCACGTAAACTTGATGGGTTTGAAGGGTGAGCAACAAATTTTTCTAACCTAAGAAGACCAAGATGACCATGATATAAATCAATTTCAGACTAAGTATGGTGAGTCTTTTTACTTTAAACAAGGTTAAGATTCAGCTGTTTATGAGGTCCACAAACAATATAAGCTGAGTACAAGAACCATAGATGTGCCCGAAAAGGTTAAAACAAATGATACCAAGAATCCTAAGAAGATCAAAGAAAAGGCTGCCCTCATAGAAACTGCTGATAAAACAGTCCCAAATCCAAAAGAAGTGACCATAGAGGATGTCACAGATGTTCAGCCCTCTAAAAATCAGCCTTTTGTATCTTTTCCCTCAAAGGAAAATGTAAACAGCACTCCTAAAAACCTTTCCAAATCAGAAATAGTTCAAGAAATCAATGAAGAACAAGAGCAAATCGCTGATACTCCAATGGAAAAAGGGAAGCCTGCCTCTCACAATACTAAAACCCAATCGGATAAACCATTTGATTTAGAGGCAGAAATAGGTAAACTGAAGATATCTATGCCTCTCTCTGAACTTGCCAAGCATGATGTATACAGGCAGCAAATCAAAAGATCGCTGCAAATTCCAGAGAATAGGGATGATGTGAATGTATTAGATGATCAACCTGAGCTGCTTTTCGGACCTGAAGTCGATGGAAAATCAACACATGGAGTTGTTTTACCCTTTTATGTCAGTTTACATATACATGATAAAGTATTGCACAATGCAATGTTTGATTCAGGTGCCTCACACAACCTAATGCCCAAAGCTGTAATGGAGAAGCTAAACCTTGATGTTACAAGACCCTACAAAGACTCATTCTCCTTTGACTCAAGTCAGGTCAAGTGTTTAGGCTTAATCAAAGACTTATGTGTCTTTAGTCCAATATCCCAACAAAACAATTCTAATGGACGTGGTGGTTGCTGACATTCCACCAAATTATGGCATGCTCTTATCCAGATCTTGGGGAGCCAAACTCCAAGGATCTTTGCAATTAGACCTCTCCTATGCCACTATATCAATATAGAGAAACACTAATGAAATATGTGGTAAGTAGTGAGGAAAAGCCCCAAAACTTTCCTATCTATTCAATCCATTCTGATATGGATTCTTTTATCTTGTTTAATGATGATATGTCTCCTCCAACTGATGACAAGCCTTTGGATTTAGAGCAAGAAGAATGCATGAATGAGGAATCGGTTGCCCATACCCATGAAACTGTCAAAACAATCAACGCAACCAGCACACAAGAAGAACCTCCCGAAACAGAAAATTCAAATCTGCCCACCCCTAAAATGGTTGAAACTCTCAATACTGGTCAAGAGCAAGAAATCCTATGGTATTTGGAGTTTGATGGTTTAGTTAATAAGATAGGAGTAGGGGCAGGAGTGTGGATCCATAATACACAAAACAATCATGCAAAGGGTCATGCTTATAGATTAAACTTCAGATGTACCAACAACATGGCGGAGTATGAAGCCCTCCTTTTAGGCCTTAAGCTAATCAAATCTCTAGGAGCTGCCAAAGTTTCCATTCTAGGTGACTCTGACCTAATCATACAGCAAATGAAAGGAAATTTTGTCACTAATGATAGAAGGCTAAGAGCTTATAGGACTACTGCCACTGCAATACTCAATACCTTCACTGAATCCGAGCTTGCTAAAATTTCAAGAAGCCATAATCTACATGCACACAGCCTAGCTACTTTTGCTAGCACTTGCAAGCTTCCTTTTAAGCCCAATCACCACTTTACTGCTGAGATAAAGCACAGGCCTGCAGTCCCTAACAATGTCAAAGACTGGCAAGTGTTTGAAGATGATGCACATATTAACAATTTTCTTACTTTGCAGCAAGAGTTTTCAAGTTTAACAATTATATCGATGCCATGGATGACCCACAACAGCAAATAAGCCAAAATGAGCAGACCATAACAGCTGAAGTAGCAAAACAAATGTTGCACCCAACTATTTTTGATGACAAAAACATTCAAGAGCTGAAGCAAATGAATTTGGATGAAATAGTTGAAGCAGAGGCCGAAGTGATGGATTTAAAGGACAATTTTCTGCCTGCTGGTCTCACTCCATTAGAGGACATCTTTGATGCAAACAATGTTCCTAAAAAACCAAAAATACAACCCTTAAACGCTGCTATTGAAGACTGTAATATTGGAACAACAGAAAATCCCAAAATGATAAAACTGTCCAAGTCTTTGCCTCCCGATCAAAAACCAAAATATGTTGATTTATTTAAAGAGTTTCAAGATGTATTTGCATGGATTTATGAGGAATTCAAGTCTTATGACACCTCTCTTATTCAGCATACCATTCCCTTAAAGCCAAATCAAAAGCCTTTCAAACAGAAACTAAGGAGAATCAATCCTGTGCTTCTCCCTTTGATTGAGAAAGAAGTGAAAAGAATGTTTGAGGCTGGTATCATAGCACCCATTAGATTTTCAGAATGGGTATCCAATCTTGTTCCCACAAGAAAGAAAACAGGTGAGATTAGACTATGTGTGGACTTAAGAAATCTGAACCAAGTCTCCCTTAAAGACCACTACCCATTGCCAAAGATGGACCATATTCTACAAAGAGTAGTGGGGTCTTCAAGAATTTCTTTGCTAGATGGCTTTTCAGGTTTTAATCAAATACTTGTTCACCCGGATGACCAAGACAAGACAGCCTTTACAACACCGTGGGGAACCTTTAAATATGTTAAAATGCCTTTCGGACTAAAAAACACAGGTGCTACCTTTCAAAGGGCCATGGACATTGCATTTTCCAAGGAAATCCATGATTTCTTGGTGGTTTACCTTGATGACCTTACTCCTTTCTCAAAATCTGATCAAGAGCACCTTAAACACCTAAGGCAAGTATTCCTAACCTGTAGGAAATATGGCATTTCCTTAAATCCTAAGAAATCTCTCTTCGGCCTAGAAGAAGGCAAATTGCTAGGCCATATCATTTCAAAAGATGGAATTAGAATAGATCCAGAAAGGATCCAAGCCATTTTACAAATCCCTTATCCAAGAAACATCAAATAATTTCAAGCATTCCTAGGAAAGATCAATTTCCTAAGGAGATTTATCCCAAACTTGGCTGAGTTAACAAGAATGTTGAATAACATGTTAAAGAAGGATTCCAAGGTAAAATGGACTTTAGAAGCCAAGCAAGCCTTTGAGGGCATAAAAACTGCATTAACCCAAGCACCAATCCTCACAAGCCCTCAATTTGAAAGGGATTTCATCATTTTTTATTTGCATCTGAACACACCATAGATGCTATCCTTTTGCAAAAGGATGATCAAGGAAATGAAAAGCCTATTGCTTTTTTCAGCCGAGCCCTTAGAGATGCACCCTTGAAATATCAAATAATGGAAAAGTAGGCCTATGCCCTTGTTAAGCCCATCAAGGATTTTCAAGTTTACATTTTATATTCACATGTGATTACTTATGTTCCAAATGCTGCTATAAGAGACATATTAACTCAAGAGGGAATAGAAGGCAAAAGAGGCAAATGGATTTCCAATATCCTTGAGTATGACATTGAGATAAAACCCACCAAGCTCATAAAGGGACAAGGTTTAGCCAAACTGATGTCCGAAACCAATTTTCAAGCCTTAGACATTAATGAACTAGACAATGAACAAGAGCTAGCGACTCCACAGATCAGTGAAGCTTTTTTGCAATCCCCATGGTATGCTGATATATGTTTTATATTGTTAAACCTGTGTGCTCCTCCAGGGTTGTCCAAAACCAAAAAGAGATTTTTAAAGATGAAAGCATCAAAGTTTTGTGTCGTAGATAGTGCCCTGTTTTGGAAAAATCATGAAGGAATATTACTAAATTGTCTAACTATGAATGAAACTGACAGTGTCATGAAAGAATTCCATGCAGGAGACTGTGGAGGAAATTTATATTGGAAGACCACTGCTGATAAGATACTAAGGGCTGGTTAGTATTAGCCCTCCCTCTTTGCTGATGTGAGAAAGTTTGTTGTTTCATGCCACAAATGCCAAATCTTTGAAGGCAAAAGAAAGCTTCTGCCCTTGCCCCTTAAGCCCATTTCAACCAAGAAGCCTTTTCAACAATGGGGTCCTGACTTCATTGGAGAAATCCATCCATCCTCTTCTGGCCAGCATAAGTGGATTCTAACAGCCACCGACTATTTCACCAAGTGGATTGAAGCCATCCCATGTAGGCAAGCCAATGACTCCACCATTATCCACACCAACATTCTGTCCAGATTTTGTTGCCCTGAAAAGATCATTACAGACAACGCTGCTGGCTTTAAATCCAAGAAAATGATCAGTTTTTGCCACAAATACCACATTTCCTTAGGTCATTCCACAGCCTATTACCCTCAAGGTAATGGCTTGGCCGAATCATCCAACAAGAGTCTGATTAACATCATTAAGAAAGTCTTGGAGGAGAACAAGAAGAATTGGCACAAGAAGCTCACAAATGCACTATGGGCTGATAGATTGACAACTAAGAGATCCATTGGACCAAGCCCATATGAGTTAGTTTATGGAACGGAGGCAAGATTTCCTTCATCTTTGGGAATCCCTGTTATCAAATTACTGCAAGAGATTCAGGCTGAGCCGAATGATATCCAAAGAAGAATTAATCAAACCATCCATCTACAGCAAACAAGGGAGAAAGTGTATAACAAAGCTCAAATTTTACAAGAGAAGTTGAAGAAGATGTTTGATAAAAGAACAAAGGCTAAAGATTTCTACATAGGCAGCAAAGTGCTAAGGTGGGATTCAAGGAGAGAGGACAAAGGAAAGCATGGCAAATTCGACTCCATGTGGAAAGGCCCCTTTATGATTTCAGTTGTGCAGGGCAACAATACATATTTCCTGAAGACTACACATGGCAGCGCAGCTGAAGAAGGACCTATCAATGGCCGAATGCTCAAGCACTATCGTGAGCCCTTTTGATGTACATAATGCATCTGTATATTATTTTTGTACATTATTATTTGTATTTTCAGCATGTCTATTTACAGCAGTCCGATAAGGGAATAATGCAGCAAATTTTGAAGGAAGGATCAAAGCAAATGCACCATTTGATCTCTGTTTTGAATTTATCTCAAAAAGAAGTGCTCAGGAATATTTGAATATGTTTACAAGCACCAAAAAGGCAAGAAGCAGAGCTGTAATTTTTCTACAAATCAGCTACAAGTAATATTGCATAACAGCTTACAAGAATTCAGTCAAAAGCATCAAAGAATAGGAAGTTTTCAGATTACAGCAACAGTTGAAGACCAAGGAATTCTGACCTGCTGTTCTTGGCTTTTCATCTGGAAAAGCCATCCCCAAGTGGAGCCACTGTTAGCCTCCTATTGCAATAGGTGTTCATATTTCATGATTGACTGTTTTACATGCCAAATATGTCATTCCTTCCATGCTGCAAAGGCTCCATATTTCCAAGAAAACTCAGAAAAATTAAAAAATGTAAAGAGGGTATGCCCGAAAAGAATAATCAAAGGGCAAGAAAAAGAAGAATTGGCCAAAGAGAAAAATAAATGAAATGAACCCCAAACAAAAGGCCAGGAAAGTGTGCTAGCTCAAATGCCACTTCTATATTCCATTTTTGAAGAACTATTCCATTTTTGAAGAGTTTCACAGTTAAGGGAAGGCCAAACAGCTTAATCTTGGCTTCCCTAGGTTTAAATTGCTTGTTTTAGAAGATAGAGAATGAATATCTATTCAAACTGTTTAATCTTGGCAGATTTGTAGATAGGTAGAGAATATTTGGCGTTCAATAGCTTAATATGAGCCCCAGAAGAAATAAGGATCAATTTAGATAGGAGGATAGCAAAAAGAAAAGTTGAAAAGCTGGGTTTGCTTGTTCAAGTGCACCCAAACCAAAAAGAAGAAAAAATTCTAGGTAAGTAGGCCAAGTAGGTAGTTCTGAGGTGGCAAAATGGTGAACTGTGGTCTATTTCATGTTTTCAAGTGTTATATCTATTCAGATCACAAGTTTAAGGCAAAATCCATTTGGAGCAGCTCAAGCGAGGCATGTCTAACTTCCCCTTCCTCATTTTTCCCCAAATCTTTCACTAACTTCCCCTAAAGAGGTCAAGCTCTGCTTGACATCTCTTAAATTCATCAACTTTCATATCATTTGCCTAAGTAAAGGTCTACTTTGCTTAGGAGTGCTTTTATTCATTCTACAAGTTCTATTTCCTTTTTTTAAGCCTAAGATTTCTAAAACTTAGTGCTTTCTTCACACTTTCATGTTAACTACTAACTCTATTATATAAATCCCCATCTATTTCCCATTCCCCTTACTAAATATGTATAAAATCCCCCTATTTACATATCCCCTCCCTTTGGTTGAAAAATAACCATAAATATCGCTTGGGAATTACTGAGTTTTCCTGAAACTTAGTAAGAACCCTTTGTTTTTCTCTAAGAACCATCTCCCAATGCAAAGGACTCCATCCTATGCATAAAATCCCCTCCAAAACCATAAAAATCCCGCTCCGATCTCCAAAAGTCTTCCTCCGATCGGAGAAATCCATCTCCGATCTATAAAATCCTTCCCCCATCATCATAAGCCTTCTTCTGATTTCATAAGTCCTCATTTGTTCCAAAAAACCCCTTCACCATCGCTTCGGACTCCTTCCGATTGTGAAAAACATGCCTCCGATCGCTTAAATCCTCTTCCGATCGCAATTGGCCCTTTGCCGATGCATAAGGCATGCCCCCGATTAAAGTTCCTCCCCTCCGACGGTGATATCGCTATTGGAGGTCGCAGCGAGAATGATGGCCTTTATATAAGTCCCCAATGAATGCTTCGCCGATGCGATTTCGGTGATCAGCGTATCACAATGTTTTGTGCCATGTTTATATGCCCCCATTCCTCATCCTCCGATGTGGTATCGCTATCGCATCTGAAGCGATATCGCTATCGGGAGGCCCCCCTATTGCATATTCCATATATTTCCATTTTCCTTCGCTTTTCCGCATACTTCATGTTTTACCGCAAACCTTAAGTCTTATCGCAAAACTTAGGTTTACTGAAATTCTCCATTATATAATAAAACACATGCATTTATCGCCGAAAAACCCACATTTCCATATGTCGCATGCTTCATCGCAGCCGTCCAATCTACCCCCCCTCATCAACGGCTCAGATCTTATCGGCGATCGCCCCATTTTGGCTATCACATATGTATAAACCCCATGTCCCCACCGATAGCGAAATGCTAAGTTAATTGCAACCGTCCATTCGGGCCCTTAGATCAACGACCCATATTAAGTCGCAGCCCCATATATAGCTTCGATATTTCGGAGGCGAAATTCCATAAAATGCAGCATATAAAGGTTTCGGGTCCGAAGGGAGCCTTTAGTACAGCCAAGTGGGAAAGCTGCAACTGGCCGGAGCCGAAATATTATAGAATGGAGCTTAATGGTGTGTCGGGTCCGAAAAGGGGTAGTACTGTATGCTCCATATTCGGATCCGATAAATTATAAAGAGCAGTTGAAAGGGATTTCGGGTCCGCCTATCCGTTTTATTGAAATCCATCGATAAGTTACCGCCGATGGGCCGGACCCGATATCAATAAAAAGTGAGCCTTTAATAAATTTAGGGTCCGCGGGTTCATCGCATTTCGGAGGCATTGTGGTTTGGGATCCGCCGATCACCGATCGCCGATTGCGTGCCAACCGTTGGATCTGCCTTCATGTGATCCAACGGCCCAGATCTGTTTGAAGCTACAGTAATCGCTCCCCGCCCATTTTTCATGAAATTTCACGTTTAAAAGGCATTTTTGCCTTTTATAAGGAAAAGGGCCATTTCTTCATGTTTTAGCTTGGCGCCCGTGTGCGCTCCAATGCAGAAGGAAGCTTGATCATTTCTCAGTATTTTTCGATCGCTCCGGCCACAGATTGGTTCTAATCAACAGGGTTTTGCCTTAGCAGGCATTCAGCACCAATTCCTCCTTTTTTGGCATTTCTTCTGAATTTTTGCACTATTTTGGATCGGCCAGCGCCGATATACCTCTAAAGGCCACAAAGGGCGTAACAACAGTCAAATCTTGCCATAAGTGGCCATAAAGGGGTGATTTTGTAGCGGCAAAGTGTATCAGCGGAAGGAAAAGGCCCAGATTCAGTTTGAAAGTATATCAATGAAGCGGAAAAGAGTATCAAATAAAGAATATTAGTGGAGGACTTAAAGCGACATCAAAGGAACATTAAAGAACATAAAACAAAGTCAAAGAGTATCAGTACAAAGTTAAAGGCTATTAAAAGCTAAATCTAATCAGGATCGATGAACATTGAAGCCGACTAAAAGGAACAGATCAAAAGCTGAGGCATTTAAGCCATAGGAGGGCAGTGCTGCAAGGCCCAAGGCATAGTTATTGCAGGGATAGCCAACGCAGAGCTCCAAAGGACCATATTTACTCATTTTTTAGGAAGCTGCCCCAGCGCAACAGTTAGATAGATCTTTCATGCATTTATTTCAGGATATTAGGATTAAAGGCACTTATTTCCCTCAGACCTCTTTGAGATCTGTTGATTGTAGATATTTTGTGAGTTTTTTCTCTATATAAACCACCCTGTTCATTGTTTAAAGGTTTGGTTGGTTGATAATCCTCTTTCTGGACTTGCGCTATATATTTCGAGAGATTTAATGAACAAAGATTGCTGGAACGTTGGCTTATGGACTGTCTCTTTGTGGATTTGATGGCTAAAGATCTGATTGTAGAATTATAATGCTTTCTTCATGGAACAATAAGTCTTTCTCCCTTGTTTTCTATTTCTATGTATGCTATATCATCTATATGTCATGATCTAAATTGCAGGAAGAAAGAATAGTCCAGATGTTGCTTAGTTGTACGCTGTTCTCAATTCCTGTTATTTCTCCATGTTTTCCTCTGAAGTAGTCCTAAATATGAATACTTCTTTGCTCATATTTACACTAGTTCTTTCATATATGACTTTTATTTAGGAATCCTTGATTTCTCCTATATAATGTTCACTCGCCTTCCCTCTGTTAGCATAATGAAAGCTGCTTAGCTATCTTTCATTCCTGACATCCATTTCATCCTTATTCCAGCTTTGATATTGTTCCTTGTTTAAACTATAGTGCTCTGTAGTTCCTCTTATGACCAAGAAAATGCACCAGCAGCCTTAATCCTTGACTCCATGCCCAATGGTCTAAACTTCTCCCACTATGCAGGCCAACTCTGTCTGAATCATCATCCATCCCACCAAATTTCAAACAAAACCCAAGTACATCATAACTAGCCTAAAATCACCCTTAAACAAAGCTATATTATAAAGAGAGAGCCCTCTCTGGCTGCAGGTAGGCTAGGACCTGCAGTCCAAAGATTGGTTTGTGGTTACCTCGGCCGTATCCCTTAAGGAGCCAAGGGATAACCTGAGTGATAACACAAGGTATGAAATGCACAACGAAGTGACTGGGACTTATGTGTACCAATATTCCTATGGGCTTATAGGGCGATGTGCAAGAAATTATCAGGACAAACGCCTTCTAGACTAATTTCTGACGCGAATGCGGAAATTCCGATGAAGTATATCATGCCTAGTCCATGCATAGCAGCGCCCACAGATATGATAGATTGCAGAGCCTTGGAAGAAGGGATCGTGCAGTTGGAAAAAGAAGAATGCTTGGGACCTAATGATGAGATCCAACAAGGTAATCTTAGGCTCCATGAACTCATGAGTGAAAGGGTTCAGTTGAGGGAAAAACGCGCCATGGCAGAGAAACAAGTCAAGAAGCTAGAGGAAGGAATAAAAGGGGATTTTCTTGATAAAAAGATTGTGGTGATAAAACGGGATGCACACGATTACGTTGATAAATTTGGAGACTACCGTCAGAAGTTGATTGGTTTGATGCCTTGGATGGGATCATGTATTCCTAAGGGGATCACAAATGGTGGTGTGATGCAGATGGTAAAGTGTGCAATGTAGGTATTAAAGTTAAAAGGAAAACGTTTTTCAGGAAAAGTAAATGATAGTCAGTCAAAGCCATATAAAGGTGGCGCTACCACTTGACTAGCCGTGGGAAGCACAATCTTAGCACTCCATGCATTTGAAAGGAGGCACAAGACTATAAACTACTCTGCCCGAGAGCTGCGTGATGTCAGGGCTACACGCAGGAGCGAATTGTCATAGGGTCTGTGACAATGTACGATAGTTGTGTTGCCGCACGGGTTGGCTGGAAAGTGACTGTTATGGTCACTATTCACGATGTAATGTTTGGTTTGAGATCAAATGGAGCGGGAAGAAGGCATTTAAGGCGAACTTTATGGGCTAGATTTGAGAAAATATGCTGCCAAAGGAACATTAATGGACAGGATTTTGGGGGAACGGTTGAATTCGAATTCAAAAGGCTCTATAAATTACAAAGGGAAGCCTAGAAAACAACACTTGGTCATTCAAAAACTGAGCTATCATGTGCCTAGAGTGTTATGAACCGAGAACTGTTTGACCTGTTGAGAGCATTGGTTGAGCACCTGATTAAGCAGTTGAGAGATTTTTGGAAAAACAAAATGGTAGCGTTTAAAGAAGCTAGGGATATTGAAGAAATGACCTTCGAAGAGGCCACACAGGCCATGACAGTAGAAGATGCCCCTGAAAGCATTAGGATAGTAGCAGAAATCCCTAAATCACCATGCACGCCGAGATCCAAGAATGATAAGAAGCCCATGATTCTAGGGCACGTGTCCCATCGAAACCTGCTACAAACTATATTGACCATGGAAGAAAAGGGGAAATCAGTTAATTTTGAAACCGATGAGGAGGAGGAAGACCTTGAGGACATCCTGATAGAAGAAGATGAGGACGAAGATATGGGGGAAGAAACCAAGGGCACGGACCCTCTAACCAGGTTGCCCTCATATGTTCCTCTGTGGAAGGGGAAGACAAAGGTGCCCAAGGATCTTGATGACAGTAAGAGATCTCTACAGACCCCACTACTACCTGACGATATCATTTTCGAAGGAACGTGCCAAGGACAGGTGCCGAGTTTGAAGTTCGAAGTCTGGGATCTCGCCGACCATGAGAAATTCCCATAGTTAGCGACTGCACATCTCGTGAAGATGAAGAAAAACATCGAAGCGGGGGTCAGAGAGTTGGAGCCCTGCAAGTGGTTGCGTGGAGTAGAAAAGGCAGGGCTATTGAACCTACTTTGGGTGCCGCATTACCATCACGCTCCAGTGACTATCTTCATCATCAGGTAGCTACTCTACCTGGTGCATGATGGGTGTTTGTGGCTGGAAGAACCCATCCCCATCACGGATGACCTGATTCATAAAATTACCTGGCTCCCTTGCAAAGGGGAGAACCTACCGAGCATATCTGAAGTAAAAAGTACTGATATGGCCATTGTAGAGGCCATGAATGAAAAGTACAAGCTGGAGAAGAAAAACAGGGGCTATGCGATCTCCAACACTAACAATAAGGTGGTCAAAGTGTTACACAATAATTTGTCACTGTCCTCATCTCCGTCCCTCTGCTGTGTCATGTGTCAAATAAACATGTTCATATCTTCCCACTCATGTAAGAAGATTAAGCAAATGCTCTCTGATGCTAAAGATTGACCCTTTTTTACTAAGTTTTTGCCTCGTTGTGAGTAAATCATTAAAATCCATGATGGTTCTCTGTCATGCACTGTATCGTTGCAATGTCATCAATAGTCCCCAGTTCATGACCTACGACGATCCAGATTTGGCGAATTAGTTCAAATAGTCGGCCTTTTGGATGTTTCTAGAGATGGTTGTTGGGTCAGTTTGGGTTGCCTTTCCGCCTTTGGGATGGTGGTTCCACTTCTTATGCAACCTCCCTTGAGGATAAGCTCCCTCTCCCTCATTTCATTGAGGCTCCTCCTCTTATAAAATCACTCACCATTGCTATGATCTGGTAGATTTTTTAACTAGTTAGTTCTTTTGATTGTATAGTGTTGCCAGTGCATTTGAGTTTGATAGATAGCTTTGGTGTGAGTGTGACAAGTGTGGGATTGCTAAATAGTCTGCAAGAGGTTGTGGTGTGCCCTTAACCTTGTATTAAAGCTTGTGAAAGAGAGAGAGATATTTTTGTTTGGGAGACCCATTTTTGAGAGTGAATGCTTGAAGAAACATGCTGACTAGACCCTTCGAGAAGGCTTGCGACGTCAAGACTTGGTTGTAAGCTTTTCTCTTGATTTATTATTAATACAATCAATGATGATTTCCTATGTCTTGTATGTAATTTACTTGATATATCATGATTTCTTGACTTTATGAGTAAATAGATCATTTGTTGTTCCCGGTTACGTGCTCTGTTGTTTTCTTGTGGTGTTTCAGGTGAATTGCTCATTAAGGAGAAGGAAACGGAAGCTGGAACAATGCAACATAACTTCATCAACCAATGGTTTGAGGTAGGCCTCCAGCAATAACTATTTAAGGGAATTAATTGTTGTTTTGTCTTTGCTGTGACTAGACCCACTCTAGGGCTAGAGGGGTTGCCTCTGTCCGTAGAGGGAACACTTTCCTACTTCAAAAGTTGGCAACTCTGCTAGGGAGTCCTTTGTATGTTTTCTTCTTGTTTACCCTTGATTTGTCTTTTGATTAATTGTCTCTTGAATTTTGGGGTTAAACCATCAGTTTTTGGGTTACCTGGGTCAATCTGGGAATTCCCCTTACTGCTTGGAAAGATTATCTAGTGTCATTTAGGTGTTTTTATTTTGTATTTTGCTTAAGTAATATCCTCACTGAAGATAGCCTAATAGTCTCGACAACGTCGCTAATGTTATGGCTTTGTACCCACGACTATTTGGCTTTCATCTTCGGTTGCTAGTTTAATTCCTACCACGATTCCTAAAATCGGCCCGTCGCATAAGAAACGTGTACTCTCGCGACGACATCACTCTGTTGCTATGGCTAGTGGCTGATCATCCCTAGTTTCTAGTGTTATGCCCACGATGATTCCTGTAGAGTTGTTTTTTCAATTCTACCTCCTGAATTCACCGGTCTTGTTAATCCCCTGTTATCTTTCTCTTGCCCATTAGTTTGTTTTTAATTGATTCTGGTTAAGATACTCTCTCTTTGGTTTCATTGAGTGAGTCTTGTGTTTTTAGACCGTGTGACCTAGCTCTTTAGAGGTTTCATCAAGGAACAATTTGCTTAGGTTACTTGTCTGTCCAAGGTTCATCCGCAACTGTCTTATTGATTTGCTTGAGGCTTTTTCATTGCTTGTTTCTTGTTAGTTGATTTTTAGTGTCAATTATTGAACCAATTTTTGATATTGATTCGATTTCTTCACTACCAATCATAGATCACAATTATTTGGATTGATCAATTCACACTTGCTTGTTTGTCTCTTTAAATTCAAAGCAAACAAACAAAAAAAATTAAGGGAGTGCATTCATTTGATATACGAAAGTGAAAGTATATGTGCATTTCAAATATTCATGTTTGAGAAATTGAAAAGAGAACTCTAAATCTTTCATTAGTAGTATCTATGCATCATGAGATTAGTGTATTGATGCATTGTGTTTCTTAGTGTTTGCATTCACTTGTGTTTGTTTGGGGACGAACTTTCTACCCTCCTTTAAGTAGGTGTTCATCGAAATGAAAGATGCTTTACTCATTCTAGTTGCATCCTAGGGTTTTTGATATACATATGGTAGGGCCTAGAAATTGAAACATAATTCAAGATCAACTCTAAAATGAACTGAATGAACTTAACAATGCATTGGAACATAACGCACATTATTTAGAGGTCTAGGCTAGAGACGTGTTCCGACGTCGTTAAACCTAGTCACTATTGCTTTCACTTAAGGTTGGGTGATTCCTCCTTCTGTGACTCAATAGATATCTAGTACGGACTTGTGCTCCCAATACCGTTGAGTATATGTTGGGAGACCCCACTAGGTTATCATCCTATATCCTTAGGAAGCTGTGTCTGCCGCCTTGCAAACTGTAACACACCGAACACAGGATTCGGGAAGATTGACTGTCGTACGGAAAATCCTTGGTTTCCATATGATCGCCAAGGTGTATATGCAGTTTTACGGGTTGTTTGGTAAAACTTTTGCCTAGTTATCCAGAGTAGTCACTTGTGTTCCTTTTCAGACTCCTTAAAAGAAAAGGTCCATCTGAGCACTTGTCCTTTTAGTATCATTAAACCTCGAAAGAGATAGAGTCACCTTTTCGTCCTTTTCTCGACTCTTGAAAAATGAAAAGGTCCAGTTTTGTTCCTGTGTCAGAAAATTTACAGCCCACGAAATATTCTTGGTAATAGTTTGATTTCTTGGCTGAGATACGAGTGTTTCTTCAGGCTCATTCTTGATGGCAAAATTCCCCGAGTCTATCGACCAATGTCTTCCCCCAGATGGAAATCCTGGTCCATTTCTGCCTTTTGGAAATGCCGATGCTTCGTACATGGCAACGTTGTCCTTGCCTGGGTTAACCATTGATTTGCCCGTTTGGTTGTTTTCAACCTCAGTGGTCCCAAGTGTCATGACTCCTATTCCACTGTCTCCTTCGTTTGAATCATGACACGTTGACTCCAAGGTTAAGCGTGCGCCTTCTTCCCCTGTTTCTTCACCTTCATCTCCTCCTTCGCCTGGTGAAAGTTTCACATCTATTAACCAAGAGACTAATAAGAAGAAGATGAAGATGAAGAAGAAAAAGAAGTCCAATAAACGTGAGGCCACCCATGCAACTATTGCTCTGAGTATGTCTCAAGTCGAACCACCTTCTGCTCCTCCGCGAAAGGTTAAGTTTCGTTGTAAATTGTGCAAGGGTAACCATCTTCTTCGTGATTTTCCTGGCATTCCTAGGATCTTAGAAGTATGGTCTCATGATTTGGCTCATCCCTCATTGTCCTCTGAAGTTCATGTCAATGTTTAATCCTCAACTAGTAGCAGTAAGAAGAAACGAAAGATTCAATTCCCCTGTAGATTGTGTGAAGGCAACCATCCCCTTCACCTTTGTCCACTCATGGATAAAGCTTATGCCATTTTGGAAAGTCTTATAGGTTCTTCACCTCAAATTCCCATTGGCTATCATAGGCTCTCTTCAAACCCTCTCCCGGTTGATAACGAGATGAACTTATATTCTTCTCTTGTCCACCCTTCTCTTCCTGAACCTGGCTGTGCTCAGCTTGTTCCTGACCAACCATTGGTTGGAGAGAGTGTCGAATTGGGTTCACCACTTGTTGATCACTTTGCTTCGGAAGAGTGATATGCTCATGTTTTTCTCATCTCATCAGTTTCTCCTGAGTCTGAGAATGACCCTCCTATCCCAGCTGATTAAGAGAGTCCTTCTTTGGTTCCTGTAGAGCATGGGGGCAAGAATATGATAGCCCCACCAAGTAGTTCAGTCATTTCCCTTGACTGGAGTCATTTGACTGCATTTCTCCTTCCATCCTACGTGCCTTTCCAGATTACAATACATGCCTATGATAAGGAAGTACTTGGCACTGTCTTGGATGAGGGTGCATCGGCTAGCCTCATGCCTTCTACTACTTGGCAAGATTTTGGCTCCCCGTAGCTTGTGCTAGTTACACAGAATTTGTTGGTGTTTGATGGAGGAACCAGTCAACCCTTAGGGATCCTTCCGAAGTTCCCTATTACTTTGGGAGGAAAAAACCGTCTATATAGACGTAATGGTTTTCCAATGTGCTTTAGAGTTTAATATTCTCCTTAGCTGTGACTATGTTTATGCCATGGGGGCCCTTGTCTCTTCACTTTTCCATGTGGTTTGTTTTCCACACGACGGAAGAATGGTGACCATAGATCAATTGTCATTCCTTAGTCACCTAGCGCCTCCTGTACCACCGTCATCCCCCATCGGTTCTTATCCGCAAGCAGTACCTTCTTTGCCATAGGTCAATTATGTGGCTACACATTCCATATCCACCTCTATTGATGGTTATGCAAATGGTCTCGTGAATCATGTACTGGGGGCATTGGAACCCGATTTATCGTTGGTGTCTAGTGACATGTGTTCCTCCCAGAGCGTGATTCTTCCATCCAGTGAAGATCTCTTGGGAGTCATGTTTGTGTATGACCCATAATAGGAACCAAGGAGAGTTCTTGTTCTTGTGTTGAACTCGTTAAAAAATGAAACAAGGAGTTTGAGGAGTTCTTGTTCTTGTGTCAACCACGTTAAAAAATGAAAAGAAGGGTCTTGAGCATAGTTCCTTGTCTTGTGTCAATCTCATTAAAAAATGAAACAAGGAGTCCCGAGGATAGTTTGTTCCTATGCCAACCTCATTAAAAAATGAATCAAGGGTGAGGATAGTTTGTTCCTGTGTCAACCTCATTAAAAAATGAAACAAGGAGTGATGAGCATAGTTCCCAATCTTGTGTCTAGCTCATTAAAAAATGAAACAAGGGTTATGAGGATAGTTCTTTTACTATGTAAACCTCATTAAAAAATGAAAAACCTCCCTTTCCAAATTGAGTCTTTGATTAAAATCTCGTAAAATCCAAGTCGAGTCTTTCCAAGATCTCAAAAATGAACCTTCATTCCATCCACCTCGTTGAATGCAATGAAGCCTGGGGGGCATGTACCTTGATTTGTGTCATTATGCTGGGGGCATGAAAACTTATAACAAGCATAGTTTTTCGTTTCAAGATTTTGTAAACATGAAACCGAATCCAACAGAGTTCTCCATGGTTCAAGCTTGTGCAAAAATGAACCCATACCTAATTTACATCTCGTGATTGTCGTTTTTATCTGCTGAATTCTGCTAGATGAGCCTTGGTTGTTTCATTCCATTGCCACCATCACTTTAGCCAATCATATGCTTTCACTTGGTTGTTTTTCCTTTCCTGAGGAACCGCAATGATGAGTGGTTTTATTAGCCAGCCTCTTGACCATTACGTGTTTTGAGCAGTTCCACCATTGCTAGAACTAGTTGCTAACCTTTATACCACTCGTTCCTCTAGGAAGAGTCTCCTTTAATCTCTTTTTTGACTCGTAAAATATGAAAAGATTGCTGAGTATTTTTCATTTTTTGACTCGTTAAAGAGAATAAAAATGGAGGTCTGCTTTCAGCTCTTTTCCAACCGTGTAAATACGAAAAGATGACCAAGCTTTTGTTGTTTCAAGTTCTATTTTACGAAAAAGGACCCCCTGGAGTTTTCCTTTCTGTGTCTTTTTAAAACTCTCTAAACATGAAAAAGACTCCGAGTTTTCCCTATGTCGGACTCGTTAAACCCTAATGACTTTGGACTCGTCGCCATGGCGAGACTCAAGCTTCTCCTCCCTATGGCTCGTTAAACGATCACTAGGTTGGATTCGTCCGAAGGTCGAACTTATATTACAAGCATATGCTATCCCCTTCAAGCTTGTTTCCAAAAACAATTGGGGTACTCGTCAGCAATGGTGGGTGAAAATTTGGAAGTCATCATTGGTTACCTGCGGCAGCTAGTCACTCTTGAACATTGACATTTTTGCTTCTTGCCAGGTTGGGTTATCCATACATCGTCATTTGGCCTTTTGAGGTTTTGGGTTGCCATTTTGCCTCATTCCATCTGATCCATGTTGTCTCCATCGAGCCTCCAATCCCTTGGTACCTGAATGCTACCACCTTCCAGAGTCGTGTCACTGATATGTTCAAGAGTATAATCCTTTTGTATTTCACACCCTTACCTCCTCCTCTGATACTTTGTTTCACCATCTACCACTTGTTCCTTATCTCGTGTCATTGATGGGGGAAACATTATGGCCCTCCTATGATGGATCGTCTCTTATCGACATTAGATCATTATCCAGGAGATTGATCTAGAGATCCCTTTCGGTACCTTGGAGCTTGCATGCCTCAATGGCAAGTTCTTTGCGCCTAACAATAGACTCTCATCATTGGTCTTCGATTGGGTGATCCCACGAGTGTTTTACTTCAGCTCATTTTTTCACACTTAGAGGATTCTACTGGACAATACCTTAAGAGCCATTGGCATTATTGGTGGTTTCTCTCGTGCTTGTTAATGGTTTTCCTCATTGACCGGTACTCAAGTGACTTTCTACCATGCTCAACTTCAGCACATATGTTTGCATGCTAGAATCTGTACTATGATCAATTGCGTTTCAAGACCCCGGACTAAGATTACATATGTTCAGGTTGCATGGATTGGTTCGTGATTACATACATGACTCTTTAATGGATGGTTGCGACCATACCTAAGTCTTCATGGATGGCTGTGACCATACCTTTATCATCATCATGGTCTTATCAACTGGGTGGCTACATCTATACCACAGACCACATTTCATATGTCTTTTGGATTGCTGCGCCCATGCCTAGACTACATGTATTTCACTATCAGAGATATCAGTTGTACTTGCACCTACAGGTCCTTCAAGGAGGTGTTCTAGTTCAGACAGTTTTGTAAAGCATTTCACCCCTCCCACTCTCTCAGGCTTCGTGCCTTAGGAGGCATCTGTTACACAGTAATTTGTCACTGTCCTCATCTCAGTCCCTCTACTGTGTCATGTGTCAAATAAACATGTTCATATCTTCCCACTCATGTAAGAAGATTAAGCAAATGCTTTCTGATGCTAAAGATTGACCCTTTTGACTAAGTTTCTGCCTCGTCGCAAGTAAACCCTTAAAATCCGCAATAGTTCTCTATCATGCACTGTATTGTTGCGATGTCATCGCTAGTCCCCATTTCATGACCTGCGACGATCCAGATTTGGCAAATTAGTTCAAATAGTCTGCCTTCTGGATGTTTCTAGAGCTGGTTGTTGGGTTAGTTTGGGTTGCACTTCTGCCTCTGGGATGGTGTTTCCACATCTTATGCAACCTCCCTTAAGGATAAGCTTCCTCTCCCTCATTTGATTTAGGCTCCTCCTCCTATAAAATCACTCACCATCGCTATGATCTACTAGCTTTTTTAACTAGTTAGTTCTTTTGATTGTATAGTGCTGCTAGTGCATTTGAGTTTGATAGATAGATTTGGTGTGAGTGTGACAAGTGTGGGATTGCTAAATAGTTTGCAAGAGGTTGTGGAGTGCCCTTAACCTTGTATTAAAGCTTGTGAGTGAGAGAGAGATATTGTTGTTTGGGAGACCCATTTTTGAGAGTGAATGCTTGAAGAAACATGCTGACTGGACCCTCCGAGAAGGCTTGCGACGTCAAGACTTGGTTGTAAGCTTTGCTCTTGATTTATTATTAATACAATCAATGATGATTTCCTATGTCTTGTATGTAATTTACTTGATAGCTCATGATTTCTTGACTTTATGAGTAAATAGATCATTTGTTGTTCCTGGTTACGTGCTCTATTGTTTTCTTGTGGTGTTTCAAGTTGATTGCTCATTAAGGAGAAGGAAACAAAAGATGGAACAACGCAATGGAACTTCATCAACCATCGGTTTGAGGTAGGCCTCCAACGATGACTATTTAAGCGAATCATTTTTTTTTTTTGCCTTTGTTGTGACTAGACCCACTCTAGGGCTAGAGGGGTTGCCTTTGTCCGCAGAGGGAACACTTTCCTACTTCACACAAAGTTGCGACACAAACACTGGCCGACAAGGTTATGCAGAAGTTCCGCGCAGACGACGTGCCCACGCCAGTGGTTTCACTTGGTGCATAGTGCGCAGACAGGGTCCAATTTAATTTGTCAGAGTACTTGTGGGAGGAGTTCCTCGAGAATTTCCGTGAGGCACAGGAATAGGGGAAGGTTCCACTATGCATGGCTTTTGCTATCCATAGTGTTGGTGGCTTGGGAATTTCCTCAAGATAGTTAGTTCCCCACAATTGTGAAGGATCTCCTGGAGGAAGCGAAGTACGCTTCGCTATGGGCCACTAAATATGCGTAGAGGATCTAACAGTAAAATATTATGGGTGTTCATGGAGATGAACATTAGAATGGGGATTAACCACAAGCCACTATTATCACTCACTATCTATAACAGTTTACAAAGCTTTGCAGAGTTCAGAGTGGAATTCCATCACATCTACATTAGGGCATCCAAGGACCCTGCAAAAAAGTGCAATGAACTGCCGTACCTAGACATAGATGATGTTATCTTCAACATACTTGAGTCATGGCCACCGGAGTGGCATGCTCTAGCCATCTTCGTGGTGGAAGCAGACAAGTCTGTTTCATAGAAAAATAAGGAAGAGGCAAAACTATGGGTAGCAGAGTTGGTAGAGAAAAGAAGAAAAGGGACCACAAAAGAAAAGGTGCAGGAGGTTCAGGGCGTTGCGAAGGCCGTAGAAAAAGTGCACAAGATAACAAAGAAGGATCGCAAGGGATGGAAGTCGCCTTCGCCTGAGGAGGAAAAAGAGATGGAGAGAGAGACAGAGGAGGGTGGCACGGACCTACAAACATCATCGACACAGTTGAAGCACCAGTGACTGAGATAGTATGTAGGGCTGAGAAAGAAGTCAAAAGTGTCTAAGACTTCTTTCGAGCTGATCATCCTCACTAGGGGAGATCTTCACAATATAGGGGAGATGGTGTGCGACGTCACTACGAAGGCCCTCTAGTAATTCCCGAAGGAGAATTAGATTGTGTTGGGGGCCCTCTGGGTACAAATTCAGGATTTGCAGGTGCTCACTCCTCAAATTGGTACTCCCTCGACCAGCCTCACAGTAGGAATAGTCACGGCTGGGGAAATGTTGCGTGCCTGCACTACCCACAAAATAGTGCTACCAGAGGGGGCACTAGTTACAAAAAATGAAGCCGACCAGCCTACGATCAGTGCATTAAGGGGAGTAGGGATCAACATGGCTGCACTCCCTTGGGAGACACTCTATTCCCTGCAGGATGGAGTGACTGTAGAACTACGAGACAGTGAGGGTTGTGCACTACCGGTGTTAAGTGAATAGTGAATGAACATGGAACAATTGAGCCTATAGCATGATGAGGTAGTGGCACAGAACCAAAATATGGTGTAGGAGGTTGAGGAGGCCTGTCAGATGGTCCCTAAGTTAGCCATCCCAGTAGAGGCACCAGTAGAGGAACGCATCCAGAGGTTAGCAACAGGGGTGCGTGAGGCACGAGAAGAGATGGCTAAGGTTCAGCTGGCACTGAACCTTCAGATAACAGAGCTGTGGTTGAAGGCGCGGCCTTCAACTCCTCCAAAGGTTAGGGAACAGAGCGTCAGTGCCATCACAATGGACATAGAAGAGATCAACAATGCAATGAAGGATTGCACCAAAGTGTTGGAAGAGTCATTCGAGGTCCTCACTGCTTTGCAGGAGGACCCGAACATATAGTGCTTGGAAATGGAGGCACGTGAGTTGCAGTAATAGTATGACGATGTCAAAGGGACCGCACAAATTGTGGCCCTTACAAAAAAGCTTGCACAGATGCAATAGGAAAAAGCGCTTAAGGAGCAGGTAGACATGGTGCGGAACAAAGAAGTGGTTTTGAAGGTGCACATTAGACCATGGATCGATGAGGCCTTCTTTATCACAACATCGATTGAAGGAAAGCTCACATAGATGCACAAGATACAGGAGTAGATACAGGGAAGTAGTTTAGATATCACAGTCTCTAAACAATGCAACCAGGAGATACAACAGGCAGCTGCTCAATGCATTGCCAACCTTGCAGCAGTCCAAGCAGAGTTAGGAGGTCTCCGTGCGAAGATCTCCGCACAGACAAAGTGACTCGAGGGCGAGTCACGATGTTTGTGTTTGGGGCCGGTTGGGCGCAGGATACCCCAAGGTAAGTTTTGGGGTTTAAAGCCCAATTTTTGACTAAATCTAATGTAAATACTCTACGATGTGTGGCGCGAAGTGCGCAGTTGTAATTGAGTCATATTGTTGTCTGCCCTTACTTTTTTAATGTAATGTCAGCTTGAGAGTTCTACCCATGGTCCATGGACCATGGGATTGTATAAATAGAGTGAGGCTCTAAGTTGTAAAGACATATAATAATCTAATCTAAGAGAAGATGAAGAATTGAGTCTTAGTTGAAGTGTAAAGTCATGTCTCTGGTTGTAGAGTAGGAGAAGGCTCTGCAGCTAAGTGCACAGAGGCCTAGTAGTCTGCAGGTGAGTTCGCGAACCCCTGCAGTTGAGTTTGCAGGGTGAGTTGGGTCTGTAACTGTTGGAGAAATAATAAAAAGAAATTTCTTATCATTTTGTGTATCTTTTTCTTGTTTTATGCATTAAAGTATATTGGGTATGAATTACAAGTTTCCTTTTTATTTGTTGTGTGAAATTATATGAATGTGTTGAATAAGTTAATATAAGATAAGTATCTGTTTATGCAAATCTAACTAACACATATGAGAAGATAAGTAAGATATGCGGTGGAACTTAGGGAAAGATCGTAGACCGTTGCCTTAGCAACGTGAAATCACCTCAGCCCCTGATTAGGTCTACGCGAAGGTGAATAGAAAAAAGCATGAAGGTCTTGCAGGTCAGGATAGTGCGTGAAGCTAATCCCTAGTTTCACTAAATCAACCCCTCAAACATCTCAAGGGTGTGGAAACTTGGTTCTAGCATCCCCCCATAATTGCCTTGGTAGATCCCGTGCCCAACACTACCTTGTGTGATAAAGGCCGATTTTTGCAAATTGGGACAAATGGCCGATTAGAAGGAGAGGACTGAGTACCATTAGCGAGACCCGCAACTCTATTAAATCAAAACTTATTTAGGTCCCCTTAAGCTAGGGCAAAAGCCATCAGAAATCCTAGATTTCTCCCAGGGAGTCACCAATTGTTGTAGTTGCTACAATAACCCCTCAAAAAATTTTGAAATCCTTAAAATTTTCAGAGCCCCTTTATCGTGCAAGATTTCCTACACCTTTGAGATCTTCTAAGAAGTTCTCTAGACTAGAAGAACCCCGTAAAAACCTATATTTTCAGGCTAAGTGAAGCTATGTCACAAGATCTTGTTTAAGTAAGTCAAATGCAACTCTGGAACATGACTATGTCAAGGACTTGCAATTGTTGCGACTATTGTGACCCATGCGACCCATAAGTCACAAAGTCACTAAGGTCGCACTTACCCCCAGATGTGACCATATGACCCTTGCAACCTCGCGACCACCAGATCACAAGGTCGCATAGGTCACACTTGACCCTTGATGTGACCATGCGACCTTTGCAACCTCACGAACACTAGCTCGCAAGGTCGCATAGGTCGCAAGGTCGCACTTTAGACCCATGTGACCATCGCACATGCATCCAAAACTATAAATAGCGAGGTCACCCATTCATTTGTAATGGATCCTTTGGTTGCACGAAAGACGAAGAGGCTTGTGACTTGGGTGTGCACGCATTTTCTCCAGGTAGGCAACCTTTAACCTTCCTGGTAATCATGTTTTAAAAAAAAATGTCATTCCATGCCTTCTTGACCTTCCACCTTCCACCCTAGAGGGATTTTTACCCCCTTTTTCTTAGGTTTTCCACCTCAGACCAAAGAAGAAATTTCACTGGCCCTATTCAGCCTTTCTTGACTCCCTCAGTACCATTCTTTAACCTTGATCATCCTTGTTTTTTCTAGTTGGCCTAACCATATTGCCAAGAAAGAGTCGAGACCTCCCCAAAGCCTCAAATATTCCTTCTTGGCCTGCCCAAAACCTAGGTTGCATTTCCCACAACCACAATACCATTTTTCCCACGACCTAGCGATTGAATGACCCCTACAAGCTAGCGACTGCGCGACTCCTGAAACTGTATGACTGTGCGACCTACAACTCTTATGCCAAGTCACTAAGTAGCACTCTTTCCCTTGTGACCATGGAGCCTAGCTCCCTTTGCGACCTACTAGAAAACCCTCCTGCCAACTTTTAAAGATGATTTCATTTAGGCAATTTTTACTTGATTTTCATGATGTGGCTCTCATCGTGGGATTGTATTTTCAAGATGCCAAGTGACATGGACCTCAAGTGCATATCCATCTCCTCCTTCGAAGATGAGATGGCTCTCACAACTACTAAGGCCTCTCATAGGGGTTCAGGAAGTAGTTCGTGGGAGATGTACCAAGACGAGGAGGCACCCATCTATGGGGATACAACTTGCAACATTAATAAAACAACGAAACTCTCCTGGTATAAAATCTACGAAGAGTTGGCAAAGCCAGACATACCAGAAACCCAAGAGGATTTCCAAATATATATAAATGTCAAAAGGTCAAGGCTACACCAGATAACATCACACCCGCCGATCTTTCCATGCACAAAGACTATTGAATGGATCCTGCAAAATACAAATACGGATTCATAGACTGTCATAGATCACACTGGAGCATCATTGGATGCGATCTCCCCTCTAGACATTTCCGCCTACTACAGAATCTAGGAGAAGGAGGAGACCTTCAATATGAGGTGGCTTTCACATTTTGTAACCCTAGTTAGATATATCTTGAGGGAATGGTGGTAGGACCCATCAAAGTTCCAGGTTAGATCAGATCAGACATACACGAGAGAGGGGTTATGGAAGGTATTTCAACTAATTGTCGTTTTTATGTGCCGCTTGTATGGTAAGGCAAACTACGACTTATTCTATGGCACCTTGGTGCCTCTCATGGACGTTGTCGCCACTCAAGGAACTATGTTCAATTGGGAAAACATCTTGGCCTCATCTTTGAAAGCAGACATAGCTGCAGCTAAGCACCCAAAACTAGAGAAACCTCTAGAATTCTACATGGCTTCGTATTTCCTAGGCACTACCTATGCAAGATGCCAATTTTAGGGTTGGATCTATAACTAGGACACATCAGCGACCGACCCCATGCACCGCCACTACGAGGTTTTCCGAGACACTACCTACAGAGGTAAGTTAGATGTGATTTCAGAATCTTTTATCACCCCGCTTTACTAGCTGCTATTTGTTTTAGAACCACTGGTGAGCTCCAGTATTGCAGCAATGATGCTGCAACTCCTAGGACTCCCTACTTTACTTTTATCAACCCAGTAGTTCGTAACAAACTAGGAAGCGATGGTGCTATATGCACAAGTTCGCTAGGACTCAAGGAAACTTCTATGAGTTCTCAGAAGAAGCTTTTAACTATGATGGAAGGAAGCTAACTCAAAAGAGGCTAGTCTACTTGCAGAAAGAAGATGAAAGTTGAAAGGAAACGCAAACCCTAGCAAACCCTAGTTTTACCGACTAACCCTACTTGTGCAAGAAAAGAGATGTAAACTACTGAAATGGATGCCATTGACTATTGAAAAGGTAAAATGCATGTGTTTAAGTTACTTCTAAAGGAAAAAATGGAAAAAACATCTTTTTGTATTTTTGAGCAATTCTATGTAGAATTATTATTCATGTGTTTTAACTATTTGTGACTGTGCAGAGGTTTATTGGTGAAAGGAAATGGAGTGGGTGTTTGCAGGAGGTTGGGAAGGTGTGGAGAGGACCTAAGGAGTCCCTAGCACCCTTTTGGAGATTTCCACCATGATCGGACTTCGAAAAATCACTCGCATGAACTTCTATAGGAGGTTGCAGGGGATCTACAAGAAATTCTACAGGAAGTTCTACAGGAACAGCCCGAAAGTGGTTTTTAGAGGGTTGAAGGTGGAAAACCAGTGGGAAAGTGGAAATGAAGGATGGATAGTGATGTTAAGGGGTCTGGGACCTGGTAAATGAAGCTCATGAGTGATTAATATGGTTGGATTTGTTCAAAGGTGAAGGAAGCAATGTTGCACAAAAATGTAGAAATTAGGGCAACTTGGGAAAGTATGGCGAGTGAGTGAAGGAAATCTTGAGAGAGAGGCTGGAGTAGGTTGTATGATGAAGGATAGGTTGGATTGTCTTACAGGTGTTCTGCACACTACTTTCCAAAACTAATCCAAGCAAAGACTAAAAAAACAAATATATATCTATTTTGAACTAATTCTGACCTAGAAACCAAAAAATGATGAACATAACTTTATGGACAGGAATTCATGAAAGAAAGATATGGAAATTGAGCAAGAATAGATCTAAGCATGAAAACACAACTGATATCAACTTTTCTAACTTAAACTCTAACACTAGCAATTGCATTGGAAGGCAAAAACAATGTTTTTGTAGCAGCAAGTGTGCCTTGGTCTCATTTGATGGTCCCAAGGAGGGAGAAAGGAGATCAAGGACTGCTTGGTAGCCTTTTTTTGGATCTTTTCTATTATCAAAATATCAAATCAACCTGAAGCAAGAACAACTATCTTAATCATCAAAAACAACCTAAGTAACAGAGCAAGATTTAACCTACATAGAAGAAATTATTCTATGAATGCAATAAAAACACATAGAAGTACACAAAGGAGATACTGGGCACTTGGGTTGGGCCCAACCTCAAGAGCTACAACCCCCTAAGAAATATCAAAGCTGGTTCAAAGCTGGATTCATCTTCATTGATCAAAAAATAATAGTTACATCACAAAACTGTCTACAAAAGAAGCTTGAAAATGAGCTGATTACAAGGCTGCACTAAAAGTGCGAAAATAGAATATCAAATGGATAAACTAATAAGGCTTGAAGCCTTCCTATTTATGCATGTGAGGACTCCCAACAGTCCTCCTAAACTTCAGGAACTCGACTGTCGAAAACTGCAATTAACAACCACTTCACTCGACCTTCTCAACTACTCCTTAAAATCATCTTTGGTGGGTTGTTGAAATCCAAGCGAGGAAGGGGTGATTTAGTGTAGGATACACCCCTCCTATAAATCCTCAGCCTTGTTCCTTCGAATTTGGCTGCCGATTTGCTCATAAATGCCTGATCTTGGCCCAAAAATGTCCAAAAATCTGCAATAAGCACGTATTAAACTTTGTGGTAAAGTGACTATTCCCATTCACTTAATTAACATAAATATATTCAAAAGCATGTATAAAACTATGGATAATGGTGGATTAAATGAGAATAATAGGAAAAATAAGCCCATATAGTTACCCATTTCCAGGGCTCATCATCACCCCCCTGTTGAATGTGTTGCTCATCCTTTGAGCAACTAATGCAGTTCATCATCTTTGATTGCTTTGACTGCCTCTTTGACATCCTAGGCCTCTGAGGCGATGTCCTCTTCTCTGTCATGAAAACTTGCATTTCTGTCCACTTCCTCCCATTTTCTTTGTTCCTCTTCTTCCTTGACCCCTTCTAATAGCCCTAGCAGTAGTGGAGGGCTGAACTTAAGGCCAATCCAGTTGGCTTTCAAGTTTTGCATTGATTGTTTATATAGGGGTACAATGTATTCCATCTTCTTGTGCAAGCATGAAGACAGTTATCGCCAAATAGTTTTTCCATATCTTCAAAGTGAGCAATTGCTTGTGCTTTCCTTTCAACATAGTTAGGTGCAATGTGAGGGTTGTCTGCAAGGTGCCGCTGGGCATATATGAGAGCTGAGGGATCTTCTAGTTATGCCCTTATCATGAGTGGCTCACTTAGCTCCCTGGTCATAATCTTCTAAATCTCTACTGCCCTCTCTTCCTCATGACTCAACCAAGAAGCCATAGCCATGAGTTGTAGATCTCCTAATGCAGCATTTGGGTCCCATAGATTCATGTTAGGAAGTGTCAGGTTGTGTAAATAGAATTCTACTAACTTGGCCTTAGCTTTAGCTGAGCTACTGTCACACAAATGCATAAACTGATTGTAATTCTGGAATGGGATGGTACCCCTTTGGGCCAATGTTTTAATTTGAAATTGTAGCCATTGGTCTTTAAGATATAATGCATTCTATTTAGCCGGTTGCCTACATTGCAAGGCTTCTATTGCCTAGCTAGCCATGCAGGTCACTTGAGCTTTTTTTCTTGTAACCATTGTTTTAAAACTTGCACTTCTTATGTTGCTTGAGACTCCTTTTCTTGCAACAGTTTCATTAGCATCTCAACATCAGTTTGTGGCTCTCCCTCTATCTGTTGTTCCTCTGTTGTTTTGTTGTCTGTTACAGGATCTTCTTACTGCTGCTGCAACTGCTTTTTCAGCAGTTCATTCTCCTCCTATAACTGGGCTCTTTTACTACTTTCTATGTGCCTTACCATGGCCAGCTCCCATCTTAATTCCTTTAGCTTGTCCTCCATGTGGCCTATGTCCTCAACTCCTTTAGATTTAGCGATTTGCATCCATGTGTGGGTTCTGACCCTCTCTTTTTCCAATTCGAAGAATAAAGGTACAACAAATTTCTGTGGGATGATTTTCCCACCCTCTAGCAGATTGTAATGAGAGCCTAAATTAAGCTAAGGGGTTGGTTCAAGTATTTCTTGGGCCTTGCTCTCCTCATGTGACTGTTTGGCTGCCTTCTCCTCTAATTTCTCTGTTTCTTTTAACTTTGCTAGAGTTTCCTGTAGAGATGTTTCAGCTTCCTGTAGAACTTCCTTTCAGTCCATCAACTTGATTCTCTATTTCTAGGTAGAGGTTTTGGGGCTTCCTCTTTCATAGGTGATAGATATCTTGGAAGGATACTCTTCCTTCTTTTTAGTGGGTGTGTCCTCAATGAGAATTGGTTCCTTTGATGGTGGCTGGGGTTTGCCCACTTTGATCCTTATGCTTCTTCTGGCTTTAAAATACATGGAGGTTTACCTTTTTCTTTTTCCTTTTTGTTTTGCAGGTGTGCTTAATGCAGCAAGCACAACTACTGCTTCCCTTGCCAACATTTCAGGGGATTTTTCTTTTTGTTGTTCTTTTGCTTCACTTCCTGTAGCCTTGTCTATGCTCACTGTTTTTTCTTGTGTTACTGATATCTCAGGGTGTGTATTTTCTTCTTCTTGCTGGGTCTCTACCTTGGCTGTGGCAGTCTTCTTTTCGGCTTTCTTGGCCTTTTTCTTCCCAACCTTTTTCCTTTTTCCCTTCTCTGTTTTTGATGCTGTCTCCTTTTCTGCCTTAGGCTCAGCAGCCTTGTCAAATTCTTCTTTTTCCTCCTATTTTTCCTCTGTTTTGCCCTTTGCTTGAATATCTTATGCTCCCTCATCATTGTTCTACTCCATTTCTTCAGTTTGTTCCTCCTGATCACTGCTGGATGGGCTAATGTCCTCAGTAAAAGTTCTGATGTCATCATCCCTGGACATATTTCTGAAGATTTCCCAAGCTACGGGGATAGTATTGGTGTGTAAGGCATCTTCCACCAATATTTTGATGAGCCCATGGTGGGCCAACTGATCTGGGATCCCTGCATTTAGCTTTTTACCACATTCAATTATAGACTGAAAGAGGAAATATGGGATGCTCAGTTTTCTAGCTGCAGGTAAGTCCATCCCATACCTCAACTCATGTAATAACCTAAAATGATAACCATAAAAGATGTTGAACCTCCCTTCACATGTGATATACTTCATTATTTGGTAACTGACTTCACTCCAGAGAGGAGCCAAGCTTGTCCTTATGACCCCATTTTTATCTTCTACAAGATGCTCCTCAAGCAGAAAAAATGCCTTCTTAGCAACTTGTCCCAATGATTTCTCAGCTTTGCTCCAAGGGAGCCCCAATGGGAGACTGGTAATTCTACTGATGAAATCAAGTGTAAGTTCTAGGGTCAAACCCCTAAAACTAGCTGTGGCATGTGTCTTCGAATGTGGTCTTAGGGACATCAAAAATTCTTCAGTCACCTCCTCATCATATCCTTGAATTTTGTCAAAGAAGGATATCCATTTTTCCCTAGTGAAGAGGGCCACCACCTCAGGGTGCTCATACAATTTGCTAGAGTTTAAAGGTTATTTTCTCATGAATCCTCCTAGCATGGTGTTGAGTGATTCTTTTTGTTTTTTAACTAGAAAAGAAAATGCTCAGGTGGAAAAAACAATCAACACTGAAACAAAAGATAGCTGAATTCGGCTTTTTCTGAAACCAAGAATGAATTCCCCATGTGCTTCTCCTTACAACATCAAATTGCAATAATTCCCCTGTATTTAAACTGGTGTTATCCTGAATTTGGCTTTCTGGTTTTGAATTTTTTTTATTTTTTATTTTTCTATAGAATAGAGGATAAAGACACAGGTTCTTTTGTAGCAAGTAGATTGATATGCAAATTCATTTTTTTTCCACACACATAGGCTGGCCTCTATTGTTGCATGCATCTTCCTTACAGTATAATTTTGAAAAAGGATGAGGAGATTTCGGATGTAGAGAAGAAAATAGAAACTGTGTAGACTCAGGGAAAATATGTAGGCAGACTTTCGCTTTTTTCAATCCAATGTTGTGTTTAATTCACCACCTTACTCAAACAAGTCATATGCAGAGAGGTTTTCTCAAGCCTACGTCATTTTGAGCTTGAATTTCGACAAAAATCCTAGGTTTTCCTTTTGCAGAGTTGTTCTCTGCATTTCCTGTAGAAACCTTCCTGTAGAAATCTCTCGGCTCCTGTAGAATGAAACTGTGCTCCTGTAGAGCCCGATAGGTGGGAGGTTTTAAAAAACTAGCAGGAAACTGGCAAAGGATGACTGGTTAGCTGCTATGAAAGTGGTAGGCGCATACTCCAGTCGAGAACATCATGAATGAAAAATGAACAAAGGGTGGCGAAGACCTCAACTGAGCTGTATTTTAACTGCTAGCATGATTTGTGGTGAGGAGATGAGATGGCCAGATGGGTACATTATCCCCATCCAGACTGTTGGTCCTACGTCACGGTCATAATGTTTCTACATTTCGTCTAACTGCCATCACCTCCCTTACTTCCGTTATCCACCGCCACCACTACCAGTCCTGAATGTTTTTTCCTAAATGGACATACCACACGTGTTGGCTGCGTATCTGATTGGCAGTTTTGAATTTGACGGGGATCATTTGAATTCCACGAGGATGTGTAACTGAACGAGGGTGGCCAGTTAACTAGCCACCAATTCCATTCAATTGTAACCATTCCCATAGTCATGCAGCATTGAAATACGATTCATGTAATTGAGGAATAGGTTTAGGCACTTACCTGCTCAGTCGCGGCCATGTTATGCACATTTTAGATTTTGGAACCCATTTCTTCATTGTTGTTGCTGCTTGTGCTCTACATGCTCGATCTCAGGATTTTTCTAATGTTCTCATGTTTAAAAAAATCTCCTTGCATATTTCATATGCTCTACTTTGCTGACCCTGTCTCTGGAGTATGCCTTTCAGAGGGATCAACTACTATAGGAATCTTGTAGGATTTCCTGTAGCTGCTTCTCCTTCTGAAATTCAAGCTAATATCTGAGTAGGGCTACAATTGCTGAAGAAGGTCTCGGCTAAAAAGGATTCACAGATGGATGGTATCAGGTAGGGGTAAGTGGAAAGGATGTTGTTTTTATTTGTCATTAATTTTTTGTTTACAGCATGAAGGAAACAAAGTTTCTGTGTGTGACTGTGTAGGGACATAAAAACGAGTGTAATGAAGGTGTATAGAGATGGAAAAGGTGACATAGGGTGATGGATGGAGGTAGGGAGGTTCATAGGCCTCATATATAGATTTCCGATCTTCGGGCTCTCCTCTAAGATTGATTTTTTCCTTTCTGTAGTTTCTACAGGATCATCCTGTACAAGATACAAAGTTTCCTGTAGGATGCGAAATTTTAGACCAAATGAGGCCAAAACTTGGGAAAGGGTAATGGTGATGGAAGAATGGACTATGAGGGATACATGCAGCTTGGTCATTTCCTTTGTCTTTGTCTTGTGCGATCCTCCTAAAAACTGCAATGACCTTCTTGCAACCTGCAATTTATTCAAAAGAAATTACGTTTATTTATTTATTTATTTATTTATTTTGAGATAGCTGGGGCGCCTTCAGGAGGTTTTCACCCTCACTATCTGCCCTGGGCACCTCCAAGTGGTTTTCACCTAGGGATCTTTTATTCTTTTTTTTTGTGTTTTTTTTTTCTTTTTTTGTTCATGGTGTAGGTGGAGTGGAGACAGGGACCTACTCCACTACCAATATTGATTTACCAAGAGTCTCAATGGTCTCGTGCTTAGAAAGGGGCTTCCTATAGATCTTCAATCTATGCCCATTGACGAGCATGGGGATGGCTTCTTCATCAATGGTCTGAATAAGGACTGAACCATTGTCATTTCATGTTTCCACTGTATATGGTCCCAGCCATCTTGTCCTCAGCTTTCCCTTGAAATCCTTGTACCTTGAATCATATAACATCGCCCAATCTCCTGGCTAAAATTGTTTTTCTTTGAGGTGCCGGTCATGCCATATCTTTCTTTGAAGTCGGACCACCTCTAAGTGGAGAAGGGCCTACATTCTCTGTTCATCTAATCCATTCAGCTGAAGCGATCTTTCCTGTTGTGCATGGCTGAGATCTAGGTCTAGCTGAGCTACCATCCTCAATGTGTTATATTCAAATTCTATGGACAACAAAGCCTTCTTCCCGTAGACCAACTCATAGGGTGTGAAACCTGTTGTAGTTTTCCAAGTAGTGTTATAGGCCCAGGTGGCCTCAACCAAGCGATTTGCCTAATCTTTTCTTCTGCTACTCACTACCTTAGCCAAAATCCCTTCCAAAGCTCTGTTATTAACTTCGACCTGTCCATTTTCTTGCGGATGATAAGGGGTGGAAGTTTTGTGCTTAATCTTGTGATGAGTGAGCAGGTATTCAATCAGGTTAGAGGTAAACTGACTTCCTTGATCTGTGACTAATTCCCTTGGGTAGCCAAATTTATAGAAGATATTTTCCCTAAAAAACTCAACTACTTTTTCTTATGTTGCTGCTTTGGTTGCCTTTGTTTCCACCCACTTTGTCAGGTAATCCATGGACACAATGATGTAGGAATTCTCTTTTGAGGAGGGTTGATAGGACCCACAAAGTCCATGCCCCACTTCTCAAATGGCTCGAAAGTCACTTGACGCTGCAGGGGCATCTCATCCTTTGGAGTAGGTTTCCCCATCCTTTGGCATCGGTCGCATTGGCTAATGTATCTCTTGACATCTTGATGAAGAGTGGGCCAATAATACCCAGCCTGCAGAATTTTGAAGGCGGTTCTTTTTGCTGCAAAGTGGCCCCCACAGGGCCCATCATGACAGGTTAGGAGGATGTCAAAAACTTCCTCCTCCCTAACACATCGCCACAAAATCTGATTTGGGCCAAGTTTAAAAAGATTGCCCCCAATACAAGTGAATGGGGCACATTTCCTCACGATCTTTCTCTTCTCTTTTAAGGACATGTATGGTGGAAACTGTGTTGAAACCAAACCATTGAGAGAGTACTGAAATAGCAAATAGGTGTTCATCTAGCATTTGATCATCCACCATCCCTTCTTCACCTACAGACAGATCTAGTTTATATAGAAAATCAGCAACAAAATTTTCCTTACCTGGCTTATCAACAATGGTCAAATCAAATTGTTGCAATAAAACTAACCATCTAATGATACGAGCGTTTGCATCAGGTTTATTCATCAAATACCTAATTGCAATATGATCAGTATGCATGAATGTTTGATAGCCAGTGATGTAGTGTATGAACTTGTTTAGGGAATGGACTATAGCCAAGAGCTCTTTTTCAGTTATAGTGTAGTTTAAATCTGCCTTGGACAGTTTTTACTGAAAAAATATATGGCATATGGTAGCTTCTCTTCAGCTTGTCCTAAGGCTTCTCCTATAGCTTTGTTCGAGGCATCTATGTGAATGTGGAAAGGTAGGGCCCAGTTTGGACCTCTCAAGATTAGGGAAGTTATCATCTTACCTTTCAAAGCATCCAGAGCCTCTTGACAGTTGTCAGTCCATATGAACTCAGCATATTTTCCCAAAAGACCAAACAATGGAGAGGCTAGCTTGCTAAAATCTTTAATGAATCTTCTATATATCCTGCTAAGCCTAGAAAAATCTGAACATCTCTTAGCTTTTGAGGAGGTGGAACCCTTTGGATGATAGCAATCTTGTTAGGATCCACCTGTAAACCTTGTTGAGAAATTGTATGACCTAGCATGATCCCTTCAATCATTAGGAATTCACATTTATCAAGACTGAGGGATAGGTTCATTTCAATACACTTGGCTAAAACTTTCCTCAATTTAGTCAAAGATTCTTAGAAGTTAGAACCATAAGGGGTAAAGCCATCCATATAGATTCCATTGAATCATGAACCAACTCAACGAATATACTCAGTACTGCTCTCTGGAAAGTGGCAGGAGCATTGCATAACCCAAAGGGAAGGACCTGATAGGCAAAGGTACCCCATGGACAAGTGAAAGTGTCTTATCTTGGTCTTCCGGGCTGATTTGGATCTGGTTGTACCCGCTAAACCCATCTAGGAAGGAAAAGAACTTCTTCCCTGCCAGGCCATCTAACACTTTATCTATGAAAGGCAGAGGGAAATGGTACTTCTTGGTGGCTTTGTTAAGTTCTCGATAATCTACACAGATTCTCCACTTCCTGTTTTTCTTGGGCACAAGCACCAAAGGAGAAACCCATTCGCTGTCAGAGATGGGGTAGACGAATCCTGCATCCAACAACTTTTGCAGTTCTTCTTTGACAATGTCCTTAAGGGCTAGATTCATCCTCCTTTGAGGTTGTCTGACTAGTTTACAATCCTCCTTAATGTAAATGTGATGGGTACAGGCTGAAGGGTGGACTCCTTTCATCTCCTTATAGCTCCAAGCAAAAGCATCCAAATGGCTGTTCAATAAGCTACACAACTCTTTCTCCTAAGAGGTGGATAGGGATGAGTTGATCTTCAAGGTTATTTTAGGGCCAAATTCCACACTCTTAACTTGGAGAGAGGTCGGATCAGCCACATAGAGATCAACTAAAGCATTGGCTTGGGTTTATTCCACCAACTCTTCTAATGGCAACACACTGGGGGGTGGATTTTGAATCAAATTCTCAATAAGATCATCCTCAGTTTGAGGACCTCCCTTGGTGGCTTCCACCATGCACAATGGTGTGGAGTAGACTTCATTCTCATTTTCCTCCTTAAACCAGAGAGGTAAGTCATGTTGTAGCCGAGGTTGGGCAGGAGGATATAGGACTAGTTGTTTGGACATATGCCCATTCTTGATGGTCATGCTTCCAGCTTGACAACTGATGTAAGCATCTGCAGTGGCTAAGCAAGGCCTCCCAAGATGAGGGGATACCCAATGAGCATTGCCTTTGGCTGAAGAATGAAGAAGTCAGTAGGGTACTCCTAGGAATCAATGGAGACCATGACATCTTCCACAATCCCCTCAGGAGTCACAGTGGAGCGGCCTGCCAACTGAAGTACTGTTGAGGTCTTTCTTAGGGAAATCTAAAGGTTGAGTTTGAGCATAGTGTCCTTGGTCATTACGTTAATGGAAGCCCCTATATCAATCAGCCCCTATATCAATCAAGGTGTGGGGAATTATGGTGCCATTGATGTGGACATGGACTACAGGACTCCCAGGGTCCAGATATTTTGGACAGATTACCTGTCCCAACATCAGGTCAGACAATTGTCCTATGACATTGATAGTTGGGGCATCTCTCTTGCGCTTGCCTGGGTGCCTAAAACACTTCTCTTTGATCAACTTGTTGTAGATTGGTACATCTTTTATGGCCTGGAGAAGTGGTATTTTCACACATAACTGTTTAAGTTCTCCCAAAAGTTCAGTTTCTTCTGGGGTTGGTTGCGTGGTTCCAGTTAGTCTCTCAAGAAAGGGTGGAATGGCTTTGGGTTCACTTTCCTATTTCTCTTCCTCATCCTCCTTAGGAGGAGGTTGGCTATCTAGGAGGACCTTCCCAGATCGTAGGTTGATATCCTGAACCTCCACAACATAGGTAGGGCATGTTGCCTCTCCAGTATATACCTGCTAGGCCTGTTTGTTATTGGGGATCGGGATTGGTTGAGCAGGTATCTGGGGTTGTCTTGGAGGAGCAGGAGGTAATGGTTGTGGTTGAGCAGGTGGTGGAAGCAAAAGAGTGGGAGGAGAGTTGTATTGGGGCCTCCACCCCTGATGAGGTGCATTCCACTAAGGTTGTGGCTCAGCGTGAGATTGAAACGAGTGAGCAGCTAGTTGAGTATGGTATTGAGATGGATACAACCAAGGAGGGGGTGTGGACCAGGAAGGATGAATAGGGGGACCCCAAGAAGGCATGGAAGTGGCTTGATTTGGGTTGTAATAAGTCTAGGATGTCCCTTGCATTCCCTGCTAGTAAGGTTTGGGTCCATGTGGCCTCCATTGGTTCACGAAGTAGAGTGGTTCAGTGGCCCCTTCAGCCCCTTGGTACATATCTTTAAATCCGGGCAAGGAAGGGCATTTATTTGTAGGATGGTCTTCTTCACAGACAAAACACACTTCTACAGAGTGCAATGGACATTCGTTCCTAGGATGCTTTCTAGTGCATCTGGGACAAAAGATGGCCAAAGCCCTTTCAGATTCCTCTTGCTCCTTTTGGATTCGCAAGGTATCCATCTGCATGGCAATAGTCTATCTCATCTCGCTTTTTAAATCTTCCATCTGATTTTCAAATTCGTTTTTAAGGAATGAACTAGATAAGGGGGTACTGGCTAAGAGTTGACTTCCCCTACCTTTCTTTCTAGCTTCCCTAGAATGGTTTCTAAACACAGTCTTTATGTCATCATAAGATAGCTGGTAGATGTCTCCCCCAACCAGCAAATGGAGGGTATTTAGAAGATCTTTAGGGACTGCTCTGAGTAGAACCAACTTCAGAGACTCGGGGTCAAGTGTGCACCTGGCCCTTTTATAACTGAGTTGAAACCTCTCTTCATAGTCTTCTAAAGATTCGTCACTTCCCATGGTCATTCGAAAGATTTCTTCCTTTGTATCCTTTGACCTATAGTAGTCTTGGTATTTTTTGTTAAATGCTTGTTGCATCTGAGCCCAAGTTGTGATATTGTTTCCAGGCAGCCCCATGAAACAACGTAGTGTTGCATCCTTGAGGGTAGAGGGAAAGAGTTTCAACTTTTGCGCGTCTTCTACATAGTCATAAGTTCGACAAAGGACAACAAACTCAAACAAGAAAGTATCAGGGTCTTCAGTAGTCAATCCATGGAAGTGAGGTAAGGCTGAGGGACTTATGTTTTTCATTTTTGTGTCCCCATTGATCTCTCGGATGGGAAAGGGACCTTCTATTATCCCCCCATTTCCTTTATTGTTTCTATTTTCAGCCATGGTCTCAGGGGGAATGGTTTCTTGCTCTTCTTCGATTATAGGATCTTTGTATATCTCTAGAGGTTCACCTATAGGTTCTTCTGGATCATTGCCACCAAAGAAGAGAGAAGGGTGACTCAGTGATGTGGTGGGGGTGTTGGGTAGGAATTTTCCTGAATTGTCTCTATTCCTATGAGGCATGAAAGGAAATCTCTTTCTTCGGTGATTTTTGTTTCTTTTTTCTGCTTGTACCTGCAAAAACTGAAATACGTTGAACTGCAACTAACTAAAATCTATCTTGCTAAAATGAAAAGGCAAAATTGAAATGAAAGCAGGAAAGGACTAATCTATTTTGTTGAAATGAAATTGCAGAATTGGAATGAAAGCAGGAAATGCTGATCTACGCTTGCTGGAATGAAATTGCGGAATTGAAATGAAAGCAGGAAATGCTAATCTACACTTGTTGAAATGAAATTGCGGAATTGAAATGAAATTAGGAAAAGGTCTAATCTACTTTCGTAGAATTGAAATTGCAGAATTGAAATGAAACAACTACTCTACTCTTGCTGAAATAATCTACTTTAGTAGAAGGTTGTAGTAGAAAATAGAAGAAAAGCAGTAATCACAAAATACTCTAATGCTTCCCCGGCAACAGCACCAAAAAGTATGGTGAGCTCTAGTATTGCAGCAATGATGCTACAACTCCTGGGACTCCCTACTTTTCTTTTATCAACCCGGTAGTTCGTAACAAACTTGGAAGCGATGGTGTTATATGCACAAGTACTAGCTCTTACTACAGGTAGTCACTTGATCAGCTGCACAAGTTCGCTAGGACTCAAGCCAACTTCTATGAGTTCTTAGAAGAGGCTTTTAACTGTGATGGAAGGAAGCTAACTCAAAAGAGGCTAGTCTACTTGCAAAAAGAAGATGAAAGCTGAAAGGAAACAGAAACCCTAGAAAACCCTAGATTTATCGACTAACCCTACTTGTGCAAGAAAAGAGATGTAAACTACTAAAATGCATGCCATTGGCTATTGAAAAGGTAAAATACATGTGTTTAAGCTACTTCTAAAGGAAAAAATGGAAAAATCATCTTTTTGTATTTTTGAGCAATTTTATGCATAATTATTATGCATGTGTTTTAACTATTTGTGACTGTGCAGAGGTTTATTAGTGAAAGGAAATGGAGTGGGTGTTTGTAGGAGGTTGGGAAGGTGTGAAGAGGACCTAAGGAGTCCCTAGCACCCTTCTAGAGATTTCCACCATGATCAGACTTCGGGAAAATCGCTCACATGAACTTCTACAAGAGGCTGCACGGGATCTACAGGAAATTTTACAGGAAGTTCTACAGGAATAGGCCAAAAGTGGTTTTTAGAGGGTTGAAGATGGAAAACCAGTGGGAAAGTCGAAATGAAGGATGGATAGGGATGTTAAGGGGTCTCGGACTTGGTAAATGAAGCTTAGGAGTGATAAAGATGGTTGGATTTGTTCAAAGTTGAAGGAAGCAATGCTGCACAAAAATGTAGAAATTAGGGCAAGTTGGGAAAGTATGGCGAGTGAGTGAAGGAAATCTTGAGAGAGAGGCTAGAGCAGGTTGTATGATGGCGGAAGGATAGGTTGGAGTGTCTTACAAGTGTTTTGCACACTACTTTCCAAAACTGATCCAAGCAAAGACTACAAAAACAAGAGATTTATCTATTTTGACCTAATTCTGACCTAGAAACCAAAAAACGATGAATAGAACTTTATGGATAGGAATTCATGCAAGAAAGCTATGGAAACTGAGAAAGAATAGATCTAAGCATGAAAACACAACTGATATCAACTTTTCCAACTCAAACTCTAACACTAGCAATTGCATTGGAAGGCAAAAACAATGTTTTTGTAGCAGAAAGTGTGCCTTGGTCTCAATTCATGGTCCCAAGGATGGAGAAAGGAGATCAAGGACCACTTGGTAGAATTTTTGTGGATCTTTTCTATTATCAAACTATCAAATCAACCTGAAGCAAGAACAACTACCTTAATCATCAAAAACAACCTAAGTAACAAAGGAAGATTTAACCTAAATAACATAAATTATTCTATGAATGCAATACAAACACATAGAAGTACACAAAGGAGGTACTGGGCACTTGGGTTGGGCCAAACCCCAAGAGCTACAGCCCCCTAAGAAAGATCAGAGCTCGTTCAAAGATGGATTCGTCTTCATTGATCAAAAAATAATAGTTACATCACAAAACTGTCTGCAAAAGAAGCTCGAAAATCAGTTGATTACAAGGTTGCAATAAAAGTGCGAAAATAGACTATCAAATGGGTAAAATACTAAGGATTGAAGCCTTCCTATTTATGCAAGTGAGGACTCCCAACAGTCCTCCTAAACTTCAGGAACTCAACTATCCAAAACTGCAGTTAACAACCACTTCAATAGACCTGCTTGGCTACTCTTTAAAATCAATTTGGTGGGCTGTTGAACTCCGCGCTGTTGGTGGAGAACTCGAGGAAGGGGTCATTTAGTGCAGGAGACACACCTCCTATAAATCTTCAGCCTTGTTCCTTCCAATTTGGCTTCCAATCTGCTCATAAATTCTTGATCTTGGTCCAAAAATGTCCAAAAATCTGCAATAAGCACGTATTAGACTTTGTGGTAAAGTGACTATTCCCATTCACTCAATTAACATAAATATATTCAAAAGGATGCATAAAACTATGGATAATGGTGGATTAAATGAGAATAATAGGAAAAATGAGCCCATATAGTTACCCATTTCTGGGGCTCATCAACCACCATGCATGTCAAAGAGGGATATGGAGATAGTGATGAAAGTAGAACATTGGTTTCCCATCTAGGAGGGAACTTTCATCAGACTGTTCAGTACCTGTAAGCCCCACCATGCCCTACCTAGGTTTGTCATGGACATGAAACTCCTATGAGAAGTATGCTACCAAATGACACAAGGCTTTTAAAAGGTACTGAACAAAGGAAAGAAGAAACCATGGCCTGTCTTCCCTCTCACCATCGAAGCATATGTAGTGGAAAACTTCAAACAAGCGGAAGCTGAGCCTGAAGCATTGAAGGTTAGCCATTTTTTAAGTCTCAACTATTAGACATACGATCTTGAGAGAGTCGTAGCCGCTTACTACAAGAAAGAAAAGTTCAGCCGGTCATATTCACACAAGAGATTAGATCATGAAGAAGGGGTGAAGAATTGCTATAACACCACAAGGGAACTTAGTCTTGGTGAGCAATAAGCCAGAGATGAGGAGAACCTTGAGGATTCCTAGGATAATGTTAATCTTACAGAAAGAGCCTCCACCATCAAGAAAAAATAGCAGGAGATGCACAGTGGAATCGAGGAATCTAACAAAGAAAAAGGGGAAAGAGGTTGAAGATGTTTTGAGTGACCCCGAAGAGGAAGACATCAATGAAATATTGGAACAAAGAAATTCCACCGTGGCAAGAAAAAAATAGGAGCTTAAGAGAAGAAGAGAGTAAGAGATCAAAGAGTCTCAAGATTCCAGCGACCAAGGCCAACTCGAGAAGAGGAGGTGACAAGAAGAGGAGGAAAAGGAGAAACAACTACAAGAAAAGCTGCAGGAGGAAAGAAGGGCTTAGGAAGAGGTAGAGAATAAAAACCAGGAGGATGGGTGCAAGGCTAAGGAAGAAGAGGAGAAAAGGAGATTGGATCATGAACTAAAAAATATGGAAGATGAGCTCAAGAGGAAACAAGCGTTCGTAGATCAAGAAAGAAAGCAGTAGGCAGAACAACTAAGGAAGAGCAAAGAAAAGGAAACAGAGGGAATCGATCAAGGAGGGACTAGTAAAACAACTGAGCTAGATATAGAGAAAAGTGAGTTTCCCCCATTGGATGTGCCTCCTTCTACTCCCCTCACTGGTGGGCACCTTCCCTTGCAAGAACTAGGTTTCTCAGAAGGACAAGAAGAGGAAGTCCTAGATCTCACAAGGCTCACCTTCAATGAAGTCAACCTCAAAATTGTGCAAGAAAGGAAAATGTATTGTGCCAGGAATCCAGTTGAACCCTTATTAGTCACCATGGCCAAGGATATTGTGCGCAACATCACAACGAACCAGGAAATGATCACCTCAGCTGGGACAACTTTCATTGCTGCCATGGAACACAATGTGGCCTGGATGAGCAAATAGATAATAGACCTTTAGAATAGGATTTACACGTCTGAACAAAGGGCCTCCACTGCAGAGCAAGGGAGGAAAAGAGTATAGGAAGAGAATGCAACTCTCCATTTAGTTCACTCAAGCATATCATAATTTCAGGAAATGCTCAAAGGAGAGTCTGAGAACCCTGTAAAATCCATGGTGATGGTCTATGAAGAGATGTCTAAATTGCATCACATAGTGGCCCCAATATTGGCAATACAAGCTCACACAAATGAAAGAGTCACGATGCTAAAGGAGGCTGTGATTTCTCTAGATAAAATACATGAATGATCTGTTAAGTACCTGGGAGAACCAATAGTGGTCCCTAAGAAAGATTGGATCACCATGCAAAATGCCAAGGTTCAACTCCGCATCAAGATTCAATCAAAAGACAAACTGACCAAAGATGTGGACAGGGTATTAGCTTCCTATAGGCATCTTTTTAGCGGCCTAGAATATATGATCCAACTTCATGGGGTCCCTTTTATTCGAGAAGTCGGGCAAGTGATGAGGTGGGAGGATATCTCAATGGAAGTACAGATTTTTGTGGATACATATAAACAAGTAGCCCGTGCAGAGGACATGCGAGTCATCGAAGAAAATATCACACGTTATCTGGTAGAAACAATAAGGATTTACACCAAATAGGTGACCTTGAATAACCAGGTGAAAACCAAACGGACCACCCTCATCCCAAATGCACTCGAGTGCCTACACAGACATGATGAAGATCAACCACATATCACTCCCATGCTAGCAGAATACAACCCATGACGCCCCTATTTGACAGAACAACTGAATCTGGACATCCGAGAACTTGCTATTGTTAAATTGACGAATTAGGTTAATAGCTTATTTTTGTGATGTATGTACTTTGATAGAATAAGACATTTTTGAATACGAAAGGTCATGAGGTAGACCAAGTGTCATCGGGTAGATGAAGAGTCAAGGGGAGGCCATGAGTCACCCTCACTCTACAAATACACCCTCATGACACATTTGTAGGGACCTTTCTTTTGCTAAGGACATTTTTGGAGATATAATATTGCTTAGGAGAACTTATGCTCTTCTAAATGATGCAAGGAGTGATTGTAATATTCCACTATTGGATTCCTCAAATATTATATGTTGTAATGCCATGAGTATTTTCTTTTCTTGATGGATCAGATGTTCTTGAGAGTCTTTTGATGTGCAGTCTTGTCATATGTTGTCTCATACTACAAAATTTGTGTTGCTTCGCATGGATGGTATTTGATTAGCTAACTCTATGCTCGTGTTAAGGAACTGTTTCGTTGGTATTTTGACTGTACGTTTAATTATTCTTATAGATGCTTAAGCGGTTTATCTTGTAAAACATCAGTGTTATTTGAGGCTTGCTAACAATTTCATTACATAAGGTTTATGTTATTAATAGTCTGGTTATTCATGGTATGCATGTTATAAAATATTTGTCAATTATTTCCTTGCATTTATTGAAGTACATGCTTTCAATTGATCTCACACCCCACCTCTGTCTAAAGCAAGCTCAACACCCCTGAATGGAAGCCATGCCTACATACCAGAAGGGATCCCTAAAGAAAATGGTGCAGGCTTTGGGAGCCTACACCGGGGAGATTCCCATTGTTGTTGGCAGAAAATTCCAGCCCGTCAACAGGTTTTTATTTGATTCTCCAAGATGGCCATTTTTGCACCATGTAAAATAAGTATCACAATGAAGGCCACCACTAAATTCTTGTTTAAGCATGTTTTGGGTTCCTTTCGGGCTAATATACAACATTATTTCATATGGGGAAAATATGTTCCTTCTAAGTACCTTCTAATCTAGCTTATGTTCTTTCATGGAAATTAGGTTAACAAAATTGACTTCCATTCATTCCTAAATAGATGTACAAAGGAAAGTATCCAACAAAATTATTATCATGTGCATGTACAACTCCAAGCATCTGTGTGTATATGAAAAAAGCCTTTCATATGTTCAACATCGCAATAAAAAAATTCTCCAAGGATTTATTGGCATCTTCTTATGTTGAAACTATTATATTTTAATAATGTTGGCTTTTTTTCTTGGTTGTTTGATTTTTTTTGGTTTATGAGTGAGACATGATACTGACATAAATGAGCATTTGATGCGGTTTTTACTTCCTATTTTGTTGTTGGTAAAGTCCAGGAGACGCTCCTCTCTTCATGACAAAAGAAAAAGCTAAATAAAGGGTTAATCAACTACATGTTTGCTTACACCATGAAGTGCTCAAATATTTGTTTCTGGCTTGCTGGATGGATGGATATTTTAGATACTAAGCTATGATGGATATATATATTTCTCTGTGTTGGAGATAAAAATTAGTTTTGAGATATAAATTAGTTTTGGTTAAGAGAAAAAAATGAAATTCTAAACGGTTAATCAAATTTTAATATATATATTTTTAATTAATTAATATTAATATTTTAATATTATTTTTTCAAGCTATACATATATAAAAAATAAAAAATAAAACGCAATATCACTGCCACTGCAATGAGTGCCCCATTGCGAGTTCCATTCTAACTCCATCCCGACCCTTCTTTATACCACCTCGCAAGGACATCGTAACACCAGTTGAATGTGAACTTCTGTCGGTGCCAATGTGTTTAGTGGAAGAAAGAAACCAATCGATTTATAATGGTTTAGTGGCTTTGGACATATTTTCGATCGTTTTAATTCCTTTAAAATAGCTTTATCCTCCTGAAGTTTGAATCTAGAATTTAAATCTAAATTAAATTATTTATTTTTCTTAATGTAGAATTTAAATCTAAAACAAATTAATTAATATATATTTTATAAATAATTTTATGAAAAATAAAAATTGTAATATAAAGATTATAAGAAGAATAAATGAAGTGAAAAGATAATTAGCTACATTAAAGATTAAGAAACCTTGTTCATTATGATGGAAAATATGTGTCTTTATTTATAAAGAAATTTTATTATCTTTCTTTCCATTTAATAAATGCAAGCCAATATTTTTACTTCTTTAAAAATGTCAACTAAATAAAGTTATTGATGTAGAATAATGTTGATGTTATTAAGTTGTCAACTAAATCAAGTTATTGGTGTAGAAGAATGTTGATGTTATCAAGTTGATGAGAATAGTGCATACCAAGAAGCTTAGCTATCCATCCCTAAGCCTAATGGAGTGTAAGTAAATTTAGTATTTTGTTAAGTTGTTTGAGAAATTTGAGAGGTTTTGTTTTGAAATCAATGGTGTGTAAGTAAATTTAGTATTTTGTTAATTTGTTTGAGAAATTCGAGAAGTTTTGTTTTGAAACCAAAATTGAGCATCTCATCGACTCTTCATGGATCTATGGCACAACCGATCCTTCTGCAATCTTTCCTTTTTATTTAATTGAATGAACATATATATTATAAGCTTTGCAGGGGTTTTTGTTACACCCTGGACTCTTATTTAAATCTCTGTAATCGAGATAGAGCTATTAATGCCCTTATAAATAATGTTGGGACCTATGAGCATCTTAGAACGGAGACAAAGGGAGTGGAATATTTTTCCTAGTCGTCGGAGCGAGATGTTTTCTAAGTGTAGAGGAGTCAAGATCATAATATACAAGCGAACACATAATCATTTTTTCTTTTCGACAAAAGTCTGTCACCCAACAGGAGATGACGATGGAATCAACTTTCACCAACAAATATCCATCATAGAATGTGACTGGGCAGACGTGTCCTAGGAGCCTTTTCCCGGAAGGAAGGATTTCGCACGTAGTTTAAGAGTGTTGGAGGATGATCTGTAAGGGAAATGATGTATGAGGTTAACCAATACAAAGGAGGTTGAGATGACATGGATGCCAGTTATGAGGCAGAATGAAGTGGGACCATCATAAAGGCTTGCATATTATAAAAAGGTCAGGAACAACATTTGGCAGGAGTCAGCAACGAAAATTGATGGGAATAATTCCCTTTTCCTATGGTCTGTCTCCGAGAGCATTCCATTGTGCGCACTTTTGGGACAAGCCAAGGTGAAAGGAATGGGAAAATGTGGCAGTTGGACAATGATAAGTGAGCTAGGGTGACATGTGCATATGTGACGTGTTAAAACTAGGACTAATTTATCTTTTTGGTTAATCATTATGGTTTTCATCACTTGATTTCACTACAAGAACTAGAATGAAATTTAAAAGCATCTGGAGCTTAAAGAGAGTTTGGTCCCCCAATATATAATAAGTGCCTGGTCTTTACAGATGTTAAAATAAAAGGCTTGGGTTGGATGGTTTTAACATAAGGTAAGCCCTCCTCTTTTCTAATATATTTGGCTCCAGGACTATATAATGGAGGATTTCGACTACAGTGGTTGTAGTTTGGTTTTGGGGAATTTGAAGGCCTTTTTGGAATGGAATTAATCCTTTCTATAGTTATTATTTGAGTTGTATAATCTAATATTTCCACAGAGGTTGGGATTATATTCGAAAATAATAAGATAAGGCAGTGCTCGATTAAGGTGGATTTGGAGTGAACTCGAGGGTATGAATTTAAATTTGATTTGGTATATATATACTTAACCTCTAGGCATGCATCATTAGTGGTATGAGACCAGGATGACCTACTCAATTTAAATATTTGGAATTGAAGACAATTGTATAGCATTTATCTTCTTATTTGAATTTTTATATCAATCCAAGATATACAAAGATGTTATAATGACCTATGAATATGACAGGATAGGATTATTAGTGGAAGAGTGTGGATTGTAGGGTAAGAGCCAAGCATAATTTTTGGAGCATATTGAAATGAGCAGAGTATAGGGTGGTGATTGGGACAACTAATACAGATAGACTTGTGGTCAAGATAGAGAGATTATAGTATTGATCAAAGGAATTGGATTGAAAAATAAAGTGTTTTTTTTCACTTAATTTGGGATCGTTGAAGCAGATAGTGGAAAGAAGAAATGATACAATGGAAACAATTATAACTAGGAATTTGTGATAAAGAGAAACTAAAGATATTAAAGTAAATATTTTGACAGAGAATTTGTAGCATGGAATGTTGTAAGAAAATTTTATTTGGAGACTAAAGTATGGGAACAGTCGACGTTCAGAGGAGAAGAAGGTTGGGAGAAGAGTATATAAGCCAAAGGAGATAAAAAGAGTACTTAAAGGTTCTAGAGAGAAGAACTAGTAATACCAAAAGTCTAAGCTTAGGAGGAATCTTGGCGAGTTATTGGTAGCAAGAACAAAGTCTTGCTATGGAGAGAGAAGGCTTGGTTGCAAGTTACAATGGGTATGGAGAAGCTCACAGAAGCAAAGATGAAGATGACTATAGACAGTCAAAGAAAAATTTCAGGAGGAAGCCACAAAAAGAAAAAAGAGGATGCCAAAAAAATGGGCAAGAAAGAGAAGAGAATGAGTGATGAAGAATTTTACAAAGAGATGGATGAGATAAAGGAAGAACTCAACAATTTGAAGAAGTTGTTATAGAAGAGAATCATATAGGAATTAAGACAAGGATTGTATGTAAGAAAATGGATAAGTTTCATATCAAGGAGTTATTTGCTGAGAAGTTTATGCAAAAAATGCAGAGAGAAGAGGCACTCGGGAAAATTGAGTACCATATGAGAGAATCCATTTTGGACCAGAGAAAGGACCAATTCTTGGAGAATAATATCGTGATGATGAGATGACGAGAAGGGTCTTAAAGGCATCTTCAGAAAAAAGGGTTAGCAAAGTTTGAAGATGACCGACTTTAGAAAAAGGTTAGTGTAGACAAGATTGAAGGAAGTCATGGATAATTTTAGGAGGAAACTCTTGAAGTTTGGAAGAGGAAGATGACAGGTATATTCGATTGGTTCAACTTTCTTTTGTTAAGTGTATATTTAATCATTTTTTAGGGAATTTTGTCAATTTTTGGAAGCAATTGAAAATTTCAAAGGGAGAAGAAGACATTTTCTTTGCAAAAAATTGAATCAAGACAATGTGAAGATAATGAATTTATATGAGATAATTAGAGGAACTTAGCTCAGGGTATTTCAAAAAGCTCAAATGAGACTAAAAAATTTCAAGGAAGAGAAGACAATCAAGAACCTATTGTGGAAGAAGAGGCATCAGTGTCTCTTACAGGTAAGAAAGAACAAACCAATAAAATTATGCGGATAGTTATGATGATGGAAGAACATACCAAGACAAACACATGATGCAAAACAAGAATTTGATTTGTGGGAGAGTGATGATGATGTTCAATATAGCTAGGAAATTGCAAAAGATGGAGAAGGAGCTCGTGTGTATGAAGAGACAGAGATTTGTGCATTTGTTGAGAATGATTATAAAAGAGAATGAGACATACTTGAAGCCGAGGAAACGATGGCTAAGGACAAGAAGAAGTATTCAAAGGAAATGTTTGAGGATTTTAGTGAAGGACCAAAGTTGTTGGAGTGTTTGTTACCACAACCTAAAGTTGAACCTGAAGAAATTAAGGTAATGAATTTTTCTTTGTAAAATTCCAAAATTTTAAATGAATGAAAATATGTGTTAACAGAAGGAAGAAATAGTATTGTTTCTTAAGACAACAATAGGGTTCTAAGAGAGAAAATTTTCGCAAGGAACAAGATGGAAATTGAATCTTCAGGAATGGTTGAGTTTGGAGAAGTATCAAATCACCATAAGGACTTTGTAAACAAAAGAAGGAGTAATGCTTTGAAAAAAATCAAACAACAAATGGATCCTTATGGTGGAGTTTTTCAGCACTAAAATACATTGAATATTTATAAAGAGAAGCGGCAGAGAACTCTTGTAACTCTCACACATCACAAGTTGATAGTTGAATGGAAGAAATTGCTCCAGGGTGACAAAAGGTATAAAAATCATTATGATTTCTAGTTTGATGAAGAAAATAATGTTTTACAGGTCAACAGGTGTCAAGGAGACAGGTTGAAGAGAGTAGAAGTACAGGGAGAAGAGGTTGAAGGAAGTTATAAGAAATTTGATAGAAGTGAAGGCATGTAAGAAGTCATTTGGCTTGGAAATGACTTAGAGGAAAAAAATGTGAGATGTCTAACATAGGAGTGCACCAACACAACTATGGACAAGAATATAATAGTGGAAGGACATGAAAATTTTAAAGTGTCATGTGCATATCAACAACACAAACATTCAAATAATTTTGAAGGAGATAACTACAAAGTGCAATTTGGTTCTAAATTTAAAAATTTTAAATGTTAATTGTATTTTGAAGAATGTTTTCGGAGATGTATTCACTTGTAAAAATGAAAATAGTCCAAGAGGTCTTGGTGATGGAGATAATCCAAAGGGTGAGGCTTGGAATAGAAGAATAAAACGTTTTACAAATCTTACATAGGGCATTTTTGGAACAAAGGAGAATTTCCAGGAATGTGAAGTTATAACATGTAATCATATTTTTTCAATGAGGAAGCGAAAATCAGGTTATTGTTGGAGAAGGGAAAAAGGTGGTTGAATGAAACATGAATATAATGAACTATTGGTAAAATTTTGAATTTATTGTAGTAAAAAGGAAACATATGGATGATTGTTTCTATATTTTAGTTGCAAGGAAGAAAGGACCTCACTTGAGACAATGAATATGTAGATAGTGGAAATAATAGAGGATTTGTGTAACATAACCTATATAAGTTAAAAAGGCAAGAAAGCATGGATTGCTACACCAGAGGAGTTAAAGGAAGCATTTTGGAGACAACAGCTGATGATAGAAACATAAAATGGAGTGGTTGATAAAGGATGAATGGAAGATGTTGGCTTATGGGGGCCTAACCCAGGTTCAAAGTTAGTTAACCAAGCAAATCGCTACACTACTGGACGTTTCATCATCAACGCACAAAGTGCAGACTGAAGTCTCACCTGAAGCAATATGGGGGGGATGCTGGAACCAAATTTCTGCACCCTTGAGATGGATGTGATGTCGGTTTATTCCAACTATACCTGCCTTTGCGCAGGTTGCTTCGTGCTTTTGTCCCACCTTTCAGTACCTTCGCGAAGTGTTACAACCAACCTGTGTATAGCCCTAACCAAGGGCCAAGATGCTTTTGCGTTGCTAGGGCAACGATCTATTCTATTTTCCAAACTAGAATAAGTATCTTACTTATCTTATTGATAGTTCTTAATTATCTCTGCGTAAATAGATATTCTAACTTACGTTCACTTAACTAATACAGTTATACAAATTCGAGCATCATATAAGAATTAGAAGTGAAATTCATAGCCAATATAATGAATGCACAAACAAGAAATAAATACACAGAAATCATAGAAATCTTCTCTTTATTAATACTTCTAGAAGATTACAGATTCGATTTTCCCTGTGCACTCAGCTGCAGGCATCAACACACTCAGCTACAAACTTCTAGGCCTCTGTGCACTCAGTTGCAGATCCTCTACCTATGCTATGACCAAAAACTTAGACTTTACACTTTAGAGCTATCTCTCATACATCATGTCTTCATCTTGATTAATTGATTGTTTTAACTACTTAGACCTTCACTGTATTTATAAAATCCCATGGTCTGTGGAACATGGGTAGATCTTCTATAGCTGACATTAAATTATCAAATTAGGGGTGGACCACCCTATGAATCTTTAACAACTACGCTCTCCGTGCCCACAAAATGCGGAGTCTTTATATTGGAATTACAAAATTAGACCAAAATCTAGGCTCTAAGCCCCAAAACTACCCTTGGGAGATCTCGTGCCTAATAGGCCTTCAACATAAACATCATGACTCACCCTTGATTCACTCTGCAAGTGCGAACATCTTAGCACGAAGACCTCCCAACTCTGATTGCATCGTTGCAAGTTCGGTAACGCACTGAGTGGCTGCCTTTTATACTTCCTCTACGCAATGTTCGGTGACTGCTCCTATTGAACTACTGCGTTGAATACTCTCTTGAGTTGCTTGCAGCTACATGAGCTTTGCTTCAATCGAGGCTATAATTGTATACGCCTCGTCGATCCATGGACATAGGCGCGCTTTCAAGACTGCTTCTTTGTGTCGAGCAGCATCCACCTACTCATTGAGCACCTTTGCTTGTTACATCCTTGCAAGCCTCTATGTAAGGAAAATTGTCTGCGCGGTCCCTTTTACCACATCATATCTATGATACAGCTCGCGTGCCTCTGTCTCTAGGTGATTTATGTTCGGCTCCTCCTGCAGGGTGGTGAGGACCTCGAATGATTGCTCGAACAGCTTCATGCAGTCTGCCACTGCACTGTCAACTATCGCCATTGCTATTGTGACCATGTTGGTACATTGTTCTATGACCTCTGGTGGAGTTGAAGGCTACACCTTCAACTAAATTTCTGTTATCTGAAGGTTCAGTTGTAGCTAAACCCTGGCCATTTATGCTCTTGCGTTGTGCACCCCTATCGCTAACTTTCGAAAGCACGCCTCCATCAGTTCCTCTAGTTGGATGGCCTATTCTAGGACCATCTGGCAGGCCTCCTCCATAACTTGCATGATTTGTTTGCTTTGATCCACTGCCTCATTATGTTGTAGGCTCAACTGCTCAATGTTGATGTGTTGCTCGCTCATTACTTGTAGAGCACGACTCTCCCTTACCCGAAGTTCTTTGGTGAATCCATCCTACAAAATATAGAGCGTCTCCCGAGGTAGTGAAACCATGTTTATCCAATCCCTTTCAAACTGCTGATCATAGGCCTATCGGCCTCATTCTCTGTTATGAGTGATCCATCTAGTAACACTACTGTGATAGTCACCCTGGCATGCAGAATTTCCTCAACAGCTGAATTGCCGACTGCGAGGCTGGTGGACACTGTGCCAACCTATGGAGTGCGCACCTACAACTCCTGTATTTGTGTCCAGAGAACCCCGAATACCAACTGGTGTTGTTCCTCAAACTGGTGGAGGGCCTTCACAAGGAGATCCATCATCGTTTCACTGATATCATGTAAGTCCCCTTCAGTAAGGGTGATAGGGTCAAAAGATGTCTTCAAGGCTTTCTTTTTCTTTCGCAACCCTAACTGCTCTCATGGTCGTGGAAATTTTAGCTGGGTGGATGTTGCCTCTATGTCTCCACCACCTTGTTCTCTATCACTCTCTGGTTCAGGCGAAGCTGACTTCTTTCCTTTGTGCTCTTCCTCTCCTATTTTCTACTACTCTGCAAATATCGTAGCATCGCGCGCCACTTGGGCCTTAGCCGCTGCTTCTTCTTTCTTGCACTTTTCTGCCAGTTGTTCCATCTGAAGTTTTTTCTCTTCCTTATTCCACTGCATGATGCACTTGTCTACTTCTACCGCAGAGTCACCTAGAGGGCGCCACTCCGACGCCCAAGACTCAAAGACTGCGAAAATTATATCGTCAGTTGCCAAGTATGGTAATTCATGCTATGTCCTCATAGGGTCCTTCCACACCATGATTAAGACATGGTGGAAGTCAGCTTTGAACTTTGCAAAGCTCTACAAATTGTTGTATCGTGGGCAATAACCACGGCTTGCAATTGATCCCCATCCGAATGTTCATCTCCATTAACACCCAAAATATCTTGCTCTCCATTATCCTCTGCGCATCCCTAGTTACCCACAACGAAGTGTACTTCACTGCCTCTAGAAGGTCCAACACAACTATAGGGAACTAGCTGTTTTTGGGCAACTTCCATGCCACTAGTACTATCGACAATAAGAGCCATGTGTAATGAAAAATTTTTCCCTACTCCTGTGCCTCGTGGTAGTTCGCAAGGAACTCGCCACATAGATAGTTTGCCCAATTAAACTCGACCCCTTCTGCGCATTGCGCCGCTAGTGCAACCACGGGCGTGGACACCTCATCCGCAAGGCACTTCCACATCACTTTCCCTACCAATATCTGTGTCTTCTCCTTGACTACAGGGTTGTTGATGCTGGAGATTGCATACCCTCGCTTCTTCTTCTCCAACTTAAACTTCTTTTTCATTACCTCCGTGAGGGCCAACTCGCCACCTTTTCCCTCTAAAATGTTTGTCGGATCTGCCCTGAGCCGTGTAATCCAGTGAATGAGATGGTATATGATGGGGATGGGCTCCTCCAGCCACAAGCACCCATCATCCACCAAGCACAACAGCTGCCTGATGACAAAAATAGTCACTAGGGTAGGGTGGTAATGTGGTGCCCAGAGCAGGTTTAGCAACCCTGCTTTCTCTACACCTCTGAGACATTTGCATGGCTCTAATTCAATCATTCTAGCTAGCGCATATATCTTCTGGCGTATTAGCTTCACAGTCACTAAATGCAGAAACTTCTCATGGTCTGTGAGGTCCTAATATTCAAATTTCAGCATGGGGACCCTTCCCAAGTGCGTTCCTTCAAACAAAATATCATTTGGGAGAAATAGAGTTTGCAGAGAGCTCTTGCTCTCATCTATATCCTTGGGAAACTTGGCTTTAATATTTCATGGAGGAACATATGCAGGTAACCATGTGATAGGGTTTTCACCATGGGTTTCCACTTCCATCTCTACATCCTCCTCCTCCACAAGGATTTCTTCAAACTCTTCCTCCTCATTGGCTTCCAGGTTAATGGCCTTCCCCTTTTCCTTTAATGTGAGCATGGTCCTCAGTTGATTTCGGGGTGAGATGCGCACCAATATCATGGTCTACTTGTCCTTCTTGGGTCTTGGTGTGCGGGGTGATTTAGGGACCTCTGCAATTATTTTGGCGCTCTCTAGAACTTGTACTTCCGCAATTTCCTCTGCGGCTTCCTTAGCTATCACTACTCTTGTGTCCATGGCTTCTTCAGGTGCTAACATAGTGTTATTCCACAGTTCTCTCAATGTCTCTGGTAATTGCTCAAACAACAAATTCACTTTTAGAGTATTAAATAAGTCTAGGTTTGTGAATACCTGAGCATGCAACAACTTAGTTCTCAAATTGCCAAGTGTTGTTTGTTAGGCAGCCACTTGTAATTTATAGTGCCTTTTGAATTTTAATTTGACCATGTGCCCCACATTCCGTCCATTAATGCTAGATTGGCAGCATATTTTCAAGAATCTAGCCCATAAAGTTCGCCTTAAATGCTTGTCGCCCGCTCCATTTGGCCTCAAACCAAGCATCAAATTATGAATAGTGACTTTAACGGTCACTTTTTGGCCGACCTTCACACTAGCGTAGCTTTCCTCATGCTGTCATGGTCCCTGTGACACTTTGCTACTACCGCAATCCTGACATCGCACAGTTCCAGGGTAGAGTAGTTTATAGTCCCTCACCTCCTTTCAGCTACCTAGAGTGCTAAGATTGTGCTTCTTTCGGCTAGTCATATGTCCGGGCCACCTGTGTATGGCTTCTAAGGACTACCATTCACTTTTCCTAGGAAGGGATCTCCATTTAGCTTAACCAGCTGTACCGTGCCACCATCTGTAATCTCCTTAATAACATAAGGCCCTAACTAGTGCATTATGAACTTTCTGAGGAATTTATCAAACGTATTATCATAAAACAACACCAAATCATTCATCTTAATGGTGCGCAACTAAATATGTTAGTCGTGCCATGCCCTTTCACGGTGCTTTTGGACTTGCTAGTGAAATCCAGCCAGAAATCATTCTTCTTCGAGCTCATCCAGCTGTGCGAGCCTCTACTCTAGGGCTATGCGATCCATCATGCCTATGAGCGTTGCTATGCACAAACTAGGCATGATGTATTCCGTAGGCATTATGGCTTCCACTCCATAGAAAATCCTAAAAGGTGTATGTCTCGTTAGCTTCTTGCGTGTCGTTTGATAAGACCATAACACTGCTACTATGCATAGGTCCCAATCACTTCGCTGCACATTTCATACCTTGGTCAGTGTGGTTTCTAGTACTTTGTTGAATGCTTCTACACGATTTCTCTTCTTGCATAATATCTTCCCATCATTAAGAGCCATCTGCAAGGTCACCCATTCGACACATGCTTATTGACTAGGTATTTTAGTGTGGAGTATATGTGCATCCATGCAAGATGGGGATCTTCTCCATAAGCCTATGTCTACTTTGCTACATGTGCACGTTGATCATCTTGTCCATCATACTTGTCTATCATTCACACCTTAGGCTTACCAAATCATACTCGCATCGTTCTCCTACATTTGTGCCTATCGTCAAAGCTTCCTTTGTGCGTACCCCACCATCTTGCGAGCGTAACGTGCAGTACCCAGTCCAAGGCCTGGAAGCATTTATTTTCTGGAACCTCCCTTTCAAATGCATTCAAGAAGGTATTTGCCTCATTTATGCCATCATAAGTAGGAAGATCTCTTACTTTTGTCCACACGTAGCACAACAACCTGGTCATGATATTGCAATTCAACGTCGTTACCTCATGTAACCGATTCTACTAGCGCTCTATTTCTTCATCAGAATCCGAAGTGCAGGAGGTTTCACGCTCCCATGTAATCTTCCCATCCACGGTGGGATTTAGCCAGTCTTGGTCTCATGCTGTTATCTTATAGATACAGTCCAGATCATCATCACTCTCATAGTCACGGACCAGTTCCATATAGCACAATCCTTCAACAGGGTCCAAGGGTATAATTACGCGTAGTGATTTCTTCTCAAAGATCATTTTTCACTTATTATGATTAATTACCCTGTTCATATCAGTGGCCCAGTCAATTCCCAAGAGCGAGGGGTAGGGATTGCTATCATCAACAATCTCTATTACTTTGAAATCTTCCAGCGTGCTCGCTCCTTCAATATCCATAGTTATTCCCTACAACCACCCCATGGGTATTATTTTCTGTTGATTTTCCATCCTTAGCTAAACTGGAGACCATTTCAGCATAGGTCTCCCCATTCGCTCCCATGTATCTTTTGGAAAAACATTCACATCTGATCCCAAATCCATAATGACTTGATCCATTTTGTATTCTCCAATCTATGCGATTAGTCTCATTTCTCGTCTCATTCTTGTCTTATGTTTTCCAATCTTGCAGACTATGCGTGATTCATCTAGCACGGTCCCAACACATCTGTTGATGATCTCGTATAGCCCTTTCACAGCCTTACTGTCATGCAGTAACTTCATACAGGTTTCTAGGAAAGTTGTGAGCATAGATGGGTCCATTTCCAGCTCCAGTTTATCTTTGCTTCCTGAAGTGGAGGCACCAGTGAATCTCTTCTTAGATTCCATGAAGGTTTCCTGAGTGTGCTCCAAATCAAACTCAGCTTCTTTCACCGGGGCCTTGCGACCCCATGTACTATCTTCTGGCTATTTTCCTTTGTCATCTCCCACCGTGATTCCACTTCGGAGCACAATGTTTATGTTCAGATATTCCTTGTGTGGCTCAGACCTCATCATCTGCAGGTTCTAAGTCGAGGGAGGTGGCAGCGCTCCTTTGTAATGTATCCTAGCTATCAGTGTAGGACAATCTTCTATCTCATGATCAAGCAGTGTGAAATATTTTCACGACCAGCACATTGGATTAGTGCAATCACGAGCATAGTGTCTTGGCCCTTCGAAATTTTAGAAAATCAACTGTCCGTGATCTGTACTAGGTCCTCCTCCACCTCGGCCTCGTCTGTGCCCCTAGAATCTTATCAGCATCATTCCTGCATTTTGGTCAAGGGGCCATATTTTGGCCTGGACCCTATAGGTGGGAGTTCAATCCATCATCAATTCATAGCTTTTGCAAGTACACTCGTCATGTCCCATCGACCTACAAAAGTTGCAGAACAACTGGTGTGAAGTTTTCATATACTTCTGTAACAAGTGGCGGTTATCCGTGGCATGTTTTCTGGCTATTTGACAGATCGTGCACCACAGAGAGGGCTCTGTACTAGGTCCTGCTTGAGTTTCCGACCTTAAAGGCAGTGGTCCTCCTCTTGCAAGGTAATTTGTAAAGACTAGGCAGTGGTCTTTGTCATGACCCTGACCCTTGCATTTCATGCACCATACTTCTTCACGCACTTCTGGTCAAACTGTTATATCCTGTTTCAGACTTTGCATCTTAAGGCATAAATTATTCAGCTGCGTGTGGGTCTGATAAACTCCTAGGTTATGATCTTGAATTGGGGTCTCATGTAGTCTCATAGCAATCTCCAAGGCCTATGCCTGATTTGTTATCTTCTGCTGCGACAGTGCAATCCTTAAATGTGGTAGTAGTGAAGCTACAAACCACTCACGATCTTGTCCATCTGTCAAATTTATGTTGGCTTCACGAATCATACATTTTAGCTTCTGATCTAGCTCCCAAGGAGTCTCGCCTGGTAGCATCATGATCTGTTTAAATCCCACAATTGACTGCGCTTCAGACTTAGGCCTGCTAAATTCACTATTTAGCACTATTTGGATATCCGCGACTATCGCATTCAAGTTATAGTTGGAGTAATTAATATATCATTTCAACACGCGATCCTGTAGGGCACTAACCAACGTCACTTTCTTTATATGGTTATTTATAACACCTTGCGCTTCTCATATAGCCCTTACAATGAACTAGAATTGGTCTGGATCCTCATTTCCCAAACCTTTGAACACAGGAAACTTAACAGTGTTTACCATACTGAATCGCAGTGGTGGTGGAGTTGGTACGGGTGAAGATGGAAGTGATGGTGGTGAAGCTAGTGGTGGTGTGGGTGGAGGTAGAATTCGCATAACTCTTTGTCTTATCAGATGAATCACGCTTCGCGGAGAGACCTTCGCGAGTTGTTCCTCATCCCCTCGCAGAGGTGAAATCAAGGGGATATTTTTCGGACCCTTATTTCCTTCGCTCCTATAAACCTTTCCACTTCGCGTAGCCCCAAACATCAAGGTAACAACATAATTTTCTTTTCAAACAACAACATTTTAATCTAGGTATTCAAATATTTTACGTACTTACCTCGCGGTCCTTTGAGAAAGTGTCGCTCTGCCTCGCTATAGCTGACTGAGGTGTTGACCGTGAACTCAGTAATAAGTCCTCCTATAATGTGATCAAGCCAATGATTGATGACATGCGTGATCATATCCTCTGATGCTTCCAACCTTCACACTAGCTCTGGGGTCCACACAATAGGACCATCAAGTTTCCACCTTCCTTGGCTATTTGCTAGCTTTGCGATCCACTCGTATAGCTCAGTAGGGAAGGATGTGAAAAATATTTTGTGGAGCTATGTATACAGGTAGCTTTCTAATAACTCTTCTTTTGATAGATGCGGATTTTTTTTCTCCTATGCTACAAACTCATGAATTCTTCTGTCCAACTAGCCTTCAATTTCTTTCTTAGTTGGATTCCAATGATATGACATCACACATCTCTTATGCAGATTCTGGTCCCAGCAACGGAACCATTTGTTGGCTTATGGGGGCCTAACCCAGGTTCCAAGTTAGTTAGCCAAACAAATCCCTACAATACTGGCCTTTTTGGCATCAGCTCGCGGAGCTTGGCCTGAAGTCTCACTTGTAGCAGTATGGGGTGATGCTGGAACTAGGTGTCTGCACCCTTGAGATGGATGTGATGTTGGATTATTCCAACTATACTTGCCTCTGCATAGGTTGCTTCACGCTCTTGTTCCACCCTTTAGTACATTCGCAAACTATTACAAGCAGCCTGCATGTAGATCTAACCAGGGGTTGAGTTGCTTTCGTGCTGCTAGGGCAGTGATCTGTGCTATTTCCCAAACTAGACAAAGTACCTTACTTATCTTATTGATATATCTTAATTATCTCCGTGTAAACAGATATTCTAACTTGCATCCACTTAACCAATAAAGTTATACACATTCGTGCATCATATAAGCATTAGAAGTGAAATTCATACCCAATATAACGAATGCACAAATAGGAAATAAAAACACAGAAATGATAGAAGGCTTCATTGTATTAATTCTTCCAGAATATTACAAACTCGACTCGCCCTACGCACTCAGCTGCAGGGGTCCATTCACTCAGTTGTGGACTTCTAGGCCTCTGCGCACTCAGCTACAGAGCCTCTACCTATGCTACAACCCAAAACTTAGACTTTACACTTTAGAGATATCTCTCATACATCATGTCTTCATCTTGATTGATTGATTATTTTAACTACTTAGATCTTCTCTCTATTTATACAATCCCACAGCTGACATTACATTATCAAACTATGGGTGTGTTAGCGCTTGAAATTTCACCTTAGGCTGAGAAAGGAAAACTCCAAGGCAACATCAAACCACTTAGCCTCGTAGCTAGCCCTACGGGGCAGGAGATGGCTCTCTCCGGTCTATCTCGTTAAAAATCTTCAACGGGCGAGATAACCAATGAGGAAACACTGATTTTAGGCTAGTAAACTGATAAAAGGTTTGATTTGATATTTTTAGGATTTTGGTGGAAAATCGGGGATAGGCAATTTTGGGTGCGGGGATTGGACAAAGTTTTTGCAGGGGGTTCTTTGGGGCAAGATAGGAGACTGTATTGATGCCTTTGAAAGATTTGGAAGGATGAAAATGACTGTTGAGGAGCTAAGGAGAGCAAGCAATTCACCTTGAGTTCTCCTTAAACAGATGAAAACATTGATATTAATCAAACTTAAAAGCAGAGAATGGCAATCATGAATTCTACTTTAACACTTCATTTGCCTAACTTGCAAAAGGAAAATTAAGAAGATGATTCACATAAAAAAATTACAAGTACAAAGAGAAACACACCATCAATACATGTAACCACAGGAATCCCAAAAAGGACTACAAAACCCTGGTCTTTCTTCCTTTGCCAAAATTGTAGAGATACAATGAGTAATACAATAGTAGCTTTTTCTCTCAAGAGTCCAACCATGAAAATGACCAAGAAAGTACATAATATAGGAAATATAACATCTTTCCTTGCCTCTAGGGGTCGATCTCACTATCCTAGGAGCTGTTTCAACCAATTCTAAACTGAGCACTAAAATCTAGGCAGTCAAAACAACTTGCCTCTATAAGCTAGGAAACCAATCCATTCATTAAATTTTTGCCTATTTAATGAATGAATCTTCTAGAAGAGATAAATAAGTGCCAAAGTATCATAAAATTACATCAAGGAGGATCAAAATTCACTCCAAAAAGTCAAACCTAGTCAAAACTGCGTTTTGCTGAGCTGTAGGTGCATTTCTGTGAAAATTGCCCAACGCGTAGCGCCTTGATTCTGAACGCATAGCGCGCCTTTGGAGCAACTTTTGAGGCACTTCCTGGTGTTCAAATGAGGCAATAGTGGGCTTGTTGGAAAGGTCTGGATGTCTAATTTCCAACCCAAGTGGAATTTATGAATTTGGTGGTCATTTGCCTCTCCAAAATTGCAATCTCCCAAGATTGCTTCCTGTGTGTCAAAAAAGTGGCAGAAAGTCATTTTTTGCTTTTTTTTGACCTTCTGGAGGCTCAAAACTTGATGAAATCTCTTGGTAATTGCTGAGCAGGTGTATTTTTGCATGAAAAATCCAAAAATACTGAGTTTTCCTGAAATAGAGTTTCCCATCTTAAGGGTCGCGCGCGGCACGCTACGCGTTGGTGAAGAAAACCTGTTTTAGCCCAAAAAATTCACAAGTGACCAAAAATGCTCAAAATTTTTTGAAATTTGTGATGGAGTTGAGTCATTTAGCACCATGCTCCTTCAAGGAAGCCTCAGCCAAGATGTGGAGGGGATCGGGCCCTTTTCTTCGTTTTAGTGCCTTGGCCAACCGTCTTTTGAGCACCTTCATTCTCGCCTTGCATACGTGCATTCGGGCCCAATAGTGGTTCTTCATGTTCTAGAGCAGGTCCTTATCTTTGTTGGCCTTGGCAAGCAGCCTCTCCAAATGAGCATTGACCCGGAGGAGCATAGCCTCTCGCACAACGGGTACCAAATCACCGGGTCTCTTGCGCGCCAAGTTGCGGTCTTCATGGATCCTCCGCAACTCATCAAGAGTGTGCTGATCTTCCAATTGCTTGTTGCGCTGCTCTAAGTAGGTGATTTTCCAATTTGCCATTTCCAATATTTGCTGCAATGAGTCATTTTCAGCCCTCAGTTGCTGGATGATCTCCTTTGGCTCTAAGCTAGGAGAACTGATATCGAGGTCAACAACATCTATGCCTGGATCACCTGATGGCCCCTCATCAATTTTGGGTTGTTTGCCTCTCTCTTGTACCTGTGTTGCTGTCGAAAACAAGGCCCCTTCCACCTGGTGTGGAGATAACACTCGCGGTGCTGATGAAGAAGGCGAGACCCCTTGCACCTGATGTGGAGAAAATATTCGCCGAGATGATGCAAATAAGGCCCTGTGGCCTTTCTGATATGTGACCAATGGAGGGGAGCTGACATGTCTGGCCTCGGGGATATCATGCTGCTGTGAAGGTCCTCCCTCCTCATGAACAACCTCAGGGGGTGGTGGTGCTGTGAAAAAATCTCGAGAGATAAAATCCTCCCATGGGATACCCTACTGAGCCAACTGATGCATGACCACAAGCTTGATCAAACCATAATGAAAGATGCTCCGGTGTTGCTATGCTGGGCTCTTTCTCTGCACCAAGGGCACCATCCTCTCAATATTCCGGCACATGAAAAATGGTATGTTCATCATCCGTACCCATGTGAAATGCATCAAGAAGCGGATATGGTACGAATACAAACGTGAAAATCTGCCCTCACAGGTGAAAAAGCGAATGATGAGCCTCATCAAGGGAGCAAACTCATCCCTCAAAAATCTGAAAGGAAATACACCAGTCATGTACCTCATGTACACAGGTTTAATGTAGGGCTCATACTGAAATCTGTCCAATAGTTTGCGCTTGTTCCACTCTTCTCCAACATTGGGTATCCCTGTTGCTTGAGCAACAATCTCAGGTGACAATATAAAATCCACCCCTGCAAGATTTACATGCCCGTCATGCAAATGCAAAACAAACAAGCGCACCAATTCCCTATGGTGCTGAATTTGAGAAATCCTCTCGCAAAATTCATAGCATTACTGATGGCGGAAACATGTGACTGCAAGTGGACAAGCCTGCAAATAGGTCAAAGAGGTGGGCTCCTCTCTCACATGGTGACCACCCTTACCACCCCTGTGAGGCCTCCTTTGTACCTCAACCTCTGGTGTTGACTCACGGTCATCACTTTGCTCATAGTCGGTTTCGGTTTCTGGCATGGTTTCAAGAGCAAAATGGATGAAATGTACTGCTGCTTCTGCTCAAATGACCTGCTGTTTTCACTGTTGAAATGCTGCTTCAAGGGGAAAAATAACACAAGGGAGATTTTAGGGAAGGGAGACTTTTAAGGGGAATTAGGGAAAATATATGAAAAAGGGAATTAAGGGAAGGAATCATGACATATACAACATCATACAATTATAATTTGCAAGGGTTTTATGGGAAGTAGGGTTTAGGGTTATGTTATTGAATTTTAGGGATAGGAGTAGGGTCTTGGGCCTTTGATATTTTTGGTAGGGAGATTAGGTACAAATGATAAGGGAGGTGGTTGGGATGTGGGGAAAAAATGGGAGTGAAAGGGATGACCTTGAGAGCAGCAAAACAAAACCCTAGCTTTACTTGCACTTTGACATTTTTAAACAAATACACATGAACTTCTCATTTCAAATTGATGGCATTAAAACACATTTCCCATGCTCATTTGTCTTTATCAAGCAAAATACTTTGATGATCAGAGGCCTACCTGCAACCTTGAATAAATTTGGGGTCGTTTGAAGCTTGTAGGCAAATTTTTTGTGTGTTAAACCCCAATACATAGCGCGCGGGTCCTGACGCATAGCGCGTGCCCAACGCATAGCACCCATGTCTTTTTCCCACTATGCTGACCGCCCCGACGTGTAGCGCCTGCCCAACGCGTAGCGCGCAGGTCCTAATGCGTAGCGTGCGGGCTCTGTCCACCAACTTGCACAATTTTCACACTAAATCGCGTTTTACTCTTGATTTTGGAGTCTTGGAGGCAAATAATGATAAAATGAAGGGAGGGGGCTTTTATAAACTTGATTTGAATTAATTTCCCCTCAAACCCACTTTCTAATGTTTATAAAATGACACTTTTCAAAATTTAAGTGCTGCTGAGTTATGGTTTCCTTTTTGTCCTGAAATTGGTTGAAATGATGCTTTTTCTTGAAAATTTTTCCAGAGGTAGCTTCTAAAGGGTCTTGGCAAAGGAGACCAGGGCTGCATGCCAACTTCTAGAGAGTTTGAATTTTTACAAATTTTTACAAAACATGAGAAAATGACCTTGCCTTCAAAAACAGGGTTTTTGAACTCAAGGTAAAAATTAGCTGTACAATATGAAATCTTCTGAAGTGGTGCTTTGATAGACATCCCTCTAGCCTGCTGGGCATTTATTGACCTTAAAGACATGACCTCAAAAGACAAAATTGAACTAAATCCTAAACTTAGGGCCTTGACTTCAAAACAAGACCAATGACCCTGTAAAGAATTTTATTGACTGAAACAACTTGAACCAACAGTGCCAAGAGGGGAACAGAAAGACACAAGCTCCTCCATCAGGGTTATGGCATGCCTAACGGAATGCAATAAGATGACACTGATGAGACACCTACTAATGAAATGCAAAGAGTTTTGATCGCTGATGGAGGGCTACTAGACCAACTCTAACATTGGCTCCAATGGGGATGGTAGCTCCTTGGAGGTGCCAAGAACCTTAGACCTCTGGGAGAGCAGACCAATGCCTTATCCATTGGGAAATGGAGTCATTATTTACACATGTGACCCAAACCAGGACAGCTTTATTGACTTTAAAAACTGACTGAAAATTGGACTAACTTTGACCCAAACTAACTCAACTTTTGGACAGAAAATGGACTGATAAAAACAACATGAAAAACTCACACCAACTAATCTCCATCTTTAGAATTATAGCCTTCACCGTGGGCCCCAGACTAAATATGAAAGATTAGTTCACACTTTCAGTGAAATAATAGTAAAATGGTAATTACAATGATAATGGCTAGAGCAGAAAATGCTCAGACATGGTACCTTTTAAGCCGCCGGCCATTGACCGACCCTCCGAGACAATCATCACTGTTCATTTCTTTGAGAAGAAAGGCATTTGGACCACGGTATGCCGCAATTTTGTAAGGACCTTTCCATAAGTTGTCAAACTTTCCATGTTTCCCTTTGTCTTCATTTCAGGCATCCCACCTCAAAACAACATCATCTATCTGGAAATCATCCGGCTTTGCTTTTCTGTCATAGATTTTCTTTATGCGCTCTTGCAACTTAAGAGTATTTTGAAGAACCTCCTCCCGTGTCTGCTGTAAATGAATCATTTGACTAATCTGCCTTTGCATTGGATCCTCCTCACCACCAGCTTCTTGAAGCAACTTTGCTACCGGAATACTAAGTGAAGTAGGAAACACCGCATCTGTCCCGTAAACTAGTTCAAAGGGTGACATACCAATTGACTTTTTCTGACTTACACGATCAGCCCATAATGCATTTACTAACTTTTTGTGCCAGCTCTTCTTATTGTTTTCCAGCAATTTCTTTATGATGTTTACCAAAGATTTATTCGAAGATTCAGCCAGCCCATTTCCTTGCAGATGATAGGCGGTTGAATGACCCAAGTTGATGTTATATTTGTAGCAAATATCAACCATCTTCTTGGATTTAAACGCTGCTGCATTATCTGTAATCAACTTATGTGGACAGCCGAAACGTGACAATATGTTATTTTCAAGGAAGGAAATAATTACCAAGTCCGTGGCCTGCAGGGTGGGATTGGCTTCAATCCATTTCGTGAAGTAATCGGTGGCTGTCAATATCCATCGATGCTGTCTGGAAGATGCTGGATGAATTTCGCCGATGAAATCTAAGCCCCACTGCTGAAATGGTGCGCTGACTTCAATGGGCTTGAGAGGCAAGGGCTGTAATTTCTGCTTTCCTTGAAAAATTTGACATTCATGACAACTCTTGACTACTTTATATACATCTGAAAGCAATGAAGGCCAATAAAAACCTGCCCTTAAGATCTTGTTTGCCGTGGTCTTCCAAAACAAGTGGCCCCTGCAGTCACCTTTGTGAAAATCCTCTACAGCTCTCTTGGCTTCCTCCTCGACCAAACAATTCAGCAATATGCCACTGGGGTCTTTCCAATATAGTGCAGATTTGATGATGCAAAATTTGGCAGCCTTTAACTTCAATGTCCTAGCTTTGTTTCGAGGCATCCCGGGAGGTGAAGACAAATTTTGAAGCACATATACAATATCAACATACCAAGGAGAGGAAACAAAGATGTCAGATACCTGTAGTGCTGAATTTTCTTCATCTTCGTCGGACAAGGTAGCAATCAAATTAATGTCTAGGACATGGAGATTTTTTTCAGCCATCAATTTAGCAGGACCTTGGCCCTTGATCAGCTTGGTAGGCTTAATTTCTACATCATACTCCAATAGTGCAGCAATCCACTTACCCCGCCTTCCTTCCGGTTCCGCTTGTACCAAAACATCTTTAACAGCTGCGTTAGGAACATATGCCAAAATGTGGGAATTCAGTATGTACACACGGAAATATTTTAAGGCTTTACCAGCGCCAATGCTTGTTTTTCAATGATATTATACTTCAACGCTCCGTCCCTTATAATATGACTGAAAAAAGCAATGGGCTTCTCAACTCCATCTCTCTTTTGCATCAGCACAACTGCCAATGTATGCTCAGAAGCAAATGAAAATAAAATAAAATCTTGTGTATAATCCGGGCTGATTAAAGTTGGGGCTGAAGATAAAATTAACATTACCAAATTGAAAGACTTTACCGCCTCTTCGGTCCATTTGAGCTGGCTGTCCTTTTTTAGCATGTTAGTGATTTCTCTGAGGTGTTCGGTAAGATTCAGAATAAAGCGACGCAGAAAATTCAACTTGCCATTAAAGGACTGAATCTCTTTCTTGTTTAGGGGCTTCTCTAATTGCTGAATGGCTTCCACACGTGCAAGATCTATACGAATGCCATCTTTGGAAATGATGTGGCCCAACAGCTTGCCTTCACTCATGGTGAAAAGACTCTTCTTTGGATTCAATGAGATACCATATTTTCTGCACTTTTGAAACACCATTGTTAAATGATACAAATGTTCTTCATCAGATTTAGAAAACACAGTTAAATCATCAAGATAAACGACCAAAAAGACATCCTTCTCATTAGCAAAGGCCATGTCCATCGCCCGCTGAGAGGTGGCACCTGCATTTTTCAATCCAAACGGCATCTTGGCATAATGAAATGTCCCCCATGGAGTAGTGAATGTAGTCTTGTCGCGGTCATCCTCATGCACCAAAATCTGATTGTACCTGGAATAACCATCAAGTATCGACATCCTTGATGCCCCAACTACCCGCTGCAATATATGATCCATCTTGGGCAGCGGATAGTTGTCCTTTAGCGACACCTTATTCAGATTTCTAAAGTCTATACACAAGCGGATCTCACCGGTCTTCTTTCTCACGGGCACCAAGTTGGAAATCCAATCAGAAAATCTGATTGGCACTATAATTCCAGACTTGTACAACCTGTTAACTTCTTTCTCGATCAATGGCAGCAACTTAGGATTAATTCTTCTCAACTTTTGTCGGAAAGGCTTTTGATTTGGCTTTATGGGAATGGTATGCTGAATGATACTTGTGTCATAAGTTTTCAAATCTGAATAATCCCATGCAAAAACATTAGAAAACGAAGACAACAATCTGATATATTCTTTCTTTACCTTTGGCGACAATGCTTTCGATAGTTTCACCATCTTTGGATTTTCAGCTGTTCCAACATTCACCTCTTCAACACCTTCTTCTGTTGGCCTCAAAGTTGGTTTGCGGGCCACGTCATCTTGATCAAACAGCTCTTCCAAAGGAATTAATCCTTTAGGAATGAAATTATCTTTAAGTTGCAATACATCCATTTGATTTCTTCCTCAGGTTCTGTGTCTATGTAGATGTCTTTGAACTCACCTTGAACTTGCAAAAAATCCTTGATTTCTTCATCATCTTGGAAAAATTGCCAACATCTTTGATTGTCTGGAACTGTAGGACGGTGCTTCACATAAATCTCAAACTTATTGCTGGAATTCATGGGGATTTTTAGATTACTTTCTGCCTTAGCCAATGCATCCGCAACACCATTTTGGATACGGGGAACACATGTTAAAGTATGTTCAGAAAACAGTTTCAAAATATCTAGGACAGCATTTCGATATGCTCGCATACGAGGATGCTTGGCCTGGAACTCACCTTTCACTTGCTTTATAACCAACTCGGAGTCGCCATATACTGCTATCTTCTTTGCCTTCAACTTCCGAAGGATTTTCAGGCCAGCAATGAGAGCCTCATATTCCGCCTCATTGTTGGAACAATCGAATGCCAATTTGTACGAACATACTCGTACCTTGCTTGGGACTTTGTTTCAGACAGAAAATGGACTTTAATTCCACACACCTATACCAGCACCATCCCTACCCACAGCGCCATCAAAATCCATGGTCCAAAGACCATCCTCATCATCTTCTAAGTGCTGAAAATGTGATGTCTCTGCATTTTCTGTTTGTTGTCCATTGATTTTAGCTGTTGGCTCCATGACAATGGACCTTTCTTCACTTTCCTTTCTCAAAATTTCTCTAAAATTTTCTGTAATGTTTGGTATATCTTCTGCTTAAACTAACTGACTATCTATCTCATTAAAATTATCCGCAAACAAAACAAATGACTCTAAATCTGTATGTACATAATTTACAGGATGATTAACTGGCTTTTCCTTACTAGTGATCATGTATTTCATCTTTTGCTCCCTATATAACTTCTTCATCTGACCAAAGACCGTAATTGTAGCATAAGAAAAATCAAGCTGAAGTGTACCTTTGAGCTTAGCTCGCCAAGATCTCGAAAGAAACATTCCGAATCGCAGAGGAATATCCACCACCACCACATCCATCAAAACATTCTTTGCTGGGATTTGATCTAGGCTCACTACCAAGTCCTTGATCAAACCAATACATTTTACCCGGCTGGAATCAAGCGAATACAAATCATGATATTTCCTCGTGATGTCTAGTCCCAGCTTTTCCATAATTGCTTTCGGCATCAAATTATGCGAAGCTCCTGAGTCAAACATGGAATTATGTAAAACATACTCATGCAATTGCAAACTGATATAGAATGGAGGAACATCACTTTCGGGAGACTCACCATTTAAAGCGGGCCCAAAAATCAATTCACCGTGTCTAGCATTGGATCAAAATTCAGCATCTTGGAGATTTGGCCTCAATAAGTGTTGTTCTTCATGATTTTTGTCAAAGGAATGAACACTTTCAACTTTGAAATTTCATTCTCCAAATTGAAAGCTGAAACCTTCTCACCTTCTTTGGTCGGAACTTCTCTTTTTTCAACTTTATCTCTCGGTGTGCTTAATGGCTGATTTATCTTGCTTGCTGATGATGATTGACCTGCTGGAGGATCGCTTATGTCTTTTCCTTTTGTCTGCGGGGCAGCTGAATCATTTTTTGCTGAAGTATCTTTCCTTTGCTGAATGGGATTTATGGGAACAGCTCGGTTTCTTAATTGCCTCTGCTGAGCGGACAAAGCATTGAGATATCCTCTTTGGTATTCCTCTGATTCTTCCTCAAGTACTGCCTCATTTGATAAGATATAATTCTCATCCTGATGTATGACTGAATTTCTCACAAATTCTTCTTCTTCTGTAATATAGGTAGGCAGATCATCAGGAGTGAAAAAGTGATTTTCCTCTCCTATAGTATCACCTTCATCCTCGGATTCTTGGCTAACAAAATTCTGCTGAAAAGGAGGTTTAATTTGTTGCTGAACTGCTGCCTCTTGTGCCCTTGTTTCACGCTGCTTAATTCTGTATTGTGGTTGCTGTGGACCTCGGAAATTAGGATTACGGATCTGCAGTTCCGGCTTGCTGAGATGAGTATGTTCAAGTGCCCTTTCAATCTTTTCAACCTTACGGAGGAGCTGATCTGATGTAGAAGCTTCCTCTTTGATTGTGACTCGCTTTTCCGCCTTCATCCTTGCTCTTTTATCATTCAAATTCGCTTCAACACTAACAGCAATTTTCTGCATATCCTCCAAGGTAGGCGGATCTCTATCTCGCAATGAATAAGCCATCTCCGGATCAAAACCATCCGGGAATTTGAGAAGTGCTGATTTTCTTGACGGTCTCAAATCATCGGGAATAGCATTGTAAACTGTATTAAATCTGATTATGTAATCTTGAACGGACTCACCATGATTACGCTTGAGGTTGTTGTATTCGGCATTAATCTGAAGCGGATCCTTTCTGATTTCCCAACGATCTAAAAACTGCCTTTGAAGTGCCTCTAAGGTAGTAATGCTCCGGGCTGTCAAACCTCTGAACCACTTTCTTACTTCTCCATCAAATGTTTGTACAAACAAACTCATAGTTACATCCTCTTCATCTATCTCATATAGATCAAAGAAAGTCGTCATTTTGTCTATATGTTGCTAAGCAGAGATACTTTGTGGAGTGCCATCAAACATAGGAATTTTACTCTGATAATCGACTGGCATATCTTGCAGATTTTGGGGAAGAGCAAGAGGAGAAAATCGGGCAGCCATTGCTTTAGGTAGATTGGGTCTAGGAGTAGCAAGTGGAGTAGGTGTAGCTGTAGTATGAGGAGTATGAGGAGGAGAAGTGGTATGGGATGTAGAGGGCGAACCAACTGTAGATTCTGGATAAGTGATTATAGGAGAAACAGAAATAAAAGGAGGATTGGACTGCTCATGCGTCGTGATAGTAGACCCAATATGAACAGATATAGTTTCAACGAACTCAACAAGATTAGTAGCGTGAATATCTGGCTGAAGAGATCTTAGGATGAAATTGTCAATCAATTTATTGTGTCTCTCAATTTCAAGGGCAGCTGCAAAATCAGGGTTAGGAAATAGGAAATCAAGTGCACTTTCAAATTTGGTTTTGAACAAGGACAACTCAAAACTCTCGTCAAAATCAATGTCTTCAAGATACTCAAAAATAGCTGGACATGAATGAGATTTGAATATATGACCAGAATCTGAAGCCAGTTTGGATATCAAGGAACAAATAGCCAATCAGCCTGTGAAAACTCTTAACTAATCATCCAAAAGTTCAGAGTTTGCAAATATACTGGGGTGAAATGCAAATGAAGTGTTACATTCACTAGCTCACGGAGGTCGACTGAAGCAGCGTTTATCTACTTGCGCTGATGCAAAGCAAGAGCGTTTTCGAAGGCTACCTGGCGTATCTTCAGACTCCGTCTAAGACTTATGAAATAAACACATCAGTCAGCAAACAATTTGTTCTCCCCAGTATGGTCGCCAATATGTTAGCGCTTGAAATTTCACCTCAGGCTGAGAAAGGCAAACTCCAAGGCAACATCAAACCACTTAGCCTCGTAGCTAGCCCTACGGGGCAGGAGAGGGCTCTCTCTGGTCTATCTCGGTAAAGATCTTCAACGGGTGAGATAACCAATGAGGAAACTCTGATTTTAGGCTAGTAAACTGATAAAAGGTTTGATTTGAGATTTTTAGGATTTTGGTGGAAAATCGGGGACAGGCAATTTTGGGTGCGGGGATTGGACACAGTTTTTGCAAGGGGTTCTTTGGGGCAAGATAGGAGACTGTATTGATGCCTTTGAAAGATTTGGATGGATGAGAATGACTGGTGGGGAGCTAAGGAGAGCAAGCAATTCACCTTTAGTTCTCCTTAAACAGATGAAAACATTGATATTAAGGAAACTTAAAAGCAGAGCATGGCAATCATGAATTCTACTTTAACACTTCATTTGCCTAATTTGCAGAAGGAAAAGTAGGAAGATGATTCACATATAAAACTTACAAGTACAAAGAGAAACACACCATCAATACATGTAACCACAGGAATCCCAAAAAGGACTGCAAAACCCTGGTCTTTCTTCCTTTGCCAAAATTGTAGAGATACAATGAGTAATACAATAGTAGCTTTTTCCCTCAAGAGTCCAACCATGAAAATGACCAAGAAAGTACATAATATAGGCAATCTAACATCTTTCCTTGCCTCTAGGGGTCGAGCTCACTATCCTAGGAGCTGTTTCAACCAATTCTAAATTGAGCACTAAAAACTAGGCAGTCAAAACAACTTGGCTCTATAAGCTAGGAAACCAATTCATTCATTAAATTTTTGCCTATTTCATGAATGAATCTTCTAGAAGAGATAAATAAGTGTCAAAGTATCATAAAATTACATCATTTACATCAAGAAGGATCAAAATTCACTCCAAAAAGTCAAGCCTAGTCAAAACTGCGTTTTGCTGAGCTGTAGGTGCATTTCTGTGAAAATTGCCCAACGTGTAGCACCCTGATTTTGAACGCATAGTGTGCCTTTGGAGCAACTTTTGAGGCACTTCTAGGTGTCTAAATGAGGAAAAAGTGGGCTTGTTGGAAAGGTCTGGATATCTAATTTCCAACCTAAGTGGCATTTCTGAATTTGGTGTCCATTTGCCCCTCCAAAATTGCAATCTCCCAAGACTGCTTCCTGTGTGTCAAAAACGTGGCAGAAAGTCATTTTTTGCTTGTTTTTTGACCTTCTGGAGGCTCAAAACTTGATGAAATCTCTTGGTAATTGCTGAGCAGGTGTATTTTTGCATGAAAAATCCAAAAATACTGAGTTTTACTGAAATAGAGTTTCCCATATTAAGGTTCGCGCGCGGCGCGCTACGCGTTGGTGAAGAAAACCTGTTTTAGCCCAAAAAATTCACAAGTGACCAAAAATGCTCAATATTTTTTGAAATTTGTGATGGAGTTGAGTCATTTAGCACCATGATCCTTCAAGGAAGCCTCAGCCAAGATGTGGAGGGGATCAGGCCCTTTTCTTCGTTTTAGTGCCTTGGCCAACCATCTTTTGAGCACCTTCATTCTCGCCTTGCATACGTGCATTCGGGCCCAATAGTGGTTCGTCATGTTCTAGAGTAGGTCCTTATCTTTGTTGGCCTTGGCAAGCAGCCTCTCCAAATGAGCATTGACCCGGAGGAGCATAGCCTCTCACTCAACGGGTACCAAATCACCGGGTCTCTTGCGCGCCAAGTTGCGGTCTTCATGGATCCTCCGCAACTCATCAAGAGTGTGCTCATCTTCCAATTGCTTGTTGCACTACTCTAAGTAGGTGATTGTCCAATTTTCCATTTCCAACCTTTGCTGCAACGAGTCATTTTCAGCCCTCAGTTGCTGGATGATCTCCTTTGGCTCTAAGCTAGGAGAACTGATATCGAGGTCAACAACATCTATGCCTGGATCACCTAATGGCCCCTCATCAATTTTGGGTTTCTTGCCTCTCTCTTGTACCTGTGCTGCTGTCGAAAATGAGGCCCCTTCCACCTGGTGTGGAGATAACACTCGCGGTGCTGATGAAGAAGGTAAGACCCCTTCCACCTGATGTGGAGAAAATACTCGCCGAGCTGATGCAAATAAGGCCCTGTGGCCTTTCTGATATGTGACCAATGGAGGGGAGCTGACATGTCTGGCCTCGGGGATATCATGCTGCTGTGAAGGTCCTCCCTCCTCATGAACAACCTCAGGGGGTGGTGGTGCTGTGAAAAAATCTCGAGAGATAAAATCCTCCCATGGGATACCCTGATGAGCCAACTGATGCATGACCACAAGCTTGATCAAACCATAATGAAAGATGCTCCATTGTTGCTGTGCTGGGCTCTTTCTCTGCACCAAGGGCACCATCCTCTCAATATTCCATCACATGAAAAATGGTATGTTCATCATCCGTACCCGTGTGAAATGCATCAACAAGTGGATATGGTACGAATACAAACGTGAAAATCTACCCTCATAGGTGAAATAGCGAATGATGAGCCTCATCAAGGGAGCATACTCATCCCTCAAAAATCTGAAAGGAAATACACCAGTCATGTACCTCATGTACACAGGTTTAATGTAGGGCTCATACTGAAATCTGTCCAATAGTTTGCGCTTGTTCCACTCTTCTCCAACATTGGGTATCCCTGTTGCTTGAGCAACAATCTCAAGCGACAATATAAAATCCACCCCTGCAAGATTTACATGCCCTTCATGCAAATGAAAAACAAACAAGCGGACCAATTCCCTATGGTGCTGAATTTGAGAAATCCTCTCGCAAAATTCATAACATGGCTGATGGCAGAAACATGTGACTGCAACTGGACAAGCCTGCAAATAGGTCAAAGAGGTGGGCTCCTCTCTCACATGGTGACCACCCTTACCACCCCTGTGAGGCCTCCTTTGTACCTCAACCTCTGGTGTTGACTCACGGTCATCACTTTGCTCATAGTCGGTTTCGGTTTCTGACATGGTTTCAAGAGAAAAATGGCTGAAATGTACTGCTGCTTCTGCTCAAATGACCTGCTGTTTTCACTGTTGAAATGCTGCTTCAAGGGGACAAATAACACAAGGGAGATGTTAGGGAAGGGAGACTTTTAAGGGGAATTAGGGAAAATATATGAAAAAGGGAATTAAGGGAAGGAATCATGACATATACAACATCATACAATTATAATTTGCAAGGGTTTTATGGGAAGTAGGGTTTAGGGTTATGTTATTAAATTTTAGGGATAGGGGTAGGGTTTTGGGCCTTTGATATTTTTGGTAGGGAGATTAGGTAAAAATGATAAGGGAGGTGGTTGGGATGTGGGGAAAAAATGGGAGTGAAAGGGATGACCTTGAGAGCAGCAAAACAAAACCCTAGCTTTACTTGCACTTTGACATTTTTAAACAAATACACATGAACTTCTCATTTCAAATTGATGGCATTAAAACACATTTCCCATGCTCATTTGTCCTTATCAAGAAAAATACTTTGATGATGAGAGGCCTACCTGCAACCTTGAAGAAATTTGGGGTCGTTTGAAGCTTGTAGGCAAATTTTTTGTGTGTTAAACCCCAACGCGTACCGCGCGGGTCCTGACGCGTAGCGCGCGCCCAACGCGTAGCGCCCGTGTCTTTTTCCCATTGTGCTGATCGGCCCGACATGTAGCGCCTGCCCAACGCGTAGCGCGCAGGTCCTGATGCGTAGTGCGCGGGCTCTGTCCACCAACTTGCACAGTTTTCAAACTAAATCGCCTTTTACTCTTGCTTTTGGAGTCTTTGAGGCAAATAATGATAAAATGAAGGGAGGGGGGCTTTTATAAACTTGATTTGAATTAATTTCCCCTCAAACCCACTTTCTAATGTTTATAAAATGACACTTTTCAAAATTTAAGCGCTGCTGACTTATGGTTTCCTTTTTTTCCTGAAATTGGTTGAAATGATGCTTTTTCTTGAAAATTTTTGCAGAGGTAGCTTCTGAAGAGTCTTGGTAAAGGAGACCAGGGCTGCATGCCAACTTCTGGAGAGCTTGAATTTTTACAAAACATGAGAAAATGACCTTGCCTTCAAAAACAGGGTTTTTGAACTCAAGGTAAAAATTAGCTGTACAATATGAAATCTTCTAAAGTGGTGCTTTGATAGACATCCCTCTGGCCTGCTGGGCATTTATTGACCTTAAAGACATGACCTCAAAAGACAAAATTGGACTAAACCCTAAACTTAGGACCTTGACTTCAAAACAAGACCAATGACCCTGTAAAGAATTTTATTGACTGAAACAACTTGAACCAGCAGTGCCAAGAGGGGAACATAAAGACACAAGCTCCTCCATCAGGGTTATGGCATGCCTAATGGAATGCAATAAGATGACACTGATGAGACACCTACTAATGAAATGCAAAGAGTTTTGATCGCTGATGAAGGGCTACTAGACCGACTCTAACAGGGTGGACAACCCTATGAATTTTTAACAACTACATTCTCCACACCCACAAAACGCGGAGTCTTTACATTGGAATTACAAAATTAGACCAAAATCTGGGCTCTAAGCCCCAAAACCGACATTGGGGGATCTCATGCCCAACAGAACATGATTTTGAAAATTTTGGAACCTTAAAACGTCATTGGTGTAAGTTAGTTAATGGTATAGGTGTTGCAAATTTGTAATGTGGCAACTTATTACTTCAATTCTCCTTAACATTATGTGCATAAATCCTAGCTACACATATACAAAAGATATGTGCATATATGGAAGTTTTTCGTCTCTGGACACTGTCATATATGTTATATATAGAAGTGAAACTTAAAATATATGGATATATTCCATATATGCACATATCTTTTGTATATGCATATATCTTCCATATATGCATGTCTTCCGTATATGCACATATATTCTGTATATGGACATATCTTCTGTATATGTGCATATCTTATGTATATGCGTAACTTCTATATATGTGCATCTGCCATATATGCGAAAATTCCAAATATGCATATATATGGAATATATGAACATATATGGAATATATGCACATATATAGAAGAAACACATATGCATAAGTTGCACGTATACGAAAGTTAAGCATATATAGAAGATATGCACATCTAGAAAAGTTGTGCATATCTGGAGACCATTGTATATGCATATTATGGAAGTTGTTCATAACTTATGTATATATGCACCTTCTATATATGTGTATATACCAAAGTTGCTCATATATGTAAGATATGTGCATATACGAAAGTTACACATATACAATAGATATGTGCATATACAGAATTTGCTCATATACGAAAGTTGCGTATATAGGGAAGATATGTGAATCTTGTGTTTATGCATAACTTCTGTATATGTGCATCTTTTATGTATGCAAATATATCATATATGCAAAACTTCCATATATGTGAATATATGGAAACTACACATACTTTGTATATGTGTAGCTTCCATATATGTTCATATATTTCATATATGCACAACTTAGGTATATGTACATATACAAAAGTTGTGCATGTGTGAAGGATCTCATATATGTGGTAGACATTAACTATTACTCTTGCTAGGAAGGAGTGTGTTATGTTTCTAGTTAGGCATGTGAAAGCAAGTGGCTTCGACACTTATAATCTTAGAGGAATACTTAAGAACTTAGATAATATGACCGATCATGAAGTGACTATGAACAACTAAGAACAACATATCGCAAGATCCTAAAGAGGTTCCAAAATTTAGATGTAGGTAAAATTTTGGATGGTGTTTGTCGCTATGATCACAAGTAGAAAGAGAATTTTTGGTTTCGATTTAAAATAGTTGAGTGATCTGAGAATAATTGATGGGGGCTTATGAGGGAAAATTTTAGGGGCTAATCTTCTCAAGTGGGCTAATTTTTGACACTTTTTCCAAAAAATGATTCGCCAATTTCCATTTTTTCAAAAAAAAAAAATTCCCAAATTTTATAGTATAAAATTATTTTACCTTGAAAATTGCCAAAATTTTATGCAAACAGATATAAAATAATTAGAAATCTAAATATTTTTATAAAAATATCATCAACCATTTTACAATTCACATATTAGGGACTAATATGATTCACCAAGGTTTCTAAACTTTAAGATAAACTCACATCCTTAAAATTTTCCTTGGGGCTTATCCATTATCTAAGAGTGCTACAATCCTTTGTTTTATGCAAAGAGAAACTTATAAGAAGCACATATTTTTCTTTGCATGAAAAAAAGGATTGTAGCACTTGTGGGGAATGGTTAAGACCCCATCAATTATCCTCACATCATTCAATTATTTTGAATAGAAACTAAAAATTCTCTGTCTAGTTGTTGTCACTGCGATAAACACCATCCAAAATATTACCTACATAGCACAGTCCTTCTTAGCAAGCCTGGCAGTTAATGTCTACAACATATATGAAATCTTCTTCACATGCACAACTTCTGTATATGCACAAAACTTCTATATATGAGCATATACAGAAGTTGTACATATACAAAAGTTGCACGGTTTCCATATATGCACATATATGGAAGTTGTGCATAGACGATAGATGTGCATACATAAAATATGCACATATACAAAATCTATGCTTATAAGGAAGTTGTGTTGATACAAAAGCCATGCATATAGAAAATTCACACTACTTTTTTATATGCACATTTATATATCACATATATTTCGTATATGCACAAGTTTTGTGCATATAGGAAAGTTGTACATATACATAATATATGTGCATATATGGAAGTTGCACATATACATAAACTACACATATACAAAAATTTCACATATATAGAAAATATGCATATCTTCCATATATTTGCAACTTCTGTATATGTATATATCTATTTTATAGGTGCAACTTCAGTATATGCACATATCTGATGTATATGTGCAACTTCCATATATGTGAAACTTTGGTATATACACATATATAGAAGCTACAAATATAAACAAAAATGTGTGCAACTTCCATAATATCCATATACGACAGTCTTCGGATATGCACAACTTCCGTATATGCACAATTTCTATATATGTGCATATCTTCCATATATGTGCATATTTGGAAGTTGTGCATATACGGTAGATTTAGATATATAGAAGATGTGCATATATGGAAGTTTTACTTATATATCTGGAATATACGACAGTCTCCAGATATGCACAATTTCCATATATGCACATATCTTCTGTATATGCGTAGCTTTTGTATATGTGCATATTTGGAAGTTTCATGTATACAGAGGATATGTGCATATATAAAAGTTGCGCATATACAAAATAGTTGCATTTATGGAAGTCAGACAACTTATACATATGTACATATTCTATATCACATATATTTCGTATACGTGTAACTTCTATATATGTGGATGTCTTTCATATATGTACAATTTTTATATATCTTCATACGTGAGAGTTCCACATCTATGGAAGATATGCACATATATAGAAGTTGCATATATATGTTTCTTATGTATATACATATATGGAAGTTATGTAGCTTTTGTATATGCACATATACAATAGATGGAGATATACAAAAGTTTCTCATAAATGAAATATATACATATACATAATTTATGTGACACTTCAACCACTGTATATGTGCATATCCGTTCTTGGATATACAGAAGATATGTGCATATACATAATATACATATATATGGAGACTACGCCTATATAGAAGTTGAAGTTCTGCACAACTTTCGTATACACGCATATCTTATCTATATGAGAATATCTTCAGTGTATGTGCAACTTCCTTATATGTACATATATGGAAGCTTTGCATATATAGAGACAATGTGAAACTTTCATAATAAGCATATACGATAGCCTCCATATATGTACAACTTTTGCATATGCACATATCTTTTGTATATGTGAATATTTTCCTTATATATATTTTTTGTACATGCATCTACCATATATTTGGAACTTGCATATATGCCCATATATGGAAGATATATGCATATATGGATGATATACATAGATACGAAAGAGACATATATTCAGAAAACATGCACATATAAAGGCTAAGTATATTCCCAAAACATGCGCATATACAAAATATTTGCATATGCCAAAGTCGCACAACTTCTCTATATGTGCATATTATGTATTGCATATTTTACTTATATGAGCATATCTTCGGTAATGTATATACGAAAGTTGTGTACATACAGAAGATATGAACATATACAAAAGTTGTCTATATATGGAGGTTGAAGTTATGCACATGTATATGCATATACAGAATATACGAACATATATAGAAGTTATGTGAATAAACGGAAGTTACATATATAAAGAAGTTTCACATATATATAAGATATGTGGGTATAGGGAATTTTTGCGTATACAGAAGTTGCACATATATTTGGAATATATGTGCATATATAGGAGATTTAATTGTACATCATGTATGAATGTAGCTTAATCACATATCCTTATTTACTCTTTGAGCATTGAGTCGCCTCAAGTGTCAAGGTGTTACTGAGAACATACGGTATGAGATACCTATACAAACTTTTCTTTTGTGTCTCTTAACATAGAAGGAATTCATTCCATGTGAGACATGTAGATGGAGCTTCCCACATATTAATCATGTGGACATCAAGTTGAGATCATGGAATTAATTAAGATTCCTATTTTATACATGTTTGTTAAGGGAACAAAACAAGCTTACTTGGTCATAGGTCATGGTCATCAAGTTCTAAGCCAATTCCAAATTGGATTGATTAGCTCACTCTACATATGAGAATGAAGTGTGAATTTTATATATAAAGAGAGAATTCCATGCACAAATTTCATCATGTGACTTGCAGGAATTGAACCTAGGTGGAGAGGATATTGACCATTCCTTCTCCCAACCAGTCAGCCTAAACTTAATTGACCACTATGTATATACTACATAAAACAAAATAAATTATAAATGATATATATATATATATATATAGATATATATATATATAGAGAGAGAGAGAGAGAGAGAGATTTTCAAAATTTTCACCCTAAAAGAGGTTTTCACGTTAGATTTGTGGTTAAGATGGATCTTAGATTAAAGGGTTTGGTTAATATTGGATCTTCAATTAAAATCTAACCTTATATGTGTACGCATTATTCAGATCTTCAGACTCTCATACCTAAGGTTAATATCGAGGGAGGTTGTGCGTTATCATTCTTGAATCCACTTCTTTAACCATGCCTAAGCATGCAATACTGAATTTTTTTCAGATGTATTGGGGGAGAAAAGACCTTAGATTACTCAAGAACGTGTGATTTGGGAAGGGAAATGTGACCAAGCTCACAAGACCTTTCCGGGAAAAACGTAATTGTAAAAGTAATTATTTTTAACTGTAGAAATTCATGGAATCTCCAAAAGTACAATTCATCGCTAACAATAAAAAGTCGTCCTAAAGGAGGGAGTTTGACCCCATTTATACACTCACTCTACAAGTTTGATCTATAAATAAATAAAATCAATCTATAGTTGTAAAGGTAGAAAGGCAGGGTGAAGGTCTAAAAGAATGAAGAATCCAAGGAGGAAGGAGAAATCTATGTTTTGGGCTCTATCACTCTAACACGTATGAATTTATAGGGTTTCTCTTATTATAGAAGGAGGTCAAAGTTGCAGATCCAAATTGTAGGAGGACAAAATGTAGTATCTTCTAGCTGAAAGGAAGAATACCCTACCTTGACTTTGTTGACCTTGGGAGGAGTTTCGTTGCTTTAGGAAAATTGTCCATTTTCTTACATACAATCCTTGTCTTAGTTCTTCTTTGATTCTCTTCTGTAGCAACTTCTTCAAATTTTTGAGCTCTACCTTTATCTCAAGAATCTCTTTATAATATTCTTCATCAGTCATTCTCTTCTCTTTCTTGCCAATTGTTTTTCCATCCTGTTTCTTCTTGTTGTGGCTTCCTCTTGAACCTTTTCTTTGATTTTCTATAGTAATCTTCATCTTTTCTTCTGTGAGCTTCTCCATACCCACTGTGAGATGCAACCAAGCCTTCTCTCTATGTAGCAAGACTTTGTTCCTACTACTAATACCTCACCAAGCTTCCTCCTAGTCCTAGACTTTTTTAACTACTGGTTCTTCTATCTAAAACCTTTAAGCACTCATTTTCTCTCCTTTTGTTTCTATACTATGCTCACAACCTTTTTCTCCTAAGAACTTCCACTGTTCCATTACTCTAGTCTCCAACTAAACTTTTCTTATAACATTCCATGCTACAACGTTTCTGCTAGAAGCTTTACTTTACTATCTTTACTTGCTCTTTATCACAATTTCATAGTTATAATTGTTGCTACCTACTTCAACACTCTGAAATTAAGTGAAAACAAAACTCATTATTTGTCAATCCAAGTCCTTCGATCACTACTACAATCTCTCTATCATGGATGCGTGTCTCTCTCTATTAGTTGTCTCAATCACAACCTTATACTCTGGTTATTTCAATATGCTCCATAAATTGTGCTTGAATTTTACCCTGCAATCCACACACTGAAAATAGTAATCCTATCCTGTCATATTTGTAGGTCATTATAACATCTTTGTATATCTTGGCTTGATATAGCAATGGAATTCAAATAAGAAGATCAATACTATAAATTTTTCTCCAATTACAAAGATTTAAATTTGGAAGGTCATCCTACTCTAATACCACTAATGATGCATGCCTAGAGCTTAAGTATATATATACCAAATTAAATTTAAATTCATACCCTCAACTTCAGTCAAAAACCACCACAACCGAGAACTCCCCTATATTAGTTTTTTCCAAGGTAATCCCCACCTATGTCAAAATATATGATTATACAACCCAAATCATGACTATAGAAAGGATTAATGCCATCTCGAAAAGGCCTTTAAATTCCCCGAAATGAAACTAGAATCACCATAGTCGAAATCCTCCATTATATAGTCCCAAAACCAATGTATATAGTATAAAAGAGGAGGGCTTACTTTATGTTAAAAGCATCAACCCCAAGCCTTTTCTTTTAATAGTTGTAAAGACCAAGTGCTTGTTATATATCGGGCCACCCACTCTCTTTAAGCTCTCAATGCTTTTAAATTTCATTATAGTTCTTGTAGTGAAACCACACCATCAGACAATAATGATTAACTACAGAGAGAAATTTGTCCTACTTTTAAGATGTCGCCTATGCACACGTCACCCTGGATTGCTTCTTATTGTCCAAGTGCCACATTTCTCCACTCCTTTCACCCTAGATTGTAGCAAACATGTGCACAATGGAAAGATCTAGGAGACAGATCCCAGGAAATGGGAATTATTCCAATCAACTTTCATTCCTGACTCCTGCTAATTGTTGTTCCTAGCCCCTTTTATAACGTGCAAGCCTTTATCATGGTCCCACTTCACTTTGCCTCGTAACTAGCATCCATGTGATCCTGACCTTGTTCGTATTGGTCAGCCTCGTACATCATTTCCCTTACACATCATCCCCACTCTGTGTCATCCTAACACTTCCAAGCTACGCACGAAAGCTTTCCTGTCAGGAAAAGGCTCCTGTGACACATCAGCCTAGTCCCATTCTATGACGGATATTTATTGATGGAAGTTCATTCCAACGTTGGCTCCTCTACACTTACAAAACATATTGATCTGAGGTCTTGAAACAATCTACCATTGCTTTTATCTTCGTTCTCATATCCTCATAGGTACCAACATGATTTATAAGGGCATGAATGCCTCTATCTCGGTTACATAGATTTAAATAAGAGTCTAGGGTGTAATGCAAACCCCTACAAATCTTATAATACATATGTTCATTCAATTCAATAAAAAGGTAATATTGTAGAGGGATTCATTGTACCATAAATCCATTCAATCAAAATTAATCCACACCCTTATTCCTTTTATTAAACTGAAACAATGAATAAATACAACAAAGGGATTTATTCTAGATCCATGAATAATAGATCAGATGCCCAATATTGGTTTCAAAACAAACCCTCTCGAATTTCTCAAACAAATTAAAAAAATTCTAAATTTACTTACATGCCATTAAGCTTAAATATGAATGGCTAAGCTCCTTGGTACACACACTATTCTCATCAACTTGAAAACATCAACATTCTTCTACATCAATGACTTTATTTAGTTGACATTTTTAAGGAGGTAAAAATGTTGGATCTGTTAGGTCCCTATAATAGTAGTGATTCCCCCATTACTATTTTCATTGTAGCCCTTATTGTTATTATTGTTCCCCTATTGTCCCTGTATTGTTATTATTGTGCCCAATAGAAGCCCACTATTATTATTGTTATGTCGACTTTGATTATATTCTGACCCATTAGACTCCTATATATAGAAAGGAGTTTTTGTCATTTGTATCATCCAAGAATTGTTCATTTGTGTAATGTAAAGGAGGATTCCCCCTCGAAGAGGCTTATTTCTAAGGCGTTGATCTTTCTTTTCTATCTTTTTGTGAGCTAGTTTCATAACATTTGGTATCAGAGCTTTGGATTCTAGGGTTTCGTTGCTCGAAACAGGTCATTGTGGCATTTTCCTTATAACTTTGTTGCTGAGACATTTCAGAAGCTAAAAAAACTCATTTGAGTCGAAATCATTCTAAACCTCGGGTCTGAATTTCAGATCTTGTCTCACTATATTTTCGGAGATATGATCTCAGGAAGTTAGGGTGTTTGCATACTCCCGAATTACATTCCAAACAGGTGACCTTGTGAAAATCGTCATAACTTTCTCTCTCAGCATCATATTTAAATTTCGTAAGAAGTTACAGAAATAGGACGGACTGTATTTTTTTATGTATCCTTTTCAAATCTGAAGGTCAAAACAGTGACACATGGCATGTCATACAAGTTCTCTCTACTGAAAAATTATATAATCAGGTCATCTTGGGAGATTGTGCATCACTCTTTCTTGGAGAATCCAATTTTGATCAGATTGGTGGCATTGGAAAGAGGACTCAGAGGGATACCATAGGAATCATTTTCAAGCCTTGGAGATCTGCAATTACAGAGATACAACAGATTGAATATCGAGCTTCTACAATACGAAAAAAATTTGTGGAGTCTTTCTAAAATTTTTCATAAGTTTGGGTTGAAAAATTAGTTTGAAGTTCAAAGGGCATAGTGAATCATAATTATCATTAATTGATGCCCCGAAGAAAGAAAATGGAAACACCTAGTAAGAAACCTGAAAGCTCTAGCATGACTCATGAAGAAGAGGAAGAAATGCAACATGATATATCAAAATTACGAGACCAAGTGCAACAAATTTCACTCTCACAAAAGGTAACAAAAGCTAAGATTCATGGTTTAAAGAAAGGTGTGGAAGCTAAGATGAATGGAATGGAAGCTAATATGAATGGCATACAAGTTAAGATGGATGGCGTGGAAGCTAAGATGGATGGCATGGATGCTAAGATGGATGGTATAGAAGAAAAGATGAAAGGCGACATGGAAGATTTGAAGATAGATTTGACTAAGTTTCTACAAGAAATGCTTACTAATGGTGAAAGGGTAGTAAAGAAACTCATGATGAGAACAAAAGAAGTTTTAATCATGATTTCATAGACTTTAACATTGGATTGAAGACCCATCATGTTCCAAATATCGATATGAGGAATTTTGATGGCAAGGATCACGTACCATGGATACTAGAGATGGAGCAATATTTCAATCTCCATAACATGAAAAACACATAAAAGGTACACATTGCAACTTTATATTTGGAGCCAAATAAGTTTGTATGGTATCAATGGATTTTCTCTCATAAGCAAATTGTCACTTGGGAATTTTTTACAAAATAAATGATAGCACATTATGAGGATACAAAAAGCAGCATGGTTTTAGCCAATTGATAAAACTCAAACAAAAGGTTTCAATGATGGACCACATTGAGGACTTTCAATACTTGGATATAAGGGTAAAATATATTCCAAAGGAGAATAGAATTGATGTGTTCATAGGGACTTTAAAGGATAACATCCAACATGAGGTTTGCCTATGGGAACCTGACTTATTGGAGAAGGCATTCAGGTTAGAAAAAAAAATGGAAAGCAAAATTATGGCAACAAGGAAGCCTACCACTCACAACTATAAGGATGGAAGTGGTGTTTCCCCTAGCCTTCCACAACCTACAAGGTTGACACCCCAAGAATTGGAAGAAAAAATAGCAAAAGGGCTTTGTTACAGTTGTGATAGAAAATACACTAAAGGTCATAAGTGTGCTGAGAAGAAATTATTTTACATAGATTGCGAAGAGGAGGAAGAAAAGGAACAAGAAACGTCAAAAGAAGAGGATATACACCATGAAAAAACCTAGAGAAAGAAGAAATGAATCCGATCATATCTTGTAATGCATTGGCCGGAATTACCACTCCTCAAACTATCAAGATAGAAGGACATATCAAGAAGAAAAAGGTAATAGTGTTGATTGATTCATGGAGTACCCATAATTTTATTCATTGTAAGACAGCCAAGGAATTGAATTGCTTCCTATATCTAGCACCAGAGTGTCAAGTGATGGTTGCAAGTGGAGGAACCATAAATTGCTCTCGAAAGTGTCATAATATAAGGATATCCATGGGAGGATATGTATTGAATAACCCAATTCCTTCCATTCCAATTGGTGGTACTGATGTTGTATTAGGAGTCCAATGGCTACAATCCTAGGGTACAATAGTTTTTAATTTTCAAGATCTTTTCATGAAATTTTCTTCGGAAGGAAAGGAAGTTGAATTAAGAGGCATTGTAGGGAAGCCAAGAAAGATAATCACCTCTAATGGAATGACAAACCTTCTAAATAAAGAACAATGAGGATTAATTGCACAATTATGTTCACTAGAGGTTCCCACATCAAAATCCACTATTTCTCCAGATCTCCAGAAAGTCTTGGGCAATCCTTCCAAGCTATTTGAGACTCCCAAAGGTCTCCCACCTATTCATGATCATGATTATATTATTCATTTGATTCCAGGAAGTGTTCCTCCAAACATCAAGCCTTACAGATATCCCTATGCCCAAAAGAGTGAAATTGAATGTATGGTTGCAGAAATGATAGAGGTTGGTATAATTCAAGCTAGTCAAAGTTCTTCCTCTGCTCTAGTAGTATTGGTGCACATGAAGGATGGATCATGGTGCATGTGTCCAAATTATAGGGAGCTCAACAAGGTCACTATTAAAGATAAATTTCCCATCCCTGTCATTGATGAACTATTGGATGAATTGCATGGATCAATTTACATTAACAAGTTGGATCTTCGTTTAGGATATCATCAAATCAGAATGAAAACTGAAGACTATAACAACCCAAAATAAGCATGTAATTAAGTTTCTAATTAATATCAATTTCAAATCAGAGTAGCACTTACCTGTGTTACCTGTGGTTGAGGTCTACTAACGGCAACAAGGTTTTGGGGACGACTCTCCACCCAACCGTAGGCTCAATTGTGTAGGGATTTGCTACAACTAGCCACCCCCGAGCCCTCAATCAACATACTACTGCAAGTGACTCCTAGGTCTTAGAACACCATTCTCCCAAGACAATGAAAGATTGAAACTCGAAATGATGGAATGCCTCCCATCCTCCTCACGCTCTAATAAATAGAGCAAACATTAGATGGGGAACCACATGCACACACTCCATGTGTCTACATGCGACTTTGATTTTTAGCTTTCTTTACTTTTCTTTTGATCTTTTAGTTTTCTTGTTTTATTTCTTTTCTTTTCTTTAGCTTTCTTGTTTTATTTTCTTCTTTTTTCCTGCTTTTCTTGTGTTATTTCTATTTATTCTTATTTAGAGAATAACCATTATTATTATTATTATTATTATTATTATTATTATTATTATTATTATTATTATTATTATTTATTATTAAGGGGAGGGTGAGGGATATTACATACTCTCCCACTTTAAGGAACTTTGTCCCGAAGTTATGTTTTTTTTATATTATTTACTTCATGTTGCTAACACCCTCTGCTAAGCTAGTATAACTAGCAGGCATCGAAAGTCCCCAACACCCCGGAAAATCTCAAGGAATCTCTGTCCTTTTTCCCACTTTCAGCACTAGGCATAAGCTTGACCCGGTCTATATCCTAGTCCAAGGCTGGCCCCAAGGCTCGCACCTGACTCAAACCTCATATACCCTAAGGCAAGCATCTGGTTCAGTATTCAATGACCCCAGGCATCTCACAAGGCTGGCCCACTCCCTCCACAACAACTAAGGCACATAGCCCCAAGCATCAAAGTCCTTCACATCCCTTCCAGACTTTAGCATCCTAATCCAATAACATGCACCTAGCCTAGAACATCAGGCACTTGGCTTCCTCAAGATGGTCCCATAGCTCTTCAAGATCTATCCATCAAGAACTATACACAAGACAAAGGAACCACTGGCATATGTAGTGTTGATTGAGTTTTGTCCCTAGCCCATATGGTGTTACTTATTCTCCCTCGTGCATATGGGCTTGCACGAGATCATCAAATAAACCGGCCCTCTCGGCCCATTTGTGGAGTCCTGTGAACCATCACACCTAACATGCAACCAATGCATTAACCATACCATCATAGTATCATAGGAAACAATCCACATGCCAAGTCTTGCATGCCATCATGAGAACATTCATCAATGTTAATGGAAACATTATGACTAATACCGAACTACATGCTCATGCATATCATAAATTTAGACTCAACTATCGCATGCTTCACCTCATGAAATACCATCATAAGTTATAGCATCAGCTTTTTAATTCATATGCCACACTATGCATATCATATCCATCATGATTATTTAACATTAAATATGTATCATCACGTAGTAAATGAATATGTCAATATACCTTGACATAACATCATAATACCTATGTGTATCATAATCATCATAAGTATACATCATCACTATTGTAACAACTATATAAATTTGAACCACATGGGTATGATCACCCTCATATCCTCATTTCATGAAACATCATCAATATGAGAAACATCTCAATACTTATCAAATATAGAATAATACTCTATAAGAATTCTTATCATGATTCATCAAAAAAATCAATTTCATTTACTTGTACAAACATTGAATACCAACTATGAAGTAAGATTATTCAACATATCCCTAGGATTTATTTTACCTATCTTATCAGTGTCATGCTTTCATCAAGTTGTCAATTACTTTTCAATAATCATTTCCACTTCTTTCAACCACCATAAGTATCTATCTAGCACCAAGTTGGTCATAATCACATGATCTATCATTAGTTATAACATTTCCATTTTTTTTTTCCTTTCCATTTGTCCTTAGACAACTTTATCCAATATGCAATTAACCTGGAATCACGAAACCTCATGTAACATTATACTCAACATCGTAAGAGTTAATTAAAACTGAAATCCTAGTGTACGATTTAGATGTATCATAAAGTTCATGCTTTTAGATGCAATGCCCCAAAATGATCTGACTATGATATAACACTGAATGATAAAGATAATTCCACTATAATCCAAATATAATCCAAATGAAGATATGTCCAAGGATTTGTTATGATTTGTCAATGTTAATGCCCCTACAATTTACCAATTCAATAGTCCCATATTAAGATGGATTTCTGCAATCGAAATGAGAAATTTCTGTTTTCCACATATTGCTTGAATTGTTAGAGAGCTATGTTTTTGCTAAAAATCGTTGATGCATTGGATTTGTGGAGCAAAAAAAAAAAAAAAAAAAAACTACTTGCAACAATTGTAATGCTAAGTTTCTCATCAAATTCACAAAACTATATACGAAATAACAAGTGCCAACGATTGAAATAATAACACTAAAAGTAATTGTAACCTCACTAAGTACTTTGATAAGTTTCTTGTCAAAGGAAAACTCTTATAACCACTAATAATTGCACAAGGACACAAAAAACAATCAGCATACAAATCAATCTTACACTTGGCAATCACGTGTTCACTGGGAGCATCTTCATCAGAAACAATAGAAATATGCAATGCATGATTCTTACAGAGCACCAGAATTAAATTGGAAAGGGTCTTGTAAGGGCCACTATAAACATTTTCTGCCCTTGAGGTAAACAAATACAAAGTCAAATACTAGCCAATACCAAATAACACATTAAGGATCCTAGGTAGGCTTAAGAATGCAACTGCCAACAAAATGGATACATGCAATTTGTCCCTCTTATACTATAAATTTCACATTGAGAAAGGTTTGATATTTGCATCAAAACAAAATTTTCCTATAAGACAATTGCATCATCAACCATTGCTTAGTAGAAACATCAGGCTGTAGTGAACAACAAAATCCAGACAAGCTATTTTCCTTGATATATCAAAAATAGTTTCTGTAGAAACATCGTATAATGAGTTGCAAGAAAATTGACCGAGAATAACAATCTATATAAAACTCAAATAAATATGAATCTCACAAAGAATTAGAGAGGTAAAACATGCAAAATTGACCCAGAACAACGATCTATATAAAATTCAAATAAATATGACCTCACAAAGAATCATAGCGGTAAAAACATGCAATTATTAGGCAAGCGAGTTCATCACAGGAATCAATCCCTCGTCAAATGGATTTGGCAGCTGCTAACCAACATTGTCTCCTTTCAGAGAAAATTTCTCTTATTCTTCTGTATATTATTTGCGCTCATTTTAATTGTGGGTCGCGTTAGTTCCTTCATGGGATGGCACCGCCATTCCACTGAACTCAAATTCCCTGCCTCCCACAGGGTATACAGTACTAATTAATACATGGAGGCGAAATTCAGTTCTCAAGCAATCAGTGGCACATTATGCATCTTGTAGCAGTGTTGATGCAGTACGTGTTGTGTGGAGTGATAACGATCCACCATCAGAATCTCTCAAGGCATATCTCAGGAAGACTGTGCACTCGAAAGAAAAAAGTAATCACAAACCTGACTTTAGGTTTGACCTGAATGAGGAGGACAATCTCAACAACAGATTTAAACCAATCAAGGGCTTGAGAACAGATGAAATTTTTTTCTATTGATGATGATGTTGTAGTTCCATGTTCCACCCTGGAGTTTGCATTTAGTGTGTGGCAAAGCGCTCCAGATAGCATGGTTGGGTTTGCAAAAACATTGTTTAAGCTTTCCCTGACATATTTTTAACTTTTAGGACTAAGGAAAATGGACAGAGAAGGATTTCATTAATTCTGTATAGCTTGCTCTGTTCCTCGATGAAGAAAAAAAAATTGCATAAAAACATCAGAAGTCCAAGACAGGTGTTAATTTCCAATGTATGCATCAAGGTCCTTCTTATGCCTCACTAATATAGTTCCACTAACCAAGATTACAAAATCGAAAGACAGAAACATAAATTTCAACAACCTCCTCTATTTAGGATCCCCAATTCTGAAATAAAGAAAGAAAATAAGAAGCCTAGGCACTGAATAGCTCAACCAAAAATGAATACATGCAAACACAAGTTTCTTTGGTTTTTGTTCTTTTACAATCGAACTAACATAATGAAATCGGTCCCTTTAAGATTGGAGTAATATAATGAACATCAGGATGGATCAAGATGGGCTCAAGGCCATTGCAGGCATGACTTTACGATAAGGTAATGCCCATAAGTAGCTTTGAATGATTAAATAAAGAAGGAACGCATAACCAAAATATGTAATTAATTAGATTCAAACAGTTGTATTTTTACATAGTAGAATGACGATTGAAACAATACAAAATAATCAGTGCATGAAAATGAGGATATGGCTAAAGGAAGGAAAGGACACAGAACCAAAATATGCAATTAATAAGATTATAATAGGTGTTGTTTATATAGCAAATTGATGGGTGGAACAATACAAAATAATAAGCGCAGGTAAAGGACGAAAAGCATTCAACTCTTCATACACGACACTACCATGTCAAAAATAACATATTGCAGTCAAATCAAGACTAACCCCATATTTAATTAATCAATATCAAAAGGGAGAAAAACATACTGCAAATAAAGACAAGGCAACCACAGCCTGAACAGTATGCATTCTGTAGCCATCAAGAGGCTGTAACAAGTAATAGATACCAGAATAAACCCAATATACAACAATAGGCATGAATGTGCCCAAAGCCTCATCTGTCAGGAGAAAATCCTTCAATTGACCCATTACTGTATTATTCTAGACTGATCACCAACTTAACAAGGCAAACAACCTCCAAATAAGTATTTTCTCCAACCAACCAAAACAGAACTCCATAGTATCACAACCCAAAATACAGTTTATAGACCAGGCCCTCGAATCATCAATTCATTCAAACCCAATCTAATCAAACAAGAGCCAAAATGAATCGTGGTGAGCAGTGCTCCTAATCAAATGAGGCACTGTTGTCTAAACTGAGACACAACCCAACGTTTACGTTGAAACTTAAATCCCACATGCACTGCAGGAACCAAACTCTCGACAAAAGATCTGTCTAAAATGGGCTTCATGCAAGATGTATATTCTAAAAGTCAAACCACTTGGCTAATGCTTAGGGCTCCTGACATTCTGCACCTTGCAACTAAATCTCGGTTAGCCGTAATTTTATTTTTAAACTGTTCAGAGTTTGGTCATGTAAGGTAACGCAAACCCACGACAAAGGATAAATCCAGACAATCTCCATATGCAAGTGTCACAAGAATCACCTAATTTATATCTGATTTTTATGGATGTGTCACAAGAATTACCTAATTTATATCTAATTTTTATGGCTAGGCGATTCTTTTGCCGATTTTTCATTGCTGGGCCATTTTCAACACTTGTTTTTTTATACTTTTTCCTGATTTTTTTAATCCTTGGACACTTGTCGTACTCCTCGCATGAATTTTGCGACTTTACGAAAACCCAACTGCACACTCATCCCAAATGCACCTAGATGGTATCTGGAACCACCACTTTTGGCACACTGGCATTACAACCTACTAGAAAAAAAAAGCTAACTATAGTAGTTGGCGCATTACCAAAGACACGGGTTTTGGCTTTTCGTTAGAGATCCCCATAAAGCTTTCGAGTTTCATACTGGTCAGAGTTCAAATCTTATACAACTGTTTTTCGAGGGAGATGTCTTCCCTCTTTGTAATTTTAACAATTAAAATAAAAATAAGGAAAAATGAACGGTTAAAGGATCCATCTGGCCATCTAGGAAGAGATCAGGAATAAATATGGATGTAGATTTTATGCTAACCGACAAATACTTTAAGAGCAATGATATTTTGTACCTACAAATATCGGCTTGAGATATATTATTAATTATTTACCTACAAATATTAGCTTGAGATATATTAGTAATAATTATTTCAGGGCACAGTAAACCAGTTGACATAGTAAAGATACACGTTTGAGTATGATATCAATACTTATTTCTCTGCACTGATAACAAGTTACGGAGTTGAGAAAGTAAAGGCTACGATGTTATGGGGCCAATTTAGGTACCTTGCCACTAGGCCAGATGCTTCATTTAGTTATTACAAGACAATTTTCTTGAGCAATTGTTTGATGTTGAGGAAAAGAAATGCATACCATTGTTAAAAGGAAAGAGCAAGATCAAGTAACAAATGACGAAGTATTCAACTCAGTATAAATAGCATAAAATAGAGATGATAACGTATGAAACAAGACCTACCTCCAAATCTTTGGAACCTACAACGCAGGTTATTGTACCGAGCCGTTGCCTTCTCCTTTTCGTTTCCAGGGACTCCGGTTGTCGAACTCCATTCGAAGATTTTCCAGATTCAATTGAGTTTGTGTCTTGATCTCTAAGAGCGCCATTTGCAGTTACCTTTATTGCTAGGTTGGAATTCGCATTCATACCATGTAAATGTTCCACATTCATTTCCATTGGGGCAGAGGCGTAAGCTTTGGCCCGAAATATAGAAGAACCACCACGCTTGTTCGTCAAGCCCAAATTCATTCTCTTTTCCATGCATATCTTTCGTGATTCCACATTGAAGATTTCAAGCTACTCAGATTTTATAGATTCATGAGATCCTCTTATAGAATTAAATCTAGTTTAATTTAAATGAGGCAGAATACCATAAAATAATATAGATTAAGAGCCAGGCAAAAGCATTGAGGATTCAGAGTGAGCACAACGCAAGACTTTAGCCGGGGTTGAGTTAGATAATTCCATTAACAGATTCTTCTGTGACTGTAAAGTAAAACCACAGATTGCATGTATTTTAATTTACGTCCATGTGCAAGTGACCTTGGTTCTGTTTAAGACGGAAGCATATATCATTACTAGTGCACCTGGCATTAGAGCTAGATACAGAGCAGCTGTTACTTGCCATCCTATGAAAATGAAAAATATCGGAGACTAGGATTGAAGTGTGCCCTACTTAAAAGGAAAATATCGGAGAATAGAATTGAAGCATGCCCTGACATGCAAAATGAAACGCATGACACAACTTGAAAACCCTAAAAATAAAAAATAAAAATTACATGTAGTGAGGGTTTGTATACCAAAAAGTGACATGCGGCCTCCCTGAAGTAACGATCCTGTAACTTTCAAAACAAGATGAGTTAAAAATCCCAACAAATTTTTTTTTTTTTTAAGATACACATAGGCCCTAAGGGTTGAGCCTGCCTCTGATACCATATGTAACAGCCCAAAATAGACATGTAATTAAGTTTCTAATTAATATCCATTTCAAATAAAAGTAGCACTTACCTGTGTTACCTGTGGTTGATGTCCGCTAATGGCAACCAAGTTTTGGGGATGATTGTCCACCCAACCGTAGGCTCAATTGTGGAGGGATTTGCTACAACTGGCCACCCCCAAGCCCTCAATCAACGTACTACTGCCAGTGACTCCTAGGTCTTAGAACATCATTCTCCCAAGAGAATGAAAGATAGAAACTCAGAAAGATGGAATGCCTCCCATCCTCCTCACCCTCTAATAAATAGAGCAAACATCGAATGGGGAACCACATGTATACACTCCATGTGTCTACATGCGACTTTCTTTTCTCTTCTTTAGATTTCTTGTTTTATTTTCTTCTTTTTCCTGCTTTTCTTGTGTTATTTCTATTTATTCTTATTTAGAGAATAACCATTTATTATTAATATTATTATTATTATTATTATTATTATTATTATTATATTGTATATATTTTTAATATCATTTATGATTTATTATTTTTATTGTTTAAGTGATTTATTATTTATTATTTATATTATTATTTATTATTTATATTATTTATTATTTATTATTATTTTATTATTTATTATTTAATATTAAGGGGAGAAATATTACAAAGACATTCCGAAAACAACATTTATAACTCATGAGGGTCATTATGAATTTTTGGTCATGCCTTTTGGCCTTACCAATGCACCTTCTACATTTGAAGGTTTGATGAATTCCATTTTCAAACCCTTCCTTAGAAAATTTGTGTTAGTATTTTTTCATGATATACCAATCAATAGAAAGTCTTGCAAGGATCATGTTCAACATGTTCAGAGGGTGCTCATACTATTGGAGGAAAAAAATTATATGCAAAAAGTTCCAAATGTTTCTTTGGAGTACAAGAGGTGGAATATCTCGGTCACATTGTATCTCATGAAGGTGTTAAGGTAGACCCCAGCAAAATTAAAGCCATTGAGGAATGGAAAATCCCCATATCCATAAAGAATCTCTGAGGATTTCTTGGGTTAACATGGTATTATCACAAGTTTGTTAAGAATTATGGGAGAATAGTAGCACCTCTAACAACATTATTGAATAAAGATGCATTTCTATGGACTCCAGAAGCAACGAAGGCCTTTGAACATCTTAAAGAGGAAATGTGCCAAGCATCGGTCTTAGCTATGCCGAACTTCAAAAAAACCTTTATTGTGGAATGTGATGCCTCAGGAAATGGAATTGGTGTTGTTTTAATGTAAGAAGAAAGACCCATTGCTTTCAGAAGTCATCCAATCAAAGGAAATTATTTACACAAAGCTATTTATGAGAAGGAAATGTTGGCAATACTACATGCACTTAAGAAATGGCGGCCCTGCCTAATAGGAATACACTTCAAGGTAAAAACGAATGATGATAGTCTTAAATTTTTTTAGAACAAATATTATGTTTAGAAGAGAAGCAAAAATGGGTCACAATGATGTCAGGTTATGAATTTGAAATCATATACAAAAAAGGGAAGAAAAATGTTGTGGAAGATGCACTCCCAAGAAAGGATGAGGATGTGGAAGCATTGCTTTGTGCCATTTCTCTTATCCAACCATATTGGATAAACAAAGAGAGTGATGAATGGAAGAATGACGAAGAAGTGTGGCCAATCATTCAAAAGATACAACAAGATCCTGGTAAATCTGATACATTTAGCTAGAAAAATGATTTGTTATGGTACAAAGATTTCTTATACCTATGTCAGAATTCCCAACTCAAACAAAATATTCATGTGGAATTGCACGCCTGTCCCTTAGGAGGGCACTCAATATTTTTAAAAGCTTACCACATGGTTAAGAAGGAATTTTTTTGGGATGGCCTTAAATCTGATATTCAAAATTATGTGGTGGAATATTTGGTTTGCCAGCAAAATAAAGTTGAAACAATTAAGTCCCCTCGTCTATTACAACCTTTATCAATTCCAAGTCAATGTTGGGAGGAGGTTTCAATGGATTTTATCACAGGTTTACCCAGGTCTGAACGAAAGAGTGTCATCATGGTGGTAGTTGACAAGCTTACCAATTATGAACAATTTTGTGTATTATCATATCCATTTAAAGTCAGTACAATTTCTACTAGATTTATGGAAACAATTCAAAAGCTACATGGAAACCCAAAGATTATTGTAAGAGACAAAGATCCCATTTTCACTGGAAATTTTTGGACATAATTATTTTCTTGCCTTGGTATTCAGTTAGCTCAAAAATCATCTTATCATCCTCAATTTGATGGTAAAAATCAGATAGTAAACAAATGTTTAGAAAGATATCTTCATTTATTTGTATCGGATAAACAAACACAATGGGTCAAATAGTTGACTTTGGCTAAATGGTGGTATAACACTTCCTTCCATACTCCAGCCAAAATGACCCCATTTATGGCACTTTATAGATATCACTCACCATCCATCACATCATATTTAAGAGAAAATCATAAAGTTCAAGCAGTGGAAAATCACATCGAGCATCAACAATAAGTTCTCCAACTCTTAACGGATAACCTAACTTTGGCACAAAATAGCATGAAACAATAGGCAGATCAACATCACAATGAAATAAGTTTTGATATAGCTGATTGGGTATTTCTATGGCTACAACCATATGAACAAATGTCCCTCAAACAAGAAAATATGTATAATAAGTTATCACCAAAGTATTATGGTCCATACAAGGTGTTGCAAAAGATTGGTACTATGGCATACAAATTGGAGTTTCTTGCAGCTTCCCAAGTGCACCTAGCTTTCCATGTTTCATGCTTAAAGAAGGTTATTGGTGATAAGCTCCCAGTTCAAAAAATATTGCCAAAACTTGATGAGGAAGGAAAAATCATATTGGAAGTTGAATAAGTCATAGAAACAAGAACTTGACAGCTACGAAATTGATCGATTTCAGATTATCTTGTCATGTGAAAGAACTTACCCGCTGAAGATTCCACATGGGAGGATGAGAATTTTATACAAAAGCATCCAAAACTACTAAAGTGTTGAGGACACCACTTTTTTGAAGGAGAGGGGCATGTTAGGTCCCTATAATACTAGTGATCCCCCCATTACTATTGCCATTGTAGCCCTTATTGTTATTTTTATTCCCCTATTGTCCCCATATTGTTATTATTGTGCCCCATAGAAGCCCATTATTGTTATTTTTGTGCCATTATATTATTATTGTTATGTTGGATTTGATTATATTGTGACGCCTTAGACTCCTATATATAGAAAGGAGGTTTTTTCATTTGTATCATCCAAGAATTGTTCATCTGTGTAATGTAAAGGAGGTTTCCCCCTCAAAGAGGTTAATTTCTAAGGTGTTGATCTTTCTTTTGTAACATTTTATGACCTGGTTTCATAACATGGATCACATTAGATAAATGGAAGGAAGGATAACCAAATTCCTTTGTAAAGAAACACACATCTTTCCCATTATAGTGAACAAGGTTTCTTAATCTTTGATGTAGCTAATTATCTTTTGACTTCATTTATTTTTCTTATAATCTTTAAATTACAATTTTTAATTTTCATAAATTATTAATAATTTATTACATTTTTAATTTATTTGTTCTCGATGAAATTTACATATTTTTATAATTTATTGTTCTAAAAATTTTAAATATAGATATAATGTATAAAGCACTTATAACTCATTTTAGCAATATGTATCTCATTTAAAATCATAAAATATTTTTTGAAATAGTTAAACCAAACTTTACCTTTCTTACTCACCCGAAATTCTAACACAAATTGAGACTTCATAATTGTGTGCAAGCCAAACACCATTAAACATTAAGATATGTATATGCGTAAATGTTTGTATTTTCCCTCTTTCAAGTTTGTAATTTTTAATTTTACAAGACATTTAAACAGTAGATCTTACCTTCATGATAAATGATAGAAAATTATATATAGTTTTTTTACATGGAAAGGGATGGAATATATATATATATATATATATATATATATATATATATATATATACATATACATATACATATATATATATATACATATACATATATATATATATATATATATATATATATATATATATATATATATATATATGATAAAATATTTTAGATATATTATTAAAATAAGTAATAAGAACCGAAATCTTTATTAATATAATAGAAATATAAAATTAAATATAATTTTAATACAAAGGTTTACAAAGCTAACTAGTTTTATCTTAATAAAATTCTTGATTTTTATGAAAAAAATTAAATGATAAATAATATATAACATTCATCAAAATTATGATAAACTTATATTTTGAATTAATATTTTCAGTTAATTAATTATATATTAATAATTTTAATTAATTAATTTGTTTAATTTCTGACGAGTTTAATAGTAATTCAATTAAAATAATAATAGAGTAATTTATGAATGTTGAGAGTTTTTCCGTAAAAATTACATTAGAAACAATTTGTGGACGTGTTTCTAACCATCTAGTGTGGTTCATCATCATGACAAGATGAACCACACTAGATGGTTTGAACATCGATAGATTGTTTCTAATTTGATTCTTACTAAAAAACTCTCAACATTCTTAAGATGGATCCCATATTCAAAGTAATTTATGGTTTTGAAAGAAAAAAATTCTAAATAATCTATCAATTAAATGAAAAATTTACATAGGTGACAAATACAATTATATTTAAGTTTATTAGTAATCAAATTAAAATGTTAAACAAACAAATTAAAAGGATATTTCTTTTAGATAATGTATCAACTAAGTAAATATTTTGACGTGTGAACAAACATGTAAATTATACACCATAAATTTAGCATTCAAATATTAATGACAAAGACAAACTTATAAGTTTGAAAAATTAATTTCTTGATTCCGCCAAGTCATGATTAAATTAATAATTATGAAAACAAATTTATAAGTTTGAAAAATAATGTTTATGAAATTAATAATTTCGACAACAAAGTCATAAGTTTGAAAAGTAATATTTTCATTTCATAAATTTCCAATTAAATTAATGATTTAAACTTGCTATCAAATTTGTCTACTTTACACCATAAAATTAAATTAATGATGTAAACTTCTAATAAATATATATCCTTGATATTATAAATTTAACATTTAAATATTAACGATAAAAAAATTATAATTTTTTACTCAAATAATATATTAATTAAGTTCTCCCGATCAGGATGTGAGTCGATGTCAGAGAGGCCAGGCTGGGATTTGATATGGGTAGTACGAAGGCCATAACGACCGCCACCCCCCACATGCTCAAGGAAGGGGGTGCAGTGTCCTTCGGAATGAATGGATGGATGGTGAGTGGGGAAGGTGGCGGAGAAAGGAATAAGGTAGGGTGGTGGAGAAGGCTAAGGCATTCAACGTGCAGGATAGGAGAGAGTAGCTGTGGAGATAGGAGGTGATTCAGAGTTGGGGAAGGGTGAAGGAAAGAAGGAAACCTTGGTTGTGGAGAAAAGATGGAATCCGGGTATGTAATTTGGTCCTGCTCCTGTGTTGATTCCATGAACTGGTTGGGGTTCTGCTGGGGGGAAGGGAGGGGCAAGCACCCGACGCAATGGGGATTAGCATTGTATGGGAAGCATTGGGGGTGGCAAGGGCATGCCATGGCCTGGTTCTGCATTCTGATTCTCTCCCAATTGAACCAAAACCATGGTTGTGGAGTGGGCAAGTGCGGGCTACAAAGATATGTGGGTCTATATTTAGTTTCTTAGGCTAGGGGGATAAGGGATAGTGGTATTACAATTCCCATGGGGCTAGATGCTGAAGAGAGAGGCAGGAAAGATCTGAGGGCAGGGGGATGGGAATACAACCATGGCAGTAGGATTCAGAGTGACCATTGGGAAAATGGGAACCCGCATGGCACTGAGGGCAAAGATAGGAACCCCAGGTGATAATCTGGTCGGAGGTGTTGTATCTCTAAGATAATAATGGTTAGCTATTATGCCAGAGCATCTAAGATAATTGTTTTGGGGGTTTTGTTTTAATTTGGGAGACCAATGGATGAAACAGATATAGAACTGATATGCTTAACCTCTTGAATAATATCAATATCTCAGCAAAGGGCTGCTATAAATATTTACACAGTGAAATAGCTTTTATGATGATGAGCAGAAACACAAAAGTAATATGATTGCGACAGTTTTCAAATTGAAAGCTAAATAATCATAAGTATGAAAACATTTAAACTATGTTCAAAGGTTTGAGAAAATACACATGAGATTACAAAAGATGCTAATTATTTTTTGATTTTGAGGGAATAAATTAAACAAACAGTCCATTAATTCATTCTCTTTCTAGATTATCACTTCAGAAAGCTTATAGGAATAGATTGAAATACAATTATTCCTACCTAGTTATCTCTGCAATACACAAGTATATGAAGAAAAAACAATAATGAATAACACTGGAAAAACTTACGGGAAACACAAACTCTGTAAAACAGAATCTAGAATCATTTTCTTTGTATTAATGATCTAAAAAGATTAATTACATCAAATGTCTAGAAATGCTTCTTCAATGGTGCAACCCTTAATAACTCAAGAAGAGAGTTATTTATACAACAGTAGGACGAAAAATATCCTAAACTTATTTTACAAAAATATATTATTTACACAATAAAAAATAAATTTGTCTAATGATCTGGCACTATTTTGGTGCTGCGCTGTTTGATGACTATTACTGAAAAAGTTGAAAAGTGGTTGAAGTTGGCTGACTGTTCCCTCAAAAACTGAATGTTGTTCAATTATCCTTAATCAAGTAAATCTGTTAATTCTTCCCAGTGTTTCTTATTTGGGATAGAAATCTTTGTTACCCTCCTGTAGATTTCATCCATCTCGGTGTATTTAGTAAAAGTGGGTTTTACCAAAAATATATGCTTGATTTCATCCAGGATGAAGAAAGAATCACTGAGTGTTTTTACTATGAGAGTTGGTGTTGATGATCCTTTGATATTGGCGGCTAAAGCTGCATGGGTGCCCACCATTGTTAAATTCTTGACATAATCCTCAATTGGCATTAATTTATCATTAATAACCATCATAGAAGGTAAACCCTTGCTGACCAAAGGTTCAATTTTGTTGAAAAATCTTTGAACTATGTTGTTAACATTGTTGCACTTTTCTTGTAGCTGAAGGGTGAGATTTTTCTTAGTGATAATCTTCTTTACCTATAATATCGTTGCAGTTTTGTCACTTATTCTTAACTCCTCAACCTCATAGTCATCCTTGGAATTCAGAAATTTGATTATATCTGAGGCAGTCTCTGGCATATCCTCCAGCTGCCTAGTTGTGGATTCCACTACTTCCTGAGATTTTTCCAAGAGATCTTTCTGATTGAATATTATCTTAATGGAGGGCCAAATCTCCTTGATTGCCTCTGTGATTTCTTCCCACAAAATTTCTTTTCCTAAACCCAACTTGTTTCCTAAGAAGGAATCTGTGAGTTCTCTCTTCGAAATTTCCACTTGACCTTCGAGTCTCTTTGTTTCAGTTGTATGTGAACTATCTAATATAGACTTCATAAGCCATAATTATTTGAGTTCATCCTTTAGTTTATTTATTTCTTCTGTCTTGATAGACAGGTTCTTAACAACTTCAGTAAGTTATTCAACTCCTTCTATTCTACATGTTGCTGATGTAGTGGCTGAAGTAGAAACTCTAGCGATGGGAACTACAGCAAGAGAGACTACATCCGTTGAAGTTTGAATGTTCTTGATAGCTTCCTCCCTTGCTACCCTGGTATTACAAATGAAGGGACCAACTTAAGATTTAAGCTTAAATTGTGATTTCTTTTTGGCGGCTACAAAATGTACTTCATCTGCATTCAATCTTTGCCTCATGTACTCCAGTGCAAAGATTATAACAGGGAGGTACTTTGGTAGTTTGTAGGGTGGAAGCTCACAACCAAAAAACATGATTTCTATGTAGTTTTGGTAGCAATACCAATCTATTGTTTCAACTTGATCTATGAACTAAAGTTCTTTGACAATATCCTCACAAATCCTTGGTAATGAAGTGTTGCTCATAAGGCTGAGGGCTGGATGAATAAATAGTTTTATGAACTTCTTGTATGTGAATTCTTCTTTTTCCTTCATCCCCATTGAAGTCCAAAAAATCACTGGCTATTTTTGTCCTTCTTCATCAAGTTTGTGCAAAGGAAATGGGAATTTTCCTCCTTGAAAATATATAAAAAGATACATAAGTACTAAATCATACTTGAATACTTCTTCAGTGTTAAATTTGACAAACTGCTCATGTATGGTCTTAGCTATGAAATGACTGAAATCATAAATAACAGTAGGCTTAGAATCAGAAGAAAACATGGATAAGAAACCAAGGATGGCTTCATTGACAGATTGATCAGAGTGATAACCAAGCAAATAGGACATGATAGTAGTAATATGTTTGGTTCTATCAGGAAACATAGATGAATCATAAGAGGGATTTCTCTTTGGTAGAGGACTACCAATTGCTAAAAAAAGTTCCAGGGTCTGCGATCTCTTGATAAAGTCCATTTTTTTATAAGATTTTATCAGGGTTTCATGGGAAAAAGGATTAGTTGGTGTTGGATTAGTGGGGCCTGACCCAGGTTCAGAAGTGATTTAACCAAGCAAATCTCAGTATTATTGGCCCTTTTGGCAACAGTCCATGGAGCGCGGACTGAGGTCTCACCCGAAGTAGTATGGGAGGGTGCTGGAACCAGGTTTCCGCATGCTGGGGATTTCTAATATGCGGTGATAGGGATGCGATCCAACCTTCGCACTTACTGGGCTACACGCACCTGCAGGTGCGTTACGTCCTGTGTTACTGCCTTCATGCAAATCTAACCACAACACGACCCATGTTGCTCATCCAAGGCTTCCTTAATTAGGTTTTTTTCGATAATTACTTAGAATATTTTCATACATAAACATTTAGACAAGTATTTATCAAGTGCACGCATATAAATAAATAGATAACACTTAATGCATAATATCAAAAATATAGATCCACGACCAGATGAATGATATTCTGAATCCAACTTATCTTTATTAATGCTCTTTTCAAGTTTAGTTCGTGTATAGACCCAACTCCGCCCTGCGCACTCAGCTGTAGGGGTCTGCGCACTTAGCTGCGAACACTACTAGGCCTCTGTGCACTCAGTTGTAGAGCCTCTTCCTACTACTACGACTCAATACACTTCAAATCTACTTCTATTCTCTAACCATGCCTTCGCATCTATCTTCTTAGTTCTTATTTACACTTAGAGCCTCACTCTATTTATAAAATCCCATGGTCTACGGACCATGGGTAGGCTGACACAAATTTACATTAAATTACATTATTTTACAATTTTTAGGGCGAACAACCCTATGACTCATCCTAGACTTTCGCGCTCCACGCCCGTACTTCGCAGAGTCCTTACATGGCAATGACCAAAACTTTAGCTTTAGCCCCAAAAACATGATGTAGGGGGATACGATGCCCAACAGGCCCCCAACACAATCATTGTGACTCATCCTAAGTCACTTTGCTGGTGCGAAGATCTTTGAGCGAAGTCCATGGAGCAGGTCTGCACAGCTTGGGTGTCCACAACATACTATTCTGCTACCTGTTGTACTTGATACACATGTATCTCTGAACCTTCGTGAGAAGGGTCACATTCCTGTCCAACCGCATAAAGTTCTTGCATCTGCGTCAGCTTCCCTTCAATGGTAGCAGTAATTGTGAAAGCTTCATCGATCCATGGTTGGATGCGTGCTTTAAGCAAGGCTTCTTTTTGGCGTGCAGTGTCTGATTGGTCCTTCAGTGACCTTTCCTGTTGTAGTCTAGCAAGTTGTTGAGTAAGTAAAACTGTCTGCATGGTGCCCCGAACACTGTCGTACTCCTGCTGCAACTCGCCTATCTTTGTCTCTACGTGTTGTAGATTTGAGTCTTCCTGCAGGTGCGTAAGTATGGTTAGTGCTTGCTCCAACATCCCGGTGCAACCTTGTGTCGCCTAGCCAATTTGTTCCAACCCCATCTAGATAGCGTGGGCATGGTGCTCTCTGACGTCTGGAGCTGTGGAGGGTTGTGCCTTCAATCATAGCTCGGTGATCTACAATTTCAACTCCAATTGAACCTTTATCGTTTCCTCCCTGGCCTTGCAGACTTTGGCCACCAAACTATGGACCCGTTCTATTGCTGGTAGTTCTGTCGACATGGCCAACTCTTGGACGCTCGTGCATGCATCTTCTACTGCATGCTCCAGTCTGTGAGCCTGCGCAACCAACTCATCACATTAGAGGATGAGCTGGTCCATGTTGATTTTCTACTCATTCAGGACCTGGATCGCGTGGCCTTCCCGAGCGCGGAGCTCTGCAATGGCTCCATCCTGTAGTTGGTACAAAATTTCATGTAGTAGGGTGGCCAAGTTCAAGCTGACACCTTTCATGTTGTTTATCATAGCTCGATCACCCTCACTTGTTGCTGCTAATGCACCTTCGAGCAATACGAAAGGGTTGTCCATATGGGCGCGCATCGTCTGTTCGGCCTCGACGGTTCCTGTGGCGACGTATTGAGCCATTGTACCTATTTGGTGGGGTTGTACCTGTAAGCCTTGTAACTATGCACTGAGTGCCCCCAACGTAGTGTTCTTCTCCATTCTCAGTTACTGGAGCACATCCTTCGTGACCTCGCGAATCGTTTCGCTAATGTCAAAGAGATCACCATCTGTGAGCATGATCAAGTCGACAGATGTCTTTGTCACTTTTATCTTCTTCTCGAGAGCTATTTACTCAGGGCTACATGGCCGCTTAAGTTGGGTAGATGTAGAACTGGGGTCCATGCGTTCTTTTTTCCTATCTACTTCCCCGGTTTGCTGCCCCATGGACATCTCCTGGCCCTCCTCTAGCTCACTTAGTGGTGTTGTTGTGGTTTCTATCGTCTACGCCACTACTGCTGCATGATCCGTATTCTGTTGTGCGATTTCTACTTGTTCTTGCATCTTTTTTCAGCAAGCTGCATGATGCGCAACTTGGTTTCCTTTTTTATTTGCTATGTTGTGGCCTTCTCCATTTCTACCAAGTCCGGGGTGTGCCACTCTGGAGGCCACAACTCCATTACTGCAAATATCACATTGTCTGTTGTGATGAATGGAAGCTTCACCCATTTTTGCGCTAGACCCTTGCACGCCCGGATATACTAGTTATGCATGTCTGCCTTGAACTCTGTTGCGCTTTGCAAGATGTTATGAACCGTAGGAGACAAGTGCAACCTTTTATTGATCCACATTCAAATGCTTGCCTCAATAAACACCCAGTACACGTTTGTCTCGTGAATCCTCTTTACCTCTTTTGTAGCCCAAAGCGAGGCGTACCTCGCGGATTCGTGCAAATCACCCTCAATACTAGGGAACTAGCCATCCCCTGGCAGCTCCCCTGCAACCAACAGGATAGATAAGAGCAAACACGCATAGTGGAAGTTCTTACCCTACTCCTGGGCTTGCCTGTAGTTTGTCAAAAACTCCTCGCAGAGGAATTGTGCCCAATTGAACTAGACCCCCTCCGCACATTGCTCTACCAGTGCAATCACAGACGTTGGCACTTTGTCGGCACGACATTTCCTCATCAGTTTGTCGGCCAGCAGTTAGGTGGCTACATGCACCTCTCTTTCCTTAATGCTTGTGATTGCGTACCCCTACTGTCTCTTCTCTAGTTTGTACTTGGTCTTCATAGATTTTGCGAGGGCCAAGTCACTACTTTTTCCCGCTATGGCTGCGGGGTTGGGTCCATTGAAAGGTAGGCGAGAAGTTCTGTGAATTAGGTCAGCTCTGATGGGAATAGGCTCCTCTAGACAAAGATACCCATCATGCACCAGGCACAACAGCTTCCTGATGATGAAAGTAGTGATGGGCGCATGATGGTAGTGGGGTATCCATCGCAGATGGAGTAACCCAACCTTCTCCACACCATGCAACCATTTCTGCTTCATTATATTTTTCGTGGCCAAGTGTGGGAATTTCTCGCTGTCCACAAGGTCCCAATCCTCAAACTTCATAGTCGGTATTCATCCAAAAGATGGACCTTCAAACACTATACCGTCGGGGAGGAGTGGGGTCTAGAGCACACTCTTCGTGGCCTCCAAGTCTTTCGGTATCTTGGTGTTCCCTTCCACGGGGGACGTACGTAGGTAACTTTGTTGTGGAATCATTTAGTGAGGCATCCTCCACCTCCCCGTCCTACACCTCAATTTGAGCAATTAGAGCTTGCACATCTTCCTCCTCCTCATCTGGTTCAATGGTGATGGCTTTTCCCTTTTTTTCCATTGACAGTTTTCTAAACCGTGGCTGTCTTGGGGATACACAAACAGGGCCCATAGTATGCTTATCTTTCTGTGTCCGTGGTAGTCGTGGTTATTTTGGAACTTCTAGCACAGCTGTCACCTCTCTTGGCTCCTCCTGGGCCATATGAGGCTCCATGGTAACTTCGATGAATCGCACTCTTCTTCTGGCAGCCGTCATCCTATCTACACTTGAAGGTGGTAAGAATACGCAGCGCTCAATGTTCTGCTCAATTCTCAGACAACCAAGTGTTGTCTCATGGCTAGCCCTAGTGGTTTTATAACATCTTTTGAATTTGAATTTGACCCTTCCCCCCACTTCTAAGTTATTAATGCCTTCTTGGCGGAAGATTGTCTCAAATATAGCTCTTAATTCATATCATAATTACCTACCACCCACTCCTCTTTGCCTTAACTTGGACATCTTGTCAGGAATAGTGACATCAATGGTCACTTCCCAACCTATCTGCATGGCAGCGTAGCCCCCACTATGCAGCCGCAACCCTCATGACATGTTGATCCTGCGCGAAACCTCCTTATCGCGCAAGTTCCATATAGACTCTTTTATAGTCACGCGCTCTCTTTCAACTGCTTGGAGCGCTAAGACTGTGCTCCCTACGGATAGTCAAGTGATCACACCACCTGTGTGAGGCTTCAATTCACTTTCTAGCCTACTCTGTGGTCACTCCTCAATTACCCTCACGCCAGGTAGCGCCACGTGTTCTCGCTTATGTGGTACGCTCCCTTGTTTACTTTTCCTGGTAAGGTGTGGTCGTGGCCATGGTAGTAGAGCCGCAAATTCTCGGCAGAAATCATCTAATGCAATAGTATGGCTGCCCATATCTTATCTTGTCATTCTTACTTTCTTAGTGCAACATGCTTGCGCTATTTTGATTTCTAGTTTGATGATTTGTGCGTCCATTAACATGATTTTCTTCCTCAGCTGTGCCCGATCTTCTTCGAGTCTACGAAGTTTAAGGTCCCCTTGATGAATGGCTTTCTATAACTACATAATCCCTTCCTCTGGGTCCTTATGTACTGTCCCAACTGTGGGAGCTACTACGTGAAAATTCCTTCCTTCCAAAACTAGGGTCTTGGCTCTGCTCTTCAGCTTCAGTGTCATCTCTGTGCTCAAGTTTTTGTACATGGCCTTATAGGCCCATTGTACCGCTGGTACGTGTAGGTCCCAATCATATCGTCGTGCCTGGTGAACCCTATTCAGGATCCTGCATACCTTCTGGAATGCTTCTGCGTGGAACGTTTGTGGTGTGCATCACCTTTACTGCTGCTGTGTCCCGTTCTGATTTTTGATCCTGAGTTCAGGTTCTGCGTCTGCACATGTCTGTACCCATCGAGACAAGTGGGTGCGCAAGTTGCTCCACCCTGGCTGACTGACTCTTGTGTGAGGCTGGGGGCTTGCAAACCGTAGGCATATCATTCTTCTACATCCGTGGCAATTCTCAAACTTGCCTTGATGTGTACTCCACCATCGTGTGGGTGTTGCGCACAGTGCCCATTTCAACGCATCGACCCAGTACTGTTCTGGTACTGTGCTTTCAAATTTTCTCAAGAATTCATCCACCATTGTCAATCCATCATATGTCAGTAGTTCTCATGCCTCTGTTGTCATGCAACGCAGTGATCTAATCATCATGTTGCAATTCAGCGTTGTCACCTCGTGCAACCACTTCTTCTAGGGCTCTACTTCATCATCTAAATCTGAAGTGCAAGATCTTTCACGCTCCCACGAGATTCTCCCATCTATAGTCAAATTTACCCAATCCTAGTCTCGTGCAGTTATCTTGTAAATACAATCTAGCTCATCGTCACTTTCATTGTCACGCACTGGTTCAGTGTAGCACACTCCTTCAGCTGGGTCTAGTGGGACTACTACGTGTAGTGACTTCTTCTCGAATATCATCTTCCGCTTCTTCAGGTTGATGACTCCATTCTTATCAGTGGCCCAGTCTATTCCTAACAATGCGGGATAGGGATTGCTTTCATTGACAATCTCTATTACTTCAAAATCCGTCTATGAGCTCACGCCCTCAATATCAACTATTACTCCTTGCAACCTTCCTATGGGAAAAATCTTCTGTTGGTTCACCATTCATAGCTGAATAGGGGACCATTGTAACGAGGGCCTGTGCATGTGTTCACATGTTTACTTTGGTAACACGTTCACGCCCGAAACCAAATCTAGGATTACCTAATCCATTTGATGCTCACCAATTTTCGCAGTCAATGTCATTTCCCTTCTGGTGCACAATGCATGCTTCCCTAATTTCTGGACTACGCACAGCTCTCCTGACCTCATGTACCTTGTGATTAGCTCCTGTACTCCTTTAACTGCCTTATTGTCGTGTAGCAGTTTCATGTATGTCTCCAGAAAGGTAGTAAGCATTGAAGGATCCATTCCTAGCTTTGGTTGATCCTTACTACCTGAAGTGGAGGCCACCATGAAGCTCTTCTTAGCTTCTGTGAACGTCTCCTTTGCGCGTTCTAAGTCAAACTCAGGTTCCTCTGTAGGAGCCTTGCAAACCCGTGTATCTTCCCCTGGCTGCTTCCCCTTATCCTCTCCCATGGTAACATTTCTTCTGAGCATCATGTTTACATCAGGTCTTCTTCACATGGTTCAGACCTCATCATTTGTATATTCTAAGTCGGAGGAGGCTGGAACACCCCTTTTCCATGCATATGTGTGATCAACGTAGGACAATCTATTGTTTCATGATTAGACTGAGCACAATATGAATGGGAGATCCTTGTTGGGTTGGTGTAGTCGCGGGCATAGTGCCTTGGTCCTCCGTAATTGTAACAAATTAACTATCTGTGGCCCCTTCTTGGTCCCATTCCTCCTCGTCCTCGACCTCGCCCCTGAAATCCAATGCGCACCATCCCCGAAGCTAGGTCAAGGGTTCGTGTTTTTTGTGCATCCTATAGGTTGTGGTCCAATCCATCATTAGCTTGTAGCTGCGACAAGTGTGCTCATTGTGTCCTACTGACATGCAGAAATTAGTAAACAGTTGTTGGGGAGTCTGTGTATACTTCTGCAACAAATGACAATTATCCATCATGTGTTTTCCTCCTATCTGATAGATCACACACCACAACATGGGTGTCGCACTCAGCCCTACCTGTGTCTCTAGTCTCAATGACATTGGCCCTCCTCCTACCAAATAGTTTGTGAACACTAGACGGTGATCCATGTCATGACCCTAGCCTTTGCATTTTATGCACCATACCTCCTCACATGCTTCTGGCCGCGGTCCCTATCCTACTTCAAACTTTTCATTTCCAGGCATAGATTCTATAGTTGTGTGTGGATTTGTTGAACTCCCAACCTAGGGTCTTGTATCGAGGTCTCATGCAACCTCATGGGCATTTCCAACGCTTCGGCCTAGGTGGAAAGTTTCTATTGTGACAGTGTTGTCCTCAAGTGCGGTGTCAAAGATGCCACAAACCATGCGCGATGTTGTGAATCTGTTAGCATCATATTGGCCTCGTGGATCGTACTCTTCAGTCTTTGGTCCGGATCCCAGGGGTCTTGCCTAGAAGCAGTGTGATCTCTTTAAACCCGATGATTGATTGTGTTTCTAACTTTAGCCTACTGAATTCCCTGTTTAGCGCGATCTGTATTTCCTCTATTTCTACATTTGGGTGGTCATTAGAGTGCTTTATATACCATGTCAGTGTGCAATCATGCAGTGCGCTCACCAATGTAACCTTCTTAATATTGTCATCTGTGACACCTTATGCTTCCCATGTTGCTCTTACCACGAACTAGAATTGGTCCGGATCTTCATTCCCTACCCCTCTAAATACTGGTAGTTTGATTGCATTCACCATACTGAACTGTGGAGGTGGTGGAGGTCGAGTGGTTGGAGATGGAGGTGAGGGAGGTGAGGGAGTTGGTGTTGGCTTAGTGGGGCCTGACCCAGGTTTAGAAGTGATTTAGCCAAGAAAATCCCAGTACTTCTGGCCCTTTCAGCAATATTCTGCGGAGCGCGAACTGAGGTCTCACCCAAAGTAGTATGGGAGGGTGTTGGAACCAGGTTTCCGCACCCTGGGGATGTCTGATATGCAGTGATAGGGACGCGATCCAACTTTAGCACTTACTGGGCTACATGCACCTGTGGGTGCGTTACGTCATGTGCTACTACCTTCGCGCAGCTCTAACCACAGCACGACTCGTGTTGCTCATCCAAGTCTTCCTTAATTAGGTTTTGTTTGCTAATTACTTAGAATATTTTCATACATAAACATTTAGACAAGTATTTATCAAGTGCACACATATAAATAAATAGATAACACTTAATGCATAATATCAAAAATATAGATCCACGACCAGATGCACAATATTCCAAATCCAGCTTATCTTTATTAATTCTCTTTTCAAGTTCAGTTCAACTACAGACCCAACTCCACCCTGCGCACTCAGCTGCAGGGGTCCGCGCACTCAGCTGCAGACTCTACTAGGCCTTTGCGCACTTAGCTATAGAGCCTCTTCCTACTACTACGACTCAATATGCTTTAGATCCACTTATATTCCATAACCATGCCTTCACATATCTCTACTTACTTCTTCTTCAAAAATACCTACTTTACACTTAGAGCCTCACTCTATTTCGACAATCCCATGGTCCGCGGACCATGGGTAGGCCGACACAACTTTACATTAAATTACATTATTTTAGAATTCTTGGGGTGGACAACCCTATGACTCATCCTAGACTTTTGCACTCCACACTCATACTTCGCGGAGTCTTTATATGACATTAACCAAAACTCATGTTTTAAGCCCCAAAAACATGCTATGTGGGGGATCTGCTGCCCAACAGTTGGTATAGTGGTAGGGGCCTACAACATTTTCTCAATTGAATCAATGTTAATGGGATAGAGGATTTCTCCAGTAGGTGAGATAAATGCTCTCTGGCTGGGATCATCGGATTCCTGGCATTTTCTCACAAACTCTGGAGCTCTGTGTATTTGTGGTCAAATATAGTGGGGTAATTGGGATTCCCAAAGCCCAATTTCATTAATCTGGTCAATTAGCTACTCTTCCCACCATCAATAAATTTAAAATAAATCAAATTGAGAAGAAGTCTCAATGATTTTTCAATCCCTGTCAACTAATGGAGTATGGTGGACATCAATCTGTGGGTGAATTAGAGGATTTGAAACTTCTGCAATTGTTTCTCCCTTGGGAGGCATTTTTTTAAACAAAACTGTAGACAATAAATGACAAAATGGTAAAAGGAGTTACCAAAGTGGAGATAGGAAACTGACAAATGGACCTCGAAGATGTGCTTGCGAACAGGACAAGTGGCTAAGTTGTATGAGTAGGCGGGCTTGAAGAATAATATTCGTCACGGAAGTTAATTGTGTAACATTTGAAATGCATGAAACATTGTTTATAAAGAGAAAAATGGAGTGGAAGGGTGTCGCCGAATGTTTGAAAGTTCATTAATTATCCAAAGGTTTAATTAATGAGCATTTGGTTATAAATGAGCGGGAGTGGAAATGAATGGGTAACGGATAGGCAGCAGATGATTGGACAAGAGATATGAAGTGAAACATGACGTGGAGGTGACATGGGGCAGCGGTAAATGGCTATGAAGGATGCCACATTTGGGGGTAAGATGGAGTGGTTTGTGGTTTTACGATTTCTAGTCCCAAAAGACTAAAAGGTACCTTTTGTGGTTTATGTAGTTGGTATTAAAGACTGCCCATTTCAGGGCCCCCCCACCACCAATAAACTTCAGACGACGAATGAGGGCTAAAAGGTAGTGTGGGCCGTATGATTTTGGAGGAGTGTGCGGGATGAGAGGTAAGGTGGAGGGAGTTTAGCCTGTGAGCGAGGAATGAATGATGGGGTCACAATATGATAGGTGGACGTGGTCGCTGTGGGTCCGAGTGTTTTAATGGATGGAATGATAGCATATGAATGAAATAACATAAAGTCAAAACTTTGGTTATTCAAACTCCCATCATCAATATGTTTCCTAATGTTTTGATCTTTAGGAAATAACCATTTCAACATCTCAAACTTTCACATTTCTACTTACCCTTCTATTCCTAACATTTTTACTTATCCTTTCAGAGTGCATTTGAACTAGCAACCCAATATTTTCTTTTTTTTGAACAATCTATCTCTATACCTTATTCCCTCCATTGGACTAGATTAAACTGTTGAGCCAATTTATTTTCTACCTATGATAATTAATTTAAAACAAATCCAATTATGATGCAACTCTATAATTGGATAAAATAACCTAGTGTGGCATCTAAAGAAACTGCACACGACTATTATTATTCAAACCGAATTTAGAACAAAGTAGTGGCATTTAGATTTGCAACACTTTCAGAGTTGATTTCTTTTTCCTTTTGGTCTAACCTAACATTTTATTTTGCCTTCATTTTTTAGGGCATCTACCCTAACATTTTCTTTGATATGGACATATTTATCTAAATATTTTCCTAACCTTTTTTATTCAATATTATTTTTTTCCACATCCTATCTTAACATTTTGCAAATATATTTTCATTTTTTGTCTAATTTATTCTAACTTATGAAAACCAAAAATCGCTACAACATTGGCTCCAACTAGGGACTGCTTTCTCCCATAGAATGCAGAGAACCTACAGATCCATGTGCCTTCTCCTCTGGCTATGGAGTCCTTTGCTGTAAAAAATCTCACGGACAACTCAGAAAGTAAAAGAAACCGAAGTTTTTACAATGAATTGAATTCCAACTTCTTAGTATTGAATGAAATGTTTGAGAAACCTTCCATTTACAGGATAAGTGGAATATAGTCCCTCAAGATTTTGTAGCACAAAAGTGTTGTTGCCCTTCACTTCAGAAATTACTAAAGGACCAAACCATAGGTTATCAAACTTTCCATGCTTTCCCTTTTCCTCCCTACTGGAGTCCCATCTTAGAACTAGGTCACCTTCCCCAAAGTCCCTTTCCCTAGATCTTCTATCAAACAAGCTTTTCATCTTATTCTGATATTTCTTAATTTTGTATTGAACTTCATCCTTGTTTTCATTTAGTTCAATACTTTGATTTATCCTTCTTGAAAAATCATCAGGTTCATCTTTTGAGTCCTGCAATAATTTTAAAACTAGGAAAGCCAAATTGGTGGGAAAAATTGCATCTTTCCCATAGACAAACTGAAAAGGAGATTTCCCAATGGATCTTTTTGGAGTTATTCTGCTTGTCAATACTGCATAAATTAAATGAGAGTCCCATCTCCTTTTGTGATATACTATGGTCTTTTTGATTACCTTCACCAAACTTTTATTTGAGGATTCTGCAAGGCCATTACCTTGAGGATATTATGGAGTTGAATGATGTAACATAATCTAATATTTCTGGTAAAAATAAATCATTTTAACACTAGAGAACGCTGCTGAATTATCTGTGACAACTTGAGTTGGGCAACCAAACCTAGATAAGATATTTTCTTCAATGAATTTAATTACCACTGAATCGGTAGCATTTCTTACTGGAATTGATTCCACCCATTTAGTGAAGTAGTATTTTGTTGTTAGGATCCATCTGTGCTGATTGCTTGAAGTGGGATGGATCTTTGCAAGAAAATATAATCCCCATTGAATGAAAGGTGCTGAAATTATTGATGGTACTAGTGGAAGAGCTACTAGTTTCTGCTTACCAACAAACATCTAACAAGGAACACAACCTCTGACTTTTGCCCCTACTTGCAAGAACAATTTTGACCAATAAAATCCTCCCCTCAAAATCTTTTATGTTGTTGCTCTCCAAGCATAATGTCCTCCACAAAATCCTGTATGAAACTGATCAATGATTCCTTCAGTTTCTGATTCTGTTAAACATAATAACAAAATATTCAATGGATCTTTCTAGTACAAATTTGTGTTTATGATGCAGTACTTGACTGATTTCAATTTAAGAGTTTTACACTTGGATTTGGAGAATGATTGTTGGCTTATATGGGCCTGACCCAGGTTCGGAAGAGTTATTTAGCCAAACAAATCCCGCAACTACCAACCCTTTTGGCAATAGCCCACGTAGCGTAGATTGAAGTCCCACCCGAGGTAGTAGGGGAGGGTGTTGGAGACAGGTTTCCACACCCTTGGGATGTCTTGATGCGGTCTATAGGTTTTGCACACCATTCGGTAGCCTCACGCTACTCTACTTCCGCGCAGATCCAAAATAGATCTATTCCTCATTACTAATTACTTAATGAGTTATTATAGATTAGATCTACTTCTTATGGTCTTTAAGCAAACATTTAATAGAAATAACCCATTCACGTACTTAGAAAAGATACAGATTTGCATAAACTCATACCATAAGCATACATGCGTAGATCAAACAATTATATTAACCCCAAATTAGCCAGATCCGCAATAATTCATATTTAACACAGAGTTTCAGAATCAACTTATCTTTATTCACTTCTTTTGCCAATTCATCCAGATCCGCCCTACGCACTCAGCTACAGGGGTCCACACACACAACTGCAAACTCTACAAGGCCTCTGCGCACATAGCTGCAGAGCGTATATCTACCTACCAACGCCCTTGACTTGGACTTACAGACACTTCAAGACTTCACTCCTCAAAACCCCATTATATTCCAGATCCTACAATACATACCAAAAAACTGCCTTCTACCCATAGAGCCTCGCTCTATTTATACATTCCCATGGTCTGCGGACCATGGGCAAGCAGACTTACTTCCTATTATTCTATATTATTTCTTGGGTAGACCACCCTTTGACTCGATCTATTACATTTCGCGCTCCACATATTTTGGAGGTTTGACAATATTTTTATCCTAATTTATAGTCTCTAAGCCCCAAAATTGTTACGCGAGACCTCCGCTACCCAACAGTCCCCCAACACAATCATCGTGACTTGTCTCGAGTCACTCGTTGGTGAGGCAAGATGCACTACCTAGGCTCCACGGTTCACCTCCCCGTGAGTGACATCCGTCATTCTGCTGCTCCTTCTTCGTCTCCTGCAACACTTCTGCGAGCTTTTGCTTCGTCCTTTCTACCAATTCTCGCAACCGATACTGCTCATTCTACTCTGCTCGGTTAACACAGAACACCCCTTCATAGGATTTTAGGTCTAGCTAGGGTTCTGCATACGGGACCTCCTTGTACTAACGCATCCAATTTCTAAGTTTGTAACTTCTCTTCATACTGTCTATTGTAGCTTGTCTTGCAACTTTGCAAGACCATTGTTGTTGTCCACAAGATCCCAAGCTTCAAGATACACCAGGGACGACTTGTTAACCACAATTCCACCAATTGGCTCCGTATTCATAGCTTTTCCTTTACCCTTTATGGTTTGCTGATCAGCCCATGGGTAAGGCGATGGGATCTGGACTAGTTCTGCTTAGTGTCTATAAACTTCCGGCACACCCCTTCTTGTCAATGTTGAATTCTGCGTGGTTCCCGTAGCTATCCACATCATATTTCTCAGAAAGCTCGACATCTTTGGCCATATCACCACTCTCGGCCTTACTCCTTGAGCATAGATAATGAAGAGTTCCATAGCAGTGGGGAAGCACAATAGCTTAAGATTCTCAGAAGCGTAGCTTGTTCGGTGAAGGCCCCTTTGTGATTTATAAGTGTTTCAAAATTCAAAATTGTTGGTGCTCACCTTTTCCGGTGTTCTCATGTTAAGCCTGCGGTAGATCATTCTAGATCCAGTTCATACCGTGTCTCTTAATTTCCCGCTACTTGCTCCCTTTTGCCATAACTTAGAAATCTTGTCATGAATATGATAGCAACGGTCACCTCTCTGCTTTTCAACGCAGCAGCGCATCCCTGTCCACACAATGATGACCCTTGTAAGAGGCCATATCCACGCACACCCCAGTGGTCGCGCAACTTCCCCCTAGACTGCTTTATCATCTCGCGCTCTCTTTCAACTGGCCGGAGCGATGAGACTATCATTCGATTGGTTAGTCAGGCAGTCGACCCACCCATGTAGAGCTTCAAGCGACTGCCATTTACCCGTCCTGGGAAGGCATCCCCGTTGAGATTAGCACGCTGGACTGCGCTTCCATCTGTAACTTTCTTGACTACATAAGGACCCAGCCAATGCATTCGGAGCTTGCCAAGGAATTTTTCGAACTTGCTGTCATACATTAATACTAGATCATTCTCCTTGAAAGTGCACACCTTGATATGGCGATCATGCCATGCCTTCTCGCACTATTTTTGTACTTGCTGGTGGAATCCGGCCAAAAACCATTCCTCCTCGAGTTCTTCCAGTTGCGCGAGCCATTCCTCCAAAGCCTCGCGGTTGGCCATGCCTTTTATTGCCACAATTCGTAAATTGGGTACAATATATTCCATGGGCATAATGGCTTCCTTACCATAGACTAACCAAAAAGGTGTCTAGCCCGTCAACTTCTTGCACGTGGTTCAGTAAGCCCATAGCACAGCAGGGATGCACAAGTCCTAGTCATTTCGCTGTGCGTTACAGACCTTAGTCAACGCAGTTTCCAAAAATTTGTTGAACACTTCGATGGTCCCATTCGCTTGCGGATGGTATGGTGTACTCTATTGATGATAGATCTAAAATTCCTCAGTGAGTGTGCTGATTGTTCCATTCGAAAAGTGCATTCCCCGGTCGCTCATTAGAATTTTGGGACATCCAAACCATGTTAACACATTCTCAAAAAAAAATTTCGCCATTGTAGCAGCTGTGCAATCCATAACTGGATGTGCTTTTGCCCATCGAGTCAAATATTCTGTTGCGGTGATGATATAGCACACACCCATCTTCCCTTGAGGTGTTATAGGTCCCAAAAAGTCGGTCGCCCACTTCTCAAATGGTTGCAGTGTCATTTGTGGATTGAGTAGTATTTCATCCCTTCACGATGGTTTCCCAGTCTGTTGACATATTTCGCAAGCCCTACAATATGCTTTCAAGTCTTGATGTAGAGTTGACAACCAGAGTCCTGCACGAAGAATCTTTTGTGCTATGGCATGACCCGCATAATCTCCTCCAGCAACCCCTCTGTGTGCTTCATCCAGGATCTTTCCTCACTTAGATTCAAGTACATATTTGCATAATATTTCATCGTTTCCCATCTTATAGAGGTGTCCTGCAATAACAGTAAAGTTTTCTACGCGTATTACCAATTCTTTCTTCTATTGAACGAAATATCCTTGTGGCGTGGGTCTTGTGGTTAAGTAGATTATGTCCTCAAAATGGCCATCCGCGATGTGCACTGCATACAATTGTGCATCCAGTAGTCCTTCCTCCAAGTTTGTGGGCTCTTCACCATTCTCAATTTGAGATAGGTGGTCTGGGCCTACATTCAGGCATCATGGCTTTACGACGACTTCAAAGTCATATTCTTGAAATAATAACAGCCACCTACAAATGTGCCCCCAAACAAAGGCTTATTCACTAGGTATTCTAGCGCTAAGTGGTCAGTATACATCTTAAAGTGCTCTCCAAGAAGATAGTGGTGGCATTTCTAGAGCGCATATACCATCACCAATCCTTCTCACTTTGTAGTGGAGTAGTTCTTCTCAAATTTTGACAATCATTGACTTGCGAACATGATCAAATGATCGATTCCCTCCGCTCCTTCTTGAGTGAGTACTACGCCTAATGTGATACACGATGTGTCAACGTGCACATGAAATTTGATGTCCCATTTCGGAAAGACTAATATAGGAGCTGATGCCATCTTTTCCTTAAGTGTTTCTAGACTTTGGTTGCATTCCTCATTCCAGAAATAAGTAGCATCCTTCTTCAGCAACTATTCCATTGGTGCCAAAATCTGCGCGTAGCTTTTTATGAAATTCCAATAGTACCTAGTGTGTCCCAGTGTGGCGTGTAGTTGTTTGACACTTCGCGGTGCTTGCAGATTGAGTATGATAGCGATCTTCGCTGGATCCACCATCAGGCCTTGCTTACAAACCACATGGCCGAGCAGGTTCCCGAAGGGGATGATGAAAGTACACTTGTTTAGATTAAGTGTAATCTGGTGCCATTGGCAAGTATCCAACATTAACCATAAGCTCGCGGTATGTTTTTTAACTAGCCCAAATACGGTCCAATCATCACGATATACTTCTAAGAACTTGTGTGTAAACTCCTTGAATGCAGCTACCACAACGTGGGAGAATATCATTGGCGTGTTCTTTAGTCCAAAGGGCATCACCGTACACTAAAAACAGCCCCACTAAGTGGCGAAAGTTGTCTTATTCCTGTCCTCTAGCACGATCTTAAACCGATGGTAACCCGAGAAACCATCCGTGAATGAGTAGGGTTCCTGTCCTCCCACATTTTCCAATACCTCATTAGTAAATGGCGTTGGAAAGGGGTCATTAACACATGCATCATTGAGCTTTTTCAGATAAACACAAATGTGAATTTCACACTTTTTTTTTCTTCTCCTGCACAACCATAGGACTTACCAAGTCAGACTCTTCCACCAATTCAATTATTCCTGCTGCAAGCATCTTATCCAACTCTTCGCGGACCTTCGCTTTGTATTTTGGATTCAACCAGTAAGGCCACTTCTTAATGGGTTTTGCATCTAGCTTCAAGGTTATCTTCATCATTCCCAGATCACCAAGGATCCCCTTTAACTTCGTGATTTTTGTGGGGAATAAGTCTTGATATTATCAAAGAAAATTGACCACCTTTTCCACCACGACAACATCCCAATAGTCTCCTAGCATTGCATACTTCGGCTCTTGCTCTGTTCTGATGTTTACTTGTTTCATTTTCAGTGGTGTAGTGATATCTAGATCCTCGATTGCTGGTCTGTGCACCTCGTGACTCCCCTCTATTCTGGAATATTGATGTTTCGAGGGTCATCCTCATCATCTTCTACTTGTACATTGTAACATTCCAGGACCTAGATCAACTGTTGCGACCAGTTTGGCTGCACGATTTCTTCTAGTTCCGATGGATTTTGAAAATGTTGGCCTTTACCACCTACAACGCATTGTCCACAGTATCCATCCATTGAACCTCAAAGAGGAACGTTGACAGAAACCCTTCGCGCAGGATATCCCATTCGCCTATGCCATGTCAAAGCTCTGTTTTGGTATACCAATTCCTTGGGACGATGTCCATGGCATGATAAAATAAGTGTACCCACTCTTGTTGAGGCTCTTCTCCATAGGCTTGGACCCATCTGGTCAAGGGCATGCGCGGATCGTCACATCCATCGTATTTCTCCATTGTGCGTAGTTCCGGCCTCCCAAATCTTATCTGCATCATTCACCTACAGTCACACCAATTTTCGAAGGTTCCTTCAAGTGTGCCCCACCAACATGCAAGCATCACGCGTAATGCCCATTTCAACGCATCGAACTGCTAGTACTCTAGTACTGTGCTTTCAAATTTTATCAAGGATTCATCTACTATTGTTAGTCCATCATACATTGGCATTTCACGATCCTGCGCTTTAATGTAACACATTGATTTAGTCACCATATTGCAGTTTAACATGGTTACCCCATTCAGCTAGTTACGCCATCACTCATCTTCTTCATCTAAATCTTCGGTACAGGATTCTGCATGCTCGCATGATATTCTTCCTTCCGTTGTTGGATTGTCCCATACTTGATGTCGTGTAGTGATTTTATAAATACAATCTAATTCATCATCACTGCCTCCTCGCACACGGGTTCAGTGTAATGTGGTCCTTCAGTTGGGTCTAGTGGAATGACTACAAAGAGCGACTTCTTCTCGAAGATCATTTTCTTCTTCTTTAAATTAATAATTCCATTCATGTCAGTGGCCCAGTCTATTCCTAATAATGCAGGGTAAGGGCTACTTTCATCCACAATTTTGATTACCTCGAAGTCCATTCGGGTCCTTGTGTCTCCTATATCTACTGTAATCCCTTGCAGTCTTCCCATGGGCAGGATCTTCTGTTGATTCACCATTCTCAATTGAATAGGAGACCATTGCAGTGTGGGCTTGCCCATGTGCTCCCACATTTGTTTAGGTAGTACATTTTCGTCTGAGCCCAAGTCCAGAATGATCTGATCCATCTCATAGTCACCAATCTATGGTGTTAACCTCATTTCCCTCCCAGTTCACGACGCCTGTTTTCCCAATTTACGGATCACAGGAGGTGCACTTGACCCTGCACACTTATTTATCAATTCTTGCAAGCACTTAACCTCTCTATTGTCATGAAGCAATTTCATGCATGTCTCTAAAAGTTAGTCAGCATCGAGGGATCCCTTTCTAGCTCGAATTGATCCCTACCACCTAGGGTAGAGACCTCCGCGAAGCTCCCCCTAGCTTCCAGACCTGTCTCCTTGCGAACTCCCATGTCCTCCTTGGTTTCCCCTTATCTTCTCCTATGACCGTGCCACTTCTGAGCACCATATTTACGTTGCGATCTTCTTCGTGTGGTTCAGACCTCATCATCTGGACGTTTTGTGTCGTCGTAGGATGTGTTGACTTTTTCTCATGAATCTGCACTATCAATGTGGGGCAATCTATCAATTCATGGTCAAATTGTTCACAGTAAGGGCACGGTATTCTGGTCGGATTGGTATATTCCCACGCATAATGACCTGGTCCTCCATAGTTGTAACAGATGAGCTGCCCACCACCCCTTCCTAGCCCCATTCCTCCCCATCCTCATCCACGTCCTTGGAACCCAACGCATGCTATCGCCGCGGCTTGATCTTGACCTCGCACTTCAGTCTGCATTCTGTAGGCAGGTGACTGGTCAATCAATAATTGATAACTATGGCAGTCTCATTCATCGTGGCCCACTGATCTACAAAAGTTGCAAAATAGCCACTTGGGAGGGGGTTTTCTCACATTCTTTAATAGATGGCAGTTGTCCGTGGCATGCTTTCCTCCCTCCTGACATATCGTGCACCAGAGTGCGAGCGTCGCGCTTGGCCCTGTCTATACCTCTGGTTGTAATCGCGTTGGTCCCCCCACTACCACATAGTTCACAAAGACTATACATTCATGTTTATCCTGACCCTGGCTTCTACACTTTATACACCATACTTCCTCTTGGGCTTTTGGGCAAGGTGCTTATTCCTGTTTTAACTTCTTCATTTCTAAACACAGGTTTTGTATCTGCGCTTAGATTTGCTGAACTCCCAACCCTGGGTCCTGTAACGGAGTTTCGTGCAACCTCATTGTTGTCTCCAATGCTTTAGCTTTGGTTGAGATCTTTTGTTGTGACAAAGCCATCCTCAGATGCGATGTCAATGACGCCACAAACCAAGTGCAGTGTTGCGCATTTGACAGTGTCATGTTTGCCTCGCGGATGGTACTTTTCAGTCTTTGATCCAGATCCTAAGAGGTTTCACAAGGCATCATCACGATTTCCTTGAACCTTATGATCGATTTTCTTTCTGACTTTGGCTAGCTAAATTATTTCTTCAGTTCGGTCCGGATCTCTGCTGTCCCCGCATTCAGGTGATCGCTTGATTACTTTATATACCATGTCAGCACTCGGTTCTGTAGTGCGCTAAGGTAGCCTTTATGATATTATCATCCATAATTCTGTGTTCGTCCCATATCGACATCACCACGAACCAAAATTGTTATGGATCTTCGCTTCCTACTCCTTTGAATACCGGTAGCTAGATCGCACTCGTCATTTTTAATCTTTGGTTTCTGTGTCAGTGTACTCTGAACTACTACTGTTCCTGATCCCTTCGATCCTTAAATTCTTTCTCTATAGAGTTCCAACATTCCTACATCAGACACCCCTTAGGCAAATCCTAGTCCCGACAACAGAACTATTTGTTGGCTTATATGGGCTTGACCCAGGTTCGGAAGAGTTATTTAGCCAAAAAAATCCTGTAGCTACCGGCCCTTTCGACAACAGCCCGCGGAGCGCGAACTGAAGTGTCACCCAAGGTAGTAAGTAGGGGAGGGTGCTAGAACTAGGTTTCTGCACCCTTGGGATGTCTTGATGTGGTCTAGAGGTTTCACGCACCGTTTGGTAGCCTCGCGCTGCTCTGCTTCCGTGCAGATCTAAAATAGGGCTATTCCTTACTACTAATTACTTAATGACTTATTATAGATTAGATCTACTTCTTATGGTATTTAAGCAAACATTTAATAGGAATAACCCATTCACGTACTTAGAAAAGATACATATTTGCATAAACTCATACCATAAGCATACGTGCATAGATCAAACAGTTATATTAAACCCAAATTAGCTAGATCCTCAATAATTCAGATTTAACACAAAGTTTCAGAATCAACTTATCTTTATTGACTTATTTCACCAGTACATCCAAATTCGCCCTGCGCACTCAGCTGCAGGGGTCCGTGCACATAGCTGCGGACTCTACTAGGCCTCTGCGCACACCACTGCAAAGCCTCTATCTACCTACAAACACCCTTGACTCAGACTTACAGACACTTCAAGACTTCACTCCTCAAAACCCCATTACATTCTATATCCTACAATACATACCAAAAAACTACATTTTACCCATAGAGCCTCGCTCTATTTATACATTCCCATGGTCCACGGACCATAGGAAAGCCGACTTACTTCTTATTATTCTATATTATTTCTTGGGCTGACCACCCTTTGACTCGATCTATAACATTTCGTGCTCCACATATTTTGGAGGTTTGATAATATTTTTATCCTAATTTATAGTCTCTAAGCCCCAAAACTGTTACGTGAGACCTCCACTACCAAAAAATGATGCTTGGCATTCGAAATGGAGCAGAAAATTTACAATGTCTTGATACCAAACTGACAATAGAAATTTGTCATCAATATGTAAAGGGTTGATCTGATCTGAAGGTAAAGGTTGTTGTGGATTCTTTTCTTCAGGTTGAAGAGAAGGTTCTTATGGATTCTCCCCTTCTACAAGGACAGAAGGTTCTTGTGGATTCTTCCCTTGTAAAATTAGGAAAGGTTCTTGTGGATTCTTCCCTTGTGCAAGGACAGAAGGTTCTTGTGGGTTATTCCCTTGTACTTCTAAAATAGAATTGATTCCAAACACTTTGCAATTAGATTCTGCTAGAATCTTGGTTAATCCTTGGCCTTTTACTAGCTTTGTAGTTTTTATAGTTAGATCAAACTCAAGTATTTGATTTATTCACCTACCTCTTTTCCCATCAGTGTCAGGTTGAGTTAAAATGATTTTCACAACACCATTAGGAACATAAGCAGTAATAGGTGAATGTAGGACATACATCCTGAAAGATTTCAAGGCTTGAATTAGGGCATAGGCTTGCTTCTCTATTATGTCATACTTAAGCTTGACTTCTCTCATAACCTTACTAAAAAAGGCTATGGGCTGGTCATGAGAATCTTCATTCTTTTGTAATAGAACAACATCAAGGGTTGTTTCTGAGGCAAAAGAAAAGACACTGAATGGTTTAGTATAATCACGGTTGGCTAAGGTGGGAGCTTCAGAGGTAGCTTTCTTGATCTGATCAAATGAATGCCTCGAAGAGACAGTCCATTTAACTTCATGATCCTTTCAGAGCATGTCAGTTATATCTTTTACAATCTTTGCACAATTTGGGATGAATCTCCTTAAAAAATTAATTTTTCCTTGAAACGCTTCAATTTCTTTCTTGTTTCTAGGTAAGGTCAATGTTTCAATGGAAGATGCATGCTTGGGATTAATTACCACTCATTCCTTTGAAATTATATGGCCCAACAATTTTCCTTCTTTGATAGCAAACAAAGACTTTTTAGGGTGCAATGATATCCCAATTTTCCTACACCTGTCAAAAACCTTGATCAAGTTCTTTAGATGTTTCTGATCAGATTTAAAAAAAACAGTAATGTCATCAAGATAAATAACCACAAATTTGTTTACTTGACCCATAAAAGCTACATCCATAGCTCTCTAAAATGTTGCTCTAGCATTTGATAAGCAAAATGGCATTCTAGCGTACATAAATGTACCCCAAGGTGTAGTGAAGGCTATCTTTTCCCTGTTTGTTGGATCAACATTTACCTTATTATAACCTGAAAAACCTTCAAGCATAGAAAGTCTTTTTGCTCCTGAAACCATTTGAAGTAACTGATCCATTTTGGGCAAAGGGTAATTATCCTTTAATGATGCTTTGTTCAAATTGCTAAAGTCCATGCAAAGTCTAATTTCTCCATTCCTCTTCCTAACAGGAACTAAATTTGCAACCCAATTAGAATATCTACAAGGGAGAATGATTTGAGCATCTAGCATTTTCTTAATTTCATTTTCTACAGTTGGTAGAAGGGCTGGATTAATCCTCCTAAGTTGTTTTTGATAAGGTATTGCTTTTGGCTTCAAAGGCATCTTATGATGTATTAATGAAGTATCATATGTTTTTAGATCAGCATAGGTCCAAGCAAAAACATCCATATAATTTTGAAGTAACTTAAGATATGGATTTTTAATCTCAGGGTATAGAGATACACAGATTTTGATGCTTTTGACATCATCATTTGTTCCAATGTTAATTTCTTCTATGTCTTCTTCTGAATAAATGGAATCAAGATTTTGGAGGACATCATTTTGATCAAACAAATTTTGTAAAGGTATCAAGCATTTGGGAATAAAATTGTTATACAATTGAATAATATCATGATTAGGAATTTTTGAACTGAAATTTTAAGCATCATTCTCACTTGTATTTTCATTTATTTCAGATCTATCTTTATCAATTTGTAGAACAGAAAATTGATCTACAACTTGCAGAAAAGATTTTAAATGTTCATCATCTTCAAATATCTGCCAGTGTTTTAGATTGTCTGGGATAGATGGCCTATACTTGAGTTGTATTTGGCAGAGTAAATTAGTCTGATTAGGGATTTTAAGTGAACTAGTAGAAACAACTAAGGCATCTGCATGAATATTCTCATCTCTTGGAATATGAGTCAAATTAAAAGCATAAAAGGAGTTTTCAATTGAATCCCATACTTCATTTAAGTAAGACCTAAGTCTGGGGTGTTTAGTCTGGAAAATATTTCTCACTTGCTTGACAATAAGTTCTGAATTAGTAAAAACACTTAAGTTTTGAACCTTTAAGCTTTTGGCTAATTGCAATCCCAAAAGGAAAGATTCATATTCATCCACATTGTTTGTAACTTTCAAGTCGAGTTTACATGATTGGGTAATGTTTTCTTTTTCTGGTGATATTAAAACTATTCCAGTTCCTGATCCATCTTTTGTATAGGAGCCATCAAAGAATAGTTTCCATATATCAATTTGATTTGGTACTGGACTTTCAATTACATCTTCAATTTTAACTTGAGTTTCATGCACTTGATTTGAAGAGAGTTGAAAGCAACCAAAATCTTGGTCAATTGCATAAATGGGATGGTTCCTTCGCTAGTCTATTTTGCAAACAATGTGCACAAATATCACCTCTCTATATAATATTAGTTGTTCTCCTCCATAAAATGGAATAGTAGCATAAGGCATATCCATCTGAAGAGTTCCCCCTAATTTGGCAAAGCAAGACCTAGAAAGGAGCATTCCAAATTTGGGAGGGATATCTGTGACAACTATATCAAGTACTACACTTTTCACTAGGATTTGGGCAAGAGTGATTACTAAATCCTTAATCAATCCTAAGCAAGGTACCCTTTTAGAATCAAAGGTGTACAAGTCATGATAGGATCTTGTTATGTCAAGTTTCAAATGATCCATGTTAGTTTTTGGCATGAGGTTATGTGATGCTCCAGAATCAAGCATACAATTATACAACATGGAATCATTTTTTTTAAGAGTTACATAGAAAGGAGGCATTATTTCATCTATCATATCTGAGCTAGGGCCAAAAACAACTGTTTTTTTTCATATTGCAGACTGATGATATCACCTTCAACATCAATCGAGGTATTTTGTATCCATTTGGAGACCTTATTTTTATACCTAGGGTTTTTAGAAAGTTCTGAAAGAGGAATTGGGATTTTAACTCTTTCTAACTCCTTTTCAACATTAAATAAAGTCAAAGTATTTTTGTCATTTTGAGGAGTATCAAACGAATATTCTAATGGTTGAATAAAATTCATTTGACTTTGTGCAGTTTTGGCATGAGGTTTAATTACTGGAGTTTTCTTAGGAGGTCTTCCAAGGCCAGGTCTAGGCCTAAGGTCATATCTTTTGTTCAACTCTGCAATTAAAAATTTAGAAAAGGCATGGTATTTAGAAACCTTTCAAGATTTTTCATCTTCTTGAACCTATTTTTACTGTGTAAGAGGAATAATCACTGTTTGATTAGAGGAAGTATCCATATTATTTATATCTTCAGTGATGGTCATAGTATTATCATCCGATTTTTGATCATTTATCAACAAAGGAGTGGGAATCTGCTGATCATTACTAGGTCTCCGAAGAATTTGTAATTTTGGATTTCTTTTATACCAACCTTGATTTGGATTTTCGGATCTGGTAACTATTTGTTGGATTGTCCTAGGTTGAGTCTCAATCTTGGAAATTTTATTAGATATGTTTCTAAGGAGAGAAGTTATTTCACCTATTTTTGAATCTTCGGTTTTAGTCTTAGAGGAACTAGAAGCCTCTGCTATCGATTTGAGTTTCCTTTGGGCCTTTCCCTCCTTAGCTTTCAAAGAAGTTGAAGCAGCCCTGTTTGCTTCTACCTCAATAGAATTTGTTTGCATATCTTCAAGAGTTCTTGAAGTTCTCTCTCTAAACATAATAGCAAAATCATCATCAAAGGCTTTAGAAAATCTAGACTTTGCTGCTACTACTGGGGGTTTACAATTAGGGGGAATTTTATGATAAATGTTATTGAATATTTTGATAAAGTATGATACAGGTTCACCAAAATTTATTTTAAGTTCATCAAACTCAGTGAGAAAGTAAAGAGGATATTTTTTCACACCCCACTGGTTTTTAAATATGTTTGTAAGTTCTTCCCAACTTCTAATGGAATTTGTAGGTAACTGCCTAAACCAAATTCTTACATTTCCTTAAAGTGATTGTATAGCCAACCTCATGTAAACATTTTCTTGTTCAATATTCATGTTATCTGCAAAGTCTAAACTGGCTTGAAGATGGTCTTCAGTAGAGGGACCGGTTTCTCCATTATACCTGGGAAGGTATTTCAGGTATCCAGCTGGGAGTGCATCGAGATTAGGAGGTAAGACTAAAGATGCACATCTATCCTATACAATAGGTCGGAAAGCCATAGTGAGAGGTGGTGTATGAGGTGTTTGTGTGGATGAAGAAGTTGGAGAAGATGAATAAGGGGTTGAAAAAGGTGATTGAGGGGTCGAAGAACTAGTTGGAGGTGAACAAGGGGGTGATCTCCTGAATGATTTCAAAGGAGTCTTAAGAACTATCTTTTGGACCTGTGGATGAATACCCTCCTTTGTTTCAAAGAGTGGATTTGAGTACATAGAGAGGGTCTCTTTAGGTTTTTCAGAAGTAGAAGCTTCAGGTTGTGTGAAAGTGGGAGGAAATGAATAAGTGGTAGGGGATATGAAATCTGTTGGTTTGTATTCTGGTAAATTAACACCCAAGTAGGACTTAGTTTTAGGTGATCCTAGTGGTAGTGAGGACTCTAGATGAGATTCAAATGAATGAACGAGGAATGTTGATTTAAAATCAACTCCCCTGTCTAAGAGTTCAACAACCCTAGGCAATAGGTGGGAATAATCTGGATTGGGTGGAATGTTACTATAAGGATCAAATGATGCTAAATCTTCAGACTAAAAGACTGAAGAGGAAGAAGAAGAGGGTTGATGTTCCCTTTTAGAACTGGCATTTCTCAAAAAAAAGTCAGGGTCTGACAGAGGATCAACTAAGTCAGCCTCTGAACGAGATTGGGTGTGCTTAAAATGTGCCAATTTAGGAGAGTGGGGTCACCACATGAAGGATTCTAGCCTTTATAAACCTTTAATCACCTTAAAGGAATAGAATACATATCGTTGCCCCAGGAAAACTTAATGAAATTTGAATCTCCGGCAACGGAAGCAGTTTGATGTTGTATCTCTGAGATAATAATGGTCAGCTATTATGCCAGAGCATCTAAGATAATTCTTTTGGGTTTTTGTTTTAATTTGGGAGACCAATGGATGAAACAGATATAAAATTGATATGCTTAACCTCTTGAATAATATCAATATCTCAGCAGAGGGCTGCTATAAATATTTACACAATGAAATAGCTTTTATGATGATGAGCATAAACATAAAAGTAATATGATTGCCACACTTTTCAAATTGAAATCTAAATAATCATAAGTATGAAAACCTTTAAACTCTCTTTAAAGGCTTGAGAAAATACACCTGAGATTACAAAATATGCTGATGATTTGTTGATTTTGAGGGAATTAATTAAACAAACAGTCCCTTAATTCATTCTCATTATAGATTATCACTTCAGAAAACTTATAGGAATAGATTGAAATACAATTATTCCTACCTAGTTATCTCTGCAAGACACAAGTATATGAAGAAAAAACATAATGAATGAAACTGGAAAAACTTACAGGAAACACAAACTGTGTAAAACATAATTCAAAATACTTTTCTTTGTATTAATGATCCAAAAATATTAATTACATCAAATGTCTAGAAATGCTTCTTCAAGGGTGCAACCCTTAACAACTTGTGAAGAGAGTTATTTATACAATAGTGGGATAAAAAATATCTTAAACTGCTTTTACAAAAATAGATTATTTACACAATAAAAAATGAAACTGTCTAATTATCTGGAACTATTTTGGTGTTGTGCTGTTTGATGACTATTACTGAAAAAGTTGAAAAGTAGTTGAAGCTAGCTGACTGTTCCCTCAAAAACTTAATGTTGTTCAATTATCCTTAATCAAGTAAATATGTTAATTCTTCCCAGTGTTTCTTATCTGGGATAGAAATCTTTGTTACCCTCCTGTAAATTTCATCCATCTCGGTGTATTTAGTAAAAGTGGGTTTTACCAAAAATATATGTTTGATTTCATCCAGGATGAAGAAAGAATCCCTGAGTGTTTTTACTATGAGAATTGGTGTTGTTGATCCTTTGATATTGGCGACTGAAGCTACATGGGTGCCCACCTATGTTAACTTCTTGACATAATCCTCAATTGGCATTAATTTATCATTAATAACCATCATAGAAGGTAAACCCTTGCTGACCAAAGGTTCAATTTTGTTGAAAAATCTCTGAACTATGTTGTTAACATTGCTGCACTTTTATTGTAGCTGAAGGGTGAGATTTTTCTTGGTGATAATCTTATTTACCTCTCATATCATTGCAGTTCGGTTGCTTGTTCTTAACTCCTCAACCTCATATTCATCCTTAGAATTCAGAAATTTGATTATATCTGAGGCAGTCTCTAACATATCCTCCAGCTGCTTAGTTATGGATTCCACTGCTTCCTGAGCTTTCTCCAAGAGATCTTTCTAATTGAATATTATCTTAATGGAGGGAAAAATCTCCTTGATTTCCTCTGTGATTTCTTCCCACATAATTTCTTTTGCTAAACCCAACTTGTTTCCTATGAAGGAATCTATGAGTTATCTCTTCAACATTTCCACTTGGCCTTTGAGTTTGTTTCTTTCAGTTGTATGTGAACTATCTGATATAGACTTCATAAGCCGTAATTCTTTGAGTTCATCCTTTAGTTTATTTATTTCTCCTGTCTGAATAGATAGGTTTTGAACAGCTTTAGTAAGTTGTTCAGCTCCTTCTATTATACCTGTTTCTGATGTAGTCGATGAAGTAGAAACTTTGGTGATGGGAATTGCTGCAAGAGAGACTACATCCATTGAAGTTTGAATGTTCTTGATAGCTACCTCCCCTGCTGCCCTAATATTACAAATGAAGGGACCAACTTGAGCTTTAAGCTTAAATTGTGATTTCTTTTTGGCAGCTACAAAATGTACTTCATCTACATTCAATCTTTGCCTCAAGTACTCCACTGCAAAGATTCTAACAGGGAGGTACTCTGGCAGTTTGTAGGGCAGAAGCTCACTGCCAAAAACCCTGATTTCTATGTAGTTTCGGTAGCAATACCAATCTCCTGTTTTAGCTTGATCTATGAACTGAAGTTCTTTGACAATCTCCTCACTGATCCTTGGTAATGAAGTGCTGCTCATAAGGCTAAGGGTTGGACAAATAAATAATTCTATGAACTGCTTATATGTGAATTCTTCTTTTTCCTTCATCCCCATTGAAGTCCAGAAAATCACTGACTGTTGTTGTCCTTCTTCATCAAGTTTTTGCAAAGGAAATGGGAATTTTTCTCCCTAAAAATGTATAAAAAGATACACAAGTACTGAAGCATACTTGAATACTTCTTCAGTGCTAAATTTGACAAATTAAACATGTATGGCCTTAGATATGAAATGACTGAAATCATAAATAACAGTAGGCTTAGAATTAGAAGAAAACATGGATAAGAAACCAAGGATGGCTTCATTGACAGACTGATCAGAGTGATAACCAAGCAAATAAGACAGGATGGTAGTAATATGTCTGGTTCTATCAAGAAATATAGATGAATCATAAGGGGGGTTTGTCTTTGGTAGAGGACTACCAATTGCCAAAAAAAATTCTAAGGTCTGGGATCTCTTGGTAAAGTCCAGTTTGTTATAAGCTTCTATGAGGGTTTCATGAGAAAAAGGATGAGTTGGTATAGTGGCAGGGGCCTGCAACATTTTCTCAATTGAATCAGCGTTAATGGGACAGAGGATTTCTCCAATAGGTGAGATAATTTCTCTGTGGCTAGGATCATAGGATTCATAGCATTTTCTCACAAACTCTAGAGCTTTGTGTATTTGTGGAAAAATATAGTGGGGTAATTGGGATTCCCAGAGCCCAATTTCATCACTCTGGTCAATTAGCTTCTCTTCCCACTAGAAATAAATGTCAAATAAATCAAATTGAGAAGAAGACTTAATGATTTTTCAATCCTTTTCAACTAATAGAGTATGGTGGAAATCAACCCGTGGGTGAATTAGAGGAGTTGAAACTTCTGCAATTGTTTTTCCCTTAGGAGGCATTTTGTCGAACGAAACTGCAAACTGTAAATGAAAAAAATGGTAAAAGGAGTTACCAGAGTGGAGACAGGAAACTAACAAATGGACCGCGAAGATGTTCTTGTGAACAAGACAAGTGGCTGAGTTTTATGAGGAAGCGGGCTTGAAGAATAATCTTGGTCGCAAAAGTTAACTATGTAACCTTTGAAATGCATGAAAAAATGTTTATAAAGAGAAAAATGTAGTGGGAGGGTGGATCGAACATTCGAAAGTTCATTAATTATCCAACGGGTTAATTAACGGACATTTAGTAATAAATTAGTGGGAGTGGAAATGAATGGGCAATGTATAGGCGACATATGAATGGATGAGAGATATGAAGTGAAACGTGACGTGGTGAGGCGGTAAACAACTATGAAGGATACCACTTTTAGAAGTAAGATGGAGTGGTTTGTGGTTTTGGGATTTCTAGTCCCGAAAGACTAAAAGGTATTAAAGACTGCCCATTTCACCCCCCCACCCCGCTGATAAACTTCGGACGATGAATGAGGTCCAAAAGGGAGTGTGGGTCGTATGATTTCTGAGGAGTGTGCAAGATGAGAGGTGAGGTGGGGGCAGTTTAATGTGTGAGTGGCGAATGAACGGTGGGGTTGCGATATGCTAGGTGGACGCGGCGACTCTGGGACCGGGTGTTTTAATGAATGGAGTGATAACATATGAATGAAATAACATAAAGTTTAAACTTTGTTTATTCGAACTCCCATCATTAATATGTTTCCTAATTTTTTTATCTTTAAGAAATAACCATTTCAACATCTCAAACTTTCACATTTCTACCTACCCCTCTATTCCTAACATTTTTACTTATCCTTTCAGAGTGCATGTGAACTAGAAACCCAATATTTTATTTTTATGAACAATCTATCTCTATACCTTATTCCCTCCATTGGCTTAGATTAAACTATTGAGCCAATTTATTTTCTACCTATGAGAATTAATGTAAAACAAATTCAATTATGATGAAACTGTATAATTGGATAAAATAACCTAGTGTGGCATCTAAACAAACTGTACACAACTATTACTTTTCAAACTAAATTTAGAACAAAGTAGTTGCATTTAGATTTGCAACACTTTCAAAGTTGATTTCTTTTTCTTTTCTATCTAACCTAACGTTTTATTTTGCCTTCATTTTTTAGGGCATCTACCCTAACATTTTCTTTGATATGGAAATATTTATCAAAATATTTCCCTAACATTTTTTATTCAATATTATTTTTGTCCACAACTTATCTTAACATTTTGTAAATATATTTTCATTTTTTGTCTAATTTATTCTAACTTATCAAAACCAAAAAATGCTACAACAGGAGGGGCAAGCGAAGCCATGATTTGCATCTGTTGGTTGAGGGTGCAAGAAGCAGGTATAATTACAAGCATCCTACTAGGCTCTAGAAGGGCCTGTGGGCTCGGCTCCAGATGCAGCGGGATGATCGGCATATGAGCCATAGCAAGGGGGATGGGTACTATGAGGAGACCTGGGAGAAGAGTCTCAAACCCACTTCCCTCGGGAAACTGCGGGCTCTGGGCTATTCTTACACTTAGGGGGAGAAGTGTGTAAGAGAGGAAATGCATGAATGGAAAAGGTGGAGTGTTGAGAAAGGTTTGATGAATCTAACTTCATTTGGATGTCAACAGGGCTCTACTTCCTAGGTTATGGCTCGAGCAATGAGAGGATGTGGGCGTGGCAGGAGAGGCCCGCCCCCCTAGGCAGACAAGGGGCCGAGCACATCAGAAGCTCGCAGGGGTCGTAAGCCTGTAGAGCACCTCATAATAGAGGCATCAATGGCATACTGAGATGGGATGAATGCGTGAATTTGGAAGATGATGGAAGACTGGGAAGCAGAGATTAAGCAGGAAAACGAATCAAAGGATGAGCTTGAGAATTGGAGGATGCTAGTCCCCGATCCAAGGAATACCCGTGGGAGAATTACGTAGTTTAAACACACTCTCTATCTGTATTTATTAATGAAGAGCCTTCTTGAAAAAGTGATGGAAAAAATCTCTGTGGGGATGAAGGTTACAGTACAGGGCCTACTGAATTAGAAAACCGATATGGAGAAAATCCTCTTCCAATTGAACAAATATGACATCATGATGGATAGGATTGACCGCCACATCCCTTGCATTCTAGAGCTATATGGAATGCCAGGGGCGACTAATGAAGATCTTGCTCCTGTTGCATCTACCTCTCATGAGCAGAAAGACAAGATTCCCCATGCATAATTTTTGTTTATGTGGTTAGCTTTTAATTTTCCTATTGCATATGCTAGTTTTTACAGTTATGTAGTATCTAGACATGAGATCGAGACTTATCTAGCTTGGCTAGAAAGACTAAAACAATGGTCTTCTTGGATGCCTTATAACGCTGACTGGTTGCCAACAGAGTTGGTTTCCCCTCGAGGCAAGTTGAGGCCACCTGGTCAACCTGTGTGGTGTAAATTTGCCTAATATATAATAGAAAATGGATGGATTTGCCAAGCTTAACAAAAAATATATATTAATTAAGTTAATAATTTAAAATAATAAATAAATCCTACCATCAACCACTTCAATGCTTTTAAACATATTACTCACAAATCAATAGACTAACATATATATATATATATAGATAGATATATATATATATATATACACATATATATATATATATAGATATATATATATATATATATATATATATATAGATATATATATATATATATATATATATATATATATATATATATATATATATATATATATATATATATATATATATACATATATATATATATATATACATATATATATATATACATATATATATATATGTATATAGATATACATATATATATATATATACATATATATATATATATATACATATATATATATATATACATATATATATATATTCAAAATTGAAAGGAAAATAATATTTGTTTAATATAGTCGTTACTTATTAATATTTGTTTTAATAAATTAATATCCTAACTTAACTATTATTTTTCAAAAACTAGTCGTTTAATATAGTTGTTACTTAATAATATTTGTTTTTAATATATTAATAAATTAGTATCTCAATTTAAATATTATTGTTCAAATATGGTCATTACTTGAAATTTTGGTCTCTATATTGCTCTGTATTTAAGCCTTTTCCATGGTCTGGCTCGTCATCTGGTCATGATTTCTACGGAAAGAATTTGCTTAATTAATTATGGATCACAGAAGCCTGAATAAAGAAAGAAAAAAATATTATTAATAGATGATTATTGTGACTATAAATTAAAAGAATTATTTATCAAATATGCTGATTAATTTACTTTAGATCTAAAATATATTAACTTAATTCACTTGGGGAATGTTAGGTCTAAGGTGAGCCTAAGTCACACGGTGGAGAGGGAACACCGTAGCTACTAGGGGGTTTTATTGTGGGAGGATTTCCTATACAAATTCACAGTTTTCTAGGAATGTTTGAGCTACCTGCATTTCACACATGCAATGATATTAAGACTAAGGTAGAAGAAACCCTAGAAATAAAAAATATAATGTTTTTGAAAAATTTGATATCTATGGGAAGGAATTCTCTTAAATAGAATAAGGTATGACTAGAGATGAATCAAAATGCTAGGAAAAACCATAGCGAGAGTGATGTCTAGTGTTTGCAATGAAGTGATATTTGAGTGCAAAGGAATTCTCTAAGAAGGAACGAGATATAAGGGAGTAGAGAATAAGGTTGGCGGGGAGCTAGGGTTCGAAGCAGGAAGTAACATGAGCAGTGAGCGAAGAACCATGGAGGAGCCAGGAGGAGGGAGCTCCACTCCCTCCTACAACAACGTTGTTTCAAACAAAAGCAGAGAAATGAGTTCAAATGGATTCAGGAGACCTTGGGAGAAAGGAAAAAAAATATAGACTCAACAGTACTGGAAAGCAACAAAGATGATGTTCAGGAAGAAACTCACGGTATGGCCAGAAGGAAGAAGATGCTAGAGGACAGTAGTCAGGAAAAAAAAGGGTACAACTCGGCAAAGGGATCCTGTAAGCCCAAGACTGCCACCAAACCTAAGGTGGTTCTGAATGATCTTGCACTGTAGGAGCACAGATATCATATGATGACTTATGCTATTATCTGTAAGTTTATGGGCTTATGGCCCACAGAGAAGAATCTATATACTTGGATCAGAAACAACTGTAAACCAAAGGGGGATATAACTCTTCATCTAGGGTCCAAGGGCTTTTTCACAGTGGTTTTCAACAACCTAGAGGATAAAGAAAAAGTTTTCAAAGGAGGACCTTATTTCTATGTTGCAGCAAGACTCTATATGCGACCATGGGTAATGAACTTTGTCCCAGAGCGGGAGAAATTCACTTCGGTCCTGGTATGGATAAGACTTTACTCCTTACCTCTAGATTATTGGCTGCCTGAATCCTTGAAAGCTATAGGAAATAAATTAGGTCATTTTCTAAAAATTTCAGAGGCAACTCTGAGAGGGAAATATACTTCCTTCGCACGTATATGTGTGGAGATGGATTTATCGGGAGCACTCCTGGATGAAGTGGTCTTAGAAGTTTATGATGAGGAATGGGTACAGGCAGTGGACTATGAACATGTTCCTTTTAGATGCAGGAAATGTCATGAACACGAACACCTTTTCAGAGATTGCCCACAAAACAAGCAGGAGGAGAATTTGAGGGCCAACATACACAAAGATTCTAAAGGATTCACCAAGACAAGAGGTAGAGGGAAAGGTGGAGGAAGAAGGTATCAGAAAAAAAAAGAGTGATAACAAAGTAGCAAATCGCAACAGTTTTGAGATTTTAGAAGAAGAAGGGGGGAAAAGTGAGAAAGATGTAATTCCAGACAATCATCCTAAAGAGACAGAAAAGGAAGATAGCATGGAAATAATATAGGATAATAACAAACTCCAAGAAGGTATACCAAACAGCATGGAATAAAGAAAGGATCAAGAGATGACCCCTAGTGAAGTTGGGATTGACGACCAAGAACTATATGAAATACTTGAGAGGGAGAATCTTGATCTAGAGAAATTATTAAACCAGGGAACCAGTAAAGGAATCAACTCCCTACCACAAGAGGGGTTTGACAGAGTAAAACAGCGTTTCCTTTGGCAATCTCAGATAAATACCTCAGGAAACAAAAGAATCCATGAAAGATAGGACCAGGGAGGGGTCAAATCAATGGAGGAAATATCAGGACACTCGACTAGGAACCCAGGCAGGAAAAGAGGCAGAAAGAGTCAAAATGAAATGCTAATAGAGTGTGGAAAGCTCTTGATCAACTCAGGTAAGATGAAAGATCTTACCAGTTACTCTTTCAAAAACCCATCATCATGAAGCTCACAACTTGGAATATCAGGGGTCTAGGAAGTAAAAGAAAACAGAGGAATCTCAACAGTAGAATAAAAGAAGAAAACCCAGATATGGTGTTCATACAGGAAACAAAATGTTCAATAGATAAAGTCCAGAAGATACATAGTAAATGGCTCAGTAAGTATGATTACCTAGAAGTAAAAGCCAATAATACAACGGGAGGGATTCTCACTCTCTGGAATCCCCAGAAATTTGACATTTTGGATGTGGAGGCATCTAGGAACTATCTTTCAATGGTTATCCAACCTTTAGGTGACAAGGATATTTATTTGGTCACTAATGTCTATGGTCCTCAAAATCCTGACAACAAGCTCAAGCTTCTCACCTCACTGGAGGAGCTTAGACAGAGACACCCAACAATACCCTGGATTCTGGGTGGAGATTTCAACATGATCAAATCTCTTACAGAAAAAAAAGGAGGCACTAGACTTATGGGCAAGGATTCTATTGCCTTTCAGAACTTCCTCATCAAGCTGAAGCTAGTGGACTTAGAAACAACAAATGGAATCTTCACTTGGAACAATAAGAGGGGAGGTGCATCACAGGTTGCCTCAAAACTAGACAGGTTCCTAATCTCGGAGAACCTCCTCCTCTCAGGGCCTAACTTGAATGCCTTTATCCTACCTTTTGGAGGGTCGGACCACTGGCCAGTTCAGCTAGAAGCTTCTTTTATTGGCACTCCAAGGAATAGACCCTTCAGGTTTGAAAATTTTTGGCTTACTCACCCTAATTTCATAGCCAACATTGACAAGTGGTGGAAGGAGGATTTACCAGTTCAAGGCACAAAAATGTTCATGCTGCAACAGAGACTCAAGCACATCAAGACTAAACTCAAAGATTGGAACAAAAGTGAGTTTGGAAATATTTTTAAAGCCAAAAGAGAAGTGGAACAAAAGCTTCAGAATATCAACCAAACTCTCATCAAGGAGGGCTTCACTGAGGATAGGAAATTGCAAGCAGACTCACTACAACAGGAATGGGACACCAGATGTCAGCAGGAGGAAATCTTTTGGAAGTAGAAATCACGAGTCCAATGGCTTAAAGAAGGGGAAAGAAACACAAGGTTTTTTCACAAATCTACCATGGAACACCGGGCCCATAATCGGATCACAAAGCTCTTAGATCCGCTAGGAAGAGAGCTCAATACACACAAAGATATGGAGGACGTACTGGTACAACATTTTCAAAAAATAGCAGAGGAGCCTATCTCAAACAGATCACTAGCTATCAGGAAATTTACGAAGCATATTCCAAACCTGGTGTCCAGGGAAGACAACTACAATCTCAACAGACCAGTATCAGAAGAAGAGGTAAAAGAAGTAATAAATGAGATGCACAATGGGAAAGCGCCTGGACCGGATGGTTTTAACGTAGACTTCTTCAAAGCAAGCTGGGATATAGTCAAAAAGGATATTCTGGATGTGGTGGAGGACTCAAGGATTTCAAAAACAATCCTTAAAGCACTAAACACCTCTTTCATTGCCCTCATTCCTAAACAGGATAAGGCAATGACTTCGAATTGGTTCAGGCCCATAGCCCTGTGTAATGTGATATACAAAATCATCTCCAAAGTTATTTCAACTAGACTAAAGCCCCTCCTACCAACACTTTTGTTGGAGGAACAAACTGGGTATGTGGAAGGAAGGCAAATTCTTAACAACATCATTCAGGCACATGAAATTGTCCACTCTCTCAAGAATAATAAGCAAGCAGGGATGATCATTCAACTGGACCTAGCGAAGGCATATGACAAACTGAGCTGGTTGTATATCAAAGAAGTTCTAATTTCATATGGATTTGACCAGAATTAGATAAGATGGGTTATGGCTTTGGTAACTTCAGCCAGCTTTTCCATCCTCCTCAACGACTCTCCCTCCAAATCCTTTCGGCCCTTGAGAGGCCTCAGGCAGGGAGATCTACTTTCACCATTTCTTTTTATTCTCATGATGGAAGGATTAGGCAAAGCAATCACTTCTGCCAAAAGGGAGGGCACTATCCAGGGTCTCAAGCTTACACAGGAAGGGAACACGTTAACTCATCAACAATTTGTAGATGACACTATGTTACAGGGCATACCAACAGTTAAAGAAGCCAAAGCCTACAAGCAAATCCTATAGGATTTCGCCTTAGCGGCCGGTACAGAGGTAAGTCTCTCAAAATCTAAAGTGTTTTTTTTCAATACAAATATTGCAATTCAGAGAAACCTCTCCAAAATTCTTGGATTTCAGAGAGACCAACTCCCCTCCAAATATCTGGGAATACCTCTCACTGACAAACCTCAGAATAAGGAAGTTTGGGAAGCTTTGATCAACAAACTAAAGGACAAAATCTGCAAGTGGACAAGTAGATCTGTAAACCTGGCTGGCAAGCTTGTTGTCACAACGATGGTCCTGTAGTCTCTTCCAGTTTACATGTTGTCAGCTCTTCCTAGCCCTAGTGGAGTTTCCCAGCAAATCAAGAACATGCAAAGATACTTTCTGTGGGGAAAATGTGAGGAAAAGAAGAAATGAGCACTGGTGGCTTGGGACAAAATTTTCATGCCCAAACCTCATTGGGGGTCTAGGTCTCCATGACCCGAAAACTCTTAAAAATGTTTTGGGGGCCAAACTTTGGTGGAGATTGCTGAAGGAATCCAGCAAAACTTGGGCCAAGCTCCGAAAGGAGAAATATGCAAAAGACTGGAGAGAGGGGGACTTGATCAGAATGACAGGGAAAATAAGGGGTTCTCATATCTGGAATAATGCGTGGGAGAATAGAGCTTTAGTTCAAAATCACAGCTTCTGGGAGATTGGGAATGGAAACCTTGCCTGGTTTTGGGAGGATAACTGGCAGTAGGAATCCAACTTAAGCAGAGAAGGACTGGACATTCTCAGAGAGGAAACTGTTAACAAAGGAATTAAAAAGGTCAGTGACTTTTGGGATAAAACCAGAAATAGTGGCAAGTGGAGAACTTGGAAAATATCAATTAATAGTGAAGAATCTCCTCTGAAGACCCAAACATAAACTCTTGCCAAAATCCTGGAAAAGAGGAAAATTTTGATCTTGTCATCCCCAGATCAACTTAGATGGGGAAGAAGCAGTGAGGGTAATTTCAACCTCAAAGAAGCCAAAGATGTGGTCACTAGATACAATTTTTCCAACCTGGATAACACTTGGAAAGACCTATGGAAGCAACCTCAATGGATGAAAATCAAGCTGTTTATGTGGATGGTGCATCACAAAAAGATTTTGACTTGGGAGAATCTCAGAAAGAAAGGTTTTGCAGGACCTTCTAGATGCCAGTTATGTGGTATCCAAGAAGAGACAAGGGATCACCTTCTCAGCATCTACACCTTCACCTCTACCCTATGGAATTGGGCAGCCTGTATCTTTAGACAAACTGACAGAGATAAAAACAACATCTCCAAAACCTTAAGGGATTGGAGGAATAAGCTCTCAGAGAATGAGGCTGTCAACTCGGCCTGGACCCTAATCCTAGGCTTTCTATTACGGAATGTCTTGGAAGAACGTAATAACAGAATTTTCAATGACAAATCCAGCCTACCCCAAATCATTATAAATCAGTTCGTCAGGTAGCTCAAACAAACTATTAATATGTTTCAGAAGCACCCTACTAAGAACCCGCCTTCTCATCAGGACACCCGAATTCTTCATCTTTTGGGCCTACAGAAGATGGTCCCAGAAAGCTCAATCTAGATTCCATCTCGTGCTACCATGAGTCAGGAATTCTAGCATCCCCCCCCCCCCTAGGTACTTAAAACTAAATACAGATGAAGCCTCGAAAGGTAACCCAAGGGAAGCAGGGTATGGAGGTGCCATCAGAGATGATAAGGGGAATTTAATAATCATCTTTCACAGCTACTTGGGGAATGCTACCAACAACATGGTGGAACTGATGGCCATAGAATAGGGATTAGAGATTCTGAGAAATCTCAACATGAAGAACTCCATAATAGAAGTTGATTCTGAATTAACAATCAATTCTATAAAAATAATTGCTAATGGCTCGGACCCTGAGAAAGTCTCGCACCACTGGAGACTGTTTCAGGTTTATCGGTGCATTCAATCACATTTGAGAATCCCGAGAACCCTTAGCTTTGCTCATGTGCGCAGAAATGCCGATAGAGTGGCGACCGACTGGCAAATGAAGGGGTTCTTTGTAAGAATGAATACAATTTTTATAATTGGGAATCGATGCCTGTGGGGAATTTGAGAGAAGAATGCTATAGTCTGGCTTGCGTGGGCAATGAGTTTTTTCTCAAGTCGGGTAGAGAAGAGAATGGGGTACCAGGGTTCATCTAGCCTCTGCTCCCGATCGCATTGGCTGAAGGCTCTCTTTTGGATGGTAGGAGGAGAGGAACAAGTAGTTTCGTTCACAGAGGATGCAAAGGTAAAGAGGTTTTGTAGTTTATCGTGCATATCTGAGAGCTAAAGTGGTTTTTCAAGGTAGGCCTATGATTTCATTCATCAATCAACACATGGCAGTGGGCGGAGAAAGAATACCACCAATATCCTGCGGGTTATCCTCGTGCTTCTTCTCTGTGCGATATTCTCCTCAGCCGTTGGATTCGGGAAGGGAAGATCAATGACTCTAGTACGTCGAGCTAGTTCGGGGAGTTTTCCTTCGTGCTTTTTGAGGTTTACGTGTGGACTCCTAGAGGGCGGTACTCTTAGTCGCATGAGTCTTAGCCCTCGGGCGAAACTGTTTGATTCTTTGTTTCGAGTCTTTTCTCCTTATGTGTTCAGAAGTTTGTTTGTTAATGGGTCATTTGTTGTAAAGGTTTGTAGCCCATTGTTTAGGGTAGGCGGACCCCAGTGATGCCCGTTGACTTTGTCCGGGACTTGTAACATAGTTCTATATTTTTTAACCTTTGAATGAGAATCGAAAAACACTCTTGCTTTAGCAAAAAAAAAGAGATATAAGGGAGTAGAGTGTGTGGAGTGGGAGTTTGTCCTCAAAGTATAATGCTAGAAGAGATATAGGTCCAAATTTTAAGATCATGTACCAATTGAAGAAAAATGGAACCTCTCAAACCAAAGAACCAATCACAAAGAGGGAAGCACAAAATTCGAAATCAATGATGCCCTAAAATAAGGGAGCAAGAAAAAGTATATACCAATATTGTCAAATTGAAATGGTTTCATCGTATTCTTCATAGAAAATGGCCTTCTATAGTTTGGCAATGGGTTCACACATTGAGGAAAATATTTCAATAGGATAAATACATAATAAATAAACTAATGTGCACATCCCAAAGGACAAAAAGATTAAACTTCCTATGTATATGGTCACATATCAATTAAATGCAAAGTAAATATGCTAGAAATCAGGGGAGAACTCTTGTAACAGCTAGGTACTACTGTGGCTGAATCCTCCTTAGGGAGTGCATGCAATGTTATACATTACCTAGTAACCCTCTTATATTTCATGTTATTTTTTGTTTTCTTGTCAATTTCATAAAAACTCATAGCTACACTCTCAATGGGGAAAATGTTGGATTTTGTAAGGGAGAGAGACTATGGCATATTGCTTTTAATTTTAAGATTATAAATTATAAAATCCTTTTGGATTTTGGATTTTCTTTTGCAATTATCTATAGATGTTATCACCCAAAATTCACATCCATATAAGGTAAAAGTAGTTTCAAGAGAATCAAAGTGGATGTTCACTTTCGTGGGACAAAAATTTAGTTGATTCACAATTATTTTCAAGACTAACATATGTTTTTTCCCCTGTATTAATCCTTTCTTAATGTTATATTTTTAGAGGTTTAGGGTAAGTTATCATTTTCTATTTGATAAAAATAACCTTTATGTTTTTAGTGTTTACCCTCATACCCATGCCATAATATAAATCCTTGCAAATTCCGAGTTAACTGATAATGTTAGAGAAACTCTTTAGCATAGGAACAACATCATCAATGTAGAGAAGAAGAATGATGACTCCTATAGCTAAATTGTTCCAACAAAATCAGTTTCTCGTAAACATGCCTCTAACTTGTTAATGAAAATGCCAAAAGGTGTAGGTCATAGAGAATGTCCTTGCTTATCTCCTATATTACAAGTAATATCCTCTCACCAACCATCAATGTTCCTAAACTTTGTGAAAAAATTATTATATGAGGTTGTCAAGTCAAATGGACCCTATAACTCTTCCTATATATTCCAAACGAAAATTCCATGAACCATGTCAAATGTCTTCCTATAGTCGATAATGGAACACAAGGTATTAGTTTTATTACTATGTCATTCCTCTATAATGACCTTAAGCTATAACTAGGTGGTCCACAGTGGAATGATGGCTTGTAAAATCTTCTCAAGCTTCTTTATTCCTTTCTCTTAACATTATAACCATATCCTAATCTTTTTTTTTGTGAAATTATTATAGGTCTAACTTGGCTAGAATAGCCTGGTGTATCATAATGGTCCTCTAGGTAGAGGGATTATTTAGTCCTTGGTTTTAAAAATAGGACAAATGAAGCTTTAAGTCAATGGTTTGGGAAAACTTGCTTGACTACTAGATTGAATAGCTTGTGAGTGTGAAGGATCAAAATATAAGCTCCTATTTTAGTATATCAATTTGATAGCGTGAAGGATCAAAATATGAGCTCCTCATTTAGGATCTCAATTTTATAGCTTTGGACCTCCTTACTTTTCTCCTTTACAACTTGTTTAACCCAACATTCTATACCTTCCAAGCTAAAAAGTTGTTCTTTTTTGTTAAATGTTTAATATTGCAAGATACATAAATATTCTCTAGATATGAATTTCAATACAACAATGAAATACTTTTCTTTTTTACTAATTTCAATGTTTTTTATTTTTATTTTTACTGATTCAAATATATCTTTGTAATTGTTTAATATCAAATTTTTAAAATGTAAGAATGCCTCTACCTTTTATTTATATAATATATAATGAAAAACAACATAATTTTATTTTCATTAGTTATATATAATTTAATTTCATAAAAACTTAAATAATAAAATAAAAAATTATAATATTAAAAAACAACACACTTGAATTATTATCTAAATTTTTTAAATTTTTTTTATATTAATTTAATTATATTTATATCATATTATTATTATCAATGTAAAAATAACAACCAAAACAATGAAAATAATGTCTTCTTTTGCATATAGTTAAATTTTTATGAATAAAAACAATAAATCATCTATCAACCAATTGACTTAATTTCTGCTATTCCTTTTTTCTTATTCCAAATTAAATATCTATATATAAAAAGTGTTAGTTTCAATATTCTAAAATCAAGTTCCTTGGTTAACATTTTTTTTTTTTCTAAAATGTTATGTGACTATTTAAAATGTGTTGATTTGTATACAAAGAAACAAGCTATTTGATTAATATTTAGAGTTTAAAAAAATAGTGTTTCTTTATTTCAAGAAAAAAAAAAAAAAAGATAACGAACCTTATTTTAGTATCAAAATGTAAATTATATTTTTTCATTTTAAAATAGAATAATATTATTTTAAGAAAATTTTGTTCACTATAAAGTCTATAAAGTGTATGAATTTATGATCATTATTTTCAATTATAAAAGATTTTACAATCTTAATGATCATTACTTTTAATATTTAGAGTTTAAAAAATGCTTCTTTGTTCTAAAAAAACACCTTATTTTGATGTTAAAAGCTAAATTATATTTATTAATTAGCCTGGTATATTTTCATTTTAAAATGTAATAATATTATTTAAAAATTGTATTAGCTATAAAAATCTATTGATTCATAATCATTACTTTCAATTATAAAAGATATTAGAAACTTGATGATAATTACAATAATTATTTTCAATATTACAAAACAATTTGGCTATTTAATTCATGATCATTACTTTCAGGTTATGTAAAGTATTGCAGAACAATTTGGTTATTTAGAAAAAGGACATGATTAAGATGAAATTTACTCATATAATCATGATTAAATTTATAAGCTGCAGCACAATCACCACCATAGCCAAAAGGACAAATAATGAAATATATTGTAATAACAATATGATATATAGAGCACACCCGTATATAGAAGCAAATAAGGATTATTTATAAATATAGTAGGAATAATAATAGCGATCTATAGAGCACACATGTTTGTTATTACACCTCAGGAGCCCTACCAATTATACTTTTATCAGCAGCATGATATAAACGATAACCGTAAATCAAGCACAACTCATGCTGAGGAAAAAAAAACCCCGAAAAACTATTACAATACGTCAAACACAACTGTTGAGAGCCCCGAAAGATGATGAATGGGATTTTCTATTGACTGGAAGGTCCTGGGGTGCCAAAAAGAGCATTAGAGGGGGGCTGAGGTGGAATATCAAAGGGAGTGGTGGGTTGTGGGGTTGGTGGAATATCGAAGGGAGTGGTGGGTTGTGGGTTTGGTGGAATATCGAAGGGAGGGGCTGGAGGAGTTTTGGGAAAGTGAGGAGTGCCCGGTCATGGAAAATTGAATGGATACCCCGGAGGAAATTTGGGAAAGCGTGGAGTGCTCGGTTGTTGAAATGGTGGAAAACTGCGCAAAGACCATTGCAACAAAGGGGTTGTGGATGCTTGAAGGCTCACTTCCAAATTTTGGCTGGTAGGTCCTGGGGTGCCAAAAGGAGAATCAGATGGGGGGGACTTAGGTGGAAAGCCTAGAGTGGTGGGTGCGCCAAAAGGAGAATCAAAGGAGGGGGTTGAGGTGGTGGAATTTGGAAGGGAGGGCGTGGAGGCCGTGGCTATGGAAAATTGAATGGAGGCCCCAGAGGAAATTTGGGAAAGCCTGGAGTGCCCTGTTTGAAAGGAGGAAAATTGGGAAAAGCAGGAAAGCGTGGAGTGCCTGGTTGTTGAAATGGTGGAAAATTGAGTGAAGGGTTTGTGGACTCCTGTAGGCCGGTTTTAGTCAAATATTGAGTGGTAGGTCCTCAGGTGCCAAAAGGAGCATCAGAGGCGGGCTGAGGTGGAAGGCCTAGAGTGGTGGGAGTGGGTTGTGGAAATGGTGGAGTACTGAACGGGGGAGTGTCGGGAAGAGGAGGAAAGGAAAATCTTGAACCTTGAGTAGTCGGAGAATTGAAGGGAGGGTTGGGAGGATGACTTAAACTTTATTATTACAGCGGGAGACGACCTCTTATTATCACGTGCATCAATAGGGGCACAATAATAACAATAGGAGCACAATAAGGGCACAATAATAACAATAGGGGCACAATAGGGGCACAATAATAACAATAAGGGCTACAATGACAATAGTAATGGGGGAATCACTAGTATTATAGGGACCTAACAGAGCCAACATTTTTACCTCCTTAAAAATGTCAACTAAATAAAGTTATTGATGTAGAAGAATGTTGATGCTATGAAGTTGTCAACTAAATAAAGTTATTGATGTAGAAGAATGTTGATGTTTTCAAGTTGATGAGAATAGTGTGTGTACCAAGGAGCTTAGCTATTCATCTTTAAGCTAGCATGAAACAAAGAAGAAAAACCTAGATCTAAGAGGTTTCGAGACCTGGGTTTTGAAACAAAGCTTCTTAAATTACTAATGGCCACTATAAAACATCAAGGAAACAAAAAATTCCGAAGAAAAATGAAATACAATAGGAAAAGAAAATCAATGTACTCAGAGTCCCTAGTTGAGTCACCAATTATGTTTAAGATAGTAATTCCACCTATAGATCCTACATAGTTTCCAAAAGGAAAAGAGTCTAGGTCCAAATGAATTTCCCATTGATATTTATCTTGAATACTACAATTTTTTGATAAAATTCAAAAGGGCTAAGGCATAAAAAGCCATGGATGAAATCCAATCTAAATTAAAATACTCTATTAATCAAGGCATATCAAGGGAGACCTTCATAGACCATAGAACATACATTCAAACTCTAGAGAAATAGGGGAAAACTCTCTATGATAGAGAAAAAGAATGGAGAATGAAAAGTAGGGCAAGCTAGTTACAAGTTGGGGATGATAACACTAAATTTTTTTATATAATTTCTAGTAACTTGAATTCAATAAATAATATCCGAGGAATTAAAAAAAATTATGGATTGGTGGCCATATCTTTCCAAGGGATATCGTCACGATTTTTCAAATATTTCAAAGAAATATTTCAACAAGATAACATAGAAACTATAGGGCTCATCTTGGATATAACTAGAATCTTCCCAAGATATGTTAACCACGAAGAAAATGAATCCCTGGAGGCTAAAGTCACTAAGTTGGAACTTGGGAAGGTCCTACATAGCTTCCAAAAGGAAAAGAGTCTAGGTCCAAATGAATTTCCCATTGATATTTTTCCTAAGGTGACCTGTTTGGAATGTAATTCGGGGTCTGCAAAAACCTTAATATCCTCATATTATATCTCCGAAAATATAGTGAGACAGGATCTGAAATTTGGAGCCGAGGTTCAGTCCGATTTCTTCTCAAATGGGTTTTTTTTAGCTTCTAAAACTTTGTAGCGAAAGAGTTATAGAGAAAATTCCATGATAACCTGTTTTAGATGAAATTCTGGAGCTTGCAAAAACCATAACTTCCTCACATCATATCTCCGAAAATATAACGAGACAAAATCTGAAATTTAGATCCGAGGTTGTTAAGTTATGGTATGTTCTATGCTTATAACAGTTTACTTCTTTTCCTTATTATATTCCACCCATTAGCAATCACATGTACATAAAGTAAAGTGCAGATAGAACCTTAAACGATCAACAGAAAACAAGCCAAGACAAGAGACACAAGATGTGGTGGCTAGCCAGGGACAAAGCCCACAATGTGTGGGGAAACCCTTTGATCAAATCTTCTTTTATCTTCAATAATTCAGCAGAGAGAAATAGTACAATAAATTTGATTCATATCAGCAGTAGCAAACCCTAGATCAGCAGCATCAGCATTAGCGGCTTCATTATCAAATTAGGGCAGACGATATCTCACAAACCGACCGTCGGATTGACTTCATTCCACCACCAAAAGTTTCGGCTTCCAGAGGAGGTTCAGATGAACCTACAGTGCAGTTCAGATGACGAGATCTTCTAGGCCACGCAAGTCAATCTTTACTTCTGCAGTTGCAGCTTCAGTTTCAGCAGTTTCCAGCTTCAAACTAGGGCAGTCGATATCTTGCAAACCATTCGTCGGATTGACTTCATTCCACCACCAAAAGTTGTGGCTTTCAAAGGAGATTCAGATGAACCTACAGCGCAGTTCCAAAGAGGAGACCTTGTAGGCCACGCAAGTCAATCTTTACTTCTATAGCTGCAGCTTCAAATTCAACAGCTTCCGGCTTCACATGTGTGAGAGAGAGAGACCCATTTCAGCACAGTAGAGAAGAGACTCATATCTGCGCAGTAGAGAGAGAGAGATGTGATGAGATGAGTGAGTCTAAATGAGGAAAAGTTCTCTTATATTTATACACAACGTTGGTGGGTGAATAGATGCGACTGTTGGGCTTCTGAGCCTACATGAGTTGTAGGTCGGCTTGATAATAATTCCATAATCAAAATAAATTCATATCTCCATGAATACTTATCGGAATTGGATGATCTTTATATCAATCCTACACCTCTCGAAGAGAGGAATCTAATAAAAATATTATCAGCCATGAATAAGATGACCCACATGAAGTTTTGCCCTGGTTGCCAATTTTAACACTCCCTCTCAACCATGGAGAACTTCATCTGCAATCTGTCTATCGGTCGTTACTATTCATCCATCAAATGCACTGCCCTGTACAACCTGACCCTTGCCCTGCTCTGCTCTATTCTGCCTATTCTGCTTTGTCTTGTTCTGCCTGCACTGATCTGTACTGTTTTGCTCTGTTCTGCTCTGCTCTTGCATTGTTCTGTTCTGCTCTGCTTTTGTCTGAATTATGAAGAAGAAGAAATGATCAAGGATGTATCATACTGACTCAAAGTCAGTCTTAGAGTATGTACCACTGGTCCCAGACCAGTCTCAACCAACCCAAAGTCAGCGTCATAGTGAGTACAACTCCAATGGTCCCAGACCAATATCATCCTCCACTGACTCAAAGTCAGTCTCAGAGTATGTACCACTGATCCCAGACCAGTCTCAACCGACCCGAAGTCAGTGTCATAGTATGGTACAACTCCTACCACTGGTCCCAGACCAGTATCATTGATCCCAGATCAATGGAGGTCATCCTAGCGTAGGGAGTACAGTAGTTACAACGATGCGTCCATCAGTACTACTATGGTCCCTAACTTCATTTCCTTGCTCATTGATCAGATGAGAGGTACTTCCCATGAGTCCGAGACTACATGGGTAGGATGCCTCAATAGGAGAACTAATCAATCCTGTCCTCACAGGAGAACACATCAATCCTGCTACAATTGCGATGGAGAACACATCAATCCAGGCCTCACAGGAGAACACATCAATCCTGCTACAATTTCCATGGAGAACACATCAATCTAGGCCTCATAGGAGAACACATCAATCCTGCTACAATCGCCATGGAGAACACATCAATTCAGGTTGCCATGGAGAGCACATCAATCCAGGCCTCACAGGAGAACTAATCATCCTGCTACACAGGAGAGCGAATCATCCTGTTCCACAAGAGAGCGAATCATCTTGTCCCACAAGAGAGCGAATCATCTTGTTCCAGTGTGCACCACCAGGGGAGGGTGAGTCACCCTGTGGTCATATGTTGCTCCAGTAGGAACCGCAAGCCCTTAAAGCTCCCAGAGCTCAATGTATGCAACATGCAGGACCCTTGTACAAAGGTTTCTTTCCGACTCCAAGTCGTTTTGGAAAATCACAGATTAGATCTTTCCTCGGGGCTTTGACAAGGTGTATCAACCTGTACATCATCTTAATGTGATGGAGCTTCCTTGCTCATCAACTTACCATATCCCAGATTATGTCTATCTGCTGGAGCAATTGACGAATACGGGATTCCTCAATAATCGAATCCCACCTCTGGTTGTTACAGAGAATCATAGTGGTATCCAATGTAAATCCAAACAGCTCACTGAAGAGCTTTCACAACCAGACTGCCTCACACGAGGTTATGCTAGCAACAATATATCTTGCTTCGGTGGTGCTCAAAGCCACCGACTTCTGCTTCCTGCTCATCCAGGATATCGAAGCAGATCCCAAGGTGAAACAGTACCCAGAAGTGCTCTTACGGTCCACCACACTGCCTGCCCAATCAACATCAGTATATCCAAGTAGTCTCACATCTCCGGCAGTGTATCTTAATCCATGAGAGATTATGTCCTGAAGGCATCTCAGAAGATTCCTGGCATCAATCCAGTGAGGCTCAACCAAATATGAGCTCACAATGCTAACTGCAAAACATATGTTCGGACGAAGGTTCACCAAGAACATCAATGTGAATGAGTTTTTGAAACTCGGAGGCATTTCCCAGGTCTGGTCCGACATCACTACCATATAACTTCTAAAATTTAAGATCCTCGAGGTAGTCACAGGCTTGCAGCCCATCATACCGAAACTTTCCAATATATTTACCACATATTTTCCTTGAGATAGGAAAATTTCCCTTGGCTTCTGCCACACTTCAAGTCCTTGGTCCTCCATTTCAAATTCAAAAGCCATCTCCCTCTAACATTTGTGAATGAGAGGGTTTGCACCTGTTAGAAATAGGTCATCCACATACAACACCAGTATGAGAGGCTTGCCATCTTCAACCTTAAAGTAAAGGTTAGGATCAGCTTCACTCCTAGTGAATCCCAGCTTCATCAAGTAGTTATCGATCCTCTCATACCATGCTCGGGGTGCTTGCTTCAGCCCATAGAGAGCCTTCTTCAACCTGCATACATGAGATTTTCAGTCATAAATCTCAAATCCTTCAGGTTGCTCCACATAGACCTCTTCTTTGATAGAATTATGCAAGAACTCAGTCTTAACATCCATCTGATGTAGGTTCCATCCTTGTGAAGCCACATGGGCTAAGATCAAGCACATGGTCGTATATCTGGAAACAGGTGCAAATATCATAGTCTATACCTCCCTTCTGGGATAAACCACGAGCAACAAAATGAACCTTATACTTTTCCATACTTCTATTTGCTGCATGGTTTATCTTGTAAAGCCATTTTGAAGTAACAATTGTCTTGTCCAGGGTCTGGGAACTACTTCTCAAACATCATTCTCCATAATAGACTCATATTCTATGGTCATAGCATCCTTCCATAGTTAATGCTTGATGACATCTGAGAATGATGAAGGTTCATTTTGTATGATCGTGCTCATGATGGTTAGGTATCCCTGATACCTGTTAAGTTACTTACTTTGATGGAAGGTTCCTCAGGGTGTAGCATGTCCTTCAGCATCATCAAGTATCCCCCTAAGCCATGAAGGCCTCTTCCTAGAAGAGGAAGGCTCATGTGAATGAGGATCAATCGGATCCATGGGTTCTTCTACATCAGGCAATGATTCATCATCCTTTTCTTTCGGTTCCCTGGTGTCAGCTTCTTAAGAGCTACTAAAAGTTAGCAGATTGTCCACCTTGCTGAGAGCCATATCTTTGTCGAAGGTGACATCATGACTAATCACGACTTCCCTTTGACCGGTGGTGAACATTTCTTCAGGAGTTTAGGAACCCAATTCTTGATGAGGGCATCAATTTTGTACATATACGACGGTGATTGTAGTTTCAGCCCATAGAAACTTTGGAAGTCTTTGATCATGTAGCATGGCCTGGACAACTTCCATCATCGTGTGGTTCTTCCTTCCTGCCACACCATTCTGCTCAAGAGTATGTGGTGTAGTAGTCTCCCTCTTAATGCCAGCCTCAGATATGCTTGAGTGAACCAACTGAAATACATCGGAGGTCTTGCTTTGGCTTGGTCCCTTTTTGAGCTTTCCTTCGACACATCCCGGACATACACCTTCTTTCTCTACTTGGAATTCGGGCATCCCTGTCACCATTTGTTTTACACCAAGTAGAGCTTTGTAATGAAGGTGGGCAAACCTCTGATGCCAAAGTTCAGACTGAAGAGTTGTGTCACAAGACATGACACCTAGCGGACTTCCATTGACCTGATATGATGAATCAACACTAAACCCAAGAGTAAAGGCATTTCCATATACATACCTTGTCATTGCTTAAGGTTACCTTGTAGCCTTTGTCTTCCATTTGCCGAGATGGACACTAGGTTCTTTTTGAGGTCAGGTGCATTTAATACATCCTGGACTTTCTAGCCTTCTTGAATGGTTGTCCTCTTCCTCGATCCCTAGCTCTCCTCTTACCTTTGTTGTTGAATTTGTCATTCATTTTATTTGCCATCAGAGGGATTTTGATCATTGTCCCAGTGTGAGTCCTTTCTATCAAGGCACTCCCTTGCATAGTGACCTGCTTTATCGCAGATGTAACATCATCCTTTTCTTCCACCCTTAGGTCTAGCCTTTCCTTTTGATTTAGACCCAGAATTATTTCTTTTCTTAGCATGAGAAGAAAAAACAGCAGGAGGACCTTTAGGCAAGGGCATTTCCTGCTCTTCTACCCTTGTTTGTTCTTGAATGCATCTAGCCATTAATTCCTCGAAACTAGGAATTACATTATTGTTCAGAAGAGTAGTCCTGAACACATACCATTCAGATGGTAATCCTCTGAGAGTTGTGAGTGCCATTTCTCTGTCAGTAATGGTTTCCCCAATAGATAGGAGATCGTTCTTGATCTCGGTGATTCTTAAGAAGTATGCTTGCATACTTTCATATTTACCCTTCTTGATTTCCCTCAACTTATTTCTAAGAAACAAAACTTGATTTGCATCATTAACTTTAAATAAACTCACCAGTCTGTCGTAGATTTCCTTGGAGGTGTCTAGATCAGAGATGCAGGCCACCAAGCGCTTGTCGATAGTCTCGGATGATCTTTTTTGTTTTGACTTCTCCATTTTTCCATTTGTTCCAGGTAGCAGCAGATGCATTTGATGAAGGCTCAACAATATTGCCTCTTACATGGTCCAACACTCCTTGATCTTCAAGGGTTAGATCGATAGACATCTTCCATCCGTGATAGTCAGCTTTCTCACGGAACTTGTCTTCAGCAGGAAAGAGTGTTGAGGACCCCATAGTTCTTTTAGGATAGCCTTGCTAATCTTCTCTTCAATGATTGCTCTTGCTCTTGCTCGGGCTTTGTCTTCACCTCAGCTCCGATACCATGTTAAGTTATGGTATGTTCTATGCTTATAACTGTTTACTTCTTTTCCTTATTATATTCCATCGATTAGCAATCACATGTACATAAAGTAAAGTGCAGATAGAACATTAAACGATCGACAGAAAACAAGCCAAGACAAGAGACACAAGATGTGGCGGCTAGCCAGGGACAAACCCCACAATGTGTGGGGAAACCCTTTGATCAAATCTTCTTTTATCTTCAATAATTCAGCAAAGAGAAATAGTACAATAAATCTGATTCATATCAGCAGTAGCAAACCCTAGATCAGCAGCATCAGAATTAGCGGCTTCATTATCAAACTAGGGCAGATGATATCTCACAAACCGACCGTCGGATTGACTTCATTCCACCACCAAAAGTTTTGGCTTCCAGAGGAGGTTCAGATGAACCTACAGCGCAGTTCAGATGAGGAGATCTTCTAGGCCATGCAAGTCAATCTTTACTTCTGCAGTTGCAGCTTCAGTTTCAGCAGTTTCCGGCTTCAAACTAGGGCAGTCGATATCTTGCAAACCGTTCGTTGGATTGACTTCATTCCACCACCAAAAGTTGCCGTTTCAAAGGAGATTCAAATGAACCTATAGCACAATTCCAAAGAGGAGATCTTCTAGGCCACGCAAGTCAATCTTTACTTCTGCAGTTGCAGCTTCAAATTCAACAGCTTCCGGCTTCACATGTGTGAGAGAGAGAGACCCATTTCAGCACAGTAGAGAAGAGACTCATATCTGCACAGTAGAGAGAGAGAGATGTGATGAGATGAGTGAGTCTAAATGAGGAAAAGTCCTCTTATATTTATACACAACGTTGGTGGGTGAATAGATGCGACTGTTGGGCTTCTGAGCCTACATGAGTTGTAGGTCGGCTTGATAATAATTCCATAATCAAAATAAATTCATATCTCCATGAATACTTATCAGAATTGGATGATCTTTATATCAATCCTACACCTCTCGACGAGAGGAATCTAATAAAAATATTATCAGCCATGAATAAGATGACCCACATGAAGTTTTGCCCTGGTTGCCAATTTTAATAGAGGTTTAGCACGATTTAGTCTCAATTTGGTTTTATTTTTAGATTCTGAAACGTTGCAGAAAAAAGGTTATAGCAGAAATTCCACGATGACATGTTTGGAGCAACAAAACCTTAGAATCCAAAGCTTTGATACCAAATGTTATGAAACCAGCTCACAAAAAGATAGAAAGATAGATCAACGCCTTAGAATTCAACCTCTCTAAAGGCGAAACATCCTTTACATTACACAAATGAACAATTCTTGGATGATTCAAATGACAAAACCTCCTTTCTATATATAGGAGTCTAAGAGGTCACAATATAACCAAGCCGACCTAACAATAATAATATAAAAGCACAAAAATAACAATAGAGGGATTCTATGGTGCACAATAATAACAATATGGGGACAATAGGGGCACAACAATAACAATAAGGGATACAACAACAATAGTAATGGGGGAATCACTAGTATTATAGGGACCTAACACAAGCACATTCAAATTTGCAAGAATAGAAAAAGGCATATCTTTAAACATTAGATCCTTAACTCTATTTGACAAAGCCAACTCTAGGAAGCTTGGGAAGACAAATGTGTAAGGAAGGATACCCTCTACTCAGTATCCCCTCAACTTTCTCTGGCGACATCAATGGCTTGGGATTCCCCTACTAAATTTTCCCTCAAATTCAAGATTTTATGGTGACTAGTCTTTTGCAAGGCACTAATTAGGCCCTAATTTTGACTACCCAAGAGCTTGAAGCAACTTAGGGTCCATCAACCACATGTTCTTAGGAGGGCCCCTACTCCATAGGTATGAATGGTTCATTCCCTCTATCATGTTTTGAGTTGAATAATTTAAAGGGTTCCTTCTCTACTATCTTCGTGAATCCCTCCCCTAGACCTACCCCTTTGGACAGCCTCCTAGACCACTCCTCACACCTCCCCCAATTTTCTTCTTCAACTTTTCCCTCTTTTCCTCCTTCATCTCCGCTATCTTGTGCCAATTTACTCCCCATATATCATCCTCCACCCCAACTCACTTCCCTACCCCCTCTTGCTCATTATAATATACACTTCCATTCTCTTGTCGAACACTCTGGAGATCTTGTTATTCATGAACTTGGATGCAACCTCAGAATGATCAAAGAAAAAAGAATTAAGTCATTGAATAGAGGCATAAAATACCTAATATTTATCTAAGCTTAAAAGAAAGCACATTTTGAACTTCCCTTTGGGAAGAAAAATCTATTTTAAGGCCCTTAGAGCTTAAGGTCCCTCTCAAGTCTCAAAATGAAAATTCCATCTTTAAATCATAGGCGCATTTCCAACCCTTCTAGAATACTGATTATAAAAAATATAACCAAGTTAAATTACCTATAACTCATATTACCCCAAAAATGAATATTAGAATCAACAAATTAAGAAAATGCATTGAAATCAAGCTTTCCCCATGTGGACTTTGTAGCCAATGATGCAACAGGGTAGTCTAGTGGGATTATTACAAGTTGACACAATAGGTTCATATGGTTGGTTTTTTCATGGGATTTTTGAGTCGAAATCTCTTGTTCCCTATGTGGATTGAGTCATCTCTCTCATCGAAGGAGATTTAAATTTCTCTCTTGGGGTTTATGAGGTTTGGGGTTGTATGGCCATATCTTACCCCCTCCCTGATTTCCTAACCGATTTATTTGAATCCATCAACCTATGTGACATTGTTCATGTGAAGATCCATCCTACTTGGTCAAACAATAGAAATTTTTCGACCCTTGCGTCCAAATGATTAGATTTCTTTCTCATATTAGAAATAATTCTATACCAAAACCTCAATTTTAAGTAGTGGGTAACCATAGGAGAGGACTCATATCATCGTTACATTATTCTTGACATGGAATATTTCCCATCCAAAACCCACAATCCTTTAGAAATGAACAATTATCCCTCTCTCCATGAATCCATAAATCTTCAATGGAGTGATTTCTCTTTGAATCGTTCAAAATACTTCGCAATTCATGTCCATGAAAACTTTAAGTCATGGAAGGCTACCATTTCAAGGTGGGTAAAATTCAAACGGGCTAAGGCATAAAAAGCCATGGATGAAATTCAATCTAGATTAAAATGCTCTATTAATCCAGACATATCAAGGGAGACCTTCATAGACCATAGAACATACATTCAAACTCTAGAGAAACAAGGGAAAACTCTCTATGATAGAGAAAAAGAATGGAGAATGAAAAGTAGGGCAAGCTAGTTACAAGTTGGGGATGATCACGCGTATCATGTCATTTGAAATGAGCAATGATTGATAACTACTTACTTACATAACTAATATTAATATTTTTTGTGGCTGCTGATAATTACAAAAGAGATACACACGACAAACGGAAATACGTTGAGATCCACGTATAAATAAAATAATAAAAGAAAAATATTTATATTTCCTTCATTTAAAAAGAAAAGATTGGCGACGGGTAAAACAATGGCAACTTCAAACATAAATATAAAACCACCGTCTAGTTCACTGAATCTAAAACTGAGGCCATGAGGAAAACTCGCGAACGTAAAAACGACCGCAACTCCAAGCCCAAATATAAAATCAGGAAAACTCAAACCATGAGGAAAACTCGCGAACGGAAAAACGATGGATCGCAACTCCAAACCCAAATATAAAAACATGAATTGTCAAATTCCAAGATAGATGGCCTTCAAACCTATCCACGTACACATTTTCTACGATTACGTCGAATCATTGATCTCATTATTCATTTTACTCGGCAACTGCCAAGGAAATGTACTCCACACCACTACCTATATAAGCTACTATGCTCTCAACGGATACACACACACACTTGTCTGTAACTTCAGTGCCGATCATGGCGTCTGTTGAAATTCCTGCAATAATACCCATTCTGGTTGGCTTTCTCCTAAGCTACTTGGCTTTGGGTGCCGCCACTAATTCGGCAGCTGAAGAAAAGGCTTCTGGATCTGTCGTGGTTACTGGAAATGTGTTCTGTGATGCATGTTTAGAGGGCAGGCCCTCTCAAAATGGCTACGTCATATCTGGTATGAAAGTCATTTTCATATTTATTTTCTATATATGGTAAATCTACTAGACTAGATATATGGTATGAAAGTCATTTTCCATATATGGTAAATATATGGTAGATGCATAACTCCTTTGATGAACAAACGAACAGGTGCTTCGGTAGCTGTGGAATGCAGCCTCAACAGGAAAGGTACGATGACCGTATCCATCACAGGGGAAACAGATGAAAATGGAGAATTCAGGGTGGCGTTTCCTTCCAATATTTTTCACTCTGCTTATCAATTGAGCAAGTGTTGGGTGAAGCCGCTCAAAAGCCCTCACAACTCGTGCAGGATTCCCTCAAAGTCTGCACCCTCACGCCTCACGCTACAGTCGTTCTCCAATGGAGTTCTCGCGTACAGTGCAGGGTCTTTCAGCTACCGCCATGAAACCGTACCGGCATCGTGTGGTTACAGCAAAGGCGAAGGCGTGTTGAGAATGATGAGGGGTCGAGCGGTGGCCGAGAATTTTGATCAAAACTGGAAAGTAGGCCCGCAGACGTACACAAACCCTGACCCTTCGTTGCAGTGGTCTCCCTTGGGTAATGCACCATTTTTTCAACCTTATCGCATTCCCAAAGTTCCTCTTCCTCCCGGCGCTCCCTTCGTTCGGCCGCCATTTCCCAAAACTCCTCAAGGGCCTCCATTCAATTGGCCACGACCAGGCACTCCACGCTTTCCCAAAAATCCTCCCGGCCCTCCCTTCAATTCTCCGACCACTCCAGGTTCAGGCTTTGCCTTTCCTCCTCTTCCCGACACTCCCCCGTTCAGTACTCCACCATTTCCACAACCCACTCCCACCACTCCAGGCCTTCCACCTCAGCCCGCCTCTGATGCTCCTTTTGGCACCACTGAATATTTGACTGAAACCGGCCTACAGGAGTCCACAAACCCTTCGCGCAGTTTTCCACCATTTCAACAACCAGGTACTCCACGCTTTCCTGCATTTAGACCGGGCACTCCAGGCTTCCCCAAATTTCCTCCATTCAGACCCGGCACTCCAGGCTTCCCCAAATTTCCTCCGGGGCCTCGACGACCGGGGCCTCCACGCCCTCCCTTCGATATTCCACTACCTCAGCCCCCCTCCTCTGATGCTCCTTTTGGCGCACCCACCGCTCTAGGCTTTCCACCTGAGTCCCCCGCCTCTGATGCTCCTTTTGGCACCCCAGGACCTACCAACCAATATTTGGAAGCAGGCCTTCAAGCGTCCACAACCCCTTCGTTGCAATGGTCTTCCCGCGGTTTTCCACCACTTCAACAACCGGGCACTCCAGGCTTTCCCAAATTTCCTCCCGGGCATCCATTCAATTTTGCACGACCGGGCACTCCAGAATTCCCCAAATTTCATCCAAGGCCTCCATTCAATTTTTCACGACCTGGCACTCCAGGGTTCCCCAAATTTCATCCCGCCCTACCTCCATTCAATTTTCCACGACCAGGCCCTTCTCGCTTTCCCAAAACTCCTGCAGCCTCTCCCTTCGATATTCCACCAACCCCACAACCCACTACTCCCTTCGATACTCCACCAACCCCTCTCTAATGCTCCTTTTGGCACCCCACGACCTTCCAGTCAATAGAAAATCCCATTCATCATCTTTCGGGGCTCTCAACAGTTGTGTTTTTTGGGGTTTTTTTCACTCGGCCTGAGTTGTGCTTGATTTACGGTTATCGTTTATATCATGCTGCTGCTGATAAAAGTGTAATTGGTAGGGCTCCTGAGGTGTAATAACAAACCTGTGTGCTCTATATATCCCTATTATTATTCCTACTATATTTATAAATAATCCTTATTTGCTTCTATATACGGGTGTGCTCTATATATCATATTGTTATTACAATATATTTCATGATTTGTCCTTTTGGCTACGGTGGTGATTGTGCTGCAGCTTATAAATTTAATCATCATTATATGAGTAAAGTTCATCTTAACCATGTCCTTTTTCTTTACATAACCTGAAAGTAATATCATGAATTAAATAGCCCAATTGCCATGTAATATTGAAAATAACTGTTGTAATTATCCTGAAGTTTCTAATATCTTTTATAATGGAAATTAATGGATAGATTTTTATAGCTAATACATTTTTTTTAAATAATATTATTACATTTGAAAATGAAAATATACCAGGCTAATTAATAAATATAATTTAGCTTTTGACTTCAAAATAAGGTGTTTTTTTAGGACAAAGAAGCATCCTTTTAAAATCTAAATATTAAAAGTAATGATCATCAAGATTGTAAAATCTTTTATAAATTCATACACTTTATAGTGAACAAAATTTTCTTAAAATAATATTATTCTATTTTAAAATGAAAAAATATAATTTACATTTTCATACTAAAATAAGGTTTATTATCTTTTTTTTTTTCTTTCTTGAAATAAAGAAACATCATTTTTTTTAAACTCTAAATATTAATCAAATAGTTTGTTTCTTTGTATACAAATCAACACATTTTAATTAGTCACATAATATTTAGAAAAAAAAAACTGTTAACCAAAAAACTTGATTTTAGAATATTGAAAACAACACTTTTTATATATGGATATTTAATTTAGAATAAGAAAAAAGGAATAACAGAAATTAAGTCAATTGGTTGATAGATGATTTATTGCTTTTATTCATAAAAAATTAACTATATGTAAAAGAAGACATTATTTTCATTTTTTTGGTTGTTATTTTTACATTTATAATAATAATATGACATAAATATAATTAAATTAATATAAAACAATTTTTAAAAATTTAAATAATAATTTAAGTGAGTTGTTTTTTAATATTATAATTTTTATTTTATTATTTAAATTTTTATGAAATTAAATTATATATAACTAATGAAAATAAAATTATGTTGTTTTTCATTATATATTATATAAATAAAAGGCAGTGGCATTCTTACATTTTTAAAATTTGATATTAAACAATTACAAAGATATATTTGAATTAATAAAAATAAAAAATATTTGAATTAGTAAAAAAAAAATAAAAATTATTTCATTATTTTATTGAAATTCATATCGAGAGAATATTTATGTATTTTGCAATATAAGATATTTAACAAAAAAACAATCTTTCCCATACATTGCTAGTCCCCATTGCGTCAGGCGCTTTCCCCTCCCTTCCCCAGCAGAACCCTAGCTAGTTCATGGAATCAACACAAAATCAGGACCAAATTACATACCCAGATCCGTCTTTTGTGCGCAATCAAGGTTTCCTTCTTTCCTTCACCCTTTGCCAACTCTGATTCGCCTCCCATCTCCACAGCTACTCTCTCTTATCCTGCACATCGAATGCCTTAGCCTACTCCACCACCCTACCTCATTCCATTCTCTGCCACCTTCCCCACTCTCCATCCATCCATTCATTCCAAAGGACACCACAACCCTTTCCTTGAGCATGTGGGGGGTTGCGCTCATTATGGCCTTCGTACTACCCATATCAAATGGAGTTGTCTATAATGCGACTTTTTGGAGATTCGGTGACGGAATCCGGGACAAGAAATTGAGGTTAAATCTTGATTTATTGCAGTTAAAATGGTTTTTTAACTGCATATTTGGATTCAGCACCCTCGAAAACCCTTGGACACTTTGATTGTGCAGAAATTAGCTATCAAACTTGCGATTCCAATAAATTGCTGCCGGATTTTGACCGGAAAAATGCACCGAAAAAACTTCCAAAAAATCGCATTATAGACAACTCCATATCAAATTCCAGCCTGGCCTCTCTGACATCGACTCGCATCCCGATCGGGAGAACTTAATTAATATATTATTTAAGTAAAAAATTATAATTTTTTTATCATTAATATTTAAATGTTAAATTTATAATATCAAGGATATATATTTATTAGAAGTTTACATCATTAATTTAATTGGAAATTTATGAAATGAAAATATTACTTTTCAAACTTATGACTTTGTTGTCGAAATTATTAATTTCATAAACATTATTTTTCAAACTTATAAATTTGTTTTCACAATTATTAATTTAATCATGACTCGGCGGAATCAAGAAATTAATTTTTCAAACTTATAAGTTTGCCTTTGTCTTTAATATTTGAATGCTAAATTTATGGTGTATAATTTACCTGTTTGTTCACACGTCAAAATATTTACTTAGTTGATACATTATCTAAAATAAATATCCTTTTAATTTGTTTGTTTAACATTTTAATTTGATTACTAATAAATTTAAATATAATTGTATTTGTCACCTATGTAAATTTTTCATTTAATTGATACATTAGTTAGATATTTTTTTTCAAAACCATAAATTACTTTGAATTTAGGCTTATGGAATCCATCTCAAGAATGTTGAGAGTTTTTTAGTAAGAATCAAATTAGAAACAATGTATCGATGTTCAAACCATCTAGTGTGTTTCGTCTTGTCATGATGATGAACCACATGTCCACAAAATGTTTCTAATGTAATTTTTATGGAAAAAATCTCAACATTCATAAATTACTCTCTTATTATTTTAATTTAATTACTATTAAACTCGTCAGAAATTAAACAAATTAATTAATTTAAATTATTATTATATAATTAATTGAATGAAAATATTAAATCAAAATTTGATGAATGTTATATATTATTTATCATTTAATTTTTTTCATAAAAATCATTAAAATGTTTTTTCTAAATAATACAAATTTTATTAAGATAAAACTAGTTAACTTTGTAAACCTTTGTATTAAAATTATATTTAGTTTTATATTTCTATTATATTAATAAATATTTTGGTTCTTATTACTTTTATATATATATATATATATATGTATATATATATATATATATACCTCGTTAATATATTTATTGAAAACTATATACAGTTTGAGTGGGCCTAATGGTTAAGAGCATGTGTTTCCTCCTAAGAGGTCACAGGTTCAAAACAAGAGTGGGGTAGAGTATGTATGCCTTCGTAGACTTAGCAGTCATATCACTGCGCGGTGGGTCCATTGTCCCACAAACAAGGGGGTCTCATACATCGTTGTGACCTTAAAAATGGATATTATTATTATTATTACAATATTCCATCCCTTTCCATGTAAAAAACTATAAATAATTTTCTATCATTTACCATGAAGGTAAGATCTACTATTTAAATGTCTTATAAAATTAAAAACTACAAACTTGAAAGAGAGAAAATACAAATATTTACTCATATACATATCTTACGGTTTAATGGTGTTTGGATTGCACACAATTATGAAGTCTCAATTCGTATCAGAATTTCTGGTGAGTAAGAAAGGTAAAGTTTGGTTTAAGTGTTTGGATTGCACACAATTATGAAGTCTCAATTAAAAAAAAAAAAATTACGATTTTAAATGAGATGCATATTGAAGTGCTTTATACATTATATCTATAAAAGGTTATTTAAAATTTTTAGAAACAATAAATTATACAAGTATGTAAATTTCATGCTGAACAAATAAATTAAAAATGAATAAATTATTAATAATTTATGAAAATTAAAAATTGTAATTTAAAGATTATAAGAAAAAAATGAAGTCAAAAGATAATTAGCTACACCAAAGATTAAGAAACCTTGTTCACTATAATGGGAAAGATGTGTGTTTCTTTACAAAGAAAATTGGTTATCCTTCCTTCCATTTATCTAATGTGATCCATGTTATGAAACCAGCTCATAAAAAGATAGAAAGGAAAGATTAAAGCCTTACAAATCAACCTCTTCGAGGGGGAAACCTCCTTTACATTACACAAATGAAAAATTCTTGGATGATACCAATGATAAAACCCCCTTTCTATATATAGGAGTCTAAAGGGTCACAATATAATCAAAGCTGACATAACAATAATAATATAACGACACAACAATAATAATAGTGGGCTTCTATGTGTCACAATAATAACAATATGGGGACAATGGGGGAACAACAATAACAATAAGGGCTACAATGACAATAGTAATGGGGGAATCAATATTATTATATGGACCTAACATGCCCCTATCCTTCAAAAAAGTGTTGTCCTCAATGCTCGAGTAATTCTGGATGCTTCTATATAAAATTGTCATCCTCCCATGTGGAATCCTCAATGGGTAAGTTCTTCCACTTGACAAGATACTCCAAATTTGATCGATTTTGTAGCTGTCAAGTTCTTGTTTATATGACTTCTTTAGGTTCTAATATGATTATTCCTTCCTCATCAAGTTCTCACAATATTTTTCAAACTGGGAGCTTGTCACCAATAACCTTTTTTAAGCATGAAACATGGAGAACTGGGTGCACCCGGGAAGCTGTAAGAAGCTCCAATTTGTATGCCATATTACCAATCTTTTGCAACACCTTGTATGGACCACAATACTTTGGTGATAATTTATTATACTTCTTAGCTTGCTTAAGGGACATTTGTTCATATGGTTGTAGCGGTAGAAATACCCAGTCAGCTATATCAAAACTTATTTCGCTGCAATGTAGATGTACCTATTGTTTCATTCTATTTTGTGCCAAAGTTAGGTTATCCTTTGAGAGTTCGAGAAGTCGTTGTTCATGCTTGATGTGATCTTCCGCTGCTTGAACCTTATAATTTTCTCCTAAATATGATATGATGGATGGTGGGTGACATCCATAAAGTGCTATAAATGAGGTAATTTTGGCTACAGTATGGAGGGAAGTGTTATACCACCATTCAGCCAAAGGCAACCATTTGACCCATTGTGTTTGTTTATCTGATACAAAGAAATGAAGAGATCCTTCCAAACATTTGTTTACTATCTCATTTTTCCCATCAAATTGAGGATGATAAGACGAGCTTTGAGCTAACTGAGTACCAAGGCAAGAAAATAATTCTATCCAAAAATTTCCAGTGAAAATGGAATATTTGTCTCTTACAATAATATTTGGGTTACCATGTAGCTTTTGAATTGTTTCCATCAATGTAGTAGAAACTGTACTGACTTTAAATGGATGAGATAATGCAAAAAATTGTGCATACTTGGTAAGTCTGTCAACTACCACCATGATGACACTCTTTCCTTCAGACTTGGGTAAACCTGTGATAAAATCCATTGAAACCTCCTCCCAACGTTGACTTGGAATGGATAAAGGTTTTAATAGACGAGGGGACTTAATTGTTTCAACTTTATTTTGTTGGAAAACCAAACATTCTACCACAAAATTTTGAATATCAGATTTAAGGCCATCCCAAAAAGATTCCTTCTTAACCCTGTGGTAAGTTTTTAACAATGTCGAGTTCCCTGCTAAGGGAAAGGCGTGCAATTCCATAAAAATATTTTGTTTGAGTTGGGATTTCTGACATAGGTATAAGCGATCTTTGTACCATGACGAATCATTTTTCTAGCTAAATCTATCAAATTTATTGGGATCTTGTTGTAACTTTTGAATGAGTGCTCACACTTCCCATTCTTCCATTCATCCCTTTCTTTGTTTATCCAATCTGGTTGGATAATAGAAATGGCACAAAGCAATGGTTCAACATCCTCATCCTTTCTTGAGAGTGCATTTGCCACAACATTTTGCTTCCCTTTTCTGTATATGATTTCAAGTTCATAAAATGACATCTTTATGACCCATTTTTTGTTCTATTCTGAAGATAATATTTGTTCTAAAAAATATTTAAGACTATCATGATCTATTTTTACCTTGAAGTGCCTTCCTATTAGGCAAGGTTGCCATTTCTTAAGTGCATGTAGTATTTCCAACATTTCCTTATCATAAATAGCTTTGTGTAAATAACTTCCTTCGATTGGACGACTTCCAAAAGCAATGGGTCTTTCTTCTTGCATTAAAACAACACCAATTTCATTTCTTGAGGCATCACATTCCCCAATAAAGGTTTTTGTGAAGTCCAACGTAGCTAAGACTGGTGATTGGCACATTTCCTCTTTAAGATGTTCAAAGACCTTCGTTGATTCTGGAGTCCATAAAAATGCATCTTTCTTCAATAATGTTGTTAGAGGTGCTACTATTCTCCCATAATTCTTAACAAACTTGTGATAATACCCTATCTACCCGAGAAGTTCTCAGAGACGCTTTATGGATATGAGGATTTTCCATTCCTTAATGGCTTTAATTTTGCTAGGGTCTAGATTAACACCTTCATGAGATACAATATGACCGAGATATTCCACCTCTCATACTCCAAAGAAACATTTGGAACCTTTTGCATATAATTGTTTTTCCTCCAATAGTTTGAGCACCCTCTCAACATGTTGAACATCATCCTTACAAGACTTTCTATTGATTGGTATATCATGAAAAAATACTAACACAAATTTTCTAAGGAAGGGTTTGAAAATGGAATTCATCAAACCTTCAAATGTAGAGGGTGCATTGGTAACACCAAAAGGCATGACCAAAAATTCATAATGACCCTCATGAGTTCTAAATGTTGTTTTCAGAATGTCTGCACTCTTCATTTTGATTTGATGATATCCTGAACGAAGATCCAACCTGGTGAAGTAAATTGATCCATTCAATTAATCCAATAGTTCATCAGTGATAGGAATGGGAAATTTATCTTTAATAGTGAGATTGTTGAGCTCCCTATAATGTGGACACATGCACCATGATCCATCCTTCTTGTGCACCAATACTACTGGAGCAGAGAATGAACTTTGACTAGGTTGAATTATACCAACCTTTAGCATTTCTGCAACCATACATTCAATTTCACTCTTTTGGGCATAGGGATATTTGTGAGGCTTGATGTTTGAAGGAGCACTTCCTGGAATCAAATGAATAGCATGACCATGATCAAGAGTAGGTGGGAGACCTTTGGGATTCTCAAATACCTTGGAATGATTGTCCAAGACTTTTTGGAGATCTGGAGAGATAGATGATTTCCATGTGGGAACCTATAGTGAACATAATTGTGCAATTACTCCTCATTGTTCTTTCTTTAGAAGGTTTATCATTCCATTAGAAGTGATTATCTTTCTTGGTTTCCCTATTATTCCTCTTTATTCAACTTCCTTTCCTTCCGAAGAAAATTTCATGAAAAGTTCTTGAAAATTAAAAGCTATTGTACTAGAGGATTGTAGCCATTGGACTCTTAGTACAACATCGACACCACCCATTGGAATGGAAATCATCGGGCTATTCAATACATATTCTGCCATGGAGATCTTAATATTATGACACTTTCTAGAGCAATTTATGGTTCCTCCACTTGCAACCATCACTTGAAACTCTGGTGCTACATATAGGAAGCAATTCAATTCCTTGGTTATCTTACAATGAATAAAATTATGGGTAATCCACGAATCAATCAACACTATTACCTTTTTCTTCTTGATATGTCCTTCTATCTTGATAGTTTGAGGAGTGGTAATTCTAGCCAATGCATTACAAGATATGATCAAATTCATTTCTTTTTCTCTAGGATTTTTCATGGTGTATATCCTCTTATTTTAACATTTCTTGTTCCTTTTCTTCCTCATCTTCACAATCTATGCAAACTGTTTTTTTTTAGCACACTTATGACCTTTAGTGTATTTGTTATCATAACTATAACAAAGCCCTTTTGCTATTTTTTTCTTCCAATTGTTGGGATGTCGACCTTGTAGGTTGTGGAAGCTAGCTAGGGGAAATGACACTTCCATCCATATAGTTGTGAGTGGTAGGCTTCCTTGTTGTGATAATTTTGCGTTCCATTTTTTTTGCCAACCTAAATGCCTTCTCCAATGAGTTAGGTTCCCATAGGCGAACCTCATGTTGGATGTTATATAATAAAGTCCCTATGAAGACATCAATCTTATTCTCCTCTGGAATATATTTTACCCTTATATTCAAGTTTTGGAAGTCCTCAATGTGCTCCATCATTGAAACCTTTTGTTTGAGGTTTATCAATTGGCTAAAAAAATGTTGCTTTTTGTATCGTCATAATGTGCTATCGTTTCTTCTGTAAAAATTTCCAGAGTGACAATTTGTTTATGAGAGAAAAGCCATTGATACCATACAAACTTATTTGGTTCCAAATATAAAGTTGCAATGAGTACCTTTTATTTCTTTTTCACATTATGGAGATTGAAATATTGCTTCATCTATAGTATCCATGTTACGAGATCCTTACCATCAAAATTCCTCATATTGATATTTGGAACATGGTGGGTCTTCAATCCAATGTTAGAGTCTATGAAATCATGATTAAAATTTATTTTGTTCTCATCATGAGTTTCCTTTACTACCCTTTCACAATTACTAAGAATTTCTTATAGAAACTTAGTCAAATCTATCTTCAAATCTTCCATGTCTCCTTTCAACTTTCTTCAATGCCATCCATCTTAGCATCCATGCCATCCATCTTAGCTTCCATGCCATCCATATTAACTTGTACGCCATTCATATTAGCTTCCATTCCATTTATCTTAGCTTCCACGCCTTTCTTTAAACCATCAATCTTAGCTTTTGTTACCTTTTGTGAGAGTGAAATTTGTTGCACTTGGTCTCGTAATTTTGATATATCATGTTGCATTTCTTCCTCTTCTTCATGAGTCATGCTAGAGCTTTCAGGTTGCTTACTAGGTGTTTCCATTTTCTTTCTTTGGGGCATCAATTAATGATAATTATGCTTCACTATGCCCTTTGAACTTCAAACTAATTTTTCAACCCAAACTTATGCAAAATTTTAAAAATACTACACACATTTTTTCACTTTGTAGAAGCTCGATATTGAATCTGTTGTATCTCTGTAATTGCAGATCTCCAAGGTCTGAAATTGATTCCTACGGTATCCCTCTGAGTCCTCTTTCCAATGCCACTAATCTGATCAAAATTGGATTCTCCAAGAAAGAGTGATGCACAATCTCCCAAGATGACCTGATTATATAATTTTTCAGTAGAGAGAACTTGTACGATGTGCCATGTGTCACTGTGTCGACCTTCAGATTTGAAAAGGATACATAAAAAACTACTATCCGTCCTATTTCTATAAATTCTTACAAAATTTCAATATGATGTTGAGAGAGAAAGTTATGACGATTTTCACAAGGTCACCTATTTGGAATGTAATTCGGGAGTCTGCAAAAACCCTAACTTCCTGAGATCATATCTCTGAAAATATAGCGAGACAAGATCTGAAATTTGAACTCGAGGTTTAGAATGATTTCAGCTCAAATGGTTTTTTTTAACTTTTGAAACGTCTCAGATAAAAAAAAAGTTATAGCGAAAATTCCACAATGACCTGTTTGGAGAAACGAAACCCTAGAATCCAAAGATGTCATACCAAATGTTATGAAACCAGCTCGCAAAAAGATAGAAAAGAAATATCAACACCTTAGAAATCAGCCTCTTTGAGGAGGAATCCTCCTTTACATTACACAAATGAACAATTCTTGGATGATACAAATGAAAAAACTCCTTTCTATATATAGAAGTCTAAGGGGTCAAAATATAATCAAAGCTAACTTAAAAACAATAATATAAGGGTACAACAATAACAATAGTGGGCTTCTATTGGGCACAATAATAAAAATATGCGGACAATAGGGGAACAATAATAACAATAAGGGCTACAATGACAATAGTAATGGGGGAATCACTAGTATTATAGGGACCTAACAGAGCCAACATTTTTACCTCCTTAAAAATGTCAACTAAATAAATTTATTGATGTAGAAGAATGTAGATGTTATGAAGTTGTCAACTAAATAAAGTTATTGATGTAGAAGAATGTTGATGTTTTCAAGTTGATGAGAATAGTGTGTGTACCAAGGAGCTTAGCTATTCATCTTTAAGATTAATGGAGTGTAACTAAATTTAGTATTTTGTTAATTTGTTTGAGAAATTTGAGAGGGTTTGTTTTGAAACCAAAATTGGTCATCCCATCCACTATTCATGGATCTAGAAGAAATCCCTTTGTTGTATTTATTCATTGTTTGAGTTTAATAAAAAGAATAAGAGTGTGGAGTAAGTTTGATTGAATGGATTTACGGCACAACAAATCCTTCTACAATATTTCCTTTTTATTTAATTGAATGAACATATATATTGTAAAATTTGTAACTCAGATAGAGGCATTCATGCTGATCCAGGTGGATATTGGTGGCCACCCGCTAATTCCACTTGGATCCCCTCTAGTGCTTCTTTCAGTTTTTTCAGTTTCCTTAATTATAGCGCAGTTTACTATTTTTAGTAGTTTTTCGGATCCTAAACTTCCGGAGCCGTTTTGAGGCCCTAAACGATGTTTTTTGGGAAATATACCGTCAGCGATTTTTTTGCCTAAAAAGTGTCTTTTCCGTCATAGTCCTCGGAGAGATCTTTCAAATGGGCTACCATGCGCGTCAAACGAATATAATACGACCAATTCGCGACCCCGGGAAGTTGATGTACCAACTTACCCAAAAAGGGGGCCCACAATTTGGCATTTCATCTTCTAGGGTTACGTTTTGGAATGTGAAGGGTTTTCCATTGTTTCTAAACAATAAATAGGCCTTCGAGCTTCATTGTAACATAGTTCAGAGGCATGTAGCCACACATCTCTTCTCAGAGATAAGCTACCATCGCCCTAGCTGGTTTATTTCCATTTCTAGTTGTAAGCATATTTCAGTATTTTCCATTAATGAAATGAAGTATTATTTCCGCTGCATCTTTGTGTATATGGTTATCTCTGTAATTTTTTGCGTTCCTGTTTAAGTCTGGATCACATGCCCTTATAAATCGTGTTGTTACCCATGAGGATATGAGAACGAAGATAAAAGCAGTGGCGGATTGTTCCAAGACCTCGATTTGAGATGTTTTGTTAGTGTAGAGGAGCTGACAATAGAGTGAACTTACGTCACTAAATATCCATCATAGAACGGGGCTAGGTTGATGCGTCCCAGGAGCCTTTTCCCGGAAGGAAAGAATTCACACGTAGCTTGAGAGTATCAGGATGACACGGAGTGGGGATGATGTGTAAGGGAAATGATGTATGAGGATGACCAATATGAACGAGGTCAGGATCACATGGATGCTAGTTACGAGGCAGAGTGAAGTGGGAACATGATAAAGGCTTGCATGTTATAAAAAGGGTTAGGAACAACAATTAGCAGGAGTCGGGAACGACAATTTATTGGAATAATTCCCATTTCCTGGGGTCTGTCTCTTAGATATTTCCATTTTGCACACTGTTGGGACAATCCAGGGTGAAAGGAGTGGGAAAATGTGGCAGTTGGACAATAAGAAGCGATCCAGGGTGATGTGTGTATAGGTGACGTCTTAAAAGTAGGACGCATTTCTCTCTGTAGTTAACCATTATGGTCTCATGGTGTGGTTTCACTATAAGAACTAGAATGAAATTTAGAAGCATTGAGAGCTTCAAAAGAGTGGGGTAGCCCAATAGATAAAAAGTTCTTGGCCTTTGCAGCTGTTAAAAGAAAAGGCTTGGGGTTGATGGATTTAACATAAAGTAAGCCCTCGTCTTTTATACAATATGCATTTGTTTTGGGACTATATAATGGAGGATTTAGACTATGATGATTCTAGTTTTGTTTTGGGGAATTTAAAGGCCTTTTTAGGATGGCATTAATCCTTTCTATAGTCATGATTTGGGTTGTATAATCAAATATTTTGACATAGGTGGGGATTATATTGGAAAAAACTAATATAGGGGAGTGCTCGATTGCGGTGGTTTCTGAGCGAAGTTGAGGGTATGAATTTAAATTTGATTTGGTATATATATAGTTAAGCTCTAAGCATGCATCATTAGTGGTACTAGAATAGGATGACCTTCTCAATTTAAATATTTGGAATTGAAGATAATTTTAGCATTGATATTTTTATTTGAATTCCATCGCTATATCAAGCCAAGATATACAAAGATGTTATAATGACCTACAAACATGACACGATAGGATTATTAGTTGCAGTGTGTGGATTGCAGGGTAAGGTTCAGGCACAATTTATGGAGCATGTTGAAATAATCAGAGTATAGGGTGGTGATTGAGACAAGTGATACAGATATACTTGCATCTAGGATAAAGAGATTGTAGTAGTGATTGAAGGAATTGGATTGACAAATAATGAGTTTTGTTTTCACTTAATTTGGGAGTGTTGAAGCAGGTACATAGCAATAATTATAACTAGGAAATTTTGATAAAGAGCAAGTAAAGATATAAAAGTAAAGCTTCTGGAAGAAAAGTTGTAGCATGGAATGTTGTAAGAAAAATTTATTTGGAGACTAAAGTAATGGAACAGTGGAAGTTATTAGGAGAAGAAGGTTGTGAGCAGAGTATAGAATCCAAAGGAGAGAAAAGGAGTGCTTAAATGTTCTAGAGAGAAGAACCAGTAGTTAAAAAATTCTAGGACCAGGAGGAAGCTTGGTGAGGTATTGGTAGCAAGAATAAAGTCTTGCTACATAGAGAAAAGGCTTGGTTGCATCTCATAGTGGGTATGGAGAAGCCCACAGAAGAAAAGATGAAGATTACTATAGACAATCAAAGAAAAAGTTAAAGAGGAAGCTGCAGCAAGAAGAAAGAGGATGGCAAAACAATTGGCAAGAAAGAGAAGAGAATGAGCGATGAAGAATATTATAAAGATATGGTTGAGATAAAGGTATAACTCAACAATTTGAAGAAATTTCTACAGAAGAGAATCAAAGAAGAACTAAGACAAGGATTGTATGTAAGAAAAGGGATAACTTTCCTAGAGCAACGAAACTCCTCCCAAGGTTAACACAATCAAGGTAGGGTATTCTTCCTTTCAGCTAGAAGATACTACATTTCATCCTCTTGCAATTTGGATCTACAACTTTGACCTCCTTCTGTAACAAGAGAAACCCTATAAATTCGTACATGTGAGAGAGATAGAGCCCAAAACATAGATTTCTCCTTCCTCCTTGGATTCTTCTTTCTTTTAGACCTTCGCCCTCCTTTTCTACCTTTACAACTATAAATTGATTTTATTTATTTATAGATCGAACTTGTAGAGTGAGTGTTTAAATGGGGTCAAACTGCTATTTATATAGCCTTTCCAAGGGGTCGAATTCCCTCCTTTAGGCCAACTTGTTACTTTTAGGGATGAAATCCCTCCTTTAGGCTAACTTGTTACTATTAGGGACGAATTGTACTTTCAGAGATTCCATGAATTTCTATAGTTAAAAATAATTATTTTTACAATTACATTTTTCCCGAAAAGGTCTTGTGAGCTTGGTCCCATTTCCTTTCCCAAATCACACGTTCTTGAGTAACCTAAGGCCTTGGCTCTCCCAATACATATGGAAAAAAATTCAGTATTACATGCTTAGGCATGGTTAAGGAAGTGGATTCAAGAATGATAACACACAACTTTCCTCGATATTAACCTTAGGTATGAGAGTCTCAAGGTCTGAATAGTGCCTACATATATAAGGTTAGATTTTAATTGAAGATCCAATATTAACCAAACTTTTTAATCTAAGATCCATCTTAAGCATGAATCTAACATGTAAACCTCTTTTAGAGTGAAAATTTTGAAAATCTCTCTCTCTCTCTCTCTCTCTCTCTCTCTCTATATATATATATATATATATATATATTTCATTTCTAATTTATTTTATTTTATGTAGTATATACACAGTCGTCAATTAAGTTTAGGCTGAGTGGTTGGGAGAAGGAATGGTCAAGATCCTCTCCACCTAGGTTCAATTCCTGCAAGTTACATGATGAAATTTGTACATGAAATTCTCTCTTTATATATAAAATTCACACTTCATTCTTATATGTAGAGTGAGATAATCACTCCAATTTGGAATTGGATTACAACTTGATGACCATGACCTATGACCAAGTAAGCTTTTTTTGTTCCCTTAACAAACATGTATAAAAAAGGACTCTTAATTAATGCCATGATGTCAACTTGAGGTCCACATGTTTAATATGTAGGAAGCTCCATCTACATGTCTCACATGGAATGCATTCCTTCTATGTTAAGAGCCACAAAGGAAAAGTTTGGATAGGTCTCTCATACCGTATGTTCTCAGTAACACCCTAACACTTAAGGTGACTCAATGCTCAAAGAGTAAATAAGGATACATGATTAAGCTAATTTCATACATGATGTACAGTTAAATCTCCTATATATACACAATTTTTATATATTCACATATCTTCCAAATATATGTGCAACTTTCATATATGTGCATCTTACGTATATACATAACTTCCATTTATTCACATAACTTCTATATATGCACATATATTCTGTGTACGCATATACATGTGCATAACTGCAACCTCCATATATAGACAACTTTTGTATATGTGCATATCTTCTGTATGTACGCAACTTTCGTATATGCATTACCGAAGATATGCTCATATATAAATATGCAATACATAATATGAATATATATAGAAGTTGTGCAACTTCGGCATATGCACATCTTTTGTATATGCGCACGTTTTCCGAATATACGTAACTTTCATATATGCATATATCATCCATATATGCCCATGTTTTCTGAATATACGTATCTTTCGTATCCGCGTATATCATCCATATATGCACATATCTTCCATATATGCATATATATGCGAGTTTCAAATATACGGTAAATGCATGTACAAAAAATGTATATATAAGGAAAATATGCACATATACGGAAGATATGTGCATATACAAAAGTTGTGCATATATGGAGGCTATCGTATATGCTTATTATGAAAGTTTCACATTGTTTCTATATATGAAAAGCTTCCATATATGTACATATAAGGAAGTTGCACATATACTGAAGATATTCTCATATACATAAGATATGTGCGTATATGAAAGTTGTGTAGAACTTCAACCTCTATATAGGCATAGTCTGCATATATATGTTTATTATGTATATGCACATATCTTCCATATATCCATAAGCGGATATGCACATATACAATAGTTGGAGTGTCACATAAATTATGTATATGCATATATTTCATTAATGTGAAACTTTTGTATATTTGCATCTACCGTATATGTGCATATAAAAAAGCTACATAACTTCCATATATTATATACATAAGCTCCATATATACGCAACTTCTATATATGTGCATATCTTCCATAGATGTGGAACTCTCGCATATGAACATATATAAAATTTCTACGTATATGAAAGGTATGCTCATATATAGAAGTTACACGTATACAAAATATATGTGATATAGAATATGTACATATGTATAAGTTGTGCGACTTCCATATATGAAGTTATTTTGTATATGCACAACTTTTGTATATGCGCATATCCTCTGTATCTGTGCAACTTCCAAATATGTGCATATATGAAGGATATGCACATATACAGAAGAAACAAATATATGCAAGCTGGGAATATAAATAAAATATGCGCATATACAAAAGCTACGCATATAGAAAAGATATGTGTATATATGGAAATTGTGCATATCTGTAGACTGTCGTATATTCCAGATATATAAGTACAACTTCCATATATGAACATCTTCTATATTTTTGAATCTACCGTATATGCGAAACTTCCAAAGATGCACATATATGGAAAATATGCACATATACAGAAATTGTGCATATACAGAAGTTGTGCATATCCGAAGACTGTCGTATATGCATATTATGGAAGTTGCGCACAATTTTTTTATATGCGTAGCTTCTATATATGTGTATATACCAAAGTTTCGCATATATGGAAGATATGTGCATATATGGAAGTTGCACATATACATCAGATATGTGCATATACTGAAGTTGCACCTATAAAACAAATATATACATATACAAAAGTTGCACATATATGGAAGATATGCATATTTTCTATATATGTGTAGTTTATGTATATGTGAAACTTCCTTATATGCACATATATTATGTATATGTACAACTTCCTTATATGCACAAAAGTTTCTCATATACGAAATATATTTGATATATAAATGTGCATATAAAAAAGTTGTGTGAATTTTGTATATGCACAACTTTTGTATCAACACAGCTTCCTTATAAGCATAGATTTTGTATATGTGCATGTTTTATGTATGCACATCTATTGTCTACACACAACTTCCATAATGTGCAGATATGGAAACCGTTCAGCTTTCGTATATATGCATATCTTTTGTATATGTACAACTTCCGTATATGCTAATATAAAAAATTTGTGTGCATATACGGAAGTTGTGCATGTGCGGAAGATTTCATATATGTGGTAGACTTTAACTGCTAGGCTTGCTAAGAAGGAGTGTGTTATGTAGGTAATATTTTGGATGACGTTTATCGTAGTGACAACAAGTAGAAAGAGAATTTTTAGTTTCTATTCAAAATAATTGAATGATGTGAGGATAATTGATGGGGTCTTATCCATTCTCCACGAATGCTACAATCCTTTTTCTCATGCAAAGAAAAATATGTGCTTCTTATAAGTTTCTCTTTGCATGAGACAAAGGATTGTAGCACTCGTAGATAATGGATAAGCCCCAGGGAAATTTTTAAGGATGTGAGTTTATCTTAAAGTTTAGAAACCTTGGCGAATCATACTAGTCCTTAATATATGAATTGTAAAATGGTTGATGATATTTTTATAAAAAAATTTATATTTCTAATTATTTTATATTTGTCTGCATAAAATTTTGGTGATTTTGAAGGTAAAATAATTTTATATTATAAAATTTGGGCGAACAATTTTTTGAAAAAATGGAAATTGGCGAATCTTTTTTTTGGAAAAAGTGTCAAAAATTAGCTCGCCTGTGAAGATTCACCCCTAAAATTTTCCCTCATAAGACCCCATCAATCATTCTCAAATCACTCAATTATTTTAAATTGAAGCCAAAATTTCTCTTTCTACTTGTTATCATAATGAAAAAAACCATCCAAAATTTTACCTACATCTAAATTTTGGAACCTCTTTAGGATCTTGCGATATGATATTCTCAATTGTTCATAGTCACTTCGTGATCAATCATATTATCTAAGTTCTTGAGTATTCCTCTAAGATTATAAGTGTCTAAGCCACTTTCTTTCACATGCCTAACTAGAAACATAATGCACTCCTTCCTAGCAAGCCAAATAGTTAATTGCTACCTCAGATATGAGATCTTTCACACATGTACAACTTCTGTATATGTACATATACCTAAGTTGTGCATATATGAAATATATGAACATATATGGAAGCTGCACATATACAAAGTATGTGTAGTTTCCATATATGCACATATATGGAAGTTGTGCATATAAGATAGATTTGCATACATAAATGATGCACATATACAGAAAATGTGTATATATGGAAGCGACACTTATACGTATGCACATAGACAAAATTCACAAAACTCCTATATATGCATGTGTTGGCTTGTTGGGGCCTAACCCAGGTTTAGAGTTAATTAGCAAAAAAATTCGCGGTACTACTGGCCCTTTCAGCAATAGTCCGTGGAGCGTGGATAGAGGTCTCACTCGAAGTAGTATGGGAGGGTGCTAGAACTAGGTTTCCACACCCTGGAGATGTTTGATGAGTTCAACTAGTCTATGGTTTGACCCTGCACACAGGTTTCTTTGTGCACTTTTTTGTATCTCATAGCCTGTTATACTGCCTCCACGCAGCGCTACCCAAGGGTTGAACGTCGCGCTCTTGTGTTATTACCCAAGACCTCAATGGTATTCCAACGTTAGTTAATTAGCTTTGCGTACTTGCATGCTTTAAGTTATAGTTAACAACATAAACCATACAGGTGCACACAGTAAACAAATGGTATATTTACAAATTATATCAAACATGCATTAACCCAAGAACAGATACAAAAAATTATGGTAAAACTTCTCTTTATTAATTCCTTCCTTGGTTACAGACTCGACTCCACCCTATGCAATTAGCTGCAAGGGTCTGCACACTCAACTACGGACTACTAGGCCTCTGCAGACTTAGCTGCAGAGCCTTCTCCTACTCTACAACCCTAAGACGCACTTCACACTGCGACTCAATCACTTCGACTTCTCATGCTCCTCTTCTTAGTTTTTTTCTACACTTAGAGCCTCGCTCTATTTGTACAATCCCATGGTCCATGGACCATGGGTAGGTCTATCTAGCTGACATTACATTACAAAACTAGGGAAGACAACCCTATGACTCTATCATACTTTTGCACCCCACGCCTGAAATTCGCGGAGCTTTACAACAAGATTCGGTCAAAACTTGGGCTTTGAGCCCCAGAACATGCCTTGGGGGGATTCCATGCCCAAAAGGCCCCCAACACAAACATCGTGACTCACCCTCGAGTCACTCTATTGGTGCGACAATATTTGCATGAAATCCCTCCAACTGTTCTCGAACTACGCGTAGGTTAGTAGCATACTGAGCTAATGCTTGCTCGATCTATTGCATACATTGTTTCGAGCCCTCTGTGTCGAGAGTGCTTCTCTACATCAATATATGCATCCCCTGCATGTGTGCGGTATTGCCTTTGATTTTTTTCGTGATGGTGAAGGCCTTGTCCATCCAAGGCTGGACGTGCACTTTGAGGACTGCTTCCTTATGTCATGCCTCGTCCACCTCCTCCTTCAGTGCTTTAGCCTGCTGCATCTGCACAAGCCTCTGGGTGAGGACCATTGTCTATGCAGTTCCTCAGACACTGTCATATTGTTGTTAGAGTTCTCACGCCTCTGTCTCTAAGCATTGGATGTTGGGGTCCTCCTGCAGAGTTGTGAGGACCTCAAGTGATTCTTCCAACATATTGGTGCAGTATCGCACTACACGCCCAATTTCCTCCAATCCCATTGTGATAGTGCTAGTGCATTGTTCCCTGACTTCCGGTGGTGTGGATGGTTACACCTTTAATGGTAGCTCCACGATCTGAAGGTTTAGTTCCAACTGAACCTTTGTCATTTCTTCCCTCGCCTTGTGGACCCCTGCTGCTAACTTGTGGATCGACGCCTCTGCTAATATGTCTTCTTGGATGGCCAGCTCCAGGATGCTTTGATAAGTGTCGTTTATCACCTGTACTAGTTGTTGATTCTACAACACCAATTCGTCACGATGCAAGCTTAGTTGTTCTATGTTTATTTTCTGCTCACTAATGACTTGGAGTGCGTGGCTCTCCCTAGCTCATAGCTCGATAGTTATCCCATCCTGCAATACACATAAGGTCTCGCACGGGAGTGTAGCAATATTGATACTAAGACCATTTAGCGTGCTAACCAGAGGCTTGTCGACCTCATTTGATGCCACTAGCACCCCTTCCAGCAGCACTATGGTGTTCGTTATCTGTGTGCAACACATCTGCTCTGCTCCCAAGGATCTGACTATACCAACCTAAGGGGGGCATACCTATAATTCCTGCTACTACAGTCTGAGGGCCTCCAACGCAATCTGGTTCTACTGCATGAAATCTTGGAGAGCCTCATTGGTGACATCATGCACCACTTCGTTGATGTCGTGCAGATCACCCTTGGTTAGGGTGATCAGATCAATTGACAATTTCGAGGCCTTGGCCTTCTTCTGTAGCCCTGCCTGCTCGACCGGGTGTTGGCATTTCAGTTGCATTGATGTGGTTTGTGGGTCTGTGCCTCTCTCATCTGCTCCTTCTTCCTCTGCTTCCTTCCCCTGCGAAGGCGTTGTTTGGCCCTCGCCTGCCTTCGTGGCTACTTCCTGTGCTACTACTACTGCTACGGCCTTTCCTTGCTTAGCTACTTTTTGTATCGCGTCCTGCTCTACCTGCACTTTAGCTACCGCTACTTCCTCCCTTCGTTTTTCAGCGAAATGTGTGATGCATAGCTTGGCCTTGTCTTTCTTTCTTTGTGCTTCCGACTTCTCGATCTCCGCGATGTCTAGGGCACTCCACTCCAGCGACCATGCCTCCAGGACATTGAAAATGATGTCATCAGTGGCTATGAAGGGTAGCTTTACCCACTGCTTGGTCGGGTCCTTACGCGCCCTGATATAGAAGTTATGCATTTCCACTTCAAATTCGGCAAAATGCTGTAGACCATTGTAAACAGTGGGTGACAATTGCGGTTTATAGTTGATCCCCATTTTGAGGTTCATTTCCATGAACACCCATAAGATTTTTCTTTCGCGTATCCACTTAGCATCCTTTGTGGCCTAGAGTGAAGCGTACTTTGCGGCCTCTAGCAGTTCCCTATCAATTATGGTGAATTGACTTTCGTCCGGCAACTCCCCAACCATGAGAACTATGGACAACAACACCCATGCATAGTGGAATGTTTTACCTTGTTTTCGAGCTTCACGGAAATTTTCTAAAAATTGCTGACAGAGGAATTTAGACCAGTTAAACTAAACCCCCTCTGCACACTGCTCAACCAATGCTACCACCGATGGGGGGACTTAGTCCGCGCAACACTTGCGCATGACCTTTCTTGCCAGGATTTGGGTCGCTACATGCACTGCTTTTTCCTTGATGCTAGAGATGGCGTAGCCCCTCTCCTTCTTTTCCAACTTGTACTTCTTCATGACCTCTACGATGGCCAAATCATTGCCCTTCTCTTCTGATATGTCTGTGGGGTCCTCTCCTTTACATGGAAGCCGGGAGATGTGGTGAATCAAGTCTACCATGATGGGGATGGGCTCCTCTGGCCACAAACACCCATCATGCACCAGGAAGAGCAGCTACCTAATGATGAAAATGGTTATTGGGGGGCGGTGGAAGTGCAGAACCCAAAGCAATTCAACAGTCCAGCCCTCTCCACTCCATGCAACCACTTACGTGGCTCTAGCTCTGTAACCGCTGCCATGATGTTCTACTTCGACTTCATGAGGGTCCTTGTCTCCAGGTGAAGGAACTTCCCATGGTCAGCGAGGTCCCAATATTCAAATTTTAGGCTCGGCATGTGTCATAGGTGCGTGCCCTCAAATATAACATTATCTGGGAGGAGTGGGGTCTGGAGCAAGCTCTTCATCTCGTCCAGGTCCTTAGGCACCTTTGCCTTCCCTTTTCACAGGGGGACATAGGTAGACAATTTTCTTACAGAGTGCACAGGCTAAGTGTCCTCCTCCATGCCTTCATCCTCCTCCTTTGAAATGATAATATCTTCTAGATCTTTCTCTTCTTCATCTATTTCTATAGCGATGACTTTCCTCTTCTCCTCCATCGATAGTTTGCTACGCAGCGGGTTCCATGGGGACACACGTACGACAGCCATTAGTTGTTTTTCGTTCTTGTGTCTTGGCATGTGCAGTGATTTCGGGATTTTTGTCACAATCCTGTCATCTTCTGGAACATCCCCCATAGTTAGGGTCGATGTGACCTCCTCATCAATTGTTCTGTTATTTGCATAACATCCTGAGCAGTTGCCATCGTACTCATCCGGAAACCTATCACTCGCGAACTCAAGGGCTCAATCAACGCTCGACCCATAACACTCAGGGTTCTACTCAATCGCTCAATTCACAAATGACCAAGTGTTGTTTTTTGGGTAGCCCTTTGTATATTATAGTGCTTTTTGAATTCAAATTCGACTGTTCCCCAAAATTCTGGTTCATTAATTCTTTCTTGGCAGCAGATTTTCCCAAATCTGGCCCATAAATCATGTCTTAAATGCTTTCCACCCGCTCCATTTTGCCTGAAGTCGAGCATCCTATCGTGAATAATGACTTCAACGGTCACTTTCTGGCCAACTCGCGCGGCAATGCAGCCCCCCCCGTGCATGGTCGCAGACCCTATGACTTTTTGTTTCTGCGCAAAGCTCCAACCTCACACAACTCCTAGGTAGAATAGTTTATAGTCCTGCGCTCCCTTCCAACTGCCCAGAGTGCTAAGACTATTCCTTCCTCATCTAGTCAAGCGACCGTGCAACCTATGTGTGGTTTCCTCTGATCATCCAACATTCCTTCTGGGAAATAGCTACTTTTACCATTACTGGCCGCATCGTGCACCTTATCCTCTATAGCACATCAGCTCGGTTAATTATCTTAGTAATATTCAATCCAAGCCAAGGCATCCGATCGATCAATTTGCAACGATAGTCCTCAAGCTTGTCAACATGATCGTGTGCACCCTATTTTAACACCACGGTCTTCTTATTGAGAAACTCATCCTTTATCTCGTCTTCTAGCTTCTTGACTTTCGCATCCACTAGCACGCACTAGCACGCTTTTCTTTCTTAACTTTACCCTTTCTTCATCAAGTTATTGGAGTCTAAGGTTTCCCTGTTGGATTTTGGCTTCCAAGGTTCCATGAACCGTCTTTCCTACCAGTGCTAGATTATAATTTTCAAGTACTAAAGGGCTTATAGCTTTCATCTCATATATGTTAACCAAAGAATTGATTTTAGAATATTGAAAATAAAAATTTTCATATATGGATATTTCATTTGGAATAAGAAAAAAGGAATAACAGAAATTAAGTCAATTGGTTGATAGATGATTTATTGTTTTTATTCATAAAAATTTTACTATATGTAAAAGAAAGAAGACATTATTTTCATTGTTTTGGTTGTTATTTTTACATTTATAATAATAATATGATATAAATATAATTAAATTAATATAAAACAATTTAAAGAAAAACTTAGATAATAATTTAAGTGAGTTGTTTTTTAATATTATAATTTTTTGTTTTATTATTTAAATTTTTATGAAATTAAATTATATATAACTAATGAAAATAAAATTATGTGTTTTTCATTATATATTATATAAATAAAAGGTAGAGGCATTCTTACATTTTAAAATTTTGATATTCAACAATTACAAAGATATATTTGAATTAGTAAAAATAAAAAAAAAAAATATTATTTCATTGTTGTATTGAAATTCATATCTAGAGAATATTTATGTATCTTGCAATATTAAACATTTAACAAAAAAGAACAACTTTTTAGCTTGAAAGGTATAGAATGTTGGGTTAAACAAGTTGTAAAGGAGAAAATTGAGGAGGTCCAAAGCTATCAAATTGAGATCCTAAATTAGGTCATATTTTGATCCTTCATGCTATCAAATTGATATCCTATAATAGGAGCTTATATTTTGATCCTTCACACTCACAAGCTATTCAATCTAGTAGTCAAGCAAGTTTTCCCAAACCATTGACTTAAAGCTTCATTTCTCCTATTTTTAAAACCAAGGACTAAATAATCCCTCTACCTAAAAGGCCAGTATGATACACTGGGCTATTCTAGTGAAGTCAGACCTATAATAATTTCGCAAAAAAAAAGATTAGGATATGGTTATAATTTTAAGAGAAAGGAATAAAGAAGCTTGAGAAGATTTTACAAGCCATCATTCCACTGTGGACCATATACATAGGAAGTTTAATCTTTTTGTCCTTTGGGATATGCACATCAAAGATTAAGAAACCTTGTTCACTATAATAGGAAAGATGTGTGTTTATTTAAAAAGAAATTTGGTTATCTGTCCCTCCATTTATCTAATGTGATCCATGTTATGAAACCAGCTCATAAAAAGATAGAAAGGAAAGATCAACGCCTTAGAAATCAGCCTCTTCGAGGGGGAAACCTCCTTTAGATTACAAAAATGAAAAATTCTTGGATGATACAAATGATAAAACCTCCTTTCTATATATAGGAGTCTAAAGGGTCACAATATAATCAAAGCCGACATAACAATAATAATATAACGGCACAACAATAATAATAGTGGGCTTCCATGGGACACAATAATAACAATATGGGGACAATAGGGGAAAAATAATAATAATAAGGGATACAATGACAATAGTAATGGGGGAATCAATAGTATTATATGGACCTAACATGCCCCTCTCCTTCAAAAAAGCATTGTCCTCAACGCTTGAGTAGTTCTGGATGCTTCTATATAATTCTCATCCTCCCATGTGGAATCTTCAACGGATAAGTTCTTCCACTTGACAAGATACTCCAAAATTGATCGATTTTGTAGCTGTCGAGTTCTTGTTTCTATGACTTATTTAGGATTGAATATGATTTTTCCTTCCTCATCAAGTTCTCGCAATATTTTTAGAACTGGGATCTTGTCACCAATAACCTTCTTTAAGCATGGAACATGCAAAACTGGGTGCACCCAGGAAGCTGTAGGAAGCTCCAATTTGTATGCCATAGTACCAATCTTTTGCAACACCTTGTATGGACCATAATACTTTGGTGATAATTCATTATACTTCTTAGCTTACTTGAGGGACATTTTTTCATATGGTCGTAGCCGTAGAAATACCCAATCAGCTATATCAAAACTTCTTTTGTTGCAATGTTGATGTGCCTATTGTTTCATTCTATTTTGTGCCAAAGTTAGGTTATCCTTTGAGAGTTGGAGAACTTGTTGTTCATGCTCGATGTGATCTTCCATTGCTTGAACCTTATAATTTTCTCTTAAATATGATGTGATGGATGGTGGGTGATATCCATAAAGTGCCATAAATAGGGTCATTTTTGCTACAGTATGGAGGGAAGTGTTATACCACCATTCAGCCAAAGGCAACCATTTGACCCATTGTGTTTGTTTATCCGATACAAAGAAACGAAGATATCCTTCCAAACATTTGTTTACTATCTCATTTTTCCCATCAGATTGAGGATGATAAGATGAGCTTTGAGCTAACTGAGTACCAAGGCAAGAAAATAATTCTATCCAAAAATTTCCAGTGAAAATGGGATCTTTGTCTCTTACAATAATCTTTGGGTTTCCATGTAGCTTTTGAATTGTTTCCATAAATGTAGTAGAAACTGTACTAACTTTAAATACATGATATAATGTACAAAATTGTGCATACTTAGTAAGTCTGTCAACTACCACCATGATGACACTCTTTCCTTTGGACTTGGGTAAACCTGTGATAAAATCCATTGAAACCTCCTCCCAACATTGAATTGGAATGGATAAATGTTTTAATAGAGAAGGGGACTTAATTGTTTTAACTTTATTTTGTTGGCAAACCAAACATTCTGCCACAAAATTTTGAATATTAGATTTAAGGCCATCCCAAAAAGGTTCCTTCTTAACGTTGTGGTAAGTTTTTAGAAATGCTAAGTGCCCTCTTAAGGGAGAGGCGTGCAATTCCATACAAATATTTTGTTTGAGTTGGGATTTCTAACATAGGTATAAGCGATCTTTGTACCATGACTAATCATTTTTCTAGCTAAATGTATCAGATTTACTGGGATCTTGTTGTAACTTTTGAATGAGTGTCCACACTTCTTCACCATTCTTCCATTCATCCCTTTCTTCGTTTATCCAATTTGGTTAGATAATAGAAATGGCACAAAGCAATGGTTCCACATCCTCATCCTTTCTTGAGAGTGCATATACCACAACATTTTGCTTCCCTTTTTTGTATATGATTTCAAATTCATAAACTGACATCTTTGTGACCCATTTTTTCTTCTATTTTGAAGATAATATTTGTTCTAAAAAATATTTAAGACTATCATGATCTATTTTTACCTTGAAGTGCCTTCCTATTAGGAAGGGTCGCCATTTCTTAAGTGCATGTAGTATTTCCAACATTTCCTTATCATAAATAGCTTTGTGTAAATAATTTCCTTTGATTGGACGACTTCTGAAAGCAATGGGTCTTTCTCTTGCATTAAAGCAACACCAATTTCATTTCCCGAGGCATCACATTCCACAATAAAGGTTTTTGTGAAGTCCAACGTAGCTAAGACCAGTGCTTGGCACATTTCCCCTTTAAGATGTTCAAAGGCCTTCGTTGATTCTAGAGCCCATAAAAATGCATCTTTCTTCAATAATGTTGTTAGAGGTGCTACTATTCTCCCATAATTCTTAGCAAACTTGTGATAATACCCCGTCAACTCGAGAAATCCTCAGAGATGCTTTATGGATATGAGGATTTTCCATTCCTTAATGGCTTTAATTTTTCTAGAGTCTACTTTAACACCTTCATGAGATACAATATGACCGAGATATTCCACCTCTCCTACTCCAAACAAACATTTGGAACGTTTTGCATATAATTTTTTTTCCTCCAATAGTTTGAGCACCCTCTCAACATGTTGAACATGATCCTTGCAAGACTTTCTATTGATTGGTATATCATGAAAAAATACTAACACAAATTTTCTAAGGAAGGGTTTGAAAATGGAATTCATTAAACCTTCAAATGTACAAGGTGCATTGGTAACGCCAAAAGGCATGACCAAAAATTCATAATGACACTCATGAGTTCTAAGTGTTGTTTTCAGAATGTCTTCAGTCTTCATTCTAATTTGATGATATCCTGAACGAAGATCCAACCTAGTGAATTAAATCGATCCATGTAATTCATCCAATAGTTCATCAGTGATAGGAATGGGAAATTTATCTTTAATAGTAAGCTTGTTTAGCTCCCTATAATGTGGACACATGCACCATGATCCATCCTTCTTGTGCACCAATACTATTGGAGCAGAGAATGAACTTTGACTAGGTTGAATTATATCAACCTCTAGCATTTCTGCAACCATATATTCAATTTCACTCTTTTGGGCATAGGGATATCTGTGAGGCTTGATGTTTGAAGGAACACTTCCTGGAATCAAATGAATAGCATGATCATGATCACGAATAGGTGGGAGACCTTTGGGATTCTCAAATACCTTGGAATGATTGTCCAAGGCTTTTTGGAGATCTGCAGAGATAGATGATTTCGATGTGGGAACCTCTAGCGAACATAATTGCGCAATTACTCCTCATTGTTCTTTCTTTAGAAGGTTTGTCATTTCATTAGAGGTGATTATCTTTCTCAATTTCCATACCATGCCTCTTAATTCAACTTCCTTTCCTTCCGAAGAAAATTTCATGAAAAGTTCTTGAAAATAAGAGCTATTGTACCTTAGGATTGTAGCCATTGGACTCCTAGTACCACATCAGCACCACCCATTGGAACGAAAAGAATTGGGCTATTCAATACATATTCTACCATGGATATCTTGATATTATGACACTTTCTAGAGCAATTTATGGTTCCTCGACTTGCAACCATCACTTCAAACTCTAGTGCTAGATATAGGAGGCAGTTCAATTCCTTGGCTATCTTACAATGAAGAAAATTATAGGTGCTACATGAATGAATCAACACTATTACCTTTTTCTTCTTGATATGTCTTTCTTTCTTGATAATTTGAGGAGTGATCATTCTAGCCAATGCATTACAAGGTATGATCAGATTCATTTGTTTTTTCTCTAGGTATTTTAATTGTGTATATCCTCTTCTTTTGATGTTTTTTGTTCCTTTTCTTCCTCATCTTCGCAAGCTATGTAAAATAATTTCTTTTGAGCACACTTATGACCTTTAATGTATTTTATATCACAACTGTAAAAAATCCCTTTTGCTATTTTTTCTTCCAATTGTTGGGGTGTCAACCTTGTAGGTTTTGGAAGCTAGCTAGGGGAAACAACACTTCATTCCTTCTAGTTGTGAGTAGTAGGCTTCCTTGTTGCAATAATTTGGCGTTCCATTTTTCTTTCCAACTGGAATGCCTTCTCCAATGAGTCAGTTTCCCGTAGGCGAACTTCATGTTGGATGTTATATTTTAAATTCCCTATCAACACATCAATCCTATTCTCCTTTGGAATATATTTTACCCTTATATTCAAGTTTTGGAAGTCCTCAATGTGCTCCATCATTGAAACCTTTTGTTTCAGGTTTATCAATTGGCTAAAAAGATGTTTCTTTTTGTATCCTCATAATGTGCTATCATTTCTTCCATAGAAATTTCTGGAGTGAATTTGTTTATGAGAGAAAAGCCATTGATACCATACAAACTTATCTGGTTCCAAATATAAAGTTGCAATGCATACCTTTTATGTGTTTTTCATGTTATGGAGACTGAAATATTGCTTCCTCTGTAGTATCCATGTTATGGGATCCTTGCCATCAAACTTCCTCATATCGATATTTGGAACATGGTGGGTCTTCAATCCAATGTTAGAGTCTATGAAATCATGATTAAAATTTCTTTTGTTCTCAACATGAGTTTCCTTTACTACCCATTCACCATTAGTAAGCATTTCTTGTAGAAACTTAGTCAAATATATCTTCAAATCCTCCATGTCTCCTTTCAACTTTTCTTCGATACCATCCATCTTAGCATCCATGCCATCCATCTTAGCTTCCACGTCATCCATCTTAACTTGTACGCCATTCATATTAGCTTCCAGTCCATTTATCTTAGCTTCCACGCCTTTCTTTAAACCATCAATCTTAGCTTTTGTTACCTTTTGTGAGAGAAATGTGTTGCATTTGGTCTCGTAATTTTGATATATCATGTTTCATTTCTTCCTCTTCTTCATGAGTCATGCTAGAGCTTTCAGGTTTCTTACTAGGTGTTTCCATTTTCTTTCTTTGGGGCATCAATTAATGATAATTATGCTTCACTATGCCCTTTGAAATTCAAACTAATTTTTCAACCTGTTAGCGCTTGAAATTTCACCTCAGGCTGAAAAAGGTAAACTCCAAGGCAACATCAAACCACTTAGCCTCGTAGCTAGCCCTACGGGGCAGGAGAGGGCTCTCTCCGGTCTATCTCGGTAAAGATCTTCAATGAATGACATAACCAATAAGGAAACACTGGTTTTAGGCTAGTAAACTGATAAAAAGGTTTGATTTGGGATTTTTAGGGTTTTGGTGGAAAAATGGGGAATGGCAATTTTGGGTGCGGGGACACAGTTTTCGCACGGGGTTCTTTGGGGCAAGGTAGGAGACTGTATTGATGCCTTTGATAGAGGTGGATGGATGAGAATGACTGGTGAGGAGCTAAGGAGAGCAAGCAATCACCTTGAATTCTCCTTAAACAGCTGAAAACATTGATATTAAGCAAACTTAAAGGCAGAGCATAGCAACCATGAATTCTACCTTAACACTTCATTTGCCTAATTTGCAGAAGGAAAAGTAAGAAGATGAATCACATAACACACTTACAAGTACAAAGAGAAACACACCATCAATACATGTAACCACAAGAATCCCAAAAAGGACTGCAAAACCCTGGTCTTCCTTTGCCAAAAATTGCAGAGATACAATGAGTAATACAATACAAGCTTTCTCCCAAGAGTCCAACCATGAAAATGACCAAGAAAGTACATAATATAGGCAATCTAACATCTTTCCTTGCCTCTAGGGGTCGAGCTCACTATCCTAGGAGCTGTTTCAACCAATTCTAAACTGAGCACTAAAAACTAGGCAGTCAAAACAACTTGCCTCTATAAGCTAGGAAACCAATTCATTCATTAAATTTTTGCCTATCACATGAATGAATCTTCTAGAAGAGATAAATGAGTGTCAAAATATCATAAAGTTACATCATTTACAACAAGGAGGATCAAAATCCACTCCAAAAAGTCAAATCCAGTCAAAACTGCGTTTTGCTGAGCTGTAGGTCAATTTCTGTGAAAACTGCCCAACACGTCGCGCCGTGATCCTGAACACGTCGCGCACCTTTGGAGCTGCTTTTGAGGCACTTTCAGATGTCCAAATGAGGCAAAAGTGGTCTTGTTGCAAAGGTCTAGATGTCTAGTTTCCAACCCAAGTGGAATTTATGAATTTGGTGGTCATTTGCCTCTCCAAAATTGCAATCTCCCAAGACTGCTTCCTGTGTGTCCAAAAGGTGGCAGAAAGTCATTTTTTGCTTGTTTTTTGACCTTCTGGAGGCTCAAAACTTGATGAAATCTCTTGGTAATTGCTGAGAAGGTTTAACTTTGCATGAAAAATCCAAAAATACTGAGTTTTCTTGAAATGGAGTTGCACATCGAAAGGGTCGCGCGCGGCGCGCTAGGTGTTGGTGGAGAAAACCTGCTTTTTGCCCAAAAATTCACAAGTGACCAAAAATGCTCAATTTTTTTTGAAATTTGTGCTGGAGTTAAATCATTTAGCATCATGCTCCTTTAAGGAAGCCTCAGCCAAGATGTGGAGCGGATCAGGCCTTTTCCTTTGTTTTAGTGCTTTGGCCAACCGCCCTTGGATCACCTTCATTTTCGCCTTGCATACGTGCATTCGGGCCCAATAGTGGTTCTTCATGTTCCGGAGCAGGTCCTTATATTTTTTGGCCTTGGCCAGCAGCCTCTCCAAATGAGCATTGACCTGGAGAAGCATAGCCTCTCGCTCAACGGGTACCAAATCACCGGATCTCTTGCGCGCCAAGTTGCGGTCTTCATGGATCCTCCGCAACTCATCAAGAGTGCGCTCCTCTTCAAGTTGCTTGTTGCGCTACTCTAAGTAGGTGATTGTCCAATTTTCCATTTCCAATCTTTGCTGCAACGAGTCATTTTCAGCCCTTAGGTGCTGGATGATCTCCTTTGGCTCTAGGCTAGGAGAACTGATATCAAGGTCAACAACATCTATGCCTGGATCACCTGATGGCCCCTCATCAATATTGGGCTTCTTGCCTCTCTCCTGTACCTATGCTACTGTCGGAAACGAGGCCCCTTCCACCTGGTGTGGAGATAACACTCGCGGTACTGATGAAGAAGGCGAGACCCCTTCCACCTGGTGTGGAGAAAATACTCGACGAGCTTATGCAAATAAGGCCCTGTGGCCTTTCTGATATGTGACCCATGGAGGAGAGCTAACATGTCTGGTCTCGGGAATATCATGCTGCCGTGAAGGCCCTCCCTCCTCATGAACAACCTTAGGGGGTGGTGATGCTGGTGCTGTGAAAAAATCTCGAGAGATAAAATCCTCCCATGGGATACCCTGCTGAGCCAACTGATGTATGACCACAAGCTGGATCAAACCATAATGATAGATGCTCCTGTGTTGCTGTGTTGGGCTCTTTCTCTGCATCAAGGGCACCATCTTCTCAATATTCCGGCACATAAAAAATGATATTTTCATCATCCGTACCCGTGTGAAATGCATCAACAAGCGAATATGGTACGAATACAAACATGAAAATCTGCCCTCACAGGTGAAATAGCGCATGATGAGCCTCATCAAGGGAGCATATTCATCCCTCAAGAATCTGAAAGGAAATACACCAGTCATGTACCTCATGTAGGCAGGTTTAATGTAGGGCTCATACTGAAATCTGTCCAATAGTTTGCGCTTGTTCCACTCTTCTCCCACATTGGGTATCCCTGTTGCTTGAGCAATAATTTCAGGTGACAATATAAAATCCACCCCTGCAAGATTTACATGCCCATCATGCAGATGCAAAACAAACAAGCGGACCAATTCCCTATGGTGCTGAATTTGAGAAATGCTCTCGCAAAACTCATAACATGACATGTGGCGGAAACATGTGACTGCAAGTGGACAAGCCTGCAAATAAGTCAAAGAGGTGGGCTCCCCTCTCACATGGTGACCACTCTTACCACCCCTGTGAGGCCTCCTTTGTACCTCAACCTCTGGTGTTGACTCACGGTCATCACTTTGCTCATAGACGGTTTCGGTTTCTGACATGGTTTCAAGAGCAAAGTGGCTAAAATGTACTGCTGCTTCTGCTCAAAAATCTGTTGTTTTAATTGTTGAAATGCTATTTCAAGGGGACAAATAACACAAGGGAGATGTTAGGGAGGGGATACTTTTAAGGGAAATTAGGGAAAATATATGAAATAGGGAATTAAGGGAATGAATCATGACATATACACCATCACACAATTATAATTTGCAAAGGTTTTATGGGAGGTAGGGTTTAGGGTTATATTATTGATTTTTAGGAATAGGGGTAGGGTTTTAGGGCTTTTGGCATTTTTGGTAGGGAGATTAGGTAGAAATGATATGGGAGGTGGTAAAGGGATGTGGGGAAAAAGTGGGGGTGAAAAGGATGACCTTGAAAACAGCAAAACAAACCCTAGCTTTACTAGCACTTTGACATTCTTAAGCAAATACACATGGACTCCTCATTTGAAAATAATGGCTTTTAACTCATGCTATTTCAAGCTTTAGCAAATAATACATTTTGATGATTGGAGGCCTACCTGCAACCTTGAAGAAATTTGGGGTCGTTTTGCAGTTTACAGGCAATTTTTTGTGGATGAATTCCCAACACGTCGCGCGCAGGTCTGGACGGGTCGCGCGCGCCCAACACGTCACGCCAGTGCTTTTTTCCAACTGCTATGACCCCCTTGACGCGTCGCGCCTGCCCAACACGTCGCGCGCAGGTCTGGACAGGTCGCGCGCGGGCTCTGTCTGCAATTTCGCCCAATTTCTCTCCAAATCGCTTTTCACTATTGCTTTGAGGCAAATGATGATCAAATGGAGGGAGAGAGGGGCTTTATAGGCTTGATTTAAATTAATTTCCCCTCAAACCCTCTTTCTAATGTTTATAACTTGACACTTTTTCAAAATTTAAATGCTGCTGACTTTATGGTTTCCTTTTGTCCTGAAATTGGTTGAACTGATGCTTTTTCTTGAAAATTTTTGCAGGGATAGCTTTTGAGGAATCTTGGCAAAGGGGACCAAGGTTGCATGCTAACTTTCGAAGAATTTTGAATTTTTACAACTTTTTACAAAAATGAGAAAATGACCTTGTCTTTAAAAACAGGGTTTTTAAATCCAAGGTAAAAATTAGTTGTACAAGATGAAATCTTTTGAAGAAATACTTTGATAGTCATCCCTCTGGCCTGTTGGGCATTTATTGACTTTTAAAGACATGACCTCAAAGACAAATTGGACCTAAACGCTAGACCTAGGACTTTTGACCTCAAGACAAGACAAGTAACCTTGAAAGAGTTTATTGACTGAAACAACTTGATCCAGCAGTGCCAAGAGGGGAATAAAGACACCAGCGCCTCCATCAGGGTTATGGCATGCCTAATGGAATGCAATGAGATGACACTGATGAGACACCTACTTATGCAAATGAAAAGAGCTTTGATCGCTGATGGAGGGCTACTAGACCGACTCTAACACAACCCAAACTTATGCAAAATTTTATAAAGACCACACACATTTTTTCTCCTTGTAGAAGCTCGATATGAATCTGTTGTATCTCTGTAATTGCAGATCTCCAAGATCTAAAATTGATTCCTACGATATCCCTCTAAGTCCTCTTTCCAATGCCACCAATCTGATCAAAATTGGGTTCTCCAAGAAAGTGTGATGCACAATCTCCCAAAATGACCTGATTATATAATTTTTCAGTAGAAAGAACTTATAAAACATGCCATGTGTCACTATTTCGACCTTTAGATTTGGAAAGAATACATAAAAATCTACAATCCATCCTATTTCTGTAACTTCTTACAAAATTTCAATATGATGTTGAGAGAGAAAGTTACGATGATTTTCACAAGGTCACATGTTTGGAATGTAATTCGGGAGTCTACAAAAACCCTAACTTCTTGAGATCGTATCTCCGAAAATATAGCGAGACAAGATTTGAAATTCGAACCTGAGGTTAAAAATGATTTCGGCTCAAATGGTTTTTTTTTTAGTTTTTGAAACATCTCAGAACTTCTTTACATTACACAAATGAACAATTCTTGGATGATACAAATGAAAATAACTCCTTTCTATATATAGGAGTCTAAGGGGTTAGAATATAATCAAAGCCGACATAAAAATAATAATATAATGGCACAACAATAACAATAGTGGGCTTCTATTGGGCACAATAATAAAAATATGGGGACAATAGGGGAACGATAATAACAATAAGGGCTACAATGACAATATTAATGGGGGAATCACTAGTATTATAGGGACCTAATAGAGCCAACATTTTTACCTCCTTAAAAATGTCAACTAAATAAATTTATTGATGTAAAGGAATGCAGATGTTATGAAGTTGTCAACTAAATAAAGTTATTGATCTAGAAGAATGTTGATGTTTCTAAGTTGATGAGAACAGTGTGTGTACCAAGGAGCTTAGCTATTCATCTTTAAGCTTAATGGCGTGTAACTAAATTTAGTATTTTGTTAATTTGTTTGAGAAATTTGAGAGGGTTTTTTTTGAAATCAAAATTGGGCATCCCATCCATTATTCATAGATCTAGAAGAAATGCCTTTATTCAATTTACTCATTGTTTGAGTTTAATAAAAAGAATAAGAGTGTGGAGTAAGTTTGATTGAATGGATCTATGACACAATGAATCCTTCAACAATATTTCCTTTTTATTTAATTGAATGAACATATATATTATAATATTTGTAACTGAGACAAAGGCATTCATGCCCTTATAAATCATTTTGGTACCCATGAGAATATGAGAACGGAGATAAAGGTAGTGGCTGATTGTTCCAAGACCTCGAAGTGAGATGTTTTTTTAGTGTAGAGGAGCCGACAATGGAATGAACTTCCGTCACTAAATATCCATCATAGAACATGGCTAGGCTAATGTGTCCCAGGAGCCTTTTCCCAGAAGGAAAGCTTTCGCTCGTAGCTTGAGAGTGTCAGGATGACACAGAGTGGAGATGATGTGTAAGGGAAGTGATGTACGAGGCTAACCAATACAAATGAGGTCAGGATCACATGGATGCTAGTTATGAGGCAGAGTGAAGTGGGACCATGATAAAGGCTTGCATGTTATAAAAAGGGTCAAGAACAATAGTTAGCGGGAGTCGGGAACGACAGTTGATTGGAAAAATTCCCATTTCCTAGGGTCTGTATCTTAGATATTTCCATTGTGCACACTGTTGGGACAATCCAGGGTGAAAGGAGTGAGAAAATGTGGCAGTTGGATAATAAGAAGCGATCTAGGGTGACGTGTGTATAGGTGACGTCTTAAAAGTAGGACGCATTTCTTTCTGTGATTAACCATTATGGTGTCGTGGTGTGGTTTCACTACAAGAACTAGAATGAAATTTAAAATCGTTGAGAGCTTCAAGAGAGTGGGGTGGCCCGATATATAAAAAGTGCTTGGTCTTTGCAGTTGTTAAAAGAAAAGGCTTGGGGTTGATGGATTTAACATAAAGTAAGCCCTCATCTTTTATACTATATACATTTGTTTTGGGACTATATAATGGAGGATTTCGACTACGGTGATTCTAGTTTTATTTTGGGGAATTTAAAGACCTTTTCAGGATGGCATTAATCCTTTCTATAGTCATGATTTGGGTTGTATAATCAGATATTTTGACATAGGTGTGGATTATATTGGAAAAAACTAATATAGGCGAGTACTTGATTGTGGTGGTTTTTGAGTGAAGTTGAGGGTATGAATTTAAATTTGATTTGGTATATATATACTTAAGCTCTAGGCATGCATCATTAGTGGTATCGGAGTAGGATGACCTTCTTAATTTAAATCTTTGGAATTGAAGACAATTTTAGCATTGATCTTCTTATTTGAATTCCATCACTATATCAAGCCAAGATATACAAAGATGTTATAATGATATACAAATATGACATGATAGGATTATTAGTTGCAGTGTATGGATTGCAGGGTAAGAGTTAGGCACAATTTATGGAGCATGTTGAAATAACCAGAGTATAGGTTGGTGATTGAGACAACTGATAGAGATAGATTTGCATCCAAGATAAAGAGATTGTAGTAGTGATTGAAGTAATTGGATTGACAAATAATGAGTTTTGTTTTCACTTAATTTGGGAGTGTTGAAGTAGGTGGCAACAATTATAACTAGGAAATTGTGATAAAGAGCAAGTAAAGATATTAAAGTAAAGCTTCTGGAAGAAAGGTTGTAGCATGGAATGTTTTAAGAAAATTTTAGTTGGAGACTAAAGCAATGGAACAGTGGAAGTTATTAGGAGAAGAAGGTTGTGAGTAGAATATAGAATCCAAAGGAGAGAAAAGGAGTTCTTAAATGTTCTAGAGAGAAGAACCAATAGTTAAAAAAGTATAGGACCATGAGGAAGCTTGGTGAGCTATTGGTAGCAGGAATAAAGTCTTGCTACATAGAGAGAAGGCTTGGTTGCATCTCACAGTGGGTATGGAGAAGCTCACAGAAGGAAAGATGAAGATTACTATATACAATCAAAGAAAAAGTTCAAGAGGAAGCCACAGCAAGAAGAAAGAGGATGGCAAAACAATTGGCAAGAAAGAGAAGAGAATGTGTGATGAAGAATATTATAAAGATATGGTTGAGATAAGGGTAGAACTCAACAATTTGAAGAAGTTTCTACAGAAGAGAATCAAAGAAGAAATAAGACAAGGATTGTCTATAAGAAAAGGGATAAGTTTCCTAGATAAAGGAAACTCCTCCCAAGGTTAACACAGTCAAGGTACGGTATTCTTCCTTTCAGGTAGAAGATACTACATTCCATCCTCTTGCAATTTGGATCTACAACTTTGACCTCCTTTTGTAACAAGATAAACCCTATAAATTTATACGTGTGAGAAAGATAGAGCCCAAAACATAGATTTCTCCTTACTCCTTGTATTCTTCTTTCTTTTAGACCTTCGCCCTCCTTTTCTACCTTTACGACTATAGATTGATTTTATTTATTTATAGATCGAACTTGTAGAGTGAGTGTTTAAATGGGGTCAAACTGCTACTTTATATAGCCTTTCCAAGGGGTCGAATTCCCTCCACTAGGCCAACTTGTTACTATTAGGGATGAATTCCCTCCTTTAGGCTGACTTGTTACTGTTAGGGATGAATTCTACTTTCAGAGATTCCATGAATTTCTATAGTTAAAAATAATTATTTTTACAATTAAATTTTTCCGAGAAAGGTCTTGTGAGGTTGGTCCCATTTCCTTTCCCAAATCACATGTTTTTTAGTAACCTAAGGTCTTGGATTTCCCATTACATAAGAAAAAAAAAATCAGTATTACATGCTTAGGCACGGTTAAGGAAGTGGATTCAAGAATGATAGCACAAACTTTCCTTGATATTAATCTTAGGTATGAGAGTCTTAATGTCTGAATAGTGCCTACATATATAAGGTTAGGTTTTAATCGAAGATCCAATATTAACCAAACTTTTTAATCTAAGATCCATCTTCAGCATGAATCTAATATGAAAACCTCTTTTAGAGTGAAAATTTTGAAAATCTCTCTCTCTCTCTCTCTCTCTCTCTCTCTCTCTCTCTCTCTCTCTCTATATTATATATATATATATATATATATATATATATATATATATATATATATTATATATATATATATATATATATATATATATTATATATATATATATATATATATATATATATATATAGATATATATACATATATATACATATATATATATATATACACAGACACAGACACACACACACACACCACACACACACACATATATATATATATATATTTCATTTCTAATTTATTTTATTTATCTAGTATATACATAGTCGTCAATTAAGTTTAGGCTGAGTGGTTGGGAGAAGGAATGGTCAAGATCCTCTCTACCTAAGTTCAATTCCTACAAGTTACATGATGAAATTTGTACATGAAATTCTCTCTTTATAAATAAAATTCACACTTCATTCTTATATGTAGAGTGAGATAATCACTCCAATTTGGAATTGGATTACAACTTAATGACCATGACCTATGACCAAGTAAGATTTTTTTTTTACCTTAACAAACATGTATAAAAAGGGACTCTTAATTAATGCCATGATGTCAACTTGAGGTCCACATGTTTAATATGTAGGAATCTCCATCTACATGTCTCACATGGAATGCATTCCTTCTATGTTAAGAGCCACAAAGGAAAAGTTTGGATAGGTCTCTCATACCGTATGTTATCAGTAACACCCTAACACTTAAGGCGACTCAATGCTCAAAGAGTAAATAAGGATACATGATTAAGCTAATTTCATACACGATGTACAATTAAATCTCCTATATATACAAAATTTTTATATATGCACATATCTTCCAAATATATGTGCAACTTTCATATATGTGCAACTTCTGTATATGCACAAATTCCCTATACCCACATATCTTCTATATATGTGCAACTTCTTTATATACATAACTTCCATTTATTCACATAACTTCTATATATGCACGTATATTCTGTATACGCATATACATGTGCATAACTTCAACCTCCATATATAGACAACTTTTGTATATGTGCATATATTTTGTATGTACACAAATTTCGTATATACATTACTCAAGATATTCTCATATATCTAAAATATGCAATACATAATATGCACATATATAGAAGTTGTGCGACTTTAGCATATGCACATCTTTTGTATATGCGCATGTTTTCCAAATATACGTAACTTTCATATATGCGTATATCATCCATATATACACATGTTTTTTGATTATACGTTCCTTTCGTATCTGCGTATATCATCCATATATGCGTATATATGTGAGTTTCAAATATACGGTAAATTCATGTACAAAAAATGTATATATAAGGAAAATATGCACATATACGGAAGATATCCGCATATACAAAAGTTGTGCATATATGGAGGTTATCGTATATGCTTATTATGAAAGTTTCACATTGTTTCTATATAGGGAAAGCTTTCATATATGTACATATAAGGAAGTTGCACATATACTGAAAATATTCTCATATACATAAGATATGCATGTATACGAAAGTTGTGCAGAACTTCAACTTTTATATAGGCGTAGTCTCCATATATATGTACATTATGTATATGCACATATCTTCCATATATTCACAAAAGAATATGCATATATACAATGGTTGAAGTGTCACATAAATTATGTATATGTATATATTTCATTTATGTGAAGCTTTTGTATATCTGCATCTACCATATATGTGCATATACAAAAGCTACACAACTTCCATATATGTATATACATAAGCTCCATATATATGCAACTTCTATATATGTGCATATCTTCTATAGATGTGGAACTCTCGCGTATGAACATATATAAAAATTGTACATATATGAAAGATATCCACATATATAGAAGTTACACGTATACAAAATATATGTGATATAGAATATGTACATATGTATAAGTTGTGCAACTTCCATATATGAAGCTATTTTGAATATGCGCATATCCTCTATATCTGTGAAACTTCCAAATATGCGCATATATGAAGGATATGCACATATACGGAAGAAACAAATATATGCAAGTTGGGCATATAAATAAAATATGTGCATATACAAAAGCTACGCATATACAGAAGATATGTGCATATATGCGTATTATGGAAGTTGCACACAATTTTTTTATATGTGTAGCTTTTATATCTGTGTATATACCAAAGTTTTGCATATATGGAAGATATGTGCATATATGGAAGTTGCACATATACATCAGATATGTGCATATACTGAAGTTGCACCTATAAAATAGATATATACATATACAGAAGTTGCACATATATGGAAGATATCCATATTTTCTATATATGTGCAATTTTCATATATGTGTAGTTTATGTATATGTGCAACTTCTGTATATGTGCATATATTATGTATATGTACAACTTCCTTATATGTGCAAAAGTTGCTCATATACGAAATATATGTGATATATAAATGTGCATATAAAAAAGTTCTGTGAATTCTGTATATGCACAACTTTTGTATCAACATAGCTTCCTTATAAGCATAGATTTTGTATATGTACATCCTTCATGTATGCACATCTATCATGTATGCACAACCTCCATAATGTGTAGATATGGAAACAATGCAGCTTTCGTATATGTGCATATCTTTTGTATATGTACAACTTCTGTATATGCTCATATACAAAAGTTGTGTGCATATACGAAAGTTGTGCATGTCCGGAAAATTTCATATATGTGGTAGACTTTAACTGCTAGGTTTTCTAAGAAGGAGTGTGTTATGTAGGTAATATTTTGGATGGCGTTTATCGCAGTGACAACAAGTAGAAAGAGAATTTTTAGTTTCTATTAAAAATAATTGAATGATGTGAGGATAATTGATGGGGTCTTATCCATTCTCCATGAATGCTACAATCCTTTTTCTCATGCAAAGAAAAATATGCGCTTCTTATAAGTTTATGTTTGCTTGAGACAAAGCATTGCAGCACTCGTAGATAATGGATAAGCCCTAGAGAAATGTTTAAGGATGTGAGTTTATCTTAAAGTTTAGAAACCTTGGCGAATCATACTAGTCCTTAATATGCAAATTGTAAAATGGTTGATGATATTTTTATAAAAATATTTAGATTTCTAATTATTTTATATTTGTCTACATAAATTTTTGGTGATTTTGAAGGTAAAATAATTTTATATTATAAAATTTAGGCGAACAATTTTTTGAAAAAATGGAAATTGGCGAATCTTTTTTTTGGGAAAAGGTGTCAAAAATTAGCCCGCCTGTAAAGATTCGCCCCTAAAATTTTCCCTCATAAGACCCCATCAATCATTCTCAGATCACTCAATTAATTTAAATTGAAACCAAAAATTCTCTTTCTACTTGTTATCACAACGAAAAACACCATCCAAAATTTTACCTACATCTAAATTTTGGAACCTCTTTAGGATCTTGCGATATGGTATTCTCAGTTGTTCATAGTCACTTTGTGATCGATCATATTATCTAAGTTCTTAAGTATTCCTCTAATATTATAAGTGTTGAAGCCACTTGCTTTCACATGCCTAACTAGCAACATAACACACTCCTTCCTAGCAAGCCTAATAGTTAGTTTCTACCACATATATGAGATCTTTCACACATGCACAACTTCTGTATATGTACATATACCTAAGTTGTTCATATATGAAATATATGAACATATATGGAAGCTGCACATATACAAAGTATGTGTAGTTTCCATATATGCACATATATGGAAGTTTTGTATATATGATAGATTTGCATACATAAAAGATGCACATATACAGAAAATGTGTATATATGGAAGCGACACTTATACAGATGCACATAGAAAAAATTCACAAAACTCCTATACATGCATGCATTGGCTTGTTGGAGCCTGACCCAGATTCGAAGTTAATTAGCCAAACAAATCCCCATACTACTGGCCTTTTTGTAAATAGTCCGTGGAGCGTGGACTGAGGTCTCACCCGAAGTAGTATGGGAGGGTGCTAGAACTAGGTTTCTGCACCATAGAGATGTTTGATGAGTTCGACTGGTTCACGGTTTGACCCTGTGCGCACGTTGTTTTGCACACTTTTCCATATCTTGTAGCCTGTTATACTGCCTTCATGCAACCCTACCCAAGGGTTGAATGTTGCGCTCTTGCGTTATTACACAAGACCTCAACGGTATTCCAACGTTAGTTAATTAACTTTTCCTACTTGCATGATTTAAGTTATAGTTAACAACAAAAACCATACAGGTGCACACAGTAAACAAACAATATATTTGCAAATTATATCAAACATGCATTAACCCAAGAACAGATACATAGAATTATGATAAAACTTCTCTTTATTAATTCCTTCGTTAGTTACAGACTTGACTCCGCCCTACGCAATCAGCTGTAGGGGTCCGCGCACTTAGCTGTGGACTACTAGGCCTTTGCGCACTCAGCTGCAGAGCCTTCTCCTACTCTACGACCCAAAGACACACTTTGCACTACGACTCAATCACTTCGACTTCTCATGCCCCTCTTCTTAGCTTTTTTTTACACTTAGAGCCTGGCTCTATTTATACAATCCCATGGCCGGCGGACCATGGGTAGGTCTATCTAGTCGACATTACATTACAAAACTAAGGTGGACAACCCTATGACTCTATCATACTTTTGCACCCCAATCCCAGAATTCACGGAGATTTACTATAATATTCTGTCAAAACTTGGGCTTTGAGCCCCAAAACATGCCTTGGGGGGATTCCATACCCAAAAGACCCCCAACATAAACATCGTGACTCGCCCTCGAGTCACTCTGTCAGCATGACGATCTTTGCACAAAGTCCCTCCAACTATTCTCGAACTGCATGTAGGTCAGCAGTGTACCGAGCTGCTGCTTGCTAGATCTGCTACATACACTATTTCGAGACCTCTATCTCGAGAGTGCTTCTCTGCATCAATATTTGCATCCCCTACATGTGTACGAGCTTGCCTTCGATTTTTGCCATGATGGTGAAGGCCTCATCCATCCAAAGCTAGACGCGCAATTTGAGGACTACTTCCTTATGTCGCGCCTCGTCCACCGCCTCCTTCAATGCTTTAGCCTGCTACATTCGCGCAAGCCTCTAGGTGAGGACCACTATCTGTGCAGTTCCTTGGACACTGTCATATTGTTGTTAGAGTTCTCACGCCTCTATCTCTAAGCATCGGATGTTGGGGTCCTCCTCCAAAGTTGTGACGACCTCAAGTGATTCTTCCAACATATTGGTGTAGTATTGTACTGCACCTCTGACTTCCTCCAATCCCACTGTGATAGCACTAGTGCGCTATTCTCTGACTTGCAGGGGAGTGGATTGTTGTGCCTTTAACCACAATGCCACAATCTAAAGGTTTAGTTCGAGCTGAACCTTTGTCATTTCCTCCCTCACCTTTTGGACCCCTACTGCTAACCTGTGGATCCGCGCCTCTGCTAGCATGTCTGCTGGGATGGCCAACTCCGGGACGCTTTGAAAAGCGTCGTCTATCACCTGTACTAGCTATTGATTCTACGACACCAATTCATCGTAATGCAAGCTTAGTTGTTCCATGTGTATTTTTTGCTCATTGATGACTTGGAGCGTGCAGCTCTCCCTAGCTTGTAGCTCAGCAATTATCCCATCCAGCAATACATATAAGGTCTTGCACGGGAGTGTAGTGAGATTGATATCGAGACCTTTCAGTGCACTAGCCGGAGACCTATTGGCCTCATTTGATGCCACTAGCACCCCTTCCGGCAACACATTGGTGTTCGTTATCTGTGCGCGCAACATCTACTCTGCTCCCGAGGATCCGACTGTACCAACCTAAGGCGGGCGTAGCTGTAATTCCTGCAACTATGCTCTGAGGGCCTCCAACACAATCTAGTTCTCCTACATGAAATCTTGGAGAGCCTCATTGGTGACATCACACACCACTTCACTGATGTCATGCAAATCGCCCTTGGTTAGGGTGATCAAATAAATGGACAATTTCGAGGCTTTGGCCTTCTTCCGTGGCCCTATCTACTCAGCCAGGTGTTGGCGTTTCAGCTGTGTTGACGCGGTTTGTGGGTCTGCACCTCCTTCATCTCCTCCTTCTTCCTCTGCTTCCTTCCCTTGCGAAGGCGTTGTTTGGCCCTCACTGCATTCACGACTACTTCTTGTGCTGCTGCTACTACTGCGGCCTTTTCCTGCCTAGCTGCTTTTTGTGCCACGTCCTACACTGCCCGCACTTTGGCTACTGCTGCTTCCTCCCTTCATTTTTTAGCTGAATGTGCGATGTGTAGCTTGACCTCATATTTCTTTCTTTGTGTTGCCAACTTCTCGATCTCTGTGATGTCTGGGGTGTGCCAATCAAGCGGCCAGGCCTCCAGGACATTGAAAATGACATCGTCGGTGGCTATGAAGGGTAGCTTTACCCACTACTTTGTTGGGCCCTTGCACACCCTGATATAGATGTTATGCATGTCCGCTTTAAATTCGTAGAAACGTTGCAGACTGCTGTAAACAGTGGGTGACAATTGCGGTTTACGATTGATCCCTATTCTGAGGTTCATTTCCATGAACACCTAGAAGATTTTGATTTCATGTATCCACCTAGAATCCTTTGTGACCCAGAGCAAAGCGTACTTCGCGGCCTCTAGTAGGTCCCTGTCAATTATGGGGAATTGACTATCCTCCGGAAACTCCCCAACCACGAGCACTATGGACAGCAATAGCCATGCATAGTGAAACGTTTTACCTTGCTCCCGAGTCTCGTGGAAATTTTCTAAAAGTTCTTGGTAGAGGAATTTAGACCAATTAAACTGGACCCCATCTTCACACTACTCAGCTATTGCTACCACCAGCATGGGGACTTCGTCTGAATGGCACTTGCAAAAAACCTTTCCTACCAGGATTTGGGTTGCTACGCGCACTGCTTTGTCCTTGATGCTGGAGATGGCATAGCCCCTCTTCTTCTTTTCTAGGTTGTACTTCTTCATGGCCTCCACGATGGCCAAATCACTACCATTCCCTCCCGATATGTCTACGGGGTCCTCTCCTTTACATGGAAGCTGAGAGACACAGTGAATTAGGTATACCGTGATGGGGATGGGGTCCTCTAGCCATAAACACCCATCATGCACCAGGCAGAACAACTACCTGATGATGAAAATGGTTATTGGGGCATGGTGGAAGTACAGAACCCAAAGAAAATTCAGCAGTCCAACCTTCTCCACTTCACACGACCACTTACGTGGCTCTAGCTCTGTAACTTTCACTACGGTGTTCTGCTTTGGCTTCATGAGTTTCCTTGTCTCCAGGTGAGGGAACTTCTCGTGGTCAGCGAGGTCCCAATCTTCAAATTTTAGGCTCAGCATGTGTCCCAGGTGCGTGCCCTCAAATATAACGTTATCTGGGAGGAGCGGGGTCTGGAGCGAGCCCTTGGTCTCGTCTAGGTCCTTGGGCACCTTTTCCTTCCCTTTTCGTAGGGGGACATAGGTAGACAATTTTGTTGCAGAGCGCATAGGCTGAGTGTCCTCCTCCATGCCTTCATCCTCCTCCTCAAGATGATAAGGTCTTCTAGATCTTCTTCTTCTTCGTCTATTTCTATAGCAACGACTTTCCCCTTCTCCTCCATTGATAGTTTCCTACGCAACAAGTTCCACAAGGACACATGTACGGGATCCATTGCTTGTTTGTCCTTCTTGGGTCTTGGCATGCGCGGTGATTTCAGGATTTCTACCACAATGCTGGCATCTTCTAGAGCATCCCCCATAGTTAGGGTCAGCGCGACCTCCTCGGTGGCTGTTTCTGTTATGTCCATAACATCCTGAGTAGTTGCCATCATACTCATTCAGAAACCTATCACTTGTGAACTCAGGGACTCAATCAATGCTCGGCTCATAACAATCAAGGTTCTGCTCAATCGCTCAATTCACAAATGAACAAGTGTTGTCTGTTGGGCAGCCCTTTGTATTTTATAATGCTTTTTGAATTCAAATTCAACTGTTCCTCCTAATTCCGGTTCATTAATGCTTTCATGGCAACAGATTTTCCTAAATATGGCCCATAAATCATGGTTTTCTTAGATTACTTGATGAGATAATTCTGTAGAAATTTCTGTTTTCCCACCCCGGTTTTCAGTTTCGCCTTATTTCTCCCATGTAGTTAAATGCCCTTTCCCATAACCATACATTTAACAAGCTGAAAAAAATAAATATTGCTGAAAACACAAATTCTGGAAATTTTTACAGAATGCTGGAAATTGCAGAAATAAAAATCAGCAGTACTAAACAGCCATTAAAACACATTTAAACACTGATATTTTTGGTCAACTTGACCCTAAAAAAACCCCCTACAACTCTTCGGGAAAACCAGTTTGAGAGCTCTTCTTTATTTCTAAAAATGCCTTTTTACAGAGAGAAAATTTTCAGCAAAAAAAATAGCAAAACAGAATTTTTCCAGCAAGCAAACTTATCTGTTTTCAGCCAACAGACAATCTGAAAATGTGTTGTACGAGCTGTACAGACCGTACGGATGTATGGACTGTACGGACGTACAGATGTACGGATCGTACGAACTTGTACGGACAGACCTCGAAAACTATGCAGAAAATCGCCTCCTCGATATTCGTGCTGAAAATCAATTTTTCACTGTTTGCTCACAAAAATCTGCCTTTTTCTGCTTGTTCTTTATGCTGTTCGGATTTGCTGAAGTGCTGCCTTGGTATGTGTGCCAAACTGCTGCCTCTTTCTCCTCCTTGTCCAGAAATCTCCCTTGCTCTCTTGCTCTCCTTCTCCCAATCTGCTCATGAAAGAATGAATGATCTTTTCCTCCTTTTCCTCCCTTAACCCAACCCTAAATGACTTTTGGGTGATCCCTAAATCCAATGGCTGAAATAGATTTAGATCAATGGCTGAGATTAAATGCTCATTTAAATCTCACTTTCTATTTTTTAATTCACCCCACTTTAATAAAGACACACTTAGTCATTTATTTCCAAAGTCACTTTTCCTTTCTAATTTTTCATTGACTTTATAAAAGTCACTTTAAAATTAGACATAGTAACTTTATCACTTAAAGTCACTTTCAAATTAGATTTAACTTTATAAAAAATTATAAAGTTACTTTAGGAGAAAAATTAAATTCTTTTGGACACTTTTCCCTAGGCCAAAGATCAAAGCCTTAGGGACCACCTGCCCTCCGGTACCAAATTTCAACACTCCCTCTTACCGAGGAAGGTGTTCCTCACCACACCCATCTTGTCTCTGAAGGAGACATGCTTGCCCCGTGGTAAGGCTTTGGTAAGAATATCTGCAACCTGCTCATCAGTGGAAATATACTCAAGCTTCACAGCTCCTTCTGAACATAGTCTCTAATGAAATGATATCTGATCCCGATATGCTTTGACCTGTCATGAAATACTGGATTCTCCGTGAGTTTAATGCAACTCTGATTATCACAGTAAATCACTGAAGGTCTCAACGGCTGACCAAATAAGCCAAACAACATCTTGCGAAGCAGATGGCCTCACAACTAGCTAGACTAGCTGCCATATACTCTGCTTCCGCTGAACTCAGTGCTACTGACTGCTGCTTCCGGCTGAACCATGACACTACTACTGAACCCAACCCAAAACAACACCCTGAAGTGCTCTTCCTATCAGAAGCACAACCTGCCCAATCAGAATCAGTGTATCCTGCCAATCTCACTCCATCTCCCTGCCTGTAGTCTAGACCATAATCCACTGTCCCCTGCAAGTACCGCAAACTGTGTTTTGCAGCCACCCAGTGAACCTTCCTAGGCTCACACATAAACTAACTCATCGTGTTGACTGCAAAACAGATATCTGGTCTAGTGTTGACCAAATACATCAAGGAACCAATCAGCTGCCTGTACAATGTGGGATCCACCAACTCGGAATCCGAAGCATGAAGCTTCTTCCAGTTGGTGATCATCGGTGTCGACATGGGTCTACAATCCTCCATGTGGAATCTACTAAGGATGTCCACAATATACTTCCCCTACCCCAGGAAGAAATGCCCCTCCTCCTGCCACACCTCCAAACCCAAAAAGTAATGCATCAAGCCGATGTCCTTCATCTCAAACTCCGCCGCAATATCTCTCTTGCAGTGCTCTATGAGTCTCTCTGCACCTGTAATGATCAAGTCATCCACATACAGCACCAGAATGAGAGGCTCCTCACCAATCACAATAAAGTAAAGGTTCGGATCTGCCTCACTCTTTGTGAAACCCATCCCCTGCAAGTATGTATCTATCCTGGAGTACCAAGCTCTAGGAGCTTGCTTCAAGCCATAAAGGGCCTTCTTCAGTCTGCACACATGGGACTCCTTCCGGCACCTCAAAGCCCTGTGGCTACTCAATGTACACCTCCTCCTGTATGAAGCCATTGAGAAATGCGGTCTTCACATCCATCTGGTGGATCTTCCAACCCATCTCTGCTGCTATCGATATAATGGAGCGGATCGAAGTATATCGAGCCACGGGAGCAAAGGTCTCCTCATAATCAACTCCCTCTACCTGGGAGAACCTCTAGCCACAAACCTTGCTTTGAATTTCTCAATGCTGCCATCTGCAGCATGCTTTACCTTGTAAAGCCATCTGGAAGTAACCACGGATTTGCCCTCAGGCCTCGGCACCACCTCCCAAACATCATTCTTCATGATAGAAGAATACTCCTCCTGCATGGCCTCTCTCAGACTTGCTGGGCCTCAAGTCGATCATCCCGTCATGAATAGTGACTTCAATGGTCACTTTCTGGCCACCCGTGCAGCAGCACAGCCCGCCGTGCACGGTCACGGACCCTGTGACTTTTTGTTTCTACGTGTAGCTCCAACCTCACATAGCTCTTGGGCAGAATAGTTTATAGTCCCGCACTCCCTTCCAACTGCCTGAAGTGCTAAGACTATTCCTTCCTCAGCTAGTCAAGCAGCTGTACGACCTATGTGTGTTTTCTTCCGATCATCCAGCATTCCTTATCGGAAATACCTACCTTTTACCATTACTAGCGGCATCGCACACCTTATCCTTTGCAACACATCAGCCTGGTTAATTCTCTTAGTAATATGCAGTCCAAGCAAAGGCATCAGAATGATCAATTCGTGGTGATAGTCCTCAAACTTGTAAACATGATCATGTGCACCTTGTTTTAACACTACGGTCTTCTTATTGAGAAACTCATCCCTTATCTCATCTTCCAGCTTCTTAACTTTTGCATCCGCCAGTGCACTTTTCTTTCTTAATTGTACCCTTTCTTCTTCAAGTTCTTGGAGTCTAAGGTTTCCCTGTTGGATTTCGACTTCCAAGGATCCATGAACCGTAATCCCTACGAGTGTTGGATTAGGCCTTTCAAGTACTAAAGGGCTTATAGCCTTTGTCTGATATTCCAGCCTTGGCAGTGCCTGCGTAGTTAGGTTTTTGCACATGGTCCTATATGCCCATAGAACCGTTGGTACGTGTAGGTCCCAGTCAGTCCATTTCGCATTATTGACCATGTTCAATACTTCACACACTTTGTCAAAGGCTTCCACGCGAATAACCTTCTACGCGCTTGGTCTTATCATACCTCCTGGTCCCAAACGGAGGGGTTGTTCATGCCATTGTCTTGCCTGCTCCTACTTGCCGATCGTGTTTCCTACCATGTGGACGGTGTGCCTTCGTGCAGGTTGTGCACCATATGCCTGTATCCATCTGGAAAGGTGGGCGTGCCGAACGTTTTATCTGGCATACTTGCCTTTTATCCACATCTGAGGGTTCCCAAATCATAGGCGCATCATCCTTCTACATTCACGCCAGTCCTCAAAACTCTGCTGGTGTGTACCCCACCACCTTGCTGGCGTAGCGTGCAATACTCATTTTAAAGCGTCAAAACGCTACTATTCTGGCACTTCTCTTTCAAATTTGTTCAGGAAATCATCCACTTTGCTCAACTTGCCATACATAGGAAGATCTCTTGCCTCTATTGCCATGCAACGTAGTGACCTTGTCATCATGTTACAGTTGAGTGTGGTTACCTCGTGTAACTAGTTATTTCATCGTTTTATTTCCTCATCTGAATCTAAGGAGTAGGAGCTTTCGCGCTCCCACGAAATCCTGCCATCAAATTTTGGATTTACCCAGTCCTGCTCTCGCATGTTCATGTAGATATAGTCTAGATCGTCATCACTGTCATTGTCGTGCACTAGTTCTGTGTAGTGCAATCCTTCTGCAGGGTCTAAAGGTACCACTATGCGTAGTGACGTTTTCTCAAAAATCATCTTGGGTTTCTTTAGATTTATCACTCCATTCATGTCAGTGGCCCAATCTATTCCCAGTAGTGCAGGATAGGGATTATTGTTATCAACAATCTCTATCATTTCTAAATCTGTAAGCGCGCCGATCCTTCCATATCTACTGTGATTCCCTGCAATCTCCCCATAGGTAGGATCTCTGTTGGCTTTCCATTCGCAATTAGATAGGAGACCATTACAGTGCAGGCCTACCCATGCGCTCCCATGTCTGCTTTGGTAAGAAGTTCACGTCTGATCCTAGATCCAGAATCACTTTATCCATTTAATATTCCCCGATTTGTGCGGTCAATCTCATCTCCCTTCCTCTTCGCGTTGTATGCTTCCCAAGCTTCCGGAATATGTGTGGTTCTCCTGGCGTGGTCCTAGCACATCTAGTTATAAGTTCTTGCAGCCCCTTCACAACCTTGCTGTCACACAGCAGCTTCATGCATGTCTCCAGGAATGTAGTGAGCATCGATGGGTCCATATCTAGTTCCAGTTTGCCTTTACTTCTTGAATTAGAGGTATCCACAAAGCTCTTCTTAGCTTCCATGAATGTCTCTTTAGCGTGCTCCAAATCAAATTCAAGTTACTTCATCAGAGCCTTGCGAACCTAGGTACTTTCTTTGGGCTACTTGCCTTTATCGTCCCCTATCGTGATACCACTCTGTAGCATGATATTTCCATTTAGGTCTTCCTCACGTGGCTCAGACCTCATCATTTGTAGGTTCTGAGTTAGGGAGGTTTGAGTGCTCCTTTATCACGCAACCTTGTTATCAGCGTGGGACAGTCCTCTATCTCATGATCAAACTAGGTACAAAATAAGCATTATGGTCTTGTTGGATTTGTACAATCGCGGGCATAATGCCCCGGTCCTCCGTAATTGTAACATATCAGTTGGACGCAACCTCTTCCTAGTCCCATTCCTCCTCAACCTCGTCCATGCCCCTAAAATCCAGTGCATGCCATTCCTGCATTTTGATTGAGGGGTCGTGTTTCAGCCTGAACTCTAGAGGTAGGAGTCTGATCCATCATCAGTTCATAACTTCTACAGGTGCACTCGTCATGGTCTACTGACCTGCAAAAATTATAGAACAACTATTGGGAATTGCACGTATACTTCTGTAATAGATGGAAGTTATCTGTAGCGTGCTTCCCTCCTATCTGACAAATCGCATACCACAATGCAGTGTCGGTTTTAACCCTGTACAGAAATTACCTGCATACAAATTGTAAAACACAGAAAATAAACAATGTGAGAGCATAACACATAAAACACATATACACAAATATTTTCCCCTAGATCCAAAAATCAGGACTGCCAACTTGACTTTTCATTATGTTCCTTTCAATGTTACAATACATATTTATACATGCTGAAGCATCCAATACCATGGACCAAAAACCATTGCATCCAAAACCATGGACTAAAAACCATCGCGTCCAAAACCATGGACCGAAAACCATATGTAGGTCCGCCCAGCCTAATATAGGGTCCAGAATTTTTTTTCTTGGGGTGCTGCCCCAGACCACATAGAGGGGGGCTACCCGCCCCTCAAACCCCCCCTGTGACCCCCCGCTGCGCAATCAATGCAACAAATCGGGGGCTCCGCCCCCCCTTTAACCCCCCAGTTAGCTACGTGGGCTAGCCATGGAAAGAATATAACACAACCCAACATCCTCCCACTTGTTGTTTTCTTTCCACATGGGGCCACAGGAGAGCTTGGTCATTTATCTAGCCCTGGAATGCCCATTGTTTCTCTACACCAAGAGAACTTCTCAGAGCTCATAGATTTTTTCAACGCATCTGCATAATTCTTCAAAGTGTCCACCTTTACTAGCAACACCTTTTTGTCTTCTACCATATCCCTCATAAAGTGATACTGAACATCAATGTGCTTTGTCTTTGAATGATAAGCAGGGATCTTTGCCAAGAAAATTTCACTTTGGCTGTCACAGTATATTCTTTTAGCTCCCTGTACTAACCCCATACTTGAGCACAATCTCTGCAACCAAATTGCTTCCTTGCTTGCATGAGTGCCTGCCATGTATTCTACCTCCATAGTTGATAGTGCCACTACAGATTGTTTCTTACTCATCCAACTGACTGCACCTCCAAATAGGTTAAAAACATACCCACTTGTAGATCTTCTCTGATCCAAATCTCCAACCTAGTTTTCTTCAACAAAGCCATGAATATCCAACACTTTTTCCAATCCTAGTCTTCCTTGGTAGCACAAACCATAATCACTAGTGCCACACAAATACTTGAAAACCCGCTTCACTACTGTCCAATGCTCCTTCCCTAGTTTTGACTTAAACATGCTCAATACTCCCATTGCATGTGCAATGTCTAGTTTAGTATAGACCATTCCATACATCAGGCTATCGACTACACTTGCATATGGAACACGAGACATGTCCTCTTCCTCTTCTTGTGTCTTGGGACACAGTTCAGTAGATAACTTTAGACCTACAGGAATAGGAACCTTCACTGGTTTACTATCCTACATATTAAACCTTTGCAATATTGTCTTGAAATACTTCCTCTGGTTTAATGAGAGCTTCATCTTTGTCTGATCTCTTTCAATTTCCATGCCCAAAATATAGTTTACAACACCAAAATATTTCATGTTGAATTTCGAGGACAAATGGGTCTTCAAATCCTGGATAATTTCTTTGTCACTTCCAACCAGCAACATATCATCCACATACAAGACCAGATAAATAACATGGTCACCAATTAATTTAAAATACACACAGTGATCTTCTTTGCTTATGGTGAAGCCAAGTCCCCGTATAAATGTATCGAATTTCTGATACCACATCTTTGGTGACTGTTTTAACCCATATAGAGACTTCTTTAACTTGCATACCAGTTCTTTCTTACCCTTCACCACAAAGGCTTCAGGTTGCTTCATGTAGATCTCCTCTTCTAGATCCCCATGAAGAAATGTTGCCTTCACATCCATCTATTCTACCTCAAAATCAAATGCAGCAGAAACACATAAAAGTAATCTTATAGAAGTTACCTTGGCAACAGGAGAAAAATTATCACCAAAATCAATTTCGGCACCTGAGAATAACCTTTTGCTACCAACCGAGCTTTGTATTTCTCCACCTTTTCTTCTACATTTGTTTTCTTCTTGAACACCCATTTGCTGCCAATGGGTTTCCTTCCAGCTGGCAACTCCACTAGATCCCAAGCCTCATTTTTGTGCAAGATGCCATTTCATCAACCATGGCCTCTTTCCAAATATTTCCATCCTATAAATCTACTTCTTCCTTCATAGTTCTGGGATCCTCATCAATGATAGATAAAGCAAAATTTGAACAGAAAGCAGATGGACTATACCTTTCTGGCTGCCTTGTTTCTCGAACTGATCTTCTTACACCCGGAGTTTGTGGCTCTTCACCTTCTGATTCCTCCTTTGCTGTAGAGTCTGATTCTTCTTCCTTTAGCTCAAACTCTATCTTTTCAGGTTCCTTTGGTTGGAATTCATGTTTAATAACATCTTTCACCTCTCTAAACCCCACATCTTGGTTGTACACAACCTTCTTTGTTGTTGGGTTCCAAAGCTTATAACCCTTTAAACCATCCTTATACCCAATAAAGATGCATTTTTCAGATTTACTATCCAACTTGGTTCGTTTCTCCTTTGGAACATGTACATATGCATCACATCCAAATACCCTCAGATGTGAAAGAGGGGGTTTCTTACCAGTCCATACCTCTTGTGGAGTCTTATCCTCCAACACTGATGAAGGTGATCAGCTAACCAGGTAACATGCTGTCTCCACCGCCTCTACCCAGAATTCATGTCCTAACTTGACACGACTGAGCATGCTTCTTGCCCTTTCCATCAATGTCTTGTTCATTCTTTCTACAACTCCATTTTGCTTAGGTGTATATGGAGTAGTCTTCTATCATGCTATACCACACTTCTTACAGAATTCTTCAAATTCCTTACTGCAAAACTCTCCACCATTATCTGTCCTCAGCACCTTTATCTTCTTCTCTGTTTGGTTTTCCACCAGAGCCTTAAATTCTTTAAACCTGTCATAGACTTCAGATTTCTTCTTAAGGAAATATATCCATTTATTCCTTGAGAAGTCATCTATAAATGATATATAGTACACAGACTTACCCAGTGATGGAACCTTCATAGGTCCAAACACATCACTATGCACAAGCTCTAATATTTGTTTCGCCCTCTTACCACCAAAGGGGAAACTCACTTGATTTTGCTTCCCATATACACAATTTTCATAGAAATCAAAATCTAGAGAGCTATTACTCATACCTTCTACCATACCTTTACCATGAAGTATTCGAAGGCCCTTCTCTCCAATATGTCCAAACCTTTGATGCCACAACATGGTCTTCTCTCCAGAGACCACTAGATTTTCTACTCCACTTTTAGGAACCACGGAATTGTTGCACCCATCAACAATAGTGCTACCTTGCAGCTTGTACAGAGTTCCAATCCAAGCTCCCTGCATCAATACCAATGCTCCCCAAACGATCTTGCAGGTATTCTTATCGAACACTATTTTTACAACTGCATCATCCAGCTTGCTTATAGAAACCAAATTTCTGGCTAATGTAGGAATATGTAAAAGACCTAGAAGTGTTCTAACCCTTACACCTTGCAACTTCAACTTTACTTTTCTACGACCAACGATTCTAGTCTTCCTATCATCCCCTAAGAAGACATCACCACCATCGTATTTATCATAATCGCAGAACCACTCTCTATGGGGAGTGAAGTGAAAGGGTGCACCTGAGTCAATCAACCATGCCTCATGTTCTACATGTGTACTTGAAGAATCCAAGTACACATCCCCACCTTCATCTGAGGTGGTTTTCGCATCTGTAAAAGAAGCATCATCATATACCTTTCCTTTGTCAGGAGCTTTAGATTTACAGTCCTTTTTGTAGTGCCCTCCCTTTCCACATTTCCAGCACACCACCTTTACAGGTTTTCCTAGAGATTTAGATATCCCTCTAGATTGAGATCTCCCACTCGATGACTTATTTTTGTTTCTATTCTGGGACCTTCCTCGTACAGACAAGGCATCACCATTCTGGCTCTCCATATTTTTCTGTCTCATTTCCTATGACAGCAAGGATGAGACTATTTCATCAAATTGTAAGGTAGTTGCATTGCTACCTATTTCAATAACCAGACTATCCCACGAATCTGGTAGAGAACACAACAAACTGATGCACTTATCTTCATTTGAAATTTTAATATCAACATATAATAACTAACTTACCACAATATTAAATGTGTTCAGATGCTCTGTCACTGAGTCTCCATCTTTCATCCTCAGGTTGTACAGCTTTTTCCATAGGAACAATTTATTCACTAGAGACTTAGATTGGTACAAAGTCCCTAACTTGTCCCACAAAGCCTTAGCTGTAGCCTCCCCTGATACATTCAGCAATACTAAATCTAAGACACATAATCGTATTATGTTCTTTGCCTTCCAATCCAACTTCTTCCATTCTTCATTGGACACTCTTGTTGGTTTAGTACTCAGATCTACCGCGATCCACTGATCTTTATCCACCAACAGATCCTCCATCTTGAGTTTCCACAACTCAAAACTTTGACCATTAAATTTCTCGATCTCTATCTTTCCACTACTCGCCATCTTCTTTCACCACCAGAATCGATCCCGCAGATATCTCACTAATCAGGGTCTACCACAGGTCCAAGCAAAACCCCTGGCAACAAATGCGTCCCCTTGAAGCCAAAACAACTCTGATACAAAATGTAGGTTTTAACCCCATATAGAAATTACCTGCATATGAATTCTAAAACACATATATACTAATATTTTCCCATGGATCCCAAAACCGAGACTACCAGCTTGATTTTCATTATGTTCCTTTCAATGTTACAATACATATTTATACGTGTTGAAGCATCCAATACCATGGACTGAAAACCATCGTGTCCAAAACCATGGATCAAAAACCATAGGTAGGTCCCCCCAACCTAATAGAGGGGGGCTACCCACTCCCCTCAAACCCCCTTGACAGAGGGGGCTGCCTCCCCCCTTGTGACCCACCCACTGTGCAATCGGCGCAACAAAGGGGGGGCTCCGCCCCCCACCCTCTAACCCCCAGATTCACTACATGGGCTAGTCGTGGAAAGAATATAACACAACCTGACATGTAGGTGCCACGCTTGGTCCTACTTATGCTTATGATCTCAAAGGAATTGGTCCTCCTCGCGCCAGGTAGTTCATGAACACTGGACAATGGTCCTAGTCATGTCATTGGCCTTTGCACTTTACGCACCATACCTCCTTGCATGCTTCTGGGTGAGCTGTCCTCTCTTGTTTCAAACTCTGCATCTCAAGGTATAAGTTCTTCAACTGCGCGTGAATTTGTTGGACTCCAAGGTTTGGATCTTGTATCAGAGTCACATGCAATCTCATCGCGACCTCCAAAGCTTCAACCTAAGTGGTTAGCCTTTGTTTTGATTGGTGGGCCCCAGTATTGTAGCAATAATGTTGCAACTCCTAGGAGTCCCTTCTTTACTTTTATCAACCTGGTAGTTCGTAACAAACTTGGAAGTGACGGTGCTGTATGCACAAGTACTAGCCCTTGCCGCAACTGTCACTTGATCAGCTGGCACAAGTCTAATAGGAGCTTAAGCCAACTTCTATGAGCTTTGAGAAGAAGCTTCTAAATGTGATGGACAAAAACTAACTCAACATAGGCTACTCTACTTGCAGAAAGAAGCGAAAAGCAGAAAGGAAATGCAAACTCTAGCAAACCCTAGTTTTACCGACTAACACTATCGGTGCAAGAAAAGCAATGAAAGCAGTGTAAACAGATGCCATTGACTCTTAGAAAGGTAAAATTCATGTGACTAAGCCACTTCTACAATAAAATCTAGAAAAAACATCTTTTTGTGTTTTTGAGTAAGTTGGCAGAATTATTGTGCATATGCTTTAACTGTTTTTGACTGTGCAGAGGTGGATTAGTGAAAGGAAATGCTTGCAGGAGGTTGGGAAGGTTAGAAGAGGGCCTAAGGGGTCCCTAGAACCCTTCTAGAGAGTTTCACAGTGATCAGATCTCAAGAAACTGCTTTCATGAGCATCTACAGGAAGTCTATAGGGGTTCTACAGGATGTTCTGAAATTTCTACAGGATGTTCCGAAAAGAGGATTTGGAGGGTTGATGGAGGAAAAACGGTGGGAAAGTGGACATGGAGGTTATATAAGGATTGTAAGGGGTCCAGGACCTACTGCATGAGGCTAAGGAGCGATTGGATTTGGTTCAAGGATGGAGAGAGCAAGGGTGCACAAGAATGTAGAAATTAGGGCAAAGCGAGAAAACGTAGCAAATGAGAGGCAAGAATCTAAGTTGGAGGATGAAGCAGGTTGCATGGATGGGGTAAGGGTAGGAGAGGAGGTTTCACAGGTGTTCTGCATGTTATTTCTCAAACTGAACAAACAAAGACTCGGAAAATCAAGGACCTAGCTACTTTAACCTAATCTGTCCTAAATAATAGCAAAGAAAATGAGCAGCAATTTATTTGCAATGAAATAATGTGAAATATCTATGCAAACTAAGCAATCATGCACCTGAGCATGTAACCACAACTGGTATCAACTTCTGCAAATGAGAATCTAACACTAATAATTGCATGATGAAGCAAAGACAATGTTTTTGGTGGCAGCATGGACACCTTTGTCCCAGCTCATGGTCCCACTGAGGGAGAGGTGAGATCAGAGGTGCTTGATAACCTTTTTCTGAAGATCTTCTCTGTTATTAACCTATCAAATCAATCTGAACATGAAAAGTCTTTTTAATCATCAAAAGAAACCTAAATAACAAAACAAGAGTTAAATCTAAATAGCAGATTTTATTCTAAGAATGTAGCAAAGAAACATAAAAGTAAACAAAGGAGGTATTAGGCACCAGAAGGCCTGGAATATGTCCATGAGGCCTGCAAGCATCCATGTTTCCATCCCTTTTTGAAATCCATTTCTATCTTCCTATAGAAATCCTATAATTTCTACAGGAAGTTCCTGTAAAACACGCAGTTTTTAGGAAAGAAGCACAATGAGATGGAAAAAATGATGGAGAAGGCTGAGGGATGGAAACATGGATGCTTGCAGGCCTCATGGACATATTCCTAGCCTTCTGGTTTCCAGTACCTCCTTTGTTTACTTTTATGTGTCTTTGTTGCATTCTTAGAATAAAATCTGCTATTTAGATTTAACTCTTGTTTTGTTATTTAGGTTTCTTTTGATGATTAAAAAGGCTTTTCATGTTCAGATAGATTTGATAGGTTAATAATAGAGAATATATTCAGAAAAAGGCTATCAAGCACCTCTGATCTCACCTCTCCCTCAGTGGGACCATGAGCTGGGACCAAGGTGTCCTTGCTCCCACCAAAAACACTGTCTTTGCTTCATCATGCAATTATTAGTGTTAGATTCCCATTTGCAGAAGTTGATACCAGTTGTGGTTACATGCTCAGGTTCATGATTACTTAGTTTGCATAGCTATTGCACATGATTTCGTTGCAAATAAACTGTTGTTCATTTTCTTTTCTGTTATTTAGGACAAATTAGATTAAAGTAGCTAGGTCCTTGATTTTCTGAGTCTTTGTTTGTTCAGTTTGAGAAATAACCTGCAGAATGCCTGTGAAACCTCCTCTCCTACCCTTACCCCATCCATGCAACCTGCTTCTTCCTCCAACTTATATTCTTGTCTCTCATTTGCTACGTTTTCTCGCTTTGCCCTAATTTCTACATTCTTGTGCATCCTTGCTCCCTCTATCCTTGAACCAAATCCAATTGCTCCTTAGCCTCATGCACCAGGTCCTGGACCCCTTAAAATCTTTATCCAATCTCCATGTCCATTTTCCCACCGTTTTTCCTCCATCAACCCTCCAAATCCTCTTTCCGGAACATCCTGTAGAAATTTCAGAACATCCTATAGAGCCCCTGCAGACTTCCTGTAGAAGCTCACGAAAGTGGTTTTTTGAGATCTGATCACTATGAAACTCTCTGGAAGGGTGCTAGGGACCCCTTAGGCCCTCTTCTAACCTTCCCAACCTCCTGCAAGCATTTCCTTTCGCCAATCCACCTCTGCACAGTCAAAAACAGTTAAAGCACATGCACAATAATTCTGCCAACTTACTCAAAAACACAAAAAGATGTTTTTTCTAGATTTTATTGTAGAAGTGGCATAGTCACATGATGGTGGGCCCTAGTATTGCAGAAATAATGCTGCAAATCTTGGAACTCCCTTCTTTAATTGTATCAACCCGGTAGTTCGTAACAAACTTGGAAGCAATGGTGTTGTATGCACAAGTACTAGCTCTTGCCGTGGCTGTTACTTGATCAGATAGCACAAGTCCACTAGGAGCTCAAGCCAACTTCTATGAGCTCTTAGAAGAAGCTTTTTAACTGATGAATGAAAGCTAACTCAAAGGAGGCTAATCTACTTGCAGAAAGAAACTCAAAGCGGAAAGGAAATGCAAACCCTAGTTTTACCGACTAACCCTACTGGTGCAAGAAAAATGATGAAAGCTATAGACAAGAATGCCATTGACTCTTAGAAAGGTAAAATGCATGTGACTGAGCTACCTTTGAAGTGAAATCTGAAAAGAATCATCTTTTTGTATTTTTGAGTAAGTTGGCAGAATTATTGTGCATGTGCTTTAACTGTTTTTGACTGTGCAGAGGTGGATTGGCGAAAGGAAATGCTTGTAGGAGGTTGGGAAGGTTAGAAGAGGGCCTAAGTGGTCCCTAGCACCCTTCCAAAGAGTTTCACAGTGATCGGGTCTCAAGAAACCACATTCATGAGCTTCTACAAGAAGTCTGCAGGGGTTCTATAGGATGTTCTGAAATTTTTACAGGATGTTCCGAAAAGAGGATTTTGGAGGGTTGATGGAGGAAAAACGGTGGGAAAGTGGACATGAAGGTTGGATAAGGATGTTAAGGGGTCTAGGACCTAGTGCATGAGGCTAAGGAGCGATTGGATTTGGTTCAAGGATGGAGGGAGCAATGATGCACAAGAATGTAGAAATTAGGGCAAAGGGAGAAAATGTAGCAAATGAGAGGCAAGAATCTAAGTTGGAGGATGAAGTAGGTTGCATGGATGGGGTAAGGGTAGGAGAGGAGGTTTCACAGGCACTCTGCACGTGTTTTTTCAAAACTAACCAACAAAGACTAAGAAAACCAATAAGGTGACCCTAGTTTTGCCCTCTACTTGAATGTCTTGTGCTCCCTCATCAATGTTCTTCTCAATTTCTTCAGTTGGCATGGTGTTGAGTTTGTGTTTTAACCAAAAAAAGAAAATTGTTCAGGGAAACAGTCATTTCACTGCGACAGAGGATAGCTGAATTTTCTTCTTTTTCTGAGACCAAATAAGGAATTCTTCATGTGCTCCTTACAACATCAAATGGCAGTAATTCCCTTGTGTTAAAACTGTTGTCACCTAGAATTGGTCTGTCTGTTTATGAAAGATTTTTTTTTTACAGAGCAGAGCATAAGGACATTGGTTTTTTTCAACACATTGATAGATATGTAAATTCAAGTTTTTCCACACACACAGGTTGGTCTCTACTGCTGCATGTCTTTCCTTGCAAGGGAATTTTTTTTATTTTTTATTTTTGTTTATTAAAATTGATGAGGAGATTTTGGATGCAGAAGAAAAAAATGGGTAAACTCAGTGAATCATGCAGGTAGACTTCCACTATTCTCAATGCACAGGCAGACTTTTTACTATCATTTTTCAATTTAATGTCGTGTTCAATTCACCATTTTGTACCAACAAATCATGCACAAAGAAGTTTCCCCGATCCTACCTCGTTTTAAGCTTCAAATTCGCTGAAAATCCCAGGTTTTCTTTCTGCATGGCTGTTTTATACATTTCCTATAGAATCCTTCCTGTAGAACGAAACTGCGCTTCCTATAGAGCCCGATAGGTGGGAGATTTAAAAAAAAAACGACAGAAATCTAAGAAATCAGGTAGGAATCTTTCTGAGGACCACTGGTTAACTGATCTAGAAGTGGTGGGCTCCAGTATTGCAACAATAATGCTGTAACTCCTAGAACTCCCTTCTTTAATTTTATGAACCCGGTAGTTTGTAACAAACTTGGAAGCGACGGTGCTATATGCACAAGTACTGGCTCTTGCCGCGGCTGTCACTTGATCAGCTAGAACAAGTCCCCAAAGAGCTTAAGCCAAATTCTATGAGCTCTTAAAAGAAGCTTTTTAACTGATGGATGAAAGCTAACTCAAAGGAGGCTAATCTACTTACAGAAAGAAGCGAAAAGCGGAAAGGAAATGCAAACCCTATTTTTACCGACTAACCCTACTGATGCAAGAAAAATGATGAAAGATACAGAAAGGAATGCCATTGACTCTTAGAAAGGTAAAATTCATGTGACTAAGCTACTTCTAAAGTGAAATCTGAAAAGAAACATCTTTTTGTATTTTTGAGTAAGTTGGCAGAATTATTGTGCATGTGCTTTAACTGGTTTTTGACTGTGCAGAGGTGGATTGGTGAGATGAAATGCTTGCAGGAGGTTGGGAAGGTTAGAAAAGGGCCTAATGGGTCCCTAGCACCATTCTAGAGAGTTTCACAGAGTTTGGCTATCAAGAAACTGCCTTCGTGAGCTTCTACAGGAAGTCTGCAGGGGTTCTACACGATGTTCTGAAATTTCTACAGGATATTCCGAAAAGAGGATCTTGGAGGGTTGATGGAGGAAAAATGGTGGGAAAGTGGAAATGGAGGTTGGATAAGGATGTTAAGGAGTCTAGGACCTGGTGAAAGAGGCTAAGGAGCGATTGGATTTGTTCAAGGATGGAGGGAGCACTGATGCACAAGAATGTAGAAACTAGGGCAAAGTGAGAAAACGTGGCAAATGAGAGCCAAGAATCTGAGTTAGAGGATGAAGCAGGTTGCATGGATGGGGTAAGGATAGATGAAGAGGTATCATAGGTGCTCTGCAAGTTATTTCTCAAACTGAACAAACAAAGACTCTGAAAATCAAGAACCTAGCTACTTTAACCTAATTTGTCCTAAATAACAGCAAAGAAAATGAACAACAGTTTACTTGCAACGAAATCATGTGAAGTAACTATGCAAACTAAGCAATCATGAACCTGAGCATGTAACCACAACTGGTATAAACTTCTACAAATGAGAATCTAACACTAATAATTGCATGATGAAGCAAAAACACTGTTTTTGGTGGCAGCAAGGACACCTTGGTCCCAGCTCATGGTCCCAGTGAGGGAGAGGTGAGATCAGAGGTGCTTGACAGCCTTTTTCTAAAGATATTCTCTGTTATTAACCTATCCAAATCAATCTAAACATGAAAATCATTTTTAATCATCAAAAGCAACCTAAACAACAAAACAAGATTTAAATCTAAATAGCATATTTTGTTCTAAGAATGCAACAAAAATACATAAAAGTAAACAATAGAGGGACTGGGCACTTGGGTTGGGTCCAACCCAAAGAGCCACAGCCTCTTGAGAAAGATTAGCGCTGGTGCAAACCTGGATTCATCTTTATTGCTCAAGAAATGTTACATTCCAAAAACTGTCCACAAGAAAAAGCTTGAAAATGTGTTGAAATGCAGAGCTAACCTACTGCGTAAGAAAAATGACTAAAATCAAACTACAGACTAGCTAACTTCTACCAACCCAAATGAGGCCCTAAGCCCTCTTATTTATACAAATTGGGGACCCCAACAGCCCTCCTAAACTTTAGGAGCTCGGCTGCCAAAACTTGTAGTTAACAGCAACTTTACTAGCCCTTTCTCGGCTGCCCTTGTGATAATCAATTTGGTGGCCCTTGAACTCCGATCTGATGGTGGAGAATTCGAGGTAAGGGCCCATAAATGAAGGGGACACCTTCCTAAAAATCCTCTCCGCGAATTTGGTTGCCAAGTGCTCATTTAAACCTTTGATTTTGTCTCCAAATTGACCAAAAAGACTGCATAAAGCACACATTAGACTTGTTGGCATAATGACTAACCCAATTCACTCTATTAGCATAAATATAATAAAAAACATGTAATAAACTAATGAGAATGGTGGATTAAGTCGAATTAGGAGGCCGAATTAGCCCATATAATTATCCATTTTTGGGGCTCATCGTCACCCCCTACTAAAAGTGTTGCTCATCCTTTGAGAAACTAATCTACCTCTTCATATTTGATGGCCCTGGTGGCCTCCCTATCATGCCAAGCCTCTGAAGTGATGTCCTCTTCTCAATCATGAAACCATGCTTTTCTCTCTGCTTCTTCCCACTACCTGTGCTCCTTTTCTTGTAGCAGTTTTGTTAGTGCCTCAACCTCAGCCTACAGCTTTTCCTCTCTTTGCTATTCATTAGATGTTTCCTTGTCTTTCCTTCTTCCTGTGATTGTTTGGCCGCCTTTTCCTCCAATTGCTCGGTCTCTCTTAGCTTAGCCCGAGTTTCCTATAGAGAATTATCAACTTCCTGTAGAACTATATTAGCTTCCTGTAGAGCTGTCTTTGAGTCCATCATCTAAATTCTCTCTCTCCAAGTGAAGGTTTTTGGCTTCTTCATTCATAGGCGATGGTTATCTTTGAATGAGCCTCCTCCTTTTGTTTAGTTGTGGCGTCCTCAATAGTAATTGGCTCTTTTGACTATGGTTTGGGTCTGCCCACTTTTATCCATGTGCTCCTTCTTGCCTTAAAGTACATGGGGGTCTCCCTTTTTCCCTTCCCTTTTTGCTCGGGAGATGTGCTTAAGGCAGTAAGCACAGCTGCTACCTCCCTAGCCAAAATCTCAGGTGATTTCTCCATTTGCTGCTCCATTTTTATACTTCTTGTAGAAACTGTGTCAACTGTTTTCCTGCTTCCCGTAGAAATTGTTTTAACTATTTTGGTCTACTTGGAAGGGTGTGTCTTTCCTTTCAATTTTTTGTGTGATTTCCTTGGTTGTGATAACTTTCATTTGGGCTTTCTTGGCCTTTTTCTTCCCAACCTTTTTCCTTTTTCACCCTCTCTATTTTTGTTGTTGTGTCTTTTTCTGTCTCATGCTTAGCGGTCATGTCAAATTCCTCTTTTTCCTTCTATTCTTCCTCTGTTTTTCCCTCTGCTTGAATGTCTTGTGCTCCCTCATCAATGTTCTTCTCAATTTCTTTAGTTGGCATGGTGTTGAGTTTGTGTTTTAACCAAAAAAAGAAAAATGTTCAGGGGAACAATCATTTCACTGCGACAGAGGATAACTGAATTTTCTTATTTTTCTGAGACCAAATAAGGAATTCTTCATGTGCTCCTTACAACATCAAATGGCAGTGATTCCCTTGTGTTAAAATTGTTGTCACCTAGAATTGGTCTGTCTATTTATGAAAGAATTTTTTTTTACAGGGCAAAGCATAAGGACATTGGTTTTTTTCAACACATTGATAGATATGTAAATTCAAGTTTTTCCACAGACACAGGTTGGTCTCTACTGCTGCATGTCCTTCCTTGCAAGAGAATTTTTTTTGTTTTTTATTTTTCTTTATTAAAACTGATGAGGAGATTTCGGATGCAGAAGAAAAAAATGGGTAAACTCAGTGAATCATGCAGGCAGACTTCCACTATTCTCAATGCACAGGCAGACTTTTTACTCTCGTTTTCCAATTTAATGTCATGTTCAATTCATCGTTTTGCACCAACAAATCATGCACAAAAAAGTTTCCCCAATCATATCTCGTTTTGAGCTTGAAATTTGCTGAAAATCCCAAGTTTTCTTTTTGCATGGTTGTTTTCTACGTTTCCTGTAGAAGCCTTCCTGTAGAATGAAACTGTGCTTCCTGTAGAGCCCGATAGGTGGGAGATTTTTTAAACAAAGGGCATAAATCTAAGAAATCAGGTAGGAATCTTGCAGAGGACCACTGGTTAACTGATCTGGAAGTGGTGGACACGTGCTTCAGTTGTGACCGCAGTTGAACAAAGAGTGGTGAGAGTTTCAGCCGAGCATCATTTAATTTCGGCGTGATTCATGGTGAGGGAGTGAGGTGGCCAGGTGTACGTGGCCACATGTAGACTGCAGTGCTATGATGAACTGTATGTTCTCTTCTTGTTAATCAGTTGCACTGGAGTTCAAACGGCCAACACTACCTGTTTTTTTAATTTCACGTGAGTTGTCTATACAAGTATGCTGCATGATTTCTGGCTGAACACTAGAGAACTGTAAGTCGATGTGCTGCTGGGTCCTTTTTTGCTGCTGCATGCTCACATTCCCTTGCTGCATGCTTAGATCCTTTATGCTATAAGCTTTTTGTTATCTGATGTGTGGTTATTTTCCTTGTACAAGTATCCTTTGGCCAGATCCACGCTGCAGGAGTTGGCTTCAACGTTCAAATCTACACCCTCATGCTGTTGACGTTGAATTTTCAAAGGACAAAAACTTGTTTTCTCCATTGCTCCCAAACGATAGACTGGATCGATCTGAAACTTTCTGAGCATGTTTCTATCATCATTATGCACCTCCCATAGCAAAATTGTGATCAATGGATGCACAGATTTTGAGAAAAATGGAAAATGGATGAAGATTACAGAGATCAATTTCTTGGAAACCGTGCATCGGAATCAACTGAAACTGCTTGGGTAGGTTATTACTAACCCTATGCATCTCCCCATGAAATCGGTTTTGAAACGAATGCACGGATATGGAGAAAACTCAAAAATGGCTGAAGGTGATGGAGGCTGATTTCTTGGAAATCATGCACCGGAATTAGCTGAAACTGCTCGGGCATGTTTCCATCATCCATATACAACTCCCTGTAAGATGGTTTTGTAAATGGATGCATGGTTTTCACGTGAGGGAAAAACAAATTTCAGCACTATGTATTTTTTCTTCCAAGCATTCTGCAGTTTTTTGCATGGTAAGAAAAATGGGCTTGGGCTATAATGCAAACTTGGAATTAGTTAATGCAGATTCTAGATGGAGCTTGGATTGGTAGGGTGTGCGAGACTTTGTTTCTTGACTTGTCATTAAAATTCTGGCTGTCAATTTGAGGAAAATAGGGTTTCTTGTATGACTGTGCAGGAACACATAACCAGGTGGGTGACGGACGTGTAAAGAGATGGAACAGGGTGCCATATGGTGATGGGTGGAAATAGGGTGGCTGCAGGCCTAACAAAAAGATTCCAACATTCAGATTCCCCTCCAAAATCGATTTTAGCTCGCCCGAAGGTTCTATAGGATGTTTCCTATAGAGATAAAGAACTCCCTGTAGAAAGCCCAGAACTTCCTGTAAAGGGTGGAATCTTGACCTGAATGTGATCAAATCCTAGGAAATGTGAGTGGGCATGGAGGGAGTGTTTGTAGGGATGTCCTGTAGCTTGTTACAAACCCTTATCCTTGTTTTGTGTGGCCCTCCTTGCCTACAATGTATTACCGGTAACCTGCAATTATTCCACATAGATTAGGCCTCTTTTTTTCTTTTTTTTTTTCTTTTTTCGAAAACAACTAAGGCGCCTCATGGAGGTTTTCACCCTAATTGCCTGCCCTGAGTGCCTCCAAGGGAGGTTTTCGCCTAGGGATCTTATTCTCTTTTTATTTTCTCTCTTTTCCAACCCATTGACCGCCTCATGGAGCTTTTCAATCAATGAGCCAATCTAAGGCGCCTCTGAGGAGGTTTTCACCTTAGATTTTTATTTTCCTCTTATTTTCATTTTTTCTCTTTTCTCTCTCTTTTTTTTTTTTCTACCCGACGCTACTTGAAAAACAAAATCATTTTCAAGTATAAGAATTCTTTCAATGGAGCCATGTGCACATTGAGATTAGAGACAAAATGATGTGGAGGCTTGAAATGCATGCTTTGACAGCTATTCGGATTTCAAAGACCAAATGATTTGACTTTGAAGGGATCAAACATAGTTGAGGAAGAGAGTACTGCTGCAACTTAATGACTGTCTGGAACTATATCTCAATATAGCTCTAATATCCTTGGTCATCTTGCTGATCTGGATCATTCTTCATGTCACCTTCTATCATGACCTTCTCATCTTCCTCTTTTCACTAATATTTCTCTTGACTACATGGAGGATTTGATGGTAACCATGAGGGAGCTTTCTTGATCTCTGATTTTGATCTCTTCTCATCATCAAGTGCAGCCCATGGTTCTTTGATCTCCTCTCTTGAATCCTCTTTTGCTGGATGTGATCCTTCAGTGCTGTCAATATAATCTCTTTTCTCCAATACTCTCCCTGAGCTATGGTGAATATCTTGGAGCTCAAGAGGAGTTGTTTGGAGATGTTGTGCCTCAACATTGTAATGGAGTTGAGCTACTCCAATGTGTGGATTTGGAAATAGTGGTACGGGTAGTTGAGTGGGGGTGTATATTTGAGATGGATGTGGATGGGGTTGTGGTTGGGCAGGCATTTGGGGCTGCCTTGGTGGAGGAGGAAGCGATGGTTACGGTTGAGCAGGTGGTGGAGGCCAAGGAGTGGGAGGAGAGTTGTACTGGGGCCTCCACCCTTGATGAGGTGCATTCCACTGAGGCTATGGCTGAGTGTAGGGGTGAAATGGATGAGCAGTTGGTTGAGCATGATATTGAGGAGGATACGAACAAGGAGGGGTTGTGGACTAGGAGGGATGAGTAGGGGGACCCCAAGAAGGCATGGAAGTGGCTTGATAGGGGTCGTAATAGGTCTGGGATGTCCCTTGCATTCCCTGCTGGTAGGGTATGGGTCCATGCCCAATAATTCTGCCAACTTACTCAAAAACACAAAAAGATATTTTTTCTAGATTTTATTGTAGGAGTGGCTTAGTCACATGCATTTTACCTTTCTAAGAGTCAATGGCATCTGTTTCCACTGCTTTCATCACTTTTCTTGCACAGGTAGGGTTAGTCGGTAAAACTAGGGTTTGCTAGGGTTTGCATTTCCTTTCTGCTTTTTGCTTCTTTCTGCAAGTAGAGTAGCCTATGTTGAGTTAGCTTTCATCCATCACATTTAAAAGCTTCTTCTCAGAGCTCATAGAAGTTGGCTTAAGCTCCTAGCGGACTTGTGCCAGCTGATCAAGTGACAGCCGCGACAAGAGCTAGTACTTGTGCATACAACACCATCGCTTCCAAGTTTGTTACGAATTACCAAGTTGATAAAAGTAAAGAAGGGAGTCCCAGGAGTTGCAACATTATTGCTGCAATACTGGGGCCCACCATATTTTTGGAGCCGTTGCCGGGGAAGCATCAGAGTATTGGTGATTGTTGCTTTTCTTCTATTTTCTACTACAACGTTCTGCTAAGTAGTTTATTTCATTTCCATTCTGCAATTTCATTTCTGCAAAAGTAGATTAGACATTTCCTGCTTCCATTTCATTTCTGCAGGCGTAGATTAGCATTTCAATTCTGCAAGCATAGATTAGCATTTCAATTCCGCAATTTCAATTCTGCAAGAATAGACTAGCATTTCATTCTTGTAATTTCATTTGAGCAAAATAGATTAGTCCTTTCCTGCTTTCATTTCAATTCCGCATTTTCATTTCAGTAAGATAGTTAGAAGCAGTTCAATCTATTTTGGTTTCGTAGGGATAAGCAGAAGAAAGAAAAAATCATCCAAAAATATTTCCTTTTATGCCTTGTAGGAGTAGAGATAATTCAGAAAAATGATTGCACAACGCCCCCACTCCTTCACACAGCCAACCTTCTCTCTTCATCGATGGCTGTGATTAAAGAACCCTTAGGTGGACAACAAAACATATTTGAAGAACCTCAAGGGAAGAAGAAGAAAGAAACATTCCTCTGGAGCAAATGGCTACAAGCAGAAATGTTGGAAGCAGTACCTTATCCAAAAACAAATTTTCAAATCAGATGGAAGATTTCAAGAGCGAGATGAGGCAGTTTCTTGCCATAAAACTGGATACCTTGCGGATCCAAAGGAAGTAAGAGGAAGCCAAGAGGGCTTTGGCCATCTTTTGTCCCAGGTGCACTAGAAAGCATCCTAGGAACGAATGTCCATTGCACTCCTTGGAAGTGTGTTTCGTCTGTGAAGAATACTATCCTACGAATCAGTGCCCTTCCTTGCCTGGACTTAAAGCTGCATACCAGAGAGCCAAAGGAGCCACCGAATCACTCTATTATATGAACCAAAGGAGGCCACATGGACCCATACCCTACCAGCAGGGAATGCAAGGTACATCCCAGACCTATTATGACCCCTATCAAACCACTTCCATGCCTTCTTGGGGTCCCCCTACTCATCCTTCCTGGTCCACACCCCCTCCTTGGTCGTATCCTCCTCAATATCATGCTCAACCAGCTGCTCATCCGTTTCACCTCTACGCTTAGCCACATCTTCAATGGAATGCACCTCATCAGGGGTGGAGGCCCCAGTACAACTCTCATCCCGCTCATTTGCCTCCACCACCTACCCAACCACAACCCCATTCACATCCTTCTCAAATATACACCCCCACTCAACTACCTGTGCCACCATTTCCAAATCCACACATTGGAGTAGCTCAACTCCATTACAATGCTGAAGCACAACATGTCCAAACAACTCCTCTTAAGCTCCAATATATTCACCATAGCTCAAGAAGAGTATTGGAGAAAAGAGATTATATTGATAGCACTAAAGGATCACATCCAGCAAAAGAAGATTCAAAAGAGGAGATCAAAGAACCATGGGTTGCACTTGATGAAGAGAAGACATTACAATTAGAGATCGAGAGAGCTCCCTCATGGTTACCATCAAATCCTCCATATAGTCAAGAGAAAAATCAGGAAAAAGAGGAATATGTGAAGGTCATGATAGAAGGTGACATGAAGAATGATCTAGATCAGCAAAAGGACCAAGGATATCAGAGCTATATTGAGATATGGTTCCAGACAGTCAATAAGTTGCAGTAGTACTCTCTTCCTCAGCTATGTTTAATCCCTTCAAAGTCAAATCATTTGGTCTCTGAAATCTAGATAGCTGTCAAAGCATGCATTTCAAGCCTCCACATCATTTTGTCTATCATCTCGATGTGCACATGGCTCCATTGAAAGTATTCTTATACTTGAAAATGATTTTGTTTTTCGAGTAGGGTAGGGTAGAAAAAAAAAAAAAAGAGAAAAAGATTAAAATAAGAAGAAAATAAAATCTAAGGTGAAAACCTCCTCAAAGGCACCTTAGTTTGGCTCATTGATTGAAAACCTCTATGAGGCTCCCTAGTTGTTTTCAAAAGAAAGAGAAAAATAAAAATAAAAATAAACCTAATTTCCATTTGAATAATTGTAGGTTGCAGCAAGGACATTGAAGGTTAGGAGAATCGCTCAAAACAAAGACAGAGGAAGTTTTGTGCCTTCTACAGGAAGTTTTGTGTCTTCTACAGGAAATTCTGTGTCTTCTACAGGAAGCCTAGAAATAAGCCAAAATTGATCTCCGATGAGGACCATATGGCTAGGAATATGTCCATGAGGCCTGCAAGCATCCATGTTTCCATCCCTCACCCTTCTCCATCATTTTTCTATCTCATTGTGCTTCTTTCCTAAAAACTGCGTGTTCTACAAGAAGTTCCTATAGAAATTACGGGATTTCTATAGGAAGCTAGAAATGGATTTCAAAAAGGGAGTTTGGCTAACATGATAGCTTCCTAAAGGGTTCATAAGTCCTCCTATAGTCCTCAAACCTCTCTCCCATAAATTCCATGCCTACATCACAGCCCAGCTCATTTTTTCTTACAATGCAAAAAACTGCGGAATGCTTGGAAGAAAAAATACATAGTGCTGAAATTTGTTTTTACTCTCACGTGAAAACCGTGAATCCAATTACAAAACTGTTTTATGGGGAGTTGTATAAGAATGATGGCAACATGCCCGAGCAATTTCAGCCAATTCCGGTGCACAGTTTCCAAGAAATCAGCATCCATCACCTTCAGCCATTTTTGCACTTTCTCCATATCCATGCATCCGTTTCCAAATTTGTTTTATGGGGAGATGCACATGGGTGATAGTAACCTACCCAAGCAGTTTCAACCGATTCCGATTCATGGTTTCCAAGAAATTGATCTCTGTAATCTTCAACCATTTTCCATTTTTCTCGAAATCTATGCATCCATTGATCACAATTTTGCTATGGGAGATGCATAATGATGATAGGAACATGGTCAGAAAGTTTCAGATCGATCCGGTCTATCGTACGGGAGCAATGGAGAAAACAAGTTTCTGTCCTGTGAAAATTCAGCGTCAACAGTATGAGGGTGCAAGTCTGAACATGGAAACAAATTCTGGTAGCTTAGATCCGGCCAGAGGACACCTGCACAAGGAAAACATCCATGAATCAGCAACCAAGCCATCATACAACCATAGAAACAAATGCATGCAGCAAATGAAAGGCCACAGCACCTCAGAGCAACGACACTCAACTTCCAGGTACGTGACTAAACTCGTTCCTCTAATTGCATGAATGTAATTTGAAAACTACGTGAACAATGAGATGGTTGTGGTTAAAAAAATCGGTGGCCAGCCAAATGGCCACCCTCATCTAGTTCAATAGCGCTCGGTGGATGAATACAACATGTGTGCTCAACCATCTCAGGAGGAAATCTAGAAACAGGTAGTGGTGACCGTTTAAACTTCAATGTAATTGATGGAAGTGATCACAGGTAGAAAACATGAAGTTTCGGGACAACACTGTCGTCTGCATGGAGCCAATGCACATTTTGCCACCTCATCCCCTCACCACGAATCACGCCGCAATTAAAAAAATGCTCGGCTAAAACCACCTGCTGTTCATTTGCACTTGCAACTGAAGTATGCGTCCTCCGCTTCCATAAAATGATTAACTAGTCATCCTCCACCGGTTTTTCTACCTGTCTTCGAGATTCTGTTGCGTATCAAGCTCGCTTAGAGGCACAGTAGCATTCTACAGGAAACGGGTGGGTCTTCTACAGGAAGTACGACACAGCTTTCCGGAGCAGAGAAGCCTGGACTTTTCTTCGTTGAATTTGGAGTTCCAAGAGAGTTGGTTCTGCGTCAAAATTCTCCTCCATCGTTCCTGTTAAGAAAATTCCTCCTATAGAAAAGATAAAGCACTATGAGGGCTAACCTGTGTATGAAGAATGTGAATTTTACATGGTTGTATGTATGTTGGGGATGAGAATTGATCTCTGCACTATCTGTGGAAACCTTATTCTTCCTTATATACGCGGACAGCCGAGTTTTGGGCAACAAAATCATTAGAACTAGGAAATTGGTGCAAGTTAAAATATAAACACTTGAGAGATCCTGTCCTGAGGTTCAAAGGAGGAAACCATAAAACAACAGTCCCTCTCTGCTCAGAGCTTAAAACAGAGCACTCTCACCATGCCAGGGGGATCTATCAGGAAGGAACCCTCGGATTCCAAGAAATTGTGTGAACATCCCAATGTGGTGAACCTCTTCATCCGTGCCAATTGGATGACCTTTTGTGACAAAATTCAGGGTCATGATGATGAGATAAAGAAGGAATTCTTAATGTCCCTGCAACTTAAATCAAAGACACAGATAGAGCAGAGAGGACTGGAAAAGCCCAAACAAAGGAGGGCACAATCAAGGCAACCACACAAAAATTAAAAAGAAAGACACATCCAGCCAAGCAGATTAAAACAGTTGAAAACAGTTTCTACAGGAAGCATGAGAACACTCAACACAAGACTTTCTACAGGAAGCATGGAAACAGAGCAACAAAAGGAGAAATCACCCGAGATATTGGCTAGGGAGGTAGCAGCTGTGCTTGTTGCCTTAAGCACATCTCCCAAAAAAAGAGGGAAGAGAAAGAGGAAAACCTCCATGTACTTTAAAGCGAGGAGGAGCACACAGATCAAAGTAGGCAAACCCCAACCATAGTCAAAGGAGCAAATTGTCATTAAGGACACAACAACTAAACAAAAGGAGGAGTCTCATTCAAAGATATCCATCACCTATGACTGAGGAAGCCAAAAACCTTCACTTGGAGAGAGAGAATTCAGATGATGGACTCAAAGATAGCTCTACAGGAAGCTGAGACAGTTCTACAGGAAGCTGAGAAGTCTCTACAGGAAACTCGGGCTAAGCTAAGAGAGACCGAGAAATTGGAGGAAAAGGCGGCCAAACAATCACAGGAAGAAGGAAAGACAAGGAAACATCTGATGAACAGCAAAGAGAGGACGAGCTGCAGGTTGAGGTTGAGGCGCTAACAAAACTGCTACAAGAAAAGGAGCACAGGTAGTGGGAAGAAGTAGAGAGAAAAGCATGGTTTCATGACCGAGAAAAGGACATCACTTCAGAAGCTTGGCATGACAAGGAGACCACCAGGGCCATCAAAGATGGAGAGATAGATTAGTTGCTCAGAGGATGAGCAACACTTTCAGTAGGGGGGTGATGATGAGCCCCAAAAATGGATAATTATATGGGCTCATTTAGCCTCCTAATTCGACTTAATCCACCATTCTCATTAGTTTATTGCATGTTTTTTATTATATTTATGCTAATAAAGTGAATTGGGTTAGTCATTATGCCAACAAGTCTAATGTGTGCTTTATGCAGTCTTTTTGGTCAATTTGGAGACAAAATCAAAGGTTTAAATGAGCACTTAGTAGCCAAATTCATGGAGAGGATTTTTAGGAAGGTGTCCCCTTCATTTATGGGCCCTTACCTCAAATTCTCCACCATCAGTTCAGAGTTCAAGGGCCACCAAATCGATTATCACAACGGCAGCCGAGCAAGGGCTAGTAAAGTTGCTGCTAACTACAAGTTTTTGCAGCCGAGTTCCTAAATTTTAGGAGGGTTGTTGGGGTCCTCAATTTGTATAAATAAGAAGGCTTAGGGCGTCATTCTAGTTAGTCACTTTGTTGGCAGAAGTTAGCTAGCTCGCAGTTTGATTTTAGTCATTCTTTAGGTAGTAGGTTAGCTCTGCATTTCAACACATTTTTGAGCTTTTCCTTGTGGACAATTTTTATAATGTAACTATTATTTTGATCAATAAAGATGAATCTAGCTTTGCACCAGCTCTAATCTCTCTTAAGAGGTTGTAGCTCTTGGGGTTGGGCCCAACGCAAGTGCCCAGTACCTCCTTTGTTTACTTTTATGTGTCTTTGCTGCATTCTTAGAATAAAATTTGCTATTTAAATTTAACTCTTGTTTTGTTATTTAGGTTTCTTTTGATGATTAAAAAGGCTTTTCATGTTCAGATTGATTTGATAGGTTAGTAACAGAGAAGATCTTCAGAAAAAAGCTATCAAGCACCTCTGATCTCACCTCTCCCTCAGTGGGACCATAAGCTGGGACCAAGGTGTCCTTGCTGCCACCAAAAACATTGTCTTTGCTTCATCATGCAATTATTAGTGTTAGATTCTCATTTACAGAAGTTGATACCAGTTGTGGTTACATGCTCAGGTTCATGATTGGTTAGTTTGCATAGCTATTTCACATGATTTCGTTGCAAATAAACAGCTATTCATTTTCTTTGTTGTTATTTAGGACAGATTAAGTTAAAGTAGCTAGGTCCTTGATTATCCGAGTCTTTGATTGTTCAGTTTGAGAAATAACGTGCAGAACGCCTGTGAAACCTCCCCTCCTACCCTTACCCCATCCATGCAACCTACTTCGTCCTCCAACTTAGATTCTTGCCTCTCATTTGCTACATTTTCTCACTTTGCCCTAATTTCTACATTCTTGTGCATCCTTGCTCCCTCCATCCTTGAACCAAATCCAATCGCTCCTTAGCCTCATGCACCAGGTCCTGGACCCCTTAAAATCCTTATCCGACCTCCATGTCCCCTTTCCCACCATTTTTCCTCCATTAACCCTCAAAATCCTCTTTTCGGAACATCTTGTAGAAATTTCAGAACATCTTGTAGAACCCCTGCAAACTTCCTGTAGAAGCTCATGAAAGCGATTTCTTGAGATCTGATCACTATGAAACTCTCTGGAAGGGTGCTAGGGACCCCTTAGGTCTTCCTCTAACCTTTCCAACCTCCTGCAAGCATTTCCTTTTGCTAATCCACCTCTGCATAGGAAAAAAAAGTTAAAGCACATGCCCAATAATTCTGCCAACTTACTCAAAACACACAAAAAGATGTTTTTTCTAGATTTTATTGTAGAAGTGGCTTAGTCACATGCATTTTACCTTTCTAAAATGGCATCCGTTTCCACTGCTTTCATCGCTTTTGCACCGGTAGGGTTAGTCGGTAAAGCTAGGGTTTGTTAGGGTTTGCATTTCCTTTCTGCTTTTCGCTTCTTTCTGCAAGTAGAGTAGCCTATGTTGAGTTAGCTTTCATCCATGACATTTAAAAGCTTCTTCTCAGAGCTCATAGAATTTGGCTTAAGCTCCTAGCGGACTTGTGCCAGCCGATCAAGTGACAACCGCAGCAAGAGCTAGTACTTGTGCATACAGCACCGTCGCTTCCAAGTTTGTTACGAACCACCGAGTTGATAAAAGTAAAGAAGGGAGTCCCAGGAGTTGATGTAAAATCTACAGGCCAATTGGATCAGCCTAAAATTCAGTCCTCCCTTGCTTTTGGGATTGCTAGAAGGAGTTAAGGAAGAGGAGGAAAACAGACAGTCGGAGGAAGTGGAAAGGAAAGCAGGATTTCACAACCGGGAAGAAGATATCACCACGGAGGCTTGGGACGTGAGGGAGGAAGTCAAAGCTATAAAGGATGATGAGTTAGATTAGTTGCTCAGAGGATGAGCAACCCATTTAGCAGGGGGTGATGATGAGTCCCAAAAATGGGTAACTTATTCGGCTCATTTTTCCTACTGTTCTTCATCAATCCACCATTTTTCATAGATTATGCATGTTTTTTAAGTATGTTTATGTTATTTGAACAAATAAGGGTGGTCACTTTACCAAGGAGGCTAATACGTGGTTATTTCAGATTTTTTTGAACAAATTTTGGAACAAAGCCAAGCAATTATGAGCCAGGTGACAGCCAAGCATGAGAGAGCACGGGTGAGGATTTGTAGTAAGGTTGTCTCTTGCATTAAATGGCCCTTCCTCGAAATCTCCACCCTCAACTTGGAGCTCAGCAAGCCACCAAAACGAATCCTAAAGGCAGCCGAGTAGCTTTGGGAAGAGTGACTGTTTACTGGCAGTTTGAACTGCCGAGTGCCTTGAGTTAAGGAGGGCTGCTAGGACCCTCGTAGTGCATAAATAGGAAGGCTTCAGTCTTCATAGTTTACTTTTGGAACTGTTGGGTTTTGCACTATAGTGCTATCATTATCTCAGCTCGTTTTTGTAGCTACTTCTGTATAACTTTCTTGTGACATGATTATTTTTGAGGAATGAAGAGCAGCTTTACTTGGCATCAGTTCTGAGTTTTTTTAGGAGCCTATAGCTCTTGGGGTTGGGCCCAACCCAAGTGCCAAGGCTTCCTTTATGTATTGTTATTTTCTTTCATGTCTTTGCAAAATAATTTCTGTTAAGTAGATTAAAACCTTGTTGGTTACCTAGGTCATTGTTGATGATTAGAAAAGCTTTTTATGTTCAGATTGAGTTGATAGGTTATTAACAAGGAAAATCTTCAGAAAAAGGCCATCAAGGACCTCTGATCTCACCTCTCCCTCAATGGGATCATGAGCTAGGACAAAGGAGACCTTGCTTCCAACAAAAACACTGTCATTGCCTTACCATGCAATCATTAGTGTTAGATTCTCATTTGCAGAAGTTGATATCAGTTGTGGTTAAGTGTTCAGATTCATGATTTCTTAGTTTGCATAACTATTTCATGTGATTCCATTGCAAATAAACTTCTGTTCATTTCCTTTGCTGTTACTTAGGCCAGATTAGAATAAAGTAGCTAGGTCATGGTTCTCCAAGTCATCGTTTACTCAGTTTGAGAAGTAACTTGTAGAGCACCTGTAACACCTCTCCATCTACCCATACTATATCAATCCCATCTTCTCCATCCCCTAACTCTTATTTTTTCCTCTCATTTGCTACATTTTCTCCCTTTTCCCTAATTTCCATATTTTTGTGCAACATTGCTCCACTCCTCCTTGAACAAATCCAGCCATCCTCATCTCTTCTCAGCTCCATCCACCAAGTCCTGGACCTCCTCACACCCTTATCCTATCTCCATACTCACTTCTCCACCTCTCTCTCTCCATCCACCCTCCAAAATCCCATTTCTGAACATCCTGTAGAACCCCTGCAGACTTCCTGTAGAAGCTCACAGAAGTGGTTTCTTGATAGCCAAACTCTGTGAAACTCTCTGGAAGGATGCTAGGGACCCCTTAGGCCCCCTTCTAACCTTCCCAACCTTCTACAAGCATTTCCTCTCGCCAATCCACCTCTGCACAGTCAAAGCACATGCATGATAATTCTGACAACTTATTCAAAAATACAAAATGATGTTTTTTTCGAATGTTACTGTAGAAGTAGCTTAGACACATGCATTTTACCTTTCTAGAAGTCAATGGCATCTCTTTCAGTAGCTTGCATCCTCTTTTCTTGCATCAGTAGCGCTAGCTGGTAAAATTAGGGTTTGCTAGGGTTTGTGTTTCCTTTTAGCTTTCCAGTTTCTTTCTGAAAGTAGATTAGCCTTCTTTGAGTTAGCTTTCGTCCATCAGTTAAAAAGATTCTTCTTAGAGCTCATAGAAGTTGGCTTAAGCTCCTAGCGAACTTGTGCCAGCAGACCAAGTGATAGTTGTGGCAAGAGCTAGTACCTGTGCATATAGCACCGTTGCTTCCAAGTTTGTTACAAACTACCGGGTTGATAAAATTAAAGAAGGGAGTTCCAAGAGTTGCAGCATTATTGCTGCAATACTGGAGCCCACCATTCTTTTTGGTGCCATTGCCGGGGAAGCGTCAGAGTATTGGTGATTGCTGCTTTTCTTCTATTTTCTACTACAACCTTCTGCGAAGTAGTTTATTTCAGCAAGTGTAGAGTAGATTGTTTCATTTCCATTCGGCAATTTCATTTCCGCAAAAGTAGATTAGACATTTCCTGCTTTCATAGATTAGCATTTCAATTCCAAAATTTCATTTCTATAAGCGTAGAATAGCATTTCAATTCTACAAGCGTAGATTAGCATTTCAATTCCACAAGCGTAGCCTAGCATTTACATCCTGCAATTTCATTTCAGCAAAATAGATTAGTCCTTTCCTGCTTTCATTTCAATTCCTCATTTTCATTTCAGCAAGATAGATTCTAGTTAGTTGCAGTTCAATGTATTTTAGTTTTGTAGGTACAAGCAGAAAAAAGCAAAAATCAACCAAAAATATTTCCTTTCATGCCTTGTAGGGGTAGAGATAATTCAGAAAAATGATTGCACAACACCCCCACTGCTTCACACAGCCAACCTTCTCTCTTATTCGATGGCTGTGATTAAAGAACCCTTAGGTGGACAGCAAGACATATTTGAAGAACCTTAAGGGAAGAAGAAGAAGAAAACATTCCTCTGGAGAAAATGGCTGAAAATAGAAATGTTGAGAGCAGTACCTTTTCTTCCAACTCATCCCTTTATGTTGGAAAAGGTGAATGTGAAAATATGCTAGAAGATTTCAAGAGTGATATGAGGCAGTTTCTTGCCATGCAATTGGATACCCTGTGGATCCAAAGGAAACAAGAGGAAGCCAAGAGGGCTTTGGCCATCTTTTGTCCCAGGTGCACTAGAAAGCATCCTAGGAATGAATGTTCATTGCACTCCATAGAAGTGTGTTTTGTTTGTGAAAGAGACCATCCTACGAATTAGTGTCCTTCCTTGCCTGGACTTAAAGCTGCACATGAAAGGGCCGAAGGAGTCACTGAACCACTCTATTTCATGAACCAAAGGAGGGAACATGGACCCAGAACTTACCAACAGGGAATGCAAGGGACATCCCAGACCCATTACGACCCCTATCAAGCCACGCCCATGCCTTCTTGGGGTCCCCCTACTTATCCTTCCTTGTCCACACCCCCTCCTTGGTCATATCCTCCTCAATATCATGCTGAACCAGCTACTCATCCATTTCACCCCTACGCTCAACCACAGCCTCAGTGGAATGCACCTCATCAAGAGTGGAGGCCCCAGTACAACACTCCTCCCGCTCCTTTTCCTCCACCACCTGCTCAACCACAACCATCGCCTCCTGCTCCATCAAGGCAACCCCAAATGCCTACCCAACCACAACCCCATCCACATCCATCTCAAATATACACCCCCACTCAACTACCCGTACCACCATTTTCAAACCTGCACATTGGAATAGCTCAGCCCAATTGCGAAGCTGAGGCACAACACTTCCAAATAACTCCTCTTGAGCTCAATGTCATTCACTGTAGCTCAGGAAGAGTATTGCAAAAAAGAGACTATATTGAGAGCATTGAAGGACCACATCCAACAAAAGAAGATTCAAAAGAAAAGATCAAAGAACCATGGGCTGCACTTGATGAAGAGAAGGCATCAAAATCAGAGATTGAGAGAGTTCCCTCATGGTTACCATCAAATCCTCCATGTATTCAAGAGAAAACTCAGCAAAAAGAGGAAGATGTGAAAGTCATGATAGAGAAGATATGGATAATGATCCAGATTAGAAAAAGGACCAAGGATATCAGAGTTATATTGAGATATGGTTCCAGAGAGTCACTAAGTTGCAGCACTCTCTTCCTCAACTGTGTTTGATCCCTTCAAAGTCAAATCATTTGGTCTCTGAAATCCGAATAGCTATCAAAGCATGAATTTCAAGCTGCCACATCATTTTGTCTCTAATCTCGATGTGCACATGGCTCCATTGGAAGTATTCTTATACATGAAAATGATTTTGTTTTTCAAGTAGGGTAGGGTAGGAAAAAAGAAAAAAGAAAAAAATGAAAATAAGACAAAAATAAAAATCTAAGGTGAAAACCTCCTCGGAGGCACCTTAGATTGGCTCATTGATTGAAAACCTCCATGAGGCAGTCAATGGGTTGAAAAGAAGCGAAAATAAAAAGAGAATAAGATCCCTGAGTGAAAGCCTCCCTTGGAGTCACCCAGGGCAGGCAATTAGGGTGAAAACCTCCATGAGGCGCCCTAGCTATTTTAAAAAGAAAAAGAAAAAGAAAAAGAAAAATAAACCTAATTTCCATTGAATAATTGCAGGTTGCAGCAAGGACATTACAGGTTAGGAGGATCACTTAAAACAAAGACAGAGGAAGTTCTGTGCCTTCTACAGGAAGTTCTGTGTCTTCTACAGGAAGCCTACAAACAAGCCAAAATTGATCTCCGAAGAGGGCCAGAAAACTAGGAATATGTCCATGAGGCCTGCAAGAATCCATGTTTCCATCCCTCACCCTTCTCCATCATTTTTTCCATCTCATTGTGCTTCTTTCCTAAAAACTGCGTGTTCTACATGAAGTTCCTGTAGAAATTACAGGGTTTCTACAGGAAGCTAGAAATGGATTTCAAAAAGGGAGTTTGGTGAACATGATAGCTTCCTAAAGGGTTCATAAGTCCTCGTACAATCCACAAACCTTTCTCCCATCAATTCCATGCCTGCATCACAGCCCAAGCTCATTTTTTCTTACCATGCAAAAAACTGTAGAATGCTTGGAAGCAAAAATACATAGTGCTGAAATTTGTTTTTTCTCTCACGTGAAAACCGTGCATCCATTTACAAAACCGTTTTATGGGGAGTTGTATAAGGATGATGGAAACATGCCCGAGCAATTTCAACTAATTCCAGTGCACGGTTTCCAAGAAATCAGCCTCCATCACCTTCAGCCATGTTTGCATTTTCTCTATATCTGTGCATCCGTTTCAAAATTTCTTTCATGGGGAGATGCACATGGCTGATAGTAACCTACCCAAGTAGTTTCAGCTGATTCCAATGCATGGTTTCTGAGAAATTGAACTCTGTAATCTTCAGCCATTTTCCATTTTTCTCAAAATATGTGCATCCATTGATCACAATTTTGCTATGGGAGGTGCATAATGATGATAGGAACATGCTCAGAAAGTTTTATATCGATCCGATCTATCGTTCGGGAGCAATGGAGAAAACAAGTTTCTGTCCTGTGAAAATTCAGCGTCAACAGCATGAGGGTGCAAGTCTGAACATGGAAACAAATTCATGCAGCTTAGATTCGGCCAGAGGACACCTGCACAAGGAAAACAGCCATGAATCAGCAACCAAGCCATCATGCAACCACAGAAACAAATGCATGCAGCAAATGAAAGGCCACAACAACCACGCTCGACTTCCAGGTACGTGACTAAACTCGTTTCTCTGATTGCATGAATGTAATTTGAAAACTACGTGAACAATGAGATGGTTGTGGTTAAAAAAATTGGTGGCCAGCCAACAGGCCACCCTCATCCAGTTCAACAATGCTCGGTGGGTGAATACGACACGTGTGCTCAGCTATCTCAGGAGGAAATCTAGAAACAGGTAGTGGTGACCATTTAAACTTCAATGTAATTGATGGAAGTGATCATAGGTAGAAAACATGAAGTTTTGGGACAATACTGTCGTCTACATGGAGCCAACACACATTTTTCCACCTCATCCCCTCACCACGAATCACGCCGCAACTAAAAAAATGTTCGACTGAAACCACCTGCTATTTATTTGCACTTGCAACTGAAGTATGCATCCTCCGCTTCCAAAAAATGATTAACTAGTCATCCTCCACTGGTTTTTCTACCTATCTTCGAGATTCTATTGCGTATCAAGCTCACTCAGAGGCGTAGTAGCATTCTACAGGAATCGGGGGGGTCTTCTATAGGAAGTACGACACAGCTTTCCAGAGCAGAGAAGCATGGACTTTTCTTCATCAAATTTCGCTTTCCAAGAGAGTTGGTTCTACGTCAAAATTCTCCTCCACTGTTCCTATTAAGAAAATTTCTCTTGTAGAAAAGATAAAGCATTCTGAGGGCTAACCTGTGTATGAAGAATGTGAATTTTACATGGTTGTATGTATGCTAGGGATGAAAATTGAGCTTTTGCACTCTATCTGTGGAAACCTAATTTTTCCTTATATACACGGACAACCGAGTTTTGGGTAGCAAAAGCATTAGAACCAGGGAATTGGTGCAAGTTAAAATATAAACACATAAGAGATCATGTCTTTAGGTTCAAAGGAGGAAACCATAAAATAGCAGTCCCTCTCTGCTCAGAGCCTAAAACAGAGCACTCTCATCATGCCAGGGGGGTCTATTAGGAAGGAACCCTCGGATTCCAGGAAATTGCGTGAACATCCCAAGGTGGTGAACCTATTCACCCATGCCAATTGGATGACCTTTTGTGACAAAATTCAGGGTCATGACGATGAGATAACGGAGGAATTCTTAATGTCCCTGCAACCTAAATCAAAGACACAGGTAGAGCAGAGAGGACTGAAAAAGTCCAAACAAAGGATGGCACAACCAAGGCAACCACACAAAAATAAAAAGGAAAGACACATCCAGCCAAGTAGACCGAAACAGTTGAAAATATTTTCTACATGAAGCATGAAAAATGTCAACACAAGATTTTCCACAGGAAGCATGGAAACAGAGCAGCAAAAGGAGAAATCACCCGAGATATTGGCTAGAGAGGTAGCAGCTATGCTTGCTGCCTTAAGCACATCTCCCATGAAAAGAGGGAAGAGAAAGAGGCAAACCTCCATGTACTTTAAAGCGAAGAGGAGCACACAGATCAAAGTCGGCAGACCCCAGCCACATTCAAAGGAGAAAATTGTCATTAAGGACACAACAAATAAACAAAAGGAGGAGTCCCATTCAAAGATATCCATCACCTATGACTGAGGAAGCGAAAAACCTTCACTTGGAGAGAGAGAATTCATATGATGGACTCAAAGACAGCTCTACAGGAAGCTGAGACAGTTCTACAAGAAGCTGAGAAGTCTCTACAGGAAACTCGGGCTAAGCTAAGAAAGACCGAGAAATTGGAGGAAAAGGCAGCCAAACAATCGCAAGAAGAAGGAAAGACAAGGAAACATATGATGAACAACAAAGAGAGGACGAGCTACAAGTTGAGGTTGAGGCGCTAAAAAAACTGCTACAAGAAAAGGAGCACATGCGGTGGGAAGAAATATAGAGAAAAGCATGGTTTCATGACCGAGAAGAGGACATCACTTTAGAAGCTTGGCATGAAAGGGAGGCCACTAGGGCCATCAAAGATGGAGAGATAGATTCTTTGCTCAGAGGATGAGCAACACTTTCAGTAGGGGGGTGATGATGAGCCCCAAAAATGGATACTTATATGGGCTCATTTAGCCTCCTAATTTGACTTAATACACCATTCTCATTAGTTTATTGCATGTTTTTTATTATGTTTATACTAATAGAGTGAATTGCGTTAGTCATTATGCCAACAAGTCTAATGTGTGCTTTATGCAGTCTTTTTGGTCAATTTGGAGACAAAATCAAAGGTTTAAATGAGAACTTGGCAGCCAAATTCGTGGAGAGGATTTTTAGGAAGGTGTCCCCTTCATTTATGGTCCCTTACCTCAAATTCTCCACCATCAGCTTAGAGTTCAAGGGCCACAAAATCGATTATCACAACGGCAGCCGAGCAAGGGCTAGTAAAGTTGCTGTTAACTACAAGTTTTGGCAGCCGAGTTCCTAAAGTTTAGGAGGGCTGTTGGGGTCCTCAATTTGTATGAATAAGAAGACTTAGGCCCTCATTTTAGTTAGTCACTTTGTTGGCGGAAGTTAGCTAGTTGGCAGTTCGATTTTAGTCATTCTTTAGGTAGTAAGTTAGCTCTTCATTTCAGCACATTTTCGAGCTTTTCCTTGTGGAGAGTTTTTGGAATGTAACTATTCCTTTGATCAATAAAGATGAATCCAGCTTTGCACCAGCTCTAAACTCTCTTAGGATGCTGTCGTTCTTGGGGTTGGGCCCAACCCAAGTGCCCAGTACCTCCTTTGTTTACTTCTATGTGTTTTTTCTACATTCTTAGAATAAAATCTGCTATTTAGATTTAAATCTTGTTTTGTTGTTTAGGTTGCTTTTGATGATTAAAAAGGCTTTTCATGTTTAGATTGATTTGGATAGGTTAATAATAGAGAATATCTCCAGAAAAAGGTTGTCAAGCACCTCTGATGTCACCTCTCCCTCAGTGGGACCATGAGCTGGGACCAAAGTGTCATTGCTGCAACCAAAAACATTGTTTTTGTTTCATCATGTAATCATTAGTGTTAGATTACCATTTGCAAAAGTTGATACCAGTTGTGATTACATGCTCAAGTTCATGATTGCTTAGTTTGCATAGCTACTTCACATGATTTCATTGCAAGTAAACTGCTGTTCATTTTCTTTGCTGTTATTTAGGTCAAATTAGGTTAGAATAGCTAGATCCTTGATTTTCCAAGTCTTTGTTTGTTCAGATTGAGAAATAACTTGTAGAGTACCTGTAATACCTCCTGTCCTACCCTTACACCATCCATGCAACCTGCTTCATCCTCCAACTTAGATTCTTGCCTCTCATTTGCTACGTTTTCTTGCTTTTCCCTAATTTCTACATTCTTGTGCATCCTTGCTCCCTCCATCCTTGAACCAAATCCAGTCGCTCCTTAGCCTCATGCAATAGGTCCTGTACCCCTTAAAATCCTTATCCAACCTCCATGTCCACTTTCCCATTGTTTTTCCTCCATCAACCGTCCAAATCCTCTTTTCAGAACATCCTGTAGAAATTTCAGAACATCCTGTAAAACCCCTGCAGACTTCCTGTAGAAGCTTACGAAAGCAGTTTCTTGAGATCTGATCATTGTGAAACTCTTTGGAAGAGTGCTAGGGACCCCTTAGGCCCTCTTCTAACCTTCTCAACCTCCTGCAAGCATTTCCTTTCGCCAGTCCACCTTTGCACAGTCAAAAATAGTGAAAGCACATGCACAATAACTCTGCCAACTTACTCAAAAACAAAAAAAGATGTTTTTTCTAGATTTTATTGTAGAAGTGGCTTAGTCACATGCATTTTACCTTTATAAGAGTCAATGGCATCCATTTCCACTACTTTCATCGCTTTTCTTGCACCGGTAGGGTTAGGAGGTAAAACTAGGTTTTGCATTTCCTTTCTGCTTTTCGCTTCTTTCTCCAAGTAGAGTAGCCTATGTTGAGTTAGCTTTCATCCATCACATTTAAAAGCTTCTTCTCAGAGCTCATAGAAGTTGTCTTAAGCTCCTAGCAGACTTGTGCCAGCTAATCAAGTGACAACCATGACAAGAGCTAGTACTTGTGCATATAGCACCGTCGCTTCCAAGTTTGTTACGAACTACCGAGTTGATAAAATTAAAGAAGGGAGTTCCAGGAGTTGGGCCCTAGTATTGCAACATTAATGCTGCAACTCCTGGGACTCCCTTCTTACTTTTATCAACCCGGTAGTTCATAACAAACTTGGAAGCGACGGTGTTGTATGCACAAGTACTAGCTCTTACCGCGACTGTCACTTGATCAGCGGGCACAAGTCTGCTAAGAGCTTAAGCCAACTTCTATGAGCTCTGAGAAGAAGCTTTTAAATGTGATGGACAAAAGCTAACTCAACATAGGCTACTCTACTTGCAGAAAGAAGCGAAAAGCAGAAAGGAAATGCAAACCCTAGCAAACCCTAGTTTTACTGACTAACCCTACCGTGCAAGAAAAGCGATGAAAGAAGTGGAAATGGATGCCATTGACTCTTAGAAAGGTAAAATGCATGTGACTAGGCCACTTCTACAATAAAATATAGAAAAAACATCTTTTTGTGTTTTTGAGTAAGTTGGAAGAATTATTGTGCATGTGCTTTAACTGTTTTTTACTATGCAGAGGTGGATTGGAGAAAGGAAATGCTTGTAGGAGGTTCGGAAGGTTAGAAGAGAGCCTAAGGGGTCCCTAGCATCCTTCCGGAGAGTTTCATAGTGATCATATATCAAGAAACCACTTTTGAGAGCTTCTACAGGAAGTCTGCAGGGGTTCTACAAGATGTTATGAAATTTCTACAAGATGTTCCGAAAAGAGAATTTGGAGGGTTGATGGAGGAAAAATGGTGGGAAAGTGGACATGGAGGTTGGATAAGGATTTTAAGGGGTCCAGGACCTAGTGCATGAGGATAAGGAGCGATTGGATTTGGTTCAAGGATGGAGGGAGCAAGGATGCACAAGAATGTAGAAATTAGGGCAAAGCGAGAAAACGTAGCAAATGAGAGGCAAGAATCTAAGTTGGAGGATGAAGCAGATTGCATGGATGGGGTAAGGGTAGGAGAGGAGGTATTACAGGTGCTCTGCAAGTTATTTCTAAAACTGAACAAACAAAGAATCAGAAAATCAAGGATATAGTTGTTTTAACCTAATTTGACCTAAATAACAGCAAAGAAAATGAACAGCATTTTACTTGCAACAAAATCATGTGAAGTAGCTATGCAAACTAAGCAATCATGAACCTAAGCATGTAATCACAACTGGTACCAAATTCTGCAAATGAGAATCTAACACTGATAATTGCATGATGAAGCAAAAACCAGTGTTTTTGGTGGAAGCAAGGACACCTTGGTCCCAACTCATGGTCCCACTGAGGGAGAGGTGAGATCAGAGGTGCTTGACAAACTTTTTCTGGATATATTCTCTGATATTAACCTATCCAAATCAGTCTGAACATGAAAATCCTTTTTAATCATCAAAAGAAACCTAAACAACAAAACAAGATTTAAATCTAAATAGCAAATTTTATTCTAAGAATGCAGCAAAAACACATAAAAGTAAACAAAGGAGGTGCTGCTCACTTGGGTTGGGCCCAATCCCAAGAGCTACAGCCTCCTAAGAGAGATTAGAGCTGGTGCAAAGCTGGATTCATCTTTATTGATCAAAAGAATAGTTACATTCCAAAAACTGTCCACAAGGAAAAGCTCGAAAATGTGCTGAAATGCAGAGCTAACCTACTACCTAAAAAATGACTAAAATCGAACTGCCAACTAGCTAACTTCTGCCAACAAAGTGACTAACTGAAATGAGGCCCTAAGCCTTCTTATTTATACAAATTGAGGACCCCAACAGCCCTCCTAAACTTTAGGAACTCGGCTGCCAAAACTTGTAGTTAACAACAACTTTACTAGCCCTTGCTTGGCTGCCCTTGTGATAATCGATTTGGTGGATCTTGAACTTCAAGCTGATGGTGGAGAATTCAAGGTAAGGGCCCATAAATGAAGGGGACACCTTCCTAAAAATCCTCTCCACGAATTTGGCTGCGAAGTGCTCATTTAAACCTTTGATTTTGTCTCCAAATTGACCAAAAAGACTGCATAAAGCACACATTAGACTTGTTGGTATAATGACTAACCCAATTCACTCTATTAGCATAAATATAATCAAAAACATGTAATAAACTAATGAGAATAGTGGATTAAGTCGAATTGGGAGGATAATTGAGCCCACATAATTATCCATTTTTATGGCCTAGAGAAGTGGTATTTTCACACACAACTGTTTAAGTTCTCCCAGAAGTTTAGTCTCCTCTGGGTTTGGTTGCGTGGTTACTATTAGTCGCTCAGGAAAGGGTGGAATGGCTTTGGGTTCACTTTCCTATTTCTCTTCCTTGTCCTCTGGGGGAGGAGGTTGGCGATCTAGAAGGACCTTCCCAGATTGCAGGTTGATCTCCTAGATCTCCACAGCATAGGTAGGGCATATTGTCTCCCCAGTGCATACCTGTTGGGCTTGTCTATTGTTGGGGTTCGGGTTCGGTTGAGCAGGCATCTGGGGTTGTCTTGGAGGAGTAGGAGGTAATGGTTGTGGCTGAGCCGGTGGTGGAGGCAGAATGGCGGGAGGAGAGTTGTATTGGGGCCTCCACCCCAGTTGAGGTGCATTCCACTGAGGTTGTGGCTGGACATGTGAGTGAAACGAGTGAGCAGTGGGTTGAGTATGGTATTGAGATGGATAAGACCACGGAGGAGGTGCAGACCAAGAAGGATGAGCAGGGGGACCCCAAGAAGGTAGGTGAGCAGACTGGTTGGGGCTATAATAAGCTTGGGATGTCCCTTGCATCACCTGCTGGTAAGGTCTAGGCCCATGCGGCCTCCTTTGGTTGAGGAAGTAGAGAGGTTCAGTGGTTGCCTCAGTCCATTGGTACATGGCTTTAAATCCGGGTAAGGTTGGGCATTGGTTTGTGGGGTGGTCTTCTTCACAAATGAAACATACCTCTACTGAGTGCAATGGACACTCGTTCTTAGGGTGCTTCCTCGTACATCTGGGATAGAAAATGGCCAAAGCCCTCTCATCTTCCTCTTTCTTTTGTTGGATTCAGAAAGTATCAAGTTGCATGGCAATGGTCTGTCTCACCTCACTTTTGAGGTCTTCCATCTTATTAGCAAAATCATGCTTGGAGAAGGTGGTACTAGCTGAAAGTGGATTCCCCCTACCTCTTTTCTGGGCTACCCTAGAATGGTTTCTTAACAGAGTCTTTATGTCTTCATAAGGTAGTTGGTAGATGTCCCCTCTAGCTAGCAAATGGAGGGTATCTAGAAGGTCTTCAGGGACTCCTCGGAGCAGAACCAACTTTAGAGATTCAGGTTCAAGTGTACACCTGGCCCGTTTATAGCTAAGTTGGAACCTTTCCTCATAGTCTTCTAAGGACTCATCATTTCCCATGGTCATCCGGAAGATTTCTCCCTTTGTTTCCTTGGACCTACAGTAGTCTCGATATTTGTTGTTAAAGGCTTGCTGCATCTGAGTCCAAGTGGTGATACTGTTTCCAGGTAACCCCATGAACCAGCGTAATGCTACATCCTTGAGGGTATAGGGAAAGAGTTTCAACTTTTGCTCATCTTCTGCATAGTCATAAGTTCAACAAAGGACAACAAACTCAAACAGGAAGGTATCAGGGCCTTCAGTGGTCAATCCATGGAAATGAGGTAAGGCTGAGGGACTTATGTTTTTCATCTTCATGTCCCCGTTGGTCTCTCAGATGGAGAAGGTACCTTCTATTCTCTCATCATCTTCTCTACCGTTTCTGTTTTCAGCCGTGGTCTCAGAAGGAATGTTTTCTTGCTCTTCTTCTGTTATAGGATCTTCATATATCTCAGGAGGTTCACCTATAAGTTATTTTGGGTCACTGCCACCAAAGAAGAGAGAAGGGTGACTCAGTGAAGTGGTGGGGGTGTTGGGTAGGAATTTTCCGGTATTATCTCTGTTCCTACAAGGCATGAATATATTTTTGGTTGCTTTTGCTTTTTTCGGCTTGTACCTGCAAAACTGAAATAGATGGAATTGCAACTAACTAAAATCTATCTTGCGGAAATGAAAATGCGGAATTGAAAGGCTAATCTATGAAAGCAGAAAATGTCTAATTTACTTTTGCAGAAATGAAATTGTAGAATGGAATTGAAATAAACTACTTAGCAGAAAGTTGTAGTAGAAAAATAGAAGAAAAGTAGCAATCACAAATACTCTGATGCTTCCCTGGCAACGGCGCCAAAAATATGGTGGGCCCCAGTATTGCAGCAATAATGCTACAACTCCTGGGACTCCCTTCTTTACTTTTATCAACCCGGTAGTTCGTAACAAACTTGGAAACGGCGGTGTTGTATGCACAAGTACTAGCTCTTGCCGCGACTGTCACTTGATCAGCTGGCACAAGTTCGCTAGGAGCTTAAGCCAACTTCTATGAGCTCTGAGAAGAAGCTTTCAAATGTGATGGATGAAAGCTAACTCAACACAGGCTACTCTACTTGCAGAAAGAAGCGAAAAGCAGAAAGGAAATGAAAACCCTAGCAAACCCTAGTTTTACCAACTAACCCTACTGGTGCAAGAAAAGCGATGAAAGCAGTGGAAATGGATGCCATTGACTCTTAGAAAGGTAAAATGTATGTGACTAAGCCACTTCTACAATAAAATCTAGAAAAAACATCTTTTTGTGTTTTTGAGTAAATTGGTAGAATTATTGTGCATGTGCTTTAATTGTTTTTTACTATGCAGAGGTAGATTGGCAAAAGGAAATGCTTGCAGGAAGTTGGGAAGGTTAGAAGAGGGCGTAAGTGGTCCCTAGCACCCTTCCAGAGAGTTTCACAGCGATCGGATCTCAAGAAACCGATTTCGTGAGCTTCTACAGGAAATCTACAGGGGTTCAACAGGATGTTCTGAAAAGAGGATTTGGAGGGTTGATGGAGGAAAAATGGTGGGAAAGTGGACATGGAGGTTGGATAATGATTTTAAGGGGTCCAGGACCTGCTGCATGAGGCTAAGGAGCGATTGGATTTGGTTCAAGGATGGAGGGAGCAAGGATGCACAAGAATGTGGAAATTAGGGAAAAGCGAGAAAACGTAGCAAATGAGAGGCAAGAATCTAAGTTGGAGGATGAAGCAGGTTGCATGGACGGGGTAAGGGTAGGAGAGGAGGTTTCACAGGCATTCTGCACATTATTTCTCAAACTAAATAAACAAAGACTAGGAAAATCAAGGACCTAGCTACTTTAACCTAATCTGTCCTAAGTAACAGCAAAGAAAATGAAAAGCAGTTTATTTGCAACGAAATCATGTGAAATAGATATGCAAACTAAGAAATCATGAACCTGAGCATGTAACCACAACTGGTATCAACTTCTGCAAATGAGGATCTAACACTAATAATTGCATGATGAAGCAAAGACAGTGTTTTTGGTGGCAGCAAGGACACCTTGGTCCCAACTCATGGTCCCACTGAGGGAGAGGTGAGATCAGAGGTGCTTGATAGCCTTTTTCTGAAGATCTTCTCTGTTATTAAGCTATAAAATCAATCTGAACATGAAAAGACTTTTTAGTCATCAAAAGAAACCTAAATAACAAAACAAGAGTTAAATCTAAATAGCAGATTTTATTCTAAGAATGCAGCAAAAACACATAAAAGTAAACAAAGGAGGTACTGGGCACTTGGGTTCGGCCCAAACCCAAGAGCTACAGTCTCCTAAGAGAGATTAGAGCTGGTGCAAATCTGGATTCATCTTTATTGATCGAAAGAATAGTTACATTCCAAAAACTGTCCACAAGGAAAAGCTCGAAAATGTGCTGAAATGCAGACCTAACCTACTACCTAAAGAATGATTAAAATTGAACTTCGAAATAGCTAACTTCTGCCAACAAAGTGACTAACTGAAATGAGGCCCTAAGCCTTCTTATTTATACAAATTGAGGACCCCAATAGCCCTCCTAAACTTTAGGAACTTGGCTGCCAAAACTTGTAGTTAACAACAACTTTACTAGCCCTTGCTCGGCTACCCTTGTGATAATCGATTTGGTGGCCCTTGAACTCAGAGATGTTGGTGGAGAATTCGAGGTAAGGGCCCATAAATGAAGGGGACGCCTTCCTAAAAATTCTCTCCACGAATTTAGCTGCCAAGTGCTCATTTAAACCTTTGATTTTGTCTCCAAATTGACCAAAAAGACTGCATAAAGCACACATTAGACTTGTTGGCATAATGGCTAACCCAATTCACTCTATTAGCATAAATATAATAAAAAACATTCAATAAACTAATGACAATGGTGGATTAAGTCAAATTAGGAGGCTAAATGAGCCCATATAATTATCCATTTTTGGGGCTCATCAGTGACAACGCATTCAATAGATGCGGTGTTAACGAGGCTACAAACAATTCACGGTGTTGTTTATCTGTTAAGGTCACGTTCGCTTTGTGAATTGTACACTTCAGCCTTTGATCCAACTCCCAGAGGGTTTCCCCTGGTAGCATGGTGATTTCCTTGAATCCAATGATCGACTATACATTTGATTTCGGCTTGCTAAATTCTTTGTTTAACGTAGTCTCGATATCTGCTATCCCTGCATTCAGATTATCATTGCAATGATTAATGTACCAAGTCATCGCGCGATCCTGCAGAGCATTAACCAACATTGCCGTCTTTATATTGTCATCCGTGACACCCTGTGCTTCCCATACTACATTTACCATGAACCAAAATTGGTCTAGATCTTCATTCCTTACTCCCTTTAACACTGGTAGCTTTATCACGCTGGCCATACTGCTTCGCAGTGGTGGCGGAGGTGGTGTGGGTGAAGTCCGGGGTGAAGATGGTGAAATTAGTGCTTCTGTGGGTGGGGGTGGTATGTGCGGAATTCTCTACTTTATCAGATTGACCACACTTCTAGGTGAAACCTTTGCGAGCTCTTCTTAGCCCCCTCACGGAGGTGATATCAAGGGGCTAGTTTCGAGTTTTGTGCTACCTTTGTTTTTGTAGATTGTCCCACTCCGTGTAGCCCCAACCATCAATTTATTCGCATAACCCACTTTTCACACAATATCAATTTAATCCAAGTGTTCAAAGATTTAATGTACTTGCCTCATGATACCTTGAGGAAGCATCGTTTCGCCTCACTATAGCTAACTGAAGTATCTATCGCAAATTTGGTGATGAACCCTCCTATGATCTGATCCAGCCAGTGATCGACAACGCATAGGATCTTATCTTCCTATGCTTCCAGTTTGCACACAAACTCTGGAGTCCACACAATAGGTTTGTCTAGCTTACACCTTCCTTGACTGTCTGTTAGCTTCATGATCCAATCATACAACTCGGTAGGGAATGATGCAAAGAAAATTTCATGGATTTCCATATATAAGTAGCAATATAACCACTATTGCTTCAATAATCACAGATTCTTGTTTTCTTGTGTCGTGAACTCCTGAATCTTTCTGTCCAACTACTCTTCAATTCCTTTCTTTTTTGGATTCCAGTGATGTGACATCAAACATCTCTATGTAGATCCTGGTCCCAGAAATGGAACCATTTGTTGGCTTGTTGGGGCCTAACCCAAGTTCAGAGTTAATTAGCCAAACAAATCCCAGTACTACTGGCCGTTTCGAAAACAATTTGTCGAGTGTGGACTGAGGCCTCACCCGAAGTAGTATGTGAGGGTGCTAGAACCAAGTTTTCACACCCTGGAGATGTCTGATGAGTTCGACTGGTCTGCGGTTTGACCCTGCATGTAGGTTGCTTCGCGCACTTTTCCATATCTCACAGCCTATTATACTGCCTTGGCGCAACCCTACCCAGGGGTTGAATGTTGCGCTCTTGCGTTATTACCCAAGAACTCAATGGTATTCTGACGTTATTTAATTAGCTTTGCCTACTTGTGTGCTTTAAGTAATACTTAACAACATAAACCATATCGGTGTGCATAGTAAATAAACAATATATTTTCAAATTATATCAAACATTCATTAACCCAAGAACATATACACAGAATTTTGATAAAACTTCTCTTACAGACTCGACTCGGCCCTACACACTCAGCTATAGGGGTCGGCGCACTCAACTGTGGACTACTAGGCCTATGCACACTTAGCTGCAGAGCCTTGTCCTACTCTACAACCCAAAGACACACTTCGCACTACGACTAAATCACTTCAACTTCTCATGCTCCTCTTCTTAGTTTTTTTTCTACACTTAGAGCCTCGTCTATTTATACAATCCCATGGTTTGCGGACCATGGGTAGGTCTATCTAGCCGACATTACATCACAAAACTAGGGCGGACAACCCTGTGACTCTATCATACTTTCACGCCTCGTGCCCACAATTTACGGAGTTTTACAACAAGGTTCAGTCAAAACTTGGGCTTTGAGCCCCAAAACATTCATTGGGGGAATTTCATGCCCAACAGTATGTCTTCTATATCACATATATTTCATATATGCGTAACTTTTGTATATGCACAATTGCACATATGCAAAAGTTATGCATATAAGAAATATATGTGCATATATGGAAGTTACACATATACGAAAGCTACGTATATATGAAGGTTGAAATTGTGCACAAATTTTGTTTATGCACCTATATGGAAGTTGCACATATTGAGTAGAAGCACATATATAGAAGTTTTGCTTAAAAACACAATATTCACATACCTTCCATATAAACGCAACTTTCATATATGAGAAAGTTCTATATATGCACATATCTTCCATATATGAGAAACTTTGGTATATGTGTATATATATAGGGTGCATATATATAGAAGTTGTGCATAACTTCCATAATATGCATATGCAACAGTCTCCAGATATGCACAACTTTCTTATATGCGCAACTTTTCCAAATGCGCATATCTTCTATATATGCATAACTTTCGTATATGTGCATATCTTCCATATATGTGTATATTTGGAAGTTTCACATATATGGTATATGCACATATACAAAATTTACGCATATACAGAAGATATGCACATATACAGAAGATATGTGCATATATAGAAGATATGTGCATATACAGAATATATGTGCATATATGGAAGACATGCATATATGGAAGATATATGCATATACAAAAGATATGTGTGTGTATGGAATACATCCATATATTTAAGTTTCACTTCTATATATAACATATATGATAGTCTCCAGGTATGAAAAAATTCCATATATGCGCATATATTTTGTGTATGTGTAGCTAGGATTTATGCACATAATGTTAACAAGAATTGAAGTAATAAGTTGCCACATTACAAATTTCCAACACTTGTCCCACTAACTAACTTACACCAATGACTTCTTAAGATTCCCAAATTTTCAAAATCATGTTCCATTAATCCTTTATCAACCGCTATATTTTATGTTTCTATCATCAACTTTTGTCTCCAAAATGCTTCGTTAACTCCTTTGGTGTAGCAGTCCATGCTTTCTTTCCTTTCTAACTTATATAGGTTATGTTACACAAATCCTCTATTACTTCCACTATCCACATATTCATTGTCTCAAGTGAGGTCCTTTCATCCTTACAACTAAAATATAGAAACAATCATCTATATGTTTCCTTTTTACTACAATAAATTAAAAATTTTACCAATAATTCATTACATTCAACCACCTTTTTACCTTCTCCAGCAATAACCTGATTTTTGCTTCCTCCTTGATCTAATGAAAAAATATGATTACATGTTATAACTTGACATTCTTGGAAATTATCCTATGTTCCAGAAATGCCCTATGTAAGATTTGTAAAAAGTTTTATTCTTCTGTTCCAAGCCTCACCTTTTGGATTATCTCCATCACCAAGACCTCTTGGATTATTTTCATTTTTACAAGTGAATACATGTCTGAAAACATTCTACAAAATACAATTAACTTTTAAAATTTTAAAATTTAGAACCAAATTGTATTTTGCAGTTATCTCCTTCAAAATTATTTGAATGTTCATGTTGTTGATATGCACATGACACTTTGATTTTTTCATGTCCTTCCATTGTTATATTCTTGTCCATAGTTGCGTTGGTGCACTCCTATGTTAGCCATCTCACATTTATGTCTTCTAAGTAATTTCCAAGCCAAATGACTTCTTACATGCCTTCATTTCTATCAAAATTCTTCTAACTACCTTCAACCTCTTCTCCTTGTACTTTTTCTATCTTCAACCTGTATCCTTGACACCCGTTGACCTGTAAAACATTATTTTCTTCATCAAACTAGAAATTGTATTGATTTTTATACCTTTTGTTGCCTTGGAGCAATTTCTTCCATTCAACTATCAACTTGTGATGTGTGAGGGTTACAAGAGTTCTCTCCCACTTCTCTTTATAAATATTCAAGGTATTTTAGTGCTGAAAAACTCCACCATATAGATACATTTGTTGTTTGATTTTTTTCAAAGCATTACTCCTTTTTTTTTACAAATTCCTTATGGTGATTTGATACTTCCCCAAACTCAACCATTCCTAAAGATTCAATTTCCATATTATTCCCTCGGAAACTTTTCTCTCTTAGAACCCTATTGTTGTCTTCAGAAACAATACTTTTTCTTCCTTCTATTAACACATATTTTCATTCATTTAAAATTTTGGAATTTTACAAAGGAAAGTTCATTACCTTGATTTCTTCAAGTTCAACTTTAGGTTTTGGTCAAAAATACTCCAACAAATTTGGTCCTTCACTAAAATCCTCAAACATTTCCTTTGAATACCGCTTCTCGTCCTTAGCCATCATTTCCTCGGCTTTGGGTATGTCTCATTCTCTTTTATGATCATTCTCAACAAATGCACAAATATCTATCTCTTCATACACATGAGTTCCTTCTCCATCTTTTGCAATTTCCTAGCTATATTGAACATCATCATCACTCTCCCACAAATCAAATTCTCGTTTTGCATCACTTGTATCACTGTCTTGGTCTGTTCATCCATCTTCATAACTATCCTCATAATTTTATTGGTTTTTTCTTTCTTACCTATATGAGACACCAATGCCTCTTCTTCCACAATAGTATCTTCATTTTCTTCTCTTCCTTGAAAATTTTTAGTCTCATTTGAGCTTTTTGAAATACCCTTAGCCAAGTTCCTATAATTAGCTCATATTTCATTATCTTCACATTGTCTTGATTCAAAATTTTGCAAAAAAAATCTCTTCTCTGTTTGAAATTTTCGACTGCTTCCAAAAGTTGACAAAATTTCCTAAAAAATGATTAAATATACACTTAAAAAAAGAAAGTTGAACCAATCAAAATTAACCTTTCATCTTCCTCTTCCAAACTTGAAGAGTTTCCTCCCAAAATTCTCCATGACCTCCTCCAATGTTGTCTCCATTAACTTTTTTCTGAAGTTGGTCATCCTCAAAATTTGCTAACCCTTGTTGTTTTCCACAAGCCAAATTATGCCTTTGTGGAATTTCTGCTTTTTCCACTATCTCTGGCATTTTCTCAACTCCATCATCTTTGGTAACTACAAACACGCACTCACAAAAATAGTTAAAATTAAAACCATGAGAATTTTTAGTCTCTGAAGATGCCTTTAGCACCCTTCTCCTCATCTCATCATTGCTATCTTATTCTCCAAGAATTGGTCCTTTCTCTAGTGCAAAAATGGATTCTCTCATATAGTACTCAACTTGCCCAAGTGCCTCTTCTCTCTGCATTTTTTGCATAAACTTCTCAGCAAATAACTCCTTGATAGGAAACGTATCTATTTTCTTACATACAATCCTTGTCTTAATTCTTATTTGATTCTCTTCTGTAGCAACTTCTTCAAATTGTTGAGTTCTTCCTTTATCTCAACCATCTCTTTGTAAAGTTATTCATCAGTCATTCCCTTCACTTTCTTACCAATTTTTTTGGCATCCTCTTTTTTCTTTTTGTGGCTTCCTCCTGAAATTTTTCTTTGACTATCTTTAGTCATCTTCATCTTTTCTTCTGTGAGCTTATCCATACCCACTGTGACTTGCAACCAAGCATTGTCTCTCCGTAGAAAGACTTTGTTCCCGCTACCAATAACTCTTCAAGGTTCCTCCTAATCTTAGACTTTTGGTACTACTAGTTCTTCTCTCTAGAACCTTTAAGTACTCCTTTTCTCTCCTTTGGCTTCTATACTCTTCTCCTCAAAACATCCACTGTTCCCTCACTTCAGTCTCCAAATAAAATTCTCTTACAACATTCCATGCTACAACTTCTCTGCCAGAAGCTTTAATTTAATATCTTTAGTTTCTCTTTATCACAAATTCCCGGTTATAATTGTTTCCATTATTCTTGCTAGTACCTACTTCAACGCTCCCAAATTAAGTGAAAACAAAACTCTTTATTTTTCAATCTAATTCCTTCGATCAATATTGTAATCTCTCTATCCTCACCACAAGTCTATCTCTATGAATTGTCTCAATCACCACCCTATACTCTACTCATTTCAATATGCTCCAAAAATTGTGCCTGACTCTTACCCTACAACCCACACTATTCCACTAATAATCGTATCCTGTCATATTCGTAGGTCATTATGACATCTTTGTATTTCTTGGATTGATATAAAAAATCAAATAAGAAGATCATTGCTATACAATTGTCTTCAATTCCAAAGTTTTAAATTGAGTAGGTCATCATTTTCTTATACCATTAATGATGCATGCCTAGAGGTTAAGTATATATATACCAAATCAAATTTAAATTCATACCCTCAAGTTCACTCCAAAGCCACCTCAACCGAGCACTCCCCTATATTATTATTTTCCAACATAATCCCAACCTATGTCGAAATATTAGATTATACAATCCAACTATGACTATAGAAAGGATTAATGCCATCCCAAAAAGGCCTTTAAATTCCCCAAAACCAAACTACAACCACTGTAGTCAAAATCCTCCATTATATTGTCCTTGAGCCAATGTATATATTAGAAAAGAGGAGGGATTACCTTATGTTAAAACCATCAAAACCCAAGCCTTTTCTTTCAACAGTTGTATATACCAATCGCTTAAAACCATCAAAACCCAAGCCTTTTCTTTCAACCGTTGTATATACCAATCGCTTATTATATATTGGGGGACCACACTCTCTTTAAGCTCTCGATGCTTTTAAATTTCATTCTAGTTCTCGTAGTGAAGCCACATAATGAAAACCATAATGATTAACCATATAGATAAATGAGTCCTACTTTTAATGCGTCACATATGCACATGTCACCCTAGCTCGATTCTTATTGCCCAACTTCCACATTTTCCCACTCCTTTCACCTTGGCTTGTACCAAAAGTGTGCACAATGGAATGCTCTCGAAGACAGACCATAGGAAAAGGGAATTATTCCCATCAATTTTCATTCTCGACTCCCGCCAAATGTTGTTCCTAACCTTTATATAACGTGCAAGCCTTTATCATGGTCCAACTTCACTCTGCCTCATAATTGGCATCCATGTCATCTCGACCTCCTTTGTATTAGTTGGCCTCATATATCATTGCCCTTACACATCATCCTGACTATGTGTCAGCCCAACACTCTTAAACTATGCGCGAAAGCCTTCCTTCCGAGAAAAGGCTCCTAGGACACGTCTGCCTCTATGACGGATATTTTTTGGCAAAATTTGATTCCATCGTCAGCTCCTGATGGATGACAACTTTTTTCGAAAAGAAAAAATGACTAAGTGTTCGCTTGTATATTATGATCTCAACTCCTCTACTCTTAGAAAACATCTCGCTCCGATGACTGGGAAAAATCTTCCACTCCCTTTATCTTCATTCTAAGATGCTCATAGGTCCCAACATTATTTATAAGGGAATTAATACCTCTATCTCGATTACAGAGATTTAAATAAGAGCCTAGGGTGTAATGAAAACCCCTGCAAAGCTTATAATATATATGTTCATTCAATTAAATAAAAAGGAAAGATTGCAGAAGGATCGATTGCGCCATAAATCCATTCAATCAAACTTACTCCACACTCTGATTCTTTTTATTAAACTCAAACAATGAATAAATACAACAAAGGGATTTCTTCTAGATCCATGAAGAGTGGATCAGATGCCCAATGTTGGTTTCAAAACAACACCTCTTGAATTTCTCAAACAACTTAACAAAATACTAATTTTACTTACACGTCATTGGTTTCAAAATAAAACCTCTCGAATTTCACAAACAACTTAAAAAAATACTAAATTTACTTACACGCCATTGGTTTCAAAACAAAACCTCTCGAATTTCTGAAACAACTTAACAAAATACTAAATTTACTTACACGCCATTAAGCTTAGAGATGGATAGCTAAGCTTCTTGGTACATACTATTCTCATCAACTTGATAACATCAACATTATTCTACAACAATAACTTGATTTAGTTGAAAACTTGATAACATCAACATTCTTCTACATCAATAACTTTATTTAGTTGACATTTTTAAGGAGGTAAAAATGTTGGCTCACATTTGCTAAATAGAGAGAAAGATAATAAAATTCCTTTATAAAAAAAGACACATATTTCCCTTCATAGTGAACAAAATTTCTTAATCTTTAATGTAGCTAATTATCTTTTCACTTCATTTATTCTTCTTATAATTTTTATATTACAATTTTTAATTTTCATAAATTATTAATAACTTTTTTACATTTTTAATTTATTTGTTTTCAATAAAATTTATATACGTTTCTAAAAATTTTAAATAACCTTTTATTGACATAATGTATAAAACACTTGTATCTCTTTTTAGCGATAAGTATCTCAATTAAAATATAAAATACTTTTTAAAATAGTTAAAACAAACTTTACCTTTCTTACTCACCTTAAATATATTGTAGATACAAATGGAGACTTCATAATTGTGTGCAAGTCACACACCATTAAACCATCATATATGTATATGAGTAAATATTTGCATTTTCCCTCTTTCAAGTTTGTAGTTTTTAAGTTTGTATTTAAACAGTGTAGATCCTTCCTTCATGCGAAAAGATAGACGATTATATATAGTTTTTTTTACGTGGAAATGTATAGAAGATTGTATATAGTTTCATATATATATAATTATAATATTTTAAATATCATTATTGAAATGAGTAATAAGAAATTAATTTTTTTTAATATAATAGAAATACAAAATTAAATATAATTTTAATACAAAAGTTTGCAAACAAAGTTAACTAATTTGGGAATAATTATTTTAATGAATTTTTATGAAAATAATTAAATGATAAATAATATATAATATTGATTAAATTTATGATAAACTTATATTTTGAATTAATATTCTTAGTTAATTAATTAATTTGTTTAATTTCTGATGAGCTTCATAGTAATTTAATTAAAATATTAAGTGAATAATTTATGAATGTTGAGAGTTTTTCTGTAAAAATCACATTAGAAACAATTTGTGGACGTATTTCTAACTATCTAGTGTGGTTCATCATCAGGGTAAGATGAACCACACTAGATGGTTCAAACATCGATAGATTCTTACTGAAAAACTCTCAACATTCTTAATATGGATCCCATAAGCCCGAACTCAAAGTAATTTATGGTTTTGAAAAAAAAAATCTAAATAATCTATCAATAAAATGAATAATTTAGATACTTCACAAATTGAATTATATTTAATTTTATTAATAATCAAATTAAAATGTTAAACAAACAAATTAAAAGGATATTTCTTTTAGATAATGTATCAACTAAGTAAATATTTTGACGTGTATACAAACATGTAGATTTTACACCATAAGTTTAGCATTCAAATACTAATAACAAAAACAAACTTATAAGCTTGAAAAATTAATTTCATGATTCCGCTAAGTCCTAATTAAATTAATAATTATGAAAACACATTTATAAGTTTAAAAAATAATGTTTATAAAATTAATGATTTGGACAACAAAGTCATAAGTTTGAACATTAATTTTTTCATTTCATAAAATTCCAATTAAATTAATGATTTAAATTTTTTATCAAATTTGTCCACTTTACATCATAAAATTAAATTAGTGATATATACTTGTGAATAATATATATATTTCATATTAAAAATTTAACGTTTAAATATTAATAATAAAAAATTATAATTTTTTACTTAATTAAATTAATAATTTAAAATAATAAATAAATCACACCATCAACCACTTCAATGCTATTAAATATATTACTTACAAATAATAAGATAGCATATATATAAAATTGGAAAACAAAATTATTATTAATAGATAATTATTGTGAATATAAATTAAACAAAATTATTTATAAAATATATATTAATTAATTTGTTTTAGATTTAAATTCTACATTAAGAAAAATAAATAATTTAATTTAGATTTAAATTCTAGATTCAAACGAGGATAAAGCTATTTTAAAGGAATTAAAACGATTCAAAATATGTCCAAAGTCACTAAACCGTTATAAATCGATTGGTTTCTTTCTTCCACTAAATAGATTGGCACCGACATATGTTCACATTCAAATGGTGTCACGATGACTTTGCGAGGTGGCATAAAGAAGGGTCAGGATGGAGTTAGAATGGAACTCGCGATTGGGTACCCACTGATACCGTGGCAGTGATATTGCGTTTATTTTTAATTTTTTATATATGTATGGCTTAAAAAAATAATATTAAAATATTAATATTGATTAATTAAAAATATATATATTAAAATTGGATTAACCGTTTAGAATTTCAATTAATAATTCATATCTTTTTATCTTTTTCTCTTAACACAAACTAATTTTTATCTCCAACACAGAGAAATATATAAATCCACCAAAACTTAGTATCAAAAAATATCCATCCATCTAGCAAGCTAGAAACATCATTCTAAATAATGTTAGTAAGTATAAAATATTTTTGCACTTCATGTTGTAAGCAAATATGTAGTTGATCGACCCTTTATTTGTTAGAAAATTATATATTACAGAGCAATGGAACACATCAAATATTACAGAAATATAAACACAGAAATAACGCATAAAATAAGAGAGACACAGATATACGTGGTTCGCCCAGTTTGGGCTACGTCCATGGAGAAACAACCAGTCCTTCTTTTTTATATTATCCAACAAACTGAAGAGATACAACCTACAGCAGATCCGTTGTAATGCCCTCTTCGCTCTTAATCTCCTCTCTTTTCCTCACTCAGAATACAGATATGCATAGACACAAAACAATTCCCTCATATATAGTGAGGGGTTGCTTTCTAGGGAAAAAAACCCTAAACTAAACATAATTTCTACCATCAGATCATCCGCCTAATGAACGGCCCATATTGACTAGAAATTACTAGACTTTTACAAGGCACCCCCCGCACCCCCCCCCCCGTGTGGAGGGGTGTACAATCTTCCTAGGGTATACATTTGGCTGAATCCTTTGAATACAGAAGATAATCAGGCTACACACCCAACATTATTTATCTTTTTCTTTTGTCATCGAAGAGAGGAGCGTCTTCTGGACTTTACCAACAACAGAATGGGAAGTAAAAACTGCATCAAATGCCCATTTATGTCAGTATCACATCCAACTCAATAAACCAAAAAAAATGAGACAACCAAGAGAAAAAGCCAACATTATTAAAATATAATAGGTTCAACATAAGAAGATGCCAATAAATCCTTGGAGAATTTTTTTATAGCGATGTTGAACATATGAAAGGCTCTTTTCATATGCACATAGATGCTTGGAGTTTTACATGCACATAATAATCATTTTGTTGGATACTTTCCTTTGTATATCTGTTTAGGAATGAATGGAAGTCAATTTTGTTAACCTAATTTCCATGAAAGAACATAAGCTAGATTAGAAGGTACTTAGAAGGAGTGTATTTTCCCCATATGAAATAATGTTTTGTATTAGCCCGAAATGAACCCAAAACATGCTTAAAGAAGAGCTTAGTGGTGACCTTCATTATGATACTTATTTTACATGGTGCCAAAATGGCCATCTTAGAGAATCAAATAAAAACCTGTTGACGGGCTAGAATTTTCCACTAGCAACAACGGGAATCTCTCCGGTGTAGGTTCCTAGCTAGACCCTACACTGTTAGCTTTAGGGATCCCTTCCGGTATGTAGGCCAGGCTGCCGTTCAAGTGTGTTGAGCTTGCTTTAGATGGAGGTGGGGTGTGAGCTCAATTTAAATCATGTACTTCAATAAACACAAGGAAATAATTGAAAAATATCTTATAATGTGCATACCATGAATAGCCAGACTATTAACAACATAAACCTTATGTAAAGTAACAATTAGAAAGCTTCAAATAAGATTGATGTTTTATAAGTTAAATCACTTAAACATCTATAATAATAATTAAACGTACAGTCAAAATAGATTATACCAATACCAACGAAACAATTCATTAACACGAGCATAGACTTAGCTAATCAAATACCATCCATGCGAAGCAACACAAATTTTGTAGTATGAAACAACATATGACAAGACCACACATCAAAGGACTCTAAAGAACATCTAATCCATCAAGCAAAGAAAATACTCATGGAATTACGACATAAAATATTTGAGGAATCCAATAGCAGAATATTACAATCACTCCCATCAATTAGAAGAGCATAAGTTCTCCTAAGCAAATATTATATCTCCAAAAATGTCCTCAGTAAGATAAAGGTCCCTACAAATGTGTCATGAGGGTGTATTTGTAGAGTGAGGGTGACTCATGGCCTCCCCTTGACTCTTGAACTTCCTCATGACTCGTCATCTACCCGATGACCTTTGGTCTCCCTCATGACCTTTCGTATTCCAAAATGTCTTATTCTATCAAAGTACATACATCACAAAAATAAGCTATTAACTTAATTCATCAATTTAACAATAGAAAGTTCTGGGATGTCCAGATTGAGTTGTCTTGTCAAATAGGTGCATCATAGGTTGTATTCTGCTAGGATGGGAGTGACCTATGGTTGATCTTCATCATTTATGTGTAGGCACTCAAGTGCGTCTGGGATGAGGGTGGTTCGTTTGGCATTCACCTGGTTATTCAAGGTCACCTCTTTGGTGTAAATCCTTACAGGTTCTACCACATAACATGTGATATTTTCTTTGAGGACTGGCATGTCCTCTACATGGGTTGCGTGCTATAAGTATCCACAAAAATCTATACTTCCTTTGCAATAACCTCCTGCCTCCTCACTTGCCCGACTTCTCCAATAAAAGGGACCCCATGAAGTTGGACCATATATTCTAGGCCGCTAAAAAGATGCCTATAGGAAGCTAATACCCTATCCACATCTTTGGTCAATTTGTTTCGATTGGATCTTGATGCAGAGTTGAACCTTGGAATTCTGCATGGTGATCCAATCTTTCTTAGGGACCATCGTTGGTGATCCCGGGTACTTAACGGAGCATTCATGTATTTTATCTAGAGAAATCACAACCTCCTTTAGAATTGCGACACTTTCATTTGTGTGATCTTGTATTTCCAATATTGGGGCCACTATGCGATGCAATTTAGACATCTCTTCGTAGACCATCACCATGGCTTTTACAAGGCTCGCGGCCTCTCCTTTGAGTGCTGCTTGAAGTTCTGTTGTGCTTGAGTGAACTAAATGGAGTGTTCCATTATCTTCCTCTACTCTTTTTATCTCTTGCTCTGCAGTGGAGGCCCTTTGTTTATACGCGTAAACCCTATTCTAAAGGTCTATGATTTATTTCCTCATCCGGGCCACATTATGTTCCGTGGCGGCAATGAAAGTTGTCCCAGCTGAGGCGATCATTTCCTGGTTCATTGTGATGTTTGGCACAATCTCCTTGGCCATGGCGACTGATAAGGGCTCAACTAGATTCCTGGCACAATACATTTTCCTTTCTTGCACAATTTTGAGGTTGACTTCATTGAATATGAACCTTGTGAGGTCTATGACTTCCTCTTCTTGTCCTTCCGAGAAACCTAGTTCTTGCAAGGGAAGGTGCCCACTGATGAGGGGAGTAGAAGGAGGCACATCCAATGGGGGAAACTCACTTTTCTTTGTATCTAGCTCAGTTGTTTTACTAGTCCCTCCTTGATTGATTCCCTTAGTTTCATTTTCTTTTCTCTTCCTTAGTTCTTCCTCCTGCTGCTTTCTTTCTTGATCTGCAAGCGCTTGTTTCCCCTTGAGCTCATATTCCATATTTTTTAGCTCATGCTCCAATCTTATTTTCTCCTCCTCTTCCTTAGCCTTGTGCCCCTTCTCTAACTCTTCCTGAGCCCTTCTTTCCTCCTGTAGCTTTTATTGTAGTTGTTTCTCGTTTTCCTCCTCTTCTTGTCGCCTCCTCTTCTCGAGTTGTCCATGGTCACTGGAATCTTGAGACTCTTTGATCACTTCCGCTCTTCTTCTCTTAAGCTCCTATTTTTTTCTTGCCACAATGGCATTTCTTTGTTCTAGTGTTTCATTGATGTCTTCCTCTCTGGGGTCACTCAAAATATCTTCAACCTCTTTCCCCTTTTTCCTTGTCAAATTCTTCAGTGCCACTGTGTGTCTCGAGCTATTTTTTCTTAATGGTGGAGGCTCTTTCTGTAAGATTAACATTTTCCTAGGAATCCTTGATGTTCTCCCCATCTCTGGCTTACTGCTCACCAAGACTAAGTTTCCTCATGGTGTTATACCAATTCTTCACCCCTTCTTCATGATCTTATCTGTTGTGTGAATATGACCAACTGAACTTTTCTTTCTTGTAGTGGGTGGCTACAGCTCTCTTAGGATCATATGTCTGATAGTTGAGACTTACAAATGGCTGCCCTTCAATGCTTCAGGCTTTGCTTCCACTTGTTTGAAGTTTTCCACTACATATGCTTCAACGGTGAGAGGGAAGGCAAGCCATGGTTTCTTCTTTCCTTTTTTCAGTACCTTTGAAAATCCCTGTGACATTTGGTAGCAAACTTCTCGCAGGAGTGTCCTATGCATGAAGAACCTAGGTAGGCCATGGGGGGCGTTATGGGTACTGAACAATCTGATGAACATTCCCTCCTAGATGGGAAACCAATGTGCTACTTTCATCACTATCTCCATAGCCCTCTTTGACATGCATGGTGGTTCCATACCAAATAGAAGCTGGTATAACAGTGCAATAAAAGATTTGGAAATCACATCTGACATAACTCTGTAGATAGTGTCCTAGAAAACCTTGTAGTGGTGGTACATGGGGTCGGTCGCTGATGTATCCTACTTATAGCTCCAGCCCTAAAATTAGCATCTTGTGCAGACAACATGTAGGAGGTATGAAGCCATGTAGAATTCTGGAGGTTGTTCTGGCTGTGTGTGCTTAATTGCAGTTATGTGATGAGGCCAACATGTTTGCCCAATTGAAAATAGTTCCTTGAGTGGCGAAAACGTGCATGAGAGGCACCAAGGTGCCATAGAATACGTCGCAATCTGCCTTACCATACAAGCGACACATAATAGTGGCAATTAGTTGAAATACCTTCCGTAAGCCCTCTCTCATGTATGTATGATCTGATCTAACCTGTAACTTTGACTGGTCCTACCACCATTCCCTCAAGATATATTTAACTAGGGTTACAAAACGTGAGAGCCACCTCGTATTGAAGGTCTCCTATTTCTCCTAGATTTTGTAGTAGGTAGCAATGTCTGGAGGGGAGATCACAACTAAGTATGTTCCAGTGTGATCTATGACCATCTATGAATCTGTATCTATATTTACAAGATCCAGTCAATAGTCTTTGTTCATGGCATGATCGGCGGGTGTGATGTTATCTGGTGTAGCCTCGACCTTTTGACATTTAGATATACTTGGAAATAATCCTCTTGGGTTGCCAGTTTGTATGGCTTTGCCAACTCTTCGTAGATGTTATACCCGAAGAATTTCATTGTTTTATTAATGTTGCAAGTTGTATCCCCATAGATGGGTGCCTCCTCGTCCTAGTAGATCTCCCACGAACTACTTCCTGAACCCTTACAAGTGGCCTTAGTAGTTGGGGGAGCCATCTCATCTTTGAAGGAGGAGATGGATATGCACTTGAGGTCCACATCACTTGGCATGCCAAAAATGCAATCCCATGATGAGAGCCACACCATGAAAATCAAGTAAAATTTGCCTAAATGAAATCAACTTTAAAACTTGGTAGGAGTGTTTTCTAACAGGTCACAAAGGGAGCTAGGTTCCATGGTCTCAAGTCAAAGAGTGTGACTTAGTGACTTTGCGTAAGAGTTACAGGTCACACAGTTGTAGGGGTTGCACAGTCGCTAGGTCGTAGGGATCATGCAGTTGCTAGGTCGCGGAAAAATGGTATTACGACTGTGGGAAATTCGACCTAGCTTTTGGGTAGGCTAGGAAGGAATATTTTAGGCTTTGGTGAGGTCTGGACTTCTTCCTGGCGAGATGGTTAGGCCTACTGGAAAAAATAGTGATGATCAGGTTCAAAGAATAGTATTGAGGGGGTCAAGAAAGGTTGAACAGGGCGAGGGAAATTTCTTCTTTTGTCTGAGGTGGAAATCCTAAGCAAAAGGGGGTAAAAATCCCTTTGGGGTGGAAGGTGGAAGGTCAAGAAGGCATGGAATGACATTCTTTTTTAAAACATGATTACCAGGAAGGTGAAAGGTCGCCTACCTAGAGAAAATGCACACACATCCAAGTTGCAAGCCTCTTCATCTTTTGTGCAACCAAAGGAATCGTTACAAATGAATGGGGTGACCTCCCTATTTATAGTTTTGGTCACACATGTGAAGGTCGCATCGGTCTAAAGTGTGACCTTGTGACCTATCCGACCTTGTGACTTGGTGGTCGCGAGGTCGCAAGGGTCACATGGTCACATCGGGGGGTAAGTGCGACCTTTGTGACTTAGCGACTTACGGGTCGCATAGGTCACAATAGTCACAAGTCTTTGACATAGTCATGTTCTGAAGCTGCATCTAACTTACTTAAACAAGATCTTGCGATTTAGCTTCACTTAGCTGAAAAACTTAGGTTTTTACGAGGTTCTTCTAGTGTGGAAAACTTTTGAGAAGATATCAAAGGTGTAGGAAGTCTTGCATGATAAAGGGGCTCTGAAAATTTTAAGGATTTCAGAATTTTTGGAGGGGTTCTTGCAACAACTACAATAATTGGCGATTCACTGGGAGAAATCCAGGATTTCAGACACCTTTTGGCCTAGCTTAAGGGGACCTAAATAAGTGTTGCTCTTATAGAGTTGCGAGTCCCACTAATGGTACTCGGGCCTCTCCTTTGAACCGATTGGTTGTCCCAATCTGTGAAAATTGGTCTTTATCACACAAAGTAGGGTTCTACCTCCTTCTATCCTAGGAGGTTAAAGGGAAACTGAAGTTATAATATAAGCTTAATGTTTTTTTGCAGTATAGTGGTCATGGTACTCTAGTGTTGCTCTGCTGCCATCGAGCTTGAACAGTACCTTGGAGGAGTCACTACCTAGAAATGACGAATGTTGATCCACTGCCAACGAGCTTCATTAATTCCATGACAGATTCGTTGCCATACCTCTTTGCGCAGGAAGCCTTTCTCAGTACTTTAGCCCTTATTATGAGTATTTGGATGTGCTCATTGGCACTTATTTGTCTGTGCTTATGTGCACTTATTCAATGGTGGCTTAAACCATGGGAATATGAGGGATCCCAACTCATTTGACTTGAAAAGAGGTTGTTTCTGGCTTTTCAAAGACCTTATTGTTTTCCTGAAATGTATGTATTCTCAAAAGGTTTCTTTAGCCCCCCCTTGCCAGTTTTATCTTTGATTTGGAAAGGGCCAATCCATAATGCTTGGAACTTGGTGTGTTTTCCCCTATCCTCAAGGGCCCGATCCCATTTAAGAACCAAATCTCCCACATTAAATTCACAGGTCCCTATAGACTTCTTTTCAAACCACCTTTTACCCAAGCTTGGTGAACAGCAAATTTCTCTTTGGCCTTTAGTCTCTCCTCTTCCAATCTCATAAGTGTGTCAATATGGCTCCGAATGGTAAGGCATGGGGAGACTTGTGACTCTTTAGTTAGTTTGAGGGCCAGCAGGTACAGGTTAGGTGGAAATATGGCTTCTTTCCCATAAACTAGGAAGTATGGGGATGTGCCAATGGATGGTTTGGAGGTAACCCGGTCAGTCCAGAGGGTGTTGCTGAGTGCATTGTGCCAGTTTCTTTGATGAGAAAGAAGGGTTTTCTTAATGATGCAGATGAGTTTTTTATTGGTAGATTTTGATAGGCCATTCCCCTCAGGGTAGTGTTGTGGTCACCAACAACCCCCCTCTTCGTTTGATATTAGTAATAACATCAAGCAAATGGGGACCCTTAGCCAAAAACCCAAAAAATATTTTTGTTTAAAAAATCTTTTGTATCAGCTCCTTAAAAGCTATATCGCGTCGCAACGGAAAAGAGAGCGCTTGCCCAAAGCGCATAAACGCACTAAAAAGGAGCGACGCGAGAACCCATCGCATCGCGCGCACTAAGAGCGTTTGAAAAAGGAGAACCTAAAGAAATGCCGACGGCCGATATGCGACGTCGCACGTCGCAATGTCGCATGAGGCAGCCCGAAGTGACAAAGTGAAAACCTTGCGATGTTGCGATCTGCGATCTGCGACCATGCAAATCTGCGATATTTGCGATCTACGATAACACTTAATAACGTCGCAGCCATCGATACTGCGATACCAATCGCAGGAAAAACTCATCGCAAGAATTCTCCGACATACACGGTAGATCCAAATTTGAACGCGCGCCTTAAGGGAAATTAATGACCGCATGCTTGAGTATCTAGAAATGATTGCATCGCATTTATCGAAGAGTCAAGTCGTGATAAATGTCATTAACTTCGCATTCATTAGAGTTTAATGCTTTCATGTCAATCTTTTTGTCATTTCCCTTCTTCTGTGCGTAAACTGCAAGACATACAACTGATATAAATCTATATGCAGGAAACATCTAAGGAAAAGGGAAGAGCGCCAATAAGCCAACAGAGAGAAGATGCCTCCGCAATTGAATGCCGCATGCAGCAGAACCGCGGATTCCAGAGTATCGCCCAATAGGCACTGACGAAAATAGATTGTCCAAGACTCAGAGTCAAAGGCACACAAAAGTAGCGTGTTTACAAAAGATCCTGAGGCTCAGACTTGGTAAAGCAGAGAAAGAAGCGCAAGAGAAGAAAGACGCTCCAGAAAAGCCTGGAACAAAGAACGGAAACAATTCTCGAGACAGGAGGTTGTCCATACAGCACGATTTCTTACTCAGTGAGTCATTCGCACGACCGGAAATCGAAATAGCAACAACAAAATCAGTTCGAAAAGAAACTGGGTTGCACTAAGTGTGCGCACAGCGAATACACCCAGCTAGAGAAAGGTTTTCGAAAATATCTTCCGGTCTAACAGAAAGAGGTGCCAGCGCTTGTTGTTTCTAATTTTCAAGCTCAAACAAAAGAAAAGGACAACCAACTGACTCTTTCAGGGCGAACAACGCATTGTTTACAGCATTAAGGAGCAGATACAAAAACGGTTAGAAATTAGATTCAGTTTTAGAAATAAATTTGTTTTTAGTAAAAGGGCGGTCATTTGAAGCCGTTCCCTGAATTTGTGTAAAGTAAAATTAGTCGGTTAACTAGTATTTAACCCTTCTCATTGCATTGGAGAAGGGTCCGAAATTTTGTCAAAAAACTTGTCCTCAGAACATGCACTTTTGCACCCTCGGAGGGGGTTTTTGATGAATGGACGAATCAAGATTTATTTATGTTTGCATTTTAATACCTGCTACTAATGTTGCACTTCTGTACTCTTAGTAGGCATTAGAAGCAAGTAGGAATAGATCATTATTGCTTAAGGTCTGTAAGTTTAAATCAGTCATAAATGGTACTTTTATCTCTTGACTAGTTTCTGCTTGCATTCTTAGAGTAATATACAACTGATGTTATTTATATGTTAACGTATGAATGAGTAGACTACCATTTGGCACTTTTGTACGGTGGAGTCATTGATTTGTGCTTAATACATGAATAGATGATTATGCAATATGCTGTTCACAATCGTTTTGCTTAACTTTTTACGCAAGATGGTTCATCTTTATTGATTTATATTCTCATAATAGCTGAATAATCTTCATTACCAGTTATTCTGTGAAATCTTTCTAGATTGCATAATGGAAAAATTCTGCCCCGGGTTAGTGTAGATTAGATGTATTGTTTTTGTTAGATTAAAGTAGTATAAAATCATTTTAGAATTTAGAACTAGATTAGTTAAGGAATAGTTACAGATTTTCTATTATCATTCTCTACATACACACACATCACTGTTTTCTACACACACACACCCCTTAGAACGGGAAGTTGGTCCCGTCATCCCCAGTCAGACCCGCTACACCAAACGGGCACGGAGCCGCCAACCAGGTTCCCGACCGGGTGTGTATCCCCCTTGTTGTCAACCCGATTTCGGGGCCCTCAACATATTTGGCGCTAGAAGGAGGGCACGAACTATGAATGGCACCTAAAGCAATATCCAAAAACCATTCTGAGAGTAATACACCCTCATCAACTCCCTCGACTTCTCCAACACGGTTAAACCCGGAATTTGAAGTCGCTCGAGTATCCACCACTGCTACATATTCGAATATATCAGACCAATCTATTATTGAACCCCCTAAAATTCAAACTTTGATTCGTAAACTCCAGGGATTCTCCATTTTTAACCAGAAGTCTGATAAATCTAAAAGCAGCGTGACTTCGCAGTACAACCCTGCTCATCCCCTTACCAGATTAAAGAGTGAAAAATTTGGCATACAGCCAAGTGAACTCCCTCTTCCTACCAGAAAAAGAGCAAGGAAAACACCTCAAGAGTCTGATAGTAAGACTCCTTCATCCACTTCGTCCATATCAACTCCCTCACTGCGAAGTCAACCACCCACTTTTCCATTCCAACTCACTCACCCATCTTCCACAAACCTTCCTCTTCGAACATCAAAGATCCTGATTTCTTCACCTTCTCAGCATCAGGGGTCAGTTTCTGCACTTCCATTAGCCAGCAGCTCCACGATGGCCCAGTCTCCATGGATCAATCCTGGGGCGGTGTTAATGCCACCACCCTTGAGTCCTATACCGGCCCATCCAGAGAAATGGCTACGTAAATTTAACCCAGAAGCAGGAATGCTAGCCGAAGAACATATCAATAATTTCATGCTTTCTGTTAATCTCAATGGAGTTACTAACAAAGACGCTGTTGTCCGGCTCTTCCCTTATACAATGCAAGGAACAGCCGGGTCATGGTACTTTTCATTACCTTCCGGATCCATCACAAGCTAGGACATTTTTCAAAGTCAGTTCCTCACTAAGTTTGGTGATGACCGATCCACGGCGACATTGATTAATGACCTATCTAATCTTAAGGCTGAGGCTAGAGAACCCATCAAATATTTTAACTTACGGTTCAATAAGATCCTCAACAAAATCCCCGCTGCCTCACAACCCAACGAGGAAGTAAGATGTGAATGGTACATCACGGCTTTACCTCCAAACTTGGCTATCTTCGTAGATAGGGAAAACAAGACCACATTAGTTGACAACTTGACAGAAGCGTTAGCAGTGGAAAAACGCGTGGTAGCCCTAGAAAAGAGATCCGATATAGAAGAACGCAAGTCAAAGAAGATCTCTTTCAAAGAAGATACCAAGAAGAAGCAAACGAAAGATCCTTTCGATTTGGAAGGATTACAAAAAGTTTTGAAAGCCATGTCCAATGAGATGGTCGATATCAAGAAACAAGTAGCAGAGACTTCTTTGAAAAAGCCCTTTAGGACTTTTAAAAGAAATCCTCCCATGGAGGTAAAACCACCCAGTGTTGTCTCGAACGTTGAATCTGAAGAAGACGAAGAAGAAGAGAATACTACTGAAGGGCAGACCGACGAGGAAGAAGTTGTAGAACTTCAAGGAATGTGGGATTTCATCCTCCCACAGGAAGAGGATCAAGAAGCATTTCCTGTTAGCACGAGAAGCAAAAATCAGCTTGATCCTCCCCAAACTACCCCAAAACAAAAGGGCGCAAGCCCTGCAACAAAAGAGAGGGTCGTAACCAAAAAGACAACAGCTAAAGTGACCCAGCTTAGCCCAGTCCAATCTAAACAAGAACCTCCATCAAGAACACTAATAGTGTCGGATGAGATGGATTATAACATCATTGACGACATGAAGAAGACTAGGGCTAATATCACTCTGTACGAATTGAGTAAACTGAAACACCAGCAGAAAATCATGATGAAAGAATTACATGTTGTGCTTACTACATCTTTACCTACAGCTGTAGATTCCCACAATCTGGGAAGACCTCCAACCAATACGATAAATAAAATTGATCCAAATGACATCGCCTTGATTGGAGGAAGATCAAGATCTCATACTCCTCCTTTTCTCCTCACAAATGAAATCTTCAACAAAAACGTGCACAATTGCTTGGTCGATTCTGGTGCTTCGACGAATATCTTGCCCAGGTCAATATGTGCCAAATTGAATGTGCAACCTCAAAAATCCGCAGTACGTATAGTTCAACTTGATCGATCCCAAGTCGAAGTGATTGGTGAACTGAATCAGGTAACCATAAGATTGTCGTCTAACCCAAAAGTGTGTCAGGTTATCGACATCCTGGTAGCTGATATCCCTGAGTTCTATGGCTTGATTCTTAGCAGGGATTGGTCGGAGAAACTCCACGGATATTTCTCAACCGACTGGTCGCACATGTGGTTACCATACAATGGTAAACCAAATCAGATAAAGGTTGAACGAGAGTTGCACCAAAAATACATAGTGATAGAACTAGAAGGAGAAAATGAAGCCATCACATACAATAGCAGCATTGTAGGCAATTACGCAATAGATTCTTTCCTAGGCAATTTCAGTGCTCATATTTCACCATACTTAGAGAATTCAGTTTTATCCCAAGTTGAAAATTTCTCCCAAACTGATGACTCAAAATGTTTTAGTTTTTTAGATAATTCTGTAAATACGTCTTTATTTTGGAAATTATATTTTGACGGATCTAAATCCAACGAGGGGGCAGGAGCAGGATGCGTTCTGATCAACCCAGACGGGAACAAGATTATTCTCACATGCAGACTTGAGTTCGATTGCACGAACAACACAACGGAGTACGAAGCCTTGGTTCAAGGCCTATACAAAGCAATCGGATTGAATGTTAAGTATCTTCAAGTCTTTGGAGATTCTGAGATCGTCGTAAAACCGGTACATAACACCATACACTGCCTGTCAAGTCATTTAAAGCATTATCAATCGTTAGTGCAAGATCTCACTGCACATTTCATAGCATTTAACATCTCGTCAATTCCAAGAATTCAAAACGCGAGCGCAGACCTGTTAGCTAACGTAGCCTCTAGACTTATCCCTTCTGAAGATTTTAGTCCTGATAGGTTTTCCACAGAATTAATTTTTAAACCTTCCATTCCTGACAATATCACCAATTGGATAGTGTTCAACGACAACCCAGACATCGTAAGTTTCCTCACCTCTGAAGGATCCTACACAAACCAGATAATTGACGAAGACTGTCATTATCACCAAATACAACAAAGTAGCACTGATAATGCTATACCCAAATCGGTGGTCAAATTAGAAGACTTATATGACTTGAAAAGTCGGTTCAAAAGGTCGGCTAATGCCAAGCTTTATAGTTCAACTCTGAACTACGAATCAGTCAACCTTGGAACCGACGAAAAGCCGCAAAACGTTAATCTAGGCCAGGGCCTAGCCCCTGAAGAAAAATCAGCATATATCCGCCTTCTGAGACAGTACAAAAACGTTTTTGCCTGGAACTACGATGAGCTGAAAACTTACAACACTTCCATCATTCAGCACACTATCCGTATGATTGACAATGAGAAACCTGTCCAGCAGAAGCTCAGGAAAATACACCCTAACCTATAAAATCAGATAAAAACTGAACTTAATAAGTTGTTGAGAGCCAAAATAATTTTCCCCGTCAGGCATTCCAAATGGGTATCCAATATGGTGCCCGTTAGGAAGAAAAACGGAGACATTAGGATCTGTATCGACTTCCGCAATCTCAACAAAGCCTGTCAGAAAGATAACTTTCCCCTCCCACCTATGGAGCAAATTCTACAGGCAGTCGCAGGCTCATAATTAATGTCATTCCTGGATGGATTTTCAGGATACAATCAAGTACTGGTGCATCCCGATGATCAGTTAAAGACTACGTTCCAAACCAAGTGGGGCACTTATGCATATCGAAAGATGCCATTTGGTCTGATCAATGCCGGAGCTACCTTTCAGAGAGCCATGGACATCGCGTTTAAAGAATTAGTCAATAAATCAGTAGTGATTTATCTGGATGATATAACAGTGTACTCCAAAAAATGGAACAACCATCTCAAAGATTTGAAGCAAATCTTTCAAAGATTCTTGAGGTATGGGATTTCGCTCAATCCAAAGAAGTCTTTCTTTGCATTAAGCGAAGGGAAATTACTCGGATTCATAGTGTCGAAATCTGGTATTCACATAGAACCTGACATAATCAAGGAAATTTCCGAGATATCCATAACTCATAACAAGAAAGCCATGCAATCCTTCCTTAGACAGATCAATTTTGTCAAAAGATTTGTCCCGGATTTTTCACGTATTATTTCACCCTTACAAAATATGATAAAAAAGAATTCAATTTTCAAATGGGGTCTAGACGAGCACGAAGCATTCAACTTAATCAAGCAAGCCATCATCAACGCTCCATCTTTGGCTACCCCAAATTTTTCAGAGTCTTTCATCTTATACACGTTTGCCTAAGAAAAATCCTATGCTGCGATTTTAACTCAAGCAGATCAAGAAAAGGTAGAGGCCCCAATCGCTTTCTTTAGCTCGAACCTACAAGGTGCTGAACTTAATTATTCTAACGTTGAGAAACAGGCATATGCCGTTTTCAAAGCAATCAAATATTTCAGACCCTTCTTGCTAAAAGCCCATACCAAAGTCATAGTACCATTTCCGGCGGTAAGAAACCTCCTGATACAGAAGGATGTGGGCGAGAAGAGAGCGAATTGGATCACCGCCTTACAAGAATATGACCTTGAGATCAAACCGGCACACATCGTAAGAGGCCAAGGCTTCTGCAAAATGTTAGCTGGAGCATTGCAAATCCCTGAGAACTCGTCTGAAGAGGTACACGCGTATGAGGTAAGCCTAAATGACACAAAATCATTATATTCTGACATCATTTATTTTCTTAAGAACGGGTATGCTCCATTACGTCTGGATCATACCAAGAAAAGATCTCTGAGATTAAAAACTAAACAATACCAGCTCATAAATGATGTCCTGTTCAAAAGGAATTCCGATTCTGTACTTCTTAGATGTCTTGAGAAAACTGAAGCCGAAAAGGTTTTGCAGGAACTTCATGATGGACCAGTAGGTGGACACTATGCTGGAGATGCGACTGCACACAAAATCTTGCGTGCAGGATATTATTGGCCCACGCTGTTCAAAGACTCATACAATTACGTAAGGAAATGCCAAGTCTGCCAGACTGCTGCAGGAAAACAAAGGAAACCATCCATGCCGCTACAACCGGTCAGCATCGACCGACTATTCAGTCAATGGGGCTTGGACATAATAGGTGAGATCGTTCCTCACTCTTCTAAGCAGCATAAGTATATCCTTACGGCAACTGATTATTTTACCAAATGGGTAGAAGCAGTTCCTCTCAAGACAGTTCATTCTGAAAATATTATTGAATTCATAGACCAATTTATCATAACTAGGTTTGGATTGCCGACGGCCTTAATGTTTGATAACGCTTCATATTTTTCTGGAAATGCTATGACTGAGTTTGCGCTTAAAAGAGGGTTCAAACTGAAATATTCTGCCAACTACTATCCGCAAGGTAATGGGTTGGCTGAATCAACAAATAAGAACCTAATCAGAATTATCAAAAGAACAGTCGACCAAAACCAAAAGAATTGGCACAAAGCGCTGGTAAATGCTTTATGGGCTGATAGAATCACAAAGAAAGCTTCGATCGGCACTTCTCCCTTTAATTTAGTTTACGGGAGAGAAGTGGTTCTTCCGACTCACTTAGTCATTCCCTCTTTGTCTTTAGTGCAGTACATCAATGAAGTACCTACTTCCTCATTACAATTAAGACAAATGGAAATAATCAAACTAGAAGAACAAAGAGAACAAGCTAGGAAAACCCATGCACATCACCAAGCGCTGATAAAATCTTTTTTTGACTCAAGCATCATAACCAGAAAAAACTTTCAGATGGGTGATTTAGTTTTGAAATGGGATAAGGCACATGAAGAAAAGGGCAAACATACGAAATTCCAGAAGCTGTGGCTTGGCCCTTTTCAGATTGTAGAAGTCATAGGCCCGTCCACATTCGTGTTGCAGGATCTGGCAGGAAGGAGAGATTCTTTACCTGTCAATGGACTGATTCTTAAATTATATTTTCCATAGAAGAGAAATTCTTCTAAATTTTGTAGGATAGATTTAGTTTTTATATTTCATTTAATTTTTGTTTTTTCTCTTTTTGATAAAATAAAACCCGTTGTAGATGATCATGTGAAAAGGATTCATGAAAAGAGCACGCCAATTCTCTATCAAATTTTGATTTCGCTTGTAGAAATAGCAAAATTTTTGAAAAATCTGAATTTTATTATTGACAAATAGAGTTAACTTCACCTTGATTACGATATTAGTTTCAACCTCAAAGAACTTTGGCGAAGGCAACCTTTGGTAAAAAAATTGTTTTGTATCAGCACCATGAAAGGTATCATCAATAATAAAATAAGTACTCTCTGCAAAGCTGTTGTTTTCAAAAAACTCTATTATTGTCATCCAGAGCTTTCTTAAGGAAAAACAATGACTTCCTCCCTGCTAAAAGGGAATTGCAGCATTCAGAGAAATAATCCAAGCAAAACACTATATCTCAAAGAATAAGAGGTCTCATCACGAGCCGGCTTATCATGATCACAGATGTTATAACTTGCTGACTTTGCCAAAACTGTCTATCAAAACAGGGCAACGACTTAAGATTGTTGCAATCAAAAGACAAGAGGTCTCATCACGAGCCGGCTTGTTCAGCAAAAGTGTAAATCAAGTGAATGACTGTGTCATAATTTGGCCACCAAACAAAGACATAGTTCTTTAGAGAATTAAAAAAGGAAAAGTGTGTCAAAAAGGATTTTTCTCTGGAATGTTGCGAGTAACCTCAAGCAGGAAAAAGGATCATTGTTGGATAACATGGTAACCCTGTCAAGGCTATGGACGCTTGCGGGCAGTAGAGGCTCTACCTACGACAAATGAGTATACTTTTAAGCCAGTACGCAGAGAAGACCTTATTTTATCTTTAATCAAGACCAAGAAATATCGGGTGCGAATGCAAGAAAAAGCCTGAGGAAGCAAGTAACTGAGATGGAAAAAGGTTGAGACAAAGTATCGTTGACTAGGTGAGGGATAATCTACTTTATCTGTTTATAACAAAATTTAGACATATAAAAATTTTTGTTGTTTCGGAAGTGAACGGTCAATAGGAAAAAAGAGATAACTGGTTCTTCACAGTGAATCGCCATTGTTGTGGTCACCAACAACCCCCCTCTTCGTTTGATATTAGTAATAACATCAAGCAAAGGGGGACCCTTAGCCAAAAACCCAAAAAATATTTTTGTTTAAAAAATCTTTTGTATCAGCTCCCTAAAAGCTATATCGCGTTGCAACGGAAAAAAGAGCGCTTGCCCAAAGCGCATAAATGCACTAAAAAGGAGCGACGCGAGAACCCATCGCATTGCGCACACTAAGAGCGTTTGAAAAAGGAGAACCTAAAGAAACGCCGACGGCCGATATGCGACGTCGCACGTCACAATGTCGCATGAGGCAGCCCGAAGTGACAAAGTGAAAACCTTGCGATGTTGCGATCTGCGATCTGCGACCATGCAAATCTGTGATCTGCGATATTTGCGATCTACGATAACACTTAATAACGTCGCAGCCATCGGTACTGTGATACCAATCGCAGGGAAAACTCATCGCAAGAATTCTCCAACATACACGGTAGATCCAAATTTGAACGCGCGCCTTAAGGGAAATTAATGACCGCATGCTTGAGTATCCAGAAATGATTGCATCGCATTTATCGAAGAGTCAAGTCGTGATAAATGTCATTAACTTCGCATTCATTAGAGTTTAATGCTTTCATGTCAATCTTTTCGTCATTTCCCTTCTTCTTTGTGTAAACTGCAAGACATACAACTGATATAAATCTATATGCAAGAAACATCTAAGGAAAAGGGAAGAGCACCAATAAGCCAACAGAGAGAAGATGCGTCCGCAATTGAATGCCGCATGCAGCAGAACCGTGGATTCCAGAGTATCGCCCAACAGGCACTGACGAAAATAGACTGTCCAAGACTCAGAGTCAAAGGCACACAAAAGCAGCGTGTTTACAAAAGATCCTGAGGCTCAGACTTGGTAAAGCAGAGAAAGAAGCGCAAGAGAAGAAAGACGCTCCAGAAAAGCCTGGAACAAAGAACGGAAACAATTCTTGAGACAGGAGGTTGTCCATACAACGCGATTTCTTACTCAGTGAGTCATTCGCACGACCGGAAACCGAAATAGCAACAGCAAAATCAGTTAGAAAAGAAACTGGGTTGTACTAAGTGTGCGCACAGCGAATACACCCAGCTAGAGAAAGGTTTTCGAAAATATCTTCCGGTCTAACAGAAAGAGGTGCCAGCGCTTGTTGTTTCTAATTTTCAAGCTCGAACAAAAGAAAAGGACAACCAGCCGACTCTTTCAGGGCGAACAACGCATTGTTTACAACATTAAGGAGCAGATACAGAAACGGTTAGAAATTAGATTCAGTTTTAGAAATAAATTTGTTTTTAGTAAAAGGGCGGTCATTTGAAGCCGTTCCCTGAATTTGTGTAAAGTAAAATTAGTCGGTTAACTAGTATTTAACCCTTCTCATTGCATTGGAGAAGGGTCCGAAATTTTGTCAAAAAACTTGTCTTCAGAACATGCACTTTTGCACCCTCGGAGGGGGTTTTTGATGAATGGACGGATCAAGATTTATTTATGTTTGCATTTTAATACGTGCTACTGATGTTGCACTTCTGTACTCTTAGTAGGCATTAGAAGCAAGTAGGAATAGATCATTATTGCTTAAGGTCTGTAAGTTTAAATCAGTCATAAATGGTACTTTTATCTCTTGACTAGTTTCTGCTTGCATTCTTAGAGTAATATACAACTGATGTTATTTATATGTTAACGTATGAATGAGTAGACTACCATTTGGCACTTTTGTACGGTGGAGTCATTGATTTGTGCTTAATACATGAATAGCTGATTATGAAATATGCTGTTCACAATCATTTTGCTTAACTTTTTACGCAAGATGGTTCATCTTTATTGATTTATATTCTCATAATAGCTGAATAATCTTCATTAGCAGTTATTCTGTGAAATCTTTCTAGATTGCATAATGGAAAAATTCTGCCCCGGGTTAGTGTAGATTAGATGTATTGTTTTTGTTAGATTAAGGTAGTATAAAATCATTTCAGAATTTAGAACTAGATTAGTTAAGGAATAGTTACATATTTTCTATTATCATTCTCTACATACACACACATCACTGTTTTCTACACACACACACCCCTTAGAACGGGAAGCTGGTCCCGTCATCCCCAGTCGGACCCGCTACACCAAACGGGCACGGAGCCGCCAACCAGGTTCCCGACCGGGTGGGTATCCCCCTTGTTGTCGACCCGATTTCGGGGCCCTCAACAGGTAGTAGTTGGATGAATTCTTTAACACGATATTGTTTTCCAAAGTAAAATCATACAATTTTAAAGGTGAAAAATACATAGAATTATCAAAGACAAGTGAGGTTGGGACACCAAACCTGGCTATGATGTACTGATTAATGAAAGATATTACCTCATCATCGTTGACTTTTCGTAACGAAATTCCCTCTACCCACTTGGTGAAATAGTCGGTGGTCGTGAATATATACCTATGGTGTTTTGATGAGTTTGGCACAATCTCACCTATGACATCCAACCCCCATAGCTTAAAGGGATCTTCATCTTCTATGGGTTGGAGTGGAGAGGATGATCTCGCCTGTCTAGGTGTGTGCTTCTAGAAGATGAGACATTTCTTAGCATAGGCATTCCTGTCCTTGAACAGTGTGGGCTAGTAGAAACCTGCCTGCATGATCTTGTGGGCAGTGGTGTTGCCTACATAATGACCTCCTACGAGTCCACCATGTATATATTTTAGCAATACCTGAGCCTCATCGTATTCCAAAACTCTTAGCAGTATGTCGAGGTGGTTCTTTCTAAAAAGGTTTCCCTAAATCATTTGATATGAGGTAACCTTAAGCCCGACGACTCTCTTCTTCTTGGCGGGCATGGTATCGGGTAGAAATCCTAGCACTAGGTATTGCCTCAAGTCAGAGTACCATGAAGAGGAGTCGTGTGAGATGAGTAGTTCATTCGGGTACATTTCAATCTCAGGATTTCAGCCTTCTGTGTCCAAAACCGATTGATCTACCTCCAGAACTTGTTGATCTGCCGTCTCGGTGGTTAGTTTACAAATTCCGTGTCATTTCACGATGTGGGAGGGTTTGAAATCCAAATCATACTCTTGGACGTAGGTCATCTAGTTGGATCTCCTCTCACCGAGCTCCTATTGGACAACGAGTGATCTGGCGGTCAGGTGTGGGACCATTACTGTGATTCAGCTTTTTAGGATGCATAGTCTAAAGTATTTCACTGCTTTATAGACTGCACATGACTGCTTATCGATGTCCAGGTAATTTAGTTATGAACCTTATAGCCCTGTATTCATGTAGGATATGGGATGTTCATTGTGGTCACAATCCTTTTGTGTGAGGATCGCGACCAGGGACGAGTCTGAGGTGAAAGTGTATAAGATGAAGTCCATATGGAAATCTGGGCTGAAAAGGCAAGTTGCCTCAGTGATCATTGATTTGGTGCAATCAAAAGATTCCTTTTCTATTTGAACACTGCATATTTATTTATCATATTCTATAAAGGTTTTAAAATTTGTGCAAAATCTGAAATAAATTTGCGAAGAAAATTAATTTTACCAAGGAAACATTGCATACCTTTTTTGGTGCTCGGTTGAGGAATCTGTGATATAGCTTTCATGTAGTCGGGGTTTGTAGTGGTTCCATCTTTGGTGATGATGTGTCTGAGTAAGTTTCCCTCGGAAACTACGAATATGATTTTTTTGGGGTTGAGAGAGATTCCATATTTCCGGGATTGTTCAAAAATCTGTTTCAAATGGTGAAGGTGGTTAGCCCTTTTCTTCAAGAAAACAGTGACATCGTCAAGGTATACCACTACACTCTGACCCATTAAACCTCGAAATGCTGTATCCATTTCTCTCTAGAACATTTTGCCCAACATTTATCAATCTGAAGGGAATACGATGATATGCAAACATTCCCCACTTTGTTCGCAAAGTTGTTTTGATCCAATTAGGTTTAGCTACCAAGAATTGATTGTAGCCAAAGAAGCCACCTTACAAGGAGAAGACTTATGATCCTGAGATGGTTTGCAAAGTATGCTCCATGGAGGGAATCGGGTAGATGTCTTTATCTGATGCCTGATTGAGGTTCTAGAAATCGATGCACATACATATTTCTCCAGATTTATTTTGTATTGGAACCAGATTGGATACCCAGGTAGAGTGTCTGCCCTTAAATATTATGCGATCATCTAAAAATTTCTTGAGTTCCTTTTAGATGAGGGGTTATAATGTGAGATGAACTTTCCTCGGTTTTTAATGAAATGGTTTGGCCCCTTCTTTTGCAGGGATGACATGCTAGATAATTCGAGTATCATATGTTTTCAAGTCGTCATATGTGCAAGAGAAAATATCATGATACCTTTTTAATAGGCCGATGAGTGTCTGTCTTTGTTCAGAGGTGCATCCTAGCCCTATGTTGACACACTTGTGGTCATATTCCATCCTGAGTTTGATCTGTTCATGCAAGAGATTAGAACTATGAGTCTTGGTGTTCGGTGGGCCTCAGAAACGGTTCTGTAGGTCGAACAATTTCTCTAACGTGACCACCCCTTTAGGTATGGGGTTTCCTTTCCGTGAGTCTACTTCTTCTTGTAGGACCTCTCATGTTCTTCTTCATCGATGGTTGCATCTTTAAACACTTCCGCACTTGTCATGAACTCTAGAATCTGTTGGTCATCATTGAAAATGCACAATTTAGTTATGTTATCTGGCACTGTCAGTTTATAAATAATTTCAATAGAAAATTTGTCCCTAAGGGGCATGAATCTAGCTGCTGCATTAGCTAAAGTGTTAGCGGTGACACTATTAAATCTAGGAACATAAATGATATTGAAATCTTTAAACGAGTTTATCAAACACCATACCTCTTGCTGGTAATTATTGAGGTGAGGGGACAAATAATGAATTGTATTGTGTACCTACCTCGTAATGATTTCAGAATCCCCAATTACCTTCAAACAATCTCCTTTTAGGTCGATGGATTTTTTGAGGCCGAGGACTAATGCCTCATACTCTACAGTGTTGTTGGTGCATTGGAACTCTAATCTGCAAGAAATCAAGAATCTATTTCCTTTGGGGTCTAGCAAGACACAACCTGCTCAAGCTTTGTCATAAGCCTTGGATCTATCATAGTATAACATCTAGATTCCAACACTGAGGGAGGGGGGATCTGGAGTATGCAAGTTCAAGGCACATATTTTATTATTATGGCTTGCGGTTTGCATTAGAAGTTCCAACTAGACATCCGAGGGAACAGTCGATGTCTAAGGTTGATAGCACCCAAACATGGTCTTGAGGAGACACACCCATAGTTCTTCTTAGGCATAGCTTATTGGTTTGTTAGAGTCCTCAATGTTGGTTAGAGTGTGCTTCATGCAAGGCTCACTATTAACCCTGATCTTGTTATTCTTTCCCTTGTAGCGCAACAATAAGTGGGACCAGTCGGTGGTGAAGTAGTCTTGAAGCTTACATGACTAATCTCTACTAAGGAGTAAATCGTAGGCTTCTGGAATGTCTACGCTGATTGTATCAATGCACTGATGAACTCGAGAATCATAAGACAACTGAATAATAATGTTAGTTAAATCTCCCACAACTTGAACTTAAGGTCTATGGAGTTGGATGATTTTAGCATCAGTTTTGTTTGGTTGGATGTTTAGCTTTCTGCATACTGACCACGGCATGAAGTTGGATGACACACTAGAGTCGATGAGGCAGTTGTGTACATTATAGTTGAAAATCTCGAAGGTAAAGAGGAAAGGAGGGGTTGAACCTCTCGATTTTGCATTTGAGGAATTTAATATGGCTTGAAGGTAAATCATGGCTGGGGATCGGCCTGCGGAGTTCCTCTTGCCCGATGAGGAGGGTTTTGAAGGTGTAGGAGAGGTGGAAAAAGTTTTGATAATCAACTCACGTTGGCTAGTCAACTTTCATAACTCATACAATGAGATATTAGCTCGAGTCTTCTTCATATCCTCGATGATATTGTAATCCAAGTCTATGGACGAAGGATCTTATGTTGAGTGTTGCATTAACGAGGTAGTTTTAGCTGTCACTCCTTTGGTCAAACTTTTGGGTGTGGATGAGTCCCCTCTCACACCGGTTGGGGACTCCTTAGAGCTTAGATCATTCATCCCTTTGGGGGAAGGGGTGGATGGTTGGCTGGTATTGGTGGGTGGTAGAATCCTTCTTAACAAAGCCCTTTTCTTATCTTCCAGCGTAGCATCTGACACGAGACCTTTACTCCTAAGGTTGTAGCTTTTTGGGGGTTTGGGGGGAGCATCTCCTACGATAGCATCTTGAGTGGTCAGTACCTCTTCCCCATGGATGACTTCAAAGGTTAACATGGTGGATGGATCATCATCGCTAGGAGGGGAGTCATCCTCTTCAGGGTCATTAGTTTGTTCTCCACCCTCTCCCGTGGCCTAGTCTTCTAAAAGCTCGATGACTATGACGATCATGTTATTGAGCCATTTCAGACATGTCTTCTTAGAGTGAGAGGTGTGATGGAAAGTGCAAAAGGTATCCTTTCATAGACCTTCCACATTGAATTTTGAACTAGAGGCCTGCAATGCTTTAGGGGGCATTGTTATTTTTCTGGAAAAGGGTTTCGTAGGTTTTCCTCCTCTTGAAGAATCATCTTTCTCTTTAATTCAGACACTTCGTTAGTCAATTTATTTAAGGATTTTGTGAGTCCTTCGAAATCGAAGGAATCCTTGTCTTCATCTGTGGTTATACTTGATGAGGCCTGATTTTACTTACCGCAGGGTTTTTCCTCCTCCCAGGACTCATGCTCTAGGGTGCTGATAAAAAGAAGATTATTTTTGAGCTCGAGTATTGTAGAAAATATCTTAACCAAGGTGGGTTTTTCTTCATGTTTAACAAACACGGAAATATCCCATGGCAGGTCCCTGGTGTAATAATTGATTGTGATGGAATCATCAAGGGTGAAGTCCATCAGGAACTTATTCAAAATGGTGGTGAATCATTGGTTCAAATATTTCACCATCTCCTTTTATGACACTTCAACGTGATAAGCTCGGTGAGGAGCATAGAAGGTGTCTTGTCTTCTGAAAATTTATCAAGAAAGGTTTCCTGGAACTCATCCCAAATTTGGATGGAGGCAACAGGTAGTGATTGATACCAGGTGGCTACCTTATTCTCGAGAGTGTGAGGGAATAAGCGACAAGCCACATTATCATACTGTACCTTAAACATTTGCAATGCTAGGTAGAAATTATTGATATGGTCATCAGCCGAGGTTCCCTTTTAGGGGTTGAACATTGGGAGGTGCTTCTCGGAATGGCAGCGCATGTCATGGAGTTGGCCTCTAATGTTTAATGGATATTGAACCATCCAAACCAACATCTATTGGCGGTAGTTGCCTCCAGGGTGGAATAGGAGGTGGCAGTCATTTCCCTCTAATTCGCTATCGATGCCTGATCCCCCAGTGGAGTGAGGGGGTCGCCTGCCTTCCCTTCAAGGAACTCTGAGGTGTCCTAGATCCCTAGTGTTTCTCATATTCCTGGTATTCCTCAAGTTCCTCAAGAGACACAGATTGTTGTAAAATTTTATACGATCTCTAAGGTATTTGCCAGTTCCCCGCCCTAGTGTCTCCTCAGTATTTCCCGTCAGAGGTTGATTGTTGACTTGGGTATCCTCTGTGAGGCATCGATCGTTTCCTTGCATCTCTCCCTGTTGTGACCAATTTTTTTTGCTGATGAAGGTATTCTTAGGGTCACCTCCCTCATCTTTGGGATTACTGTCCAACCCTTCAATGGAGAGCCTGTCAACATCATACACATAGTCATCAAGCGCTATGCCGATTAAATGTGATATGGAGTTAATGAGGGTGTCTTGACACATGTGATGAGGTATGGAGGTGCGTGGGTTGGATATGGAGTTAGTGGTGGGAATGTATTTCAAACCCCTGGCGAAGTATCGAGTAATAGGGAACATGGCCCTCAGTTGTTCATTGGTGACTTCGAACAGGGGAAGTTCCTCTCCTCCTGGGGCATCTTCAAGAGAGGGAAGTTGGGACTCTTATTGACGCAGCCTTGTGAAAGTAAGACCATAAGGGTGAATCTATGGTATCTCAAGAGGCGTGGGGGGTCAGGGTTGGTTACTAGCTTGATGAGAAGTTTCGGTGTGAGGGCATGGATTAGCACTTGCGATGGCCCTCCTTCTAGTGCCAAATTTGTTGACGAGCTAGAATTTTCTGCCAATAGCAATAGGGATCTCCCCATTTTAGGTTCCCAACTAGAGCCTACACCGATTGATTTGGGGGTCCCTTTTAGTATGCAGGCCCAGTTTTTGTTTATGTGTGATTAGCTTTCTTCAGACGAAGGTGGGGTGTGAGATCAATTAAAAGCATGGAGTTAAATAAACACCAGGAAATAATTGACAAATATCTTATAACATGCATACCATGAATAGCTAGACTATTAACAACATAAACCTTACGAAAAGTAACTGTTAGCAAGCTTCAAATAAGACTCATGTTCTACAAGATAAAGAACTTAATAATTGTAAAGTAGTTCACAATAATAAAAAATCTATAAGAATAAATAAACATATGGTCAAAATAGATTATACCAATACCAACGAAACAATTCATCAACAAAAGCATAAAGTTATCAAATCAAATACCATCCATCCAAAGCAACACAAAGTTTGTAGTATGAGACAACATATGACAAGTCTACACATCAAAGGACTCTCAGGAAGATCTGATCCATAAAGGAAAGAAAATACTCATGGAATTATGACATAAAATATTTGAGGAATCCAATAGTGGAATATTACAATCACTCCTTGCATCAATTAGAAGAGCATAAGTTCTCCTAAGAAATATTATATCTCCAAAAATTCCTCAGCAACAAAAATGTCCCTACAAATGTGTCATGAGGGTGTATTTATAGAGTGAGGGTGACTCATGGCCTGTCTTGATTCTTGAACTTCCTCATGACTCTTCATCTGCCCGATGACCCTTGGTCTCCCTCATGACCTTTCGTATTCCAAAATGTCTTATTCTATCAAAGTACATACATCACAAAAATTAGTTATTAACCTAATTCACCAATTTAACAATAGAAAGTTCAGGGATGTCTAGATTGAGGTTCTCTGTCAAATAGGTGTGCCATAGGTTGTATTCTGTTGTGATGGGAGTGATTTGCGACCGATCTTCATCATGTCTGTGTTGGCACTCAAGTGCGTTTGGGATGAGGGTGGCCCATTTGGCATTCACCTAGTTATTCAAGGTCACGAGTTTGGTGTGAATCCTTATTGGTTCTAGCACATAACGTGTTATATTTTTTTTGGTGATTGGCATGTCCTCTACACGGGCTGCTTGTTTATATGTATCCACAAAAAATTATACTTCCTTTGAGATATCCTCTTGCCTCCTCACTTGCTCGACTTCTCTGATAGAAGGGACCCCATGAAGTTGGATCATAGATTCTAGGCCTCTAAAAAGATGTCTGTAGGAAGCTAATACCCTGCTAAGATGTCTTTCGATTATATCTTGATGTGGAGTTGAACCTTAGCATTCTTCATGATGATCCAATCTTTCTTAGGGACCACCACTCATGCTCCCGGGTAGTTAACGAACCATTCATGTATTTTATCTAGAGGAATCACAACCTCCTCTAGCATTGCGACTCTTTCTTTTGTGTGAGCTTGTATTTCGAACATTGTGGCCACTGTGTGATGCAGTTTAGACATCTCTTCGTAGACCATCGCCATGGATTCCCCAAAGGTCTTGGCCTCTCCTTGATTACTACCAGGAATTCTGTTGTGCTTGAGTGAACTAAATAGAGAGTTGCATTCTCTTCCTCTACTATATTCCTCTCTTGCTCTGCAGTCACAACCCTTTGTTTAGACGCGTAAAGGATATTCTAAAGTTCTATGATCTGTTTGCTCTTCCGGGCCACATTGTGTTCCATGGTGGAAACAAAAGTTGTCCCAGCCAAGGCGATGATTTCTGGGTTCATTGTGATGTTGGGAACAATCTCCTTGGCCATGGTGACTCATAAGGGCTCAGCTAGATTCCTGGCACAATACTTTTTCCTTTCTTGCACAATTTTGAGGTTGACTTCCTTGAAGGTGAGCCTTGTGAGATTTAGGACTTCCTCTTCTTGTCCTTCCCAGGAACCCAGTTCTTTGCAAGGGAAGGTGCCCGCTAGTGAGGGGACTAGAAGGAGACACATCCAATGGGGACAGCTCACTTTTCTCTGTATGTGGCTCAGTTGTTTTACTAGTCTCTCTTGGCTAGCTTCCCTTGGTTTCATTTTCTTTGTTATTCCTTAGTTCTTCTTCTGGTTGATTTCTTTCTTGATCTACGAACGCTTGTTTCCTCCTAAGCTTGTCTTCCATATTTTTTAGCTCCTGCTCCAATCTCCTTTTCTCCTCTTCTTCCTTAGTCTTGCGCTCTTCCTCCTATTTTTTCTTCTTTGCCTCTTCCTAAGCCCTTCTTTCCTCCTGCAGCGTTTCTTGTAGTTATTTCTCCTTTGGCTCCTCTTCTTGTCACCTCCTCTTGTCGCACTGGCCTTGGTTGCTGGAATCTTGAGACTATTTGACCTCTTGCTCTCTTCTTCTCTTAAGCTCCTACTTTTTTCTAGCCATGGTCGAATATCTTTGTTACAACATTTCATTGATGTCTTTGTCTTCGGGGTCGCTCAAAATATCTTCAGCCTCTTTCCCCTTTTGCTTATCGGATTCCGGTGTGCCACTCTGTGTCTCTTGATGTTTCTTCTTGGTGGTGGAGGCTCTTTCTTTAAGGTTAACATTTTCCTTGAAGAGCTCCTCATCTATGGCTTGCTACTCACTCGGACTAAGTTTTCTCGTGGCGTTATACCAATTATTCACCTCGTCTTCATGATCTTGTTTGGTGTGTGAATATAACGAGCTCAACATTGCTTTCTTGTAGTGGGCATCCATGACTCTCTTAGGATCATACGTTCGATAGTTGAGACTTACAAAATGGATGCCCTTTAATGCCTCAGACTCTCCTTCTGCTTGTTTGATGTTTTCCACTACATATTCTCTGATGCTGAGAGGGAAGGTGGTGGGAAGGTGGGCCATGGTTTCTTGTTTCCTTTGTTGAATAGCTTTGAAATCCTTGTGTCATTTGGTGGCAGAGTCCTCGCAGGAGTGTCCTATCCATGACGAACCTAGGCAGGGCATGGGTGGCCTTATGGGTACTGAACACTCTAATGAACATTCCCTCTTGGATGGGAAACCAATGTGCTACTTTGATCACTATCTCCATATCCCTCTTTGACATGTATGGTGGTTCCTCACCATATAGTAGCTGGTGTAGTGAGGCGATAAAAGATTATGAAATCACATCTCACATACATCTCTAGGTAGTGTCCCAGAAAACCTTGTAGTGGTAGTGCATGGTTTCGGTCGCTGATGTATCCAAGTTATAGCTCCAGCCCTCAAATTGGCATCTTACGCAGGCAACGTCTAGTAGGTATGAAGCCATGTACAATTATGGAGGTTGTTATGGCTATGGGTGCTTAGCTGCAACTATGCTTATTTTTAAAGACCAGGCCACGATGTTTCCCCAATTGAAAATTGTTCCTTGAGTGGTGACAACGTGCATGAGAGGTACCCAGGTGTCATAGAATACATCGCAGTGTGCCTTACCATACAAGCGGCACATCATAGTGGCAATTAGTTGAAGTACCTTTCGTAACCCCTCTGTGATGTATGTCTGTTCTAATCTAACCTGGAACATTGACAGGTCTTGCCACCATTCCCTTAGGGTATCTTTAACTAGGGTTACAAAACCTGAAAGCCACCTGGTATTGAAGGTCTCTTATTTCTCTGGGAGTCTATAGTAGGCGAAAATGTCTCGTGGGGAGATCATAGCCAAGGATTCCCTAGTGTGATCTTTGATTGTCCATGAATCTGTACTTGTATTTTGGAGGATCCATTCAATAGTCTGTGCGCATAGCAAGATCGATGGGTGTGATGCTATCTGGTGTAGCCTCAACCTTTTGACATTTAGCTATATTGGGAAATCCTCTTGTGTTTCCAGTATGTCTAGCTTTGCAAACTCTTCATAGATGTTATACTAGGAGAGTTTCATGGTTTTATTATTGTTGCAAGTTTTATCCTCATAGATGGGTGGCTCGTTGTCCTGGTAGATCTCCCATGAACTGCTTCCTGAACCCCTGTGAGTGGCCTTAGTAGTTGCGGGAGCCATCTCGTCTTCGAAGGAGGAGATGGATATGCACTCGAGGTGCACATCACCTAGCATGTCAAAAATACAATCCCATGATGAGAGCGACAGCATGAAAATCAAGTAAAAATTGCCTAAATGAAATCAACTTTAAAAGCTCGCAGGAGGGTTTTCTATCAGGTCACATGGTCAGAAGGAAAAGAGTGTGACTTAACGACTTGGCATAAGAGTCGCAGGTCACACAGTCACTAGGTCACATAGTTGCTAGGTCGCAGGGGTTGCGCAGTCACTAGGTTGCAGGGGTCACATAGTTGCTAGGTCGCAGGGTCGCACAGTCGCTAGGTCGCGCAAAAAGTGGTATCGCGACCGTGGGCCATGCGACCTAGGTTTTGGGTGGGCCAAGGAGGAAGATTTGAGGCTTTGGGGAGGTCTGGACTTCTTCTGGGCAAGATGGTCAAGCCTACTGGCAAAAACAGGGATGATCAGTGTTGAAGAATGGTACCAAGGGGGTCAAGAAAGGCTGAACAGGGCAAGGGCATTTTCTTCTTTGGTTTGAGGTGAAGAACCTAAGCAAAAGGGGATAAAAATCCCTCTGGTGTGGAAGGTCAGGAAGGCATGGAATGAAACTTAGTTAAAAAACATGATTACCAAAAAGTTGAAAGGTTGCCTATGTGGAGAAAAAGCGCGCCCAAGTCGCAAGCCTCTTTGTCTTCTGTGCGACCAAACAAGCCGTTACAAATGAATTGGGTGACCTCCCTATTTATAGTTTTGGTGGCACGTGCGAAGGTCGCATGGGTGTAAAGTGTGACCTTGCCACCTATGCAACCTTGTGACTTCGTGGTTGCAAGGTCGCAAGGGTCACATGGTCGCATCGAGGGTCAAGTGCAACCTATGCGACCTTGCGACCTATGCGACCTTCTTCTTAGATCTCCAAGGTGCACGAAGTCTTGCACAATAAAGGAGCTCCAAAAATTTTAAGGATGTTTGAATATTTGGAGGGGTTGTTGCAACAGCTACAACATAACCACAAAGACACACTTATGACCATGTTTGGTGGAGGGAAAAACTTGACATGTAATCCATGGAGATTGATTCCTAGGGATTTTCTTTTTGGGGAGGTAGAAGAGTGTATGACCCTTGTTTCTTAATGTTCATTGTAGCTATGCTAAAGGAAGTGAAATGTTTCATATAAGAGTTGATGTCCTTTTGATGGCTCAGATAGTAGAAATACTTCTAAATTACAACTATTAAGTCTCCTCCATGTCGAAGTGCCCTACCATTCGACTATAATGTGCTCCCTAAAATAAGTTTTCATGCTCATTTAAAGGAAAGACATATAACGAAGGTAGCACAAGAATGCATCCCAAAAGTGGAATTGTAAAACTTGTTTTCCTATGCCTAATCTGTAATAAGTAGCCATGAATCTCTTTGCTTCATGATAAGAAAATAAAATTATGTGATTTGCTAAGAAAAGATGGGAACCATGTATAAAACCCAAAATAAATAACACTGTTTTTCAAGAGACATTGTGCTTTACTCTTTAGACTGTGCTTAGAAAATGAAAAAAAAAGATTGATATAACGTTTCCAGCCAGAAGGAAGACTCGTGATGTCAAGTTATTTAATATTAGGATCAGCGAGTAGCCACTTAAGGTAGTAGGCTGAATGTGTTTGAGAAGCAAAGGGCTCAAACTTTTTTCCGAGGTTCGTTTGGGGGATGGCTTAAACTTTATTATTGCAGTGGGAGACGACGCCTTATTATCACGTGTATCATATCATCGACCTTAATTGTTTGAAATCTGAAATGAGAAATGCTTGATAACTACTTACATAACTAATATTTTTTGTGGTTGCTGCTAATTACAAAAGAGATACACACAAATGAAAATAAGTTGAGAAGCAAAGCTTCCACGTATAAATAAAATAATAAAAAAAATTATTTATATTTCCTTAATTTAAAAAGATTCGCGATGGGTAAAACAATCGCTACTCCAAACCCAAATATAAAACCGTCCAGTTTACTGAATGTAAAACTGAGGCCATGAGGAAAACTCGCAAACGTAAAATCGATGGATTGCAACTCCAAGCCCAAATGTAAGATCCTGATTTCAGTGAATCAGGAAAACTCAAACCATGAGGAAAAGTCCCGAATGGAAAAATAATGATCGCAACTCCAAACCCAAATATAAAATCACGGATATACATGAATTATCAAATTCCAAGATGGATGGCCTTCAAACCTATCTACGTACACATTGAATGGTCAAATTCCAAGATAGATGGCCTTCAAAGTTCAAACCTATCCACGTACACATTTTCTACGAGAGAAGCGACTACGTTGAATCATTGATCTCCAAAATTAAACATTATTCATTTTACATGGACAACGCGGAAACTGCCAGGGAAATCTACTCCACACCACTACATATATAACCTACTCTGCTCTCAATGGAGTTATAGATACAAACAAACACACTTGTGTGTAAGTATAATTGAATTTATTCAGTGCTGATCATGGCGTCGCTTGAAATTCCTACAATGATACCCATTTTGCTTGGCTTTCTCCTAAGCTACCTCGCTTTGGGTGCCGCCACTAATTCGACAGCTCAAGAAAAGGCAGGGTCTTTCAGCTACCGCCATGAAACCATACCTTAAAGCAAAGGCGTGTTGAGAATGATGAGGGGTCGAGCAGTGGCTGAGAATTTTGATCAAAACTGGAAAGTAGGCCCACAGACGTACACAAACCCTGACCCTTCGTTGCAGTGGTCTCCCTTGGGTAATGCACCATTTTTTCAACCTTATCGCATTCCCAAAGTTCCTCCAGTCGCTCCCTTCATTCAACCGCGATTTCCCAAACTTTGGCCTCCTTTTCCCAAAACTCCTCAAGGGCCTCCATTCAATTGGCCACGTCCGGGCACTCCAGGCTTTCCCAAAAATCATCCCGGTCCTCCTTTCAATTCTTTGAGCACTCCAGGTTCAGGCTTGGCCTTTCCTCCTCTTCCTGACACTCCACCATTTCCACAACCCACGCCCACCACTCCAGGCCTTCCACCTTAGCCCGCCTCTGATGCTCCTTTTGGTACCCGAGGACCTACCACTCAATATTTCACTGAAACCGGCCTACACGAGTCCACAAACCCTTCGCTGCAGTGGTCTTCACGCAGTTTTCCACCATTTCAACAACTGGGCACTCCACGCTTTCCTTCTTTTCCCAATTTTCCTCCATTCAGACTAAGCACTCTAGGCTTCCCCAAATTTTCTGCGTGGCCTCCATTCAATTTTCCATGACCAGGGCTTCCACGCCCTCCCTTCAATATTCCACAACCCACCACTCTAGCAATTTCCCCCTCCTCTGATGCTCCTTTTGGCGCACCCACCGCTTTAGGCTTTCCACCTAAGTTCCCCCCCTGTGATGCTCCTTTTGGCACTCGAGGACCTACCAGCCAAAATTTGGAAGCGGGCCTTCAAGCGTCCACAACTCCTTCGTTGCAATGGTCTTCGCGGGGTTTTCCACCATTTCAACAACCAGGCACTAGATAGGTTTTCCCAAATTTCCTCCGGGGCATCCATTCGATTTTCCATGACCGGGCACTCCAGGATTCCCCAAATTTCATCCGATGCCTTCATTCAATTTTTCACGACCGGGCACTCCAAAGTTCCCCCAATGTCATCCTGCCCGACCTCCATTCAATTTTCGACGACGAAGCCCTCCTCGCTTTCCCAAAACCTCTCCAGCCCCTTCCTTCGATATTCCACCAAACCCACAACCCACCACTCCCTTCCTATTCCACCTCAACCCCCCCTCTAATGCTCCTTTTGGCACTCCAGAGCCTTCCAGTCAATAGAAAATCCCATTCATCTTTCGGGGGTCTCAACAGTTGGGTTTGACGTATTGTAATAGTTTTTAAGGGTTTTTTTTCGTAGCACTCGTGCTCGTTTATATCAAAGTGTTGATAAAAGTGTGGTAACAATCATATATACCAACCTGTGCCCTCTATAGATCGCTATTATTATAGCTACTATATTTACTAATAATTCTCTTTTTCTTCTATATACCAGTACCAGTGTGCTCCATAGATCCTATTATGATATATAAATAATATTTTTTTGCCTTTCTAAATGAAAATGTAGAAAACTAATTAATAAAAATAATTTACATTTTGATATCAAAATAATGTTTTTTTATTATTTTTTTGACAAAGAAATGATTTTTTTTTTAAACTCTAAATAATAGTAATGGTCATAAAGTTTGTAAAATCTTTGATAATTGAAAGTAATGATCACGGGTTTACATAATTTATAGTGAATAAAATTCCTTCAAAATAATATTATTTCATTTAAAAATGAAAATATATAAGGCTAATTTATAGCTATAATTTACACTTGGACATCAAAATAAATTTCTCCTTACATTTTGATAAACAAACACTTTTTTTTTTTACTCTAGGTATTAGCCCACTAGTAGTATGTTTCTTTGTATACAAACCATCACATTTCAATTAGTCAAATGACCACTAGTAGTATGTTTCTTTGTATACAAACCATCACATTTCAATTAGTCAAATGACATGATTGAGATCAGCTAAAAAAATTGTTAGCCAAAAAACTAGATTTTGGAATATTGAAAACAAAGCTTCTTAAATATTGATATTTATTTTAGAATACTAAAAAAAAATAATGATAATTATGCTTTTGATAAATTCTTTCGGATTGAAAAATAAATCTCTTTTCTTTTTTTGGGGAAGATTGGGGGTTTTTTGGCGGTGACTCTGCAATCTAAACTAGCGTCTGAGTTAGGGTTTGGCCACTGGTAACCATGGTGAGACACGGAGGAGGGAGTTCTACTCCCTCCCACAGTCAAGTAGCTGCAAACAGAAGCAAGGGATTTGGTCTGCATCACTTCAAGAAACCAACGAAGGTGACAACTGCTAATATTAACAAAGGAAATATCAGACCTCATAGACAGGAAGAGAATCACGAGGAAGATAGCAGGGAGAAGAGGACAGGGGTCGCAGTCAGAAAGCTGCACCTATGAGTGTGATAGGGGTCTATAAACCCAAGTTGACCATTATTCCTTGGATAGTTTTATGTGACCCAACGCTACAGGTGCGCAAAGATCACATGGCAGAACACGCGGTTATATGAATATTTATGGGGATTTGGCCGACGGAGAAGGCTTTGCATGCATGGTTAAGGAACCACTGGAAACCAAATGGTGAAATAAACCTTCGCCTTGGGTCCAAGGGCTTCTTTACGGTGGTGTTCACAAGCTTAGAGGATAAATACAGAGTGTTTGAGGGAGGGCACTATTTTTACACTGCTACAGGCCTTTACATGTGACCATAAGTGATGAATTTTGTCCCAGAACGAGAAACGTTCACTTCAATATTGGTATGGATAATACTTAACTCCCTTCCTTTGTATTATTGGCTGCCAAAGTCTCTAAAGGCTATCGGTAACAAGCTAGGCCATTTTATAAAGATATCAAATGCGACCCTAAGAGGCAAATACACTTCCTTTGCCCGTATTTGTGTGGAAATGGACTTATCTGGTGCACTTCTAGATGAGATCATTTTAGAACTATATGACGAAGAATGGGTGCAGGCGGTGGACTATGAACATGTCCCATTTAGGTGTCGTAAGTGCCATGAACATGGGCACCTATACAGAGACTGCCCATCAAATGAACTGGAGAGCAACATGAAAACCACCACAAGCAAAGATCCCGAGGGTTTCACTAAGGTGGGGGGTAAATGGAAAGGAGGAAAGTGGTACCAAAATAAAATCAACGAGGACGGGCAACCGAGCCACAATAGTTTCAAGATCTTAGAAGAAGAAGTTGGAAACAATGGGGCAAACCAAGAATCGAAGACCAAGCCCACTAACAAGGAAAGGGCTGCTAGCATGGAGGATATACCAGAGAACATCCAGCAAAAGGATGATCTACTGAGCATTATGGAGGTCAGTAGGGACCATGAAATGACCCCAAATGCGGCGGGAACGGAGGACCATGAATTGCAGGAGATTCTAGAGATGGAGAATTTAGATCTAGAAAAGTTTCTGAAGTAGGGAATTACCAAAGGGGTTGACTCCTTGCCAAAAGAGGAGTTTGACAGGGTTCAAAAGCTCTTCCTTTGGAGATCCCAATCGAAGGGTTCTGGAGTGAAAGGTAACCATGACAGCCAGGAGAATAGAGGGATGAAAACAATGGAGGAAACACAGGGGCACTCTTCCAAGAACCTGAGTAGGAAAAGAGGAAGAAAAAGACACAATGAGTTGCGGACCGAATGTGGGAAACTCATGATTAACTCAGGTAAGATGAGAGAACTCACCAGTTACTCCTTTACAAACCTTTCTTAATGAAGCTTACAACTTGGAACTTTAGGGGTTTAGGAAGTAAAAGGAAACAAAGAATTCTCAACAGTAGAATAAAAGAAGAAGAAACATATATGATTTTTATTCAGGAAACAAAGTGTTCGATGGACAAGATCAGACAAATACATAGAAAATGGTTAATCAAGTATGAGTATCTAGAGGTTAAGGAAAATAACTCAGGGGAGGGGATTCTTACGCTTTGGGATGCCCAGAAACTTGGAATCCTGGATACTGAAGCGTCTAGGAACTATCTATCACTGGTGATTCAACCTTTGGGTGATAAGGAGATCTACATGATTACAAATGCCTATGGTCCTAAAAAACTACAAGAGAAACGCAAGCTTCTCACCTCCCTTGAGGAGATGAGAGGGAGATATCCTGATATGCCCTAGATTCTGGCAGGGGATTTCAATATGATCAAATCTCTTACAGAGAAAAAAGGTGGCACCAGAATACTAGGCAGAGACTCCATTGCCTTCCAGAACTTCATAAATAACATGGGACTAGTGGATACTGAAACAATAAATGGCACTTTCAGCTGGAACAATAAGAGGGGAGGGGGTTCTCAAGTTGCCTCTAAACTAGATAGATTCATAATATCAAAGGACCTCCTTCTCACAAGCCTTGACATGCTAGCTTTAATCCTTCCCTTTGGAGGCTCGGACCACTGGCTTGTCTAGCTTGAAGCCACTTTTATGGGTACACCAAGGAACATACATTTTAGATTTGAAAATGTCTGGCTCTCTCACCTTGACTTCACCAGCAATGTTGACAAATGGTTGATGGAAGATATGTCTGTTCAAGGCACTAAAATTTTCACGCTGCAACAAAGACTTAAACACATCAAATCCAGACTTAAAGATTGGAACAAAAAAGAGTTTGGTAATATTTTTAAAGCCAAAAGAGAAGTTGAATAGAAACTCTAGGGGATTAATCAGATCATCATCATAGATGGTTTTGCCGAGGAAAGGAAAAGTCAAGCCGATTCTCTTCAGAAGGAATGGGAAGAAAGGTGCATGCAAGAGGAGATTTTCTAGAGACAGAAATCGAGGGTGCTGTGGATTAGAGAATGGGAAAGAAGCAAAAAGTTTTTTCATAAATCAAATTTGGATCACAGGTCACATAACAGAATTTCAAAACTCAGATATTTTCAAGGGAAAGAACTCGTCTCCCACAAAGAAATGGAATCTTTCCTAGTTCAACGCTTCCTTAGCATAGCAGAGGAGCCTCTCTTCGACAGATCACGGTTCATTATCAATTTCAAAAAGTACATTCCCAAGCTTGTAACTAGTGAAGACAATCACAATATTAATAGGCCAACGTCTGAAGATTAGGTCAGTGAAGTTATCAATGAGATACAAAATTGGAAAGCTCCTTGCCTGGATGGGTTCAATGTGGACTTCTTAAAATCATGTTGGAAAATAGTCAAACAAGACATCCTTGATGTTATGGAAGACTCAAGAAGATCCAAAACTGTTTTGAAGGCTATCAATGCCTCTTTCATAGCTTTGATTCCAAAGCAAGAAAAATCTATGACACCGGACATATTCAAACCCATAGCTTTATGTAATGTGGTGTACAAAATTATTTCTAAAGTGATCACTAACAGACTCAAGCCCCTTCTTCCAGCTCTTGTCTCAGAGGAGCAAACAAGCTATGTCGAAGGAAGACAGATTCTCAATAACATCATACAAGCTCACGAGGTGGTACACTCTCTTAAGAGTAATAAGGAAGCTGGTATGATCATACAGCTTGACCTAGCGAAAGCTTAGGATAAGCTAAGCTAGTCTTACATCAAGGCAGTGCTAAGAGCTTATGGTTTCAACCTCAATTAGATTAGATGGGTTATGGCCCTTGTATTCATGGCTAGTTTTGCAATCCTGCTTAATGGCTCACCCTCTAGAACCTTTATGCCTACTCGGGGTCTCAGACAAGGAGATCCGCTCTCCCCCTTCCTCTTTGTGCTCATGATGGAAGGGCTAGGCAGAGCGATCAAAATGGAAAATGCTGAAGGAAGAATCTAGGGGTTGAAACTTACCATAGATGGTGCTACTTCGACTCATCAACAATTTGTGGATGACACTATGCTGCAAGGTATTCCCATAATCAAGGAAGCCAAAGATTTCAAACAAATCTTGAACGACTTTTATATGGCCGTTGGTACAGAGGTAAGCCTTCAAAAATCAAAGCTTTTCTTTTTTAACACCGGCATTGCTATTCAGAGGAACCTCACTAGAATTCTTGGGTTTCAAAGGGATCAGTTACCTTCTAAGTACCTTGGAATGCCTCTTATGGTCAAATCTCTAAGCAAGGGACTGTGGGAGCTGGTAATTAAAAAACTTCAGGACAAGATTAGGAAATCGGCATGCGTGTCTTTGAATTTGGTAGGGCATCTTATGCTTACAAAGGTTCTCCTGCAGGCCATACCCATTTTCATGTTGTAATCTCTTCCTGCTCCTAAAGAAGTTATGCAATAGATCAAGAATATTCAAAGAGATTTTCTTTGGGGAAAAGGGGAAGAGAAAAAGAAGTGGGCTTTGGTAGCCTAGGACAAGCTCTGCAAACCTAAGTCCCTTGGTGGTTTGGGGCTTCATGACCCTGAAACCCTCAGCAGAGTTTTGAGTGCAAAACTTTGGTGGAGGTGACTTAAGGAATCGACAACCCCTTGGGCCAAGCTTTGGAAACAGAAATATGCAAATAATTGGTAGAAGAGGGATCATATCCAAATGTCTAAGCTTATCAAGGGCTCCCACATTTGGAATCTTGCTTGGGAAAATAGATCCATTGTCCAGCAACATAGCTTTGAGGAGATCCGAGCTGGGAACCTAGCAAGATTTTGGGAGGATAACTTGTAGCAGGAACCAAACTTGTTTAAGGAAGAACTAACCGCTCTCAAGAAAGACATTGACAATAGAGGTTTATGTATTGTAAGTGAATTCTAGGATCATGCAAGGAACAATGGTAAATGGAGAATATGGAAGGATCTAGGCTATAGTGAAGAGAGCCATTGAAAGGCATAGGTGGGCTCTCTTGCTCTGGACTTGAAACAGAGGATGATTTTGGTATCATGCTCGTCTGACCAAATGAGATGGGGAAGAAACATAGAAGGTAACTTTAACCTCAAAGAAGCTAAACGATTGGCCCTAGGGTTTGATTATCAAAACCTTGATAAGGTATGGAAGTACCTTTGGCAGCACCCGCATTGGATGAAAATAAACTTGTTTATGTGGTTGGTTCAACAAAATAAAATTCTAACTTGGGAAAATCTTTTGAAAAGGGGTTTTGTTGGCCCATCCAAATGCCATCTATGTGTTTTACAAGAGGAGAAGAAGGAACACTTACTCAACCTTTCCCATTCACGTCTACCTTGTGGGATTGGGTGGCCTCAATCTTCAGGAAAACTAATAGGGATAGACTCAGTATCACCAACACTTTGAAGAATTGGAGAAAAGACTTCTCACGCAATGAAATCATCAACAAAGCTTGGACTCTATTTCTAGGCTTTATAATCTGGGATGTCTGGAAAGAACACAATGACAAGATTTTCAAGAACAAAACTGGCTTAACCCAGAACATTATTGCACAAATATTATGACAGTTCAAAGACATTATTGGAGCCCTTTTGTGGAGACCTCCTAAGGACCCTACTTTTCCCCAGGATGCTCGCCTATTGCTGCAGTTGGGTTTGCATTCGCTAGTTCCCCAGAGCATAAACAAGGGTGTGGGCCAGATAACTATTAGTGAAGAATTCTGGCAACCTTCTCCTCATGGTTTCTTTAAAAATCAATATAGATGAAGCCTCTAAGGGTAACCCAGGGATGGTTGGATTTGGCAGGGTCATTAGAGATGAGCAGGGACGCATAAAGGATATCTTTCATAGTCATTTGGGGACTGCCACTAATAACATGGCGGAGCTCATGTCCTTAGAGAAGTGCTTAGAAATACTCATCAAGTCAAATTTACACAACGACATCATTGAAGCAGACTCTGAATTGGTAATTAATGCGGCCAAGAAGATATGTAATGGAACGACACCTGGAAAAGTTTCACAACATTGGTGGCTTTTGTAGGTATTTCAGCATATTCATTCCCACCTGCAAACCTTGAGAACGGTCAGCTTCATTCATGTGCGAAGAAAAGCCAATATGCTAGCTGATCATCTAGCAAATGAAGGAGTGCTTTGCAAGGAAAGTTATAGTAGGTATGCTTGGGATTTGTCACCCTCGGGGAAATTGCATGATGATTGTCAAAGACAAGCAACCAAAGACATGGAGCACTTCTAGACCATGAGGAATGAACAAGAAGGAATATTAGTGGAAGGAGGAGAAAACAGAAGCAAAAGTCAATCATAACTGTTGATCCCACAAAGAATTCTTAAAACAGATTTAATTATAGGGGAGGGTTACTTGGTAAATAACAGGCTTGTTGGAAGGTCGCCGAACACAAATTTTAATGGCCTTCATCATCGAATGGCTATCGGGTTGGAAATTGATCGAAGGTTAAGTCTTCAAGCAGACCTGAAGATTTATAGATCAACGGTTTATAATCTTCATCGGATCCATAAAGAGGGTAAAGATCGAGCTAGTTTCTGTTCTGATATCTCGTAGGACCGTCAGATCAACAGGGGCTTGGTCGTTTGGATTTCAGGTTTTAAAAGTGATCGGAGGTTAAGTCTTAGATTGGACCCGAACTTTTATAAAACAATGGCTTATAATCCTTATCGGATCCGTGAACCAGGTAAAAGGGGTGCATGTTACCATAGCAATATCATTAATGACCGTCGAATCTTATGGGATCTTAATCGAAAGGGTATCGGGTTTCAACATGGGCGGAGGTTAAGTCCAAGAATGGACCTGAAGTTTTATACATTAATAATTTATTTTCTCTATCGGCTTCGTAAAGCAGGTAAGTGTCGCACAAGTCTTCAAAGTGATTTCTTTAAGGACCATTGGATCACCGGGGGTCTTATTGAATGGCCATCGGGTTGGATAATGGGCAGAGGTTTATGTGTAAGATTTATGTGTAAGGTTTCGGGTTTTCTTAATGGTTAATCATCAATGGGTTTTCCCCTTGTTGGTCTTTACACTTGTAAAGACATGTAACATATGTAATCTTTCTTGCGGTTAATTGAAAGCTCCACTCTTACTTGACCAAAAAATAGATAAACTCTTTCGAATTAACCACATCATGACTTTTTGGTCGACGTTTTGAACCATCTAATGTGGTTCATCATCAGGACAAAGGTGAAAAAATCAGTCAGTCAGAATTTTTAAATAGCAATGATGCATCTGTTCTAGAGTTAGCCATTAGGAAATAGTTGTTATGAATTAGCTGTTAAAAAAATAAATAGTTGAATAAATATATTATTATTTTTTTATGTTTTATTTTAATTTATTAATATTTTTAATTAAAATAATATTGAATTCAAAATTAGTTAGATTAATTTAATAATATAATAAGAATTGAATATTTGTACATATATAATTAAAAATAAGATTAACATGGTTATTATTAAAAATGAATAATGTTCAACAATTATATTTAAATATTATTATATTAAAATATTGGATAATATTTTAATAGGGAGTTCAAAGAGGATATAAATTGCAATAAAAAAAATTCAATTATTAATTATTATATATATTAAAAAAAATTTATGAAAAGAGGGCGGGGATCCAACTTCTACTTAACTTCCAACCATCATCCCTGTTAAGATCAATAGAACATTTTTCAATTTCAATGGCTTTTCGAAGCTTCCTATGATGGAAGTGATCAATCTTGGCGATGATCCAGGAATCGTCGATGCAGACATGGTGAGTGGATTTCATTGCATGTTCAGCTAAAGCCAACGAACGAGAATGATTGTGCTTAATATATACTACATGTTCTTGTATTCTCTGGTTAATGGAGCGACAAGTTTCCCTAATGTAGCGAATCCCACAGGAACATGGGATGGAGTAGACCCCTTTCATGTCTCTAGGGTTTACAGGGTCTTTGACGGATCTAAGAGAATTTCTAATGGTATTAAGGGGTTTGAAGGTAGCAGAAACTTTCTTCTTTTTTAGGATATGAGAAATCTTATTGGTGGTCCCTTGAATAAAAGGAAGTTGAACACTGGAGATTGTACTATCACGAGAAGGTTTAATCCTTGATTATTTACTGGCCCTTAGAAAACCTTTGAGGCCTTGTTGCCTACTATAGCCGTTATTTTCAAAAACTTTTTAGAAGATGATATTTTTCCTCTTTTATGTGATTCTCATCAGATATTCTTAGAGAACAAGTCGCAAGGGTGTTGAGAACCCCGAGCTTTCGTGTTGGAAAATCATGAGAAATGGCATGAAGATATTGTTTTGTGTGCATTTTCTTACCAAAAACCCGGTGAGAGAAAATACCATCATCCATTCTAGAGAGGAGAATGTCAAGAAAAGGGATACATCCATCTACCTCGATTTCCATCGTGAATTTGATGGAGTCAGATTGGAAATTAAGATGGTTGAGAAACTAATTTAATTTTTCATGACCATGGTGCTACATGAGATTAGTATCTTCAACAAACCTCTTCCATCGCTTGGGGCAGAGTGGAGCAGAGGTTAATAATTTTCTCTTAAAATCTTCCATGAACAAGTTGGCAACTATAGGGGAAAGAGGAGAACCCATCACAATCCCACAAGTATGTTCATAGAACTCACACTGGAAGCTAAAAAATGTAGAGGTAAGGCATAGACCAACCAATTTGGTTGTGTTCTCATCAGTAACATGATTAATGACATTGATGGCTTCTTGATGTCATTAATCATGTTACTAATGAGAACATAGCCAAATTGGTTGGTTTATGCCTTACCTCTACATTTTTCAGCTTCGAGGGTGAGTTCTATGAACAGACTTGTGGGGTTGCGATGGGTTCTCCTCTTTCCCCTATAGTTTCCATCTTGTTCATGGAAGATTTTGAGAGCAAACCTTTAGCCTCTCCTGTATTCCACCCTAAGCGATGGAAGAGGTTTGTTGACGATACTAATACCATGTGGCCCCATGGTCGTGAAAAATTAAATTAGTTTCTCAACCATTTTAATTCCCAATTTGACTCCATAAAATTCATGATGGAAATCGAGGTAGATGGATGTTTCCCTTTTCTTGATATTCTCCTCTCTAGAATCGATGATGGTATTGTCTCTCACGGGTTTTTTCGCAAGAAAATGCACACAGAACAGTATCTTCATGCCAGTTCTCATCATTTTCCAGTACAAAAACTTGGGGTTCTCAACACCCTTGCGACCCATGCTCTAAGAATATCTGATGAGAAGCACTTAGAAGAGCAAAAATCTCATCTTCATAAAGTTTTTGAAAATAACGACTATAGCAGGCAGCAAGGCCTCAAAGCTTTCTAAGGGCTAGTAAAGAATCAAGGATTAAACCTTCTCGTGATAGTGCAATCTCCTGTGTTCAACTTCCTTTTATTCAAGGGGCCACCGATAAGATTTCTCATATCCTCAAAAATAACAAAGTTTCTGCTACCTTCAAACCACTTAATACCATTAGAAATTCTCTTAGATTCGTTAAAGACCCTGTAAACCCTATAGACATGAAAGGGGTCTACTCCATCCCATGTTCCTGTGGGATTCCCTACGGTTGGCGAAATTGGTCACTCCATTAACCAGAGAATACAAGAACATGCAGCAGATATTAAGGATAACTGCTCTCGTTTGTTGGCTTTAGCTGAACATGCAGTGAAATCCAATAGCCATGTCTGCATCAATCATTCCTAGGTCATTGCCAAGATTGATCACTTCCATCACAGGAAGCTTCTAGAAGCCATTGAAATTGAAAAATATTGTATTAATCTTAACAGGGGCGATGGTTGGAAGTTAAGTAGAAGTTGGATCCCCACCCTCTTTTCATATATATATATATATATATATATATATATAATAATTGATTATTTTTATTTTATTGCAATTTATATCCTCTTTGACCTCCCTTTTAAAATATTATCCAATCTTTTAATATAATAATATTTAAATATAATTTATGAATATTTGTCATTTTTAATAATAACCATATTAAACTTATTTTGAATTCAATATTTAGAAATATTCAATTCTTATTATATTATTAAATTAATCTAAATAATTTTGAATTCAATATTATTTTAATTAAAAATATTAATAAATAAAAATAAAACATAACAAAATAATAATTAATTTATTCAACTATTTTTTTTTAACAGCTAATTCATAACAGTTATTTCCTAACGGCTAACACTGGAACAGATGCAACTGATTTTTTTACCTTTTTCCTGATGATGAACCATCTAACAAAATCAATATGGATCACAAAAGTCTAAAATCAAGCAATAGTTATGTTAATTAGTTGATAGATGAATTATCATTTTCATTTATAAAAAAATAATTATACATAAAATAAATAATTATTTTCATTTTTTTATTTTATTTTTATCTTTACCTTTATAATAATATGATATAAATATAATGAAATTAATATAAAATAATTTTAAAAAATTTAGAAATTAATTTGGGTGAATTATTTTTTAATATTATAATTTTTTATTTTATCTAAGTATAGGGGGTTTACGTAGTGCATTATATTAGATATCATTTTTGGGATTCAACTGCGTTAAGTAAGTCATTCACGTATGACCATTTCCATGAGAGGTAGTCGTAAGTGACTAATTTCTCATGATTTGAATAGTTCACTTAGCACTCATTGCATCGGGTGATGCTCACAGGGGTGAAGAAGTGGGATTGAAATTAAATTATAATTATTTATTTATTTTTTATATATATATATATATATATATATATATATATATATATATAAAATTCTCGTTTGCTTCTATATACTAATGTGCTCTATAGATCTTATTTTTATTAGGATATATATCTTTATGGGCTACTTTGCTAAGATGAGTGTGATGTAACCAACACTCAGGATGCATGATTGTGATGTAATCAACACTTGGATGCATTTACACCCTGGACCTCAATAACAACTAAAAAACTTCTATATAACATACATGTTTACCATGGTATTATTGAGAATAAGATAAAATTATTCATTTATTGTTATTAATATTAAATTTCGTTATCTATAAATATTTATTTATTTATATCATGATTCAATTTCATCTTAATGGTCTCACTCTTTTTAATTCAAATAACCAAATTGTTTTGCAATACATTACATAACTGAAAATAATAATGGAGTTTGTAATATTTTTTTATAATTAAAAGTACTCACTAAATTGTTCCGCAATCATATAGTTTGTAATACCTTTTCATTAATGATTATGGATTAATAGACTTTATAGCCAATATAATATAAAAATATTTTTTTTTAATAATTCAAAGAAGCACTTCTTTTTTTTGCTCTAAACATTAATCAAATAACTTGTTTGTTTTTTTTTGTATACAAGCCATCTCATTTTAGTCCCACCCGCAGTTAAATTGGTTAATCAGAGAAATGTGAAATCATTGAAATTCAAAAGGCATCCCCCTATTGTGACTCGAGCAATGGGGAGTGAATGAGGCTATGGGGAAGAGGACATATTGTAACCCGATCAGGCTACGAAGAAGATGACATATTGTAGTCTGACAAAGGTTTATTGTTAGTTATTGAAATTCAAAAGGCATCCCCCTATTGCGACTCGAGCAATGGGGAGTGAATGAGGCTAGGGGGAAGAGGACATATTGTAACCCGATCAGACTATGAAGAAGATGACATACTATGAGGCTAGGGGGAAGAGGACATATTGTAACCCGATCAGACTACGAAGAACATGACATATTGTAGTCTGACAAAGGTTTATTGTTAGTTACCTATGAGGTGGGCTGTTGATTGTAGAAAAAAGTGTTAACAAAATAATTATAATTATTTTATAAAAAAATTAAATAATAATTTATGTCCCCTAAAGATTTACTGGTAGTTACGTGTCACATAGTGAGTTACCAAAAAAGCATCACATTTTAATTAATCACATGACATGATTGAGATCGTAGAAAAAAAATCTTAACCAAATACTTTGATTTTATAATATTGAAAATAATACTTTTAAGTATCGATATTTAATTTGGAACATGGAAAAAAATAACAAAAATTAAGTTAATTGGTTGATATATTAATAGAAAGATTATTATTTTTATTTAATTGGTTAATTATATATAAAATAATTATATTTATTTTATAAAAAATTTAAATAATAATTTAATCGAGAAAGTTTTTACAATTGTAATTTTATATTTTATTATTTAAACTTTTATGAAAATAAACTATATAAATAATGAAAATAAAAATATGTTGCTTTTCATTTTATATTATACAAATAAAAGTTAGGAGATATTTTTACACTTTTAAAATTTGATAAAATTTGATATCAAACCATTACAAAGAAAAATTTTAATTAGTAAAATAAGAGAAAATAATGCTATTTCATTGTTTTATAGAAATTCATATCTTAAAGCTTTGACTTAAAGCTTTATTGATCACGTTTTTAAAAGAAAAGAGAAAACAAACCCATTGCCTATAGGACCATTATGATACACCTTATTTGAGCGAAGTGATATCTATAAAAATTTCACAAAAAAAGGAAATAAATCATGACAATGTTTTACAAGCCAACATCCCACTATGGACCCTGTAGTTATAGATTAAGGGCATCAGAGAGGAATGACATAGTAATATAGATAATACCTGGTGCTCCATTGTCGACTATAAGAAATCATTTGAAATGGTGCTTGGAATTGTCCTTTGGAATATATAGGAAGACTTATAGGGTCCATTTGAGTTCACAACCTCTTCAAAAGGTTGTATAAGAGTGTTTACTAATTTTAGGAACATTGATGGTTGGTGAGAGGAGATTACTTGTAATATAAGAGAGAAGTAAGGATGTTCTCTATTCCCTACATCTTTTGGCATTTACATTGACAAGTTAGAGGCATGTTTCAGAGCAACTAATTGTGTTGGAATTACACTAGCTAGAAGAGTCATCATTCCTCTTTTCTACATTGATTATTATGGCTGAATAGAATTTATAGCCAATAAAACTCCTATGTAACAACTTTCTTTTCCTCTATTTTTTCTTTTAACTAATATGGCACTGATACTAGTAGTTTTCTTTTAACGAATATGACATTGATAGCATCATTACTAGTAGTCAAGTGTTTGGATGAATTGTAGATTCTAGATCAACAGAATATACTTTTCTTTATCAGAGGAAGCAACAACCCCATAATCATAAAGTAATCGAGGAAGCAACAATCCCATAATCATAAAGTAATCATCATAGATTAAATATCCAAATTGTTTTACAATATCTTTCATAACTAAAAATAATGATCACGGATATGCAATATCTTTGATATAAAATAATGATCATGGAGCTTGTAATATACTTTTATAATTAAAAATAATGATTACAAGTTAATAGACTTTATAAAAGGCAATAAAATTTCTTCAAAACAATATTTTTTTTTTTGATTTGTAAATGAAAATGTACAAAACTAATTAATAAAAATAATTTACATTTTGATATCAAAATAATGTTTTTTATATTACCTTTTTGACAAAGATTTTTTTTTAGTAATGGCAATCAAGTTTGTAAAATCTTTGATAATTCAAAGTAATGAATATCGGTTTACAAAATTTATAGTGAATAAAATTCCTTCGAAATAATATTATTGCATTTTAAAATGAAAATATATAAAGATAATTTATAACTATAATTTACGCTTTGATATCAAAAGTGATTTCTCTTTACATTTTGATAAGCAAACACTTTTTTTTTAACTCTAGATATTAGTCAACTAGTAGTATGTTTCTTTGAATACAAACCATCACATTTCAATTAGTCACATGACATGATTGACATAAGTGAAAAAAAAGTGAAACAAAAAACTAGATTTTAGAATATTGAAAACAACATTTCTTAAATATTGATATTTATTTTGGAATACTAAAAAAAATAAATTATATTAATTAGTTGATAGGTGAATTATTGTTTTCATTTATAAAAAAATAATTATACATAAAATAAATCATTATTTTCATTTTTTTTTTATCTTTACATTTATAATAATATGATATAAATATAATGAGATTAGTCTAAAATAATTAGAGTAAATTATTTTTTAATATTATAATTTTGTATTTTATTATTTAATTTTGTATGAAACTAAATTTTATATATATATATATATATATATATATATATATATATATATAATTATCGTTTGTTTCTATATACTAATGTGCTTCTATATATACGTTGGACCTCAATAACAACAAAAAAATTGCTAATAATGGAGTTTGTAATATTTCTTTATAATTGCCCATGGGCTTTGGATTGATGGTGAATGGGTGCACTATTAAGGCACTCCTTGCGATAGGTCAACAATTTAAATCCCCGTGGGTTCTTAGGTAGTATTAATTAGAAAAAAAGATATATTTCTTTATAATTAAAAGTACTGATTAAATTGTTTGGCAATATCTTTCATAACGGAAAATAATGATCATCAAATTTGTAATACCTTTTAATTAATGATTATGGGTTAATAGACTTTATAGGCAATAAAATATAAAAATACATCTTTTTAAATAATACAAAGAAGCACTTTTTTTTTTCTCTAAATATTAATCAAATAACTTGTATTTTTTATACAAACCATCTCGTTTTAGTCCCCACACGCAGTTCAATTCGTTAATCAAAGAAATTTGAAATCGTTGAAATTCAAAAGGCATCCCCTTGTTGTGACTCAGGCTACAAGGAAGAGGGAGGACATATTATAGCCCCATAAACGTTTACTGTTAGTTTCGTGTCAAGTGGGAAATTGATCGTACAAAAAAGTGTTAATTATATAATTACAATTTTTTTATAAAAAAATTAAATCATAATTTAAGTCCCCTAAATATTTACTGGTAGATTGTAGAAAAGTGTTAACTATATAATTACAATTTTTGTATAAAAAAATAAAATAATAATTTAAGTCCCCTAAAGATTTACTGGTAGTTATGTGTCACGTGGGTTGAGTTACCAAAAAAACATCACATTTTAATTAATCACATGACATGAGGGCTGAGTTACCAAAAAACATCACATTTTAATTAGTAACATGAAATGAGATTGTAGAAAAAAGTGTTAACTATATAATTACAATTTTTTTATAAAAAAATAAAATAATAATTTAAGTCCCCTAAAGATTTACTGGTAGTTATGTGTCACGTGGGTTGAGTTACCAAAAAAAACATCACATTTTAATTAGTAACATGACATGATTGAGATTGTAGAAAAAAAATTAACCAAATACTTTGATTTGATTTTAGAATATTGAAAATAACACTTTTAAGTATAGATATTTAATTTGGAATATGGAAAAAGAAATAATAATAATTAAGTTATTTGGTTGATTTTTCAATAGAAAAATTATTGTTTTTATTTAAAAGGTTAATTATATGTAAAATAATTTATAATAATAATATGATATAAATATAATGTAATTTATATAAAATAATTATAATTATTTTATAAAAAATTTAAATAATAATTTAAGCGAGATAGTTTTTATTATTGTAATTTTGTATTTTATTATTTAAATTTTTATGAAAACAAACTATATAAATAATGAAAATAAAAGTATGTTTCTTTTCATTATATGTTATATCAATAAAAGGTGGGAGATATTTTTATACTTTTAAATTTGATATCAAACCATTATAAAGATAAATTTTAATTAGTAAAATAGAAGAAAATAACGCTACTTCATTGTTGTATAGAAATTCATATCTTAATGTATCTTGCAATATCAAACCTTTAACAAAAAAAGAAGAGTTTTTTAAGCTTGGAAGATACATCATGTTAGGCTAAACAAGTTGTAACATGTTGTAAAGGAGAAAACTCAGGATATCAAAAGCTATCAAACTAAAAACCTGAAATAGGAGGCTAAATTTTCATCCTTCACACTCACAAGCTATTCAATCTAGTAGCCAAGCAAGTTTCCCTAAACCATTGACTTAAAGCTTTATTGATCATGTTTTTAAAAGAAAAGAGAAAAAAAATCCACTACCTAGAGGACCATTATGATACACCTTATTTGAGCCAAGCGAGATCTATAACAATTTCACGAAATAAGTTTATCCTATATTATTAGAATGTCAAGAAAAAGGGAATAAATCATGACCATATTTTACAAGCTAGCATCCCACTATGGACCCCGTAGTTATAGATTAAGGTCATCAGAGAGGAATGACATAGTAATAAAGATAATACCTCGTGTTCCATTGTCGACTATAAGAAAGAATTTGAAATGGTGCTTCGAACTGTCCTTTGGAATAGATAGGAAGACTTATAGGGTCCATTTGAGTTGAAAACCTCTTCAGAAGGTTTTATAAGAGTGTTTTTACTAATTCTAGGAACATTGGTGGTTTGTGAGAGGATATTACTTGCAATATACGAGATAAGTAAGGATGTTCTCTATTCGCTACCCCTTTTGGCATTTACATTGACAAGTTAGAGGCATGTTTAAGAGAAACTGATTGTGTTGGAATTACATTAGCTAGAAGAGTCATCATTCTTCTTCTCTACATTGATGGTGTCGTTCCTATGCTAAAGAGTCTCTCTAACGTCATCAAGTAACTAATAATTCATAAGGATTTATATTATGGAATGGGCATGAGGGTAAACACTGAAAAAATAAAGGTTATGATTAACAATTAGAAAGTGATCACTTACACTAATTATATATATGAAAATAACAACTTATAGGAAATTAATTCACATAAATATCCTAAAGACACTAAAATAATTCCAATGAATCGCTTCCAAATGAGCTCCTGGTCATAGGTAGGGTAGTTAAGAACTGTTCAATGAAATACTTCCAAATAATAGCATATAAACATTCCCCTTCCATCAAGACTACTACCATAGCATACTCATTTAGAACTAACACCACTTTGAACAACTTCTATAAGTTTGATAATTCTATAGCTGGTGCTTGACTTATGTTCTTCTTTAACTCCTCAAAGGCCCTTTATTATAATTTTCCCACTAGAAACTCTTGACGCTTGCTATTATGGTGTTGATACTACTAAAAACGAGGCTTTGAATTTCCTCAAGTACTGTGCTACACCAATGAAACTCCTAACCTCAACAAAATTAATAGGCATCATCTACTTCACGATGGTTTGCATCTTGGTAGGATCTATGTTCATTGACTCTCCCCCAACTATCACATATCCTAGAAACACAAGATACTACTTTATAAACTCACACATCTTGAGATTTGCCAACAATTAATGTTTCTTTAATGTCTCTAGCACCTCCATCAAATGCGATATGTTCTCTTCCCAAGTAGCACTATATACAAATATATCCTCCAAATAAACAATAAAATATTTGTCTATAAAATGGTATAATATATCATTCATTAACCTCATGGACATAGTCAGTGCATTGCATAGTTCAAATGGTATTAATAACCACTAATACAAGCCTTGTCTATTTTCAAAGGCGATATTATAAGTATCCTCTTCTCTATCTCAAACCCATTTATACCTTCACCTTAAGTCTAGCTTGGTTAAGTATTTGGCATACTATCACTAACCCAAAAAAATAATTATTATGGGAAAGGAGTGCATATTAATATTATTTTATTTAATTCCCATATCAATACACATTCTCCAAGTCCATTTATTCTTTGGCACAATGATGATGGATGACACACATGGCGAGGTACTCGGTTGAATGATGCCATATTTCATTAGCTACTGCATTTGATTCTTCACATCATATTCTTGTATAAAGGATTTCTTATACATCTTGATGTTAAGTAAGGGAGAGTCGCAGTAGTTGGATCTCGTGCTCAACTTTCCCCTTAGATGGTATCCCTTTAGGTTCTTTGAATAAATCCATGTACACCTATAACAATTCTTCCAGTAATTATTTATATTCCCTAGTGAAACCCCCTAGGGATGAATTAACTCTCATGGAATTTTACAAAATGATTTTCTCTTGAAAATAAATTAACATACTTGTCGCTAGAACTAACCAATTTTTGATTTTTTTGGCACTTACCAAGGAGACTTTTGACTTTCCGTTGAGCATGTCAATGATGAATTATTTTCCATCCTTGATGAGGTAGTAATATTTTCATATCTGCATGAATATTACATCCCACATGTACATATAGGGACTCCCATATAAATTTTCAAATACAACAAGTGGAAATACATGCAACCCTAATTCATCCATAAAATATCTACCACCTTGTTGACCCACCCCAATGGATATGGGTTGAGATGATCATGGGTATCAATTCCTATATTCTTAACTAGATCTTATACTATGAGATTTTCCCATGATCCTGAATTAAACAGAGTATCAATTTTTTTCTTCCTAAGTTGTATCTTTATTTGGAAAAGTCAGATCATTCCCTTCATTTCTTTCTACTGAAGGTTACTCAAATTCACCCCTTTCTACACTGATGTATATATAATATTCTCATCCATCTCCAAGCTTATTTCCACCTAGTTTCTCAAATCAATGGCCATTTGATTTTTCTTCTTAGCATCTTTCTTACTATTCTTAAGGTTTACTCGTGGATGCAAATTCTTAAACTTTTTCTCTTTATGACCATCAATATTGTAGTGGTTGTGGGGATATTTTAACTGGTGTGTTTTGGCCATTTTATTTTTGTTTTTTTATTTTCCACTTCTTCATACCCTCCTTGGAATCTTCTTGCTTCTCCTTCTACCTTGATGCACTTGATTTCCCTTTATTATGGACTATGTTATCTAAGTATTGTAGTTGTACACAAGAATCATCCATTGTTCTTGGTTTGAATAAAATCGATTTCTTTTGTAGATGGTTGTATAGACACACTAGATTCTTGAGCAGTATGTCTCAGTCCTTTGGAGAGATACTAGACATTACTTCCATATTCTTGAACTCATTGGTGTACACCTGTACACGCTTCCATTATCTTTACCTAAAGAAATGTGGTTGAATCCATTGGTCATCTACATACCCTATAGGGTAGATATATGAAATTATGAGAATTTTGAAATCCTCCCACATATTTGTTGGAGGATCTCACTATAAAATCATGGTTTCTGTGTGACTTCCACACTAGGTCAAGGCATGGCCCTTGAATTTCATACATGCAAATGAAATTTTATGTTTTTACTCTACATATCGAACACTAAAATAAACCTCTAACTGCTGCAACTAGTGGTTTAATTTTAAAGCATCAATCACACCTTGATATGGATTGATTTCGGCTTACACTTCCATATTGAATAGGTACTAGGAATGGTTCACAACACTAAAACTAGATTGTTCTTTTTGAGGTTATTTCTTAGGCTCCCTCTCTGGTTCTCTCAGATCACCTCATCTTTGCTCTACTTTCACCTCCAAGAATCTCCATCTTTTTGGAATATCTTGATCTTATTAGTAAATGCTACCATGAGGAGCCTCACATTATGATTTATATATATGACTTGGGCTTCTAGTCACACAAACCTATCATCTATGGGGCTTGAGGGTTATCGATAGATATATTGGTCATGGTGGAGGTTTTATGAATTTCAACTTAACCAATCTGGATCCCCTCCAAATTCCCATAACATACCGCAAGAAACCTATTCTGATGCCAATATTATCCATAAACTATTGTGGATATTCCACTAGACACTCCATAACAAAAGATTCACTAAAATTTATTTGAAATTGTGAAATAGGCACTATGAGGGTAAATTTCTCCTTATATTTTTGGATGTCTTAATTAATATGTTATGTTGGTGCTTGAAATAGATAAAATATGGAGAATATATGATTGAAATAAAACTCACACTCCATAATTAACACAAGACATGATGTGGGAAACCTTTATGGGAGAAAATCTAGCTAGAAGTTAACTTCTTTGCTCTCTCTTTCTTTGATTGGAAATGGATGAAATTATAAAGGACTGAGAACTATAGCCTATGGGATGCTACAAAACACAATCCGTTTATGCTCTCTCTCTCTCTCTCTCTCTCTCTACTCTTAGCTACTTTTTACTACTACATTTCCTCCTAGTGGTATTGTTATCACAAAATCACTACTGAGGGCTGCAACCAAGCAAGATTTCATGTAACTCTTTCAACCTAACTTTAGATCAAAGATTAGCCTCTTTGATCAGAGAGGGCTCTCTCACAAACTCTTGATAAAAATCCTTCACAACAAGAGATGGCTAACTCTTCACAAATTTATAAAAACAATAGCTGGTTGAACACATATCAAATTGGTCTTCATTGGGCTATGGAGTCTTACACATTTAATAAACAAAAGCACAGTCATTTCATGGAAGTCAAGGCTCTTTGCATTAGATGTCCAAACATATTTCACAAAAACCACAGCTTGCCAAACACACAGGAAGTCAGAGCATAAGATATGAATTCTGAGTGATTGTGCTATAACAAGGCTGTAAAAGAACATATAAGATAAAACACCACCATCATATTTGACCAAAATAATCCATTGAGAATCTTGAGAAGAAATAACCACTATTTTACTATTACTGTAACAAGTCTTACATTGGCCCAAATAACTCTGTTTTTGTATAAAATGTCCAACCTGTTTTACATCAGAGTCATTTCTATATATAGCCAACCAAAATACTACTACCTGAGACTCCTCAACAAGCATGAAGGGAGAGCTCGATGATGTACCATTAATTAGCCTTATCTATTTTAAACAAAATAATTAAATACAAAAGGTATGAGCTGTAATTACATAAAGTCCTAATCAAACTAAAACACTAATTCCTTTCTCCTCGTAATATGATTCTTCTTGGATGCTGGACAGCTGTACAATTTCTGTAGTGGCCAAAACATGCTAGAGAAACATTCACTGAATGAGCAGCTTCGGATACTTGCTGCGGAGACAACTCATTAATTAATAGAGATAAGCACCCTATTTACAAGGTCCGTGTCTTCCATTTTCCTTCGTCATTTAAATACCACGCTCCAAACTCTTTAAACCTTTAATGACAACGCATAATCACCATATGCCATATGATCTGGATGCTTCGTGGACCAAACAGGTGTACCAACTGAACATTCTGGTAACCCTGCCAATACCCTAGTAGCTCGGTCATAAAGTGCCTTTGAGAAAACTTTATGAAAATAAACAAAATATTTTACTTTCCCTTCAAGACCTACACCTGTCACTGTTTGAGCTGTTATGATGTCTATGTATGATCTCCCTCTTGTCTTCTAAACCTTCTTTTACAAATTTGCTGACTTCATCATCAAAATTCATTACTTTTTTACAAAACAGCAATCTACAGCAGTTTCGTAGCGCGCTACGAAACTGCTGTAGATGTCAAAACAGAACATATGTATTTGTCTAAAGTGTCTTTTGAAATACATAATAGACTTGCAACCTGTGGATGGTGTAAAGACCTTGGAGGATCCCTGAGAAAAATTGTTGTCATGAAGCAACCAGCAATTCTGCATTCTTCCTGAGACCATATTCAATCCAAAACAACAAAAAAAACCTTTGTTTATCCTCTGTAGTAAAAAATACTCTAACCATATTCCTTTGGCTTAGTTTGGCTCAATTGCATCTGGGTTCTAAATACGATCATAAGGGTGATCTGGATATCATTGGGGATCCATACTTCTGGAACCAAGATTTATTCTTGCAGTAACCTTCAAGAAGAAATCTCCCTCAAAATCTATTGCACACATTTAATCATTGAGAACGCGCAACTCCAATTGAAACATCTAAAACACACACATTAATATACTAGATGCTGCTCTCAAGATAATTTCTTCAACATATATATCTGTTGCAGTTGCAATTGTTATAGTGATTTAACGCGTGGTGTCAAGACAGAGGTCAAACTTTGGGTATAACTGCCATTTCACTCCAATACAAGAAACACTTAATCTCCAGCTTCTATAAATCTGTACATTCTTCAGCATTATTGTTAATGCATGGGTGAAAAACCAGACTCACTGGCCTGTAATTTCTGATATGGCATTTTGAACTTTTGTCCATAGCTATTCCCTATCCAGTTTGAAAAGCAAATTTTGGTATATGAACCACCCAGAAAACATAATTCCAACAAATTCAAATGCACTTGAAATAAGAGGAAACTTGTCAATTGCCGCGATAAATCCAGTTGATGCCCAAAGCACTATCACAGCTGCAAAGCCCAGTCCACCAACAGCGAGTTTGTCATCAGTCTTTTCCCACAGGTTTGAGGGCATCCGTCAATGGCTTTACTAGAGCAATAGAGGTCTCCCCAGTAATCATTGCAATTACTCTGTAAACGAACTCTCTTACAGCTTTCATTGCATTTACAAAACCGCTCTGTTTGTTTAGAGGTGTATGATATGTACAGAATTCTGATGCTTGAATTACTCCATTCTCATATCCTTTAAAATCAACACTATTTGGTGTAAGCACGATAACCCCCTTTTGCGCAATCTGCAGATGGCAATGCCATCAAAAACCATGGTGATTTCTCTCTGAATTGTGTTGTAGATGGGCGGTCTCTGATCAAGTCTGAATGTCCACTTTAGGATACAAAATCATATTGCAGACGTTCCTGTCCTTCACAAAATGATGACAGAAGTCCAGCATTAGACACGCCTCCAGATCGCTGCCCCTTTTTGTTTTCCCACATCTTATCTTGCTCTTCCTTGGGTACTAACACGTGGTGGACCTCGCCTCAGCCTTTTTAGTGTCGGTGGAAGTTTCACTCTCACCCTTGTTATTAGTAATGACAGAATCGTGAATAGATGTTACATTCCCTTCCTCCTTCACAGGTCGTAGCTGTCATAAATCCGCCATTCGACTGCTTTGCACCAACTGCAATTACTACAGGAACCTTTAAAAACCGCTTCATCATCCATGAAAATCAGCACCTTGAATAGTGCAAAGTATATGTCAACTAGACGTCTTGCCAGCTTCGGTCCATCACCATGATTACTAAGCAGAATTTGATTTAAAAAGATGACAGCATAATATCTTGCCCGCAGTCCAACATGGGGACGAAACACAAAAATATCTACTTCATCAACCACGCCTGCCTTCATATTTGAGTGAGCAGTTAGTAGACGTGACAGGAGATACCCAGCGTTTGAGGCCACTTTCCTTTCTGGATCACCAAGCTTGTTCACAAGTGTCGAAAGGAGCTTGCGTTCTTGTTCAGGTTTATCCTTAAGAAGATCAAACATTGTCTTCAAGGCTTTGTCTTTTAAGAAAGGTAGTGCATCTTTGGAAGCATCTTCCAATGCAACGACAAAGCGCTCAAACCTCTGCTTTAGACAATCTTCCCAATACCAAAATAGAAGAAGTGAATTTGCATCCTTTGATTCTGATAGAACATGGAGAGATTGCTGGCCAAAATACTTCAGTTTCCTATCTGGCAGCAAACTGATTAAAAATAATTCCTTCAATGCATCAATACCAACACCTGCATGGCGCTTACCTACCTTAGAGGTCACCTATGACAGAAAAATCAATCATCCTCAGATTGAAACGCCGAAGTATCCTTATCTTTATCCTTGAACATGGTGTGAACATGAACTTTATCATAAATATTTTTCCAATCTTTCAATCCATTGTGGCGCCTTGTTTTGTGAAAGAGGTTGCAAATTTTAAAATGAAACTCACCACAACAGCAAAGGGTTTGTCATTTGTATCCATCAGCAACTCTAGAACTTGAAACGGAATGTGTTCCTGGATACCATTCCCAATTTGTAGCTTACTTAACGCGGCATGAACAGGTAACCACAGCTCAAGCTCTGTATCCGGTTTTTGAAGTCGATCCAATAATGCTTAAGCAGCCAATGAATGTTCTGAAATGACTATCAACTTCGTCACCAAAGCAATAATATCTGGTTGCAAATGTTTTGGAGCCTTATCTAAAACAAGAGCAATTTTCTGAGTTGATTGTGGCCTCTGTCTCGGTTCTGGACCACCGCGGGGAACTACACCATCGAGTGCCTTGAGATAATTGACAATCAACCCTAATAGCTCTTCAGATTGCTCTGGCCATTTTGTCTCTTGCTTTTGATTAGAATTGTTCACTCTCGAAGACTCTTGTGCAGTTGATTCTAGAGGTGATGAAACAGGCCAAACTGCAACCTTTCCCGCAGACACTGTTGCTAGTAAGTCAGTGCTTTGCACTGCTTGCTCCATCCATCCCAACATCAAGGCGTTGATCTACAGGATTATTTAGAGATTGCAGTGTTCCATTTTTCCCTCTTAACTCAACAACAGTTCTGTTAGTTGCAGTTCCATTATTATCCAAAATGCTTCTTGATCTTTCAGAAGCATCATTGCGTTTTTTCCTTTCTGATGGCTGACAGCATTTCACCATTATATCTAATAGTAAATGGACAATTGCTTGTTGTAATACTTTAACACCTGTTTTGCAAAATCCATAGATCAGAGCATTGTATGCAACAACACCAGAGTTATATCCTTTAGTCAGCATTAGACCTTTAAGCACATCAACCTCATCCACAACAGTTGTAGCCAGTGTACAATAGGCATGCTAGGATTTGGGCCTCTGCTGAAAACTCGAGCAAATCCCCAATTTCGTAGCACGCTACGAAAACACCTAATAGGTAGCGCTGCGAAACTGCTAAAAAATTTATGCGCTGCGAAAACGCTTTGCCCTTAAGCAAGACTGAAAATTTTTTGGCAACAGACTTTTTAGTGATAACAGTGGCTCCACTTGGGATAGTGTGCCCTTGTGGTGCACTAAGAACCTGTAGCTCCAGTGCCTTATAGAATTTATTTGACAAACAGAAACTAGCTTGACCAGCGTGACTGTAGTAGAAAGACAACTACATTTACTGAAAAATAAATGCTCCATCAACCTTGAGCTTATTTGCAATTTCCTACCTACCTACCCTAACAATTTAAACTTCCCTCTGCTCAATCAATATGAAATTTCCAATGCAGCCAATCATTTGTTTTATCTGACATTTGAGTCCTTTGACCGCACCAGAGTTCAGAGCCAATGTGATAGTGTGATGATCGCTGCCACTGAAATTGTCTCTGACTGTATCGGATTTCAGAGCCAATGTGATAGTGTAATGATCGCTGCCACTGAAATGGTCTCTGATCTTCATAGGAAAACTGAAACACTGGAGAGTAAAACTCTTCCATGTAATCAGCTATAGGATCCCAGAACACATGATCAGCTTGTCCTTCCTTGAAACTTTCCAGCTGTGCAAACTGATCTTCAACCACAGTGTTCAGTTCCTCAATCGTGAAAGAGAGAGGAACCAGCATAGTCTCCTTGCGTTCAGCCATAAAATATTTCTGAGAATAATAATCATGATCAGGAAAACTGTATGCCTGAATTTGTCCTTCTAAACCTTCAATTTCTTTCTCAATGTCTTTGGCAAATTCATCAAAAAATTTCATCTTATCCTCTGACTTGCAGTCAAAGGATTTTATATATGAGGATAAGGACAAAGAAAAAGATTCATTTGTTTCTTCTTTACTATGATCATCATTCCATTGTTTGAAACCCTCAACTGAAGGAGAGTTTACCTCCACCTCTGACCTATCTCTCCATTCCTCCAAGAACATGAGCCAAAGGTCTTGAAATGACTTAATGGACTTGGCAGGAAAGCATTCAACCCACTGTTTGCATTTCCCTTGAAGTGAACCATAGAATAACCTTATGCAAACATCCTCATGTTTAACTCTAAGAAGCTCAGCAAAATGACAGAAATCTGAAATATGATCCAAGGTTAAACTCAAATCTTCTCCGCTGTATTTGGGACCATTCCTTAGAAAATATGCATCCTTGGGAAAATGATTTGGGAAACCATGAATTCCTGAGAAATCTATACATGCATACCTTGAACAAAGAATGGCAGCTTCTGGGTCTTTCATAACTCCAGTGGAATCACCATGAATATATAAACCTTGAATTCTTCAATAATGGAGTCGCCAAGGTAGTTTTGCAGCCTCGAAAATCATTTGAACTCCTGCTACCTTCAGGAATTCAATCTTAAGCTCCCGGCAGACGCACCAAAATGTTATCACAAAATCACTACTGAGGGCTGCAACCAAGCAAGATTTCATGTAACTCTTTCAACCTAACTTTAGATCAAAGATTAGCCTCTTTGATCAGAGAGGGCTCTCTCACAAACTCTTGATAAAAATCCTTCACAACAAGAGATGGCTAACTCTTCACAAATTTATAAAAACAACAGCTGGTTGAACACATATCAAATTGGTCTTCATTGGGCTATGGAGTCTTACACTTTTAATAAACAAAAGCACAGTCATTTCATGGAAGTCAAGGCTCTTTGCATTAGATGTCCAAACATATTTCACAAAAACCACAGCTTGCCAAACACACAGGAAGTCAGAGCATAAGATATGAATTCTGAGTGATTGTGCTATAACAAGGCTGTAAAAGAACATATAAGATAAAACACCACCATCATATTTGAACAAAATAATCCATTGAGAATCTTGAGAAGAAATAACCACTGTTTTACTATTACTGTAACAAGTCTTACATTGGCCCAAATAACTCTATTTTTGTATAAAATGTCCAACCTGTTTTACATCAGAGTCATTTCTATATATAGCCAACCAAAATACTACTACCTGAGACTCCTCAACAAGCATGAAGGGAGAGCTCGATGATGTACCATTAATTAGCCTTATCTATTTTAAACAAACTAATTAAATACAAAAGGTATGAGCTGTAATTACATAAAGTCCTAATCAAACTAAAACACTAATTCCTTTCTCCTCGTAATATGATTCTTCTTGGATGCTGGACAGCTGTACAATTTCTGTAGTGGCCAAAACATGCTAGAGAAACATTCACTAAATGAGCAGCTTCGGATACTTGCTGCAGAGACAACTCATTAATTAATAGAGATAAGCACCCTATTTACAAGGTCCATGTCTTCCATTTTCCTTCGTCATTTAAATACCACGCTCCAAACTCTTTAAACCTTTAATGACAACGCATAATCACCATATACCATATGATCTGGATGCTTCGTGGACCAAACAGGTGTACCAACCGAACATTCTGGTAACCCTGCCAATACCCTAGTAGCTCGGTCATAAAGTGCCTTTGAGAAAACTTTATGAAAATAAACAAAATATTTTACTTTCCCTTCAAGACCTACACCTGTCACTGTTTGAGCTGTTATGATGTCTATGTATGATCTCCCTCTTGTCTTCTAAACCTTCTTTTACAAATTTGCTGACTTCATCATCAAAATTCATTGTTTTTCCACAAAACAGCATTCTACAGCAGTTTCGTAGCGCGCTACGAAACTGCTGTAGATGTCAAAACAGAACATAGGTATTTGTCTAAAGTGTTTTTTGAAATACATAATAGACTTGCAACCTGTGGATGGTGTAAAGATCTTGGAGGATCCCTGAGAAAAATTGTTGTCATAAAGCAACCAGCAATTCTGCATTCTTCCCGAGACCATATTGAATCCAAAACAGCAAAAGAACCTCTGTTTATCCTATGTAATCAAAAATACTCTAACCATATTCCTTTGGCTTAGTTTGGCTCAATTGCATCTGGGTTCTAAATACGATCAAAAGGATGATCTTGGTATCATTGGGGATCCTTACTTCTGGAACCAAGATTTATTCTTGCAGTAACCTTCAAGAAGAAATCTCCCTCAAAATCTATTGCACACATTTAATCATTGAGAACGCGCAACTCCAATTGAAACATCTAGAACACATACATTAATATACTAGATGCTGCTCTCAAGATAATTTCTTCAACATATGTATCTGTTGCAGTTGCAATTGTTATAGTGATTCAACGCGTGGTGTCAAGACAGAGGTCGAACTTTGGGTATAACTGCCATTTCACTCCAATACAAGAAACACTTAATCTCCAGCTTCTATAAATCTGTACATTCTTCAGCATTATTGTTAACGCATGGGTGAAAAACCAGACTCACTGGCCTGTAATTTCTGATATGGCATTTTGAACTTTTGTCCATAGCTATTCCCTATCCGGTTTGAAAAGCAAATTTTGGTATATGAACCACCCAGAAAACATAATTCCAACAAATTCAAATGTACTTGAAATAAGAGGAAACTTGTCAATTGCCGCGATAAGTGCAGTTGAGGCCCAAAGCACTATCACAGCTGCAAAGCCCAGTCCACCAACAGCGAGTTTGTCATCAGTCTTTTCCCACAGGTTTGAGGGCATCCGTCAATGGCTTTACTGGAGCAATAGAGGTCTCCCCAGTAATCATTGCAATTACTCTGCTAGCGAACTCTCTTGCAACTTTCATTGCATTTACAAAATCGCTCTGTTTGTTTAGAGGTGTATGATATGTACAGAATTCTGATGCTTGAATTACTCCATTCTCATATCCTTTAAGATCAACACTATTGGTGTAAGCACCATAATCCCCTTTTGCGCAATCTGCAGATGGCAGTGCCATCAAAAACCATGGTGATTTCTCTCTGAATTGTGTTGTAGATGGGCGGTCTCTGATCAAGTCTGAATGTCCACTTTAGAATACAAAATCATATTGCAGACGTTCCTGTCCTTCACAAAATGATGACAGAAGTTCAGCATTAGACACGCCTCCAGATCGTTGCCCCTTTTTGTTTTCCCACATCTTATCTTGCTCTTCCTTGGGTACTAACACGTGGTGGACCTCGCCTCAGCCTTTTTAGTGTCGGTGGAAGTTTCACTCTCACCCTTGTTATTAGTAATGACAGAATCATGAATAGATGTTACATTCCCTTCCTCCTTCACAGGTCGTAGCTGTCATAAATCCACCATTCGACTGCTTTGCACCAACTGCAATTAGTACAGGAACCTTTAAAAACCGCTTCATCATCCATGAAAATCAGCACCTTGAATAGTGCAAAGTATATGTCAACTAGACGTCTTGCCAGCTTCGGTCCATCACCATGATTACTAAGCAGAATTTGATTTAAAAAGATGACAGCATAATATCTTGCCCGCAGTCCAACATGGGAACGAAACACAAAAATATCTACTTCATCAACCACGCCTGCCTTCATATTTGAGTGAGCAGTTAGTAGACGTGACAGGAGATACCCAGCGTTTGAGGCCACTTTCCTTTCTGGATCATCAAGCTTGTTCACAAGTGTCGAAAGGAGCTTGCGTTCTTGTTCAGGTTCATCCTTAAGAAGATCAAACATTGTCTTCAAGGCTTTGTCTTTTAAGAAAGGTAGTGCATCTTTGGAAGCATCTTCCAATGCAATGACAAAGTGCTCAAACCTCTGCTTTAGACAATCTTCCCAATACCAAAATAGAAGAAGTGAATTTGCATCCTTTGATTCTGATAGAACATGGAGAGATTGTTGGCCAAAATACTTCAGTTTCCTATCTGGCAGCAAACTGATTAAAAATAATTCCTTCAATGCATCAATACCAACACCTGCATGGCGCTTACCTACCTTAGAGGTCACCTATGACAGAAAAATCAATCATCCTCAGATTGAAACGCCGAAGTATCCTTCTCTTTATCCTTGAACATGGTGTGAACATGAACTTTATCATAAATATTTTTCCAATCTTTCAATCCATTGTGGCGCCCTGTTTTGTGAAAGAGGTTGCAGATTTTAAAATGAAACTCACCACAACAGCAAAGGGTTTGTCATTTGTATCCATCAGCAACTCCAGAACTTGAAACGGAATGTGTTCCTGGATACCATTCCCAATTTGTAGCTTACTTAACGCGGCATGAACAGGTAACCACAGCTCAAGCTCTGTATCCGGTTTTTGAAGTCGATCCAATAATGCTTAAGCAGCCAATGAATGTTCTGAAATGACTATCAACTTCGTCACCAAAGCAATAATATCTGGTTGCAAATGTTTTGGAGCCTTATCTAAAACAAGAGCAATTTTCTGAGTTGATTGTGGCCTCTGTCTCGGTTCTGGACCACCGCGGGGAACTACACCATCGAGTGCCTTGAGAGAATTGACAATCAACCCTAATAGCTCTTCAGATTGCTCTGGCCATTTTGTCTCTTGCTTTTGATTAGAATTGTTCACTCTCGAAGACTCTTGTGCAATTGATTCTAGAGGTGATGAAACAGGCCAAACTGCAACCTTTCCCGCAAACACTGTTGCTAGTAAGTCAGTGCTTTGCACTGCTTGCTCCATCCATCCCAACATCAAGGCGTTGATCTACAGGATTATTTAGAGATTGCAGTGTTCCATTTTTCCCTCTTAACTCAACAACAGTTCTGTTAGTTGCAGTTCCATTATTATCCAAAATGCTTCTTGACCTTTCAGAAGCATCATTGCGTTTTTTCCTTTCTGATGGCTGACAACATTTCACCATTATATCTAATAGTAAATGGACAATTGCTTGTTGTAATACTTTAACACCTGTTTTGCAAAATCCATAGATCAGAGCATTGTATGCAACAACACCAGAGTTATATCCTTTAGTCAGCATTAGACCTTTAAGCACATCAACCTCATCCACAGCAGTTGTAGCCAGTGTACAATAGGCATGCTAGGATTTGGGCCTCTGCTGAAAACTCGAGCAAATCCCCAATTTCGTAGCACGCTACGAAAACACCTAATAGGTAGCGCTGTGAAACTGCTAAAAAATTTATGCGCTGCGAAAACGCTTTGCCCTTAAGCAAGACTGAAAATTTTTTGGCAACAGACTTTTTAGTGATAACAGTGGCTCCACTTGGGATAGTGTGCCCTTGTGGTGCACTAAGAACCTGCAGCTCCATTGCCTTATAGAATTTATTTGACAAATAGAAACTAGCTTGACCAGCATGACTGTAGTAGAAAGACAACTACATTTACTGAAAAATAAATGCTCCATCAACCTTGAGCTTATTTGCAATTTCCTACCTACCTACCCTAACAATTTAAACTTCCCTCTGCTCAATCAATATGAAATTTCCAATGCAGCCAATCATTTGTTTTATCTGACATTTGAGTCCTTTGACCGCACCAGAGTTCAGAGCCAATGTGATAGTGTGATGATCGCTGCCACTGAAATTGTCTCTGACTGTATCGGATTTCAGAGCCAATGTGATAGTGTAATGATCGCTGCCACTGAAATGGTCTCTGATCTTCATAGGAAAACTGAAACACTGGAGAGTAAAACTCTTCCATGTAATCAGCTATAGGATCCCAGAACACATGATCAGCTTGTCCTTCCTTGAAACTTTCCAGCTGTGCAAACTGATCTTCAACCACAGTGTTCAGTTCCTCAATCGTGAAAGAGAGAGGAACCAGCATAGTCTCCTTGCGTTCAGCCATAAAATATTTCTGAGAATAATAATCATGATCAGGAAAACTGTATGCCTGAATTTGTCCTTCTAAACCTTCAATTTCTTTCTCAATGTCTTTGGCAAATTCATCAAAAAATTTCATCTTATCCTCTGACTTGTAGTCAAAGGATTTTATATATGAGGATAAGGACAAAGAAAAAGATTCATTTGTTTCTTCTTTACTATGATCATCATTCCATTGTTTGAAACCCTCAACTGAAGGAGAGTTTACCTCCACCTCTGACCTATCTCTCCATTCCTCCAAGAACATGAGCCAAAGGTCTTGAAATGACTTAATGGACTTGGCAGGAAAGCATTCAACCCACTGTTTGCATTTCCCTTGAAGTGAATCATAGAATAACCTTATGCAAACATCCTCATGTTTAACTCTAAGAAGCTTAGCAAAATGACAGAAATCTGAAATATGATCCAAGGTTAAACTCAAATCTTCTCCGCTGTATTTGGGACCATTCCTTAGAAAATATGCATCCTTGGGAAAATGATTTGGGAAACCATGAATTCCTGAGAAATCTATGCATGCATACCTTGAACAAAGAATGGCAGCTTCTGGGTCTTTCATAACTCCAGTGGAATCACCATGAATATATAAACCTTGAATTCTTCAATAATGGAGTCGCCAAGGTAGTTTTGCAGCCTCGAAAATCATTTGAACTCCTGCTACCTTCAGGAATTCAATCTTAAGCTCCCGGCAGACGCACCAAAATGTTATCACAAAATCACTACTGAGGGCTGCAACCAAGCAAGATTTCATGTAACTCTTTCAACCTAACTTTAGATCAAAGATTAGCCTCTTTGATCAGAGAGGGCTCTCTCACAAACTCTTGATAAAAATCCTTCACAACAAGAGATGGCTAACTCTTCACAAATTTATAAAAACAACAGCTGGTTGAACACATATCAAATTGGTCTTCATTGGGCTATGGAGTCTTACACATTTAATAAACAAAAGCACAGTCATTTCATGAAAGTCAAGGCTCTTTGCATTAGATGTCCAAACATATTTCACAAAAACCACAGCTTGCCAAACACACAGGAAGTCAGAGCATAAGATATGAATTCTGAGTGATTGTGCTATAACAAGGCTGTAAAAGAACATATAAGATAAAACACCACCATCATATTTGAACAAAATAATCCATTGAGAATCTTGAGAAGAAATAACCACTGTTTTACTATTACTGTAACAAGTCTTACATTGGCCCAAATAACTCTGTTTTTGTATAAAATGTCCAACCTGTTTTACATCAGAGTCATTTCTATATATAGCCAACCAAAATACTACTACCTGAGACTCCTCAACAAGCATAAAGGGAGAGCTCGATGATGTACCATTAATTAGCCTTATCTATTTTAAACAAACTAATTAAATACAAAAGGTATGAGCTGTAATTACATAAAGTCCTAATCAAACTAAAACACTAATTCCTTTCTCCTCGTAATATGATTCTTCTTGGATGCTGGACAACTGTACAATTTCTGTAGTGGCCAAAACATGCTAGAGAAACATTCACTGAATGAGCAGCTTCGGATACTTGCTGCGGAGACAACTCATTAATTAATAGAGATAAGCACCCTATTTACAAGGTCCGTGTCTTCCATTTTCCTTCGTCATTTAAATACCACGCTCCAAACTCTTTAAACCTTTAATGACAACGCATAATCACCATATGCCATATGATCTGGATGCTTCATGGACCAAACAAGTGTACCAACCGAACATTCTGGTAACCCTGCCAATACCCTAGTAGCTCGGTCATAAAGTGCCTTTGAGAAAACTTTATGAAAATAAACAAAATATTTTACTTTCCCTTCAAGGCCTACACCTGTCACTGTTTGAGCTGTTATGATGTCTATGTATGATCTCCCTCTTGTCTTCTAAACCTTCTTTTACAAATTTGCTGACTTCATCATCAAAATTCATTACTTTTTTACAAAACAGCAATCTACAGCAGTTTCGTAGCGCGCTACGAAACTGCTGTAGATGTCAAAACAGAACATATGTATTTGTCTAAAGTGTCTTTTGAAATACATAATAGACTTGCAACCTGTGGATGGTGTAAAGACCTTGGAGGATCCCTGAGAAAAATTGTTGTCATGAAGTAACCAACAATTCTGCATTCTTCCTGAGACCATATTCAATCCAAAACAACAAAAAAAACCTCTGTTTATCCTCTGTAGTAAAAAATACTCTAACCATATTCCTTTGGCTTAGTTTGGCTCAATTGCATCTGGGTTCTAAATACGGTCATAAGGGTGATCTGGATATCATTGGGGATCCTTACTTCTGGAACCAAGATTTATTCTTGCAGTAACCTTCAAGAAGAAATCTCCCTCAAAATCTATTGCACACATTTAATCATTGAGAACGCGCAACTCCAATTGAAACATCTAAAACACACACATTAATATACTAGATGCTGCTCTCAAGATAATTTCTTCAACATATATATCTGTTGCAGTTGCAATTGTTATAGTGATTCAACGCGTGGTGTCAAGACAGAGGTCGAACTTTGGGTATAACTGCCATTTCACTCCAATACAAGAAACACTTAATCTCCAGCTTCTATAAATCTGTACATTCTTCAGCATTATTGTTAATGCATGGGTGAAAAACCAGACTCACTGGCCTGTAATTTCTGATATGGCATTTTGAACTTTTGTCCATAGCTATTCCCTATCCGGTTTGAAAAGCAAATTTTGGTATATGAACCACCCAGAAAACATAATTCCAACAAATTCAAATGCACTTGAAATAAGAGGAAACTTGTCAATTGCCGCGATAAGTCCAGTTGAGGCCCAAAGCACTATCACAGCTGCAAAGCCCAGTCCACCAACAGCGAGTTTGTCATCAGTCTTTTCCCACAGGTTTGAGGGCATCCGTCAATGGCTTTACTGGAGCAATAGAGGTCTCCCCAGTAATCATTGCAATTACTCTGCTAGCGAACTCTCTTGCAGCTTTCATTGCATTTACAAAACCGCTCTGTTTGTTTAGAGGTGTATGATATGTACAGAATTCTGATGCTTGAATTACTCCATTCTCATATCCTTTAAGATCAACACTATTGGTGTAAGCACCATAACCCCCTTTTGCGCAATCTGCAGATGGCAATGCCATCAAAAACCATGGTGATTTCTCTCTGAATTGTGTTGTAGATGGGCGGTCTCTGATCAAGTCTGAATGTCCACTTTAGGATACAAAATCATATTGCAGACGTTCCTGTCCTTCACAAAATGATGACAGAAGTCCAGCATTAGACACGCCTCCAGATCGCTGCCCCTTTTTGTTTTCCCACATCTTATCTTGCTCTTCCTTGGATACTAACACGTGGTGGACCTCGCCTCAGCCTTTTTAGTGTCGGTGGAAGTTTCACTCTCACCCTTGTTATTAATAATGACAGAATCATGAACAGATGTTACATTCCCTTCCTCCTTCACAGGTCGTAGCTGTCATAAATCCACCATTCGACTGCTTTGCACCAACTGCAATTAGTACAGGAACCTTTAAAAACCGCTTCATCATCCATGAAAATCAGCACCTTGAATAGTGCAAAGTATATGTCAACTAGACGTCTTGCCAGCTTCGGTCCATCACCATGATTACTAAGCAGAATTTGATTTAAAAAGATGACAGCATAATATCTTGCCCGCAGTCCAACATGGGAACGAAACACAAAAATATCTACTTCATCAACCACGCCTGCCTTCATATTTGAGTGAGCAGTTAGTAGACGTGACAGGAGATACCCAGCGTTTGAGGCCACTTTCCTTTCTGGATCATCAAGCTTGTTCACAAGTGTCGAAAGGAGCTTGCGTTCTTGTTCAGGTTCATCCTTAAGAAGATCAAACATTGTCTTCAAGGCTTTGTCTTTTAAGAAAGGTAGTGCATCTTTGGAAGCATCTTCCAATGCAATGACAAAGCGCTCAAACCTCTGCTTTAGACAATCTTCCCAATACCAAAATAGAAGAAGTGAATTTGCATCCTTTGATTCTGATAGAACATGGAGAGATTGTTGGCCAAAATACTTCAGTTTCCTATCTGGCAGCAAACTGATTAAAAATAATTCCTTCAATGCATCAATACCAACACCTGCATGGCGCTTACCTACCTTAGAGGTCACCTATGACAGAAAAATCAATCATCCTCAGATTGAAACGCCGAAGTATCCTTCTCTTTATCCTTGAACATGGTGTGAACATGAACTTTATCATAAATATTTTTCCAATCTTTCAATCCATTGTGGCGCCCTGTTTTGTGAAAGAGGTTGCAGATTTTAAAATGAAACTCACCACAACAGCAAAGGGTTTGTCATTTGTATCCATCAGCAACTCCAGAACTTGAAACGGAATGTGTTCCTGGATACCATTCCCAATTTGTAGCTTACTTAACGCGGCATGAACAGGTAACCACAGCTCAAGCTCTGTATCCGGTTTTTGAAGTCGATCCAATAATGCTTAAGCAGCCAATGAATGTTCTGAAATGACTATCAACTTCGTCACCAAAGCAATAATATCTGGTTGCAAATGTTTTGGAGCCTTATCTAAAACAAGAGCAATTTTCTGAGTTGATTGTGGCCTCTGTATCGGTTCTGGACCACCGCGGGGAACTACACCATCGAGTGCCTTGAGAGAATTGACAATCAACTCTAATAGCTCTTCAAATTGCTCTGGCCATTTTGTCTCTTGCTTTTGATTAGAATTGTTCACTCTCGAAGACTCTTGTGCAGTTGATTCTAGAGGTGATGAAACAGGCCAAACTGCAACCTTTCCCGCAGACACTGTTGCTAGTAAGTCAGTGCTTTGCACTGCTTGCTCCATCCATCCCAACATCAAGGCGTTGATCTACAGGATTATTTAGAGATTGCAGTGTTCCATTTTTCCCTCTTAACTCAACAACAGTTCTGTTAGTTACAGTTCCATTATTATCCAAAATGCTTCTTGACCTTTCAGAAGCATCATTGCGTTTTTTCCTTTCTGATGGCTGACAGCATTTCACCATTATATCTAATAGTAAATGGACAATTGCTTGTTGTAATACTTTAACACCTGTTTTGCAAAATCCATAGATCAGAGCATTGTATGCAACAACACCAGAGTTATATCCTTTAGTCAGCATTAGACCTTTAAGCACATCAACCTCATCCACAGCAGTTGTAGCCAGTGTACAATAGGCATGCTAGGATTTGGGCCTCTGCTGAAAACTCGAGCAAATCCCCAATTTCGTAGCACGCTACGAAAACACCTAATAGGTAGCGCTGCGAAACTGCTAAAAAATTTATGCGCTGCGAAAATGCTTTGCCCTTAAGCAAGACTGAATTTTTTTTGGCAACAGACTTTTTAGTGATAACAGGTCTCTGTCTCTGTCTGTCTCTCTCTCTCTCTCTCTCTCTCTCTCTCTCTCTCTCTCTCTCTCTCTCTCTCTACTCTTAGCTACTTTTTTATAGATTATTATTTTTCATGTGGTTTGCCTATTTTCCATGAATAATGGAGGCTAACATGACATCCTCTCAAATCACCTTGGTGAAAACAAGAAGGTGAACTTTTGGATGACATAATGATTCCATACATAACCTGATCGAAGTAATTCTTACACCATTGGGAATATATTCATGTATATAATAATTCTAGATGGTATTTCAATTAAGCAATAAAGTTGAACCCCCCCCCCCCACCCCTAAAAAAAATTCCATTTAATTTGTTAAATTGTTTTGAAAATGTTTCATACCCCAATTTCCCAAACTGGGACCCATCAGTATCAATAGTCCTATGAGATTATTAATCCACCTTTTCCACTATAAAAGTATCAATGTGGATACAAAATATAATGATCCAATCCAAATAAATTCACCATGTTTCTCTTCTCCATTCTCTCTCTCTCTCCGACCCCCCCTTTTGTCTCACTCACACCCTTGCATTAAGAAATAAATAGAGAGAAATATATATTTAACAAAAAATAGAAACAAATCATAGTATACAAACGATGTTTTTCCTAGAATAACCCTAACCCAGGGAGAAAACTAGCTAACATAATACCATTAGTCACTTAGGCAAAACAAAAACAAGTTAACCAAGTGAGCCTTCAACACTCACAACCCTAGCCCATTACAATGAATTTTTCCCAAGGCTTTTAAAGGATTCGTCACATGCAATCCATGGGAATAAAGCCATAAAAAATCAAAACCATATGCCAAAAACTGCCACTATTTGAACAAGGAACTTTAACTCTTATGCCAAGTCAATTTTACCTAACAAGCCCCCCTTAAACTTTAGCTTGGAGTTTTCCTTGACAAATCTAACCAAATCGGCCAAGTGAGATAACATTATTCACCTCTAGGCCCTACCCTCTTATTTTTTATATTCAAGGAATTTAATAATTTTCCATGAACCCCTATCACCTATGTGTAATTCCAAAATTTATTGCCTCTTCCACAAGTATGGTTATCCTAACAATAGATCAGAAACTTCAAGAGGAGAAACATCACATAGTAACTCATCCATGAAGGGCTTGATGATGTAGGTAAGGCGACACTACTTGTAGATGTGAAGATCTTGTCCTTGGTGAAGCCACTCGATGGTGTACAGATGTGGATCTGCTATAGTCCTTAGGCCCAGCCGCGTCACGACCTCTGTTGAAATGAGGTTCTTTTGGCTCCCACTTTCATAAAGGAACTGTAGCGGAGAACCCTTCACCCACACCTATGAGTGGAGGATCTTCAGGCTCAATTTTTTGGACCTTGTGGTGGCCACGATGACACTAGGCTCTGCATCAATGATCTGTTCCCATTTATTAGTTCCCTTATCAGGTTTTGATCAAGAGTCAGAACCTGTGTCTGATTCAGAAGCCTTCAGCATGGCCTCGAGTGATTGCTTGGACCAATACTCACTTGTATTGTGAGTTAATACCTTATGGAATTCACACCATTTTCCCGTGTCCTTCTTCGTCTTCATGGTCTTGTTCTTTGCTCGCAGCTTCGGCGCATTGTCTTTGGTAGCCCCATCTTGGCTTGGTCCTTTGTTCTGTGGTTGGGGGAGTCTTTTCATTACTTTGGATTAATAAATCCAAAGTCCCACTTCTTATGTTTAAACTTTTCCTCAATCTTTACAGTGTAATAATACGTCTTGCTGAGTGAGGAGATGTCCAGGAACTCCATATCGTCTTGGATCTACTTGTGTAGATAGTCGCGGTACTTGAGCACCCAATTCCACTCAGTTTCCTTGATACCTAGCTTCGTGCGAAGGGTATGGAAAATATACATGAATTCTTGAACTTCTTGATCCCTTCCCTGCCGTAGTGTGGTCTAGTTTATGTATTTATCTTCATAGATCCCGACAGGGTAATGCTATTCCTAATGGAATCTCGGAAGGAATTCCAAGTGGGTGTGCTAAAAACAATGAGGGTTCACTCTCGTCCTTTTGTTCACAGTAGGTTTCCCACTAGTCTTTGATGTGTGGGGCGGCTATGAGAAGTGCAAAAGTAATCTTTTCCTAATTGGAAAAGTCATGAACTGAAAAACATCGTTCCAATAGATTTAGCCATTTATATACGACATCTCCATCTATCAAGCCTTAAAATATGGGAATATCAAACTTAACTTGTACCTTAAAAGGAGTAGCGCCTCCAATGTGGATGCTGGAAGAAGATGCATCGCTTATGGGTAGCGATTGAAGGATCTAGGAAAATTTATCCATCATCATGTCCCTCTGTCGCTCGAGGGCTTCCTCGAGCAACATTTTTAAAGGATCTCCTTCCCCCTCGACTTTATTTTCTTCTCCCATGGGAGGTCATTGGGTTTTGTGAGGTTGATCCTGCAATGGTTCAACCAGATCGATCCCTAACTCCTTATACACTAACCTCATTGTGGACATGCCAAGAAAAATAGAGAAAGCATGGACCACTCTGATACCACTGATCCAAACTTAAATATGAATGCTACAACTTACAGATATAACCATAAAAACAGAGATGCGGTAGAAAAACACTTCATTTCATTAATAGAAAAACACTGAAATATTCTTACAAACATAATGGAAATAAGATAGCTCAAGCGATGGTAGCTTATCTCTGAGAAGAGGTGTGGTGGCTACATGCTTCTGAACTGAGTTACAATGAGGCTCAAGGGCCTTTTTATTATTGAACAATAAGAGAAAATCGTAAACAACCAAAACCCTAACCTGAGGAGATGTAAGAACAAGATTTTATGGGCCTCGTTGGGGTTAGTTGGGCAGCCAACTTCCCGAGGTTGTAACTTGGTCATATTATATCCATTTGACGCATATGATACCTCATTGGAAAGATCTATCCAAGGACTACAACTACTGATGTGATTGTCATGGCAATCACTACAGAATTTTTTCCAGAAAAAAGTTGTTTAGGGCCTCAGAAAGGCTTCAGAAGTTCACGACCTGAAAAATACCAAAAATAGTAAACTGTGCTATAATTAAGGAAAATGAAAAATTGAAAGAAACAATGGTGAGGATCCAAGTGGAATAAGCTGGTTGCCACCAATATCCACCTAGATCACCATATGTAATCCTCCACCTCATCTCGCTTCCCTCCACTCTTGCTCATTATAACCTACACTCTCATTCTCTTGTTGAACACTCTAAAGACCTTATTATTAGTGACCTTGGATGCAACCACAAAATTCTCAAAGACAAATCCCTTAAGCCACTGACTAGAGTTATAAAATCCCTACTATCTCTGGCTCAAAAGCATGCATATTCTGAAATTCCATCTTGAAATAAAAAAATATATTTTAAGGGCCCTTAGAGCTTCAAGTCCCTCTCAGGACTCTAAATGAAAATTCGATCATTAAATGGTAGGGGCCTTTCCAACCCTTATAAAACTTTGGTAATAAAACATATACTTGAGTTAAATTATCCATACTTCATCATCCCTCAAAAATAAATAATTGAATCGACAAAGGAAACAAATATGTTAAAATAATGCTTCCATTATTTGGACTTTGTAACCAATGATGTAATAGGGTAATCTAGTGGGATTATTATAGGTTGGCACAATAGGTTCATCTGTTTGGTTTATGGATGTGTTTTTTGAGTCAAAATCTCTTCTTCATTATGTGAACTTAGGAATATCTATCATTGAGGGAGATTTAAAGTTCTCTCTTGGGGCTTTTGAGGTTTGGGGTTGTATGGCCATATGTTAACCCCTCTCTAATTTCCTTACTGATTTATTTGAATCCATATTACTATGTGACATTATTCATGTAAATATATAGACAACATGGTGAAATAATAGAAATTTTTCCATACTTGTTTCCAAATGATTAGATTGATTTCTCATGTCATAAAATATTCTACACCAAAACCTCAATTTAAAGTAGTGGGTAACCATAGGAGGTGACTTATATCATAATTTCATTATTCTTAAATTGGAATATTTCCCATCTGAACCACATATTACTTTAAAAATGAATCATTCTGAGTTCAATGATACCACTCTCCATGAATCCATAAATATTCAATGGATTCCTTTCTCCCTAAATCATCCAAACTACTTCACAATTAAATTCTAGGAAAACCTTAGAGATCAAAGGCCATCATTTCAAGGTGGGTAAAACTCGAAAGTGTTGAGGCATCCAAATCAATAGATGAAATCCAATCTAAATTAAAATACTCTATTAATAAAAGCATATCAAGGGGGACTATGTATACCATATAACATACATTAAAACTTTAGATAAATATGGGAAATTTATCCCTGATAGAGAAAAATAATGGAGAATGAAAATTAGTGCACCTTGGTTACAAGTTGGGGATAATAACACTAATATTTTCATACAATTTCTAGTAACTTGAATTCTTGCAATGATATATCGGGAATTAAAAAACTTGATGGATTGGTGTCCATGTCTTTCCAAGAGATCTCCTCAGAGGGTTTCAAATATTTCAAAGAAATATTTCAACAAGATAACATAAGAAATATAGGACTCATCTTGCATATAGCTAGACTCTTCCCAAGATATTTTAAACATGAATAAAATGAATCCCTGGAGGTTGAATTCACTAAGGTGGAACTTGAAAATGTCCTACATAGTTTCCAAAAGGGAAAGAATCTAGGTCCAAATTATGTTCCCATTAACTTCTATCTTTAATGCTACAATTTTTTTGGAGTATTATCTAGTATCTATAGTTGAATTCTCCTATACACCAAGTCAAACTCTTGCTCATTTCACCTCAAATTTCATTTCCCTTATCCCCAATGAAGACAATTTTGATTCCTTTGACTGCTTAAGATAAATCTCCCTCTGCAGCTCTATTTACAAAATTATCTCCAAGACCATAGCCCTTCATTTAAAACAGGTCCTTCCAAACAACATCTCTCGAAAAAAAATTGGTTTTCTAGAAGGGAGACAAATCCATGAGGTGACTCGACTAGACCAAGAAGGTTTTCACTCCATTCACACAAAATAGCAAAGAGATATTACGTATAAATTGAACCCCTCCAAAGCCTTGGATTGAGTTAGTTACCTCTACATTAGACTCCTTATTTGTCTCAAATTCAAACATACTTTTGTTTCTTAGATGATGAGATGCATCACCTCCCCTTCTTTTGCATTACTTATAAACGGTAGAATTCCTCGCTCTTTCCATTAGGAAAAAGGCCTGAGACATGGATTCCTTTTATCACTTCTACCCTTTCTCCTTATCACAAAATGTATAAGAAAGTTCGTATCTAATGCCAAATATTCAAGTAGCTTAAAATGAATTTCAATTTGCCCACACTGTATGCTGACTCATTTTCTCTTCATGGATGATATTCCAATATTCTCATATGTCTCATTGGATTACTAGAATTCCTTAAAATCCATCTTGGATAATTATGGACCTCCAACTAGATTTATTATCAATAATTCAAAATCCAACATCATTGATTTAGGTCTAAATCAATGGGAGAAATACCTACTAAAGGATTTCTTCTCCTCAATACTTTCTAATATCAATCAAGGGGTAAAGGCAAGGGGAATGTAAATCCACTGAAAGTGGATTTACACACCCTCTCAATATGCTATGATTGTTATGGCTTGGGGAAGTTAACCTCGTTGCCCTATCCCAAGACCCTAGTCTATCTAATGTTGGTTTTCTACCAAGGAAAGAGAAAAATATAAAGTTAATTTATTTAAGTGCATTAATTTTAATGATTTTTTGTTATGTCAGGTGAGATGGATGAAACTGAAATGATGTTAATATTCATCTAATTCAATGAAACTATGCAAAGATGTGAAAGTGCAAAAGTTCCGTTTCGATGAATTCTACTTAGATTAATGAGGAGGTATTTTCTTTTAAGAATGAAACCATGCATAAGTCCCTCAATTCTCTCTTTTATCCCAAAAAAAAAACAAAAAGCCAACTGTAAAAAGAGAATCAAGAGAAGGAAAAGGAAACCAAGAAAGAACTACCAAAAATTTAAACCCTTAAATCTACCTCAATAATGAACTAAGAATTGAAAAATAAATTTTCAATCAAGCAATCAAGCTACATGAAGACAATTAGTGTATGGTTTTCAGTAAAATGATGTTAGAGATGTAACTGATTACCAATGTTCCTGAAAATAATCAAAACCAAAGAACAGGATGAAACACTAATCAAGTGATTAAGGTCACCAAATTACATGTAAACTATGTAAGAAGGCAATGATCATAGTAAAAAACTTTAAATATAATACACCACCTAGTAGGGTTTGCATTAATTCAAAGATCCCCTACCAGATCTAAGTTGATCCCGTCAAACTTCAAAGAAAACAACCTTCAATTATCTATCACAGTGCAGTGTACCAAAACAAAGAGGCTATCAATGCGCCCCAGTTGTTGTGGAGACCGAACTAGAAGGCTATCAATGCCCTGGACTAAATTGCTAGTGTGAAACAGAGAAGAAAAACCTCGATCTAAGAGGTTTATAGACTTGGAGTTTCAAACAAAGCTTCTTAAATTACTAATGCCCACTATAAAACATCAAGGAAACCAAAAATTCCCAAGAAAAATAAAATACAATAGGAAAATAAAATCAATGTACTTAGAGTCCCTAATGCAGTCACTAATTCTATTTAAGAGAGTAATTTCACCTATAGATCTAGGTTACTTTAACCTCAACAAGCTTGGCCCAAAGAAACAAATATTTTCTTAGAAGGTACATATGTGTATGAAGGAGTGAGGCAAAGAAACTAGACAATCCCAAGCACATTCAAATTTGCAAGAATAAGGAAAGAGATACCTTTAGACATTAGATCATTAACTCTATTTGACAGATCCAACTCTAGGAAGCTTGGGAAGACAAATGTGTAATGAAGGATTCCCTCTACTTAGTCTCCCCTCAACTTTCTCTAGTCGCATTATTGTCTTGGGATTCCCCTCCTAAAGTTCCCCTCAAATTCAAGATTTGATGGTGACTATTCTTCTGCAAGGCACTAATTAGGTCCTAATTTTGACTACCAAAGAACTTGAAGCAACTTAGTGTCCATCAACCACATGTTTTTAGGAGGGCCTCTACTCCATAGGTATGAATGGTTCACTCCCTCTATCATGTTTTGAGTTGAATAATTTAAAGGGTCCCTTCTCTACTATCTCCACGAATCCTTCCCCTAGTCTTACCCCTTTGGACACCCTCCTAGACCTCTCCTCACACTTCTCTTCCCTAGTTTTCTTCTTCAACCCTTCTTTTCCCTCTTTTACTCCTTCATATCCCATATATTTTGCCAATTTACTCCCCATATACCATCCTCCACCCCAACTCACTTCCCTACCCCCTCTTGCTCATTATAATCTACACTCCCATTCTCTTCTTGAACACTCTTGAGATCTTGTTATTCATGAACTTGGATGCAACTTCAAAATGCTCAAGGAAAACAGAATTAAGACATTGAATAGAGGCATAAAATATCCAATATTTCTCGAAGATGAAAAGAAAGCAAGTTTTGAAATTCCCTTTGGAAATAAAAATCTAGTTTAAGGCCCTTAGAGCTTAAGCTCCCTCTCAAGTCTCGAAATGAAAATTCTATATTTAAATCATAGATGCATTTCGAAACCTTCTAGAATACTGATTATAAAAAATATAATCAAATTAAATTATCTATAATTCATATTACCGCAAAAATAAATATTAGAATCAACAGTTTAAGAAAATACATTGAAATTAAGTTTTCCCTATATGGAATTTGTAGCCAATGATGCAACATGGTAGTCTAGTGGGATTATTACAAGTTGACACAATAGGTTAATATGCTTGGCTTTTTCATGGGATTTTTGAGTCGAAATCTCTTCGTCCTTATGTGGACTAAGACATCTCTGTCATCGAGGGAAATTTAATTTTCTCTCTTGGGGTTTATGAGGTTTGGGGTTGTATGGCCATATCTTACCCCCTCCCTGATTTCCTAACTGATTTCTTTGAATCCATCAACCTATGTGACATTGTTCATGTGAAGATCCATCCTACTTTGTTAAATAATATAAATTGTTCGACCCTTGCATCCAAATGATTAAATGTCTTCCTCATATTAGAAATAATTCTATACCAAAACCGAAATTTTAAGTAGTGGGTAACCATAGGAGAGGACTCATATAATCATTCCATTATTCTTGACATGGAATATTTCCCTTCCAAAACCCACAATCATTTAAAAATGAATCATTCTTCACTCAATTATCCCTCTCTCCATGAACCCATAGATCGTCAATCGATTCATTTCTCTTTGAATCGTTCAAAATACCTCATAATTCAATTCGATGGAAACCTTAAGTAATCGAAGGCTACCATTTCAAGGTGGGTAAAACACGAAAGAGCTAAGGCATAAAAATCCATGGATGAAATCCAATCTAAATAAAAACACTCTATTAATCAAGGCATATCAAGGGAGACCTTCATAGACCATAGAACATATATTCAAACTCTAGAGAAATAGGGGAATATTCTCTATGATAAAAAAAAATAATGGAGAATGAAAAGTAGGGCACCCTAGTTACAAGTTTGGGATGATAACACTAATTTTTTTTTATATATTTTCTAGTAACTTGAATTTAATAAATAATATCTGGGGAATTAAAAGAAACTATGGATTGGTGGCCATATCTTTCCAAGGGATACCTTGAGGGTTTTTCAAATATTTCAAAGAAATATTTCAACAAGATAACATAGAAACTATAGGGCTCATCTTGGGTATAGCTATAATCTTCCAAATATATGTTTAAAATGAAAAAAATGAATCCCTCGAGGCTAAAGTCACTAAGTTGGAACTTGAAAAGGTCCTACGTAGTTTCCAAAAGGAAAAGAGTCTAGGTCCAAATAAATTTCCCATTACTATTTATCTTAAATGCTACAAGTTTTTGGGGGTATTATCTACTATCAATAGTTGAATACTTTTAGACCTCATGTAAAATTATTTCTCTTTCCACCTCAAATTTAATTTCCCTTATCCCCAAACAAGACAATGTTGATTCCCTTGATCGCTTCAGATAAATCTTCTTCTACAAATATATCTAGAAAATTATCTCCAATACCATACCCTTCATTTGAAAGAGGTCCTTTAAAATAACATCTCTTGAAAAAAAATTGGTTTTCTAGAAGGGAGACAAATCCATGAGGTGATTGGACTACATCAAGAAGGTTTTCACTCTGTTTAAAAAAAATAGGAAATGTATATTATCTATTAAGTGGACCTCTCTAAAGACATTGATTAGGTCAGTTGCCTCTGCATTAGGCTCATTCTTATTCATCTCAGATTCAAACATACTTTTGTTCTTAGATTATGAGCTACATCAACTCTCCTTCTTTTGCATCTTATAAATGGTGTAGTTCGTTCCTCTTTCCATGGCAAAATAGGCCCAAGGCATGGATTCCTTCTATCCCTACTCCTCTTTATCCTTATCACAAATTGTCTAATCAAGTTCACATCTAACGCCAGATCTTCAGGTAGCTTCAAATGAATCTCAATTTCCCCACACTGTATGTTGACTCATTTTCTCTTCATGGATGATATTCCAATCTTGTTAGACATCTAATTGGATTACTAAGATTTCTTAAATTCCATAGTGGATACTTATGCACTTGCAACTATAATTATTATCAATCATTCGAAATTCCACATCATTGGTTGTGGTCTAAATGGATGGGACACAGACCTCTTGAAGGATTTCTTATCCTCAATACTTTATAATATCATTCGAGGTGTAAAATACTTTGGTTTTTTCCCAAAGCTTGATTGTTACATAAAAACTTATTGGCGTTAGGTTCTAGAAAATTATAAGAAAATAATTAGAACATGGTGCAACAAATGACTCTCTAGGATTATTAGCTTTGTTCTATGCAAGTCAGTAATTGAGTCTATACCTATTTATTGGTCTTCCTTGGCATCGATTCCTTCAATTATGCAACATAACATCAATCAATTGTCCCTAAGTTTTTATGGTTTGTGAAAGAGTGAAAAAAATCATTTTCCCTTATAGCTTGGAACTTCATCACATTACCAAATCCTTGGCGAATGTAGGAATTAAAAAAAATTGGTTAGTTTTAAAGAGCATTTGATGCAAATGGAGTGTGGAAACTTATCCAGGGAAAAGGTTTTTATTCCATAATCATTCTCTCAAAGTCTATTAGGTTGCTACTAAATTAGATTTGATATGCAGAGAAAAAATTCTCATCCAGGTCCATAATTTGGAAAGCTATAATAAAATATTTTCATCTAGTTGGTTATTACCTTAGGTAGAAGCTTGGGAATGGGAATACAATTCTCATAGGAAATGATCCTTGTATTATAATTTAAGGATAAAATGTGCTTTTGGATCCTCTGTTACACTCCCTTAATAACCTAGGTTACTATACTTAAAATCAAATTTCTTCACAAAACCATGGACAACAATCTGAGTTCCCCTTTATAGATGTACATATGCCTCAATACTGATGAATAGGATGAATAAATTTATAGGCTCACATTTTGTCATGTAGTACTCTCATATTAAGAGAATCAATTAATCTAGAATCCAAGCCCTTTCAGTGCCTGCTCCACAAATTTGGCTACCTAGCCATGGTGCAAGAAAAATACACAAATGATGTACCATTATGGGGGAAACATATTTGGGACTTAAATTGTCCCCTTAAATAAACATTATCCTTGTGGCATCTCCTTAAAAATAAATCAAATACATGGGAAAACCTACAAAAAATACCCCTTGGCCAGTTAGCCTGAGAATTATTATATGACTTGTTCATCTATTTCCCTTTTTCTACTAACATATGGGAGGAATTTAGTTAGATGGAATAAAACATATTGAAATAAGAAGGTTAGTCAATAAATAATGTATTGAAAGATGACCCTTACCACACATAAGGAACAATTACAAGCCAATTCAGTGGCTTCATGGTGAATTTTGCTAGGAGTAAATCAAGCTATTTTGAGGAGAAATCCCCTCATATTTAAAAGTTTCCATTCAAAACATTGTGATAGTAGAATGAGTAAATTAATCTACATCTCAGAGCGCTCCTACTCTTTTTATGGTTTCCATACAAACAAATTAACCATGGAATTTTTTAATGGAACAACATAGCGAAATACCTTGGTGGGTGGAGTAGGTGGAGTCATCCTTTTCTCTCCAACTTTCACTATTTTTTTCTCAACAAACATAGGGCATACAACCAACAACTATGCTGAATTTTTCTCTCTAAAATAATTTTTCAATTTGCACAAGCTCTTGACTAAACTGTTAGAATGAAACAAAGAAGAAAAAACTAGATATAAGAGGTTTCGAGACTTGGGCTTTGAAACAAAGCTTCTTCAATTACTAATGGCCACTATAAAACATCAAGGAAACAAAAACTTCCCAAGAAAAAGGAAATACAATAGGAAAAGAAAATCAATGTACTCAATATCCCTGGTTGAGTCACCAATTATGTTTAAGATAGTAATTTCACCTATAGATCTTGGTTATTTTACCCTCACCAAGCTTGGCCCAGAGAAACAAAGATTTTCCTAGAAGGTATGTATGTGTATGACGGAGTGAGGTAAAGAAACTAGACAATCCCAAGCACATTCAAATTTGCAAGAATACAAAAAGACATATCTTTAAACATTAGATCCTTAACTCTATTTGACAAAGCTAACTCTAGGAAGCTTGGGAAGAAAAATGTGTAAGGAAGGATCCCCTCTACTTAGTCTCCCATCAACTTTCTCTAGTAGCATCAATGGCTTGGGGTGCCTCTCCTAAAGTTCCCCTCAAATTCGAGATTTTATGGTGACTAGTCTTCTGCAAGGAACTAATTAGGACCTAATTTTGACCACCCAAGACCTTGAAGCAACTTAGGTTCCATCAACCTCATGTTCTTAGGAGGGCCTCTACTCCATAGGTATGAATGGTTCATTCCCTCTATCATGTTTTGAGTTGAATAATTTAAATGGTTCCTTCTCTACTATCTCCGTGAATCCCTCCCCTAGTCCTACCCCTTTAGAAACCCTCCTAGACTCCACTCCTCACACCTCTCTTCCCCAGTTTCTTCTTCAACCCTTCCTTTCCCTCTTTTCCTCTTTCATCTCCCCTATCTTGTGCCAATTTCCTCCCCATATATCATCCTCCAACCCAACTCACTTCCTTACCCCCTCTTGCTCATTATAATATACACTTCCATTCTCTTGTTGAACACTTTGGAGATCTTGTTATTCATGAACTTGGATGCAACCTCAGAATGATCAAAGAAAAAAGAATTAATTCATTGAATAGAGGCATAAAATACCTAATATTTATCTAAGATTAAAAGAAAACACATTTTGAACTTCCCTTTGGGAAGAAAAATCTATTTTAAGGCCCTTAGAGCTTAAGGTCCCTCCCAAGTCTCCAAATGAAAATTCCATCTTTAAATCGCAGGGGCATTTCCAACCCTTCTAGAATAGTGGTTATAAAAAATATAATCAAGTTAAATTATCTATAATTCATATTACCCCAAAAATGAATATTAGAATCAACAAATTAAGAAAATACATTGAAATCAAGCTTTCCCTATATGGACTTTGTAGCCAATGATTCAACAGCGTAGTCTAGTGGGATTATTACAAGTTGAAACAATAGGTTCATATGCTTGGTTTTTTCATGGTATTTTTGAGTCGAAATCTCTTGTTCCCTATGTGGACTCGCACATCTCTTTCATTGAGGGAAATTTAAATTTCTCTCTTGGGGATTATGAGGATTGGGGTTGTATGGCCATATATTACCCCCTCCTGATTTCCTAACCAATTTATTTGAATCCATCAACCTATGTGACATTGTTCATGTGAGGATCCATCCTACTTGGTCAAACAATAGAAACTTTTGGACCCTTGCGTGCAAATGATTAGATTTCTTCCTCATATTAGAAATAATTGTATACCAAAACCTCAATTTTAAGTAGTGGGTAACGATAGGAGAGGATTCATATCATTATTCCATTATTCTTGACATGGAATATTCCCCATCCAAAACCCACAATCCTTTAGAAATGAACATTTATCCCTCTCTCTATGAATCCATAAATCTTCAATGGAGTCATTTCTCTTTGAATGGTTCAAAATACTTCGCAATTCATATCCATGAAAACCTTAAGTAATCGAAGGCTACCATTTCAAGGTGGGTAAAATTCAAAAGGGCCCAGGCATAAAAAGCCATGGATGAAATCCAATCTAAATTAAAATACTCTATTAATCTAGGCATATCAAGGGAGACCTTAAGAGACCATAGAACATACATTCGAACTCTAGAGAAACAGGGGAAAACTCTCGATGATAGATAAAAAGAATGGAGAATGAAAAGTACGGCAAGCTAGTTACAAGTTGGGCATGATCACGCGTATCATATCATCGAGCTTTGCTGGAAATCTGAAATGAGCAATGATTGATAACTACTTAACTAATATTAATATTTTTTTGTGGCTGCTGATAATTACAAAAGAGATGCACACAAACGGAAATTCGTTGAGATCCACGTATAAATAAAATAATAAAAGAAAAATATTTATATTTCCTTCACTTAAAAAGAAAAGATTCGCGACAGGTAAAACAATCGCAACTCCACCGTATAAAACCACCGTCTAGTTCACTGAATCTAAAACTGAGGCCATGAGGAAAACTCGCGAACGTAAAAACGACCGCAACTCCAAGCCCAAATATAAAATCAGGAAAACTAGCGAACGGAAAAACGATGGATCGCAACTCCAAACCCAAATATAAAAACATGAATTGTCAAATTCCAAGATAGATGGCCTTCAAACCTATCCACGTACACATTTTCTACGATTACGTCGAATCATTGATCTCATTATTCATTTTACTCGGCAACTGCCAAGGAAATGTACTCCACACCACTACCTATATAAGCTACTCTGCTCTCAACGGATACACACACACACTTGTCTGTAACTTCAGTGCCGATCATGGCGTCTGTTGAAATTTCCGCAATAATACCCATTCTGGTGGGCTTTCTCCTAAGGTACTTGGCTTTGGGTACCGCCACTAATTCGGCAGCTAAAGAAAAGGCTTCTGGATTTGTCGTGCTTACTGGAAATGTGTTCTGTGATGCATGTTTAGAGGGCAGGCCCTCTCAAAATGGCTACGTCATATCTGGTATGAAAGTCATTTTCATATTTATTTTCTATATATGGTAAATCTACTAGACTAGATATATGGTATGAAAGTCATTTTCCATATATGGTAGATGCATAACTCCTTTGATGAACAAACGAACAGGTGCTTCGGTAGCTGTGGAATGCCGCCTCAACAGGAAAGGTACGATGACCGTATCCATCACAGGGGAAACAGATGAAAATGGAGAATTCAGGGTGGCGTTTCCTTCCAATATTTTTCACTCTGCTTATCAATTGAGCAAGTGTTGGGTGAAGCCGCTCAAAAGCCCTCACAACTCGTGCAGGATTCCCTCAAAGTCTGCACCCTCACGCCTCACGCTACAGTCGTTCTCCAATGGAGTTCTCGCTTACAGTGCTGTCACACGGAATTGGTCAAGGGTGCGGACACGACTGACCTTCCTAGAAGTCTAAGACATTCTAATGACAAACAAGACAAAATGGAGTGATCTTTCTCTAAATACACCTTTTACAACATGAAAACTACAAGTGTTTAGGCTTACCTTATTCCAAAACGTTGTTGTTGAAGTCCGTCCTTGGTGATCCGGATGAGCTCCTCCTTCATGTCAATTCCTGCAACCACAAACAATCAAACAATTACCAAGCACTTGTATTTCATATAATAAAACATATATTCAACATGCAGACCAAGGAACACATGAAATAACTCATTAACACAAGCTATTGAGAAAAATAAACCAGTTTGTATTAATAACGAAACAAAGAAACTCTTACAACCTGGCCTTGGTGTTGTGCAAGTTCCTCCCAGGGTCCATCAAGGGTTTTCCTCTACTTTGACAAAGCTCACCCACTTCCAAGTAGAATCAAGTAAAGACAATCTCTCCTCACAAAGGTTCTAATGGAAGACCTAAATCCTGCAGCATTTACCCAAAGAAAATGTATAGCTCCAACCTCTCTTCCCTCTGGCTCAATGTCTTTATTTATAGTGCTGTAAAGAGGTTATTCAGGTCCACTATCAATGGGATCATCCCCCTCTTTGGGTGGGATAGCTCCCTTATTGATGGGATAAGTTCCCTCTTAATAGAGATACATGAACCAACTGGAGGCGCATCCATTTCATCAAACCGACCTCTAGAATGTTCTAGAAGTAACCACAAGTAACTTTTTCAAGATAAAACTCGCGCATTTTGCCTTTTACAGAGGGACGCACCTGTCCTTTACCATACAGAGCGTCCATGGACGCAGTTTTTGTGAACATGGTCAGCGTCCTCGCAGGTAAGGCTAGAGAGAACCTGCGACCCCAGAGATAAACATTGTTTTTACAAGACTTTCTCTCTTCTTTGAGTTTGAGATGGATAACAGAGGCATGAGACTTGCCTAAAAGAGGTAGCATGACTGTTGATTTGAGCCATACTAACTGTAAGTAGTCAAGGTGACATTTTTTAGTGTAACAGATTGCCCCCTAAAGTGCGAAGCCTGGAATAGATTAGGGTTTTTGTAATTCTAGGAAGGGTGAAGCGCTTTATCATTTCAAGGATTGTCTTGTGGATGACCTGGTTGGAACCTGCAATTTTCAACACAAAATACATGTATAAGATTATATCATCACTGAGGTAGGCATTCCCATACTCAGATTCAAAACTTTAACTAATGGACTAACTATTCTGATACAGGAATGATCTTGCAGTACATCATTTTTATAGACTTTTGTAGACACAGTATGGACACAGCCATCTGTTTATGATTAGTCTACATAGACAATGAATACAAAACTCCTCGCAGCCTGGATGGTAGGAACTAGATCCAGGGTCTTCACTTCTACTTCCCGAATTGGTACGATTCTAACCATGTGATTAAATGATTTGATGTCGAACATGTTAGAAACCACTTGATTACCAGTCGATGATGTGAACTGTTAACAAGCGTGAGAGAGACCACCAGTAATTTCAATGGTTCTCAAAGTACCAAGCACAACCCGTGAAATGTGAATAAATGTTTTGATGTCGAACACTTCACGGAATCCTTTGATCGAAAGTCAATGATGTAAACTGTCGTCAAAGGCGAGAAACCTGCCATTGATGTATGCAGACTTCAAGGTACTGTCGATTCCTAAGTCATCTTTCTAGATAATGTGTCGGTGTCGATAGAAAGCGACTCGTTGCAGGCAAGCCTGCAACACGAAATCATTGTTCAAGTTGAAGAAATGTTGCTGTAAGGACTGACTCAGGGATGGTCAAATGGATGACAAGTATTTTGCAGATGAAAGTTTTGCTTGCAGACCTCTTGAACACATAACGACACGACAGATGGCTTGGTGACGAATAACTCAAAGTTAATCCCCGGAACTAGGTTAAAGATTTTCAAAGTGGTTTGGTCAACTGTGAGGTAAAAGATTTCCCAACCCAGGTGAATGAAAAGTGTCGTGTTCAAGAGCGGTAATAAAGTTTCTTTTGAGACAAAAGGTAACAAATAGGCTCATTCTTCTCTCTTTTCCCCCACCATTTCTGGCAAGTACCTCTTTATTTTTAACAAGCTTGAGGAGGATAACATATGCTTGATTATAAGCTCATCCTTCGGACGAGTCCAACCTAGTTTAAATTCGAACCCTAGGAAGGAGTGGTTCGTTCCTGTTTGTAATTGAACAGGTCCTTTACTGTAAAAGTTTAACGAGCCCAGTATAGGAAAAACTCGGCGTTTTTCAATTTTAGAGAGTCTGAAAAACTTAAGGAAACTCCACGTTGAACTTTTTCGTAAATTTGTGTCCCTCAAGCCCGAAAAAGTATAAAATAATACCTGGGGGAACCGCTTGATCTTGCGACCAAGGAGTACTTTCATGATAGTGTCGTCGATCTGAAAAGTAAAAAGCGATCAAGGACACGTCGTTTTATTTCCTTATCGAGTTTTAAACGACAAAAACCCGGCAATCTTTTCTTGATTTTACGGCCAGAAAAGAGCTAAAAGGGGACCGTCTTTTAATTCCGTTTTAACGAGTGAAAAAGAAACACTCGGCGATCTTTTCATGTTTTAGGAGTCAGAAAAGGGCTTAAAAGATGACTCTGATATTTTGTTTGTGAAAAATGACAATTTCCCTCGAAGTCCTTTCGTCCTGTACAAAAGCAACACATTACTCATACCTGTTTAAAATAGGCAAAAATACGTCGAAAAACATCTTTTCATGGTAAAAAATGAACTAATTCACCCAAAAAACCTATAAAAAGACCTTTTACCATGTCATTTTTACCGTTTGACTTTGGAGGTTGAAAAAGGAGCTTTTGACAAGAAACTTCCCGTGGTTGCTGCGGAAAATCTGACCGTCGGAATCGAACGCCGTTTCATCCAGGTATTTTACACATCCTACTCTGCATTTCTATCCGTTTAGAATTAATTTTTTGGTCTTAGTTTCATTTTTTGGGGGGGTTTTGGTTTTGGAATGCGCCTCTCGGCGGACGCAGGTGCCCTTCGGGTGACCTGCGTCCCCCGACTTTTTCTCATACAGGAAAACGGTCGGGGAACGCAGCCCGCCTTCAGGCCAGCTGCGTCCGGACGCCCTGTGCTACAAAGCTGGGGTGCGTCTTCCGAGAAGTGCGCATTTTAACACCCCAACTCTTCCAAAAAACTACCAAAAATCCTCAAATCAATTTCTAATTGCCTTTTTTGATATGCAGGGCATTAATCATTTTAGATTGGAGAGAGAGAGAGCATGTAGAGGAAGATGAAGCTGCAATAAATCACCAACCTTCTTTGGATGCCCTAAGAGCATGCGGGTTATACAAATATTGGACCATACCGGGCATGAGGGGCCAGGTAAGATTCTTGGAATGGCTGGTTGAGCGATGGAACGTGCAAGAACAATGCTTTTACATAGGAGGGCACCAGCTCGAGATAGAGCCCTCGGATGTATACTTTCTCACTGGCTTGCCAAACAGAGGTGAGCAACTCAATCTTGCGGGGACTAGGCCGGGTGGCCAACCCTTGATAGTCTCCGCGAGGATTGGTGCACACGTGGGGCTCACCATTCAAAAGGCATAGAGATAAAACACATCACTCTGCCTGAACTCAAAGTCATTGCGTTCACGGTCACCAGAATTTGCGGCGCGGCCGCTTTGCACATTGCTTCCGGATCCCAAATGCGGATGGCAATTGACTGTTACCAAGGCACCATTTTCAACTGGTGTGAAGCTGTGTCGGCTCATATGAAGAGCCAACTGACCAAGGCAAAGAACGGACGACTAAAGACTTTTGGATATGGGCCTATAGTCGTGAGCTTTGCCTTGGAGAGAGTTCCAATGCTGATCCCTCAGCAACTCACTGTTGATATCTTGGGTCCTCGGGAGCCAAAGCTGATTCGATGGGTTGCGGTGATGGCCCGGCATCCTGACGAGGGTGCGGCAGTGGTTCGATTCTCAGATAGTTACTTTGACTGGTTAGAGGGCCAGCTTTTTGTGATACAGGACTTTCCGTATGCCGGAATGGATTTCAGAGGTGATCCGGACATGGTTCTTCCACAGGGAGAACAATGGGACGACAGAGGTACTTTTATTTTCACAAGTTTCCTAATTATGTATTTTTTGTATTTTTATATATATCGTCTCAAAACTAATAGTAAAACTTTTTCAAAATGCAGATGTTGGTCCACAGCGTCCAGCCAACCTCCGGCCTTATGATAGACTACATCCAGCTGCACCGGTACCGGCCCCACAGGACGCGGCTGCAGACGTACTAGCTGAGTTGGAGCATGATCTAGAGCGTCTCACGGCAGATATACCTGAGACTACTATGGATGACATTCCTATCAGGCTTCAGCGTTTTGTAGTCGCGGTCCCTGGACCGTTTAGGAGATTTTTGCGTAAGGTAGCCCGCGCAGTGGTGTCGTACAGAGAGCACCACCAGTGATTGACTAGTCACTTTTGTAGTCACATGTGACATTTTTGACTTTTTGTACTATCATTTTGCCGATCATAAGGTGTTTTCAACCTATGATCGAAGACGATGTATATATTTTTTGACACACTTCTATCTATATATATCACTATTACCGGCTTATCTTGTTTAACATGTATGATGAAATGTTTTTAAATTTACTTGCATGATTATTATAAATGTCTGTCCAACACTCGAGAAGCAATTGCATCTGCTAATGTATTCAAGGACCTTGGAATATGTTGATATTCAATGTAATCAAATTCACGTTCCAAGAGACGCACTCTCAAAAACAACCTTAATAACACAGGATTTCTAATGGCATAAACTCTATTAAGCTGTAATACAACAAGTTCAGAATCTAACCTCACTATCAAACGTCGAATTCCAAATGAAATAGATTCGGATAATAATTCAACCACTGCACTGTATTCTGCAATGTTATTCGTTGTTTGACCGAGGCTTACCCCATGCATAGAAACTAACTCGTCAGAGGGCGAATAGATAACCCAAGCTGCGGAAGAGATATTCCGTGTACTACGACAAGCACCATCAGCAAATCCAATGTATGTTTGGAGAGGCGTCGACATCTACAATATCAAGAGTAAAACCAAGATAAGCCAGAATAATGACGAAAAACCACACTCGCTAAGCTAAGCACACTGACTAAACTAACACACTTGCTAGCTAGAAAGGAAATCTAACCTATCTAAAAATTTCTCCATACCCATCATTTTAAGCATAATACCTCTTTAGGTAAAGTCCATTTCTGGGTTTACCCAAAGAGTCCCCATCAAAATCAACTAACTCATAAGCCCCTTTTGCTAGCTTTCGCTTTACAATGTAGGGCCCATGCCACATGGGAACGAATTTTCCGGCACCTAGCTTATCGTTAGCTTGATCATATAATAGTACTAGGTCTCCTTCCGAAAAACTTCGAGGGGTTACATTTTTATCGTACTGAGCTTTCATTCGTTTCGCGTGAGTCTCGATAGCTAAAGTAGCGTCACGTCGAGTCTCATCTAATTTAGCCAAGTATAATAACCGTTTCTCCTCTTCGGAAGTAGCTGGAAGTAATTCGACAGCCATTTGAAGTGATGGGATTTCGCATTCAATAGGTAACACAGCTTCTAAGCCATAAACTAGCTGGAAAGGGGTGAAACCTGTTGAATTTTTCACTGAAGTTCGATATGCCCATAGCGCCGAAAATAACATGTTATGCCAATTCGTTCGATGGATACCAATGATCCGTCGAATCATGATGACTAGAACTTTGTTGATTGACTCAACCAAACCGTTGGCTTGCGGATAATAAGGAGTAGAGCTATCGTGGCGCAAACCAAGCTGGCTTGTAAGCTCAGTCATCATGACGTTTCGAAAATGGCTCCCATGGTCAGTAATGATTGCTTGTGGGACACCAAACCTAGTTATGATATGATTGAATACGAAAACTGCAGCTGTCTTGCCGCTTGCGTCGAATGTAGGCATCGCCTCGGCCCATTTAGTAAAATAATCAACCGCGAGGATGATATACGCATGCCCCCCGGCCGAGTGAGGGTTACAAGTAATAAAGTCAATACCCCATTTGGCGAATGGACCAGCGGCAATTATAGGGTGGAGAGGAGCAGGTGGAGCGCGCATCTTTCGATCAAACACTTGACAGTTGTGGCATTTTCTGACGGCAAGGATACAATCTTTAAACATAGACGGCCAGAAATAGCCAGCGCGCAACACCTTCTGAGCTGTGGCATACCCAGACATATGACCGCCACATGCTCCAGAGTGACAATCATTCAAAACTCTCTCAGCCTCTTCGTGAGTTAAACAACGTCGAAAAACTAAGTCTGCCCCCCGGCGATAAAGTGTATCTCCAATAATTTTGTATTGCTGGGATCGAAACCGAATTTTTCGACGGTCTTCCTTGGAAGCTTCAGGCCGAAAGGTTTGGGTTTGGAGATAGATGATTATATCCCCATACCACGGATCTAAAGTGCTAATAAGAAACAAAGATTCGTCCGCAATGGACTCCTCTGCCACAGTCTCTGTGTCAGCACTCGGGAAATCACACATCAATTCCGCAAAAACTAAAGATTTCTTAGACTTGGACTTCTCGAACTCCAAGTCGAACTCTTGCAGGATGACAATCCATTTAGAGTACTTGCCCCCTAGCAGTTGTTTTGTCAAAATATAAATCATAGGGTTGCAATCCGAAATAACTGTAGTTTTGCGGAGAAGAATGTAGTGACGAAAACGCTGGACAGCTTGAACGGCTGCCAGGGCCAATTTCTCCACATGCGAATATTTTAACTCAGTGGGATTTAAGGTTCTACTAAGATAATATATCACATGCTCTGCTTTGAATTCATCTTCTTGAACTAACACCATTCCAATGGTGGAATGCGAAGCTGCGAGGTATAAGAAGTAGTCCTGGTTGTAGTTGGGAGGATGCAATAACGGTGCATGGGTCAACGCGTGTTTTAATGCATCAAAAGATTGTTGGGCAATCTCGTCCCAAAAGAATTGTGCGTTCTGTTTCAACAACCGTGTAAAACCTTTAGTGACCTCGGCGTAGTTTGGGATGAATCGGCGTAAAAAGTTCGCTTTCCCTTGCAAACTTTGGAGTTGGCGCAAACTCGAAGGAGGAGGCAATTTGATGATAGCCTCGACTTTCGAGGGATCGACGCGAATGCCGGCTTTTGAAACAACAAATCCCAGCAATCGACCTGTTTCTATACAGAAAACACACTTGTGGGGATTCAACCGAATTCGATAATGCCTACACCTCATAAAGATTGCTCGTAAATGGACAAGGTGATCAGCTCGATGTAAAGAATGAGCAGGCAAATCATCGAGATAGGGTTGCACAATGTGCTTGATGTCATGAAATGCATAAGACATCGCCCGTTGAAAAGTAGCGCCGGCATTCTTAAGCCCAAAAGGTAATTTGCAATAAGCAAATGTCCCCCATGGACAAATGAATGCCGTTTTTGGTTGGTCGGCAGGTAGAATATTGATTTGATTATAGCCTGAGAAACCATCCATGAAGGAAAACATCTCACTTCCGGCACAATCATCAATAATTTGATCGATATAAGGCGTAGGATAGTTGTCTTTTGGACAAGCTCGATTGATATCCCTATAGTCGATACAGATTCTTATTGTTCCTTGTTTTTTATTGACGGGAACAATATTCGATACCCAATCCGTTAACGGGATCGGATAAATGAAACCTGCTTTCAACAGCTTTTCGACTTCTGCTTTAATCGCAGCCGCTTTTCGAGGGTGAATCTGACGCAACCGTTGCCGAATGGGTTTAGCATCCGGGTAGGTTTTGATTTCATGAACAACAATGGCAGGATCGATTCCTGGCATTTCCTCGTAAGACCAGGCAAACACGTCGCGGAATTCTTGGAATAGGGCCTTGTAAGTTTGGATTTCTTCTTCAGTACATGCGGCACCTATATGAATGTTCTCCTCGATTCCGGGCTTCACTGAAATATCAATGGGAATAGTACGAGAAATATTCCCTAAATTCAGCTCTGAATCAGAATGTTTCGTTGGATCCTGAGCGTCTTTGACATATTCAGCGGTAAAGATAGATGAAAAATCATTTTCAAATGCATCGCCCTTAGGTAAAAACGAAGATCTGTGATGAAGATCCTCCCATGGTAGATCATCTACACTTAGGATTTCGCGAAGTTGTTCGTCAGATGACACTTCTTCGGGAAACGTTATCCGTTCTAAGGGTGAGGTGAAAAGTGACTCTTCACTGACCACATTCATTTGGTCGGTTTCGGTTGAATGAAAATCGGTAAAAGACATAAGAGCTTCATAGGCAATTTCATACGGACTCAACGGCATAACATCACCGAATGAATCTAGCTCAGAGTCAGATGGAACATACCAAGGATCATCATAAATAATGTTTTCTGACGTGATCATATGAATTGTTGCAAACGAAGGGTCTACATTGAGTGGAGGGAGAGGAAAAGTTCCCAGTAAACCGGAATCCTTAACTAAACCTACACCAATGTCCCTATAAGGGATTGTCGTTTTACCAACATGTTGGATAGTTTCTGAAGAGGTTGGGTCGGATGAAAAGTATGTCAGCTGATCAATAGTCACGATCTTACCGTTATGTGGAAACTTAATGACTCTGAAGACCGATGAAACGACCGCTGTCATAGCATATGACCAACTTCGACCCAAAAGAAGGTTGTAGTCTAGAGGGGCATCAACCACTTCCACATCCAGACTAACGGTTTTACCTTCGACCCCTATAGGCAATTCTTGTAGAATACCAAACGGACGGAACCCACGGCCATCAAAGGCCTTAAGGATGGTGGGGGATTGGTTCAACGAAGGAGAACCAAGCGATCTCCAACATTGAATCGACATAATACACGTAGAAGCTCCCTCATCAATCACAGTCCGATGAATAGGCCTGTTTTTGACTATCACTGGGATTTGGAAAGCCATTTGATGGGGGAGACGTGGTGTACTATTTTCTAGATCAAAGATCATTAGGTTCGGGTCCTGAACATCGACAGCTCCGATAGCCGACAAAAGCAATTTTCGTTGCGCTGGACATGATTGCAGCACTTCGAGTGCCGACATTGCTGAAGGTGAAACAGCTAAGTCTTCAACAATGTTGTAATTCTGGGCTGCTCTCGCATGTGGATTGAAAGCAGACCTTCGAAGTACACCCTTGGCGGGCGGCTTAATCACTAAGTCTGGGTTAGGTTTTTCGATCTGTAGTGGATCGGAACCAGGAGCTGAGGTTGATGGGTTAGAGTGAGAAGATTCTGCTTCCTTACCATCAACAGGAGCCTTACTACCATAATCTTGCGATCGAGTCGCAATCCTGACATGAGACATCATCAAAATGGGTTCTTCACTGGCATTCGAAGAAGAACCTATCATCTTATTCTCCTGCTCTGGAAATGGATTTTTTAACACAGCAGGAGTGGGAGAACCTTTGACTATTTTCACTACCTCGGCCCGATGAGGGCAGTCTCTCGTAAAATGATCTTCTTCACAAATGAGACAAGGATATCGAGGTTTGCGCTTTTCGTCATTGGTTTCCGACTTTTCCGTTTTCTCCTTTGGAGCCTTGTCTGCTTTAGCCTTCTTCTTTCCTTTCTTCTTTCCACCGTTTTTTGGTTTGGCCGTAGATGACTCTACGCGTGAATGTCGGCGGTAGTTCAGGAGAAGACTCTCCTGTCGGAGAATCAGGCAAAGTGATAATTGGAGTAGTCGAAGCCTTGGAAGACTTCTTCTTGCTCTTCGTAGTCACGATACCAATCATACCATCAGCGGCATGAGATCCCGAAGGAGCAGCAGCGATTTGGTTTGACTTTGGAAGATCCGGAATTTTCTCGTGTAACGTACCCGACTGAGTGTAAACTAAGTCAAGGTATTGTGCCTGAGCAATGACTTGCTCCTCAGTAACTACTCCGGCCTTAGCTACATCTTCAGTAATTCTTGGTAATAATGATTTGACAAACCATTCAGCTAAGATTTGGTCCGGGATAAAAACTTTCACTAATCTCCTTCGACGTCTCCACTCATGAATGTGATCAGAAATGTACGTGGATGTCGATTGTTTTAGCGAAGTTAATAATTCTGTACCATTATCATATCTGACTGGTAACTGAAAATGAGTTAAGAACGAGGTAGCTAACTGGCTAAAGTTGTAAAAAGAGGCCCGTGGTAACTCAATGTACCACTTGGCCGCGAGACCAATGAGTGTACGCTGGAAAAGACGTAAGCGGATGGAATCATCTGAGATGGAATTTGAAGCACACCAGAGGTGGTAAGTCATCACGTGATTAGACGGATCCTCTCCAGACTTACCTTCGAACTTGGGTATATCGCTGGGCAACTTATTTGGCATTGGCGGCCAGAACTGAAGATATTGAATTGGATCGTTCGTTAGGCGCGTCAAGTCGGGTAAATCTAAAGTCGCAATAAATGGTAACTGCCGGTTAGGATCTCTAAAACTCTGAGTCACAATACCAGCCCCAGGAGGAGGATATCCAGGATAACTAGGAACAGGAGTCGCATTTGGGATATTATATCCTCCTGGAAAACCAGGATTAACCGGACCGTACTGGGGTTGCTGAGGTTGTTGATAAGTGTACCCAGGATACGGTTGATACTGGTAAACCGGTTGTTGGGCAGCTTGCCCAGGTTGATACTGTCCCTGGTACGGAGGTTGAACAAATTGAGGTTGAGTAGTAACAACCGTACTTGTACCAGGTTGGCCTACAGGCATCTGGACTGTGGTTTGAACCGTAGATCCAGACAACGGTACAGATGTCTGAGGAGTGGTTACAGGGACAGTAGAAACCGGAGCTGCCGATACTCCAGAAGTAAGCATGGTAGATGTAGCGGTAGTTGCTGCAGCCGTGTGAGGTGGAGTACCAGGTGCAATTGGCGGCTGAGTAACTACGGAAGTTACAGGGGTCTGAACACTTGACTGGACAGGTTGCGGTTGCTGGGGTGGACCAGGAACTACAGGTTGTCCTGCTTGAGGTACCGACTGTATACTTGGTTGCGACATCTGTTGACCCTGTGACGGATCCCATGTTAACATTCCAGGGTATTGACTCGTAACAGGTTGAGGATACTGAGATCCATAGCCGTATTGAGGATAGGGTTGATAATTGTAAGGTGCAGTCCCATATGATTGCCCTTGAGGTGGTTGATAACTTTGACCAGGGTATTGACCCGTAGGTTGATAACCTTGAGGTAAATACGAGTACTGGGGTTGACCTTGACCTTGAGGTTGGTATCCTTGAGGTTGATACCCTTGGGGTTGATACCCTTGGGGTTGCCATCCTTGAGGTTGCCATCCTTGAGGTTGATATTGATACTGAGGTTGACTTTGGGGTACATATTGAGGCTGAGGTTGACCTTGAGGTATGTATTGCCCCATAGGAGCGTACTGACCTTGAGGTTGCCCCCCAGACACAAATGAAGTACCTTGAGGTTGCCCCCCAGGCATTAACGAAGGTTGCCCCCCAGGCGGTAATTGGCCACCTTGAGGTTGGTTAACGGGAGTTGAACCTGACATCATATAAACATCACCTATACTCAATGGTACATTACCACTGTTTCCAACTAATAACCCATGATCAATGGGTTGAGGAGATGCTCCCGCAAAGGTACCAGAAAGTGATTGATACCCAGTAGGAACAGAAGGACCGCCATGTAAAAATGATTCAGGACTTTGCGTAAACACAGATGACTGACCAGACATATTTACAGGAGTATGAATTCCTCTAGGTGGAAAAGGAGTACGAGGTGTAGAAAAACCTACTGAGTTGTCTAAAAAATTGGTTAATGCAAGGTACCAAGATTCACTTCTAGGAGGACTGTAAAAGATGGATTCACGCTCCCTTAGATCAAGGGTAATTAGATCTTCAGAATCAGAAACGCCTATTTCTTCCTCTGGAACAAGTTCTTCTATAGCAATTAATCCAACAGGAAGATTTTCGGTGATAATTCTTTCTATTCTTGGTGAATCAGGAACACTAGGAGTTGGAGTAACAGGTTCGGAAATTTCAGGTTCTTCGCCTGTTTCACTGGCAGATGAAAAACTACCAGCAAGCTCGGAAACTGTAACAGCTTCGGGATTGTAACCTGTTTCTAAACTTTGGTAATCTGGATGGACTACCAAGGAAGATTCTCCTTCTTCAGGTGAACCTACTCTACTGCCACTAGGAGGAGTTACAAGGACCTTTAAACCTTCTAAATTACTGGGGTCGTCTCAAGGAGGTGAACCCCTAAGGTCACGGGATCTTCTCAACAATTCGGCCACAGAAACAACTTCAGGAGACTGGCCCGCAATTCGACGGGACCGTCTCGGTAATTCCGCCACAATTAATGATTTTTAACTACAACACACGAAAACAAAGTAAAAATTTCAAATCAAACCACCTAAAGTCTTCTAAAGAAGCAAACAAATTTGAAGCACACGCCTAAAGAATCTAGAGCGTCAAATCACACACAAACAGTATCTTCCGGACCAAAAGCGCTAGTTGGTGATTAGGCCAACCTCGCAGGATTCAGTACAGAAATGGCGGGTGGAACAGTTACGCCGACAACCTGCTTAATGAATAGACTGGACCAAGTTCCTCCACTTTAACCGTCTCGAAGTGAAGTGAACCCCCCAGAAAATCCAAGTGAGTATAGCCGACGTCTGCTCCAGGTACAGTGGGACCTTCCCTCCACCGTCACCTTGGGTAGAATCCTAGATATTATGGCCACTAAGGTTACCAATCACAACAATTACACCTGGGGGAACAGTCTAAACTCCGACAGCACGCAAGGGCAGAGTAACAAGCTCAATCCCCTTACCGGCTCCTTGACAGTAATCCAAGGTTTACCGATAAGTGACCCCTGGCTCCTCGACAATGGTTAATCCGAGGTTTACCGTTTGTAATACGTACTGTCTGGCGTCGTTCCCAACGAGGGAGGAATGATCCCCTCACTGGTTCGGACACGAGCTCGTGCTTCTCCTTTAAGAGGAGCTTTCCCAGAATGTAACTGAAACAATTGGATTTGTTCTACTCAAGATAGACTATCTGTTTGGTTTTGTAGTCTTGGAGAGTTAAGTACTCACCTACTCCAAGACCCTAGCCTAAGCTATGTTGGTGCTTTAGAGCCCTAGAAAATAAAATTACTAGATTGATTTTAATTTAAGCGTTACTTTTAAGGTTGTTTCTTAAGTCAAAAGGTGATGGAAGTGAAACCAGTGGTGTGTTGACTCGACTCGAAACCACTACAAAATGCACCTAGGATGATTTACCCACTACTTTGCTTTTTCGATGAATTGTTTTAACTAAAAAGTTGAGAGAATGCAATCTTTATAAAAGCAACTTCTTAATTGAAGACAATCAAAGAAACAATTCGTTTTTCTTTTCCAAGCATAAAAACATAACCTCTCTTTACATGCACGAAAAAACTCTTTTCTTTTTTCAAAAACAAAAAGCTACTTGAAACAAGACTTTTAAAGAAGATGTTTTTGTATTTTTCTTTTAATAAAGCAAATAAATCTAATATAACCAAAAATCAATCTTAACGACTATTAAAATCTATGAAAATCCACTCATAAGCAAACTAAAGGCAAATTTATTCTAAGCAAGTTTAACGAGGCCAAAACTAACAATGATTATTCTAAGGTGTTTTACTTGATCACAATCAAATCAAGGACTAGCTTATTGCAGAACCAAAAACTAGCCAAAACAAAACTCTAATCTTTTTGTTCTTTTTGTAAAATGGAAATCAATACTTTATAAACAAGCAATTCGAAATTTGACCCAAAACAACTCAAATGGCAAGCTGCTCACACAAGGAGACTTTACGACAGGCCTGACTTCTAAGAAGGTTGACTAACCAGAGAGATCTAAGGCTGGACAACTTTCTACTATCAAAGTCACTACAAAACCTATCCAAAAATCAAACCCTAGGTCTAAACTTCGTTGAAATCCACTAAAACACTCAAAGCTCACAAAACAAGTTTAGGTGAAAATTCTTGACAGGGTACTAAAGGATCTGGGCAGAAAATACTAAGGAAAATTAAAATCTAAAAGCAATTTAAAGCAAAAATGGAATTTTCTTAAATTTTACAGGAAGACGCAGGCCACCCGTTATCACAGGTGCGGGCCCGCTCTGTGCAAACGGCAACAGCGCGTCGAAAGACGCACTGTGCAGTACTCAGAGGGTGCGTCCTTCTGGAAAAATGAAGAAAAACCAAATCTAACTAAATCTAAAGCTAAGCCACCCAAATACTAATTCTCACAGTCAAAAACCAGAAAATAAAAATGATTTTCTCAAAGTAAAGTTCACATAAAGGAAAAGACTCTCTCATTAATGGAATCCCCAGCGGAGTCGCCAATTTGTCACACGGAATTGGTCAAGGGTGCGGACACGACTGACCTTCCTAGAAGTCTAAGACATTCTAATGACAAACAAGACAAAATGGAGTGATCTTTCTCTAAATACACCTTTTACAACATGAAAACTACAAGTGTTTAGGCTTACCTTATTCCAAAACGCTGTTGTTGAAGTCCGTCCTTGGCGATCCGGATGAGCTCCTCCTTCATGTCAATTCCTGCAACCACAAACAATAAAACAATTACCAAGCACTTGTATTTCATATAATAAAACATATATTCAACATGCAGACCAAGGAACACATGAAATAACTCATTAACACAAGCTATTGAGAAAAATAAACCAGTTTGTATTAATAACGAAACAAAGAAACTCTTACAACCTGGCCTTGGTGTTGTGCAAGTTCCTCCCAGGGTCCATCAAGGGTTTTCCTCTACTTTGACAAAGCTCACCCACTTCCAAGTAGAATCAAGTAAAGACAATCTCTCCTCACAAAGGTTCTAATGGAAGACCTAAATCCTGCAGCATTTACCCAAAGAAAATGTATAGCTCCAACCTCTCTTCCCTCTGGCTCAATGTCTTTATTTATAGTGCTGTAAAGAGGTTATTCAGGTCCACTATCAATGGGATCATCCCCCTCTTTGGGTGGGATAGCTCCCTTATTGATGGGATAAGTTCCCTCTTAATAGAGATACATGAACCAACTGGAGGCGCATCCATTTCATCAAACCGACCTCTAGAATGTTCTAGAAGTAACCACAAGTAACTTTTTCAAGATAAAACTCGCGCATTTTGCCTTTTACAGAGGGACGCACCTGTCCTTTAACATACAGAGCGTCCATGGACGCAGTTTTTGTGAACATGGTCAGCGTCCCCGTAGGTAAGGCTAGAGAGAACCTGCGACCCCAGAGATAAACATTGTTTTTACAAGACCTTCTCTCTTCTTTGAGTTTGAGATGGATAACAGAGGCATGAGACTTGCCTAAAAGAGGTAGCATGACTGTTGATTTGAGCCATACTAACTGTAAGTAGTCAAGGTGACATTTTTTAGTGTAACAAGTGCAGGGTCTTTCAGCTACCACCATGAAACCGTACCCGCATCGTGTGGTTACAGCAAAGGCAAAGGCGCATTGAGAATGATGAGGGGTCGAGCAGTGGCCGAGAATTTTGATCAAAACTGGAAAGTAGGCCCGCAGACGTACACAAACCCTGACCCTTCGTTGCAGTGGTCTCCCTTGGGTAATGCACCATTTTTCCAACCTTATCGCATTCCCAAAGTTCCTCTTCCTCCTGGCGCCCCCTTCGTTCGGCCGTTATTTCCACAAAACTCCTCAAGGGCCTCCATTCAATTGGCCATGACCAGGCACTCCAGGCTTTCCCAAAAATCCTCCCGGCCCTCCCTTCAATTCTTCGACCACTCCAGGTTCAGGCTTTGCCTTTCCTCCTCTTCCCGACACTCCCCCGTTCAGTACTCCACCATTTCCACAACCCACTCCCACCACTCCAGGCCTTCCACCTCAGTCCGCCTCTGATGCTCCTTTTGGCACCACTGAATATTTGACTGAAACCGCCCTACAGGAGTCCACAAACCCTTCGCGCAGTTTTCCACCATTTCAACAACCAGGTACTCCACGCTTCCCTGCATTTAGACTGGGCACTCCAGGCTTCCCCAAATTTCCTCCATTCAGACCCGGCACTCCAGGCTTCCCCAAATTTCCTCCGGGGCCTCCATTCAATTTTCGACAACCGGGGCCTCCACGCCCTCCCTTCGATATTCCACTACCTCAGCCCCCCTCCTCTGATGCTCCTTTTGGTGCACCCACCGCTCTAGGCTTTCCACCTGAGTCCCCCCACTCTGATTGTAAGGCCTCTGCGACTTGGGCAGGTGAACGTGGTGAGCTCCAGTATTGTAGCAATAATGCTACAACTCCTGGGGCTTCCTGTCTCTTACTTTTATCAACCCGGTAGTTCGTACAAACTTGGAAGCGACGGTGCTATATGCACAAGTACTAGCTCTTGTCGCAGCTGTCACTTGGTCAGCTGGCACAAGTCCACTAGGGCTCAAGCCAACTTCTATAGGCTCTCAGAAGAAGCTTGCTAAATGATGGATGAAAGCTATTCTCAAAGGAAAGCTAATTTACTTGACAAAAATGAAATGAAAGCAAATCAAAGCATAGAAACCTAGGAAACCCTAATTTGACTAGTCTAACCTCTATGATGCAAAGAATGTGAATGAAACTTCTACCAATGTTGCCATTACCTCTAATAAGTGAAAATGCATAAATCTAAGCTGCTTGCATCTTAAAAGACATGTTTTTGTATTTTTTCTTTAAGTGGATGGAATGATTGTGATTTGGTGCTTATTAGGGTTTGGTTGTGCAGATGTGATGCAGAAGGAAGGAAAGCGTGGGAACAGTTGGGGAGGCTAGGAGAGGTCCCCAGGGATCCTTAGCATCCGTCCACAGAGGTTCCTCACGTTCAGAGGCTCAGCAACCGAGTGAGTGGCCTCCTACAGGATGTCTGCAGGGGATCCTACAGGAAACTCAGAGGTTTCTACAGGAAGTCTACAAATTGCTACAGGATGACCTACCGTGGGTGTTTGAAGTGATGGTGGAGTGATGGAATGGTAGGGGGAGATATGTAAGGTAGGGATAAGGCTGGTGATGGCTCAGGAATGGAGAAGTAGGATGGGGAACGAGTGTATGGAGTAGGTTGGAAGATGGAGGGCTATATCAACGAAAGGTCTAGAGAATGAAGTTACGTGAGGAGTGGAGGAATTTGGGAGATAACAGAGCGGAGCAGAGGTCAAGGATGTGGTTGCATGCGTGATCAAGACGAAGGAAGAGGTAATGGAACGAGGAAGAGCAGTGTAAATGAAACAAATGCTTATGACTGTCACCAAAACGAAAGTTCACTAACCTAAGCTACCTGTGCTTATGAACTCAATGAACAGCAATCCAACGTGTGAAGAGAAATGTGCATGAAGCTGTGATGAAGGTGTATGTTGCAAGTGTAAAGTGCATGAAAGGATCTATCATAACCGTGACTGTGTTGCAGCGAGCATAAGGTAAAGAACTGCGTATTTTTGGTGGTTGGTTATGGACTGCACCCCAGTCCCTAAGAGAGATGGCAGTGAGCCTTAACAACCTTTTTGCTGGAGCTCCAATAGATTATATCTATCCTCTTCTAACCTAAGCAACTGGAAACAAATTCACCATAAACAAATCCTATCTAAACTCATGAAAAAGACTAAATTAACAAACTGTAAATTCGAATTGCACATTAAAGTAAAAACTCAAAGTGCTGGAACGAAATGCAAAAACCATTACAACACCGAGGAGATCTATTGCTCTCAGGTTGGGCCCTAACCTGAGAGCTATAGCTCCTTGAGAAAACTCAGAACTAGATCAAAATCTGCCTTCTTTATTCAGAATCTGATGTCATGCCAAACTGGCTTACAAAAGGAACAAAAACACAGAGCTGTAGCTCGTACTTCAAAATTACAAGAGTAATGCAAAAGTTCAAAAAGCTTCTATTCAAGGCTACGGCCTCAGTATTTATGCAAAATGATAATCCAACAGGTTTCTTTGATTTTAGGAACTCGGCTGTCCAACTGAAGGTTAAACTGGTGATCCTGTAGAACAGTTGGCTGCCTCTATGCTCGGTGGGGAGATTGGTTGGAGCTCGTAGCTACGGTGGGAATCACGAGGAAGGTCCCAACACTGTGGACATCCTCTCCTAAAAACCAGCAGTGCCACCTCATTGTCTCCTTGTCTCCTTTCTCGTGGTCTTTTCTCCCTTTTAATGCCAAAAACCTGAAAGCATCATGCATTAGTCACGTAGATAATATGTCTACCCTTCTTCCTACAAACAACACGAATAAACTAAGAAATGCATGCATAAGCAATAAAAGATGAATGGTTTGAGCAAGTAGAATAGGCCAAAATGAGCCCAAATTGTACCAAAAATTGGGGCTCATCATCACCCCCCAGCTAAACCATTTGCTCATCCTTGAGCAACCTTGCTCCTGCTCCTTGTCCTTGGCCGAGGGCTAGGAATCGAAACAGGCTCTTTCTTTTCCGCTTTTGATGGCCCTGCCTTCTCTGCCCCTGGTGGTGACGAGGGTGGAACTTCTTCCCTCTTTCCTGTTTCTTTGAGCCGGGCTTCGGAAGGCGATTGGCCTATCTTTCGTGTCCAGGAGGTGACCTTCGAGCTTCCCTTCTCGGAGGTGGCCGGTGTCTTAGAGGGAGGTTTCTCACTGGGTGAAGTAGGAACACTTCCTAAAGTGGTTTGGCTGCTGGGAGGAGGCTGCGACTTGTCTGTTTTCATTCTCTGACTTCTCCTGGCTTCGGAAGGTAGAGGGATCTCCCTCTCTCTCTTTTCTTTTGGTTTTGCAGGTGTGCTGAGGGCGGCCAGCGCAGCTGCCGCCTCCTTCTCGAGAAGACCAGCCTTCTCTCCCTTGCTTTTTACTTTCCCGGTGCTCCTTGTGGAAGGCCCTTCCCTTTCTGTTTTCGGTCTTCCTGTAGAAGACCCTACTTTATCCACTTTCGGCCCTCCTGTAGAAGACCCTTTCTTTATGAGCTGTGGGGTTCCTGTAGAAGACCCGGTTTTGACCACTGTCGGGCTTCCTGTGGAAGACCCCTTCTCTGCCTTTGGGCTTCCTGTAGAAGCCTTCGTCTGCTTTCCTGTAGGCGTTGTTCTTGGGCTTCCTGTAGAAGCCTGCTTTTGTTTTCCTGTAGGGACTGCTTCTGGGCTTCCTGTAGAAGCCTGTTTCTGCGTTCCTGTAGATGCAACTGTCACCACCTTTTCTTGCTTGGCTACATGGATTTTGCTTTTGGCTTTGGCTGCAGGAGCTGACGAGGTGCTTGGGCTGACGGGGACCACCTCAGCTTTGACCGTCCTATCCTTCAACCTCTTTTCTCTTGCTGACATGATGGGGGTGTCCTCTTTTGCTCTGTCATCCTTTCCCTCTTCCTTCTCCTTTCGTTCTCTCTTCTGTGTTGGAGTCGGGATCTTTTGGCCTTTCCCTTTCTTACTCTCGGCTACTGGCTCTTCTTCCTCACCGCTAGAGGAACCCGTTTCTTCAATCAACATCTTTATGTCCCCTTCTCTCGTTAAATTTCTAAATGATTCCCATGAGAGGGGGACCTTATATGAGTGGAGAGCATCCTCCACAAGAAGCTTGATTAACCCATGGTGGGCTACCTGATCCGGTATGCCATCCTTGAGCTTTGTAGCGCACTCCATCAAGGACTGTAGCAAGAAGTAGGGAATGCTTAGTCTCTGCTCTGCAGGAAGATCAATCCCGTGTCTTAGTTCATTGAGCAGCCTGAAGTGATATGCATACACGATGCTGTAACGACCCTCATAGGTGATATATTTCATGATTTGCAAGCTGACTTCGTTCCATGGTGGCGACAAGCTTGTCCTTCTCACCCCATTCTTGTCCTCCGTGAATGCTTCTTCAGGTGGGAAGAACTCTTTCTTGGCTTGCTGGCTTAGCTTTCGTTCTTCTTTATCCCACGGCAGACCCATAGGAAGTTCAGTGATTCTACTGATAGACTGCGGGGTGATCTTGAGGCTTAGGCCTCTAAAATTTACTGTGGCCAGCACCTTGGATTTCGGCCTCAGGGCCTGCAAGAATTCCTCGGCCACTTCTTCATCGTACCCTTGTAACTTATCACAAAAAGACATCCACTGTGCTCATGTATAGAGCTCTACCACTTCCTGATTTCTCCTCAATTTATCTGAATCAGTGGGTTCTCGCCTGATAAACCCACCCGGCATGATGGCACAGTTTTCTTAACCGGAGGTGGTGATGGTGGAAGAGAGTTTAGTTTCGGAGACAGAGTGTAGAACAATGCGCATAACCCACAAAATTTTACGACACAGTCTAATTACTCAACAATCCTGTAGAATGACAGTATAGGCACACAGACAGCAATTTCACCACTTTCTCTATACCCAGACAGTGACTGACAATCCTACCACCTTTAATGACCAGTTGCATGAGAAGTCCAGGGTTACCTCGTTACTCGGCCACCTTTTTTACGTGAGCACCCGCGTTCCTGTAGAAGACTGCGTTCCTGTAGAACTGCGTTCCTGTAGAACTGTGTTCCTGTAGGAGCAGTGCGCAAATTTCCGGGAGGACTGTAATTGGACTGCGTTTGAGGTGCGCTTCACCGGTGTTCTGGTAGCCAAAAGCTCGGCGTATCAAAGTGCAGAGGAGATCAGAATAACCACTCGAGTTTGAAGTGGTGGTTGATAAATGCATGTGCAAAATCTAGCCGATTAGATTTTGAATCGGCGCGATCCGTGGCGCGGGGGATGAGCTGTCCCCCGCCGGACCGTTGGGCGACGTCATCAATCATTCACCTGCGTATTCACTTGCTGCCGCATCCATTGCCACAGATCTGCCGCCGCCTTTTTCTGATAACCTCATTGCTGCCGACGGGAGTGTTCTCACGTTCATGCTGCTGATTCTTTTCGTCGTGGCCGCCACTCGAACATCCAACTATACCATAACTAGCCGACGTGGCCAGTCTACTAGCCATACGGCTGCTCAACCATTCACTTTTACGCTATGCAAACAAATCAAAGTAAAATTCATGCGATTTGATGGAAGGAAGGGTTGAGACGCGTACCTGCGTGGCTGCACACGATTTTTGCCAGTTTTTGGATGATGATGAGTGGATCTACCTGCTGCATGCGAACTTACACAGACTCGGAGGCTCATGGTTACAGGCTGCTGACGATGGAGGGGATGCTGTGGTCGCATGCGCCCGCGTTACATTGGAGATGGCGGTGTTGCGAACGGTGTCCACTCCAGCAGGTTGAACTATTACAGGATTCCCGCGGGTGTCTCGTAACAGTTCTTCCTCCTTGGGTGCATGCTGCACGACGGAGGATCTGGCCTTTCAATCATGCTTCCGGAGCTTCTGATGCCTGTGGTATAAGATCTCAGCATTTGTTTATCTTTGAAAATGGCTTTTCCCGTGAGAACTCATTGATCTGCTTTGTTGGTGCAGGGGACTTGGGTGCATGTCGACGAGGATGGTGGAGCAAGGTAACAGCGTCGTGCATGGGTGCCAAAAGAGGCTTGCATGCGTCCAAACCAACCCGTAGTCATCAGATCTGTTCATGCAATGCATTCTGGGCCGTTCTGAGCTTCTACAGGAAGTTTCCTGTAGAAATACAGAGCTTCCTGTAGCCAGGCAGCTCTTCCTGTAGAAATTTGCACCTTCCTGTAGAAATTTTCACCTTCCTGTAGAAAATCTGCTTCTTCCTGTAGAAAATCTGCGTCTTCCTGTAGGAGACTCAATCTATAATGAAAGTGCACATACCTTGAAGAACATAAGCATTCTTGGAGGAGGTGCTGGTGAGGTGTCCTGGCTGCATGTTAAGGACCTTTGGCCTTGAGTTGAGAGGCTTCCTCTCCTCCATAGAACACCTGCAATCTGCATGCAACTTTCACATAATAAACTTGTTGATCTTGTATTTTTTTTTTTTTTTCTCTTTTTTTTTGAAAGATAGCAGGGGCACCTCAATGAGGTTTTCACCCTTACCACCTGCCTTAAGCGCCTCAGAGAGGTTTTCACTCAAGGATCTTTATCTCTTTTTTCTCTCTTTTTTTTTTTGAAAGATAGCAGGGGCGCCTCAATGAGGTTTTCACCCCTACCACCTGCCTTGGGCGCCTCAAAAAGGTTTTCACCCAAGGATCTTTATTATTTATTTATTATTATTTTTTTAGATTCTTCAGGGTGTACCCAAAGCAGGGGCAGAACCCTTCTCTATGACCAATACTTCCTTCTCCACAGTTTTGATGAACTCTTATCTTGAGGGAGGCTTCCTGTAGATCTTCAATCGATGCCCATTGACAAGCATGGGGATGGCTTCCTCATCAATGGTCCGAATAAGAACAGATCCATTGTCATGACATTTTTCCACTGAATATGGCCCGAGCCATCTGGTTCTCAGCTTTCCCTTGAAATCTTTGTATCTGGAATCATACAACAAAGCCCAATCTCCCGGCTGAAATTGCTTGTCATGGAGATGTTGGTCATGCCACACCTTTCTCTGAAGTTGAACCACTTCTGAGTGAAGGAGGGCCTGCATGCGGTGCTCATCCAGTCCATTCAGCTGCAATAGCCTTTCTTGTTGTGCATGGCTAAGATCTAGATCTAGCTGAGCTGCCATCCTCAAAGTGTTTTATTCGAACTCAATGGACAACAAAGCCTTCTTCCCATAGACCAGCTCATAAGGTGTGAAGCCGGTGGTGGTCTTCCAAGTGGTGTTGTAAGCCCATGTGGCTTCAACCAGGCGATCTGCCCAGTCCTTTCTGCTGCTGCTCACCACCTTGGTCAAGATCCCTTCTAATGCTCTATTGGTGACTTCCACCTGCCCATTTGCTTGAGGATGATAGGGGGTGGAAGTTCTATGCTTGATCTTGTGATGAGCTAGTAGATCTTCAACCAGGTTGGAGGTGAACTGGCTCCCTTGATCGGTGACCAGCTCTCTTGGATAGCCAAACTTATAGAAGATGTTTTCTCTTAGGAACTCGGCCACTTTTTCTTCTGTTGCTGCTTTGATGGCTTTGGTCTCTGCCCACTTCGTCAGGTAGTCAGTGCACACAATGATGTAAGACCTTTGCCTTGAAGGAGGGTTGATTGGGCCCACAAAGTCCATACCCCACTTCTCAAATGGCTCAAGAGTCACTTGAGGTTGGAGAGGCATCTCATCCCTTTGGGTTGGTTTCCCCATTCTTTGGCATTGGTCACACTGGCTGACATATCTTCTGACATCTTGATGAAGTGTGGGCCAATAGTAGCCTGCCTGCAGGATTTTGAAGGCAGTTCTCTTTGCTGCAAAATGTCCTCCACAAGGCCCATCATGACAGGTGAGGAAGATGTCAAAGACTTCCTCTTCCCTTACACAAAACCTTAAGATCTAATCGGGGCCAAGATTGAATAGATTGCCCCCGATCCAGGTAAATGAGGCACTCTTTCTGATGATTCTGCTCTTTTCTCTCGAAGAGAGATGCGGAGGGAACTGTGCTGAAACAAGGTAGTTTGCTATATCAGCAAACCATGGAGAGAGTACTGAGATAGCAAACAGATGTTCATTGGGCATCTGGTCATCCACTGTTCCATCCTCACCTGCAGATAAATCCAATCTAGATAAAAAGTCAGCAACAACATTTTCTCTACCTGGTTTGTCAACAATGGTTAAATCAAACTGCTGCAATAAAAGTAACCATCTAATAATACGAGCATTCACATCTGGTTTATTCATCAAATATTAGATTGCAGCATGGTCAGTATGTACAAATGTTTGATAGCCAGTGATGTAATGTCGGAACTTGTTCAGTGCATGGACCACAGCTAAGAATTCTTTCTTGGTTACAGTGTAATTCAACTCAGCTTTGGACAAGTTTCTGCTAACGAAGTAAATGGCATATGGAAGCTTTTGCTCAACTTGTCCTAAGGCTGCACCTATGGCTTTGTTCGAGGCATCAGTGTGGATGTGGAAAGGTAGGGCCCAGTTTGGACCTCTCAGGATTGGGGCTGACACTAACTTGTCTTTTAATTCATTCAAACTCTTCTGACAATCGTCAGTCCAATTAAACTCCACATCTTTTGCCAACAAGCCGAACAATGGCGAGGCTAGCTTGCTGAAATCTTTAATGAATCTTCGTTAATATCCTGCTAATCCCAAGAAACTCCTAACATCCCTTACCTTTTGTGGAGGTGGAACCTTTTTGATTAGAGCGATTTTGTTAGGATCCACCTGTAACCCTTGGCGAGAGATGGTATGGCCTAGCACAGTCCCTTCAGTCATTAGGAATTCACATTTTTCAGGGCTAAGGGACAAGTTCATCTCGATGCACTCGGTTAGGACTTTTCCCAAGTTGGACAATGCTTCCTGGAAGTTAGCCCCGTAAGGAGTAAAGTCATCCATATAGATTTCTACTGCATCATGGACCAACTCTGAGAAGATGCTCAAGACAGCTCTCTGGAAGGTAGCAGGAGCATTGCATAGCCCAAAGGGAAGGACACGGTAGGCAAAGGTACCCCAAGGACAAGTGAAGGTGGTCTTATCTTGGTCTTCCGGGCTGATTTGAATCTGGTTGTACCCGCTAAACCCATCCAGGAAAGAGAAGAACTTATTTCCTGCCAGTCCATCCAACACCTGATCTATGAAAGGCAGAGGGAAATGGTCTTTCTTGGTAGCTTTGTTCAGCTCCTGGTAGTCCACACAGATTCTCCATTTCCCATTTTTCTTGGGAACCAAGACCAGAGGGGACACCCATTCACTATTTGAGATGGGGTAGATGAATCTGACATCCAACAGTTTCTGCAATTCTTCCTTGACAATGTCCTTAAGGGCTGGATTCATTCTCCTCTGGGGTTGCCTAACCGGTTTACAATCCTCTTTGATGTATATATGATGGGTACAGACCGAGGGATGGACTCCTTTCATCTCCTTATAATTCCAAGCAAAATCATTTAGATGGCTGGCCAACAGGCTACACAACTCCTTCTCCTGGGAAGGAGATAGGGAGGAGCTGATCTTTAATGCTCTCTCAGGGCCGAACTCCACGTTTTTTACTCTGGGAGTGACAGGGTTGGTTGTGCAAAGGTCCACTAAGGTGCTAGCTTGGGCATCCTCCACCAACTTCTCTAAAGATAGTGCACTGGAAGGTGGATTCTGGATCAGAGTCTCAATCAAGTCATCCTCGGTTGGAGGGTCTCTTCTAGTGGTATCTAGGGTGCACAGAGGTGCTGAGTACACCTCGTCTTCCTCTCCTTCTTCTAACCAAAGTGGTAAGTCATGCTCTAAGGAGGGTTGGGCAGGAGGGTATAGGACTAGCTGCTTGGACATGGGACCATTTTTGATGGTCATATTTCCTGCACGGCAACTTATGTAAGCATCTGCAGTAGCTAACCAAGGCCTTCCCAAAATGAGAGGATATCCAGTAAGCTTTGCCTTTGGTTGTAGAACCAGGAAGTCTGCAGGGTATTCCCAAGAGTCAACAGAGACCAAGACATCCTCCACAATCCCTTCGGGAGTCACGGTGGAGCGATCTGCTAATTGCAGTACTGTCGAGGTCTTCCTCAAGGAATCTTGAAGATTGAGTTTGAGCATGGTATCCCTGGTCATCACATTAATGGTAGCCCCCAGATCAATCAAGGTGTGAGGTATGATGGTGCCATTGATGTGAACATCTACTACAGGACTTCCAGGGTCTAGATACTTGGGGCAGATGACTTGTCCTAACATAAGGTCAGACAGTTGTCCTATGAAATTGATGGTTGAGGCATCTTTCTTTCTCCTGCCTGGGTGTTTAAAGCACTTTTCCTTAACCAGTTTGTTGTATATGGGCACATCCTTGATGGATTGGAGAAGTGGTATTTTTACACACAACTGCTTGAGCTCACCCAGAAGCTCATCTTCCTCTGGGTTGGGTTGTGTGGTGGCAGTTAGTCTCTCAGGAAAGGGTGGAATAGCTTTTGGTTCACTTTCCTGTTGATCCTCCTCATCCTCTGGGGGAGGAGGTTGGCGATCTGGAAGGATCTTCCCAGATCGAAGATTGATCTCCTGGATCTCCACAGCATAGGTAGGTCATGATGTTTCCCCAGTGTATACCTGCTGAGCCTGTCTATGGTTGGGGTTCGGGTTCGGTTGAGCAGGCATTTGAGGTTGCCTTGGAGGAACAGGAGGTAAAGGCTGAGGTTGAACTGGTGGTGGAGGCAAAATGGCAGGAGGAGTGTTGTATTGGGGCCTCCACCCCGACTGAGGTGCACTCCACTGAGGCTGTGACTGGGCATGTGAATGATATGAATGAGAAGTAGGTTAAGTAGGATACTGAGGTGGATAAGACCATGGAGGAGGCATGTACCAAGAAGGATGAGCAGGGGGACCCCAAGAAGGCATGGGAGTCGATTGGTTGGGGTTATAATAAGCTTGTGGTGCCCCTTGCATTCCCTGCTGATAAGGTCTAGATCCTTGAGGCCTCCTTTGGTTGATGAAGTAGAGAGGTTCAGTGGGGGCTTCGGTTCTTTGGTACATGGCTTTAAACCCAGGTAAGGTTGGACACTGATTTGTTGGATGGTCCTCCTCACAAACGAAACACACTTCAACCGAATGCAATGGGCATTTGTTCTTAGGGTGTCTCTTGGTGCACCTAGGGGAGAAGACAGCCAAGGCTCTCTCAGCTTCTTCTTTCTTCTGCTGGATCCTGAATGTGTCCAGCTGCATGGCAATGGTCTGTCTCACCTCACTCTTAAGATCTTCTAATTGGTTTGTAAACTCATGCTTGGAGAAAGGGACACCAGTGGAGAGGAGATTTCCTCTACCTCGTTTCCTAGCTGCCCTGGAATGATTTCTAAACACAGTCTTGATGTCCTCATAAGGCAGTTGGTAAATGTCCCCCCCAGCTAACATGTGAAGGGTGTCTAAGAGATCTTCAGGGACTCCTCGGAGCAGAACCAACTTGAGGGATTCAGGGTCAAGTGTGCACCTGGCCCACTTATAGCTAAGTTGGAACCTCTCCTCATAATCCTCTAAGGACTCATCATTTCCCATGGTCATCCGAAAGATCTCTCCCTTGGTTTCCTTAGACCTACAGTAATCCCTATACTTGGTATTGAAGGCTTGCTGCATCTGAGCCCAAGTAGTGATACTATTCCCAGGTAATCCCATGAACCAGCGTAATGCTGCATCCTTAAGAGTTGAAGGGAAAAGCTTCAGCTTTTGCTCATCTTTAGTATAGTCATAGGTTCTACAAAGGACAACAAACTCAAACAAGAAGATATCAAGATCCTCAGTGGTCAGCCCATGGAAGTGAGGCAAGGCGGAGGGGCTAATGTTCTTCATTTTCATCTCTCCATTGGTCTCTCGGATGGGGAAGGCACCTTCTATTCTCTCATCTTCTCTTCTATTATCAGCCATGGCTTCAGATGGAGTGGTCTCTAACTCTTCTTCTTCTATAGGGTCTTGGTATATCTCAGGATGTTCACCTATAGGTTCCTCTGGGTCACTGTCACCAAAGAAGAGAGAAGGGTGACTTAGTGACGTGGTGGGGGTGTTGGGTAGGAATTTGCCTGATTTATCTCGGTTCCTATGAGGCATGAAATGGAAAGGACTTTTCTTTTTGATTGCTTTTGCTTTTTCTTTGGTACCTGCAAAACTGAAACAGAGTGATCTACAACTAACTATCTTGCTCAAATGAAATTGCGGAATTGGAAAGCTAATCTAGGAAAGCAAGAAATACTAATCTATGAAAGCAGGAAATGCTAATCTTATGAAAGCAGGAAATGCTAATCTATGAAAGCACGAAATGCTAATCTATGAAAGAAGGAAATGCTAAGCTATGAAAGCATGAAATACTAAGCTACTTTTGCAGAATGGAAATGAATAAACTACTGAGCAGAAGTAAGAGTACGAAAGTAGAAGAAAAGCAACAATTACTAATACTCTGACGCTTCCTCGGTAACGGCGCCAAAAAGATGGTGAGCTCCAGTATTGTAGCAATAATGCTACAACTCCTGGGGCTTCCTGTCTCTTACTTTTATCAACACGGTAGTTCGTACAAACTTGGAAGCGACAGTGCTATATGCACAAGTACTAGCTCTTGTCGCAGCTGTCACTTGGTCAGCTGGCACAAGTCTGCTAGGGCTCAAGCCAACTTCTATAGGCTCTCAGAAGAAGCTTGCTAAATGATGGACAAAAGCTATTCTCAAAGGAAAGCTAATTTACTTGACAAAAATGAAATGAAAGCAAATCAAAGCATAGAAACCTAGGAAACCCTAATTTGACTAGTCTAACCTCTATGATGCAAAGAATGTGAATGAAACTTCTACCAATGCTGCCATTACCTCTAATAAGTGAAAATGCATAAATCTAAGCTACTTGCATCTTAAAAGACATGTTTTTGTATTTTTTCTTTAAGTGGATGGAATGATTGTGATTTGGTGCTTATTAGGGTTTGGTTGTGCAGATGTGATGCAGAAGGAAGGAAAGCGTGGGAATAGTTGGGGAGGCTAGGAGAGGTCCCCAGGGATCCTTAGCATCTGTCCACAGAGGTTCCTCACGTTCAGAGGCTCAGCAACCGAGTGAGTGGCCTCCTACAGGATGTCTGCAAGGGATCCTACAGGAAACTCAGAGGTTTCTACAGGAAGTCTACAAATTGCTACAGGATGACCTACCGTGGGTGTTTGAAGTGATGGTGGAGTGATGGAATGGTAGGGGGAGATATGCAAGGTAGGGATAAGGTTGGTGATGGCTCAGGAATGGAGAAGTAGGATGGGGAATGAGTGTAGGGAGTAGGTTGGAAGATGGAGGGCTATATCAACGAAAGGTCTAGAGAATGAAATTACGTGAGGAGTGGAGGAATTTGGGAGATAACAGAGCGGAGAAGAGGTCAAGGATGTGGTTGCATGCGTGATCCAGACGAAGGAGAAGGTAATGGAACGAGGAAGAGTAGTGTAAATGAAACAAATGCTTATGACTGTCACCAAAACGAAAGTTCACTAACCTAAGCTACCTGTGCTATGAACTCAATGAACAACAATCCAAAGTGTGAAGAGAAATGTGCATGAAGCTGTGATGAAGGTGTATGTTGCAAGTGTAAAGTGCATGAAAGAATCTATCGTAACCGTGACTGTGTTGCAGCGAGCATAAGGTAAAGAACTGCGTATTTTTGGTGGTTGGTTATGGACTGCACCCCAGTCCCTAAGAGAGATGGCAGTGAGCCTTAACAACCTTTTTGCTGGAGCTCCAATAGATTATATCTATCCTCTTCTAACCTAAGCAACTGGAAACAAATTCACCATAAACAAATCCTATCTAAACTCATGAAAAAGACTAAATTAACAAACTGTAAATTCGAATTGCACGTTAAAGTAAAAACTCAAAGTGCTGGAACGAAATGCAAACACCATTACAACACCGAGGAGATCTATTGCTCTCAAGTTGGTCCCTAACCTGAGAGATATAGCTCCTTGAGAAAACTCAGAACTAGATCAAAATCTGCCTTCTTTATTCATAATCTGATGTCATGCCAAACTGGTTTACAAAAGGAAAAAAAACACAGAGCTGTAGCTCGTACTTCAAAATTACAAGAGTAATGCAAAAGTTCAAAAAGCTTCTATTCAAGGCTACGGCCTCAGTATTTATGCAAAATGATAATCCAATAGGTTTCCTTGATTTTAGGAACTCGACTGTCCAACTGAAGGTTAAACTGGTGATCCTGTAGAACAGTTGGCTGCCTCTATGCTCGGTGGGGAGATTGATTGGAGCTCGGAGCTACGCTGGGAATCACGAGGAAGGTCCCAAGACTGTGGACATCCTCTCCTAAAAACCAGCAGTGCCACCTCATTGTCTCCTTGTCTCCTTTCTCGTGGTCTTTTCTCGCTTTTAATGCCAAAAACCTGAAAGCATCATGCATTAGTCACGTAGATAATATGTCTACCCTTCTTCCTACAAACAACATGAATAAACTAAGAAATGCATGCATAATCAATAAAAGATGAATGGTTTGAGCAAGTAGAATAGGCCAAAATGAGCCCAAATTGTACCAAAAATTGGGGCTCATCAGAACGCGCGACGGGCGGACGATGAACGCGATGGGCGGGTGCTCCTTGCACGACGGGCGGACGGTGAACGCGACTCAGGCAGGCACGCACGTCGGGCGGACGGTGAACGCAACGGGCGGGTGCTCCTTGCACGATGGGCGGGCGCCCCGTGCACGATGAGCGGGCGAGCGATGTGCGACACGACCCAGGTAAGCAACGAAGAGCGACGAGCGGCCGAGCCACCTGCGACGAAGAAATGCAACGATTGGAACTAAGTGCGAAGTCTTAGTGAAATAATGCGAAGTCCGAATGGAGTTTATACCCATGCGTTGGAGGATTGGCATATGGGCAGGCCGACTTGCAAATGGATCAAAGTATGGGCGTTTTGGACTGTTTTATGGGGTCGGCCTTAAAGGTTGACACCCCTTCACAAATGGATAGCAATGCGTATATATACACAGGCGCAGAGCTCATTTGGAGCATCAACGCACTTCACATCTCTTCTACAGTTCGATAAGGGGTAAAAGGGAAGGCGCAGAAGTAGAGTGCGAATAACTCATGCGCTCTACCGTGGAGTGCGCAATATTTACCGGAGGTCGAGCTAAGGTGCAGAGATACGGTTTGGAGTTGATTTTTGTGCAGAACCGAAAGGAGTTCTTGGTGTCTCGGGTGAGCACCCTCCTACCGTGTGAGGTTTGCACATGATTGTAAAAGGTTGTCTTGCCTTGTTGTAAATATTTCTAAGTGTTGGCTTGGATTTTGCCAGGCACACTTGTATGATGTATTATTGAAGATTATCATAATATATTATTATCGGGCAGACTTTCCGGGAGTTGCCCCTCCCTTTATACTTGTGTGCAATTGTTATTGTTCTTGGTTAATTGCATATTGGATAATGAATGAGTATGGGCTTCATTAAGTATAAAGGCTAATGCATTTTACTTGGTTGCGAAACACAAACCAAGTAAGGACAAGTGAATTAGGCGTAGTCCATGTGCACGAGTATTGTTAAAAAGAAAGTGTTCGGTGGTGCCGCACGTCGCCGGCACGGTTGAAAGACTACCGTGGGCCTAGGGCATGACAGGTGGTATCAGAGCAGATATCCTGGTTGAAGACTGAAGGTATAGCTGCTACACAACTTCACCGAAGTGAAGTTGGTATCAGAGCAAGGTTTGCTCGTAAAGATTGGAGCTCGTGAACAGGTTCAGGTGTTGAAGCATTTGACGAGTGGTTTTAGAGCTGGTGAGCAGGGTTGCTCACACACTTGGAAATTTGGAAGTTGACAAAGTTCTTGCAGGTGACTTGGTGAAGTTGTTGGATGGTTGAAACCAAATTGCAGAAGAGCAAGAAGTTGTTAGAGATGGCAGCTGAATCTTAGGCTGGATCTAATCACACGATGAAGGATACTACTCTTGGGTTCATTGAAAAGGTGATTGAAAAGATGGAGGCTTTGGAGACTTCTTGGGATAAGAAGATGGACTTTCTTGCTAGAGAGCAAGAGACCAACTTGAAGACCAAGGAAGAGCTTGAAGAACTCCGAGTACAACATGATGAACTCCGAGCACAGTATGAGTACAGTGATCTTATGTGTACACAACTTGAAGTAAGGGTCAAAGAGGTTGAGGAATCAAGGGATCAAGGTCTTGCAGAGATCGTGAACTTGAAGAAAACTATTGACTTAGCCAATGATGAGATAGCGGTGTTGAAGAAGGCAGTGAGGCACAACTCAGGTGGAGGAGTACCTCATATGAAGATCAAGGAACCAGAATCTTATGATGGCACAAGGAATGCAAAAACTCTTGGCAACTTTCTATGGGACATGGAGCAATACTTGGAACGATTGGGTCTATCCGATGATGAGACAAAGGTCAAGGTAGCTGCTCAGTTCTTAAAAAAGGATGCTAAGATGTGGTGGCGAAGGAGGTTAGATCAGATTTCCAATGGTAGTGCTGATGACATCACTTCGTGGGATGACATGAAGAAGGCTTTGCAGACTCATTTCAGTCCTCAGGATGAAACATGGGAAGCAAGGACGAAGATTAAGTACATAAAGCAAACCGGAAGCCTACAAGCATATCAACGAGAGTTTGCAAGTGTAGCTCTGGAACTTCCTGACATGGCGGAGAGGGACAAGGTGTTCAATTTCATTATTGGATTGAAACCTTGGGCACGCAATGAAGTGAAGAGGCAGAAGATTAGGACGCTTGAAGAAGCTTTTGCTGCGGTTGATAGGTTGGTGGAACATTATGATGAGACTTCTGATGATAGGAAGAAGAAGTCCGAGAAACCGAAAGATAAGAAGAAGGAAGATGCTTCAAAATCGGATGATAGTTCGAAGATGAAGAAGCCTTTGAAGTGTTGGATTTGTGCTGGTCCACATACGGTGAAGAATTGTCCTTCTAAACCAAAGGTGGCTGCTATTTCACAATCTGATGGAAAGCATGAAGGTGCTTCTGTAGGGATGATGCAGATACTTAGTGCTTCTGCTACTACGGAGGTGGTCTCTAGAGGAGATCCGGAAAGAAACAGGTTAGAGTATGTTCAGATGAAGGTTGGAGGTGCGGATATACTCACTATGGTGGATAATGGGGCTTCTCACAACTTCATGAGTGAAGATACTGCGAGAAGAATTGGGCTGAAATTTGTACCGGTTAAGGCACAAATGAAGACAGTGAATTCTCCTCCTACGAGAATTCTTGGTATAGCTGAAAAGGTGAACACTACACTTCGTGAATGGACCGGGAAGGTGGACTTCACTATAGTGCGGATTGATGACTATGAAGCTGTATTGGGGATGGAATTCATGAAACAATTTGAGGCTATGGTTGTACCACATTTGAGGAAGCTCTACATTTATGATGGAAGGGAAGATGTACCCATTGGTGTTCCAACCATTGGTGTGACAAAACCTGATCATAAACTAGGAGGAATGCAAATGGAGGATATGGAGAAGGTGAACAAGCGGTTGTCCACTGTTGAGGCAAAGCTTGTGGAGCAGTCATTGGTCATTAGATCACTCTCAGATAGCATCTTGGATTTGTCAAGAAGGCTAGAGCTGGTGGAAGATGATGATGATGATGTTGATGAGGTATATGTGAGACCGAATATCCAGAAGGAAGACCGGGAAGCATATCTACAAAGGATGGAGGTTGAGGATCTTGATAGATGGATTGAGTTGATTAGTGAGGGAGAGCCTTCAGGCTCTTCTCCCTCTACATCTTCTTAGATGACATAGAAGATGGGGCTCATTGTTAGCTGCTCATGGCAGTGAGTCCTTAAACATGTTGAGCAGGTATGACTGATGGTGCAGGGATGGCTTGGCATCAAGCATCATGACATGTTGCAGATGGATGGAGTTTCCATGGACCTGAGCATGGGATTATGGATTCTTGATGAGTCGAGGATGTGGCAGATGTTTGAGAGACAGTTGATGAGGACATGGCTATGTTCACTCTCATGGATTGAGCGTGATGGTTGGATTAGCTACCCAACTAGTTCAGACATGGGTTCGCGAAGTGTACAGAGATGTGTTGGCATTATGCTGGAGTATCATGACATGAGTTCACATGATGATCATTGAGATGACTATTATATTGTGGAGATGAGTTGTTGACACATAGTTGAGGTGTGTTAGCACTTGTTGACATATCATGGGCAGTTTTGCACATGGAGATGATGACATGATGGAGTTGACACATTGTTGCGGTAGACATGTAGCTTGAGTTGGAGGGATTGACCTTCCATGGTGGAGAGCAGCATGGGGAGATTGTGACAGGTGGTCAGTGATCATGGACATCTATGACATACATTGGTATGGTTGTCTTGGTGACAATTGGTCACTAAGGTGTTACATGATGGAGATGGAGCTTTATATATGTTGCAGTGATGTTTGCCTTATATGGAGGAGTCTACATCATGGTTGATGATGATCTTGGTGGAGAGCTACCGGGATGGTATGTTGTCGAGGACGACAACGATTTCAGGTGGAGGAGGATGTAAGGCCTCCGCGACTCGGGCAGGCACGCACGACGGGCGGACGGTGAACGCGACGGGCGGGCGCTCCTTGCACGACGGGCGGACGGTGAACGCGACTCGGGCAGGCACGCACGATGGGCGGATGGTGAACGCGACGGGCGGGTGCTCCTTGCACGATGGGCGGGCGCCCCGTGCACGACGAGCGGGCGAGCGATGTGCGACACGACTCGGGCGAGCAACGAAGAGCGACGAGCGGCCGAGCCACCTGCGACGAACAAATGCGACGATTGGAACTAAGTGTGAAGACTTAGTGAAATAATGCGAAGTCCGAATGGAGTTTATACCCATGCGTTGGAGGATTTGCATATGGGCAGGCCGACTTGCAAATGGATCAAAGTATGGGCGTTTTGGACTGTTTTATGGGGTCGGCCTTAAAGGTTGACACCCCTTCACAAATGGACAGCAATGCGTATATATACAAAGGCGCAGAGCTCATTTGGAGCATCAACGCACTTCGCATCTCTTCTACAGTTCGATAAGGGGTAAAAGGGAAGGCGCAGAAGTAGAGTGCGCATAACTCATGCGCTCTACCGTGGAGTGCGCAGTCTTTACCGGAGGTCGAGCTTAGGTGCAGAGATACGGTTTGGAGTTGGGATTTTGTGCAGAACCGAAAGGAGGAGTTCTTGGTGTCTCGGGTGAGCACCCTCCTACCGTGTGAGGTTTGCACATGATTGTAAAAGGCTGTCTTTGCCTTGTTGTAAATATTTCTAAGTGTTGGCTTGGATTTTGCCAGGCACACTTGTATGATGTATTATTGAAGATTATCATAATATATTATTATCGGGCAGACTTTCTGGGAGTTGCCCCTCCCTTTATACTTGTGTGCAATTGCTATTGTTCTTGGTTAATTGCATATTGGATAATGAATGAGTATGGGCTTCATTAAGTATAAAGGCTAATGCATTTTACTTGGTTGCGAAACACAAACTAAGTAAGGACAAGTGAATTAGGCGTAGTCCATGTGCACGAGTATTGTTAAAATGAAAGTGTTCGGTGGTGCCACACCTCGCCGACACAGTTGAAAGACTACCGTGGGCCTGGGGGCGTGACACTGATGCTCCTTTTGGCACCCCAGGACCTACCAGCCATAATTTGGAAGCGGGCCTTCAAGCGTCCACAACCCCTTCGTTGCAATGGTCTTCGCGTGGTTTTCCACCACTTCAACAACCGAGCACTCGAGGATACCCCAATTTTCATCCCAAGCCTCCATTCAATTTTTCACGACCTGGCACTGCAGGGTTCCCCAAATTTCATCCCGCCCGACCTCCATTCAATTTTCCATGACCAGGCCCTCCTCGTTTTCCCAAAACTCCTGTAGCCTCTCCCTTCGATATTCCACCAACCCCGCTCTAATGCTCCTTTTGGCACCCAAGGACCTTCCAGTCAATAGAAAATCCCATTCATCATCTTTCGGGGCTCTCAACAGTTGTGTTTTTCGGTGTTTTTTTTCCCTCAGCATGAGTTGTGCTTGATTTACGGTTACCGTTTATATCAGGCTGCTGCTGATAAAAGTGTAATTGGTAGGGCTCTTGAGGTGTAATAACAAACATGTGTGCTCTATATATCCCTATTAGTATTCGTACTATATTTATAAATACTCCTTATTTGCTTCTATATACGGGTGTGCTCTATATATCATATTGTTATTACAATATATTTTATTATTTGTCCTTTTGGCTAGGGTGGTGGTTGGTGATTGTGCTGCAACTTATAAATTTTTTAATCAGGATTATATAAGTAAATTTCATCTTAATCATGTTTTTTTTTTTTAAATAACCAGATTGTTCAGGAATACTTTACATAATTGAAAGTAATACTCATGAATTAAATAGCCAAATTGTATTGTAATATTGAAAATAATTATTGTATCATGAAGTTTCTAATATCTTTAATAATCGAAAGTAATGATTATGAATCAATAGATTTTTATATCTAATACAATTTTTTTTTAATAATATTACTACATTTTAAAATGAAAATATGCCTGGCTAATTAATAAATATAATTTAGCTTTTGACATCAAAATAAGGTGTTTTTTAGGCCAAAGAAGATTTTTTTTTTAACTCTAAGTATTAAAGGTAATGATCATTAAGATTGTAAAATCTTTTATAATTGAAAATAATGATCATAAATTCATATACTTTATAGACTTTACACTGAACAAAATCTCTTAAAATAATATTATTCTATTTTAAAATGAGAAAACATAATTTATATTTTGATACTAAAATAAAGTTTGTTATCTTTTATTTTTTCTTGAAATAAAGAAACATTATTTTTCAAACTCTAAATATTAATCAAATAGCTTGTCTCTTTGTATACAAATCAACACATTTTAATTAGTTACATAACATTTTAGAAGAAAAAAAATTGTTAACCAAAGAAATTCATTTTAGAATATTGAAAATAACACTTTTTATATATGGATATTTAATCTGGAATAAGAAAAAAGGAGTAACAGAAATTAAGTCAATTGGTTGATAGATGATTTATTGTTTTTATTCATAAAAATTTAACTATATGTAAAAGAAAGAAATTATTTTCATTGTTTTGGTTGTTATTTTTACATTTTTAATAATAATATGATATAAATATAATTAAATTAATATAAAAGAATTTAAAAAAAACTTAGATAATAATATAAGTGAGCTGTTTTTCAATATTATAATTTTTTGTTTTACTATTTAAATTTTTATGAAATTAAATTATCTATAACTAATAAAAATAAAATTATGTTGTTTTTCATTATATATTATATAAATAAAAGGAAGAGGTGTTCTTACATTTTTAAAATTTGATATTAAACAATTACAAAAATATATTTGAATTAGTAAAAATAAAAAGAAATAATATTATTTGGTTGTTGTATTGAAATTCATATCTAGAGAATATTTTTGTATCTTGCAATATTAAACATTTAACAAAAAAGAACAACTTTTTAGCTTGAAAGGTATAGAATGTTGGGTTAAACAAGTTGTAAAAGAGAAAATTTAGGAGGTCCAAAGCTATCGAATTGATATCCTAAATTAGGAGGTCATATTTTGATCCTTCACGCTATCAAATTGATATCCTAAAATAGGAGCTTATATTTTGATCCTTCACACTCACAACCTAGTCAATCTGGCAGTCCAGCGAGTTTTCCCACCATTGACTTAAAGCTTCATTTCTCCTGTTTTTAAAACCAAGGACTAAATAATCCCTCTACCTAAAGGACCATTATGATACAACGAACTATTCTAGCTAAGTCAGACCTATAATAATTTCGCAAAAAAAAAGATTAGGATATCTAGAGAATATTTATGTATCTTCCAATATTATATTTTGTATTGAAATTCATATCTAGAGAATATTTATGTATCTTCCAATATTAAACATTTAACAAAAAAGAACAACTTTTTAGCTTGAAAGATATAGAAGGTTGGGTTAAACAAGTTGTAAAGGAGAAGATTTAGGAGGTCCAAAGCTACCAAATTGAGATCCTAAATTAGGAGGTCATATTTTGATCCTTCACGCAATCAAATTCATATCCTAAAATAGGAGCTTATATTTTGATCCTTCACACTCACAAGCTATTCAATCTAGTAGTCAAGCAAGTTTTCCCAAACCATTGACTTAAAGCTTCATTTCTCCTATTTTTAAAAACAAGGACTAAATAATCCCTCTACCTAGAGGACCATTATGATACACCATGCTATTCTAGCCAAGTGAGACCTATAATAATTTCGCAAGAAAAAATATTAGGATATGGTTATAATTTTAAGAGAAAGGAATAAAGAAGCTTGAGAAGCCATCATTCCACTATGGACCACATAGTTATAGCTTAAGGTCATTATAGAGGAATGACATAGTAATAAAACTAATACCATATGTTCCATTATCGACTATAGGAAGACATTTGACATGGTTCATGGAATTTTTGTTTGGAATATATAGGAAGTGTTATAGGGTCTATTTGACTTGACAACCTCATATAAGAATCTTTTCAAAAATTTTAGGAACATTGATGGTTGGTGAGAGGAGATTACTTGTAATATAGGAGATAAGAGAGGATGTTCTCTATGACCTACCCCTATTGGCATTTACATTAACAAGTTAGAGGCATGTTTAGGAGAAATTGATTTTGTCGGAATAGTTTAGCTATAGGAGTCATCATTCTTCTTCTCTACATTGATGATGTTGTTCCTATGCTAAAGAGTTTCTCTAACATTATCAGTTAACTCAGAATTTGCAAAGATTTATATTATGACATGGGTATGAGGCTAAACACTAAAAACATAAAAGCTATGTTTATCAATTAGAAATTTATTACTTACACTAATTTTATATATGGAAATACCAAATTCCATCTCGGCCCCCTCTAATGCTCCTTTTGGCACCCCAGGACCTTCCTGTCAATAGAAAATCCCATTCATCATCTTTCGGGGCTCTCAACAATTGTGTTTGAAGTATTGTAATGGTTTTTCAGGGTTTTTTTCTCAGCACTTGTGCTAGTTTATATCAAACTGCTGATAAAAGTGTGGTTTGAGGGATCGATAAGGCTCCTGAGGTGTAATAATAATCATATATACGAACCTGTGTGCTCTATAGATGGCTACTATTATAGCTATTATATTTACTAATAATTCTCCTTTGCTTCTATATACTAGTGTGCTCTATAGATTCTATTGTTATTAGGACATATATACCCTATTATACCAGTGCTCTCTATAGATCCTATTGATATTAGGATATATATACCCTATGGGCTACTGTACTAAGATGATTGTGCTGGAACTAACACTAGGATGCATTTACACAGTCCGCCTCAATAATAATAAAAAAACTACTATATAATATACATGTTTATCATGGTATTATTCAGAATAAAATAAAATTATTCATTTGTTATTATTAATGTTAAATTTCATTATCTATAAATACTTATTTATTTATATCATGATTAAATTTCATCTTAATGGCCCACTCTTTTTATCAAATAACCACATTATTTTGCAAGACATTACATAACTGAAAATAATAACCATGGAGTCTGTAATATCTTTTATAATTAAAAGTGATGATTAAATTGTTTTTCAATATCTTTCATGACTGAAAATAATGATCATCGATTTTGTAATATCTTTTAATTAATGATTATGGGTTAACAGACTTTATAACAAAAAAAAATTCATTCTATGAAACAACTTTCTTTTCCTCTATTTTTTCTTTTAACTAATATGAGACATACTAGTAGTCAAATGTTAGCATTGATACTAATAATAAAGTGTTAGGATCAATTGTTGATTCTAGATCAACACGATATACTTTTGCTTCATTAACCGAAACAACAACCCATTAACCGAAACAACAACCCCATAATCATAAAGTAATCATTATATATTAAATAGCAAATTTTTTTTGCAATATCTTTCATAACTAAAAATAATAATCATGGATTTGCAATACCCTTGATATAAAATAATGATCATGGAGCTTGTAATATATTATACTGATCATGGAGCTTGTAATATATTTTTATAATTAAAAATAATGATTACTAATTAATAGACTTTATATAAGGCAATAAAATTTCTTCAAAATAATATATATATTTTTTTTGCACCTCCAAATGGAAATGTACAAAAATAATTAATAAAAATAATTTACATTTTGATATCAAAATATTGTTTTTTTTAATTACTTTTTTGACAAAGACAAAATATTTTTTCTTTTTCTTTTTTTAACTCTAAATATTAATAGTAATGGTCATCAAGTTTGTAAAATCTTTGATAATTGAAAGTAATGATCATCAGTTTACATAATTTATTTTGAATAAATTCCTTCAAAATAATATTATTGCATTTTAAAATGAAAATATATAAAACTAATTTATAGCTATAATTTACACTTTGATATCAAAATAGATTTCCCTTTACATTTTGATAAACAAACTCTTTTTTTTACTCATTTCTCTTTACATTATGATAAACAAACACCTTTTTTTTACTCTAGATATTAGCCAACTAGTAGTATGTTTCTGTGTATACAAACCATCACATTTCAATTAGTCACATGACATGATTGAGATCGACTAAAAAAATGTTTGTCAAAAAACTAGATTTTAAAATACTAAAAAAAAACTAATAAAAATTATGTTAATTAGTTGATAAGTGAATTATTGTTTTCATTTATAAAGTAAATATTATACATAAAATAAATCATTATTTGCATTTTTTTTTTTATCTTTACCTTATAATAATATGAAATTAATATAAAATAATTTTAAAAAAATTTGAAATTAGTTTGAGTGAATTATTTTTTAATATTATAATTTTTTCTTTTATTTTTTAATTTTGTATGAAATTAAATTATATATATATATATATATATATATATAATATTCTTGTTTGCTTCTATATATTAATATGCTTTATAGATCTTATTTTTATTAGGATATATATATCTTTATGGGCTACACTACTAAGATGAGTGTGTTGTAACTAACGCTCAGATGCATTTACAGGCTGTGCCTCAATAATAACCAAAAAAATGCTATATAACATACATGTTCATAATAGTATTTTTCAGAATAAGATAAAATTATTCATTTATTGTTATTAATATTAAATTTCATTATCTATAAATATTTATTTATTTATTTGGCTAGGCCTCAATAACAACCAGAAAGCTACAATATAACATACATGTTCATCATGGTATTATTCAGAATAAGATAAAATTATTCATTGATTGTTAGTGATATTAAATTTCATTATCTATAAACATTTATTTATTTATATCATGATTAAATTTCCTCTTAATGGTCCCCCTCTTTTTTTATCAAATAACCATATTGTTTTGCAATACATTACATAACTAAAAATAATAATGGAATTTGTAATATTTTTTTATGATTAAAAGTATTGATTAAATTGTTTTGCAATATATTTTATAATGGAAAATAATGATCATCGAGTTTGTAATACCTTTTTCTTTTTTTATACAAACCATCTCATTTTAGTCCTCACTGGCAGTTCACCTAGTTCAATTGGTTAATCACAAAAATGTGAAATCCTTGAAATTCAAAAGGCATCCCCCTATTGTGAGTTGGGGCTACTGGGAGGAGGACATAGAGGAGGACATATTGTAGCCCCATAAAAGTTCATTGTTAATTACATGTCACATGGGATGCTAATCGTAGAAAAAAGTGTTAACCAAATAATTATAATTATTTTATGAATAAAAAATTAAGTGCCCTAAATATTTACGGGTGGTTACGAGGCTGAGTTACCAAAAAAACATTATATTTTAATTAATCACATGACATGATTGAGATCATAGAAAAAAATCTTAACCAAATACTTTGATTTTAGAATATTGAAAATAACACTTTTAAGTATCGATATTTAAAATTTGGAATATGAAAAAAGAATAATAAAAATTAAGTTATTTGGTTATTTTTTAATAGATTTTTTTTTTTTTTTAAAGGTTAATTATATATAAAATAAATTATAATAGTAATATTTGGTTAATTATATATAAAATAATTTATAATAATAATATATAAATATGATGTAATTAATATAAAATAATTATAATTATTTTATAAAAAATTTAAATAAAAAATTTAAGCTAGATAGGTTTTACTATTGTAATTTTATATTTTATTATTTAAATTTTTATGAAAACAAATTATATAAATAATGAAAATTAAAATATGTTTCTTTTCATTATATATTTTACACTTTTAAAATTTGATATCAAACTATTACAAAGCTAACTTTTAATTAGTAAAATAAAAGAAAATAATGCTGCTTCATAGTTGTATAGAAATTCATATCTTAATGTATCTTACAATATCAAACCTTTAACAAACAAAAAAAGAGTTTTTTAGCTTAAAAGATATAGAGTGTCGGGCTAAACAAGTTTTAAAGTAGAAAACTCAAGATGACAAAAGCTATCAAAATGAAAATCTGAAATAGGAGGCTACATTTTCATCCTTCACACTCACAAGCTATTCAATCTAGGAGCCAAGCAATTTTTCCCAAACCATTGACTTAAAGCTTTATTGATCATGTTTTTAAATAAAGGAGAAAACAAACCCACTACCTACAGGACCATTATGATACACCTTATTCGAGCCAAGCGAGATCTATAATGATTTCAAAAAAAAATATTAGCCTACATTATTACAATGTCAAGAAAAAGGGAATAAATCATGAACATATTTGACAAGCCAACATCCCACTATAGACCACCTAGTTATAGATTAAGGTCATTAGCGTTGAATGACATAGTAATAAAGATAATACATAGTGTCCCATTGTCGACTATAAGAACGCATTTGAAATGATGCCTGGTATTGTCCTTTGAAATAGATAGGAAGAATTATAGGGTCCATTTGTGTTGACAACCTCTTCAAAAGGTTGTATAAGAGTGATTTTACTAATTTTAGGAATATTGATGGTTGGTGAGAGGAGATTACTTGTAATATATGACATAAGTAAGGATGTTCTCTATGCACTACCCCTTTTGGCATTTAAATTAACATGTTAGAGGCATGTTTCAGAGAAACTGATTGTGTTAGAATTACATTAGCTAGAAGAGTCATCATTCTTCTTCTCTACATTGATGATGTTGGTCATATGCTAAAGAGTCTCTCTAACATCATCAAGTAACTAAGAATTCATAAGGATTTATATTATGGAATGGGCATGAGGGTAAACACTAAAAAAGTAAAGGTCATGATTAACACTTAGAAAATGATCACTTACACTAATTATATATATGAAAATACCAACTTATAGGAATTTACTACACACAGATATCCTAAAGACACTAAAATAATTGCAATGAATCACTTCCAAATGAGCTCCTTGTCATAGGTGGGGTAGTTAAGAACCGCCCAATGAAATACTTCCAAATAGTAGCATATAAGCATTCCCCTTCCATCAAGACTACTACCATAACATACTCATTCATAACTAACACCACTTTAAACAAATTCTATAAGTTTGATAATTTTGGAATTGGTGCCTAACTTATGTTCTTATTTAACTCCTCAAACGCCCTTTACTATCAATTTTCCCAACAGAAACACTTGGCACTTTCTATTATGGTGTTTAGTAGTGTTTCTACTACTAAAAACGAGGCTATGAATTTCCTTAGATACTGTGCTACACCAATGAAACTCCTAACCTCAACAAAATTAATAGTGATCATCTACTTCACAATGGTTTGCATCTTGGTAGGATCTATGTTCATTGACTCTCCCCCGCTTATCACATATCCCATAAACACAAGATACTACTTTATAAACTCACACTTCTTGAGATTTTCCCACAACTAATGTTTCTTTAATGTCTCTAGCACCTCCATCAATTCTAAGATGTTCTCCTCCCAATTAGCACTATATACAAATATATGCTCCAAATAAACAATAAAATATGTGTCTATAAAATGTTATAATATATCATTCATTAACCTCATGAACATAGTCAGTGGATTACATAGGTCAAATGGTATGAATAACCACTAATACAAGCCTTGTCTATTTTCAAAGGTGATCTTATAAGTATCCTCTTCTCTAACTCAAACCCATGTATACCTTAACCTCGAGTCTAGCTTGGTTAAGTATTTTGCATACTATCACTAACCCAACAAATCATTATTATGGGGAATGAGTGCCTATTAGTATGATTTTATTTAATTCCCTATAATCAAGACCCATTCTCCAAGTCCATTTATTCTCTGGCACAATGACGATGGATGACCCACATGGCGAGGTAATTGGTTGAATGATGCCCTATTCCATTAGCTACTGCATTTGGTTCTTCACATCATATTCCTATAGATAGGATTTCTTATACATCCTGATGTTAAGTAAGGGAGAGTAGCAGTAGTTGGATCTCGTGCTCTAATTCCCTCTTAGATGGTATCCCTTTACATTCTTTGAACAAACCCATGTATACCTATAACAATTCTTCTAGTAATTGATTATATTCCTTCGTGAAATCCCCTAGGGATGAATTAGCTCTCATGCACTCTTTTACAAAATTATTTTCTTTTAAAAATAAATTAACATCATTTTCGCTAGAACTAATTAATTTTTGGTTTGTTTGGAACTTACCAAGGATAATTTTGAGTTTCCCTTGAGCATGTCAATGATGGATTATTTTCCATCCTTGATGACGCAATAATTTTTTCATATCTGCATGAACATTACATCCCACATGTACATATAGGGACTCCCAGATACAATTCCACATAAAACAAGTGGAAATACATGCAGCCCCACTTCATCCATAAAATCTCTACCTCCTTGTGGATGCACTCCAATGGATATGTGTAGGGATGGGCATGAGTATCAATTCCTAGTTTCTTAACTAGATCTTCTACTATGATATTTTCCCATGATCCCGAATTAAACAGAGTACCAATTTTTTTCTTCCTCACTTGTATCTTTATTTGGAAAAGTTGGATCATTCCCTTCACTTCTTTCTACTTAAGGTTACTGAAATTCACCCCTTTCTGCACTAATGTATATATAATATTCTCGTCCATATCCAAGCCCATTTCCACCTAGTTTCTGAAATCAATGGCCATTCGATTTTTCTTCTTAGGATCTTGCTTACTATTCTTAAGGTTGATTTGCAGACATAACTTCTTAAATTTTTTCTTTATATGACCATCAATATTGTAGTGGTTGTGGGGATATTTGAACTGGTGTTTTTTTGCCATTTTATTTTTGTTTTTCCTACCTTCCACTTCTTCATACCCTCCTTGGAATCTTCTTGCTTCTCCTTCTACCTTGATGCACTTGATTTCCCTTTATTATGGCCTATGTTATCTAAGTATTGTACTTGTACGCATGAATCATCCATTGTTCTAGGTTTGAATAAAATCAATTTCTTTTGTAGATGGTTGTATATACAGACTAGATTCCTGAGGAGTACGTCTCAGTTCTTTGGAAAGTTACTAGACATTATTTATATCTTCCTAAACTCATTAGTGTACACTTGTACACTCTTCCCTCATCTCTACCTAAAGAAATGTGGCTGAATCCATTTGTCCTATACATATTTAAATCCTCCCATATAGTTGTTAGAGGATCTCACTATAAAATCATGGTTTATGTGTGACTTTCGCACTAGGTCAAGGCATGGACCTTGAATTTCATACATGCAAATGAAATTTTATGTTTTTCCTCTATGTAAAGAACACTAAAATAATCCTTTGACTGCTACAACTAGTGGTTTAATTTTAAAGCATCAATCACACCTTGATATCGATTTATTTCAACTTACACTTCCATCTTCAATAAGTACCATGAATGGTTCACAACACTCAAACTGGGTTGTTCTTTTTGATGTTCTTTCTTAGTCTCCCTCTATGGTTCTCTCAGATCACCAGATCTATGCTCTAATTTCATCTACATGTTAGAACCTCCATATTCTTGGAATATCTTGATCTTATTAGTCAATGCTACCATGAGGAGGCTCACATTATGATTTATATCTATAACTTGGGCTTCTAGTCACACAAAACCATCCTTTATAGGGCTTGAGGGTTATTAATATATATATTGGTCATGGTGGAGATTTTATGAATTTCAACTTAACCACTCTAGATCCCCTCCAAATTATCATAACATGCCAGAAGAAACCTACCCTGATGCCAATATCATCCATAAAATATTGCAGGTATCCCACTAGAAACTTCATCACAAAAGATTTACTAAAAATATTTTTGAAATTGTGAAATAGACACTATGAGGGTAAATTTCTCCTTATATTTTTGGATGTGTTAATTAATATGTTATGTGGGTGCTTGAAATAGATAGAATATATGATTGAAATAAAACTCACAGACCATAATTAACACAAGACATGATGTGGGAAACCTTTAAGGGAGAAAGTCCAGCTAGAATTTAACTTCTTTGCTCTCTCTTTGTTTGATTGGAAATGGATGAAATTATAAAGGACTCAAAACTATGGCCTATGGGATGCTACAAAACATAATTTGTATATGCTCTCTCTCTCTCGCTCTCGCTCTCGCTCTCGCTCTCTCTCTCTCTCTCTCTCTCTCTCTCGCTCTCGCTCTCTCTCTCTCTCTCTCTCTCTCTCTCTCTCTCTCTCTCTCTCTCTCTCTCTCTCTCTCTCTCTCTCTCCCTCCCTCTCTCTCGCTCTCTCTCTCTCCCTCTCTCTCGCTCTCTCTCTCTCGCTCTCTCTCTCCCTCTCTCGCTCGCACTCTCTCGCTCGCACTCTCTCGCTCGCACTCTCTCGCTCGCACTCTCTCTCTCACTCTCTCTCTCTCTCTCTCTCTCTCTCTCTCTCTCTCTCTCTCTCTCTCTCTCTCTCTCTCTCTCTCTCTCTCTCTCCCTCCCTCTCGCTCTCGCTCTCGCTCTCTCTCTCTCTCTCTCTCTCTCTCTCTCTCTCTCTCTCTCTCTCTCTCTCTCTCTCTCTCTCTCTCTCTCTCTCTCTCTCTCTCTCTCTCTCTCTCTCTCTCTCTCTCTCTCTCTCTCTCTCTCTCTCTCTCTCTCTCTCTCTCTCTCTCTCTCTCTCTCTCTCTCTCTCTCTCTCTCTCTCTCTCTCTCTCTCTCTCTCTCTCTCTCTCTCTCTCTCTCTCTCTCTCTCTCTCTCTCTCTCTCTCTCTCTCTCTCTCTCTCTCTCTCTCTCTCTCTCTCTCTCTCTCTCTCTCTCTCTCTCTCTCTCTCTCTCTCTCTCTCCCTCTCTCTCTCTCTCTCTCTCTCTCTCTCTCTCTCTCTCTCTCTCTCTCTCTCTCTCTCTCTCTCTCTCTCTCTCTCTCTCTCTCTCTCTCTCTCTCTCTCTCTCTCTCTCTCTCTCTCTCTCTCTCTCTCTCTCTCTCTCTCTCTCTCTCTCTCTCTCTCTCTCTCTCTCTCTCTCTCTCTCTCTCTCTCTCTCTCCCTCCCTCTCTCTCGCTCTCTCTCCCTCCCTCTCTCTCGCTCTCTCTCTCTCCCTCTCTCTCTCCCTCTCTCTCCCTCTCTCGCTCTCTCTCTCTCCCTCTCTCTCTCCCTCTCTCGCTCGCACTCTCTCTCGCTCTCTCTCTCTCTCTCTCTCTCTATCTCTCTCTCTCTCTCTCTCTCTCTCTCTCTCTCTCTCTGCTTCAATAGAATGGAACTACTTTTCCTCCTAGTGGCCTAGTTATAACACAAATTTATAAGTTATTGGTGGTTGGGTTCTACTCCTTAAATTAATAATTATAATTACAATATTTAGTTTTATAGATTATTAATTTTGATGTGGCTCACCTATTTTCCATGAATAATGGAAGCTAACATGAAATCCTCTCAAATCATGGTGGTCAAAACAAGAAGGTGAATGTCCAGATGGCATAATTATTACATACATAACCTCATCGAAGTAATTCTTACACCATTGGGAAGATATTCATGTGTATAATAATTCTAGGTGGTATTTTCCTTAAGCAACAAAGTCACCCCCCCAAAAAAAATCCATTTAATTTGTTAAATTGTTTCCAAAATGTTTCAAACCCCAATTTCCCAAACTAGGACTTGTCGGTAACAATAGTCCTATGAGATTATTCCTCCACTTTTTCCACTATAAAAGAATCAATGTGGATACAAGATATAATGCCTAATCCAAATAAATTCACCATGTTTCTCTTCCTCATTCTCTCTCTCCCTCCCCCCCTTTGTCTCACTCACACCCTTGCATTAAGAAATAAATAGACAGAAATATAAATTTAACCAAAAATAGAAACAAATCATAGTATAAAAACAATTTTTATCCTAGAATAACCCTAATCAAGGGAGAAAACCAACTAACATAATTCCATTAGTCACTTAGCCAAAACAAGAACAAGTTAACCAAGTGAGCCTTCAACACTCACAACCCTAGTCCATTACAATGAATTTTTCCAAAGGCTTTTAAAGGATTCGTCACATTAAATCCATGGGAATAAATCCATAGAAAATCAAAAGAATATGCCAAAAACCACCACTATTTGACCGAGGAACTTTAACTATTACACCAAGCCAAGTTTTACCTAACAAGCCCCTTTTAAACTTTAACATGGAGTTTTCCTTGACTAGATCTTACCGAATCGACCAAGTGAGATAACACTGTTCACCTCTAGGGCCTACCCTCTTAATGTTTATATTCAGGGAATTTAATAATTTTGCATGACCCCATATCACCTATGTTTAATTCCAGACATTAATGTAATTTCCTAGGGATTTGCATGCCATATTAGGTCCTACAGTTGTATGTTCATTTTCATGTAGAACTTTTCAACTCTATTGTAATATTTTTTTCTTTCAATTGTTTACATTACTTTCACATCCACCTACCTCATAACTTTTCTGGAGCATTTGTGGTTCCTACCCTAATGTTTCCCTAAACTTGAAACATACATGTAGATCCATGGTTAGAATCTTACAAATTCTTCATGGCCTCCATGTAGAAATCGAGGTTTCTACTCAGCAACATTCTCTTAGACCTCCAACCATTTTCAACTATTCTGTTTAATTCCTCTTATTGGCTACCTTCCTATCAAATATATGTGTTTCAATCCATGGGATAAAAAATGCAGCCTCCTTTTCCCTTTAATGCTTCCCGGGCTCCTAGAATCCATAGCCAAATGTTGGGAACATACTTTTAGAATAGATAAATCTGTTGAATTTCTTCTGCACATATCGCCTCTCGCTTATTTATTTTCTCACTAGTGGTTTACATTCTTGTGATCATTGAATCAGATCATATTATGCATGTACTCACTAGCAAATTCATGGCCAATGTTTCATACTATTGTGCAAGAAGGATCTATAATAAGTCCATGGACATGCTTTATACCAAACAAAGAACTCAACATTGGACTATACTAATCAACAATGCTTTGGGTTCTAAAGTTCAGCTCTATGTCCACCCAAGGCTAAACATTAGCATGACATATCATTCATGGCCCATTGATCTACTTTGACCATACCCTTCTCATGGTCTAGAAATGCCGCTTTTATGGTGGGTATCCAAAACTCTACCAAATCCTATTATGGAACTCTCCTAATGGCTCTTTAACTATTTTCCAATCATTTCCTACATTGACTCATTTTGACCTAGAAGTTCTGCAGAAGGCTGCAGCTAGGAAACCAACACCTTACATCCTTCCCTCTCCACCATCCCCTCTCTCCCTATGTTCCTCTCTATTTCGTTTGCCTCTCTCTTCTCTCAAAAGCTTCCTTCCTCTCCCTCCATCCCTCTCTCTCACTATACCCCCCTCTCTCTCTTCGCTCTCCATCTCACCCTCGACTTCCTCCTCGCTCCCACAAACACTCTCTCTCCCTCTCTACCTACTACCATTCCTCTCTCACTCTTTCCCACCCACCATACCCGCTCATTCTCACTCTCACTTTCCTCCTTCATCACTCTCTTCCCTCTATCCCCCATTATCCCTCTCAAACTATTCCCCACTATCACTGTCATCTTTCCCTCTTCACATATCTTTATTCCTCCTGTTATCACTTAGAAGTTTTGCTTGGTTGTGGAGATATAATCATTGAGGTAAGCGTTATACCACTTTGAGATTGAAATTTGGCCCTTCAATATGGAGAGGCATTTGTCCTTAACTCTACCACTCGAGGTCACTTTAGTAGCAAGTTTTTATCTCACTCGCAATATTTAGTTTGACAAAAACGAATTTGGTAGGAAAGGGATATGAAAGAGACCATTGGGCATGGAGTCTTTGAAAAAAGATAAATACTTTGCTAAACAAGGATTTACATGAACAACTATAATCAAAGGCATGATAACTCACAATTTCTTTGACAGGTTATCATTAAGGTATATAGAAGGTTATATAATATAAACATCAAAATAGATCACTGAGATTTCTGTAGTGATATTCAAGTTAAAAACACACATAAGAATTTGAATAGTATGAATCTGAGAAATTCCACATGAATTCTAATTCATCACAAATTTATTCAAGTACTAAAGACTTAATGTTCAAAAGATATGGCTAATGAGAAATTAAAATAATAGAAACATAGAGGAATTTGATCATATAAAAATATCTGAAAACTAGGCATAGAAGATTGTTTATAGTGAAAATATATTAATTTGAAAGTCCATGACAATACACAAGGTTTTTTCCAAATATTCTAACCCTTCTTCTATCTTTTGGAATGATTATAGAGAACTACTTACAAACTGAATCCATGTTTCTAGGAAAACTTAATTACAAATTATTTTTAGAAAATATATCGTATCTTTTATGATAATCTAATATGCATATATAAATTGATCGATACAATATCTCTTGACCTCATTATACGTGATAAAACTACTTTGAAATAAAAGTTGAATTGTAGTCGATAGATTGTTGAAGAAGAAGAATGAATATGGGTAAATGAAATGCTGCCATAAAATATGGTAATCATCTATTTTGTGCCCCAAAATCTTGCTAAATATTTATCACTGTGATCAAAATTTTCCAACTCCTTAGGCATTTAATCATTTCCTCAAGAATGGTATCCGCTATGTGAACCCATACTTCAGATATCTTTAAAAAATATATATATTTTTATCATTTCCAAAATCATGAAAAATATCTAGGCATTGAGAAAATAATTGGCATCATATGTCGTGCTATCAAAATAAACTTTTCACATTTCTTAATAGTATTTGAAAAATTGACAGTTGTAGTGCCATTATTTCAAATTGTAATAAACAGAGAAAAATCTTGATAGCACTATTGTCAACATTTTTTGGAAATCTGAGTGAATAAGCAAGGAAGTTTGAAATCATTTTCCAAGCACCAGAAGGACTCAAAGTATACATCAGAACCTCTCCATTGGAAAGTACTTTGAACAAGATTTTGAATGGTATGTGGTAGTATAAAAATGGACTTATGGATCAAAAGACATGGCCTATTGAAGCCTTTGAAAGGAAGGAAAGAGCATATCGGCAATTGGCGATTGGACGTCCGAGACACGTCGACGATCGAATATCGGAGGTTTGGGAGATATCACAATCGCATGTCAACATGTCTTTGACATCACAACAATTGCACATCGGGGATCGTAACAGTGAAGAACTATGATGATTGGCGAATCGGAAATCAACGAATCAGATGGGTAACAACTTTCAAATGTTTCGATAATACATAGTTGTGATATAAATATGTCGATATTGTTAAATTAGCAGGAAAAAGTTCCAATAGTTTTAAGCTACTAGGAAATGCTGAAATATATTTACAAATTAACTCATTGCAAAACCAAGGCAGGACTGGCACTTTTCTCTCTCCTCTAGTGGGACGGGTGGAAAAATATCATTGGTTTTGATAAAGAAACATGGGTTCTGATGTCAGTATGCTGTGATAGTATAAAGAGACACATGACAACTAGATTTTCCTCTTTAAGGGGACCTAAGGGGGAAATCAGGGTGACACATGTCACCACTCACGAGGTGCCATGTGGTAGTGACAATGTCATAGTTGGAGGTCGGCATATCAGAGGTTGAGAATATTGGAGCTTTGTAACACTTGCCACTTAAAAAATTTCTGATCGAAAGGACGCTCCAATATTGGGGCTAGTGCGTGGTTGTTAATATTTAAAAGAACTAAGAGATTAAAGTAGTTTATAAAGGAAAATATCCCTCGGTAGCTAATAATATCCTTAGCGCCTTAAGGCTAGGCAGTCTAATGACAACCCTCTGTCATATGGCGAATAAATGTAGGAAGAGGCTAAAAGAAAAAGGGGCCAAGGGAACATCAAAACTTGTTGTATTGTAATGTCTTTTAGTTAAAAATTCTCGACAAGTAAAACTTCGATTGTGTAACGCGGAAGGTAAGAATATGAATGGGTCGGAAACTGCAAAGAGAAAATTTCAAAGGGACAAGGAATATTGGTGAAACAATAAAGAGGAGACTTCTTTGATAAGAAAGTAAAGAGAATTGAAGGCAGATGAGTCAACAACTATTGAATTGCTGGAAAAAAGGGATTGTAGTTTGGAATGGATAGTCAACAAGCTTGTGCAAAAATAACTACAACCACTCCATATTTAAAGGGAAGAGGATCAAAATTAATAAAAAAAACTTCCATATTTGAACGCTAAAGATTTTCTATCAGAGTTGAAGAAGAAAGAAGAAGCAATTTTGATGACTTTTTGTAGAGGGAACTATTATGTTAGCAAAAAAGCTAAAACTATAGTTTTGGGACCTCTTCTACTTTCAAGGGAGACATCTGACAAATATTTCTTTTGCTTGAATGCAAACATACTTTCATATAGTTATTCTAGGACATACAAGATATTTTTAATTTTATCTTTTGCATACATGAACTTGAGAGATATTTAGAATCTATCTGTTTCTATAATTATATGAGGACTATTAGTTTACAAATTGTTATGTAAAGCACTATATAAAGAGCTTATAAATATGTAACAAGGGTTGGATTTTATTTGATAAACTCTTGTAATCCAAATATATTTAAGAAATCTTTAATGTATTCATGGTGTTTAATGAGAAGTTAATAGGAAATTCTTGTGTTGCTTCTCCTTGTCAGTATTTTCTCTATTATATAATTGTCTTCTTCCATGTTTGAGAATGTTATTTTATGAGATTTGATTCCGTTCATACTCCTCTCTTAAATTATCAGTCATTAATATTTTTTGCTCCATCCATCTATAAAATGTGTTTCTTCCAGCCCTCCTTTCTTCGATATCTCCCAAATAGTCAAAGGACTTGTGACTTTCATGCTTTGTACAACTTGCTCATTGGAGTCATGATCTCATTTGTTTAATAACTAGAATCCATGCCCAATGGTTTTGAAGATCATCCAACCAATTCATCCATAGATCTAATTCTCATCGCCTTAACTCAATTTCACAAATTGTTCTACTACAGTGGCCATAGGGTAGTTGATTTTTACAGAGAGATCCCTCCCTGGGTTGAACGGCCAGCTTCAATCTAAAAGAGGTTTTGAGGTTACCTTAGTTATTTCTTCCCATAGCCAGAGAAATTTTTGAGTGATAAAATTTTGGCACTGTTGCCGAGGAACAAAAAGCATATTTTTCCCCTAACAATTTTATTGTTGAAGATCAGATCTCTGAGGGAAAATAGAGATTTGGATATCTAGTTTGGTTGTAAGTTGTTTTCTCTGGTGACTCCACATTATGATATGAAGGGTTCCTACTGATAATGTTCTAGCTCATACAAGTATTCATACTCGGAGGAACCAAAATCCAAATCCACCTCAAATATTCTCAAGCCAAAAAATTTGTTCAAGAAAAAGGCTCCTAAGGAAACAGGTATGGTCGATTTAGAAATATCTTTCTCTTTACCTACACAGCTTGAAACTTTTGAAGAATTAGTGCTAGGTATTAAATTTGAGACTAGCTTACTCAGATCTAACTCCAATAGAAATTTGTCAGAAATTGTTTTAGATCCAAGACGTTTTAGGACCTTTACCCATCGGCCCTCTATCCCAAAACTATAGCTTTTACCCAAAGATTTTGAGATTTGGGCTCAATTTCCTAAATTGGAACAAAAAGTCAAGGAACTTCAAGAAGTTGCTACTAAAGCTTTGACTTATCCTTATTTCATCCCATATTTTCTTACCCCAACTACTCAATTGCCATCTGGAGCTTTTCAAAAGCTTATTATATCAACTTCCATTCGAACAATCTTAGTACCTATACATTCTGTTGTCCTTACTCCTACTGTTAGTAAAAGTTCACATCATAGAGCTATGGTTGGACAATATGCACCTTTGAATATTCCAACACATGTCCATGCTCTCCTGTAGAATTATGGATAGTGTCTTATTCAGTTTGATGAGACTGGATATTATACTGCTCAACAACATCTAGAAAAACTCAACGATTTCATAGATCTAGAAGAAGTTGACCATGATGACGTAAAATTGAAGCTTTTTTCACATAATCTATCTGGTGAGGTAAAGAAATCATTCAGATATTTGCCTGCAACTAGTATTAATAAATTCCAGGAGTTTGAATGGTTGTTTCTCGCCAGATGGGAAGTGAAGAAAAACCCATTGCAGATTTTCGCTGAGTATAATGCACTCAAAAGAAACCCAGGAGAATCTATACAATAATTCATAATCAGATTTAATAAGATTTATAATTATATTCTAGCTGAAATCAAACCCCCTCCTGGTTTAGCTTTGTTACATTATCTTGACTACTTTGATGTCGAGTTGGCTTATCAACACCATGAGAGAAATCCCACTACTTTAGAGAAAATGCAGATTAATGCAATTGGAGTGGAGGCAAAATTATTGGCAAAGAAGGAAAAAATGAAGATTGATAGAAGAGTAGGTTTCAAAGACGATTCATCTTCATCAGCTGACTTGAAATTTGATGTAATTCTGAAAACTATGGAGAAAACGGTGGATAAGTTGACCTCTCCCCACGAGAATCAACCTCAAGTTAGAAATCTGAATTTTAGAAGGTCCGAGGCTTCTCAAAATCGTCCTAAACAATAGAAATCTCATGAAGAACAACAACCCGTTTCTCGACCTCCTTTTCGATAATTATTTGTAGAAGAGGATACTAATGAGGAAGAATACCATCAGATTGGGTGCTTCGATGTTGAAGAGACCCAAGTTTTTGCCACTAAAGAAGAACATGACCTTTCTATTGGATGCTTGGGAGAAAAATACAGTGTTCATCTTTGCGATTTAGATGTTCATCAACAGGGGTACAATAATGCAGTGGAAAATTTTCAAAGACGTACAACCTTAGAAACCAGAATGTCCTTATCAAATTTCTACCATAAAAGACAACAACCAAACAATAAGATGAACCCAAAAAAGAGATATTGAAGAGGCTAGAGGAGCCAAAGAAGGACAATCCATAGGAGTTGAAGAAGGATAGTTTGAAAGAAGCAAGAGAGGAGACAAAAGATGCAAAAAAATTACATTCAGATTTTAATTAGGACTTTGAAATTGGTAAGTTAAAAGTGTCCATTCCTTTTGCTAAACGTTTAAGAAGTGAACAATATAGGAAAATAATTTCTACTATGATTAAGGATTCTGAGATTGATCAAGTAAACACAATTTCATAAGATTCATTGAACCTAGATGATGATGCTCCCGAATTTGTATTTGACCCACACGTTACAAGTGAAAAAGATGATGTGACCCATTTTTATGTGAGTCTAAATGTGCATGATATGATTCTTCATAACACAATGTTAGAATCCAAAACCTTAGATAATCTCATGCCCAAATCAGTCATGGACCATGTAGGAATCCAAATTACTAGACCCTATAAAGTTTTTTTCTCCTTTGATTCCAGAAAGGTAAAATACTTAGGGATAATTAAGGATTTAGTTGTCACCTTAGGTTAGATTCCCGCTAAAAGTGTTTTGATGGATATAGTAGTAGCATACATTCCTGTTAGAATTGGCATGTTGTTATCATGATCGTGGTCAACAAGATTCAGAGGAACTTTACAAATGGAAATGACTTATGCTTCTATACCATTGTTTGGTGAAATGAAAGGACTATATTGAGAAGTTCAAATGGCCTATATGGTGAGAAAAAAAATGGAGCGAGACAATAATCCAATATATTGTTGGCATTATGACATAGATTTGGCACTATGGCACAGGTGTTGTCCTTGATGGTAACTCACTCAAAGGACAGATCACAGTTCAGGCTCTCAGAATGAAAGAAAATGAGGTATACGAAGGTTCCTCTTAACAAAATTGTGTATACATGCGGGTGTACCGATCAAAAGGCGCGTATATGTATGCACGCACTTTCATGCAAAGAAAAGCGCATACATGTGGGAAAACTTATGGTTGGTCCATCGTATTTAGTCCGACATATTTGAACCTATGGTTTTGGTCCTTGGTATTGCATCCAAAATGTTGAACCAAGGTATTGAGTCCCTAGTATTGGATCTCTATGGTTTTGGATCATGGTTCGAGTAAGGCCTAAGTCTAAAAAAAGGGAAGGAGATCATTTTGCAAGGTATGAACTGAAGCATTGAATATTTTATGAAGAGCAAGATCTAGAATACTGTCATTAGGTTATGGTGCATAACTAGATCTAAATCAAGGAGAAACCTGAGCCCAAGGCGAAGGATAAGTTCTATTGATGGGTCAAGATCTTAAGGCGGTTTGAAGAGAAGTATCTTTGTGTACTTTTTGATCTATTATATTTGGCACATGACGTGATCTATAAATATGATAATCTGGGTATAACTTAATGTCTGAATAAGTAAAAAGGATAAATTATCTTTTACAGATCTGTACGCAGGTTTAGTGGAGCAGAGGCGCGCATACATGCTGGTTCACTAACTTAAAATAGCATATACGTAGGATGGCCTTGATATAGAAGCATATGCATGCAGGTTCCACATATTGAAGTAGCATATATCTCATGAAATATGTTTTAGCTACTTTTGTTTATTGCTACAGTGTTTTGGGTTCAGAATTGGTGTTTGGTTACTGGTACTGTTTTCTGGTTACAACATTCTGAGAAGTTATTAGTTGATTCAGTATTTTTTTGTACAAAGGAGCTTGGTTAATGAAGATATACTTGATGTTTGATTGATATTCATGGATCCAGTCTGAAAATTTATGAAACGTGGTCCCTGGAAGAAAAGAGAAGGTTGTAGCCTTTTGTAGGTCAGCACCTACATACTAGTACCTCAGCTAGTACAAGAGCTAAGGGGGTTATAGCTCCCTTCCGGGAGAAGCTGGAGAACGAGAGAAGGTTGTAGCCTTCTGTAGGTAGCAGCCTGCGTACTGGTATAAGACTACACCAATACAAAAACATTGTAAAAAGAAGTTTCTAATTGAAAGAAGATAGAGATGAATTGCAACAGGTGGTTTTTCGCCCACATTGGGTTTCCACCTTATATCTTGTGTTCTTATGTGTGATTGCCTATTCTGTTTTACTGTTCCTGGTTACTATTCATATGGTTTGATGCAAATATTAATGATCAACATCCGAAGAATAATTTAAATTAGAAGTCTACTTATATACGCTTGTTTCCTTAACTGAAGTTGCGTACATATGCGGTATTTACTAACTGAAGTAGCATATACAAATATTATTGTGAAATGAAAAATAATTGACCTTATAATACTGATTCACCCCCCCCCCCCCCCCTTCTCAGTATTATTTCCAACAATTAGTATCAGAGAAGGTCCTTCTGAAGAAACTTGATCGCTTGAAGGAAGATTTATCATCATGAGCAACTAGGAAAAAGAAGCATCAATCAGGCCACCAATTTTTGATGGGAGCAACTTCGTCTATTGGATTTTAAGAATCACTATCTATCTTCAATCTCTTGGTATAGAAGTTTGGGATATTGTGGAAACAGGATACACATTACCATCATCAACTCCTACAGATACGGCTGGTAAGAAGCAGTATGAAACAAATGCAAAGGCTGTCAATACTCTATTAGGGAGCCTATCTCAATAAGAATTTGTCAAGGTTATGCAGCTCAAAACCACAAAAGAAATATGGGACAAGATCATTCTGAGCAATGAAGGAGATGAACAGGTAAAACGAGCAGAACTACAAACTCTCAAAATTCGATATGAAAATCTCAGAATAAAGCGTGGCTAATTATTTCCTACGTATATATGAGATTGTTAACTGTATGAAAAACATGGGTGAAGAAATAAAAGAAGTTGTTTTGGTTGAAAAGGTTCTAAGATCTTTGTCTCCTAAGTTTGATTTAAAAGTTTCTACCATAGAATAAAAATAGAGTCTACAGAGCAATACCATGTCACAACTGCATGGAATTCTAATTGCTTATGAAATGAGAAAAGGGGGACCATTAGATAGGAGAGAAGTTGCATTCAAAGCCTCAGGAAAAGGAGATTGCAATGAGTCAGGACATATGTCAAAAGAAGAGGAAGAATCAAATTTTGTCAAGAACCTTCAACGGGGAACTGGAAGATTTTGAGGTAAGCTGCCTTTCAAATGCTTTGCTTGTGGAAGAGTTGGTCATTATGCTGCCAAGTGTCCTCATAAAGATAAACTTGACAAAGGTAAGGAACCAGTTAGATGGAATAGAAAACAGAATGTAAGTAAGAAGGGCTATTATACACATGAAGATAGTGATGGATATTCAAATAGTGATGAAGAGGAACAACGTAATGATTATAGACTTTTGATGGATTTTCAATTTGATGATTTCTTGGATGCTATAGATGAAGAAGGTCTCTATGAAGAAATTTCTAAACTCAAAATTTGTTTAGAGGAAAAGAATATGATTATAGATACTCCAACATTCCAACTTGCTGAAAGAGAAAAACACAATGAAAAGTTGGAATGTGAAATTGTGGGACTTAGAAAAGATATTGAGAAATCAAAAGCTCTTAATCTTAGATTTGCTAAGGGATCTGAAACTTTAGGTGAGATTATCAAAGTGTAGCGTTCTCCTCTAATCAAGACAAGTCTTGGATATACTGAAGAAGTGTCTCAAGCACAAAATAAAGCACAGAAGCCATCCACCTCCAAAAGTTATCTTGATGCAGCAAGAAAAAGTGAATAGGTTGACAATCGATAGCAAAAGCATAATGCATATCATCAAGTAAATCAGGGACAATTTGCTTCAAGAATGAACAAAGATTACCAAGTAAATCGAGGGCAATCTACTTCAAGGATGAATAGAAGCTTCAACCAACCACAGGTAAATCATTTTCAATTTGCCTCAAGAATGGATGTCAATGGAAACTACAGTCATTTGGTTGGTAGGTTTGATAATCACAGAAATTTCTTCAATGGCCAATGTTTCTCTTGTCATAACTTTGGTCACAAAGCTACTCAATGTGTTGCCTACAAGACCATCATGACTAGAGAAGCTCAATAACAAAGGAGTATGACTGGGATCATAAAAAGGACCTACAATAACTTTTCTACTCTTGAGAATGAAGTAGAATGTTCTATTTGTAACAACTTCAGTCATGAAGATTCTGAATGCAGGAGTAGGTTTCAGCAAACAACACATAAGGAACAAGTTTCATTGAATTCTAAAACATGGAGAAAGAAAGAATCGCAACCAGAAAGATGTGGGATAGCCTTATATGTGGAAGGATAGGAAAATCAGTGGTACATCGACAGTGGATTCTCGAAGCATATGACAGGTGATAAAGAAAAACTTCAACCATATAATGCCTTAGAAAAGGAAAAGAACGTCTCATTTGGAAATGACACCCCTGCACTCATAAAGGTAAAGGTTCTGTGTTTTTGAAAGAAAAGGTCAAGGCTGGAAATGTTATGTATATTGATGGCTTAAAGCATAATCTATTGAGTGTCAGTCAAATGTGTGATCAAGTAAATGAAGTAATATTTTGATCCAATGGATGCATCATTCGTGAGCTTGATACATGAGAAACAATGATCAAAGGCATAAGAACTCCAAATAATTTATACATACTCAAGGGAGGACAACAACAATTCTATCTAAGCAAGAATGATGAACACTGGCTATGGCATAGAAGATTAGGGCATCTAAGCTTCTCTCATATGAGGAAAGCATGCAAATATCAGGCGGTTTGTGATCTCCCTAACATCAGAATTCCAGACAATACAATATTCAAATCATGTCAGTTTGGTAAGAAAACCAAAACTAATTTTCCTGAGAAGGAAGGATCAGCTAGCAGGCCACTTGAACTTGTCCATACTGATGTATGTGGTCCATCTAGGAAAAGGTCACCTCGAGGAGAAGAATATTTTATATTGATCATTGATGACTTTTCCAGGATGTGTTGGATAGGACTTATGAAGCATAAACACAAAGCTTTCGATAAGTTTAAAGCATTCAAAGCCTTGGTTGAAAACAAGTTAGATCGGAGAATCAAATGCCTCAGGTCTAATCGAGGAGGGGAATTTACCTCGAATGAATTTTTTGATTTTTGTGAACAACATGGAATAAGAAGGGAATTCCCTACTGCAAGAACCCCTCAGCAAAATGTAGTGAAAAGGATGAACATAACGGTTCAACAAATGGCTCATGCTATGCTTGATGAGTCTGGAACTCCCGCAACCTTCTGGGGTGAAGCCACATTTGTTGCAGTTAATATTATCAACAAGACAAACGTCTGGGTAAACAGAACTCAGAATCCTCATGAAATTTGGTATGGTAAGACTCCCACAATTAAATACTTCAAAATTTTTGGAAGCAAATGCTACATTAGAAAGACTAATGAAAACCTTGGCAAGTTTGAACCTAGAGCAGATGAAGGCAATCTCCTTGGTTACTCTCCTCACAGCAAAGCATATAAGTGTTACAATAAAAGACTTGGAAAAATTGTTGAAAGTATTGATGTAGTGGTTGATGAAGAAGGGAACACTCCTAGGCAAGTAAAATCTGAAGATTTCAAAGATGATGAAGACTATCCTTCAACATCAAATTAGATTCATGATGAAGAAGAAACCCATGAGGCACCAGAAGAACATATAATAATAGAAGAAAAGACTCCATCCAGGTACGTTCAGAAGAATCATCCAGAAACCAAAATTTTGGGGCAAAAGGAGGCAGGTGTACAAACAAGAAGAACCATTTCAGAAGCTTCAAGTTATCTAGCATTACTCTCCTCCATTGAAACACAAAATTTAAGAGAGGCATGCAAAGATGAATGCTGGGTAAAGGCCATGGAGGAAGAACTTGAGCAGATTGAAAAGAATAACACTTGGGAGTTGTTTCGTAGCCCAAAAGATAAGATTGTCATAGGAACAAAATGGATATTAAAAAATAAGCTGAATGAAAATGGAGATGTGATTAGAAACAAGGCCAGACTTGTTTGTAAAGGGTATGCTCAACAAGAAGGTATAGACTTTGAAGAAACTTTTGCACCAGTTGCTAGAATTGAGGCCATAAGAATGTTCCTTGCTCTTTCTAGCTTTCAGAAGTTCAAAGTATTTCAAATGGACGTGAAGTCTGCCTTCCTGAATGGAGACTTGAATGAAGAAGTATATATTGAACAACCAGATGGGTTTATTCTTGGAAATTATCCAAAACTTGTATACAGACTCAAAAAGGCTCTCTATGGCCTTAACCAAGCTCCAAGGGCTTGGTATTATCGGTTGGATAAGTACCTCCATCAACAAGGTTCTATAAAAGGATCAACAGATAGCAATCTATATATAGAAATTGACAATGATAAGTTGCTAATACTTGTTGTGTATGTTGATGATATCATCTTTGGTAGCAATGAAGAAGACATGAGTCAAAATTTTTCCTTGGTGATGCAAAAAGAGTTTGAAATGTCCATGCTTGGTGAGCTCACATCTTTTCTTGGTTTACAAGTCTAACAAAACAAAGATGGTATTTTTCTATCACATACTAAGTATCTCAAGCAGATCTTGAAAAAATATGGGATGGAGGATTCGAAACCAGTGTGCACCCCTATGGTAACAGGATGTAGCCTCAGCACAAATGATGAATCAGTAGTAGTACATCAACCAACCTATAGATCCATGATTGGTAGTCTGCTCTATCTAATAGGTACCCAACCAGACATTATGCATGCAATGGGAATAGTAGGAAGGTTTCAGGCAAATTCAAAGGAAACTCATCTTCATGCAGTTAAGAGAATTTTCAAGTATCTTCAAGGAACTCAAAACTATGGCTTATGGTATCCTAGAGATACAGATCTCACACTTCATGCATATACAGATGCAGATTGGGCAGGAAGCGTGGATGATAGAAAAAGCACTAGTGGTGGTGCATTCTTTATGGGTTCCAGATTAGCATCTTGATTAAGCAAGAAACAAAGTTCAATTGCATTATCGGTAGCTGAAGAAGAATATGTGGCTACTGCATCTTGCTGCACACAACTCCTTTAGATGATGCAAACATTGCAAGACCTTCAAATCACGTGTACTCCACCTATCTCCATTTTTTGTGATAATACAAGTCCAATCAGTATTTCAAAGAATCCTGTCATGTATTCAAATACTAAGCACATACCTATCAAGTATCATTTTCTCTGGGAACAAGTGCTTGAACAAAAGGTTAAAATGGAGTATGTCCCCTCTAAGGAACAAGTTGCTGATATACTCACCAAACCATTGCCCAAGGAAACATTTGAATACCTCAGATAGAAGCTGGGGGTAGTTGATGCATCATCTTGCTGCTGAATCTTGTCTGTTTCGGAGAAAAGTGGTTGTATGTGAGTTTCATGGGGAGGATCCGCGTACATACACCAGTTAATGAAGATACAGTCACGTATATGTTGGTTTAAAGATAAACAGTGGGCCAGGGTCAGGATCAAAAGAGTTTGATATGGGTATGGCAGAGACCCTCTAGCACAGGTTCAGGGGGAGCATATATTCGTCTAATAATGCATTGTTGGCATTATCTTAGAAGATCTTGGTTAATATTTACAGTTGTTTTGATTTTAGGTGGAACAGGTGCAGAGGGAGAACATGGTTGCTGGTCTGAATGATGGTTGAAAGATGCTACTAATGATAGTTATTGATAACTATCATAGTCTTGCTGTAGCTATTTCATCTCTATGTCATGTATTTCTTTTCTTATCAAGGTCATGTAACGGCCTATCTTGGTTTCCCCACTATGCCTGGGATGGATGAAGTAATGTTCTTGTTGTTATCATGTGTAAATTCTTGGTGTATCCCCACTTGGTTGCAAGATCGATGTATGTATGATTCTTTGGTGATTGGAAGGTCATTTATAATATATAAAGTCATGTTTCTTTTGTAGAACATCTTCTTGCAAACCTTGCCTACGGTTAGGGGGAGCTTGGGCAGCACAGCAGAGCAGAGATTTCAGCATGTATTCAGGGGGAGCATAACCCTTTGTCCTTGATGTCAAAGGGGGAGAATTATTTTGAGTGACTTGGGGTTGCCATCAAGTCCAAAGGGGGAGATTGTTGACATTATGACACAGATTTGGAAAAATGGCACAGGTGTTGTCCTTGATGGCAACTCACTCAAAGGGCATATCATAGTTCAGTCTCTCAAAATGAAAGAAAATGAGGTATACACAGGTTCCTCTTAACAAAATCGTGTATACACGTAGGTATACCGATCAAAAGGCGCGTATACGTATGCACGCACTTTCATGCAAAGTAAATCACATACATGTGGGAAAACTTATGGTTGGTCCATGGTATTTAGTCCAACATATTTGAACCTATGGTTTTGGTCCTTGGTATTGCATCCAAAGTGTTGAACCCAGATATTGAGTCCCTAGTATTGGATCTCTATGGTTTTGGATCATGATTTGAGTAAGGCCTAAGTCTATAAAAAGGGAAGGAGATCATTTCGCAAGGTATGAACTGAAGCATTGAATATCTTATGAAGAGCAAGATCTAGAATACTGTCATTGGGTTATGGTGCATAACTAGATCTGAATCAAGGAGGAACCTGAGCGCAAGGAGAAGGATAAGTTCTATTGATGGGTCAAGATCTTAAGGCGGTTTGAAGAGAAGTATCTTTGTGTAATTTTTGATCTGTTATATTTGGTGCATGATGTGATCTATAAATATGATAATCTGGGTATAACTAATGTCTGAATAAGTAAAAAGGATAAATTATCTTTTATAGATCTGTACACAGGTTCAGCGGAGCAGAGGCGCGTATACACGCTGGTTCACTAACTTAAAACAACATATACGCAGGATGGCCTTGATACAGAAGCGTATGCATGTAGGTTCCACATATTGAAGTAGCGTATATCTCATGAAATATGTTTTAGCTGCTTCTGTTTATTGCTGTAGTGTTCTGGGTTCAGAATTGGTGTTTGGTTACTGGTACTATTTTCTGGTTACAGCATTCTGAGAAGTTATTGGTTGATTCAGTATTTGTTTGTACAAAGGAACTTGGTTAATGTAGATATACTTGATGTTTGATTGATATTCATGGATCCAGTCTGAAAATTTATGAAACGTGGTCCCTGGAAGAAAAGAGAAGGTTGTAGCCTTCTGTAGGTCAGCACCTATGTACTAGTACCTCAGCTAGTACAAGAGCTAAGGGGGTTGTAGCTCCCTTCCAGGAGAAGCTGGAGAACGAGAGAAGGTTGTAGCCTTCTCCAGGTAGCAGCCTGCGTACTGGTATAAGACTGCACCAGTATAGAAACATTGTAAAAGGAAGTTTCTAATTGAAAGAATATAGAGACGAATTGCAGCAGGTGGTTTTCACCCACATTGGGTTTCCACCTTATATCTTGTGTTCTTATGTGTGATTTCCTATTCTATTTTATTGTTCCTGGTTACTGTTCATATGATTTGATGCATAGATTAATGATCAACATCTGAAGAATAATTTAAATTACAAGTCTGCTTATATACGCTTGTTTCCTTAACTGAAGTTGCGTACATATGCAGTATTTACTAACTGAAGTAGCGTATACAAATCTAATTATGAAATTAAAAATAATTGACCTGATAATACTGATTCACCCCCCTCTTAGTATTATTTCCAACATATATGTAGTAGACATAGAGTTGGGATCACAAATATTTTCAATGATTGTTGTTTTGGCAGAGAAACATCAACAACAAATGAAACTAATATTCAATAGCAACAGGTTCATATTTCTTCAGGGGAAGTTTGGAAATTATACTTTCATGGATCTACATGTGAAAAGGGTTTGGGAGCAGGTATGTGGATATATCCACCAGATTATATAAGCGAATTTAATTCTTATAAACTGTTGTTTGACTACAGAAATAACCATGGAAAATTTTAAGGATCAAAAATTTGTCTTAAATTTTAGAAACCTTGGCGAATCTTATTAGTCCCCAAATTGCAAATTATAAAATGTTTGTTGGTATCTTTGTAAAAACATCAAAATTTGTAATAATTTTATATATAGCCTTTATACAATTTTGGCAATTTTTAAGGTAAAATAATTTTATATTATAAAATTCGGACGAATCATTTTTAGAAAAAAATGGAAATTGGTGAACCTTTTTTTGGGAAAAACCATGGAAAATTAGCCCAATTGCGAATATTAGCCCCCAAAATTTTCCAAATATCAAAATAATGTTTTTTTATTACTTTTTTTACAAAGAAACATTCTTTTTTCTTAACTCTAAATATTAATAGTAATGGTCATCAAGTTTGTAAAATCTTTGATAATTGAAAGTAATGATCACAGGTTTATAGAATTTATAGTGAATAAAATTCCTTCAAAATAATATCATTGCATTTTAAAATGAAAATATATAAGGCTAATTTATAGCTATAATTTACACTTTGATATCAAAATAGATTTCTGTTTACATTATGATAAACAAACACTTTAATGCTAGCCACGCAACTAGATTTTAGAATATTGAAAACAACACATCTTAAATGTTGATATTTATTTTGGAATACTAAAAAAAAAATTATGTTAATTGGTTGATAAGTGAATTATTGTTTTCATTTATTAAAAAAAAAAAAAAAAAATTGTTCATAAAATAAATCATTATTTTCATTTTTTTTTATCTATACCTTTATAATAATATGATACAAATATAATGAAATTAATATAAAATAATTTTTAAAAATTTATAAATTAATTTGAGTGAGATATTTTTTAATATTATAATTTTGTATTTTATTATTTAATTTTATATGAAATTAATATATATATATATATCTATATATATATATATATATATATATATATATATATATATATATGATCATCGCGTTTGTAATACCTTTTAATTAATGATTATGGGTTAATAGACTTTATAGGCAATAAAATATAAAAATACTTCTTTCTTTTTAAATAATACAAAGAAGCACTTCTTTTTTTCACTAAACATTAATCAAATAATTTTTTTTTTTTTTTTTGTATACATACCATCTCATTTTAGTCCCCACCTGAAGTTCAATTGGTTAATCAGGAAAATGTGAAATCAATGAAATTTAAAAGGCATCCCCCTGTTATGACTTAGGCTACGGGGAGGTGGGCTGTTGATAGTAGAAAAAAGTGTTAACCAAATAATTATAATTATTTTTATAAAAAATTAAATAATAATTCAAGTCCCCTTAACATACCAAAAAATCATCATGACATGATTGAGATCATAGAAAAAAATATTAACCAAATACTTTAATTTTAAAATATTGAAAATAACACTTTTAAGTACTGATATTTAATTTGGAATATGGAAAAAGAAATAATAAAAATTAATTTATTTGGTTGATTTTTTAATAGAAAAAGTATTGTTTTTATTTAAAAGGTTAATTATATATAAAATTATTATAACTATTTTATAAAAAATTTAAATAATAATTTAAGCGATATAGTTTTATATTTTATTATTTAAATTTTTATGAAAATAAACTATATAAATAATGAAAATAAAAATATGTTTCTTTTCATTATATATTATATAAATAAAATGTAGGAGATATTTTTACGCTTTTAAAATTTGATATCAAACCATTACAAAGATAAATTTTAATTAGTAAAATAAAAGAAAATAATGCTACTTTATTGTTGTATAGAAATTCATATCTTAAAGTATCTTGCAATATCAAACCTTTAACAAAAAAAGAGAGTTTTTTAGCTTGGAATATATAGCATGTTAAGCTAAAAAAGTTGTAAAGGAGAAAACTCAGGATATCGAAAGCTATCAAACTAAAAACCTGAAATAGGAGGCTACATTTTCATCCTTCACACTCACAAGCTATTCAATCTAGTAGCCAAGCAAGTTTCCCCAAACCATTGACTTAAAGCTTTATTGATCATGTTTTTAAAATAAAAGAGGAAACAAACCCACTACCTACAGGACCATTATGATACACCTTATTTGAGCCAAGCGAGATCTATAACAATTTCACAAAAAAAAAATGATCCTATATTATTAGACTCTCAAGAAAAAGGGAATAAATCATGACCATATTTTACAAGCCATCATCCCATTGTGGACCCCGTAGTTATAGATTAGGGTCATCAGAGAGGAATGACATAGTAATAAGTATAATACCTGGTGTTCCATTGTCGACTATAAGAAATAATTTTAAATGGTGCTTTGAATTGTCCTTTGGAATAGATAGGAAGACTTATAGGGTCCATTTGAGTTGACAACCTCTTCAAAAGGTTGTATACGATCTTTTTTTACTAATTTTAGGAACATTGATGGTCAGTGAGATGAGATTACTTGTAATATACTAGATAAGTAAGGATGTTCTCTATTCCCTACCCATTTTGGCATTTACATTAACAAGTTAGAGGCATGTTTCAGAGAAATTGATTGTGTTGGAATTACATTAGCTAGAAGAGTCATCATTCTTCTTCTCTACATTGATGATGTTGTTATATGCTAAAGAGTCTCTCTAACATCATCAAGTAACTAATAATTCACAAGGATTTATATTTTGGAATGGGCATGAGGGTAAACACTGAAAAAATAAAGGTTATGATTAACAATTAGAAAGTGATTACTTACATTAATTATATATATGAAAATACCAACTTTTAGGAAATTACTTAACACAAATATCCCAAAGACACTAAAATAATTCCAATGAATCACTTCAAAATGAGCTCCTTGTCATAGGTAGGGTAGTTAAGAACTGTCCAATGAAATACTTCCAAATAGTAGAATATAAACATTTCCCTTCCATCAAGTCTACTACCATAGCATACTCATTTAGAACTAACACTACTTCAATCAACTTCTATAAGTTTCACAATTGTAGAATTGGTGCTTGACTTATGTTCTTCTTTAACTCCTCAAAGGCCCTTTACTGTCAATTTCCCTCTAGAAACTCTTTGCACTTGCTGTTATGGTGTTGTGTGGCATTGCTACTACTAAAAACAAGGCTATGAATTTCCTCAGGTGCTGTGCTACACCAATCAAACTCCTAACCTCAACAAAATTAATAGTCGTCATCTACTTCACGATGATCTACATCTTGGTAGGATCTATGTTCATTGACACTCCCCCGCCTATCACATATTCTAGAAACACAAGATACTACTTTATAAACTCACACTTCTTGAGATTTTCCAAAAATTAATGTTTCTTTAATGTCTCTAGCACCTCAATCAATTGTGAGATGTTCTCCTCCCAAGTAGCACTATATAAAAATATATCCTCCAAACAAACAATAAAAAATGTGTCTATAAAATGGTACAATATATCATTCATTAACCTCATGAACGTAGTGAGTGCATTGCATAGGTCAAATGGTATGAATAACCACTAATACAAGCCTTGTCTATTTTCAAAGGTGATCTTATAAGTATCATCTTCTCTAACTCAAACCCATTTATATCTTCACCTTAAGTCTAGCTTGGTTAAGTATTTGGCATACTATCACTAACCCAACAAATTATTATTATGGGAAAGGAGTGCCTATTAGTATGATTTTATTTAATTCCCTATAATCAATACGCATTCTCCAAGTCCATTTATTCTAGTCACACAAACCTATCCTCTATGAGGCTTGAGGGTTATTAATAGATTCATTGGTCATGGTGGAGGTTTTATGGAATTTGAACTTAACCAATCTATATACCCTCCAAATTCCCATAACATACCGCAAGAAGCCTACTCTGATGCCAATATTAGCCATAAACTATTGTAGATATTCCACTAGACACCTCATCACAAAAGATTTACTAAAATATATGTGAAATTTTGAAATAGACACTATGAGGGTAAATCTCCCTGTATATTTTTGGATGTGTTAATTAATATGTTATGTTGGTGCTTGAAATAGATAAAATGTGGAAAATATATGATTGAAATAAAAATCACATACCATAATTAATACAAGGCATGATGTGGGAAACCTTTATGGGATAAGCTCTAGCCAGAGGTTAGCTCCTTTGCTCTGTCTTTCTTTGGTTGGAAATGGATGAAATTGTAAAGGACTGATAAAAATGGCCTATGGGATGCTACAAAACACAATTCGTATATTCTTATTATCTCTCTCTCTCTCTCTCTCTCTCTCTCTCTCTCTCTCTCTCTCTCTCTCTCTCTCTCTCTCAGCGAATTTGCTCATAAATGGAACAAAATGGGCATGAATAGAATGGAACTACTTTTCCTCCTAGTGGCCCAGTTATAACAAAACTTTATAAGTTATTGGTGGTTACATTTTACTCCTTCAATTAATAATTATAGTTACAATATTTAATTTTATAGATTATTATTTTTCATGTGGCTCACTTATTTTCGATGAATAATGAAGGCTAACATGACATCGTCTCAAAGCATGGTGGTCAAAACAAGAAGTTGAACTTCTGGATGGCAAAATTATTACGTACATAACCTGATAGGAGCAATTCTTACACCATTAGGAATATATTCATATCTATAATAATTCTATATGGTATTTAACTTAAGCAATAAAGTTTTGCACCCTGCCGCCCGCGCCTCCCCAACCCCCAAGAAAAAAATTCCATTTAATTTGTTAAATTGTTTCCAAAATGTTTCACACTCGAGTTTCCCAAACTGGGACCCATCAGTAACAATAGTGTTATGAGATTATTCGTCCACTTTTTCCACTATAAAAGCATCAATGTGGATACAAAATATAATGATCCAATCTAGATAAATTCACCATGTTTCTCTTCCTTATTCTCTCTTTCTCCCCCCCTTGTCCCACTCACACACTTTGCATTAAGAAATTAATAGAAAAAAATATAAATTTAACCAAAAATAGAAACAAATCATAGTATACAAACAATGTTTATCCTAGAATAAACCTGATCTAGGGATAAAACCCACTAACATAATTGCATTAGTCACTTAGCCAAAACATAAACAAGTTAACCAAGTGAGCCTTCAACACTCAAAACCCCAACCCATTACAATGAATTTTTTGCAAGGCTTTTAAAGGATTCATTAAATGCAATTCATGGGAATAAATCCATTGACAATAAAAACCATATGCCAAAAACCACCACTATTTGACCGAGGAAATTTAACTCTTACACCAAGTAAAGTTTTACCTAACAAGCCCCCCTTAAACTTTAACTTGGAGTTTTCCTTGACTAAATCTTACCAAATTGGCCAAGTGAGATAACATTGTTCACCTCTAGGCCCTACCCTCTTAATGTTTATATTCAAGGAATTTAATAATTTTGCATGACCCCCTATCACCTATGTCTAATTCCAGACTTTATTGTAACTTCCTAGAGGTATTCATGGCATATTACGTCTTATAGTTATATGTCCATTTTCATGTAAAAATTTTCATCTCCGTTGTAATATTTTTTTTCTTTCAATTGTTTCCATTACTTTCACATCCACCTACCTCATACATTTTCTGGAACATTTGTAGTTCCTACCATAATGTTTCCCTAAATTGAAACATAAATGCAGATCCATGGTTAGAATATTAGAAATTCCTCGTGGCCTCCATGTAGAAATCGAGATTTCTACTCAACAACATTCTCTCAGGCCTCCAACCATTGCCAACTATTGTGTTTGATTCCTCTTATTGGCTACCTTTCTATTAAATGTATGTGTTACAATCCATGTGATCAAGAATTCAGCCTCCTTTTCCCTTTAAATGCTTGTTTGGCTCCCAAACTCCATAGTGAAATGTTTGGAACATGCTTTTAGAATAGATAAATCCGTTGAATTTCTTTTACACATATCACCTCTCACTTATTTCTAATCTCACAAGTGGCATTACATTCTTGTGATCATTGAACTGGATCATATTATGCATGTACTTACTAGAAAATTCGTGGTCAAATTTTCATACTATTGTGCAAGAAGGAGCTACAATAAGTCCATGGACATGCTTTCTACCAAACAAATAACTCAACATTAAACTATACCAATCAAAGATGGTTTGGGTTGTGAAGTTCATCTCTATGTCCACCCATGGCTCAATATTAGCATGACATATCATTCATGGCTCATTGATCTACTTTGACCATACCCTTCTCATTGTCTCAAAACATGACTTTTATGGTAGGCATCCAAAACTCTGCCAAATCCAATGATGGCACTCTCTTAATGGCTCTTTAGCTAATTTCCAATCATTTCCTACATCGAGTCATTTTGATCTAGAAGTTGTGCACAAGGCTACAGCTAGAAAACCAACACCTTGTATCCTCCCATCTCTCCATCATCCCCTCTCTCCCTCGCTTCCTATATATTTCGTTTCCCTCTATATTCTCTCAAAACCTTCATGCTTATCCCTCCCTCCCTCTCTCTCTCTCCACCCCTCATTCTCCCCCTTCCATCTTGCCCTCCACTTCCTCCTCGCTCCAACACACACTCTTTCTCTCTCTCTCCACCTCTTACCATTCCTCTCTCACTCTTTCCCACCCACCACACCCACTCACTCTCACATTCACTCTCATCCTCCCTTACTCTCTTCCCTCTATCCCCCATTATCCCTTTCACACTATTCCCCACTATCACCATCACCTTTCCCTCTTCACATCTCTCTATTCCTCCTGTTATCACTCAAAAAAAATTCTTGGTTGTGGAAGGAAACTCACTGAGGTAACCTTCATACAACTTCGAGATTGAAATTGGGCCCTTCAATATGGAGAGGAATTTGTGCTTAATTCTACCACTTGAGGTCACTTTAGTAGTAAGTTCTTTGCTCATTGGCCATATTTAGTTTGAAAAAAATGAGTTTGGTTGGAAAGTGATATGAAAGAGTCCTTTGGGCATGGAGTCTTTGAAAAAATCTGAAATACTTTACTAAACACAGATTTACATGAACAACTATAACCAAAGGCATGATAACTCACAATTTCTTTGACAAGTTATCATCAAGGTATGTAGAAGGTTATAGAAGATAAACATAAAAATAGAGCATTGAGGTTTCTGCAGTGATATTCAAGATGAAAAAACACATAAGAATTTGAATAGTATGAATCTGTGAAATTCCACATGAATTCTAAATGATCACAAATTTATTTAATTACTAAAGACTTAATGGTCAAAAGATATGGCTAATGAGAAATTAAAATAATAGAAACATATAGGAATTCTTTCATATAATAATCTCTGAAAACTAGGCATATAAGATTGTTTGTAGCGAAAACATATTACTTTGAAAGTCCACAACAATACACAAGGTTTTTCCAAACATTCCAACCTTTCTTGTGTCTTTTGGAATAATTATAGAGAAATACTTACAAATGGAATCCATGGTTCTAGGAAAACTTAATTACAAATTATTTTCAGAAAATATATCGTATCTTTTATGATAATCTAATATGAATATATAAACTGATTGATACAATCTCTCTTGACCTCATTATACATGATAAAACTACTTTGAAACACAAGTGGTAATATAGCCGATAGATTGTTGAAGAAGAAGAATGAAAACAGGTAACTGAAATGTTTCTGTAAAATCCAGTGATCACCTATTTTGTGCCCCAAAATCTTACTCAAATATTTATCACTATGATCAAAATAGTACATATCCTTAGGAGTGTAATTATATCCTCAATAATGATATCAGCTATGTGAACCCATACTTTAGATATCTTTATATATATATATATATATATATATATATATATAGATATCATTTCAAAAATCATGCAAAATATATGGGCACTGACAAAATAATTGGCATCATATATCGTGTTATCACAATAAACTTTTCACATTTTTTAATATTTTTTGGAAAATTTTGATAGTTGTAGCGTCATTATTTCAAGTTGTAATAAACAGGGAAAATTTCTTGATAGCAGGGTTGTCAACATTTTTTGGAAATCTTAGTAAATAAGAAGGGAAGTTTTCAATCATTTTCCAAACACCAAAAGGACTCAAAGTCTACATTAGCCCCTCTCCATTAGAAATTTCTTTGAACAAGCTTTCCAATGGTATGTGGATTTCTAAAAATGGACTTCTGGATCAAAAGATATGGCCTATTGAATCCTTTGAAAGGAAGGAAATAGAATATCGGTGATCGACAATTGGAGGTTAGGGCCACATCGGGAGTTAGTGATCGGAGCTCCATGGCACATCAATAATCAACGATAAGAGGTTTGGGAGATATCACAATCGCATGTTAGCGGGTCTTGCACATCACATCGATTGCAACAATGAAGGACTATGGCGATCAACAAATCGACAATCGACATCGGCGAATCAGATGGGTAACAACTTTCAAATGTTGAGATAATACATATTTATGATATAAATATGTTGATAGTGTTAAATTTCTAGGAAAAAGTTCCAATAATGTTAAACTACCAAGAAAAGCTGAAATATATTTACAAATAAATTCATCGCAAAACTAGGGCAGGACGAGCACTTTTCTCTATCCTCTAGTGGGACGTGTGGAAAAATATGATTGGTTCCGATAAAGCCACATGGGTCTTGACATCAACATGATGTGGCAGTACAGAGAGACATGTGGCAAGTAGTTTTGGTGCTTTATGGGGCCCTAAGGGGGAAAGGAGGGTGACAAGTGTCACCACTCATGAGGTGCCATGTACTGGCAGTGATAATGTCATAGTTGGAGGATGGCATATTAGAGGTTGAAAATATTGGAGCTTTGTAACACTTACCACTTAAAAAAGTTCTAATCAAAAGGGGGCTTCAATATTGGGGTTATCGAACGATTGTTAATAGTTTAAACAACTAAGAGCTTAAAGCAGTTTATAAAGGAAAATATCCCTTGACAACGAATAAAATCCATAGTGCCTTAAGGCGAGGCAGCATGGTGACAACCCTCTGTAATATGGTGAAGAAATGTAGGAAGGGGCTAAAACAAAGAGGGGCCAAGGGAACATCAGAATTTGTTGTATTGTAATGTCTCTTAGTTAAAAAGTCTCGACAAGTAAAACTTTGATTGTGTAATGCAGAAGGTAAGAAGATGAATGGGTCCGAAATTGTAAAGAGCAAAGCTCAAAGGGACGAGGAATATTGGTGAAACAATAAAGAGGAGACTTCTCTGATAATAAAGTATGGAGAATTGAAGGCAGATGAGTCAGTAGCTATTGAATCACACAAAAAAAAAGAACACAATTTGGAATGGAAATTCAACAAGCTTGTGCGAAAACAACTAAAACCACTCCAGATTTAAAAGGAAGATGATAAACATTAATAAAAAAAACTTCCATATTTGAAGGCTAAAGATTTTCTAGCAGACTTGAAGAAGAAAAAAGAAGTTTTTTTGATGTTCTTTTGTAGAGGGACCTATTATGTTAGCAAAAAACCTAAAACTATAGTTTTGGGACCTGTTCTACTTTCAAGGGAGGCATTTGACAGATATTTATTTTACTTGAATGCAAGCATATTTTCCTATAGCTATTCTAGGACATACAATATATTTTCAAGTTTACCTTTTACATACATGAACTTGAGAGATATTTAAAATATATTTGTTTTTGTAATTATGTGAGGACAATTAGTTTGCAAATTGTTATGTAGAGCGTTATATAAAGAGTTTATGAATATGTAACTGGGGTGGATTTTATTTGAGAAACACTTGTATTCCAAATATATTTATGAAATCTTGAATATATTCACGGTGTTTAATGAGCAGTTAATAGGAAATTCTTGTGTTGCTTCTCTTTGTTAGTATTTTCTCTGTTATATAATTATCTTCTTACATGTTTGAGAATTTTATTTTATGAGATTGGATTTCATTTATGCTCCTCTCTTAAATTATCAGTCATTAATATTTGTTTCTCCATCCATCTATAAAATATGTTTCTTCTTGTTGTCCTTTCTTCGATAGCTCCCAAACAATCAAAGGACTTCTGACTTTCATGCATCATACAACCTTCTCATTGGAGTTGCGATCTCATTTGTTTTATAGCTGGAATCCATGCCCAATGGTTTTGAAGATCACCCAACCAATTCATCCATAGATCTAAATCTGGTTGCCTTAACTCAATTGCACAAAACCTTCTACTACAATGGCCATATGGTAGTTGAGTTTTATGGATAGATCCCTCTTTGTGTTGAAGGGCCAACTTCAATCTAAAATAGGTTTTGAGGTTACCTTAGTTATTTCCTCCCATAGTGAGAGAAATTTATGAGTGATAACATTTTGGCAATATTGTCGGGGAACGAAAAACATATTTTTCCCCTAAAAACTATATTGTTGAATATTAGATTTGTGAGGGAAAACAAAGATTTGATTATCAAGTTTGGCTACAAGATGTTTGCTCTGGTGACTCCACATTATGATATGAAGGGTTCTTACTGACAAAGTTCTAGCTCATACAGGTATTCATACTCAGGGGAACCTAGATCTAAATCCACCTCATATTTTCACAAGCCTAGAAAAGATATTCAAGAAAAAGACTCCTAAGGAAACATGTATAGTAGATTTAGAAATATCTTTCTATTTACTTGCACAACTTGAAACTTTTGAAGACTTAGTGCTAGATATTATATTTGAGAGTAGCTTACTCATATCTAAGTTCAAGAGGAATTTTTCAGAAACTTGTTTAGATCGAAGAGGTCTTAAGACCTTTAGCCTCGGCCCTCTATCCTGGAACTAGAGATTTTACCCCAAGATTTTGAGATTTGGGCTTACTTTCATTAATTGGAATAAAAAGTTAAGGAATTTCAAGAAGTCGCTACTAAATCTCTGACTTATCCTTATTTCATCCCATATATTTTTACACCAACTACTTAGTTGTCATATGGAGGTTTTCAAAAGCTTATTCCATCAACTTCCATTCGAGCAATCTCAGTACCTGTAAATTCTATTGTCTTTACTACTGCTATTAGTACAAGTTCACATAGTAGACCTATGGTTGGACGATATGCACCTTTAAATATTCCAACACCAGTCCATGTTCTCCCATATAATTATGGACAATCTCTTATTCAGTTTGATGAGACTGGATATTATATTGCTCAACAACATCTAGACGATCTCAATGATTTCATAGATGTAGAAGAAGCTTACCATGATGACGTAAAATTGAAGCTTTTTGTATACAGTCTGTCTGGAGAGGTAACAAAATGGTTCAGATATTTTCCTGCAACTAATATTAATAGCTTCCAAAAGATTGAATGGTTGTTTCTTGTAAGATGGGAAGTGAAGAAAAACTGATTGTAGATTTTAGCTGAGTATAATGCACTCAAAAGAAACCCAGCAGAATATGTACAACAATTCATAATCACATTTAATAAGATTTATAATTATATTATAGCTGAAATCAAACCCCATCCTGATTTAGCTTTGTTACATTATCTTGACTACTTTTCTATTGAGTTGGCTTATCAACACCATGAGAGAAACCATACTACTTTGGATAAAATGCAGAGTAATGCAATTGGAGTGGAGGAAAATTTATTAGCAAAGAAAGAAAAAATGAGGGTTGAAAGAAGAGCAGGTTTCAAAGAAGATTTATCTTCGTCCCCTGACTTGAAATTTAATGTAATGCTGAAAGCTATGGAGAAACTAGTGGATAAGTTGGCCTCTCCCCATGAGAATCAACCTCAATTCCGAAATCTGAATTTTAGGAGGTGCAAGGCTGCTCAAAACAGTACCAAAGAATAGAAAGCTCGTGAAGAATTGAAACATGTTGTTCTACCTCCTTTTCCAGAATCATTTGTAGATGAGGATACTAATGAAGAAGAATATCATCATATTGGGTGCATCGATGATCAAGAGAACCATTTTTTTCCACCAAAGAAGAACATGACCTTTCTATTGGATGCTTGGGAGAAAAATAAAGTGTTCATCTCAGTGATTCAGATATTTATCAACAGTGGTATATTAATGTAGTGGCATATTTACAACACAGTACAACCTTAGAAACTTGAATGTCCCTATCAAAGCACTGCCATGAAAGACAACAGCCAAACAACAAGATGAACCCAAAAAGCATATATTGAAGAGGCTAGAGGAGCCAAAGAAGGACAATCCAAAGGAGTTGAAGAAGGATAACATGAAAGAAGCAAGAAAAGAGACCAAAGATACAAAAAATTTACATTCGGATTTTAATCGAGTGTCTGATATCAATAAGTTAAAAGAGTCCATTCCTTTTGCTGAACTTTTAAGAAATGAACAATATAGGAAAATAATTTCTACTATGATTAAGGATTCAAAGATTGATCAAGTAAACACAATTTCATAAGATTCGTGGAACCTAAATGATGATGCTCCCGAATTTGTATTTGACCCAAACGTTACAAGTGAAAAAGATGATATGCCCAATTTTTATGTAAGTCTAAATGTGCATTATATGATTCTTCATAATATAATGTTAGAATCTCAAGCCTCACATAATCTCATGCCCAAATCATTCATGAGCCATCTAGGACTCCAAATTACTAGACCCTATAAATTTTTTTTCTCCTTTGATTCCAGAAAGGTAAAATGCTTAGGGATTATTAAGGATTTAATTGTCACCTTAGGTCAGTTTCCCGCTAAAAGTGTTTTGATGGATGTAGTAGTAGTAGACAATCCTGTTAGAATTGGCATGTTGTTATCCTGATCTTGGTCAACACGACTGAGAGGAACTTTACAAACAGAGATGACTTATGCTTTTATACCATTGTTTGGTGAAATGAAAAGAGTATACCGAGAAGTTCAAATGGCCTATATGGTGAGAAAAAAAATGGAGCCAGATAATAATCCAATATATTGTTATTAATATTAAATTTGATTATCTATAAATATTTATTATATCAGGATTAAATTTTGTCTTAATCGCTGCCCTTTTTTATCAAATAACCAAATTGGTTTACAATACATTACATAATTGATAATAATAATCATGGAGTTCATAATATTTTTTATAATTAAAAGTACTGATTAAATTGTTTTGCAATATCTTTCAGAAGATAAAATAATGATCATCGAGTTTGTAATACCTTTTAATTAATGATTATGGGGTTAATAGACTTTATAGCCAATAAAATAAAAAAAAATTCTCAAATAATACAAAGAAGCACTCCTTTTTTTTCGCTCTAAACATTAATCAAATAACTTGTTTTTTTTATATACAAACCATCCCATTTTAGTCCCCACCTGCAGCTAAATTGGTTAATCAAAGAAATGTGAAATCGTTGAAATTCAAAAGGCATCCCCTTGTTGTGACTCGGGCTATGGGAAGGAGGACATATTGTAGCCCCCTGAAGGTTTATTGTTAGTTACATGTCCGCTGGGCTATTGATCGTAGAAAAGAGTGTTAACCAAATAATTATAATTATTTTATAAAAAATAAATAATAATTTAAGTCCCCTAAAAGTTTATTGGTAGTTACATGTGAGTTGAGTTACCAAAAATACATCACATTTTAATTAGTCACATGACATGATTCAGATTGTAGAAAAGGATCTTAACCAAATACTTTTATTTTAGAATATTGAAAATAACACTTTAAGTATTGATATTTAATTTTGAATATTCAAAAAAAAAAAAAATTAAGTTATTTGATTGATTTTTTAATTGACAAATTACTGTTTTTATTTAAAAGGTTAATTATATATAAAATAATTTATAATAATAATATGGTATAAATATAATGAAATTAATATAAAATAATTATAATTATTTTGCAAAAAATTTAAATAATAATTTAAGTGAGATAGTTATACTATTATAATTTTATATTTTATTATTTCAATTTTTATGAAATTAAACTAAGTAATGAAAATAAAAATATGTTGCAGGGTTTGGAGGCAACGGAGGGCAGACTGGTAATCAAGGTTTAGGGTTCAACATAGAGAGCGACAGAGGGTAACAAGCACTCATGGAGGCACAGGGAGGAGGGAGCTCCACTCCCTCCTACAGTGATGTGGTTTCAAACAGAGGAAGAGCAGGGAATAAAAATCAGACTCTACAACCCTTAGAGGTCAAGACAAAAAACACTGAAACTTAGAAGGTGGAAGGCAACAAAACCCATGTAGAAAAAGGGACCCATGAAGAAGACTGATAGGAGAAGATAGAAGAAGATAGAGGTCAGGGAATAGAGAACAGAAACAAGATGGGATGTTGTAAACCCAAGACCATTAACAAACCATGAGTTATTTTGAATGATCCACCTTTACAAGAGCACAGGGATCACATGGAAAACTATGCCATTATATGTAAATTTATGGGAATCTAGCCATCAGAGAAAGCATTGTACACCTGGATAAAATACAACTGGAAACCAAAGGGGGAGTTAAAAATACATATTTGATCCAAAGGCTTTTTTACAGTGGTATTCACGAATATGGAGGATAGAGACAAGATTTTTGAAGGAGGACCATACTTCTTTGCAGCTGTTGGTCTCTATATGTGGCCATGGACGATGAACTTTGTGCCAAAACGTGAAACCTTCACTTCAGTTCCAGTATGGATTAGACTCTGCTCCCTCTCTTTAGATTACTGGATGTCAGAGTCTTTAAAAGCTATAGGCAATAAATGAGGTCATTTCTTAAATATTTCAGAGGAAACTCTATGAGGAAAATATACCTCCTATGCTTGTATATGTGTGGAGATGGACCTATGTGGAGCCCTTCCAGATGAGGTCATTCTAGAAGTCTATGACGAGGAATGGGTTCAAACAGTTGACTATGAACATATCCCGTTTAGATGTCACAAATGTCATGAGCATGGGCATCTATCTAGAGATTGTCCTCTTAATAGAAGGGAAGAACACCTAAACACCAACAAAGGCAGAGATCAGACAGGTTTCACCAGAGTAGGAGGAAAAGGAAAAGGAGGGGGAAGGAAGACACAAAAGAACCCTACTGAGAAGGATAACAGAACAAGAAGTCACAATAGTTTTGAGATCTTAGAAGAATAAGATGTTGAGGGAGGTGATCAAAAGAGAACAGAAAATCAAATAGCAAGGGGGAAATAAAAAGAGACTAGCATGGAGTTCAAACAGGAATAGAATGATCAAGTGAAGGAACCTTTGAGTAACATGGAAATAGGAAAAGACCAGGAAATGACTCAAAGTGAAAGTGGCACTGGGGACCAAGACTTACAGGAGATACTGGAAAGGGAGAACCTAGAGTTGGAAAAGTTTCTAGAACAAGGAGGAAACCTGGGAATAAACTCAATGCCTCAGGAGGATGTTGACAAGGTACAATAGATATTCCTTTACAAGTCACATCAAACGGCTGCAGGAGTCAAAAGAGGACATGATAACCAAGATACTAAAGGGACTTCCTCAATAGGATTAATAACAAGTAATTTAACAAAAAACCTATGCAAAAGGAGGGGAAGAAAAAGGCAGAAAGAACTACTACTGGAGTGTGGAAATCTCATGATTAACTTAGGAAGGATGAAAGACCTATCCATTTACTCCTTTAAAACCCCACCCCAATGAAGATCACAACCTGGAACTTTAGAGGAGTAGGGAGTAGAAGAAAACAGAGGAATGTAGGTAACAAGATCAAAGAGGAAAAACCTGACATAGTATTCATACAAGAAACAAAATGCTCAATGGAGAAGATCATAGAAAAACATAGTAGATGGTTAAATAGATATGAATACCTTAAAGTTAAGGCAAACAAATCTATTGGTGGCATTCTCACGATATGGGATCCACAAAAATTTGTTGTGATTGATGCAGAGGCATCCAGACATCACCTCTCTTTGATTTTCCAACTGGTGGGTGATAGGCAGTGTTACATGATCACAAATTTCTATGGTCCTCAACCAATGGAGGTGAAACTTCGACTACTCACAACACTGGAGGATATGAAGAAGAGATACCCAACTCAACCCTATATTCTAGGAGGTGATTTTAACATGACTAAATCACTCGTGGAGAAGAAAGGAGGAACTAGAACACTTGGTTGGGATTCAGTTTCCTTCCAGAACTTCATCACCAATATGAAATTAGTTGATATGGAAACCAACAAGGGAATGTTCACTTGGCATAACAAAAGGGGTGGCCCTACCCAAGTAGCCTCAAAATTAGAGAGATTTCTTATTTCAGAGGAACTTCTTCTCATGGGAAGTGGCATGAATGTGCTCATCCTACCTTTTCGAGGTTCAGATCGCTGGCCTATTCAATTGGAAGCTTCTCTTTTTTCTTATGGTCGAGCCTGCTTGTGCATCCTGAAAGGTCAAACCAGTAAGGTTCTTATAAGCCAATAGAGGAACTCCCCCTTCAAGTTAGAGAATGCTTGGCTCACACATTCAGATTTCCTCACAAACATTGAAAAATGGTGGAAGGAAGAGCTACACCTTCAAGGTATGAAGATGTTCCTTCTACATAGCAGGCTCAAACACATTAAAGGCAAACTCAAAGAGTGGAACAAAAAGGAATTTGGCAATATCTTCAAAGCTAAAGGAAATGTGGAAGAGAAACTTAAGGAAATAAGCCAAATTATTATCACAGAAGGCTTTACAGATTAAAGGAAAGAGATGGTAGAGTCACTCCAGCATGAATGGGAAAACAAATGTCTACAAGGGGAAATATTCTCGAGACAGAAATCCAGAGTACAATGGATTAAGGAAGGGGAGAGAAACACCAAATTCTTTCATAGATCCACCATAGCTCACTAAAATAACAACAGAATTGAGAAACTCACAGATCAGCATGGTATAGAAAGAAACACTCATGAAGAGATGGAAGAGGTTCTAGTCCAGCATTTTCAGAGAATTACTGAGGAAACCTCAGAAGATAGATATCAGTTTACAAAAAGATTTACTCAATACATTCCAAAATTGGTTTCTAGAGAAGAAAATCAGAATCTCAACAGACCAGTAACAGAGGAAGAGATTGAGGAATTCAATACATAGATGCAGAATTGGAAAGCACAAGCCCTGGATGGCTTTAATGTGGACTTTTTCAAAACATGTTGGAGGATAGTAAAACAAGATATTTTGGAGGTAGTGGAAGACTCTTGAAGATTTAAGATAGTCTTGAGGGTGCTCAATGAATCCTTCATAGCCTTAATCCCCAAACAGGAAAAGGCTACCTCTCCAGATAGATTCAGACCTATAGCATTATGCAATTTGGTATACAAAATAATATCCAAAGTAATTGCCAATCATCTCACACCACTACTCCCTACCCTAGTGTCATAGGAGCAAACAGGCTATGTGGAAGGAAGACAAATTCTTAATAACATAATTCAAGCACATGAAGTTGTTCACTCACTCAGTACTAATAAATAGGCAGGGATGATAATTCAGCTGGACATAACTAAGGCCTATGACAAACCAGCTAGTTGTACATAAGAGAAGTTCTAAAAGCCTATGGCTTTGATTACATTTGGATAAAGTGGGTCATAGCGCCAGTTACCTCTGCTAGCTGTTCAATTATTCTAAATGGCTCTCCCTCCAAAAACTTCAAGCCTACTAGAGGTCTCAGGCAAGGTGATCCCCTTTCTCATTTCCTTTTCATTCTAATGATGGAAGGGTTAGGGAGAGCAATCAGGGCTGCTAAGGAGGAAGGGAGAATTTAGGGTTTGAGACCCACTCAAGATGGGGACACGATGACACATCAGCAAATTGTGGATGATACTATGCTGCAAGGCACACCCACAGTCAAGGAAGCCAAAGAATTTAAGCAGATTATGAGGGACTTTTCCATGGAAGCAGGCACAAAGGTAAGTCTTACTAAATCAAAGATTTTCTTTTTCAATACAGATATTTCGATTCAAAGAAATTTGTCTAGAATTTTAGGCTTTCAAAGAGAGTCTTTGCCAGCAAAGTACCTGGGAGTTCCCCTCACTGACAAACCATTACACAAGGAAATTTGGGAGCCTGTTCTAAATAAGCTAAAGGATAAGATTAGCAAATGGACAAATAGAGCTCTAACTATCACAGGGAGACTGATCCTAACTAAGGTTATCCTCCAAAGTATCCCTCTGTATATGCTATAAGCCATTTTGGCACCAAATGGTGTTACCAATATAAGGAACATTCAAAGAGAATTTCTTTGGGGGAAAGGTGAAGAAAAGAAGAAATGGGCCCTAGTGCCATGGGATAGGGTATGAAAACCTAAAGCCCATGGTGGCTTAGGTCTCCATGACCTAGGGGTACTTAACAGAGTTCTAGGAGCCAAAATCTGGTGGAGATGGATAGAGGAAATTCAAGCCCCTTGGGCAAAGCTTTGGAAGAAAAAGTATGCAAGAGGTTGGCAGGAAAAGAACCTCATAAGAATGATAGGACAAGTAAAAGGATCATTAATTTGGAATAGGGCTTGGGAGAATAGGGACCTAGTCCAATATGATAGTTTCTGGGATATCAGAAATGGAAAACTAGCTTGGTTCTGGGAGGATAATTGGTAGTAGGAGGACAATCTCCGTAGTGAAGAATTAGAAGACATTCACACAGACACCATCAACAAAGGATTAAGAAGGGTAAGTGAATATTGGGATCAAACATGGAATAATGGGAAATGGAGAATTTGGAAACTTCGAGATTACAGTGAAAGGGGCGTGATGCATACTCAAGCTATAGCCCTTAACAGTCTTTTTGAAAAGAGGCAAATCTTAACCTCAACCTTGGAAGACCAACTAAGATGGGGAAAGAACAAGGTTGGTCTTTTCACCCTTAAGGAGGCCAAAAGGATAGAAATAGGTTTTAACTTTCCAAACACTGATAAGAAGTGGAAAGAACTCTGGGATAATCCTCATTGGATGAAAGTCAAACTGTTCAAGTGGCTAGTTCAACGGGGCAAGATTCTGACATGGGATAACCTAAGAAAAAGAGGCTTTGTTGGCCCCTCAAGATGTCACCTATGTGGGAAATAGGAAGAAACCACTAATAATCTACTGAATACATGATCTTTCACTACAATACTTTGGAACTGGGTTGGAGATGTCTTCGAATAGATAGACAGAAAAGAAAATGACATCATTGCTACACTGAAAAACTGGTGGAATTTTTTTCTGATAATGAGACAATAACCTCTGCCTGGGAGCTGACCTTAGGGTTCTTAATTTGGAATGTTTGTAGGGAGCACAACAACAAGATTTTCAAGGACAAGGCGAGCTCGGTGAGCAGCATCCTAAAGCTAATCCTTAGGTAACTCAAAGAGACTATTCATATCTTGGGAGGTGTTGATACCGAAAAACCCATTGGACAAAGAGAGGCCAGAATCCTAGAAATGTTAGAGCTCAAGGTTCATCTTCCTTAGTGTTCTAAGTAGATCAACAAGAAGAACTCAACAGATAAGGCTTTCTGGCAACCCCCTCCTTATGGTTTTTTAAAATTTAACATCGATGGGGCTTCAGAAGGAAATCGAGGAGAAGCAGGTTATGGAGGGGTGATGAGTGATGAGGAAGGAAATATACAAGTCATGTTCCACAATTATCCAGGAAAAGCAACCAACAATATGGCTAAGCTCATGGCGATGGAATTGGGCTTGGAAATACTGCTCAAGTATAACATTCATAATGTCATCATAGAGGCCGACTCAGAATTAGTCATTAATTCAGTGAAGAGGATCAACGCTGGTGCTATACCTGAGAAAATCTCAGGACACTAGCAGCTTCTGCAAGTCTACCAAAGAATCCATTCACACCTAAGATTTCTGAGAACTCTTAGGTTGGTGCATGCACACATGGAAGCCAACTAAGTGGCAGACTGACTTGCCAATGAGGGAGTTTGAAGCAAGCATATCGACTTATGTTGTAGGTGGGAGGAGGTAATGGATGACAAGATGAAGGAGGAATGCTCTTCCTGGGCCCTCAGTGACAGACAACAGTACCAGAATCTTACTTCATGTCAACGATGTTCACCTTAGGCAGTTTATCAGAGGAAAGGCATAGATGGTTCTCTAAGGGTGCTTCTAGAAACAAACGTAGTAATCGAAACAGTAGAATTTTGCACACAGGAGAAGGGATTACATGTACGCAAACTCCACTCATAATGCATTCCTACCAGGAGGCCACCCTTCCGGCTATGTCTTCATCGTACAATTTGGGGAAGGCCATAGGAAGAAATTACCAGGCAAACAATGCTCGAGATGTCCTCGGATCACAAGAGAGGTCATTCAGTTAGTGGTACAGGGAAGGGGATGAACAGGGATAACTGTCTTCATTGCTGGGTAAGCACCGAGCGGATGTGTGGTCTGATTAGTTCTGTGGCCCTCAGATCCAGAGGAGGAAGATCAACGACCAACATTTGGCGTGCTAGTTGGTGGGCCTGAAAGGATAAAACCACTAATGGTTTAACACCTTCATCGAGCACCATCCAAACCAAAGGAGGTTTTTATCAAAAACCAGTGATTCCACTCAGGAAGCACCATGTGGCAGAGGAAAGGATAAGCAAACCGCCTTCATCGCATGGTAAACAGTGGGCTTTTAAGTTGCGCGATATGGACACCAGCCATTGGATCAAAATGAAGAGATCGACATTTGGCGTTGATCGTGCATCTTCATCTCCACGCGGGTTGATTTTTTACTACCAGTTTGTTAGGAGTCAAACCATTGGTGGGTTCGCAAAGTGGACTTTGATTCCACTTGCCCGCTTTCAGTTCTAGGGCTGTCTTGTCATTGTTTCTATTTGTTTTTTGGAGGGTTGTTTGGGTACTTTGAGTATTTTCTCTCTCCCTTTCTGGGATTTTGTGCCTCTGTGCATTTGATGTAACCTGTGTAAATCATTCTTTTTCCTAAGATAATAGAAGGACCGTCTCTTTCTTTAGCAAAAAAAGAAAATAAAAATATGTTTCTTTTCATTAGATATTATATAAATAAAAGGTAGGAGATATTTTTACACTTTTAAAATTTGATATCAAACGATTACAAAGATATATTTTAATTATTAAAATAAAAGAAAATAATACTACTTCATTGTTGTATAGAAATTCATATCTTAATGTATGTTGCAATATCAAACCTTTAACAAACAAAAAAAGAGTTTTTTAGCGTGAAAGATATAGAGTGTTAGGCTAAACAAGTTGTAAAGGAGAAAACTCAGGATGTCAAAAGCTATCAAAATGAAAAATTGAAATGGGAGGCTACATTTTCATCCTTCACACTCACAAGCTATTCAATATAGTAGCCAAGCAAGTTTCCGCAAACCATTGACTTAAAGATTTATTGTTCTTGTTTTTAAAAGAAAGGAGAAAACAAACCCACTACCTACAAGACCATTATGATACACATTATTCGAGCCAAGCAAGATCTATAACAATTTCTGTATTCAAGCTTCTGTGACCCATAATGAATTATACAAAGTCTTTCGGTAGAAATCACATGAGAGATTTTTTTGGCCGATGCGTTTTGAACCAACAAGTGTGGTTCATCATCAGGACCGGATGAATAGGAAGACCATGGAAAAGGCTTAAATAGAGAGCAATGTAGAGACATAATTTCAAGTAATGGCCATATTTGAACAATAATGTTTAAATTATAATATTAATTTATTAATATATTAAAAATAGATATTATTAAGTAACGGTTATATTAAACGGCTAGTTTTTGAAAAAAATATTTAAATAATGATATTATTTCATTAATTTATTAAAAATATTAATTGGTAACGACTATATTAAACGACTAGTTTTTGAAAAATAATATTTAAATAATGATATAAGTTTATTAATTTATTAAAATATTAATATGTAACGGCTATATTAAACGGCTAGTTTTTGAAAAAATATTTAAATAATGATATTATTTCATTAATTTATTAAAGATATTAATAGGTAACAACGATATTAAACGGCTAGTTTTTGAAAAATAATATTTAAATTAATTTATTAAAACCAAATATTACTAGTTTTTGGAAAATAATATTTAAACTGTGATATTAGTTTATTAATTTATTAAAAACAAATATTAATAAGTAACTGTTATGTTAAACAACTAGCTTTTAAAATAAATAAATAAATAATCAAAGTCAAACCTTAAAGGAGGGGAGTCAAAAACTATAAAAACAAGTGAAGATCCTAATCAAGACAAGATCGTTTGATAAATAAAATAACTAATGGAAATAAAATAAAATAAAAATAAATAAAAAACAAAAACAGATATATATATATATATATATATATATATATATATATATATATATATATATATATATATATATATATATATATAGAGCGAGAGAGAGAGAGAGAGAGAGAGAGAGAGAGAGAGAGAGAGAATCAATAAATAAAACGGGGTCAACAATAAAATATGGGGCTCAGGCCCATTAAACAAATAATAAAAATACAAAAAGAAGTTAAGAACAAATAGGATGATAAAATATATAAAAAAACATGAAGGATCAAGAAAATAAACTCTAATGAAGAATAAAACAACAAAAAATACTATAAAAAGGATGCCAATACCAACATTGATAAAAAAAATTAAAAAATTAAAAACAATTAAAAAAATAAATAAAAATAAATAAATAAATCGAAGGACAAGAGAGGGACCCAACTTCTACTAATATTCCAACCATCATCTCTATTCAAATTATTGGGTCTTTTTTCAATTTCTAGGGCCTCCCTCAATTTACGATGATGAAAATGACTAACCTTAACAACGACTTGGGCCTCCTCAATGTAGATGTGATGCTTAGATTTATCTGCATGCTCTGCCAAAGCAGAGGAGTGGGTCCTGCCATGCTTGATGTCAGTAGCATGCTCACGAATCCTTTGATTAATCGGGCCACCAGTCTCACCGATGTGGGGAATCCCACAGGAGCATGGGATAACATAAATAGCCTTCATACTCTTGGGGTCCACTGGGTCTTTTACAGATCTAAGGGAGCTCCGTATGGTATTTAAAGGCCGAGCCACCTTGTGCTTCCTTGGGATCCTTGCAATCTTGTCAGTGGTACCTTGGATAAAAGGAAGATGAACACTAGAAAATTGATCCTTGGTATCTTTCTTATCACTAGGACCTTTTTAAGGTATGAGGAAAGCCTTAGTACATTGGTGTCTACTATACTCATTATTAAAGAAAACACTTAGGATATGTGCTTTCTCTTCCTTGAGATGGTTCTCATTAAAAACTCTTAAAGCTCTAGTTGCTAAGATGTTGAGAACACCAAGCTTTTGAGCTTGGAAATGATGAGAATTAGCTTGAAGATATTGTTCTGTATGAGTTTTCTTACGATATGCCTGATTAGAGAAAGAGCCATTATCATTCCTTGAGAGGAGGACATCCAGGAAGGGAAGGATACCATTACATTCAAATTCCATGGTTAACTTTATAGAAATAGATTGATTGTTAAGATGGAGGAAAAATAGTTCCAACTTTTCTTTACCATGGGACCAGATGACAAAAGTGTCATCCACAAACCTCTTCCACAACTTAGGCAAAATATGAGAAGAGGCTAAGGCCTTTGATTCAAAATCCTCCATGAATAGATTAACTACCATAGGGGAGAGGGGGGAACCCATGGTGACACTACAAGTTTGCTCATATAGTTCCCCATCGAATGAAAAGAAAGTAGAAGTAAGACAAATACCAACTAAATAAGCCGTATCAGGATCTGTGATGTGCTTGATGACTTCAATGGCCTCATTGATAGGGATATTAGTGTAAATAGAGATAACATCGGAGCTCACAAGATTGTCAGCTGGATCAAGCTTGAAACTCTTTAACTCATTTAACAAATGATGCAAAGTCCTTGACGAAGGATTCTCCATGGCCAACAAGGGGCTTAAGCTTCTAGGCTAAATATTTAGCAAGAAGATAAGTTGGCCTTCCAATCATGTTGACAAAGGGTCTCAGAGGATCCCCTTCCTTATGAATCATTGGAAGACCATATATTCTGGGGTAAGAGGGCAACTTTCAATAAGCTTATGATTGAACGAGGTGACAGAGCTACTAGCCTTTATAGCAAGAGCCACATTTTTGGAAATATTCTTCAGAGGATCCTTATTGAGTTTCCTGTAGTTCCCGCTATTATGGAGGTGGTCCAACATCTTTCGACAATAATCATCTTTATCAAGAATAACCACATCACCACCTTTGTCAGCTTTGAGAACAACAATATTCTTATTATCATTTAACGATTTGAGAGCATCAAACGCAGGTTTTCTAATGTTATTCTTGGGGGGATTTGCCTTTCTAAGGACAACCGCATAGTCTTGATGAATGATATCTTTAGTGACATACGATAAGTCTCGCATACCATATTCAATGTCACAGATGATATCGTCAACCAGGATCTTTCTAGGAGCAAGAGAAAAATTTAAACCTTTCTCCAAAAGACTAAAGACAGGGGGATCAAAAGAAAAGCTAGAGAAATTGACAACCCTATTACTAGAAGAGGAAGGAAAATTAGAACAACCAGTATTATCTAAACTTAGAGTCTTATTACCAATCCTATTATTATTACACTTATCAGAATTGAAAACAGAGTCACTAACCTCATTAATATTATTATTATTACACCGAGTGATATTATTATTATTATTATTATCCAAACATAAATTATTATTTCTATTCTTAATATTATTATTCCTATGTGAGGTGAAAATATAATCACTATTATTAGTATTACTATTAAACCAATTATTATTATTATTATTTAATTGAATATTTTTATTAATAGAACCACTTCCACTATTATTGAAACCAACAGAAACCAAAGAAGAATTAACAGACAATGAACCCAAGGGAATCTAACTCGGTGAATACGAGATTGTTCTAGCTTCACCTTTGATGACAGAAGGGTGAGAAACACCGTCAACCCAAGATCACAGAGAAAAGATTTGATTAGAATTAATTCTGCCTATGGAAGGACCATGAAAGAAATTAGACTCATTGGGATTCGAGATGAATTTCTCCGAGAGCTTACTGAACTTCTTGGACTGCTTTACTTTCCATATTTCTTCCAGACAAGAAGATTTCAGAGCCGAGCATGCTTCGATCCTTGACCAAAGGGGAGCAGAGATCTGATTTGAAAGTTCCAAATGGAGAGACAACAAATTATGAGAAATGAAATCCAAAACCTTTCTCACCTTGCCAATCTCCAAACGAACCAATGCCATGCTAGCATTAAGAAAAATATGACAACCACTAGAATTATTAAGAGGGTGCTTAATCTGAGCGAACGGAGGAACAAGGGAAGAGTCTCTACATCGTTTTAGAAAAGCCAGATCATTATTTAAATATTATTTTTCAAGAACTAGTGATATTTGGTTTTAATAAATTAATTTAAATATTATTTTTCAAAAACTAGCCGTTTAATATAGCTGTTACCTATTAATATTTTTAATAACTAATGAAATAATATCATTATTTAAATATTTTTTTCAAAAAATAGCTGTTTAATATAACCGTTACTTAATAATATTTGTTTTTAATATATTAATAAATTAATATTATAATTTAAACATTATTGTTCAAATATAACCATTACTTGAAATTATGTCTCTACATTCCTCTCTATTTAAGCCTTTGCGATGGTCTGCCTCTTCATCTGGTCCTGATGATGAACCACACTTGTCGGTTTGAAATGTGTTGGCCAAAAAATCTCTCATGTGATTTATTCCGAAAGACTTTGTTTAAATCTATAGAAATTTCAATAAAAAAATATTAACCTACATTATTACAATGTCAAGAAAAAGGGAATAAATCATGAACATATTTTACGAGCCAACATCCCACTATGGACCACCTAGTTATAGATTAAGGTCATCAGAGATGAATGGCATAGTAATAAAGATAATACCCAGTGTTTCATTGTCGACTATAAGAAATGATTTGAAATGGTGTCTGGTATTGTCCTTTGGAATAGATAGGAATAATTATAGGGTCCATTTGAGTTCACAACCTCTTCAAAAGGTTGTAGAAGACCAGTTTTACTAATTTTAGGAACATTGATGGTTGGCGAGAGGAGATTACTTGTAATATATGAGATAATTAAGGATGTTCTCTATGCCCTACCCCTTTTGGCATTTACATTGACAAGTTAGAGGCATGTTTCAGAGAAACTGATTGTGTTGGAATTACATTAGCTAGAAGAGTCATCATTCTTCTTCTTTACATTGATGATGTTCTTCATATGCTAAAGAGTCTCTCTAACATCATCAAGTAACTAAGAATTCATAAGTATTTATATTATGGAATGGGCATGAGGGTAAACACCAAAAAAATAAAGGTCATGATTAACAATTAGAAAATGATCACTTACACTAATTATATATTTGAAAATACCAACTTTTAGGAAATTACTTCACACAAATATCCTAAAGACACTAAAATAATTCCAATGAATCAGTTCCAAATGAGCTCCTTGTCATAGGTAGGGTAGTTAAGAACCGTCTAATGAAATACTTCCAAATAGTAGTATATAAACATTCCCCTTCCATCAAGACTACTACCATAGCACACTCATTCATAACTAACACCACTTCAAACAAATTCTATAAGTTTGATAATTCTAGAATTGGTGCCTGATTTATGTTCTTCTTTAACTCCTCAAAGGCCATTTACTATCAATTTTCCCACTAGAAACACTTGGCACTTTCTAATATGGTGTTGAGTGGTGTTTCTACTACTAAAAATGAGGCTATGAATTCCCTCACATACTGTGATACACCAATTAAACTCCTAACCTCAACAAAATTAACAGGCATCATCTACTTCACGATGGTCTTCATATTGGGAGGATCTATGTTCATTGACTCTCCCACGCCTATCACATATCCCATAAACACAAGATACTACTTTATAAACTCACACTTCTTGCAATTTTCCAACAATTAACGTTTCTTTAATGTCTCTAGCACCTCCATCAATTGTGAGATGTTCTCCTTGCAATTAGCACTATATACAAATATATCCTCCAAATAAACAATAAATTATGTGTCTATAAAATGGTATAATATTTTATTCATTAACCTCATGAACATAGTCAGTGCATTGCATAGGTAAAATGGAATGAATAACCACTAGTACAAGCCTTATCTATTTTCGAAGGCGATCTTATAAGTATACTCTTTTCTAACTCAAACACATGTATACCTTCACCTTAAGTCTAGCTTGGTTAAGTATTTGGCATGCTATCACTAACCCAAATATTCATTATTATAGGAAAGGAGTGCTTATTAGTATAATTTTATTTAATTCCCTATAATAAAGACGCATTCTCCAAGTCCATTTATTCTCTGGCACAATGACAATGGATGACCCACATGGAGAGGTACTCGGTTGAATGATGCCCTATTCCATTAGCTACTACATTTTCTTCTTCACATCATATTACTATATAAAGGATTTCTTATACATATTGATGTTAAGTAAGGGAGAGTAGCAGTAGTTGGATCTCGTGCTCCACTTCCCTCTTAGATGGTATCCCTTTAGGTTCTTTGAACAAACCCATGTACACCTATAACACTGCTTCTAGTCATTGATTATATTTGTTAGTGAAACCCCCTAGGGATGAATTAGCTCTCATGCACTCTTTTACAAAATTATTTTCTCTTAAAAATAAATTAACATACTTGTCACTAGAACTAATCAACTTTTGGTTTGTTTGGAACTTACCAAGGAGAATTTTGATTTTCCCTTGAGCATGTCAATGATGAATTATTTTCCACCCTTGATGAGGTAGTAATTTTTTCATATATGCATGAATATTACATCACACATGTAAATATAGGGACTCCCAGATGTAATTCCACATAAAACAAGTGGAAATACATGCAGCCTTCCTTCATCCATAAAATTCTCTACCTCCTTGTGGACCCACCCCAATGTATATGTGTTGGGATGGTCATGGGTATCAATTCCTAGTTTCTTGGCTAGATCTTCTACTATGATATTTTCCCATGATCTCGAATTAAACAGAGTATTAATTTTTGCCTTCCTAACTTGTATCTTTATCTGGAAAAGTCTAATCATTCCCTTCACTTCTTTCCACTGAAGGTTACTCAAATTCACCCCTTTCTACATTGATGTATATGTAATATGGTCATCCATCTCCAAGAATATTTCCACCTAGTTGCTCAAATCAATGACCATTTGATTTTTATTCTTGGCATCTTGCTTACTATTATTTAGGTTGAGTTTTGGACATAACTTCTTAAAATTTTTCTCTATATGACCATCATATTGTAGTGGTTGTGGGGATATTTGAAATGGTATTTTTTGGCCATTTTATTTTTTTATTATCCTACTTTCCACTTCTTCGTACCCTCCTTGGAATTTTCTTGCTTCTCCTTCTACCTTGATGCACTTGATTTCCCTTTCTTATGAGCTACGTTATCTAAGTATTGTAATTGTACACAAGAATCATCCATTGCTCTAGGTTTGAATAAAATCAATTTCTTTTGTAGATGGTTCTATAGACACACTAGATCCTTGAGGAGTATGTCTCAGTTCTTTGGAGAGTTACTAGACATTATTTACATCTTCCTAAACTCATTTGTGTAAACTTGTACACTCTTCCCTCATCTCTACCTAAATAAATGTGGCTGAATCCATTGGTCCTCTACATATTGAAATACTCCCACATAGTTGTTGGAAGATCTCACTATAAAATCATAGTTTTTGTGTGACTTTCATACTAGGCCAAGGCATGGCCCTTGAATTTCATACATGCAAATGAAATTTATTTTTTTCCTCTATGTAATGAACACTAAAATAAACCTCTAACTACTACAACTAGTGGTTTAATTTTAAAGCATCAATCACACCTTGATATGGATTGATTTCGACTTACACTTCCATATTGAACATGTACTATGAATGGTTCACAACACTCAAACTGGGCTGTTCTTTTTTATGTTCTTTCTTAGGATTCCTCTCTGGTTCTCTCAGATCACCCGATCTCTACTCTAACTTCACCTCCATGTTAGAACCTCCATCTTCTTGGAATATCTTGATCTTATTAGTCAACACTACCATGAGGAGGCTCACATTATGATTTATATCTATGACTTGCGATTCTAGTCACACAAACCCATCCTCTATGGGGCTTGAGGGTTATTAATATATCTATTGGTCATGGTGGAGGCTTTATGAATTTCAACTTAACCAATCTAGATCCCATACAAATTACCATAACATACCACAAGAAACCTACTATGATGCCAATTTCATCCATAAACTATTCTGAGTATTCCACTAGACACTTCATCACAAAAAATTTACTAAAATATATTTGAATTTGTGAAATAGACACTATGAGGGTAAATTTCTCCTTATATTTTTTGACGTGTTAATTAATATGTTATGTTGGTGCTTGAAATAGATAAAATATGGAGAAATATATGATTGAAATAAAACTCACAGACCATAATTAACATAAGACATGATGTGGGAAACCTTTATGGGAGAGCTAGAAGTTAACTTATTTTCTCTCTCTTCCTTTGATTGGAAATGGATGAAATTATATGAGAACTATGGCCTATGGGATCTGTATATGCTCTCTCTCTCTCTCTCTCTCTCTCTACTTTTAGCTACTTTGTTCATATAAGGAACAAAATACGCTTGAATATAGCTACTCTCTCTCTCTCTCTCTCTCTTAGCTACTTTGTTCATATATGGAAAAAAAATGCACTTGAATAGAATGTAACTACTTTTCCTCCTAGCGGCCCAGTTATAACACAAATTTATAAGTTATTGGTGGTTACATTTTACTCCAATTAATAATTATAGGTACAATATTTAATTTTGTAGATTATTAATTTTCATGTGGCTCGCCTATTTTCCATAAATAATGAAGGCTAACATGACATCCTCTAAAATAATGGTGGTTAAAACAAGAAGGTGAACTTCTGGATGGCATAATTATTACATACATAACCTGATCAAAGTAATTCTTACACCACTGGGAAGATATTCATGTGTATAATAATTCTAGATGGTATTTCACTTAAGCAATAAAATTTCCCCCCCAAAAAAAATCCATTTAATTTGTTAAATTGTTTCCAAAATGTTTCAGACCCCAATTAACCAAACTGGGACCTATCAATAACAATAGTCCTATGAGATTATTCCTCCACTCTTTCCACTATAAAAGCATCAATGTGGATAAAAAATATAACAATCCCATCCAAATAAATTCACCATGTTTCTCTTCCCCATTCTATCTTCCCCCCCCCCCCCCCCCCCTTGTCTCACTCACACCCTTACATTAAGAAATTAATAGAGAGAAATATAAATTTAACCAAAACTAGAAACAAATTATAGTATACAAACAATTTTTATCCTAAAATAACCCTAATCAAGGGAGAGAACAAACTAACATAATTCCATTAGTCACTTAGCCAAAACACAAACAAGTTAACCAAGTGAGCCTTCAACACTCACAACCCCAGCACATTACAATGAATTTTTCCCATGGCTTTTAAAGGATTCGTCACATTCAATCCATGGGAATAAAGCCATAGAAAATCAAAACCATATGCCAAAAACCATCACTATTTGACTGAGGAACTTTAACTCTTACACTAAGTCAAGTTTTATCTAACAAGCCCCCCTTAAACTTTAACTTGGAGTTTTCCTTGTCTAAATCTGACCAAATGGATTGAATGAGATAACATTGTTCACCTCTAGGCCCTACCCTCTTAATGTTTATAATCAAGGAATTTAATAATTTTACATGACCCCCTATCACCTATGTCTAATTCCAGACTTTATTGTAATTTCCTAGGGGTATGCATGCCATATTCGGTCTTACAGTTGTATGTCCATTTTCATGTAGAACATTTCAACTCCATTGTAATTTTTTTTTTTTTTTTTTCAATTCTTTCCGTTACTATCACATCCACTACCTCATACATTTTCTAGAACATTTTTGGTTCCTACCCTAATGTTTCCCTAAACTTGCAACATACATGTAGATCCATGGTTAGAATCTAAGAAATTCCTCATGGCCTCCATGTAGAAATTGAGGTTTCTACTTAGTAATATTCTCTCAGGCCTGCAACCATTTCCAACTTTTTTTTTTTTTTATTCTTCTTATTTGCTACCTTCCTATCAAATATATGTGTTTCAATCCATGGGATCATGAACGTAGCCTCCTTTTCCCTTTAATTCTTCCTGGGCTCCCAAACTCCATATTCAAATGTTGGGAACATGCTTTTAGAATAGATAAATTTGTTGAATTCCATCTACACATATCGCCTCTCGTTTATTTATTTTCTCACTATTGGGATTACATTTTTGTGATCATTGAACTAGATCATATTATGCATGTACTTACTAGCAAATTCATGGTCAACGTTTCATACTATTGTGCAAGAAGGAGCTACAATAAGTCCATGGACATGCTTTCTACCAAACAAAGAACTCAACATTGTACTATACCAATCAATGAAGCTTTGGGTTGTGAAGTTATGCTCTATGTCCACCAAAGGCTCAACATTACCATGAAATATCATTCATGGCCCACTGATCTACTTTGACCATACCCTTCTCATCATCTAGAAAGGCCACTTTTGTGGTAGGTATCCAAAACTCTACCAAATCCAATCATGGCACTCTCTTAATGGATCTTTAACTAATTTTCAATCATTTCCTACATTGACTCATTTTGGTCTAGAAGTTGTGCACAAGGTTGCAGCTAGAAAACCAACAACTTCCATGCTCCCCTCTCTCCCTCCCTTCCCCTCTATTTCATTTCCCTCTCTCTTCTCCCAAAACCTTCCTTCGTCTCCCTCCCTCCCTCTCTCTCACTCTCTAGCCATCTCTTTCTTTGCCCTCCATCTCTCCCTCCACTTCCTCCTAGCTCCCACAAACACTCTCTCTCCCTCTACACCTCTTACCATTCCTCTCTCACTCTTTCCCACCCACCACACCCACTCACTCTCACTCTCACTCTCCTCCTTAATTATTCACTTCCCTCTATCCCCATTATCCCTCTCACACTATTCCTCAGTATCATCGTCATCTTTCCCTCTTCACATCTCTCTATTCCTCCTATTATCACTCTGAGTATTTTCTTGGTTGTGGAAAGAAAATCACTAAGGTAACCTTCATACCACTTTTATATTGAAAGTGGGCCCTTCAATATAGAGAGGAAGTTGTCCTTAACTCTATGACTCGAGGTCACTTTAGTAGCAAGTTTTTAGCTCATTAGCAATATTTAGTTTGACAAAAATGAATTTGGTTGGAAAGGGATATGAAAGAGACCATTGGGCATGACGTCTTTGACAAAAGATTAAATAGTTTTCTAAATGAAGATTTACATGAACAACTATAATCAAAGGCATGACAATTTATCATCAAGCTATAGAGAACGTTATAGAAGATAAACATCAAAATAGATCACTGAGATTTCTGCAGTGATATTCAAGTTGAAAACACACATAAGCATTTGAATAGTATGAATCTGAGAAATTCCACATGAATTTTAATTCATCAAAAATTTATTCGAATATTGAAGACTTAATATTCAAAAGTTATGGCTAATGAGAAATTAAAATAATAGAAACATAGAGGAATTTATTCATATAAAAATCTCTAAAACCTAGGCATAGAAGATTGTTGAGAGTGAAAATATATTAATTTGAAAGTGCACAACAATACACAAGGTTTTTTCCAAATATTCCAACTCTTCTTCTCTCTTTTGGAATAATTATGGGGAACTACTTACAAACTGAATCCATGGTTCTAGGAAAACTTAATTACAAACTATTTTTATGAAATATATCGTATCTTTTATGATAATCTAATATGCATATATAAATTGATTGATACAATATCTCTTGACCTCATTATACATGAAAAAATTATTTTGAAATAAAATTGGAATTATAGTCGATAGATTGTTGAAGAAGAAGAATGAAAATAGGTAATTGAAATGTTGCCATAAAATTTGGTAATCACCTATTTTGTGCCCCAAAATCTTGCTCAAATATTTATCAGTATGATCAAAATTTTCCATCTCCTTAGGCATCTAATCATATCCTCAAGAATGATATCAGTTATGTGAACCCATACTTTAGATAAATTTAAAAAAAATATATATTTTTATCATTTCCAAAATCATGCAAAATATCTAGGCATTGAAAAAATAATTGGCATCATATATCATGCTATCACAATAAAGTTTTCCCATTTTTTAATATTATTTGAATTGATAGTTGTAGTGTCATTATTTCAAATTGTAATAAACAGAGAAAATTTCTTGATAGCAGGGTTGTCAACATTTTTTGGAAATATGAGTAAATAAGTAGGGAAGTTCGAAATTTTCCAAGCACCAGTAGGAATCAAAGTCTACATCAGACACTCTGCATTGGAAAGTGCTTTGAACAAGCTTTCTAATGGTATGTGGATGTCTAAGAATGGACTTCTGGATCAAAAGACATGGCCTGTTGAAGCTTTTGAAAGGAAAGAGCATATCAGGAATCAATGATTGGAGGTTCGGGGCACATCAGCAATCGACAATCGAAGGTCTGGAGTACGTTGGAGATCGACGATCGGAGGTTCAAGAGATATCAAAATCACATGTCAGCAGGTCTTTCACATCATATTGATCACACATCGATGAACGCAACAGTGAAGAACTATGATGATCGGCGAATTTATAATCGGCAATTAGAAATCAACAAATCAGATGGGTAACAACTTTCAAATGTTGTGATAATACATAGTTGTGATATAAATATGCCGATATTGTTAAATTACCAAGAAAAAGTTCCAATAGTTTTAAACTACTGGGAAATGTTGAAATATATTTACAAATAAATTCATCGTAAAACCAAGGTAGGACGGGCACTTTTCTTTCTCCTCTAGTGGGATGTGTGGAAAAATATCATTGGTTCTGATACAGCCACATGGGTTTTGACGTCACCATGATATGGTAGTACAAAGAGACACATGGAAAGTACGTTTTCCACTTTAAGGGGACCTAAGGGGGAAAATCAGGGTGACACGTGTCACCACTCATGAAGTGCCATGTGGTAGTCATAACGTCATAGTTGGATGTCGATGTATCAAAGGTTGAGAATATTGGAGCTTTGTAACACTTGTCACTTAAAAAAGTTTTGATCAAAAGGAGGCTTTGATAATGGGGTTAGGGCGTGGTCGTTAAGATTTTAAAGAACTAAGAGATTAAAGCAATTTATAAAGGAAAATATCCCTTGGCAATGAATAAAATCCTATGCAACTTAAGGCTAGGCAGTATGGTGACAACCCTCTATCATATGGCGAATAAATATAGGAAGGGGCTAAAAGAGAAAGGGGCTAAGGGAACATCAAAACTTGTTGTATTGTAACGTCTTTTAGTTAAAAATTCTTGACAAGTAAAAATTTGATTGTGTAATGTGAAAGGTAAGAAGATGAATGGGTTGGAAACTGCAGAGAGAAAAGTGCAAAGGGAAAAGGAATATTGGTAAAACAATAAAGAGGAGACTTCTCCAATAAGAAAATATAGAGAATTGAAGGTGGATGAGTCAACAACTATTGAATCTTAGGAAAAAAGGGATCATAGTTTGGAATGGATAGTTAACAAGCTTGTGCAAAAACAACTACAACCACCCCATATTTAAAAGGCATGGGATCAACATTAATTAAAAAAACTTCCATATTTGAAGGCTAAAGCTTTTCTATCAGAGTTGAAGAAGAATGAACACCACGAGAGAAACTTTACTACTTTGGAGAAAATGCATATTAATGCAATTGGAGTGGACGCAAATTTATTGGCAAGGAAGGAAAAAAATGAAGATTGATAGAAGAGTAGGTTTCAAAGAAGATTCATCTTCATCCCCTGACTTGAAATTTGATCTAATTGTAAAAACTTTAGAGAAAATAATGGATAAGTTGAACTCTCCCCATGAGAATCAACCTCAAGTCAGAAATCTAAATTTTAGGAGGTCCGAAGCTTCTCAAAAACATCCTAGAGAATAGAGAGATCATGAAGAACAAGAACCAGTTGTTTGACCTAATTTTCCATAATCATTTGTAAATGAGGATACTAATGAAGAAGAAGACCATCAGATTGGCTACTTTGATGATGAAGAGACCCAAGTTTTTGCCAAAAAAGAGGAACATGACCTTTCTATTGGATGCTCGGGAGAAAAATATAGTGTTCATATTTCTGATTCAGATGTTTATCGACAGGGGTACAATAATGCAGTGGAATATTTTCAAAGATAGTACAACCTCAGAAACCAGAATGTCCCTATCAAATCTCTGCCATAAAAGATAACAGCCGAACAAAAAGATGAACCCAAAAAAGAGATATTGAAGAGGCTAGAGGATCCAAAGAAGGACAATCTGAAGGAGACGAAGAAGGACAATCTAAAAGAAGCAAGAAAGGAGACTAAATATGCAGAAAATTTACATTCAGATTTTAATCCAGAGTTTGAAATGTGTAAGTTAAAAGTGTGTAGTCCTTTTGCTGAAATTTTAAGAAATGAACAATATAGGAAAATAATTTCTACTATGGTTAAGGATTTAGAGATTCATCAAGTAAAAAAAATTTCATAATATTCATTGAACTAGATGATGATGCTCCCGAATTTGTATTTGGCCCACACGTTACAAATGAAAAATATGATGTGCCCCGTTTTTATGTAAGTCTAAATGTGCATGATATGATTCTTCATAACACAATGTTAGACTCTAGAGCCTCACATAATCTCATGCCCAAATCAGTCATGGACCATCTAGAACTCCAAATTACTAAACCCTATAAAGATTTTTTCTCCTTTTATTCTAGAAAGGTAAAATGCTTACGGATGTCTAAGGATTTAGTTGTCACCTTAGGTCAGATTCCCACTAAAAGTGTCTTGATGGATATAGTAGTAGCATATATTCCTATTAGAATTCTCATGTTGTTATCCTGATCTTGGTCAACAAGATTGGGAGGAACTTTACAAATGGAAATGACTTATGCTTCTATACCATTGTTTGGTGAAAAGAAAAGACTATACAAAAAAGTTCAAATGGCCTATATGTTGAGAAAAAAAAATGGAGCCATATAGTAATCCAATATATGCAGTAGACACATAGCTGGGACCACAAATATTTTTCAATGATTGTTGTTTTAGCAGAGAAACATCAACAACAAATGAAATTGATATTCAATAGAAACAAGTTCATATTTCTTCAGGGGAGGTCTGAAAATTATACTTTGATGGATATACATATGAAAAGGGTTACGGAGCAGGTATGTGTATTTCCACTAGATTATATAAGCCAATTCCATTGTTATAAATTGTTGTTTCACTGTAGAAATAACCATGGAAAATTTTAAGGATGAAAATTTGTCTTCAAGTTTAGAAACCTTGGAGAATCTTACTAGTCCCTAAATTGAAAATTATAAAATGTTTGTTGGTAACATTGTAAAAACATGAATTAGCCAAGGTAGCTGATGGAAGATGAAATAGATCAGCATACCTGGAGGGAGCGGAAGAATAGCAAACAATGGAAGAATAGCTAGGGTTTCAGGTTTCTGAGCTCCATGGAGACGCGCAAAGGGGGGAGCTCCACTCCCTCCTACAGGCAGGTAGTGGCCAGCAAAGGTAAGAAACCTCTAGAATCTGTAAGAGGGCCTTCAGGAGAAAAGAAAAAGAATCTGGAAGGGGATCAATATTTGAACAAACCAAGAGAGGACAACATCATGAAATATAATGAGGAAGAAGAAAAGAAACAGGGAGCAAAAAACAAGGCATAGAAAGGGCCATGTAAACCCAAGGCTGAGGTTACTCCTAGAGTAGTTTTAAATGATCTTGCTCAGCAGGCGCACAAGGACCACACGTAGACCTATGCTATCATTTGTAAATTCATGGGATTATGGCCCACTGAAAAGGCATTACAAGCATGGATTAAATACCATTGGAAACCAAAAGGAAGCATAGACCTACATCTTGGGTCAAAGGGTTTTTTCACTATGGTATTTGTAAATCTTGAGGACAAAGACAAAGTGTTTTAACGAGGACACTACTTCTACATAGTAGTTGGCCTCTACATGTGACCATGGATGATGAATTTTGTCCCAGAGTGTGAAACTTTTACTTCAGTGCCAGTCTGGGTAAGACTCTACTCCCTACCTCTTGATTACTACCAAACGGAATCGCTATCGGCCATAGGAAATATACTAGGGCATTTTGTTAAAGCCTTTGAGGCCACCAGAAGGGGAAAATACACCTCCTTCATACGAATATGTGTGGAGATGGACCTATCGGGAGCCATACCATATGAGGTCATCCTAGAAGTTTTTTATGAAGAATGGGTGCAAACAGTAGATTATGAACATATTCGTTTCAGATGTCGCAGGTGTCGTGAGCACGAGCACCTATTTAGAGACTACCCTCACATCAAAATAGAGAACAAAAGAAAAGAAACCATAATGAAAGACACTGAAAGCTTTCACAAAGTGGGACATGGAGGAAAAGGAGGCAAAAGGGGGCCAAAGCAATAGCAAATAGAAGGGCAACAGGCTTCTCTGAACAGATTCCAAGTTCTTGAAGAAGAGGAAGGAATATCAAAAGTAGATCAGGTAATGGACGGAAGCTCTGGGGAGAAGGAGAAAGAATAACATAGGGAACAAGCATAGGAGGTTACTAAATAAAAGGAACAATTGTGAATGATGAAGAACTTGAGAGGAATCAAGAAATGACTCAGAGTGAGATGGAAACGGAGGATCATGAATTGCAGGAGATTCTGGATAGAGAAATTTTAGATCTGGAAGGATTCTTGAAACAGGGAACCATGTGACGGGTAGACTCATTACCTTAAGAAGATTTCAATTGAGTACAATAGCTGTTCCTATGGAAAACTCAGGACAAAGGGCTGGAAAGGCAAAGAAAAAATTAAAGGCAGGGCAACGAAGGAGTGAAAACTATGAAAACCACACCAGGATTAGCTCCCAGAAAACCAAGAAAGAAAAGAGGCAGAAAAAATTAAAACGAACTATTGATGGAATGTGGAAGGCCAATGATAGATTTAGGTAAGATGAAAGACCTATCCAGTTACTCCTTTACAAATCTTTAATAATGAACTTCACATCTTGGAATATCAAAGGTTTGGGTAGTAAAAGAAAACAAAGAATACTTAGCAATAAAATGAAATAAGAAGCTTCGAATATGATCTTTATCCAGGAAACTAAATGTTCCATTCAAAAAATCAAAGAAATACATAGAAAATGGCTCAATAGATTTGAGTTTCTAGAAGTTAAGGCAGATAATACAGCAGGAGGCATACTCACTCTTTGGAACCCACAAAAGATTAGCATAATAGATGCTAAGGCATCTATGAATTATTTATCAGTGGTTATTTAGCCTATGGGAGACATCGTGACTTATTTGGTCACGAATGTTTATGGCCCACAAAGACTGGATGATAAACTCAAATTTCTAGATTCTCTTGTAGAACTAAGAGATAGATATGCAAGATTTCCATGGATAATGGGTGGGGACTTCAACATGATCAAATCACTTTCAGCCAAAAAAGGGGGAACAAGAACTTTAAGCAAAGATTCTATAGCATTTCAAACTTTCATAGATAATATGAAGCTTGTTGACACTGAAATGGACAATGACCTCTTTACATGGAACAACAAGAGAGGAGAGGAGTCCCAAGTAGCATCAAAGTTAGACAGATTCATAATTTCAAAGGACCTTATGCTCATAGACAAGGAATCGATAGTGAGAAGTCTCCCCTTTGGTGGCTTGGACCATTGGCCTGTACAAATGGAGGTACAGGGCATTGGCAACCCCAAGAACAAACCTTTCAGATTTTAGAATATCTAGCTTACCCACCCCGATTTTATCAGCAATATAGCAAGATGATGGAAAGAAGATCTACATATTCAGGGAACAAGAATGTTTCTGCTCCACAAAATACTAAAATACATCAAGCTCAGACTCAAAGACTGGAACAAGAATGAATTTGGCAATATTTTTGCAGTGAAAAAAAACGTTGAAGATAAAATGCAGACACTCAATCAAACTCTTATTACAAACGGCTTTGATAGGGTCAAAGATGAAAAAGTTACCAAACTTCATCAAGGCTGGGAGAACTTATGTAAACCAGAGGAAATATATTGGAGACAAAAATCTAGAGTTCAATGGCTAAAAGAAGGGGAAAAAATACCAACTTTTTCCACAGATCCACCATGGCAAACCGATCCCATAATAGGATCTCTTCAATCAAGGACGAGGGAGGTCATCTTCACAATTCCCATGAAGAGATAGAAAATGTGTTAGTCCAGCACTTTCAAGGTATAGCGAAGGAGACCACTACAGATAGAGATCACTTTATCAGGGACTTAACAAGGCATATACCTAGGCTAGTTTCAAGAGAGGATAATTTCAATCTCAACAGGCCAGTGACTGAAGAGGAGGTCAGTGAGGCAGTTAAGGAAATGCAGAATGGCAAAGCACTAGGCCCTAATGGTTTCAATGTGGATTTATTTAAAGCCTTTTGGAGCATAGTTAAACAATATATTATAAATGTAGTGGAGGATTTCAGGTTGAATAGAACCATTCTAAAGGTGCTCAATACTTCCTTCATCTCCTTGATCCCCAAACAGGATAATGCTCAGACTCCAGACAGGTTTAGACCCATAGCTTTGTGCAATGTGGTGTATAAAATAATATCCAAAGTTGTTGCCAATAGACTCAAACCCCTTCTTCCTACTCTAGTTTCTGTGGAGCAATCAGGTTATATGGAGGATAGACAAATACTCAATAACATCATTCAAGCACATGAAGTGGTGCATTCATTGTTAAGCAATAGGAAGGCGAGAATGATTATGTAATTGGACCTTGCCAAAGCTTATGATAAGTTGAATTGGAACTATATTAGGAAGGTCCTTCTAGCCTTTGGCTTTGATCACAATTGGGTAAGATGCGTTATGGCACTAGTCACTTCTTCTAGCTTTTCAATTTTGGTCAATGGTTCTCCTTCCAAGACCTTTACTCTTTCAAGAGGTCTTAGACAGGGAGATCCACTCTCTCCCTTCCTCTTTATCCTCAGGATGGAAGGACTTGGGTGGTCTATCAAACATGTGAAAGAAGGGGGTAACATCAAGGGTATCCAACTTTCTGAAACTGGATAGGGTTTGTCCCATCAAAAATTTGTCGCTGACCCTATGTTGCAGGGAGTCCCCACAGTAAAAGAAGCTCTTTCTTATAAAAAAATCCTACATGGCTTTGCTATGGCCACAAGTATGGAGGTAAATCTGTCCAAATCTAAGATCTTTTTCTTTAATGCTAACATCGCCATTCAGAGAAATATCTCTAGGATTCTGGGCTTTCAAAGGGAGGTCCTTCCTTCCAAGTACCTGGGAGTTCCTCTAACTGATAAAACTTTGCACAAAAGCATCCGGGAGCCGGTAATTAATAAGATGCAGGATAAAATTAGAAAATGGACTATTATATCTTTAAACTTTGCATGTCGCTTGGTGCTTACAAAAGCTGTTTTGCAATCAATCCCCATTTTCACGCTTTCAGCACTTCTAGCTCCAAAGGGAGTTTTACAACAATTTAGAACCATTTAAAAAGACTTTCTTTGGAGTAAGGGGGAGGAGAGAAATAAATGGGCCTTGGTAGCCTGGGATAAGATCTGTAAACCAAAAACCCATGGGGGCCTTGGATTGGATGATCCTGAAGTTCTCAGCAAGGTTTTAGGGACAAAATTATGGTGGCATTGGGTAAAAGATCCAAAGGCTCAGTGGGCTCATGTATGGAAAGATAAATATGCCAGCACTTGGCAATATGATGATCACATAAGGATGACGGGTATCATAAAAGGATCACACATTTGGAATAAGTCCTGGGAGAATAGAGGCTTAGTTCAGAAGAACAGTTTCTGGGAAATCAGAGAAGGAGACCTTGCTCTGTTTTGGGAGGATAAATGGCAACAAGAACCTACCCTACTAAGAGAGGATTTTTTGGACCTCAAGAAAGAAATAGACACCAAAGGGCTTCTCAGGGTTAATTTTTTTTTGGAACAAAACAGTACAGAAGACAAATGGAGATCCTGGAAGAATATAGAATTTTGGGATGACAACCCCTTGAAAGAAAAAGCAGGTGAACTTCTGACAATTTTGGACCAAAGGAAGATTCTTATTTCAGAGGGGCATGACCAACTTAGATGGGGCAACAATAAATAAGGTACATTCAATAATAAGGAAGCCAAGAAGATAGTCCTTGATCTGGATTCCCATGTACCGGATAAGGTTTGGCAGCACATTTGGAGGCATCAAAGGTGGACGAAAATTAAACTCTTCATGTGGTTGGTTCATCATAAGAAAAATCTGACTTCGGAAAATATACGGAAGAGGGGAGTTCTGGGACCTTCTAGATGCCAGCTCTGTGAATCCCAAGAGGAGACTATGGAGCACCTTCTCAATTATTCCATCTTTACCTTTTGGTTGTGGGATACTTTTGCCACAATTTTCCATCAGACGGAGAGGGACAAAGAAAGCAATATCAACACCCTAAATAACTGGAGACAAAACATCTCTGAGTATGAGTCTCTTCTTTTGGCTTGGGTTTTAATTCCAGCCTTCATAATTTGGAATGTTTGGAAAGAAAGGAACAATAGAATCTTCAAAAATGTTCACAGCACCACCCAACACATTTTAAACTAGATCTTAAGATAGCTCAAGGAGACAGTTGACACTATTGTGCAAAACTCCCCAAAAAATTCACCTTCAGAAAATGAGATGCAGATACTTCGTCAACTAGGTATGTAGGGGCTTATACCAAAGGGAGTGGATAGGAAGGTTATGAATCCAGCAAATAGTCTAGAGTATTGGGATCCTACCCCTTAGGGTTTTCTGAAATTCAACATCGATGGGGCCTCAAAAGGCAACCCAGGACTAGTTGGTTTTGGAGGAGTGCTACGAGATGATAATGGATGTATTCTTTTTATTTTCCATTGCCATCTAGGTAGAGCTACAAACAATATGGCTGAATTAATGGCTCTTGAACAGTGTTTAGAGTTCCTGAAGCAGGATAATCTCCAGAATATTATTATTGAAGATGATTCTAAGTTGATCATTAAATCGGTTAAAAGAATATTCTGTGGTATAGAGCCGGAAAAAAATCTCAAGTCATTGGAGGCTGATCTAGGTCTTTCAAAGGATCCAATTTCACCTCCTAGACTTATGCACTGTGAGTTTCACTCATGTGCGAAGGACGGCCAACAAATTGGCGGACATACTGGCCAATCAAGGAGTGGTTTGCACTAATAATAGGGTCAATTTAATTTGGGGAGAGGTGCCTTAGAACAGATTAAGGGAGCAGTGTTTTAGTCATGTGGAAGAGGACTATAAGGTATACCGAAACAGAGCCACAGAGATGGGGTCTGGCTAACTTTTATGCAAAGTTATGACACAAGTAAGGTCGCTTTTGGTATGCAGGTCTAAGATTGGCAACAGTGAACCAAAAATTTCAGGGGTTTGGCTAGCAGAAGGGTTCTTCACCTTCCTTCGGCCCAGGCACCGGAATCTAGTCTTTCGCGACAGCCGCAAAACCCTGCTTTTTGTCTACGATAGCTTTACCGCCCTCGAAGTGGTTTCCGGTGTATCGCACCACCTTCAAGTCGAAAGTGGTATTTCTCATTTGGGAGTGATTCCACTGACCATTCAACATGTCGCTCAGAGTGGGGAGGAAATACCGCCCTCATCGTGCGGTATTCTTCGGTGAGTTATGGCTGTGCGATATGATTTGTAACCGTTGGATCAATTGCGGTCAATATTCAGCCAGGATATATCATGCTTGTTGGAGGGTCCGACTTAGTGGTTAAGTTTCGAACTGTTTGCACGACCTATCTGGATTCGCGCACATCTGGCAGATTTCGGGAGGTGAAAATGATCGAAAGTTATGTTTAAAATGGACCCATTGGAATTTTCTATTATGGTTTATTGAGCTCATCGGGTCCGTTATGCTAGTTAAACGGTGCACTTATTGGCCAACTAAAATGCTTCTCAGCCACTGCATCTTTAGCTCACGATCTAATGGCCTGTTTTGGGTTAAACCTTTTGCACACTATTTTTTTTTTTTTTTAATTTAATAGAAGGATATGCTCTTTCCTTAGCAATTTTTTTTGTAAAAACATGAAAGTTTGTAATAATTTTATATATAGTCTTCATACAATTTTGGAAATTTTTAAGGTAAAATAATTTTATACTATAAAATTTGGGCGAATCATTTTTAGAAAAAAAAACAGAAATTGGCGAACCTATTTTTTGGAAAAAACCATGGAAAATTAGCCCAATTGCGAATATTAGCCCCTAAAATTTTCCATGGAAATAATATAGTGGAGTATGAAGCTCTCATTATTGGTTTAATATGCTATGAGAGAAAAAGGCACAAAAATTTCACATTTTTGGAGATTCGAAGTTGGTTGTGAACCAAGTTGAATTTGTCTACCAAGCTAAGCATCCAAGAATGAGTTATAGAAATGAAGTTTGGGATTTGTTTTCTAAATTCTTTGTTGAACATGAAATCTAGTTGATACCAAGAGAGAAGAATGGAACTACAGATGCTTTGGCAAAGGCTTCTAGTACATTCAGAGCTCTGTTGTATTCAAATGAAAAATATGAGGTTAATGTTAGACACCGACCTTCAATTCTAGATAATACAAAGTATTCGCAAGCTTTTGAAGATGATGAGCAGATCAAAATAATTTTGGAGAGAACAAATGAATTTATCAACACTATGATAGAAAGACATGAAGATGAAATTGTAGATGAAAACTCTGAAACAAAAGTCTATTTGAATGTTGTAGCAGGAAAGGAAATTATTAAGCTTAGTAATAATTTGATTCTTAGAGGCTTAGCACATTCTGAAAGAGTATTTAATTCTAATCATGTAGCATTGTGTTGTCCTATACAACAACCCTCCCCATTTCAAAATTTTTATATAAAAATTTAATAAGAAATGGATCCCCTTTAGAATATTAATAAAATAAATAAAACGTTTGAAAATAAATTTTTACAATAGGTCATATAAAATTTGCTTTTAGGATAGGTTAAATCACAAATGCAATTTGAAAATCCGTCGAACCCATGAATGCCCTTTTAAAATGGTCCGATCTGATTTGAATTGTAATAAAACCTTATCATAAAGCTTTATCAAAGGAAAACAATTATAAAGGGAATATGACGCATCCCGTGCATCCTTTATTTCAATAGTGGACTTAAAGTGTTCCATTGAGATATGTTGATGCGATAACTCTATCGGAAATTGCATATCGCTACTCATCAAGAAGTTGTCCCAAGTGTTCCATAGAAAACCTCCGATGCGATAAAGCAATCACAATCGTGCATTGCTAAAATCATAAAACACATTCCAAAAGCTCGTTTGAAATCTTCAAATGCAATTTCATTATCATGTAGTGTGCTTTCGATAAAGGAAAAAAACATGAAGTATTACGAAGATGTGCGGTTTAAAGTTATAAGTCAACTATAAAGAAAATTTAAACGATTTATCAATTTTAAAGCATGTCGCCTTCCCATGCCAGTGCACCACTGATCGCAATCGCAACCATGCAAAGGAAACATTTAAGCATGACACTTGTAACTCCTGATCTGTGATATGCAATTATCACTAATCGACGATTGGGAAGTCACAATACCCATTCTAAAAAGGACCGTTATAACTTTGCGATGCGACATACCATCATGGCATTAAAGTTTCACATTGGAAGTTACGAGGAAATCATTAATAAGCAGTTATGGTTGAATCCTTCAAGGAATTCATCCATGGTGGCTTCACATATCATAGATACATAGCATCTATTACGCTTAATTGTTCTTATTTTTGTGCACTGTGTATTAGCTTTTAACAATTTTTCCACTGTTACGCCCTTCTGTTTCATTTTGTAGAGCGAATCTAAAATCACCAGTCTAGAAAAATGACTAAAAAATCTCGGCAAGTAAGGGTCCACATCATAGCGAAAGATGAACCAGTGAAGTTGGTGCTGATAGATGATATTACCTATCTCGGCCGTGGCAAGACTTCATGGGAAGGCATATATAATCTACTCGAAGCCGAGGATCCTAACGAAATTGAAGAAGAAGGGGGAACGATTGATTCAAGCGATAAATCAGAAAATACTCTTAAGGATTTGGCCAGCTCCTTCCTCCACAGAATAGCAGCGCGTGCGAAAGTGTTACCATACAATGACCTGGTGAGATGGGTAATAGAAAGTATCAACATAACCGACAGAACATTCTTTACTTCTGAGGGAAGGATGTTCACGTCATTCAAGGTAGAAGATGTCAAGAAGATGTATCATTTTCCAGACCCCCAGAAACATTACAACAAGGCATTTTTAGAATCTTTAACCAAGGAGAATGAGGTAGAGTCGAACCCTATCAAGCAATGGAGACATTTCCTAAACAAGCATAAGCATGAATCCTCTGGTATGTACTCCATGGACTCCTTAGCATCTCCCTATTGCTATGTTGGTGCTATGATATGTGGGCTCTTTGGAATCTCTAATTCAGCTAGACTTTCCATAGAAATGGTGCCTTTAATGGAAGCAACAATTAACTCTTATATCATGGATTGGGCAAACATTTTATCAGATAAAATGGCCAACCAAATCCTTGATTATAGAAGAAATAGGTTTGTAACTACCCGGATAATACCCCCATTCTATATGAGCGCCTACATTAGGGATACCATCTGTTTCAATTTTGACTTCCCCATTTTAGGTTGGAAATGGAATCCTCAAGCCCCAAATCCTATTCACATTTATCATAATTATTTGTGGAAGGCCCATTATAAAGATCATATATGTAGAATTTGCCATGGCTTTTTTCAACCGTCCATCAGGCCATATTTAACAAACATGCTCCTCAGTTATCTCATGAGGCTAGCATTGACCTAACATCAATCGGCAGTTGGTTCAGTGAAGAAAAGTTCACCTATGTCAGACTTTTTGGCAGCACCACAGATCCACATGTTCTCCCCTTATACATTCCTGATAAGCTATTGGCCAGAGAAATAGCTTACCAGATAACAGAAACAGGAATGTCCAGAAACTTCAAAGAGTCCAAGAAACAAATGTGGCCTTCATTTACCCTCCACTATGGTACTTACTCATTGCATGATTTCAAACATGTAGAAAAAGAAGCAGAGAAGATAAAAATTCTGAAATTAGAAGTCATTTCTAAGAGACAGTATGAGCCAAACAATGTGGCTTACAACTTTACCACTCAGATGAAACTTTCCAAATTTGAACATGAGAAAGATGAATATGATGACTTCTTCACTTCAGCTAAGTTGTTTACACAGGTCAAACATTTAGCAGGAATCAAATTGGGAGTAGAGGGGATAGATATGTTTATGAAGTTTAGGACACAAAGGCTACAAACACTACCTTTGGATTTATTGAAGACTACCCGTATGGCACAGCAAGAAGGCCATGGTGAAGAACAAACTACTGAGAAGAGTCTTGAAAAGGAGAAGAGTCCTGAAAAGGAGAAGAGTCCCAAAAAGGAGCAGACAAATGAAAAGACCAGCGAGCTCCTAGATACTGATGTGCATATTGATTCCAGCTTAATCAAGGAATGGGAGAAGTTTGATCAAATGATGAAGAACCAGAATGACTCCCAAAACATCATTATGCCAAAATTGCCTGCAACACAGGAGCCTATTGTTACTAATATTCCAATTGAAGGGGCAGTCGGCACAGTTAACACTCAGCATGATCTTGAAATAATTCCAGAGAATCCTTCCGAAGAGATTGTATTGAAGGTTGAGGAAATAACACCCCTGGATGTATTTTATAGTCCAAAGCATAGGGATGTGGTCAAAAGAGAGAGAAAAAAGAGAAAAATTGAATAGGTGTTGTTGGGAAAAGTATCCAATACGGAATGCCCCTATCCCACTCTAAGGAGTGATAGTACCTCAGCAACAAACAAGACAAAACTATCTAAGTATTCTTCTTTACGAAATGTAAATAGAGGAGAAGGATGTAACTAACCGATGTCTTCCGCTAGTTTGTTGATCCAATCTCACTCTCTTCTGCTTGCTTCCAGCTGCTTGCTCCTTCACTGGCCCAGCTACACCACGTTCCTGCAAAATGGCAAGAGAGGGAAACTCCAAGAAGCATACATTCATAACTAGTTTACGGATTAGAATAAACTAAATATGCAAATACAACAAAACATAATTGATATACATGCATATAGAAGAAACTCAAATGGCTTTATTGATGAAGAAGTAAGGTTCAGGATGTGATACAACCAAATGAGGTCCAATCCAGCATCACCTTCCCAGCAGAAAGGAATCTCCTCTTCACCTCCTTCAAAGCAAATCACCCAATAGCTCTAGTCTCAAACCAACAGCAATTCTTTGCAATAACAAAATTCCAGCCTCCAGATCTCATGGGGGAGAGATCCATATATAGATGTTTGGAGAGAGGATGAGTCAGTTTGAGATCTAACTAGTGTCCTCTCCCTCTTTCAGTTCTTGATTCCACTTGGAGGTTCTTGCTTCCACTTGGAGATTTGGAACCTCTTACTCATCACCAGTCGAATTCCCTGAGGCAAGTGTCATTTTGGAAGCTTCCTGGGTTCTGACACCTTGAGAAATGAACTTGCCACATGTCCAATCTCGCTCAGCGCAGGTAGCCAGTGTTGCCTTTGACATTCAGCGCAGGTAGCCAGTGTTGGCTTTGACATTCAGCGCAGATAGCTAGTGTAGCCACTGAAATGATCCTGAATTGACTTGTTTTTGAGCAGTTTCTGGTGGAGAACTTCTGTGAATTACTGTGGTTTATTAGCCTTGTTCCTCTAGGGGTAGGAACAACATGTTTAGGGACTTTGGATCCCTTAGATTATGGACATTTCATGCTCAATGTTGTAAGGCACAAAAATGTCTATAACAGTTGCCCCCTAAAGTATGAGGCCGTTTATCGGGTGAAATGCTTTATCAGGAGGATCCGAAGTTCATCCAATGCTGGGAGGAGACTTGTAATAAGATACAATACAATACATTATTTTTCATACTGCTTTCATGATCTAGCTGAGGCGGGCATTCCCATGCTCAACTTTATAAATTCATTTTTCTGTACATAGAACAGACAATCTGATAATTTTTGATCATCTGCTGCAATGATGTACATGTCAATGTCTTTATTTCCTGAATATATATCGCAACCCGGATGGATGAAACTAGATCCGGGGTCTTCAATCTCGTCCGATCTTCACTCTAAGTACAAGTCGATCCATGTGAGAATTTTTTGAAGTCGAACATGGAAAGACATCGCTTGATTACCAGTCAATGATGTAAACTGTTAACAAGCGCGAGAGGAATCACCGATAATGATGATGACCCTCAAGGTACTGCAGTACAATTCACGTGGTGTGAATAAAGGACTTGGCGTCGAACACCACGCAAAATCTTTCGGTCGAAGGTCATTGATGTATACCTGTTGCCGGAATTGAGAAACTTGCCATTGAGGCATGCAAGCTTCAAAGTACTGAAGGGGGTGTCCCTAGATCAACTTCTTGGATAATGAGCTGATGTCGACAAGAAGCGATCTGTCAAAGGAGGGCCTTAATGAATCCCACATAAGTGACACGGAACGGAGCTAATGATTGTGATGGAGGTGAAAACGATCTGTGACATATGATTCAGGGTGGCGGTCATGAAAGGATGAAGGATAATGTATGGCAGTGGATGGGACATGGTTGACTCTTTCTGAACGACTTCTCTTGAACATATGGCGACACTGATGCGATGGATCGGTAGCATTACCCCAAATATGGATGGTATGGCGAGACCATGGTGATGTGACAGGTGAATGAAAAAACCCAAACCGATTGTGGTACGGAGAAAAAGTGTCATGTTCAAGAGCGACTTGCTACCATCAAAGTTTCTTTGAGTTTCTCCCAATTTTTCCCCCAGTCATTGCTGACCAGTACCCCTTTATTTTTGTCAAGCTTGAGGAGGATAACATATGCTTGTTCTATAACCTGCCTTTCGGGCAAGCCCATCGCTATGTTTTAACGAGCCTAGCGATAGGGAAACTTGTTCTCGTCTAAAGACAAGTTTGTCGCTACTTAATGCATTTAACGAGTCTAGCGACAAAGATAACTCGGTCCTTTTCAATTTTAGAGAGTCTGAAAAGGTACGTAAAGATAACTCCAAAGTTCCTTTTTCGTCATCTAATCCCTTAAGTCCGAAAAAGTACAAAACAATACAGAAGGGATGAATTTTCAATAGTTTTAACGAGCCGAACTAAACAAGCGCTCGATCTTTTTGTGCAATAATCCCTCAGGTCCAAAAAGATTAAAATCTAGAGGAGGGATAGCTCTTCCGGTCGCTTTAACGAGCTGGAAGGCCAAAACTCGGCAATCTTTTCATATTTTACGAGTCAGTTGAAAAGAGCTTAAAGAAGATTCGTCTTTTGAGGAACGAGTGATAAACAGGGCAGCAGCTGATTCCAGGTAAGGCTTGGAATTTTCCAATCACGGTAGTGTCACAAGGATGGCTTAGTGAAATCACTCTTCACAGTTGTTCCTCAAAATGGGTAAACAATCAAATGGAGGTGAATGATCAGCCAATGGAAAAGTGGAGGTGACGGTGTAAACACGACCAAGGCTTTAATGGCTGATAAATTTACGATCGCAGTGGTTATTTTCCGGATAGTTCATTTTTTAACGAGCTTAAACGCGGATTGAAACACTTGCTCGATCTTATGTTTATTTTTTAATGAGCATGAACTATGCGCTAAAACTGCTCGAATCTTGCGTTTATTTTTTAACGAGCATGAACTGTGTGCTAAAACTACTCATTCAGTTTGCATGCCCCCAGCATAATAACGCAAGTCAAGGTGTATGCCCCCCAAGCTTCATTGCATTCAACTTGGTGGTTGGAATGAAGGTTTACCTTTGAGAAAGGGGATTTGTTTCATTTTTTTAATGAGGTTGACACAGTAAAAGAACCATCCTCAAGACTCCTTGTTTCATTTTTTAACGAGGTTGACACAAGATAAGAACCGTCCTCGAAGCCCACTGTATTACAATATTTCTATTAGGGCGATGATCCATGCAGACAAAATGTTTAGGAATCTTCTGAATCCATTAGATATAGAAGATTTCATTTTGTAGGTTTCCACTGTGGCCACTTCCACCAGATTACTTGGAGGCGGTAGGGCAAAAGTACCCATTAAGGCAGGGTCTTTTAGGAGGCCTACCCCAATATTTTGAAGCGAATGATCGCTTCCATGGATCATTGGAATGCTTCCCGTAACTTGTGAACTGTCGGGGAGGAAAGTTTGTTGGTCGACGACTGTAATTCCTCCTTGAAAGGGAAATGCAATCTTCTTGAAGTAGGTCGACACAACTACGGCCATGGCATATATCCAGGGCCTTCCCAGTAGGATGTTGTAATCGAGGTTTCCATCAATTACTTCAACATCAATTCCTACTGTTTTGCCCCCCAGTTCAACTTGCAAGTTACTTAAAATCCCGTATGGAGTGTATGATCATCCATTAAATGCTTTGATCGTTGTTGAAGATCGTGACAAGGGTGGTGAGCCTAAATTTTTCCAGCAACTCATCGACATGATACATGTGGATGCCCCCTCATCAATAATTGTTCGATGAACAGTTTTGTTGAGGGCTTTCACTTGAATAAGGAAAGCTAGTTGAGCTGGTAACTGAGGGTCATATCCTTTATGATCAAAGGCCACAAGATTGGAATCCATTGGGCCAATCCCACCTATTGCTGATAATAAAGCTTGCTCTTGGGAGGGGCAATTTTGCGGTACCTCAAGTGTCGACATAGCGGACGGCGATTGGGCCAGGTCCTCTACTATATTATAATTCTGTGCTACTTTGGCACAAGGATTAAATGTCGATTTGTGTACTACTCCATTTGGCGACTTTATCATTTGTTCAGGAATGATGGGTGACACAACTTTGGTCAAAGTTGTCGTCGAACTACTAGGTTGTTCATTAGCCTTGTTGTTCAACAGCTTTGGATTCCCGTAATCTTTATTCCTTGTTAAAGAATCATTTTGCTGCTTTGAGATAGACAACATAAGCACTTGGGATCGGGAAGCATTTTGACTAGCAACCAGTTTGGTTCCCAGGTTTGGAAACGGATCAGTCAATACTGCTGACGTTTTTGAACTCTTAAAGAGTTTCTTAACTTCAGGTATATGTGGGCAATCTCTCGTCTAATGATCCTCATCGCATATATGACACCCTGCAGGGGGTTTCCTTTTTCTCCCTTTCTTTTTCTTCTTGCCCCCTAGTTGCTTCAGTTGTTTGCCCTTGTCTGTCGACACGGCATTTACTTCCGAGGCAAGAAGTTCTTCATTTGCATTTTGATTAGAAATCTTACGGGCCTTTTTAGATGTAGCCTTTGTCGATTTCGCTTTTGTCGTCCCAATCACGCCATCGCCGGTGTGAGAGTCATTGTTTGATTTAGGAGGAGGAGGAATTGAGAATTCCGGTCTAGGGGCGTCAGGTATTTTGTCGTAGAGCGTGCCAGACTGAGTATAGACCAAGTCCAGATATTTCGCACGAGCAATAACTTGCTCTTCTATTACGACTCCCCCCTTTGCCACATCTTCCGTGATGGCTGGAAGTAATGACTTGATAAACCATTCAGCTAATAGCTGATCGGGGACGTATGTTTTTACCATCCTACGACGACGTCGCCACTCATGTATATGATCAGATATGTGGGTGGCGGTCATCTGTTTGAAGTTGGTAAGGAGTTATGTTCCCGTTTCATACCTTATCGGTAATTGAAAATGGGTTAAAAAGGTTGTGGCTAAGGTACTGAAGTTGTCGAACGAAGCTCTAGGCAATTCAATGTACCATTTTGCCGCTGGACCCGCTAACGTCCTCTGAAAGAGGTGAAGCCTTATCGAATCATCATTCAGGGTGTTTGATGAACACCACAGATGGAATGTCATCACATGATTCGACGGATCTTCACCCGGATTTCCATTAAATTTAGGAATATCTGACGGAAGTTTATGCGGAATCGCTGGCCACCAAGGGGCATAAGCAATTGGATCATTCGTCAGCCGGTTTAGATCTGGTAATTCTAGAGTTGCTACAAAGGGCAACTATTGATTTAGGTTAGGCGAAGCATACCCAGGATAAGATGGGATCGCCTGAGCAATGGGTCTTTGCAAACCAACATAATGCTGGCAACTTTGACAAGGTTGATGGGCATAACCACTATAGTATGGTTGCCCATTACTTACAAAGACTTGTTGCTCAGGTCCTTGATATGATTGCTGGAATGGCGGTTGTTGAGATTGAACCAGCTCTGGTTGTTGGACCATTTGCTGTTGACCAATACTGGATGATTGACCAAGATGAGGAGTCACAATACTTGTTTGAGCCTGAGTCGCTCCAGATAAGGAGGCACTACCCTGAGATTGTGATTGAGTCGTTGAGACAAGAGGCTGTTGTATTGCAACCTGAGAATGGGGTTGACATACGACAGGTGGAGCTTGTACTTGCGACGCATTCACTATAGCAGGTATGGTGGGAATATTCGACATAGGGTGTACTGGTTGCATTGAATATACAACCCCTGGTTGTTGAGGCAGTATTGGTACCCAACCGCTGGATGTAATTCCACTTTGACCTGAACTTTGTTGTAAACTCCCATATGGTTGTTCTCTAGGAGGGGACAATGAAAGAGCATACTGCCCTCCATATGGTGGAAATCCAGTACTTAAAGGGTAAATTGGCCTTTGAAGACAGATTGGATCAATTTGTTGAGTTTCAACATAAGAAATACCAGATGATAATCCAGATGAAGAAATAGGAACTAACCACGTCGTCATCCCTGATTGGACTCCGGCTTGTTGTTGATAACTTGCCGGGATAGATGGTATACCGGCGTACATTGTTGGAGTAGCAGCAAGAGGTTCTGCTGCTGCCGTGTCAGACGACACAGTCCTAGATGTCGATGGTTGTTCAGACATATTTAGTCTATCCAAAAGATTTCTTTAGCGATTCCACAAGAACTTGTGATGAAGGGAGACTAACTTCGAAGATCAACGAGGGAAAGGTGATGATTATTCCGTTTAAAATAAATTTTAACGACGCTTTAGACACAACTTGCTTTTTCAATTTTAAAGAGTCGAGAAAAAGCTAAAGATGACTCTAGTCTCCTTCGATGTTTTAACGAGCCCGAAGTGACAAATGCTCGAATGGACTTTTTCCGTTATAGAGTCTGAAAAAGGCCAAAAGGAACTGCTCTGGAGTTTTAGGCAGAGGGTGTGCCAAACTTTTCGCAAAACCACAGAATACTTTTTAGGGTACGGGCGGTCGATCTACATGAATGCTGTGTTCAGTGCATTGCGATCAGTAGGGCGGCCGACACGGCTTCCTAAGGATAAAGTTTTTATGCCTATAGGGGTCTCCTAATATATACGCGACGGTACGTGGGAGCACAATCCGTACTGATACTTATCGCTTCACCGTGGAGGAATCACCCAACCACTCGACGGTAAGATATTAGGCTTAACGACGCTGGAACACGTCTATAGCCTAGACCTCTATGTTGTGTGTTATGTTACAATGCGTTGTTATGTTCATTCAATTTATTTTAGGTTGATCTTATTTAGAAGTTTGCCTTTTTGGATCACCACGAGATGTATGGTACAACTCCTAAATGCAGTCTAAAGATGATAAGCAAGCTTTTTATATCTTTTCAACATATGAAAATCCTAGCTACTAGGGGAAAAGAAAGACATCATCTTTTCTCACAGAGCATAGAGCACACAGTAATGCACTTTTTCCTAAATCAACATGCAAGCTGTCAAAATGCAAATGCACAAATGCATGTATTTCTTTTCTCTTTCTTAATATTGATGTTTATATAAAGAAAGATGTTGTATAACTTTGAATTCGATTTCAAGTGAAAACACAAACAAGTTCTTTTTCAAAATCAAAAGACACCTTATGATTTACTTGTTTCGACACTAGAAATGCATAAATTCAAACCATATGACAAAAGTAAAAGCTAAATCAACTGTGAACAGCAAACAAACTTACTCCTAAGATCAAAACGACACTTATGACAGGTCTAGATCTAAGGGCCACAGTAGGAATAGTTTACTTTCGTAATGGGAAACTGCAAATGATGTAAGAAATACACAAAGAACAAATACAGTTTCTTTATACAACTGAGGCGGAATTGAGGCAAATAAAGGTGGTTTCAGATAGGTACATTGACTGATAACAGGCTGCAAAAACAAGGATAAAAATTGAGCAAAAGGACACAGGGAACCACAGCTGCACAAGGCAAGGACTGTTCAGCGCAGGTCTAACATAGAGGTTTTGACATTCAGCGCAGGTAGCCTTCCCGGGACCTACGTTGAAATGCAGAACCTCTTCACTGGCTCTGCGCTGAAGCAGAAACGAGAATTGTTTTTGGGTTTTGAGCTACAGTTTGCAGTTAAATTCACAGTTTTTGGCCAAATCAAAGCTATCAACCAGGTACAATCTAAGGGATGATTCAAAGGAGGATGAAGATCTATCACTAAGAGCTGTTAGAGCACTTGTGGATCAGCTTTTCAGATCATAAACAGACCTAGTGATTGGACTAGAGTAGCTGCTCTCTACTTTGCATTTGAAAAATCCAAATGCAGTTCGATTTGGCACTCTTTGAGTTTATGAAATGAATAGAAAAAACACAAACAAACCAACAAGATACGATCCCCAGTGGAGTCGCCAATTTGTTGTTGGGAAAAGTATCCAATACGGAATGCCCCTATCCCACTCTAAGGAGTGATAGTACCTTAGCAACAAACAAGACAAAACTATCTAAGTATTCTTCTTTACGAAATGTAAATAGAGGAGAAGGATGTAACTAACCGATGTCTTCCGCTAGTTTGTTGATCCAATCTCACTCTCTTCTACTTGCTTCCAGCTGCTTGCTCCTTCACTGGCCCAGCTACACCACATTCCTGCAAAATGGCAAGAGAGGGAAACTCCAAGAAGCATACATTCATAACTAGTTTACGGATTAGAATAAACTAAATATGCAAATACAACAAAACATCATTGATATACATGCATATAGAAGAAACTCAAATGGCTTTATTGATGAAGAAGTAAAGTTCAGGAAGTGATACAACCAAATGAGGTCCAATCCAGCATCACCTTCGCAGCAGAAAGGAATCTCCTCTTCACCTCCTTCAAAGCAAATCACCCAATAGCTCTAGTCTCAAACCAACAGCAATTCTTTGCAATAACAAAATTCCAGCCTCCAGATCTCATGGGGGAGAGATCCATATATAGATGTTTGTAGAGAGGATGAGTCAGCTTGAGATCTGACTAGTGTCCTCTCCCTCTTTCAGTTCTTGATTCCACTTGGAGGTTCTTGCTTCCACTTGGAGATTTGGAACCTCTTACTCATCACCAGTCGAATTCCCTAAGGCAAGTGTCATTTTGGAAGCTTCCTCGGTTCTGACACCTTAAGAAATGAACTTGCCACATGTCTAATCTTGCTCAGCGCAGGTAGCCAGTGTTGCCTTTGACATTCAGCGCAGGTAGCCAGTGTTGGCTTTGACATTCAGCGCAGACAGCTAGTGTAGCCACTGAAATGATCCTGAATTGACTTGTTTTTGAGCAGTTTCTAGTGGAGAACTTCTGTGAATTGCTGTGGTTTATTAGCTTTGTTCCTCTAGGGGTAGGAACAACATGTTTAGCGACTTTGGATCCCTTAGATTATGGAAATTTCATGCTCAATGCTGTAAGGCACAAAAATGTCTATAACACTAGGGACCATTCTCAACTCCTCAATCTGAACTGATGAATGTTGTATGGAAAGACTCAGAATTCAATCCTTCTGATGAACTAATGAATGTTGTATGGAAAGACTCAGAAGTCAATATGCAGGTGCCTATACAGCTACTACAATGGACAAGGCCTCCAAAGTTAGCCAACTGGTTAAAGAAAAGGATCTGAGGATCACCCAACATGAAGAGAAAACATTAGTTGAACAGTAGAGGATCGATCATCTTGAGCAATAGCTAGCAAAGCAAAAACCGCAAAATGAGCAACTGAAACAATAGTTAAATCTGGAGAAACAAACTACCGATCAGTAGGCTCTCGAGAAACAACAAAATTTGTCTCAAGAAATCAGCAAGCTTCAAGTGGAAATTTAGCAGGAAAAGAAGGCTAAAGAAGAACAAATTGCACAACTGAAATTACAGGTAGAGAAATTCAAAGGTTATTCGAAGATTGGTGAATTCAAGAAAGAATCCATAGAAGTGACCAAAGCCTTATCTCGGCAACTAAATATCCTTTGCCACAAAATATTATTGGTTGACCCATTCTATACTATCACCGCATCACTCATTGAACAGGCAGTTGAAACCAAGCTAGAATTTGAAAACATAGATGATAAGGTTACAAAATTTCTCTCTTGGTAAAGTTTAGAAGAAGGAATGGCTATTAATCTCTTGAAAATCTAAGAATCACACAAATAAATCTTGTTTTCGAGGTGGGAACCACAGTTAATAAAGGTCGAAAGAGCTACTTCCAGAGCTAGGGCTACAACGAATAGTGTGATCGAGTTAAATGACATCTTGTATGGAGCTCACTTGATCTCTGATTGCTCTCCAGGAAAGCTCCCGAAAGCAAAAGCACTAGAAGATCAATGGAGCTAGGATCTGGCTAGCAGAGAAGAACAAATCGGCAAAGTGAAAAACTTGACTTGGGATGCATTTTGGTTTTTCCTAGTCAAGCTGTACAGCCAGTAGATGGCCACCAAATTCCTTGCCGATGTAGTCAATATCATGGTTCTTGAACTTTCAGATGCTACGTACATAACTCAACTACATTCCACGCTGAGTCATCCTCTGGAAATTCAGCAAATGCTCTCAATTTGTCAAGTGCAAGTCCAAGAGAAGAAGTAGGTACAATGAATTAGTTCAAAGGCTATCACACTGTTATTTTCATAAATTAAATCCCAAATTTTCATGTTTGCAGTTTCAATAGCTCAAAGCGATTTTTATTGACAATTATTTTTTTATTTTATTATTTAAACCCTTTCATGTCTTTTAAGAAAGGGTCCTCAATTAGCATAAAAATTTGACTTGAGAAGTTACACTTTTGTACTTCTGAATATATTTTTATCAGTAGTGGATCAAGGTTCTACATTTTTGTGAAAAAATGTTTTCAAGAGCTACACTTTTGTATCCCTTGGAAGTTTTCTCAAATAAGAAAGTGGAATCAGAGTGTTATTTACATTGGAAAGACTCAAATGCATGCAGTATTTATATCACTATCCTTTTCTCTTGTTTCTTTATGTGATGAAACATTCCTTTTAAAAGTTGTTATTATTGATATATGTATGCTCCTCAAATAATTATTTATCATGTCATTTCTGAAGATTTAGAATTGTTATATTTCAAAGATATATATTAGCGATATACATTGTTATGAATGCGGTATGTTTTTATAATCACTTTGTTTAATTTCTTAAACAATGTAATCATTATATGTGAATATGCATCTTTCTATTGATAAGTAAGCCATCTATATGATTATTTATCTGTTAGGAATAATTAGAAATCACATTTTTTTATAGAATACCCGGGTTATAAGCATATTTGTATATTTTGAGTTATAGGTTAAAACAATTATCCTCTTCATTATACATTATAAAACAATCATCCATCAAAACATACATTACTGAGAAACTGATCCCATAATATCCAGTCAGAGCCACCATACCATATAGAAAAGGAGTTGTACTAAGGTTTGGACTGGGTGGTTATCCCCAATGTTGGTGCTAGGATTTTAGATGCATCAACATTTTTGGCGCTAGAGGGAGGGCCTGAACTATGAATGGTGAGCGAATCCAAATCTAGAGGCCATTCTAAGAGTAAAACTCCCTCACCATCTCCTCCAACTTCTCCTTCGCATTCCAAATCTCCTATTTTTAAGCGAGAAGTTCAAAAGGAAAATACAACACGCACTACTGAAACCTTAAACACACTTGACAATTCTTCTCTTGAAACCCTTGAAGTACAGTCCTTGATTCATAAACTCCAAGGGTTTTCAATATCCCAAGAATAATCTGAATTATCCCAAGGCAATGTGACTTCGCAGTATATCCCATCTCAGCCTCTTACAAGATCGCAGAGTGAAAAGCTTGGTATCCCACCAATTGAATTTCCTCTGCCAAGTCGAAAAAGAGCTAGGAAGACACCTTTAGAGTCTAATAGTGAGACTCTTTCCTCATCATAATCCATTCCATCTAAACCATTGCAAAGTCATCCATCCATTCCCCTACTTCAAATCATAGTCCAAAAGGTTACAGGTACTCTGACATCCTCTACCCAATCACTTTCAACTGCCTCCTCACCTTCTTCTCCTATTAGTTCGATAATGGCACATAATCAACCTCAAGCAAGTCCATGGACAAATCCAGGAGTAGTTTCAATGCCTGCACCTTTGAGTCAATTACTAACCCATCCTGAAAAATGGTTGCCAAAGTTTAATCCTGACATTGGCATATTAGCAGAAGAAGATATAAACAATTTCATGTTGTCAATAAAATTGAATGGGGTAACAGAAGAAGATGTTTTTGTTAGGCTATTTCCATACACTCTATAGGGAGCAGTTGGATCGTGGTATTTTTCATTGCCACTAGGATCCATCAATAGCTGGGATGCTTTTCAGGAGCAATTTTTAACCAAGTATGGAGACGATAGCTCCACATCAACTTTGATTAATGATCTCTCACATCTGAAATCTGAGTCAAAGGAACCCATCAAATACTTCAACTCGTGATTTAACAAGCTGTTAAATAAAATTTCTGCTACATCTAAGCTTAGTGAAGAAGTATGAAGCGAATGGTATACCTCTACCTTGCCTTCAAATATAGCCATCTTCGTTGATAGGGCTGCCAAACCCACATTAGCAGAAAATATGAAGGAAGCAATCACTGTTGGAAAGCATATCATTGCTTTGGAAAATAAAAACATTGTTGAAGAAAGAAAGTCCAAAAAAGTTACCTTTAAAGATGATTCGAAAAAGAAAGTAGTTAAAAACCCATATGACATGGAAGGTTTACAAAAGGTTCTAAAAAATATGTCCAATGAAATGGTGGAAATAAAAAAGTAGGTAGTCGAAACTTCAACTAAAAACCCATTTAGGAACTTCAAAAGAAACCAGTCAACTGAGCCTAAACCACCTAATGTTGTATCTAATGAAGAATCATATCTAGACGATGATGAAGATGACAACACAGTTTTATCATCAAAAGAAATGAAAGAAGATGAAATAGTTGAATGTCATGGAATATGGGACTTTACCTTGCCTAAATCTAATAATGAAAGTGAATAGGAAGCTCTCCCAGTAAACACTAGAAGTAAAAATGCAACAGAGCCTGTTCAAACAAATCCAATGAAGAAAAATTCAAGCCCTGTTAGTAAAGACAAAGCTCCCATGAAGAAAACTCCAGTTGTACCTACCCAAAATCAACCATCATCCTCCAATCCACCCTCATCATCTAAAACATTAGTAGTCTCTGACTCTACGGATTACAACATTATGGAAGACAAGAAGAAGACTCGAGCAAATATTTCTTTATATGAACTTAGCAAGCTCAAACATCAATAGAAGTTATTACTTAAAGAGTTAAATGCAGTACCTTCTTCTTCTCTTCCAGCCGGTGTATTATCCAAGGCAACTAAAGGATCAGGTAAACTACCATCGGGTAAAGTAGATGCTATTGATGTTGTTTTGATCGGAGATAGGTTTAATTTTCATACTCTTTTTTTCTTGACTTATGAGATCTATAATAGAAATTGGCATAACTACCTGATAGATTCAGGGGCTTCATCAAACATAATGCAAGCTTCAATTTGCTCCAAATTAAACATTGAGCCCCAGAAATCTGTAGTTCATATTGTTCAATTAGATCAGACTAAATTTCAAGTTTTAGGAGAGATTAATTCAGTTACTATTAGGTTATCGGTTGATCCTAGAGTAGTTCAAAGAATTGATAGATTGATTGCTGACATCCTTGAGTTTTATGGTTTAATTCTAAGCAGGGATTGGTCTGAGAAACTCCATGGTTACATTTCCATTGATTGGTCTCACATGTGGCTTCTCTATAAAAGGAAACCAAATCAAATCAAAATAGATCAGGAAAAACACATGACCCATACTATAACAGACTTTGAACAAGAAAACCAACCTATAGCTTTCAATAACAACATTCTCGGAAATTACTTAGCTGAGTCATTATTTGGAAATTTTAATGCTTAACAATCGCCTTTTCCTATTAATAGTTTCACATCACAAATTGAAAATTTCTCTCATACTAATACCTCAAGATGTGTTAGTATTGTTGATGAACTTGTAAATAAATATGTAGATAAGTCTTTGTTTTGGTCTTTATATTTTGATGGATCAAAATCTAATGACGGTGCAGGAACAGGATGTATTTTAGTTAGTCCAGAAGGGGAAAAAACTACGCTATCATGTAGACTAGAATTTGAGTGTACCAATAACACTGCAGAATATGAGGCATTGATTCAAGGGCTCTATAAAGCAATAGGCCTAAATATTCAATATATGAAAGTATTTTGTGATTCCAAAATTGTCATCAAACAAGTAAGGAACACTATCCATTGTCTCTCAGGACATCTCAAACATTATCAATCCCTCGTTCAAGATCTCATAACTCATTTTCTGGCATTTAACATTTCTCCTATTCCTAGATCTCATAATGCAGCAGCTAATTTATTGGCTAATGTTGCTTCTAAACTCCTTCCATCTTAGGATTGTATTCCAGATAGGTTTTCAATTAAATTAATTTTTGGACCATCTATCCCAAATAATGTCACCAATTGGCGAGTTTTTAATCATGATGAAGACATCTTAAATTTCTTGACTTCTGAAAAATCTTATGATGATCATATTATCGATGAAAGTGATCATGATCTTCCACTAAAACAAAGAATAAATGAGAATTCTATTCCTAAATCTGTGGTCAAGCTAGAAGATCTCTATAATATGAAAGAAATATTCAAAAAGGTCACTAAAGTTTGAATTAGTAAACCTTGGCACTGAGGCCAAACCACAAAATGTCAATCTAGGACTTGAACTCACATCAAAATAAAGATTTTCTCTCATCATATTATCAAACAAATACAAAAATGTTTTTTCTTGGAATTACGAAGATCTGAAAACTTATGATACCTCTATCATTCAACACACAATTCCAATGATTTATGATGAGAAACTTGTACAACAAAAGTTAAGGAAAATTCACCCAAATCTGGAAAGTCAAATCAAAGCAAAGTTGAATAAACTTCTGTAAGCTAAAATAATTTTCCCAATCAGACATTCTAAATGGGTTTCAAACTTGGTACTTGTAAGGAAAAAGAATGGTGATATTAGGATTTGCATAGATTTAAGAAATCTTAATAAGCCATGTCAAAAAGATAATTTCCCATCACCAACAATGGAGTAGATACTTCAATCAGTAGCTGGTTCAAATTTAATGTCCTTTCTTGATGGTTTTTCAGGATACAATCAAATACTGGTACATCCATATGATAGACGAAAAGCTACATTCAGAACTAAATGGGAAACATATGCTTACCAGAAAATGCCTTTTGGTTTGATAAATGTCGGAGCTACTTTCTAACGAGCCATGGATATAGCCTTCAAACGTTTGATCAATAAGTTAGTTGTTGTTTACTTATATGACATAACTATCTTTTCTAATGAAAGGGCCAATCACCTACATGATTTAAAACAGATCTTTGAACGATGTAAAAGGTATGGGATTTCTCTAAATCCCAAGAAATCATTCTTTGCTCGTAATGAAGGCAAACTCTTAGGTTTTAATATACCCAAAGATGGTATATATATTGATCCTATCAGGATAAATGAGATTTCTGATATTCCTTTGCCACATAACAAAAAATCAATGCAATCATTTTTGGGACAGATAAATTTTTTAAAAAGATTTGTTCCGGATTTTTCTCATATAGTCTTGTCGTTGTAAACTATGATTAAGAAAAAATCAGTTTACAAATGGGGACATAATGAAAAAGAGGCTTTTGAATTGATCAAACAAGCAATCATTAATGCTCCTGCATTGAATACTACGAATTTTTCTAGTCATTTTATTTTGTATACTTTGGCCACTGAAACATCTTATGCTAATTTTTGAACACAAAAAACGTTCAACAAGTAGAAGCATCGATATCCTTCTTCAGATCTAATTTACAAGGTGCTGAACTCAACTATTCCAAATTTGAAAAACAAGCTTTCGATGTGTTTAAATCCATCAAACACTTTAGGCCATTCCTCCTAGAAACACACACAAAAGTAATAGTCCCATTCTCTACAGTGAGGCAATTTCTAGTTCAAAGGGAAGTAGGAGAGAAGAGAGCTAATTGGGTAACAACTTTACAAGATTATGATATTGATATTAAATCAACAAAAATTGTGAGAGGGCAAGGTTTTTGCAGGTTATTAGAAGGAGTTTCTAATATTCCAGAACATGAAGATTCATATAATACTCTTTAAGTGAACGAGATAAGTATCATAAATTCTGAATCTCAGTATGTTGATATGATATTTTACTTGGAAAATGGATATGTTCGCCCTAATTTTAGTCACAGAAACAAACGTGCTTTAATATTGAAAGAAAAACACTTTGAAATCATTGATGATGTGTTAGTTAGAAGAAATTATGATTCAATTTTATTAAGATTCCTTGAAAAATTGAAGCACAAAATGTTTTGCAGGAATTACATGATGGTCCAGCAGATGGACATTTTGGAGGAGATACTATAGCTCACAAGATAATACATGCTGGATATTATTGGCCCACTTTGTTTAAATATGCCCATGAATATGTCAGGAAATGCAAGATATGCAAAACTGCTAGTGCGAGACAATGGAAACCAGCCTTTCCTTTACAACCAGTAAACATTGAGCAACCATTTGAACAATGGGGGCTTGATATCATAGGAGATATTGTTCCACATTCTTCCAAGAAACATAGATACATCCTTATAGCCACGGACTACTTCATAAAGTGGGTAGAAGCAATTCCATTAAAGGTAGCCAATTCTGATTCAATCATTGAATTCAATGATCAATTCATCATTACCAGGTTTGGTGTACCTAATGCCCTTATTTTTGATAATGCATCTTATTTTTCTGGGAGTAGTATAGTTGAATTTTCTCTTAAGAGAGGTTTTAAATTAAAATATTTTGCAAATTACTATCCTCAAGGTAATAGTTTGGCAGAATCAACTAATAAGAATCTCATTAATATCATTAAAAGAATTGTTGATCAAAATCAAAAGAATTAGCATAAATCTTTAATAATTGCATTATGGGTAGATCGCATAACTCAGAAGGCCTCAATAGGTACTTCTCCTTTTAACTTAGTGTATGGAAAATAAATTGTAATACCTTCAAATTTAGCACTCCCATCTCTAGCCCTAATACAATTTATAGAAGAAACTCCTTCTTCCTCTATCTAATTATGATTTGATCAAATCCTGAAATTAGATGAAGAAAGAAAAAAGGCCAAAATCACCCATGCTAAACATCAACAAGTCATTACAACTTCTTTTGATGCAAGTTCTAGCAGCTCAAAAACATTACAAATTGGTGATCTTGTGTTGAAATGGGACAAAGCACATGAAGACAAAGGTAAACATACCAAATTTCAAAAGATGTTTCTTGGACCATTTCAAATCATTGAAAAGATAGGCTCATCAATGTTCATACTACAAGATTTATCGGGAAAGAGAGATTCTCTTCTTGTGATGGGATTACCTTAAAGAAATTATTTTCTTAAGTAGGTAACCCCTTCTTACCTGTAAATATTCTTTATGCAAGTTTGTTTATTTTAGAAAATAATGTTGTAAATAGTCTTCCATTGCCTTTTTACTATTGAAAATCTCTTTAAGAGAATATTGTGAATACTTTCTTTCAATAGGTGGAAACTTTTAAGGAAATGATAAAACATGAAACTCTAAGAACCTCTTTAAAGTTTATAAAATCTTCCAAAACCTTGTAAATACTGTAAATCATTCTACGTTTTATAAAGTTAAGAGAGGTTATTTGTAAAAAGTAAATACTTTTCCAAACATAGCATCTATAACTCTAAAAATTGTCATCCATGAACTCTTAAGGAGAAAGTCATTCACCCCATCCACTAAGTTTATGATTTTTTAGACTGTAATTCTAAAATATGTTTCATATAAAAGATAAAGGTCTCATCATGGCCTGCTTAACAAAATCATAGGGAACTAATTAAACTGACATTACCAATACTACATATCAAAATATGGTAATGGCTTATAATCATAAGGCAAGGGGTCTCATTATGAGCCAGCTTGTTCAGTTCAATTATAACCAGTGAATGGAATTGTCATCAGCTGGCTCCCAAACCAGGACAACGGCTTTTTATCTTAAAAAAATAATAAAAGAATATAAAATCAAAAAATAAAAAAATAAAAAATTATACATAAACATATCCTTTTGAATTTATCTCTCAAAAGTTATACTCTTAGATGGATGGGACAATGAATTATTGATGGTCAAAAGGTAACCCTGTCGAGACTATAGGTGTTTGCTGGCAGTAGAGGCACTACCTGTGGCGAAAGAGTAAATTTAAAAGATGAGTTGGAAGAGCCCTCTACTTTATCTTTATCAACCAACCAAAGCTTAAAGAAACTCAAAATGTTTTTATTTTTAAGAGATTGTCAAAGAAGTTACAAAAAATTGTTATTCTATTCAAAGTTAATTTTTATTTAGTAATTCTTAGATGGTTTTCCTTTTCCTCAATTTTTTCCAAACTAAGAAAGTTTTAGATATTGCATTATTTTTTCAGAGATATTGTTTCTCCTAGTGAATCACCAATTGTTGTGCTATACAACAACCCTCCCCATTTCAAAATTTTTAAATAAAACTTTAATAAGAAATGGGTCCCCTTTAGAATATAAATAAAATCAATAAAATGTTTGAAAATAAATTTCTATAATAGGTCATATAAAATTTGCTTTTAGGATAGGTTAAATCGCAATCGCAATTTGCAAATCCATCGAACCCATGAAAGTCCTTTTAAAATGGTCCGATCTGATTTGAATTGTAATAAAACCTTATCGTAAATCTTTATCGAAGGAAAACAATTATAAACGGAATATGTCGCATCCCGCACATCCTTTATTTGAATAGTGGACTTAAAGTGTTCCATTGAGATCTTTCGATGATATAACTCTATCAGAAATCGTATATCGGTATTCATCAAGAAGACATCCCAAGTGTTCCATAGAAAACCTCTGATGCGATAAAGTGATTGCAATCGCGCATCGCTAAAATCATAAAACACATTCCAAAAGCCCCTTTGAAATCTTCCGATGCGATTTCATTATAGTGTAGCGTGCTTTCAATAAAGACAAAAAACATGAAGTATTATGAACATGTGCAGTTTAAAGTCATAAGTCAACTATAAAGAAAATTTAAATGATTTATCAATTTTAAAGTATGCTGCCTCCGCATGCCATCTCATCGCTGATCGCAATCACAACCATGCAAAGGAACCATTTAAGCACGACACTTGTAACTCTCGATCTGTGATATGCGATTATTGCTAATCGTTGATCGAGAAGTCATGATATCCATTCTAAAAAGGACCATTATAAATTTGCGATGCGACATACCATCATGGCATTAAAGTTTCACGTTGGAAGTTATGAGGAAATCATTAATAAGTAGTTATGGTTTAATCCTTCAAGGAATTCATTTGTGGTGGCTTAACATATCATAGATCTGTAGCATCTATTACACTTAATGGATGTTAGTTTTGAGCATTGTGTATTAGCTTTTAACAATTTTTCCATTGTTACACCCTTCTGTTTCATTTCGTAGAGAAAATCTTAAATCATCAATCCAACAAAAATGACTAAGAAATCTCGGAAAGTAAAGGTCCCCATCATAGTGAAAGATGAACTAGCGAAGTTGGTGCTGATAGTTGATACTACCTATCTCGGCCTTGTCAAGACTTCATGGGAAGGCATATATAATCTACTCGAAGATGAGGATCCTAACGAAATTGAAGAAGAAGGGGGAACGGTTGATTCAACTGATAAATTAGAAAATACTCTTAAGGATTTGGCCAGCTCCTTCCTCCACAAAATAGCAGCCCGTGCGAAAGTGTTGCCATACAATGACTTGGTGAGATGGGTAATAGAAAGTATCAACGTAACCAACAGAGCATTCTTTAATATCGATGGAAGGATGTTCAATTCATTCAAGGTAGAAGATGTCAAGAAGATGTATCATTTGGTGGATCCCCAAAAACATTACAACAAGGCATTTTTAGAAGCTTTGGCCAAGGAGAACAAGGTAGAGTTGGACCCTATCAAGAAATGTAGACATTTCCGAAACGAGCATAAGCACGAATCCTCTGGTATGTACTTTATGGACTCCTTATCATCTCCCTATTGCTATGATAATGCTATGATATGTAGACTCTTTGGAGACCCTGATTCAGCTAGATTTTCCATAGAAATGGTGCCTTTAATGGAAGCAACAATTAACTCTTATATCATGGATTGGGCAACCATTTTATCAGATAAAAATGGCCAACACAATCCTTGATTATAGAAGAAATAGGTTTGTAACTACTCGGATAATACCCCCATTCTATATGAGCACCTACATTATGGATACCATCCGTTTCAATTCTGACTTCCCCATTTTAGGTTGGAAATGGACTCCTCAAGACCCAACTCCTATTCACAGTTATCATAAGTAGTTGTGGAAGGCCCATTATAAAGATCATATATATAATTCCATGGTTTTGTTTTACCCATCCATTAGGCCATATTCAACAAACTTGCTCCTCGGTTATCCGATGAGGCTAGCATTGACCTAACATCAATCGGCAGTTTGTTCGGTGAAGAAAATTTCACCTATTTCAGACTTTTTGGTAGCACCATAGATCCACATGTTCTTCCCTTGTACATTCCTGATAAGCTATTGGCCAGAGAAATAGCTTACCAGATAAGAGAAACAGGAATGTCCAGGAACCTCAAAGAGTCCAAGAAACAAATGTGGCCTTCATTTCCCCTCTGTTGTGGTACTTACTCACTGCATGATTTCAAACATGCAAAAAAAGAAGTAGAGAGGATAAAAATTCTAAAATTAGCAGTCATTCCTAAGAGACCGTATGACCCAAACAATGTGGCTTACAACTTTACTACTCAGGTGAAACTTGCCAAATTTGAACATGAGAAGGATGAATATGATGACTTCTTCACTTCAGCTGAGTTACTTACACAGGTCAAACATTTAGTAGGGATCAAATTGGGAGCACGGGGGATAGATAAGTTTATGTAGTTGAGGACATAGAGGTTACAAACACTACCTCTGGATTTATTGAACACTATCCCTATGGTGCAGCAAGAAGGCCACAGTGAAGAACAAATTACTGAGAAGAATACTAAAAAGGAGAAGAGTCCAGGAAAGGAGAAGAGTCTCAAAAAGGAGCAGACAAATGAAAAGACCAGCGAGCTCCTAGATACCAATGCGCATATTGATTTCAGCTTAATCAAGGAATGGGAGCATCGGGTTGGATAATGGGCAGAGGTCTATGTTGTAAGGTTTCAGGTTTTGTTAATGGTTAATCATCAACGGGTTTGCCCCTTGTTGGTCTTTACACTTGTAAAGACATGTAACATATGTAATCTTTCTTGCGGTTAAGATAAATTCTTTCGGATTAACCACATCATGAGTTTTTGGTCGACGTTTTGAACCATCTAATGTGGTTCATCATCAGGACAAAGGTGAAAAAATCAATCAGTCAGAATGTTTAAATAGCAAGGATACATCTGTTCTAGAGTTAGCCATTAGGAAATAGCTATTATAAATTAGCCGTTAAAAAAATAAATAGTTGAATAAATTTATTATTATTTTTTTATGTTTTATTTTAATTTATTGATATTTTAATTAAAATAATATTGAATTCAAAATTAGTTAGATTAATTTAATAATATAATAAGAATTTAATATTTGTACATATATAATTAAAAATAAGATTAATATGGTTATTATTAAAAATGAATAATGTTCAACAATTATATTTAAATATTATTATATTAAAAGATTGGATAATATTTTAATAGATATTTCAAAGAGGATATAATTTGCAATAAAAAAATTCAATTATTAATTATTATATATATTAAAAAAATTTATGAAAAGAGGGCGGGGATCCAACTTCTACTTAACTTCCAACCATCGTCCCTGTTAAGATCAATAGAACATTTTTCAATTTCAATGGCTTCTGAAAGCTTCCTATGATGGAAGTGGTCAATCTTGGGGATGACTCGGGAATCCTCGATGCAGACATGGTGATTGGATTTCACTGCATATTCAGCTAAAGCCGACGAACGAGAGCGATTGTGCTTAATATCTACTGCATGTTCTTGTATTCTCTGGTTAATGGAGCGACCAGTTTCCCTAATGTAGGGAATCCCACAAGAACATGGGATGGAGTAGACCCCTTTCATGTCTCTAGGGTTTACAGGGTCTTTGACAGGTCTAAGAGAATTTCTAATGGTATTAAGGGGTTTGAAGGTAGTAGAAACTTTCTTCTTTTTTAGGATATGAGAAATCTTATTGGTGGTCCCTTGAATAAAAGGAAGTTGAACACTGGAGATTGTACCATCACGAGAAGGTTTAATCCTTGATTATTTACTAGCCCTTAGAAAACCTTTGAGGCCTTGTTGCCTACTATAGCTGTTATTTTAAAAAACGTTTAGAAGATGAGATTTTTCCTCTTCTAAGTGATTCTCATCAGATATTCTTAGAGAACGAGTCACAAGGGTGTTGAGAACCCCGAGCTTTTGTGTTGGAAAATGATGAGAAATGGCATGAAGATATTGTTTTGTGTGCATTTTCTTACGAAAAACCCGATGAGAGAAAATACCATCATCCATTCTAGAGAGGAGAATAGCAAGAAAAGGGAGACATCCATCTACCTCGATTTCCATCATGAATTTGATGGAGTCAGATTGGAGATTAAGATGGTTGAGAAACTGATTTAATTTTTCATGACCATGGGACTACATGAGATTAGTATCGTCAACAAACCTCTTCCATCGCTTGGGGCGGAGTGGAGCAAAGGCTAAAGATTTGCTCTCAAAATCTTCCATGAATGAGTTTGCAACTATAGGGGAAAGAGGAGAACCCATCGCAAACCCACAAGTATGTTCATAAAACTCACCTTAGAAGCTGAAAAATGTAGAGGTAAGGCATAGAACAACCAATTTAGCTATGCTCTCATCAGTAACATGATTAATGACATCGATGGCTTCTTGATGTCATTAATCGTGTTACTGATGAGAACATAGCCAATTTGGTTGGTTTATGCCTTACCTCTACATTTTTAAGCTTCGAGGGTGAATTCTATGAATAGACTTGTGGGGTTGCGATGGGTTCTCCTCTTTCCCCTATAGTTTCCAACTTGTTCATGGAAGATTTTGAGAGCAAACCTTTAGCCTCTACTCCACTCCACCCCAAGCGATGGAAGAGGTTTGTTGACGATACTAATATCTTGTGGCCCCATGGTCTTGAAAAATTAAATTAGTTTCTCGACCATCTTAATTCCCAATCTGACTCCATCAAATTCATGATGGAAATCAAGGTAGATGGATGTCTCCCTTTTCTTCATATTCTCCTCTCTAGAATCGATGATGGTACTGTCTCTCACAGGTTTTTTGCAAGAAAATGCACACAGAACAGTATCTTCATGCCAGTTCTCATCATTTTCTAGCACAAAAACTCGGGGTTCTCAACACCCTTGCGACCTGTGCTCTAAGAATCTCTGATGAGAAGCACTTAGAAGAGGAAAAATCTCATCTTTTGAAAGTTTTTGAAAATAATGGCTACAGCAGGCAGTAAGGCCTCAAAGCTTTCTAAGGGCTAGTAAAGAATCAAGGATTAAACCTTCTCGTGACGGTACAATCTCCGGTGTTCAACTTGCTTTTATTCAAGGGACCACCAATAAGATTTCTCATATCCTCAAAAAGAACAAAGTTTCTGCTACCTTCAAACCACTTAATACCATTAGAAATTCTCTGAGATTCGTCAAAGACCTTGTAAACCCTAGAGACATGAAAGGGGTCTACTCCATCCCATGTTCCTGTGGGATTCCCTACGTTGGGGAAATTGGTCTCTCCATTAACCAGAGAATACAAGAACGTGCAACAGATATTAAGGATAATTGCTCTCGTTTGTCAGCTTTAGCTGAACATGCAGTGAAATCCAATCACCATGTCTGCATCAAGGATTCCTAGATCATCGCCAAGATTAATCACTTCCATCATGGGAAGCTTCTAGAAGCCATTGAAATTGAAAAATATTCTATTAATCTTAACAGGGGTGATGGTTGGAAGTTAAGTAGAAGTTGGATCCCTGCCCCCTTTTCATATATATATATATATATATATATATATATAATAATAATAATTAATAATTGATTATTTTTATTTTTATTTCAATTTATATCCTCTTTGACCTCCCTATTAAAATATTATCCAATCTTTTAATATAATAATATTTAAATATAATTGTTGAATATTAGTCATTTTTAATAATAACCATATTAAACTTATTTTGAATTCAACATTTAGAAATATTCAATTCTTATTATATTATTAAATTAATCTAAATAATTTTGAATTCTATATTATTTTAATTAAAAATATTAATAAATTAAAATAAAACATAACAAAATAATAATAAATTTATTCATCTATTTTTTTTAGCGTAACAGTTCTTTCCTAACTACTAATACTGGAATAGATGCATCCTTGCTATTTAAACATTCTGACTGATTTTTTTCACCTTTGTCCTGATGATAAACCATCTAACAAAATCAGTATAGATCACAAAAGTCTAAAATCAAGCAATAATTATGTTAATAGTTGATAAGTGAATTATTATTTTCATTTATAAAAAAAATAATTATACATAAAATAAATAATTTTTTTCAATTTTTTTTTTTTTTATCTTTACCTTTATAATAATATGATATAAATATAATGAAATTAATATAAAATAATTTTAAAAAAGTTAGAAATTAATTTGAGTGAATTATTTTTTAATATTATAATTTTGTATTCTATTATTTAATTTTGTCTGAAATTAAATTATAATTAACTAATTATAATTATATTTATATATATATATATATATATATATATATATATATATATATATATATAATTCTCGTTTGCTTCTATATACTAATGTGTTCTATATATCTTATTTTTATTAGGATATATATCTTTATGGGCTACTTTGCTAAGATGATTGTGATGTAACCAACACTCGGATGCATTTACACACTGGGCCTCAATAACAACCAAAAAACTGCTATATAACATACATGTTCATCATGGTATTATTCAGAATAAGATAAAATTATTCATTTACTGTTATTAATATTAAATTTCATTATCTATAAATATTTATTTATTTATATCATGATTAAATTTCATCTTAATGGTCTCACTCTTTTTTAATCAAATAACCAAATTGTTTTGCAATACATTACATAACTGAAAATAATAATGGAGTTTGTAATATTTTTTTATAATTAAAAGTACTCATTAAATTGTTCCGCAATATCTTTCATAACGGAAAATAATGATCATCGAGTTTGTAATACATTTTTATTAATGATTATGGGTTAATAGACTTTATACCCAATATAATATAAAAATACTTTTTTTTTAATAATTCAAAGAAGCCCTTCTTTTTTTTTACTCTAAACATTAATCAAATAACTTGTTTGTTCTTTTTTGTATACAAACCACCTCATTTTAGTCCCACCCGCAGTTAAATTGGTTAATGAGAGAAATGTGAAATCATTGAAATTCAAAAGGCATCCCCTATTGTGACTCAGGAAATGGGGAGTGAATGAGGCTAGGGGGAAGAGGACATATTGTAGCTTGATTGGGTTACGGAGAAAATGACATATTGTAGTCTGACAAAGGTTTATTGTTAGTTACCTATGAGGCAGGCTGTTGATCGTAGAAAAAAATGTTAACCAAATAATTATAATTATTTTTTAAAAAAATTAAATAATAATTTATGTCCCCTAAAGATTTAAGTTACGTGTCACATGGATTGAGTTACCAAAAAAGCATCCCATTTTAATTAATCACATGACATGATTGACATAGTAGAAAAAAAATCTTAACTTTCAAGTATCGATATTTAATTTGGAATATGGAAAAAGAAATAACAAAAATTAAGTTAATTGGTTGATTTATTAATAGAAAAAATATTATTTTATTTAATTGGTTAATTATATATAAAATAATGTATAGTAATAATATGATATAAATATAATATAGTCAATATAAAATAATTGTATTTATTTTATAAAAAATTTAAATAATAATTTTAGCGAGAAATTTTTTACTATTGTAATTTTATATTTTATTATTTAAATTTTTATGAAAATAAACTATATAAATAATGAAAATAAAAATATGTTGTTTTTCATTTTATATTATACAAATAAAAGGTAGGAGATATTTTTACACTTTTAAAATTTGATATCAAACCATTACAAAGAAAAAATTTAATTAGTAAAATAAGAGAAATTAACGCTATTTCATTGTTGTATAGAAATTCATATCTTAAAGCTTTGACTTAAAGCTTTATTGATCACGTTTAAAAAAAAAAAAGAGAAAACAAACCCACTGCCTATAGGACCATTATGATACACCTTATTTGAGCGAAGCGACATCTCTAAAAATTTCACAAAAAATGGAAATAAATCATGACAATGTTTTACAAGCCAGCATCCCACTATCGACCCTGTAGTTATAGATTAAGGGCATCAGAGAGGAATGACATAGTAATATAGATAATACCTAGTGTTCCATTGTCAACTATAAGAAAGCATTTGAAATGGTGCTTGGAATTGTCCTTTGGAATATATAGGAATACTTATAGGGTCCATTTGAGTTCACAACCTCTTCAAAATGTTGTATAAGAGTGTTTTTACTAATTTTAGGAACATTGATGGTTGGTGAGAGGAGATTACTTGTAATATAAGAGATAAGTAAGGATGTTCTCTATTCCCTACAACTTTTGGCATTTACATTGACAAGTTAGAGGCATGTTTTAGAGCAACTGATTGTGTTGGAATTACATTAGCTAAAAGTGTCATCATTCCTCTTTTCTACGTTGATTATTATGGGTGAATAGACTTTATAACCAATAAAACTCCTATGAAACAACTTGCTTTTCCTCTATTTTTTTCTTTTAACTAATATGACACTGATACGAGTAGTTTTCTTTTGACGAATATGACATTAATAGCATCATTACTAGTACTCAAGTGTTAGGATCAATTGTAGCTTCTAGATCAACAGGATATACTTTTTCTTCATCAGAGGAAGCAACAACCCCATAATCATAAAGTAATCATCATAGATGAAATAGCCAAATTGTTTTACAATATCTTTCATAACTAAAAATAATGATCACGGATTTGCAATATCTTTGATATAAAATAATGATCATGGAGATTGTAATATACTTTTATAATTAAAAATAATGATTACAAGTTAATAGACTTTATAAAAGGCAATAAAATTTCTTCAAAATAATATATATATTTTTTGTAAATGAAAATGTACAAAACTAATAAATAAAAATAATTTACATTCTGATATCAAAATAATGTTTTCTTTTATTACCTTTTTGACAAAGAAACATTTTTTTTTTTAACTATAAATATTAATAGTAATGGCAATCATGTTTGTAAAATCTTTGATAATTGAAAGTAATGAATATGGGTTTACAAAATTTATAGTGAATAAAATTCCTTCGAAATAATATTATTGCATTTTAAAATGAAAATATATAAAGCTAATTTATAACTATAATTTATACTTTGATATCAAAAGGGATTTCTCTTTGCATTCTGATAAACAAACACTTTGTTTTTTTACTCTAGATATTAGCCAACTAGTAGTATGTTTCTTTCAATACAAACCATCACATTTCAATTAGTCACATGACATGATTGACAGAAGTGAAAAAAATGTGAAACAAAAAAGATAGATTTTAGAATATTGAAAACAACATTTCTTAAATATTGATATTTATTTTCGAATACTAAAAAAATAAAAAAAATTATGTTAATTAGTTGATAGGTGAATTATTTTTTTCATTTATGAAAAAATAATTATACATAAAATAAATCATTATTTTCAATTTTTTTTAATTTTTTTTTATCTTTACATTTATAATAATATGATATAAATATAATGAGAATAGTATAAAATAATTCGAGTGAATTATTTTTTAATATTATAATTTTGTATTTTATTATTTAATTTTGTATGAAATTAAATTAATTATATATATATATATATATATATATATATATATATATATAATTCTCGTTTGCTTCTATATACTAATGTGCTTCTATATATACGTTGGACCTCAATAAAAACAAAAAAAAAATTGCTAATAATGGACTTTGTAATATTTCTTTATAATTGAAAGTATTGATTAAATTGTTTGGCGATGCCTTTCCTAATGCAAAATAATGATCATCGAGTTTGTAATACCTTTTCATTAATGTTTATGGATTAATAGACTTTATAGCCAATAAAATATAAAAATACATTTTTTAAATAATACAAAAAAGTACTTCTTCATTTTTTCTCTAAATATTAATCAAATAACTTGTATTTTTTCTACAAACCATCTCATTTTAGTCCCCACACGCAGTGAAATTCGTTAATCAGAGAAATTTGAAATCGTTGAAATTCAAAAGGCATCCCCTTGTTGTGACTCGGGCTACAAGGAAGAGGGAGGACATATTGTAGCCCCATAAAGGTTTATTGTTAGTTTCATGTCAGGTGAGCAGTTGATCATACAAAAAAGTGTTAGTTATATAATTACAATTTTTTTTATAAAAAAAAAATAAATAATAATTTAAGTCCCCTAAAGATTTACTGGTAGTTACGTGTCACATGAGTTAAGTTACCAAAAAAAACATCACATTTTAGTTAATCACATGACATGAGGGCTGAGTTACCAAAAAAACATCACATTTTAATTAGTCACATGACATGATTGAGATCGGAGAAAAAAATCTTAACCAAATACTTTGATGTTAGAATATTGAAAGTAACACTTTTAAGTATAGATATTTAATTTGGAATATGGAAAAAGAAATAATAAAAATTAAGTTATTTGGTTGATTTTTTAATAGAAAAATTATTGTTTTTATTTAAAAGGTTAATTATATATAAAATAATTTATAATAATAATATGATATAAATATAATGTAATTTATATAAAATATTTATAATTATTTTATAAAAAATTTAAATAATAATTTAAGCGAGATAGTTTTTATTATTGTAATTTTGTATTTTATTATTTAAATTTTTATGAAAACAAACTATATAAATAATGAAAATAAAAATATGTTGCTTTTCATTATATATTATATCAATGAAAGGTGGGAGATATTTTTATACTTTTAAAATTTGATATCAAACCATTACAAAGATAAATTTTAATTAGTAAAATAAAAGAAAATAACGCTACTTCATTGTTGTATAGAAATGCATATCTTAGTGTATCTTGCAATATCAAACCTTTAACAAAAAAAGAAGAGTTTTTTAAGCTTGGAAGATATAGCATGTTAGGCTAAACAAGTTGTAACAGGTTGTAAAGGAGAAAACTCAGGATATCAAAAGCTATCAAACTGAAAACCTGAAATAGGAGGCTAAATTTTCATCCTTCACACTCACAAGCTATTCAATCTAGTAGCCAAGCAAGTTTCCCTAAAACATTGACTTAAAGATTTATTGATCATGTTTTTAAAAGAAAAGAGAAAAAAAATCCACTACCTACAGGACCATTATGATACACCTTAGTTGAGCCAAGCGAGATCTATAACAATTTCACGAAAAAAAAGTATCCTATATTATTAGAATGTCAAGAAAAAGGGAATAAATCATGACCATATTTTACAAGCTAGCATCCCACTATGGACCCCGTAGTTATAGATTAAGGTCATCAGAGAGGAATGACATAGTAATAAAGATAATACCTCATGTTCCATTGTCGACTATAAGTAAGAATTTGAAATGGTGCTTCGAACTGTCCTTTGGAATAGATAGGAAGACTTGTAGGGTCCATTGGAGTTGGAAACCTCTTCAAAAGGTTTTATAAGAGTGTTTTTACTAATTTTAGTACCATTGGTGGTTTGTGAGAGGACATTACTTTAAATATACGAGATAAGTAAGGATGTTCTCTATTCGCTACCCCTTATGGCATTTACATTGGCAAGTTAGAGGCATGTTTAAGAGAAACTGATTGTGTTGGAATTACATTAGCTAGAAGAGTCATCATTCTTCTTCTCTACATTGATGGTGTCGTTCCTATGCTAAAGAGTCTCTCTAATGTCATCAAGTAACTAATAATTCATGAGGATTTATATTATGGAATGGGCATGAGGGTAAACACTGGAAAAATAAAGGTTATGATTAAAAATTATAAAGTGATCACTTACACTAATTATATATATGAAAATAACAACTTATAGGAAATTAATTCACACAAATATCCTAAAGAAACTAAAATAATTCCAATGAATCGCTTCCAAATGAGCTCCTTGTCATAGGTAGGGTAGTTAAGAACTGTCCAATGGAATACTTCCAAATAATAGCATATAAACATTCTGCTTCCATCAAGACTACTACCATAGCATACTCATTCAGAACTAACACCACTTCAAACAACTTCTATAAGTTTGATAATTCTAGAACTGGTGCTTGACATATGTTCTTCTTTAACTCCTCAAAGGCCCTTTATTATAAATTTCCCACTAGAAACTCTTGACACTTGCTATTATGTTGTTGAGTGGTGTTGCTACTACTAAAAATGAGGCTTTGAATTTCTCAAGTATTGTGCTACACCAATGAAACTCCTAACCTCAAAAAAATTAATAGGCATCATTTACTTCACAATGGTTTGCATCTTGGTAGAATCTATGTTCATTGACTCTTCCCCAACTATCACATATCCCAGAAACACAAGATGCTACTTTATAAACTCACACATCTTGAGATTTGCCAACAATTAACGTTTCTTTAATGTCTCTAGCACCTCCATCAAATGTGATATGTTCTATTCCCAAGTAGCACTATATACAAATATATCCTCCAAATAAACAATAAAATATGTGTCTATAAAATGGTATAATATATCATTCATTAACCTCATGGACATAGTTAGTGCATTGCATAGGTCAAATGGTATTAATAACCACTAATACAAACCTTGTCTATTTTCGAAGGAGATATTATAAGTATCCTCTTCTCTATCTCAAACCCATTTATACCTTCACCTTAAGTCTAGCTTGGTTAAGTATTTGGCATACTATCACTAACCCAGAAAATCATTATTATGGGAAAGGAGTGCGTATTAATATGATTTTATTTAATTCCATAATCAATACGCATTCTCCAAGTCCATTTATTCTTTGGCACAATGATTATGGATGACACACATGGTGAGGTACTCGGTTGAATGATGCCCTATTTCATTAGCTACTACATTTGATTCTTCACATCATATTCTTGTATAAAGGATTTCTTATACATCTTGATGTTAAGTAAGGGAGAGTTGCAGTAGTTGGATCTCATGCTCAACCTCCCCCTTAGATGGTATCCCCTCAGGTTCTTTGAATAAGCCCATGTACACCTATAACAATTCTTCTAGTAATTGTTTATATTCCCTAGTGAAACCCCCTAGGGATGAATTAACTCTCATGGACTCTTTTAAAGAATGATTTTCTCTTGAAAATAAATTAACATACTTGTCGCTAGAACTAACCAATTTTTGGTTTGTTTGGCACTTACCAAGGAGACTTTTGACTTTCCCTTGAGCATATCAATGATGAATTATTTTCCATCTTTGATGAGGTAGTAATTTTTTCATATCTGCATGAATATTACATCCCACATGTACATATAGGGACTCCCATATAAAATTTCACATACAACAAGTAGAAAGACATGCAACCCTACTTCATCCATAAAATATCTGCCACCTTGTCGACCCACCCCAATGGATATGGGTTGAGATGATCATGGGTATCAATTCCTATATTCTTAACTAGATATTCTACTATGAGATTTTCCCATGATCCCGAATTAAATAGAGTATCAATTTTTTTCTTCATAACTTGCATATTTATTTGGAAAAGTCAGATCATTCCCTTCATTTCTTTCTACTGAAGGTTACTCAAATTCACCCATTTCTACACTGATGTATATATAATATTGTCATCCATCTCCAAGCTTATTTCCACCTAGTTTCTCAAATCAATGGCCATTTGATTTTTCTTCCTAGCATCTCGCTTAATATTCTTAAGGTTTACTTGTGGATGCAAATTCTTAAACCTTTTCTCTTTATGACCATCAATATTGTAGTGGTTGTGGGGATATTTGAACTTGTGTGTTTTGGCCATTTTATTTTTGTTTTTCTATTTTCCACTTCTTCATACCCTCGTTAGAATCTTCTTGCTTCTCCTTCTACCTTGATGCACTTGATTTCCCTTTATTATGGGTTATGTTATCTAAGTATTGTATTTGTACACAAGAATCATCCATTGTTCTTGGTTTGAATAAAATCGATTTCTTTTGTAGATGGTTGTATAGACACACTAGATTCTTAAGCAGTATGTCTCAGTTCTTTGGAGAGATACTAGACATTACTTCCATATTCCTAAACTCATTGGTGTACACTTGTACACTCTTCCATTATCTCTACCTAAAGAAATGTGGTTGAATCCATTGGTCATCTACATACCCTATAGGGTAGAAATATGAAATTTTGAGAATTTTGAAAGCCTCACACATATTTGTTGGAGGATCTCACTATAAAATCATGGTTTCTGTGTGACTTCCACACTAAGTCAAGGCATGGCCCTTGAATTTCATACATGAAAATGAAATTTTATTTTTTTACTCTATGTAATGAAAACTAAAATAATCCTCTAACTGCTACAACTAGTCGTTTAATTTTAAAGCATCAATCACACCTTGATATGGATTGATTTCGTCTTACACTTCCATCCTGAATAGGTACTAGGAATGGTTCACAACACTCAAACTAGGTTTTTCTTTTTGAGGTTCTTTCTTAGGCTCCCTCTCTGGTTCTCTCAGATCACCTGATCTCTGCTCTACTTTCACCTCCATGTTAGAACCTCCATCTTTTTGGAATATCTTGATCTTATTAGTAAATGCTACCATGAGGAGGCTCACATTATGATTTACATATATGGCTTGGGCTTCTAGTCACACAAACCTATCCTCTATGGGGCTTAAGGGTTATTGATAGATATATTGGTCATGGTGGAGGTTTTATGAATTTCAACTTAACCAATCTAGATCCCCTCCAAATTCCCATAACACACCGCAAGAAACCTATTCTGATGTCAATATTATCCATAAACTATTGTGGATATTCCACAAGTCACTTCATCACAAAATATTTACTAAAATATATTTGAAATTGTGAAATAGGCACTATGAGGGTAAATTTCTCCTTATATTTTAGGATGTGTTAATTAATATGTTATGTTGGTGCTTGAAATAGATAAAATATGGAAAATATATGATTGAAATAAAACTCACACTCCATAATTAACACAAGACATGATGTGGGAAACCTTTATGGGAGAAAATCTAGTTAGAAGTTAACTTCTTTTCTCTCTCTTTCTTTGATTGGAAATGGATGAAATTATAAAGGACTGAGAACTATGGCCTATGGGATGCTACAAAACACAATCTGTATATGCTCTCTCTCTCTCTCTCTCTCTCTCTCTCTCTCTCTCTCTCTCTCTACTCTTAGCTACTTTGTTCATATATGGAACAAAATGAGCTTGAATAGAATGGAACTACATTTCCTCCTAGTGGCCCAGTTATAACAATAATTTAAAAGTTATTGGTGGTTACGTTTTTACTCCTTCAATTAATAATTATAGTTACAATATTTAATTTTATATATTATTATTTTTCATGTGGCTTGCCTATTTTCCATGAATAATGGAGGCTAACATGACATCCTCTCAAATCACGTTGGTGAAAACAAGAAGGTGAACTTTTGGATGAAATAATGATTCCATACATAACCTGATCGATGTAACTCTTACACCATTGGGAATATATTCATGTGTATAATAATTCTAGATGGTATTTCAATTAAGCAATAAAGTTGACCCTGCTCGCCCCCCCCCCCCCCCACAAAAAAAATAAAAAAATTCCATCTAATTTGTTAAATTGTTTCCAAAACGTTTCATACCCCGATTTCCCAAACTGGGACCCATCAGTAACAATAGTCCTATGAGATTATTAGTCCACCTTTTCCACTATAAAAGTATCAATGTGGATACAAAATATAATGATCCAATCCAAATAAATTCACCATGTTTCTCTTCTCCATTCTCTCTCTCTCCCCCATCCCCCCTTTTGTCTCACTCACACCCTTGCATTAAGAAATTAATAAAGAGAAATATATATTTAACAAAAAATAGAAACAAATCATTGTATACAAACAATGTGTTTCCTAGAATAACCCTAACGCAAGCAGAAAACCAGCTAACATAATACCATTAGTCACTTAGCCAAAACAAAAACAAGTTAACCAAGCGAGCCTTCAACACTCACAACCCTAGCCCATTACAATGAATTTTTCCCAAGGATTTTAAAGGATTCATCACATGCAATCCATGGGAATAAAGCCATAGAAAATCAAAACCATATGCCAAAAATTGCCACTATTTGAACAAGGAACTTTAACTCTTATGCCGAGTCAATTTTTACCTAACAAGCCCCCCTTAAACTTTAGCTTGGAGTTTTCCTTGACAAATATGACCAAATCGGCCAAGTGAGATAACATTGTTCACCTCTAGGCCCTACCCTCTTATTTTTTATATTCAAGGAATTTAATAATTTTCCGCGAACGCCTATCACCTATGTGTAATTCCAAATTTATTTCTGCTTCCACAAGTATGGTTGTCCTAACAATACATCAGAAACTTCAAGAGGAGAAACGTCACATAGTAACTCATCCATGAAGGGCTTGATGATGTAGGGAAGGTGACACTAGTGGCTGATGTGAATATCTTGTCCTTGTTGAAGCCACCCAATGGTGTACGGATGTGGAAGTGCTATAGTCCTTAGGCATAGCCGCGTCACGACCTTTGTTGAAATGAGGTTCTTTTGTCTCCCACTTTTAGAAAAGAACTGTAGCGGAGAACCCTTCACCCACACCTATGAGTGGAGGATCTTCAAGCTCAATTTTCTAGACCTTGTGGTGGCCACAATGACACTAGGCTTTGCATCAATGATCTATTTCCCTTTATTAGTTCCCTTATTAGGTTTTGATCAAGAGTCAGAACCTGTGTCTGATTTAGAAGCCTTTAACATGGCCTCGAGTGACTGCTTGGCCCAATACTCACTTGTATTGTGAGTTAATATCTTATGGAATTCACACCATTTTCCTGTGTCGTTCTTCGTCTTCATGGTCTTGTTCTTTGCTCGCAGCTTTGGCGCATTGTCTTTGGTAGCCCTATCTTGGCTTGGTCCTTTGTTCTGTGGTTTGGGGGAGTCTTTTCCTTACATTAGATTAACAAATCCAAAGTCCCACTTCTTATGTTTAAACTTTTGCTCAATCTTTACAATGTACCGATATGTCTTGCCGAGTGAGGAGATGTCCAGGAACTCCATATCATCTTGGATCTACTTGTGTAGATAGTCGCGGTACTTGAGCACCCAATTCCACTTAGTATCCTTGATACCTAGCTTCGTGCGAAGGGTATGGAAAATATACATGAAATCTTGCACTTCTTGACCCCTTCCCTTCCGTAGTGTGGTCTAGTTTATATATTTATCTTCATAGATCCTGACAGGGTAATACTATTCCTAATGGCATCTCAGAAAGAATTCCAAGTGGGTGTGCTAAAAAAAATGAGGGTTCACTCTCGTCCTTTTGTTCACAGTAGGTTTCCCACTAGTCTTTGACATGTGGGGTGGCTATGAGAAGTGCAAAAGTAATCTCTTCCTAATTGGAAAAGTCATGAACTGAAAAATATCGTTCCAATAGATTTAACCATTTATATATGACATCTCCATCTGTCAAGCCTTAAAATATGGGAATATCGAAGTTAACTTCTACCTTAAAAGGAGCAGTGCCTCCAACGTGGATGCTGGAAGAAGATGCATCGCTTATGGGTAGTGATTGAAGGATCTAGGAAAATTTATCCATCATCGTGTCCCTCTGTCACTTGAGGGCTTTCCTCGAGCAAAATTTTGAAAGGATCTCCTTCCCCCTCGTCTTTCTTTTCTTCTCCCATGGGAGTTCATTGGGTTTTGCAAGGTTGATCTTGCAATGGTTCAACCAGATCGATCCCTAACTCCTTATACACTGACCTCATTGGGGACATGGCAAGAAAAACAGAGAAAGCATGGACCAGTGTGATACCACTGATCCAAACTTAAATATGAATGCTACAACTTACAGATATAACCATAAAAATAGAGATGCAGCAGAAAAACACTTCATTTCATTAATAGAAAAACACTGAAATATTCTTACAAACATAATGGAGATAAGATAGCTCGGGCGATGGTAGCTTATCTCTGAGAAGATGTGTGGTGGCTACATGCTTTTGAACTGAGTTACAATGAGGCTCAAGGGCCTTTTTATTATTGAACAATAAGAGAAACTCGTAAACAACCAAAACCTTAACCCGAGGAGATGTAAGAACAAGATTTTATGGGCCCCGTTGGGGTTAGTTGGGCAGCCAACTTCCTGAGGTCATAACTTGGTCATATTATATCCATTTGACGCATAAGATACCTTGTTGGAAAGATATATCCAAGGACTACAACTACTGATGTGATTGTCATGGCAATCACTACAGAAATTTTGCCAAAAAAAAATTGTTTAGGGACTCAGAAAGGCTTCGGAAGTTCACGACCTGAAAAATGCCAAAAATAGTAAACTGTGCTATAATTAAGGAAAATGAAAAACTGAAAGAAACAATGGTGAGTATCCAAGTGGAATAAGCAAGTTGCCACAAATATCCACCTAGATCACCATATGTAATCCTCCACCTCATCTCACTTCCCTCCACTCTTGCTAATTATAACCTACACCCTCATTCTCTTGTTGAACACTTTAAAGACCTTATTATTAGTGACCTTGGATGCAACCACAAAATTCTCAAAGACAAATCCCTTAGGCCACTGACTAGAGTTATAAAATCCCTACTATCTCGGGATTAAAAGCATGCATATTCTGAAATTCCCTCTTGAAATAAAAATATATATTTCAAGGGCCCTTAGAGCTTCAAGTCCCTCTCAAGACTCTAAATGAAAATTCTATCATTAAATGGTAGGGGCCTTTCCAACCCTTATAAAACTCTGGTAATAAAACATATACTTGAGTTAAATTATCCATACTTCATCATCCCTCAAAAATAAATAATTGAATCGACAAAGGAAACAAATATGTTAAAATAACGCTTCCCTTATTTGGACTTTGTAACCAATGATGTAATAGCGTAATCTGGTGGGATTATTATAGGTTGGCATAATAGGTTCATCTGTTTGGTTTCTGAATGTGTTTTTTGAGTCAAAATCTCTTCTTCATTATGTGAAGTTAGGAATATCTATCATTGAGGGAGATTTAAAGTTCTCTCTTGGGGCTTCTAAGGTTTGGGGTTGTATGGCCATATCTTAACCCCTCTCTAATTTCCTTACTAATTTATTTGAATCCATATTACTATGTGACATTATTCATGTAAATATATAGACAACATGGTGAAATAATAGAAATTTTTCTATCCTTGTTTCCAAATTATTAGATTGATTTCTCATCTCATAAAATATTCTACACCAAAATCTCAATTTAAAGTAGTGGGTAACCATAGGAGGTGACTCATATCATCATTTCATTATTCTTGAATTGGAATATTTCCCATCTGAACCCCATATTCCTTTAAAAATGAACCATTCTTAGTTCAATGATACCACTCTCCATGAATCCATCAATATTCAATGGATTCCTTTCTCCCTAAATCATCCAAACTACTTCACAATTCAATTCTAGGAAAACCTTAGAGATCGAAGGCCATCATTTCAAGGTGGGTAAAACTTGAAAGTGTTGAGGCATCCAAATCAATAGATGAAATCCAATCTAAATTAAAATACTATATTAATAAAATCATATCAAGGGAGACTATGTATATCGTATAACATACATTAAAACTTTAGAGAAATATGGGAAATTTCTCCCTAATAGAGAAAAATAATGGAGAATGAAAATTAGCACACCTTGATTACAAGTTGGGGATAATAACATTAATATTTTCATACAATCTCCAGTAACTTGAATTCTTCCAATAATATATGGGGAATTAAAAAACTTGATGGATTGGTGTCCACATCTTTCCAAGAGATCTCCTCAGAGGGTTTCAAATATTTCAAAGAAATATTTCAACAAGATAACATAAAAATTATAGGACTCATCTTGCATATAGCTAGAATCTTCCCAAGATATTTTAAACATGAATAAAATGAATCCCTGGAGGTTGAATTCACTAAGTTGGAACTTGAAAATGTCCTACATAGTTTCCAAAAGGGAAAGAATCTAGGCCCAAATTAAGTTCCCATTGACTTCTATCTTTAATGCTACAATTTTTTTGGAGTATTATCTAGTATTTATAGTTGAATTCTCTTAGACACCAAGTCAAACTCTTGCTCCTTTCACCTAAAATTTCATTTCCCTTATCCCAAATGAAGACAATGTTGATTCCTTTGATCGCTTAAGATAAATCTCCCTCTGAAACTCTATTTAAAAAATTATCTCCAAGACCATAGCCCTTCATTTAAAATAGGTCCTTCCAAACAACATCTCTCTCGAAAAAAAAATGGTTTTCTAGAAGGGAGACAAATCCATGAGGTGACTCGACTAGACCAAGAAGGTTTTCACTCCATTCACACAAAATAGGAAAGAGATATTATGTATAAATTGAACCCCTCCAAAGCCTTGGATTGAGTTAGTTACCTCTACATTAGACTCCTTATTTGTCTCAAATTCAAACATACTTTTGTTTCTTAGATTATGAGATGCATCAGCTCCCCTTCTTTTCCATTACTTATAAATAGTGGAATTCCTCACTCTTTCCATTAGGAAAAAGGCCTGAGACATGGATTCCTTTTATCACTTCTACCCTTTCTCCTTATCACAAAATGTATAAGAAATTTCATATCTAATGCCAAATATTCAAGTAGCTTCAAATGAATTTTAATTTCCCCACACTGTATGCTGACTCATTCTCTCTTCATGGATGATATTCCAATATTCTCATATGTCTCATTGGATTACTAGAATTCCTTAAAATGCATCTTGGATAATTATGGACCTGCAACTAGATTTATTATCAATAATTCAAAATACAACATCATTGATTTAGGTCTAAATCAATGGGAGAAATACCTCCTAAAGGATTTCTTCTCCTCAATACTTTCTAATATCAATCGAGGAGTAAAGGAAATGGGAATGTAAATCCACTGAAAGTGGATTTACACACCCTCTCAATATGCTATGATTGTTATGGCTTGGGTAAGTTAACCTCACTGCCCTATCCCAATACCCTAGTCTATCTAATGTTGGTTTTCTACCAAGGAAAGAGAAAAATATAAAGCTAATTTATTTAAGTGCATTAATTTTAATGATCTTTTGTTATGTCAGGCGAGATGGATGAAACTGAAATGATGTTAATATTCATCTAATTAGATGAAACTATGCAAAGACATGAAAGTGCAAAAGTTCAGTTTTGATGAATTCTACTTAGATTAATGAAGAGGTATTTTCTTTTTAGAATGAAACCATGCATAAGTCCCTCAATTCTCTATTTTATCCCAAAAAACAAAACAAAAAGCCAACTTTAAAAAGAGAATCAAGAGAAGGAAAAGGAAACCAAGAAAGAACTACCAAAAATTGAAACCCTTAAATCTACCTCAATTATGCACTAAGAATTGAAAATAAATTTTCAATCAAGCAATGAAGCTACATGAAGACAATTAGTGTATGGTTGTCAGTAAAATGATGCTAGAGATGTAACTGAATACCAATGTTCTTGAAAATAGTCAAAACCAAAGAAAAGGATGGAACACTAATCAGGTGCTTAAGGTCACCAAATTACATGTAAACTACGTAAGAAGGCAATGCTCACAGTCAAAAAATTTAGATCTAATGCACCACCTAGTAGGGTTTACATTAATTCAAAGATCCCCTACCAAATCTAAGTTTATCCCATCAAATTTCAATGAAAACAACCTTCAATTATCTATCACAGCGCAATGTACCAAAACAAAGAGGCTATCAACACCCTCCAATTGTCGTGGAGATTGAACTAGAAGGCTATCAATGCTCTGGACTAAATTGCTAGTGTGAAACAGAGAAGAAAAACCTATATCTAAGAGGTTTCTAGACTTGGGGTTTCAAACAAAGCTTCTTAAATTACTAATGGACACTATAAAACACCAAGGAAACCAAAAATTCCCAAGAAAAACAAAATACAATAGGAAAATAAAATCAATGTACTCAGAGTCCCTAATGGAGTCACCAATTCTGTTTAAGAGAGTAATTTCACCTATAGATCTAGGTTACTTTAACCTCAACAAGCTTGGCCCAAAGAAACAAATATTTTCCCAGAAGGTATGTATGTATATGAAGGAGTGAGGCAAAGAAACTAGACAATCCCAAGCACATTCGAATTTTCAAGAATAAGGAAAGAGATACCTTTAAACATTAGATCATTAACTCTATTTGACAAATCCAACTCTAGGAAGCTTGGGAAGACAAATGTGTAACGAAGGATTCCCTCTACTTAGTCTCCCCTCAACTTTCTCTAGTCGCATTATTGGCTTTGGATTCCCCTCCTAAAGTTCCCCTCAAATTCAAGATTTGATGGTGACTAGTCTTCTGCAAGGCACTAATTAGGTCCTAATTTTGACTACCAAAGGACTTGAAGCAACTTAGGGTCCACCAATCACATGTTCTTAGGAGGGCCCCTACTCCATAGGTATGAATGGTTGACTCCCTCTATCATGTTTTGTGTTGAATAATTTAAAGGGTCTCTTCTCTACTATCTCCACGAATCCCTTCCCTAGTCTTACCCCTTTGGACACCCTCCTAGACCTCTCCTCACACTTCTCTTCCCTAGTTTTCGTTTTCAACCCTTCTTTTCTCTCTCTTCCTCCTTCATATCCCCTATATTTTGCCAATTTACTCCCCATATACCATCCTCCACCCCAACTCACTTCCCTACCCCCTCTTGCTCATTATAATCTACACTCCCATTCTCTTGTTGAACACTCTTGAGATCTTGTTATTCATGAACTTGGATGCAACCTCAAAATTCTCAAAGAAAATAGAATTAAGACATTGAATAGAGGCATAAAATACCCAATATTTCTCTAAGATTAAAAGAAAGAAAATTTTGAAATTCCCTTTGGAAAGAAAAATCTAGTTTAAGGCCCTTAGAGCTTAAGGTCCCTCTCAAGTCTCAAAATGAAAATTCTATCTTTAAATCGTAGATGCATTTCCAAACCTTCTAGAAAACTGATTATAAAAAATATAAACAAACTAAATTATCTATAATTCATATTACCCCAAAAATAAATATTAGAATCAACAGTGTAAGAAAATACATTGAAATTAAGTTTTCCCTATATGGAATTTGTAGCCAATGATGCAACATGGTAGTCTAGTGGGATTATTATAGGTTGACACAATAGGTTCATATGCTTCGCTTTTCAATGGGATTTTTGAGTCGAAATCTCTTCATTCTTATGTGGAATGAGACATCTCTATCATCGAGGGAAATTTAACTTTCTCTCTTGCGGTTTATGAGGTTTGGGGTTGTGTGGCCATATCTTACCCCCTCCCTGATTTCCTAACTGATTTCTTTGAATCCATCAACCTATGTGACATTTTTCATGTGCATATACATCCTACTTTGTTAAATAATAGAAATTGTTTGACCCTTTGCATCCAAATGATTAGATGTCTTCCTCATATTATAAATAATTCTATACCAAAACCGAAATTTTAAGTAGTGGGTAACCATAGGAGAGGACTCATATCATCATTCCATTATTCTTGACATGGAATATTTCCCTTCCAAAACCCACAATCCTTTAAAAATGAATCATTCTTGGCTCAATTATCCCTCTCTCCATGAACCCATAGATCGTCAATCGATTCATTTCTCTTTGAATCGTTCAGAATACCTCATAATTCAATTCTATGGAAACCTTAAGTAATCGAAGGCTACCATTTCAAGGTGGGTAAAACATGAAAGAGCTAAGGCATAAAGTCCATGGATGAAATCCAATCTAAATAAAAATACTCTATTAATCACGGCATGTCAAGGGAGACCTTCATAGACGATAGAACATATATTCAAACTCTAGAGAAATAGCGGAATATTCTCTATGATAGAGAAAAATAATGGAGAATGAAAAGTAGGGCACCCTAGTTACAAGTTTGGGATGATAACACTAATTTTTTTTATATATTTTCTAGTAACTTGAATTTAATAAATAATGTCTGGGGAATTAAAAGAAACTATCGATTGGTGGCCATATCTTTCCAAGTGATATCTTGAGGGTTTTTCAAATATTTCAAAGAAATATTTCAACAAGATAACATAGAAACTATAGGGCTCATCTTGGATATAGCTATAATCTTCCAAATATATGTTTAAAATGAAAAAAATGAATCCCTCGAGGCTAAAGTCACTGAGTTGGAACTTGAAAAGGTCCTACGTAGTTTCCAAAAGGAAAAGAGTCTAGGTCCAAATAAATTTCCCATTGCTATTTATCTTAAATGCTACAATTTTTTGGGGGTATTATCTACTATCAATAGTTGAATACTCTTAGACCTCATGTAAAATTATTGCTCATTCCACCTGAAATTTAATTTCCCTTATCCCCAAACAAGACAATAATGATTTCATTGATCACTTTAGATAAATCTCCCTCTACAAATCTATCTAGAAAATTATCTCCAAGACCATAACCCTTCATTTGAAAGAGGTCCTTTAAAATAACATCTCTTGAAAAAAATTGGTTTTCTAGAAGGGAGACAAATCCATGAGGTGATTGGACTAGACCAAGAAGGTTTTCACTCCATTCAAAAAAAATAGGAAATGTATATTATTTATTAAGTGGAACTCTCTAAAAACATTGATTGGGTCAGTTGCCTCTACATTAGACTCATTCTTATTCATATCGGATTCAAACATACTTTTGTTCTTAGATTATGAGCTGCATCAACTCTCCTTCTCTTGCATCAATTATAAATGGTGTAGTCCATCGCTCTTTCCATGGGGAAATAGGCCCAAGGCATGGATTCCTTCTATCCCTACTCCTCTTTATCCTTATCACAAAATGTCTAATCAAGTTCACATCTAATTCCAGATCTTCGGGTAGCTTCAAATGAATCTCAATTTCCCCACACTGTATGTTGACTCATTTTCTTTTCATGGATGATATTCCAATCTTGTCAGACGTCTCATTGGATTACTAAGATTACTTAAAATCCATATTGGATACTTATGCACTTGCAACTAGAATTATTATCAATCATTCGAAATTCCACATCATTGGTTGGGGTCTAAATGGATGGGACATAGACCTCTTGAAGGATTTCTTATCCTCAATACTTTATAATATCAATCAAGGTGTAAAATACTTTGGTTTTTTGCCAAAGCTTGATTGTTACATAAAATCTTATTGGCATTAGATTCTAGAAAATTATGAGAAAATAATTAGAACATGGTGCAACAAATGACTCTCTAGGATTATTAGGTTTGTTCTATGCAAGTCAATAATTGAGTCTATACCTATTTATTGGTCTTCCTTGGCATCAATTCCTTCAATTATGAAACATACATCAATCAATTGTCCCTAAGTTTTTATGGTTTGTGAAAGAGTGAAAAAAAATATTTTCTCTTATAGCTTGGAACTTCATCACATTACCAAATCTTTAGGGAATATAGGAATTAAAAAAATTTGGTTAGTTTTAAAGAGAATTTGATGCAAATGTAGTGTGGAAACTTATCCAGGGAAAAGGTTTTTATTCCATAATCATTCTCTCAAAGTATATTAGGTTGCTACTAAATTAGACTTGATATGCAGAGAAAAAATTCTCATCCAGGTCCATAATTTGGAAAGCTATAATAAAACATTTTCATCTAGTTGGTTATTACCTTAGGTAGAAGCTTGGGAATGGGAATACAATTCTCATAGGAAATGATCCTTGTATTATAATTTAAGGATAAAATGTGCTTTTGGATCCTCTGTTAGACTCCCTTAATAACCTAGGTTACTATACTTAAAATCAAATTTCTTCACAAAACCATGGACAACAATCTGAGTTCCCCTTTATAGATGTACATATGCCTCAATACTGATGAATAGGATCAATAAATTTGTAGGCTCACATTTTCTCATCTAGTACTCTCATATTAAGAGAATCAATTAATCTAGAATCCAAGCCATTTCAGTGCCTACTCCACAAATTTGGCTACCTAGCCATGGTGCAAGAAAAATACACAAATGATGTACCATTATGGGGGAAACATATTTGGGACTTAAATTGTCCCCTTAAATAAAAATTATTCATGTGGCATCTCCTTAAAAATAAACCACGTACATGGGAAAACCTACAAAAAATACCCCTTGGTCAGTTAGCCTTAGTTATTTGAATTTTTCATCTATTTCCTTTTTTCCACTAATGTATGGCAGGAATTTAGTTAGATGGAATAAAACATATTGAAATAAGAAGGTCAATCAATAAATAATGTATTGAAAGATGACCCTTACCACACATAAGGAACAATTACAAGCCCATTTAGTGGCTTCATGGTGAATTTGGCTAGGAGTAAATCAAGCTATTTTGAGGGAAAATCCCCTCATATTTAAAAGTTTCCATTCAAAACATTGTGATAGTAGAATTAGTAAATTAATCTACATCTCAGGGCGCTCCTACTCTTTTTATGGTTTCCATACAAACAAATTAACCATGGCATTTTTTAATGGAACAACATAGCGAAATCCCTTGGTGGGTGGAGTAGGTGGAGTCATCCTTTTCTCTCCAACTTTCACTATTTTTTTCTCAACAAACATAGGGCATACAACCAACAACTATGCTAAATTTTTCTCTCTAAAATAATTTTTCAATTTGCACAAGCTCTCAATTAAACTGTTAGCATGAAAGAAAGAAGAAAAACCTAGATCTAAGAGGTTTCGAGACTTGGGTTTTGAAACAATGCTTCTTAAATTACTAATGGCCACTATAAAACATCAAGGAAACAAAAAATTCCCAAGAAAAATGAAATACAATAGGAAAAGAAAATCAATGTACTCAGAGTCCCTAGTTGAGTCACCAATTATGTTTAAGATAGTAATTTCACCTATAGATCTTGGTTATTTTAACCTCAACAAGCTTGGCCTAGAGAAACAAAGATTTTCCCAGAAGGTATGTATGTGTATGACGGAGTGAGGCAAAGAAACTAGACAATCCCAAGCACATTCAAATTTGCAAGAATAAAAAAAGACATATCTTTAAACATTAGATCCTTAACTCTATTTGAAAAAGCTAACTCTAGGAAGCTTGGGAAAAAAAATGTCTATGGAAGGATCCCCTCTACTTAGTCTCTCGTCAACTTTCTCTAGCGGCATCAATGGCTTGGGATGCCCCTCCTAAAGTTCCCCTCAAATTCAAGATTTTATGGTGACTAGTCTTCTGCAAGGCACTAATTAAGCCCTAATTTTGACTACCCAAGAGCTTGAAGCAACTTAGGGTCCATCAACCTCATGTTCTTAGGAGGGCCCCTACTCCATAGGTACGAATGGTTCATTCCCTCTCTCATGTTTTGTGTTGAATAATTTAAAGGGTTCCTTCTCTACTATCTCCGTGAATCCCTCCCCTAGTCCTACCCCTTTGGAAACCCTCCTAGACCACTCCTCACACCTCTCTTCCCTAGTTTCTTCTTCAACCCTTCCTTTCCCTCTTTTCCTCCTTCATCTCCCCTATCTTGTGCCAATTTACTCCCCATATATCATCCTCCACCCCAACTCACTTCCCTACCCCCTCTTGCTCATTATAATATACACTTCCATTCTCTTGTTGAACACTCTGGAGATCTTGTTATTCATGAACTTGGATGCAACCTCAGAATGATCAAAGAAAAAAGAATTAATTCATTGAATAGAGGCCTAAAATACCTAATATTTATCTAAGCTTAAAAGAAAACACATTTGAACTTCCCTTTGAGAAGAAAAATCTATTTTAAGGCCCTTAGAGCTTAAGGTCCCTCCCAAGTCTCCAAATGAAAATTCCATCTTTAAATCGTAGGGGCATTTCCAACCCTTCTAGAATAGTGGTTATAAAAAATATAATCAAGTTAAATTATCTATAATTCATATTACCCCAAAAATGAATATTAGAATCAACAAATTAAGAAAATACATTGAAATCAAGCTTTCCCTATATGGACTTTGTAGCCAATGATGCAACAGCGTAGTCTAGTGGGATTATTACAAGTTGAAACAATAGGTTCATATGCTTGGTTTTTTCATGGGATTTTTGAGTCGAAATCTCTTGTTCCCTATGTGGACTGAGACATCTCTTTCATCGAGGGAAATTTAAATTTCTCTCTTGGGGTTTATGAGGATTGGGGTTGTATGGCCATATATTACCCCCTCCTGATTTCCTAACCGATTTATTTGAATCCATCAACCTATGTGACATTGTTCATGTGAAGATCCATCCTACTTGGTCAAACAATAGAAATTTTTCGACCCTTGCGTCCAAATGATTAGATTTCTTCCTCATATTAGAAATAATTCTATACCAAAACCTCAATTTTAAGTAGTGGGTAACCATAGGAGAGGACTCATATCATCATTCCATTATTCTTGACATGGAATATTTCCCATCCAAAACCCACAATCGTTTAGAAATGAATCATTCTTGGTTCAATTATCCCTCTCTCCATGAATCCATAAATCTTCAATGGAGTCATTTCTCTTTGAATGGTTCAGAATACTTCGCAATTCATATCCATGAAAACCTTAAGTAATCGAAGGCTACCATTTCAAGGTGGGTAAAATTCAAAAGGGCTAAGGCATAAAAAGCCATGGATGAAATCCAATCTAAATTAAAATACTCTATTAATCAAGGCATATCAAGGGAGACCTTCATAGACCATAGAACATACATTCAAACTCTAGAGAAACAGGGGAAAACTCTCTATGATAGAGAAAAAGAATGGAGAATGAAAAGTAGGGCAAGCTAGTTACAAGTTGGGGATGATCACGCGTATCATGTCATTTGAAATGAGCAATGATTGATAACTACTTAACTAATATTAATATTTTTTTGTGGCCGCTGATAATTACAAAAGAGATGCACACAAACGGAAATTCGTTGAGATCCACGTATAAATAAAATAATAAAAGAAAAATATTTATATTTCCTTCACTTAAAAAGAAAAGGTTCGCGACGGTAAAACAATCGCAACTCCACCGTATAAAACCACCGTCTAGTTCACTGAATCTAAAACTGAGGCCATGAGGAAAACTCGCGAACGTAAAAACGACCGCAACTCCAAGCCCAAATATAAAATCAGGAAAACTAGCGAACGGAAAAACGATGGATCGCAACTCCAAACCCAAATATAAAAACATGAATTGTCAAATTCCAAGATAGATGGCCTTCAAACCTATCCACGTACACATTTTCTACGATTACGTCGAATCATTGATCTCATTATTCATTTTACTCGGCAACTGCCAAGGAAATGTACTCCACTACCTATATAAGCTACTCTACTCTCAACGGATACACACACACTTGTCTGTAACTTCACTGCCGATCATGGCGTCTGTTGAAATTCCCGCAATAATACCCATTCTGGTTGGCTTTCTCCTAAGCTACTTGGTTTTGGGTACCGCCACTAATTCGGCAGCTCAAGAAAAGGCTTCTGGATCTCTCGTGGTTACTGGAAATGTGTTCTGTGATGCATGTTTAGAGGGCTGGCCCTCTCAAAATGGCTACGTCATATCTGGTATGAAAGTCATTTTCATAATTATTTTCTATATATGGTAAATCTACTAGGCTAGATATATGGTATGAAAGTCATTTTCCATATATGGTTGATGCATAACTCCTTTGATGAACAAACGAACAGGTGCTTCGGTGGCTGTGGAATGCAGCCTCAACAGGAAAGGTACGATGACCGTATCCATCACAGGGGAAACAGATGAAAATGGAGAATTCAGGGTGGCGTTTCCTTCCAATATTTTTCACTCTGCTTATCAATTGAGCAAGTGTTGGGTGAAGCCGCTCAAAAGCCCTCACAACTCGTGCAGGATTCCCTCAAAGTCTGCACCGTCACGCCTCACGCTACAGTCGTTCTCCAATGGAGTTCTCGCGTACAGTGCAGGGTCTTTCAGCTACCGCCATGAAACCGTACCCGCATCGTGTGGTTACAGCAAAGGCGAAGGCGTGTTGAGAATGATGAGGGCCCAGGGGTCGAGCAGTGGCCGAGAATTTTGATCAAAACTGGAAAGTAGGCCCGCAGACGTACACAAACCCTGACCCTTCGTTGCAGTGGTCTCCCTTGGGTAATGTACCATTTTTCCAACCTTATCGCATTCCCAAAGTACCTCTTCCTCCCGGCGCCCCCTTCGTTCGGCCGCCATTTCCCAAAACTCCTCAAGGGCCTCCATTCAATTGGCCACGACCAGGCACTCCAGGCTTTCCCAAAAATCCTCCCGGCCCTCCCTTCAATTCTCCGACCACTCCAGGTTCAGCCTTTGCCTTTCCTCCTCTTCCCGACACTCCCCCGTTCAGTGCTCCACCATTTCCACAACCCACTCCTGAGTCCTACCACTCCAGGCCTTCCACCTCAGCCCGCCTCTGATGCTCCTTTTGGCACCACTGAATATTTGACTGAAACCGGCCTACAGGAGTCCACAAACCCTTCGCGCAGTTTTCCACCATTTCAACAACCAGGTACTCCACGCTTTCCTGCATTTAGACCGGGCACTCCAGGCTTCCCCAAATTTCCTCCATTCAGACCCGGCACTCCAGGCTTCCCCAAATTTCCTCCGGGGCCTCCATTCAATTTTCGACGACCGGGGCCTCCACGCCCTCCCTTCGATATTCCACTACCTCAGCCCCCCTCCTCTGATGCTCCTTTTGGCGCACCCACCGCTCTAGGCTTTCCACCTGAGTCCCCCCCCTCTGATGCTCCTTTTGGCACCCCAGGACCTACCAGCCAAAATTTGGAAGCGGGCCTTCAAGCGTCCACAACCCCTTCGTTGCAATGGTCTTCGCGCGGTTTTCCACCACTTCAACAACCGGGCACTCCAGGCTTTCCCAAATTTCCTCCGGGGCATCCATTCAATTTTCCACGACCGGGCACTCCAGGATTCCCCAAATTTCATCCAAGGCCTCCATTCAATTTTTCACGACCTGGCACCCCAGGGTTCCCCAAATTTCATCCCGCCCGACCTCCATTCAATTTTCCACGACCAGGCCCTCCTCGCTTTCCCAAAACTCCTGCAGCCTCTCCCTTCGATATTCCACCAACCCCACAACCCACCACTCCCTTCGATATTCCACCAACCCCCCTCTAATGCTCCTTTTGGCACCCCAGGACCTTCCAGTCAATAGAAAATCCCATTCATCATCTTTCGGGGCTCTCAACAGTTGTGTTTTTGGGGTTTTTTTTTCCTCAGCATGAGTTATGCTTGATTTACGGTCATCGTTTATATCATGCTGCTGCTGATAAAAGTGTAATTGGTAGGGCTCCTGAGGTGTAATAACAAACATGTGTGCTCTATATATCCCTATTATTACTCCTACTATATTTATAAATAATCCTTATTTGTTTCTATATACGGGTGTGCTCTATATATCATACTGTTATTACAATATATTTTATTATTTGTCCTTTTGGCTACGGTGGCCATTGGTGATTGTGCTGCAGTTTATATAAATAAACTTCATCTTAATCATGCCTTTTTTTTTAAATAACCAAATTGTTCAGCAATACTTTACATAATTGAAAGTAATAATCATGAATTAAAGAGCCAAATTGTATTGTAATATTGAAAATAATTAGTGTATCATGAACTTTCTAATATCTTTAATAATGGAAAGAATAATGGAAAGTAGTGATTATGAATCAATAGATTTTTATATCTAATACAATTTTTTTTAAATAATATTACTACAAGTTTTTTTTAAATAATATTACTACATTTTAAAATGAAAATATACTAGGTTAATTAATAAATATAATTTAGCTTTTCAGATAAGGTTTTTTTAGGACAAAGAAGCATTTTTTAAACTCTAAATATTAAAAGTAATGATCATTAAGATTGTAAAATCTTTTATAATTGAAAATAATAATCATAAATTCATATACTTTATAGACTTTATAGTGAACAATTTTTTTTAAAAATAATATTATTCTATTTTAAAATGAAAAAATATAATTTACATTTTGATACTAAAATAAGGTTTGTTATCTTTTATTTTTTCTTGAAATAAAGAAACTATTTTTCAAACACTAAATATTAATCAAATAGCTTGTCTCTTTGTATACAAATCAACACATTTTAATTAGTCACATAACATTTTAGAAAGAAAAAAATTGCTAACCAAAGAACTTTATTTTAGAATATTGAAAATAACACTTTTTATATATGGATATTTAATTTGGAATAAGAAAAAAGGAATAACAGAAATTAAGTCAATGGTTGATAAATGATTTATTGTTTTTATTCATAAAAATTTAACTATATGTAAAAGAAAGAAATTGTTTTCATTGTTTTCGTTGTTATTTTACATTTATAATAATAATATGATATAAATATAATTAAATTAATATAAAACAATTTTAAAAACACTTAGATAATAATTTAAGTGAGTTGTTTTTTAATATTATAACTTTTTTTTTTATTATTTAAATTTTTATGAAATTAAATTATATATAGCTAATAAAAATAAAATTATGTTGTTTTTCATTATATATTATATAAATAAAAGGAAGAGGCATTCTTACATTATTAAAATTTGATATTAAACAATTACAAAAATATATTTGAATTAGTAAAAATAAAAATAAATAATATTATTTCTTTGTTGTATTGAAATTCATATAGAGAATATTTATGTATCTTGCAATATTAAACATTTAACAAAAAAGAACAACTTTTTAGCTTGAAAGGTATAGAATGTTGGGTTAAACAAGTTGTAAAGGAGAAAATTGAGGAGGTCCAAAGCTATCAAATTGAGATCCTAAATTAGGAGGTCATATTTTGATCCTTCACGCTATCAAATTGATATCCTAAAATAGGAGTTTATATTTTGATCCTTCACACTCACAACCTAGTCAATCTAGTAGTCAAGCAATTTTTCCCAAACCATTGACTTAAAGCTTCATTTCTCCTATTTTTAAAACCAAGGACTAAATAATCCCTCTACCTAAAGGACCATTATGATACAACGGGCTATTCTAGCGAAGTCATACCTATAATAATTTTGCAAAAAAAAAGATTAGGATATCCAGAGAATATTTATGTATCTTCCAATATTATTTTTTGTATTGAAATTCATATCTAGAGAATATTTATGTATCTTCCAATATTAAACATTTAACAAAAAAGAACGACTTTTTATCTTGAAAGAGGTATAGAATGTTGGGTTAAACAAGTTGTAAAGGAGAAAATTGAGGAGGTCCAAAGCTATCAAATTGAGATCCTAAATTAGGAGGTCATATTTTGATCCTTCACACTATCAAATTGATATCCTAAAATAGGAGCTTATATTTTGATCCTTCACACTCACAAGCTATTCAATCTAGTAGTCAAGCAAGTTTTCCCAAACCATTGACTTAAAGCTTCATTTCTCCTATTTTTAAAACCAAGGACTAAATAATCCCTCTACCTAGAGGACCATTATGATACACCATGCTATTCTAGCCAAGTCAGACCTATAATAATTTCGCAAGAAAAAAGATTAGGATATGGTTATAATTTTAAGAGAAAGGAATAAAGAAGCTTGAGAAGATTTTACAAGCCATCATTCCACTGTGGACCACCTACTTATAGCTTAAGGTCATTATAGAGGAATGACATAGTAATAAAACTAATACCTTGTGTTCCATTATTGACTATAGGAAGACATTTGACATGGTTCATGGAATTTTCGTTTAGAATATATAGGAAGTGTTATAGGGTCCATTTGACTCGAAAACCTCATATAAGAATCTTTTCACAAAGTTTAGGAACATTGATGGTTGGTGAGAGGAGATTACTTGTAATATAGGAGATAAGAGAGGACGTTCTCTATGACCTACCCCTGTTGGCATTTACATTAACAAGTCAGAGGCATTTTTAGGAGAAACTCATTTTGTTGGAATAGTTTAGCTATAGGAGTCATCATTCTTCTTTTCTACATTGATGATGTTGTTCCTATGCTAGAGAGTTTCTCTAACATTATCAGTTAACTCCGAATTTGTAAAGATTTATATTATGACATGGGTATGAGGCTAAACACTATAAACATAAAAGTTATGTTTATCAAACAGAAAATTATTAGTTACACTAATTTTATATATGGAAATACCAAATTCTACCTCAGCCCCCTCTAATGCTCCTTTTGGCACCCCAGGACCTTCCAGTCAATAGAAAATCCCATCCATCATCTTTCGGGGCTCTCAACAATTGTGATTGAAGTATTGTAATATTTTTTCAGGGTTTTTTTCTCACCACTTGTGCTAGTTTATATAAAATTGCTAATAAAAGTGTGGTTTGAGGGATCGGTAAGGCTCTTGAGGTGTAATAAAAATCATATATACGAACTTGTGTTCTCTATAGATTCTATTGTTATTAGGATATATATATCCTATTATACCAGTGCTCTCTATAGATCCTATTGATATTAGGATATATATACCCTATGGGCTACTCTACTAAGATGATTGTGCTAGAACTAACATTATGATGCATTTGCACACTCCACCTCAATAATAATAAAAAAAATACTATATAATATACATGTTTATCATAGTATTATTCAGAATAAAATAAAATTATTCATTTGTTATTATTCATGTTAAATTTCATTATCTATAAATATTTATTTATTTATATCATGATTAACTTTCATCTTTATGGCCCCCTCTTTTTATTAAATAACCAAATCATTTTGCACTACATTACATAACTGAAAATAATAATCATGGAGTTTGTAATATCTTTTATAATTAAAAGTGATGATTAAATTGTTTTGCGATATCTTTCATGACTTAAAATAATGATCATCGATTTTGTAATATCTTTTAATTAATGAATATGGATTAATAGAATTTATAACCAATAAAATTCCTTCTATGAAACAACTTGCTTTTCCTTTATTTTTTCTTTTAACTAATATGACACATACTAGTAGTCAAATGTTAGCATTGATACTAGTAATCAAGTGTTAGGATCAATTGTTGATTCTAAATCAACAGGATATACTTTTGCTTCATCAACGGAAACAACAACCCCATAATCATAAAGTAATCATTATAGATTACATAGCCAAATTGTTTTGCATTATCTTTCATAACTAAAAATAATGATCACCGTTTGCAATACCATTGATATAAAATAATGATCATGGAGCTTCTAATATATTTTTATAATTAAAAATAATGATTACCAATTAATAGACTTTATATAAGGCAATAAAATTTCTTCAAAATAATAATTTTTATTTTATTTTTGCAATTCTAAATGGAAATGTACAAAAATAATTAATAAAATAATTTACATTTTGATATCAAAATATTGTTTTTTTTTTAATTAATTTTTTGACAAAGAAACATTCTTTTTTTTAACTCTAAAAATTAATAGTAATGGTCATCAAGTTTTGTAAAATCTTTGATAATTGAAAGTAATGATCATTAATTTACAAATTTATATTGAATAAATTCCTGCAAAATAATATTATTGCATTTTAAAATGAAAATATATAAGGCTAATTTATAGCTATAATTTAAACTTTGATATCAAAATAGATTTCCCTTTACATTTTGATAAACAAGCTCTTTTTTTTACTCATTTCTCTTTACATTATGATAAACAAACACCTTTTTTTTACTCTAGATATTAGCCAACTAGTAGTATGTTTCTTTGTATACAAACCATCACATTTCAATTAGTCACATGACATGATTGAGATCGGCGCAAAAAATGTTTGCCAAAAAATTTGATTATTTTCATTTATAAAATAAATATTATACATAAAATAAATCATTATTTTCATTTTTTTTTTATCTTTACCTTATAATAATATGAATTAATATAAAATAGCTTTTAAAAATTTAGAAATTAATTTGAGTAAATTATTTTTTAATATTATAATTTTTCTTTTATTATTTAATTTTTATGAAATTAAATTATATATATATCTATATATATATATATATAATTCTTGTTTGCTTCTATATATTAATATGCTTTATAGATCTTATTTTTATTAGGATATATATATCTTTATGGGCTACACTGCTAAGATGATTGTGCTATAACTGACACTCAATGCATTTACAGGCTGGACCTCAATAATAACCAAAAAAATGCTATATAACATACATGTTCATAATAGTATTTTTCAGAATAAGATAAAATTATTCATTTATTGTTATTAATATTAAATTTCATTATCTATAAATATTTATTTATTTGCTGGCCCTCAATAACAACGAGAAAGCTACTATATAACATACATGTTCATCATGGTATTACTCAGAATAAAATAAAATTATTCATTTATTGTTAGTGATATTAAATTTCATTATCTATAAACATTTATTTATTTATATCATGATTAAATTTTGTCTTAATGGGCCCCCTCTTTTTTTATCAAATAACCATATTGTTTTGAATACATTACATAACTAAAAATAATAATGGAGTTTGTAATATTTTTTTATAGTTAAAAATATTGATTAAATTCTTTTGTAATATATTTCATAACAAAAAATAATGATCATCGAGTTTGTAATATCTTTTAATTAATGATTATGGGTTAATAGACTTTATAGCCAATAAAATATAAAAATACTTGGTTTTTTTTTAAAATAATACAAAGAAGCACTTCTTTTTTTCTCTAAACATTAAACAAACAACTTATTTTCTTTTTTTTATACAAACCATGTCATTTTAGTCCCCACCTGCATTTTAGTCCCCACCTGCAGTTCACCTAGTTCAATTGGTTAATCACAAAAATGTGAAATCGTTGAAATTCAAAAGGCATCCCCCTCTTGTGAGTCGGACTACTCGGAAGAGGACATATTGTAGCCTCATAAAGGTTCATTGTTAATTACGTGTTACGTGGGATGCAAATCTTAGAAAAAAGTGTTAACCAAATAACTATAATTATTTTATATAAAAAAAATTGAAGTCCCCTAAATATTTAATGTCTTGTCGGCTGAGTTACCAAAAAAGCATTACATTTTAATTAATCACATGACAGGATTGAGATCATAGAAAAAGAATCTTAATCAAATACTTTGATTTTAGAATATTGAAAATAACACTTTTAAGTATCGATATTTAATTTGGAATATGGAAAAAGGAATAATAAAAATTAAGTTATTTCGTTATTTTTTATAGAAAAATTATTTTTTTATTTAAAAGGTTAATTATATATAAAATAACTTGTAATAATAATATTTGGTTAATTATATATATATAAAATAATTTATAATAATAATATATAAATATGATGTAATTAATATAAAATAATTATAATTATTTTATAAAAAATTTAAATAATAGTTTAAGCTAGATAGTTTTTATTATTGTAATTTTATATTTTATTATTTAAATTTTTATGAAAATAAACTATATAAATAATGAAAATAAAAATATGTTGCTTTTCATTATATATTATATAAATAAAAGGTAGGAGATATTTTTACACTTTTAAAATTTGATATCAAATTATTACAAAGATAAATTTTAATTAGTAAAATAAAAGAAAATAACGATGCTTTATTGTTGTATAGAAATTCATATCTTAATGTATCTTACAATATCAAACCTTTAACAAACAGAAAAAGAGTTTTTTAGCTTGAAAGATATAGAGTGTCAGGCTAAACAAGTTTTAAAGGAGAAAACTCAAGATGGCAAAAGCTATCAAAATGAAAATCTGAAATAGGAGGCTACATTTTCATCTGTCACACTCACAAGCTATTCAATCTAGGAGCCAAGCAAGTTTTCCCCAAACCATTGACTTAAAGCTTTATTGATCATGTTTTTAAAAGAAAGGAGAAAAGAAACCCACTACCTACAGGACCATTATGATACACCTTATTTGAGCCAAGCGAGATCTATAATGATTTCAAAAAAAAAATATTAGCCTACGTTATTACAATGTCAAGAAAAAGGGAATAAATCATGAATATATTTTACAAGCCAACATCCCACTATGGACCACCTAGTTATAGATTAAGGTCATTAGCACTGAATGACATAGTAATAAAGATAATACATAGTGTTCCATTGTCGACTATAAGAAAGCATTTGAAATGCTGCCTGGTATTGTCCTTTGGAATAGACAAGAAGAATTATAGGGTCCATTTGTGTTGACAACCTCTTCAAAAGGTTGTATAAGAGTGGATTTACTAATTTTAGGAACATTGATGGTTGGTGAGAGGAGATTACTTGTAATATACGAGATAAGTAAGGATGTTCTCTATGCACTACCCCTTTTGGCATTTAAATAACATGTTAGAGGCATGTTTCGGAGAAATTGATTGTGTTAGAATTACATTAGCTAGAAGAGTCATCATTCTTCTTCTCTACATTGATGTTGTTGGTCATATGCTAAAGAGTCTCTCTAACATCATCAAGTAATTGAGAATTCATAAGGATTTATATTATGGAATGGTCATGAGGGTAAACACTGAAAAAGTAAAGGTCATGATTAACAATTAGAAAATGATCACTTACACTAATTATACATATGAAAATACCAACTTATAGGAATTTACTTCACAGAAATATCCTAAAGACAATAAAATAATTGCAATGAATCACTTCCAAATGAGCTCCTTGTCATAGGTAGGGTAGTTAAGAACCGCCAAATGAAATACTTCCAAATAGTAGCATATAGGCATTCCCCTTCCATCAAGACTACTACCATAACATACTCATTCATAACTAACACCACTTTAAACAAATTATATAAGTTTGATCATTTTAGAATTGGTGCCTAACTTATGTTCTTCTTTAACTCCTCAAACGCCCTTTACTATCAATTTTCCCACTACAAACACTTGGCAATTTCTATTATGGTGTTCAGTAGTGTTTCTACTGTAAGATAATCTTCGGCAAAATCACATAGCGAATCTTTTGTTGACGCGTTTCGAACCAACTAGTGTGGTTCATCGTCAGGACAAGTTTTTAGTGTTTCTACTACTAAAAATGAGGTTATGAATTTCCTTAGATACTGTGCTACACCAATGAAACTCCTAACCTTAACAAAATTAATAGGGACCATCTACTTCACGATGGTTTGCATCTTGGTAGGATCTATGTTCATTGACTCTCCCCCACTTATCACATATCCCATAAACACAATATACTACTTTATAAACTCACACTTCTTGAGATTTTCCCACAATTAATGTTTCTTTAATGTCTCTAGCACCTCCATCAATTGTGAGATGTTCTCCTCCCAATTAGCACTATATACAAATATATGCTCCAAATAAACAATAAAAGATGTGTCTATAAATTGTTATAATATATCATTCATTAACCTCATGAACATAGTCAGTGGATTGCACAGGTCAAATGGTATGAATAACCACTAATACAAGCCTTGTCTATTTTCAAAGGTGATCTTATAAGTATCCTCTTCTCTAACTCAAACCCATGTATACCTTCACCTCGAGTCTGGTTAAGTATTTGGCATACTATCACTAACCCAACAAATCATTATTATGGGGAATGAGTGCCTATTAGTATGATTTTATTTAATTCCCTATAATCATGACGCATTCTCCAAGTCCATTTATTCTTTGGCACAATGACGATGGATGACCCACATGGTGAGGTAATTGGTTGAATGATGCCTTATTCCATTAGCTACTGCATTTGGTTCTTCACATCATATTCCTATATAAAGGATTTCTTATACATCCTGATGTTAGGTAAGGGAGAGTAGCAGTAGTTGGATCTCGTGCTCTAATTCCCTCTTAGATGGTATCCCTTTACGTTCTTTGACCAAAGGCATGTACAACTATAACAATGATTCTAGTAATTGATTATATTCCTTCGTGAAATCCCCTAGGGATGAATTAGCTCTCATGCACTCTTTTACAAAATTATTTTCTTTTAAAAATAAATTAACATCATTTTTGCTGGAACTAATCAATTTTTGGTTTGTTTGGAACTTACCAAGGATAATTTTGAGTTTCCCTTAAGCATGTCAATGATGAATTATTTTCCATCCTTGATGACGTAGTAATTTTTTCATATCTGCATGAACATTACGTCCCACATGTACATATAGGGACTCTCAGATACAATTCCACATAAAACAAGTGGAAATACATGCAACCCCACTTCATCCATGAAATCTCTACCTCCTTGTGGACCCACCCCAATGGATATGTGTTGGGATGGTCATGAGTATCAATTCCTAGTTTCTTAACTAGATCTTCTACTGTGATATTTTCCCATGATCCCGAATTAAACAGAGTACCAATTTTTTTCTTCCTAACTTGTATCTTTATTTGGAGAAGTTGGATCATTCCCTTCACTTCTTTCTACTTAAGGTTACTCAAATTCACCCCTTACTGCACTAATGTATATATAATATTCTTGTCCATATCCAAGCCCATTTCCACCTAGTTTCTGACATCAATGGCCATTCAATTTTTCTTCTTAGCATCTTGCTTACTATTCTTAAGGTTGAGTTGCAGACATAACTTCTTAACTTTTTTCTTAACCATCAATATTGTAGTGGTTGTGGGGATATTTGAAGTGGTGTTTTTTGGCCATTTTATTTTTGTTTTTCCTACTTTCCACTTCTTCATACCTGCCTTCGAATCTTCTTGCTTCTCCTTCTACCTTGATGCACTTGATTTCCCTTTATTATGGCCTATGTTATCTAAGTGTTGTACTTGTACACATGAATCATCCATTGTTCTAGGTTTGAATAAAATCAATTTCTTTTGTAGATGGTTGTATATACACACTAGATTCTTGAGGAGTATGTCTCAGTTCTTTGGAAAGTTGCTAGACATTATTTATATCTTCCTAAACTCATTAGTGTACACTTGTACACTCTTGCCTCATCTCTACCTAAAGAAATGTTGCTGAATCCATTTGTCCTATACATATTTAAATCCTCTCATATAGTTGTTCGAGGATCTCACTATAAAATCATGGTTTATGTGTGACTTTCACACTAGGTCAAGGCATGGCCCTTGAATTTCATACATGCAAATGAAATTTTATGTTTTTCCTCTATGTAATGAACACTAAAATAAACCTCTGACTGCTACAACTAGTGGTTTGATTTTAAAGCATCAATCACACCTTGATATGGATTTATTTAAACTTACACTTCCATCTTGAATAAGTAGTATGAATGGTTCACAACACTCAAACTAGGTTGTTATTTTTGATGTCCTTTCTTAGGCTCCCTCTATGGTTCTCTCAGATCACTAGATCTCTGCTCTAATTTCACCTACATGTTAGAACCTCCATCTTCTTGGAATATCTTGATCTTATTAGTCAATGCTACCATGAGGAGGCTCACATTATGATTTATATCTATGACTTGGAATTCTAGTCACACAAAACCGTCCTCTATGGGGCTTGAGGGTTATTAATAGATATATTGCTCATGGTGGAGATTTTATGAATTTCAACTTAACCACTCTAGATCCCCTCCAAATTACCATAACATGCCGCAAGAAACCTACTCTGATGCCAATATAATCCATAAAATATTGCGAGTATCCCACTAGACACTTCATCACAAAATATTTACTAAAATATATTTAAAATTGTGAAATAGACACTATGAGGGTAAATTTCTCCTTATATTTTTGGATGTATTACTTAATATATTATGTTGGTGCTTGAAATAGATAAAATATGGAAAATATATGATTGAAATAAAACTCACAGACCATAATTAACACAAGACATGATGTGGGAAACCTTTATGGGAGAAAATCTAGCTAGAAGTTAACTTCTTTACTCTCTCTTTGTTTGATTGGAAATGGATGAAATTATATAGGACTCAGAACTATGGCCTATGGGATGCTACAAAACACAATTTGTATATGTTCTCTCTCTCTCTCTCTCTCTCTCTCTCTCTCTCTCTCTCCTTTTATCTACTTTGTTCATATATGGAACAAAATGTGCTTCAATAGAATGGAACTACTTTTCCTCCTAGTGGCCCAGTTATAACACAAATTTATAAGTTATTGGTGGTTAGGTTCTACTCCTTCAATTAATAATTATAATTACAATATTTAGTTTTATAGATTATTAATTTTCATGTGGCTTGCCTATTTTCCATGAATAATGGAAGCTAACATGACATCCTCTCAAATCATGGTCGTCAAAACAAGAAGGTGAACGTCTAGATGGCATAGTTATTACATACATACCTTATTGAAGTAATTCTTACACCATTGGGAAGATATTCATTTGTATAATAATTCTAGGTGGTATTTTCCTTAAGCAATAAAGTCACCCCCGCCAAAAAAAGTCCATTTAATTTGTTAAATTGTTTCCAAAATGTTTCAAACCCCAATTTCCCAAACTGGGACCTATCGGTAACAATAGTCCTATGATATTATTCCTCCACTTTTTCCACTATAAAAGAATCAATGTGGATACAAGATATAATGCCCAATCCAAATAAATTCACCATGTTTCTCTTTCTCATTCTCTCTCTCTCCCCCCCTTTGTCTCACTCACACCCTTGCATTAAGAAATTAATAGAGAGAAATATAAATTTAACCAAAAATAGAAACAAATCATAGTATAAAAACAATTTTTATCCTAGAATAACCCTAATGAAGGGAGAAAATCAACTAACATAATTCCATTAGTCACTTAACCAAAACAAAAACAAGTTAACCAAGTGAGCCTTCAACACTCACAAACCTAGCCCATTACAATGAATTTTTCCAAAGGCTTTTAAAGGATTCGTCACATTCAATCCATGGGAATAAATCCATAGAAAATCAAAAGCATATGCCAAAAATGACCACTATTTGACCGAGGAACTTTAACTATTATACCAAGTCAAGTTTTACCGAACAAGCCCCTTTTAAACTTTAATTTGGAGTTTTCCTTGACTAGATCTTACCAAATCGACCGAGTGAGATAACATTGTTCACCTCTAGGGCCTACTCTCTTAATGTTTATATTCAAGGAATTTAATAATTTTTCATAACCCCCTATCATCTATGTCTAATTCCAGACATTATTTTAATTTCCTGGGGATATGCATGCCATATTAGGTATTACAGTTGTATGTTCATTTTCATGTAGAACTTTTCAACTCTATTGTAATATATAATTTTTTTCAATTGTTTACATTAATTTCACATCCACCTACCTCATAACTTTTCTGGAGCATTTGTGGTTCCTACCCTAATGTTTCCCTAAACTTGCAACATACATGTAGATCCATGGTTAGAATCTTACAAATTCTTCATGGCCTCCATGTATAAATCGAGGTTTCTACTCAGCAACATTCTCTTAGACCTCCAACCATTTCCAACTATTCTATTTAATTCCTCTTATTGGCTACCTTCCTATTAAATATATGTGTTTCAATCCATGGGATAAAAAATGCAGCCTCCTTTTCCCTTTATTGCTTCTCGGGCTCATAGAATCCATAGCCAAATGTTGGGAACATGCTTTTAGAATAGATAAATTTGTTGAATTTATTTTGCACATATCGCATCTCGCTTATTTATTTTCTCACTAGTGGTTTACATTCTTGTTATCATTAAATCAGATCATATTATGCATGTACTCACTAGCAAATTCATGGTCAATGTTTCATACTATTGTGCAAGAAGGATCTACAATAAGTCCATGGACATGCTTTATACCAAACAAAGAACTCAACATTGGACTCTACTAATCAACGATGCTTTGGGTTCTCAAGTTCATCTCTATGTCCACCCAAGGCTAAACATTAGCATGACATATCATTCATGGCCCATTGATTTACTTTGACCATACCCTTCTCATGGTCTAAAAATGCCGCTTTTATGGTAGGTATCCAAAACTCTACCAAATCCAATGATGGAACTCTCTTAATGGCTCTTTAACTATTTTCCAATCATTTCCTACATTGACTCATTTTGACCTAGAAGTTCTGCACAAGGTTGCAGCTAGGAAACCAACACCTTACATCTTTCCCTCTCCATCATCCCCTCTCTCCCTCCCTTCCTCTCTATTTCATTTGCCTCTCTCTTCTCACAAAATCTTCCTTCCTCTCCCTCCATCCCTCTCTCTCACTCTACCCCCCTCTCTCTCTTCGCCCTCCATCTCACCCTCCACTTCCTCCTCACTCGCACAAACACTCTCTCTCCCTCTCCACCTACTACCATTCCTCTCTCACTCTTCCCCACCCACCACACCCACTCATTCTCACTCTCACTTTCCTCCTTCATTACTCTCTTCCCTTTATCCCCCATTATCCCTCTCAAACTTTTCCCCACTATCACCATCATCTTTCCCTCTTCACATATCTCTATTCCTCTTGTTATCACTTAGAAGTTTTTCTTTGTTGTGGAAAGAAAATCACTGAGGTAAGCTTCATACCACTTTGAGATTGAAATTTGGCCCTTCAATATGGAGAGGCATTTTTCCTTAACTCTACCACTCAAGGTCACTTTAGTAGCAAGTTTTTAGCTCACTCGCCATATTTAGTTTGAAAAAAATGAATTTGGTTGGAAAGGGATACGAAAGAGACCATTGGGCATGGAGTCTTTGACAAAAGATTAAATACTTTGCTAAACAAGGATTTGCATGAACAACTATAATCAAAGGCATGATAACTCACAATTTCTTTGAAAGTTATCATCAAGGTATATAGAAGGTTATATAATAAACATCAAAATAGATCACTGAGATTTCTGCAGTGATATTCAAGTTGAAAACACACATAAGAATTTGAATAGTATGAATATGAGAAATTCCACATGAATTCTAATTTATCAAAAATTTATTCAAGTACTAAAGATTTAATGTTCAAAAGATATGGCTAATGAGAAATTAAAATAATAGAAACATAGAGGAATTTGATCATATAAAAATATCTGAAAACTAGGCATAGAAGATTGTTTATAGTGAAAATATATTAATTTGAAAGTCCATGACAATACACAAGGTTTCTTATTCTATCTTTTGGAATGATTATAGAGAACTACTTACAAACTGAATCCATGTTTCTAGGAAAACTTAATTACAAATTATTTTTAGAAAATATATCATATCTTGAGAGATTGAATTCGGATATTCCACAGTGTTCATCATTTTTATTTGTCGACGTTTCGAGCCTAGACCAAGACTCATCATCAAGACTGATATACAGAGAAGAGAAAAGCGTGTGATAAATATGGTGAAGGAGGCCTGTTGAGTTGATAAGCCGACCTTTTAATATTTAATCCTATTTTTATTTATATAAAAATAAAATAAAATAATTAATTAACCAATTAATAAAAATAATAATTAAATAAAATTAGCACAATTATAATATTAATTAAAACATAATATATATATATATATATATATATATATATATATATATATATATATATATATATATATATATATATATATCTTTTAAATTGAATATAGTAATTAAATATATATTAAATAAAAATAAAAATAAATTAATACAATTATAAAATTAAAGAAAACAAATATAAATATATATATGGATATATAACTTTTATATTAGTTATAAAAATAGAATAAAATAAACAAATATATATATATATATATATATATATATATATATATATATATATAGCTTTTAAATTAATTATACTGATTAAATATATTACAATATAAAACTAATCTCACATAAAAAAAATATAAAATAAAATAAATATATCAATAAATAAATAAATAAATATTTATAAAATTAAACATTATTGACATTAGGAAAAGAAAATCAATAACAATAATAATTATTTACTAAGTATATAATAAATAAATAATATAAAATAAAATTAATACAATTATGAAAATAAAAATAAAATTAATACAAATATAAAAATTAAATAAATAAAAATAAAACACATATATATAAATTAATTAATAAATATAAATATAAATAAAAATAGGATTAAATATTAAAAGGTCGGCTTATCAACTCAATAGCCCTCCTTCACCATATTTATCACACGCTTTTCTCTTCTCTGTATATCAGTCCTGATGATGAGTCTTGGTCTAGGCTCGAAACGTCGACAAATAAAAATGATGAACACTGTGGAATATCCGAATTCAATCTCTCAGAAACCACTCCATAGAAATCTACGAACCAATATCATATCTTTTATGATAATCTAATATGCATATATAAATTGATCGATACAATATCTCTTGACCTCATTATACATGATAAAACTACTTTGAAATAAAAGTTGAATTGTAGTTGATAGATTGTTGAAGAAGAAGAATGAAAACGGGTAAACGAAATGCTGCCATAAAATATGGTAATCATCTATTTTGTGCCCCAAAACCTTGCTCAAATATTTATCACTGTGATCAAAATTTTCCATCTCCTTGGGCATTTAATCATATCCTCAAGAATGGTATCAGCTATGTGAACCCATACTTCAGATATCTTTAAAAATATATATATATATATATATATATATTTTTATCATTTCCAAAATCATGAAAAATATCTAGGCATTGAGAAAATAATTCGCATCATATATCGTGCTATCAAAATAAACTTTTCACATTTCTTAATATTATTTGAAAAATTGACAGTTGTAGTGCCATTATTTCAAATTGTCATAAACAGAGAAAAATCTTGATAGCACTATTGTCAACATTTTTTGGAAATCTAAGTGAATAAGCACGGAAGTTTGAAATCATTTTCCAAGCACCAGAAGGACTCAAAGTATACATCAGAACCTCTCCATTGGAAAGTACTTTGAACAAGATTTTGAATGGTATGTGGTTGTATAAAAATTGACTTATGGATCAAAAGACATGGCCTATTGAAGCCTTTGAAAGGAAGGAAAGAGCATATCGGCAATTGGCGATTGGATGTCCAGGGCACATCAGCGATCGACGATCGGAGGTTTGGGGCACATCGGCAATTGGCGATCAGAGGTCCAGGAGATATCACAATCACATGTCAGCAGGTCTTTCACATCACAACAATCGCACATCGGGGATCGTAACAATGAAGAACTATGATGATCGGCGAATCAGAAATCAACGAATCAAATGGGTAACAACTTTCAAATGTTTTGATAATACATAGTTATGATATAAATATGCCGATATTGTTAAATTAGCAGGAAAAGGTTCCAATAGTTTTAAGCTGCCAAGAAATGCTAAAATATATTTACAAATTAATTCATCGCAAAACCAAGGCAGGACTGGAAATTTCCTCTCTCCTCTAGTGGGACACGTGGAAAAATATCATTGGTTCTGATAAAGCAACGTGGGTTATGATGTTAGCATGATGTGGTAGCACAAAGAGACACATGACAACTAGATTTTCCTCTTTAAGGGGCCCTAAGGGGGAAATTAGGGTGACACGTGTTACCACTCACGATGTGCCATGTTGCAGTGATAATGTCATAATTGGAGGTTGGCATATCAGAGGTTGAGAATATTGGAGCTTTGTAACACTTGCCACTTAAAAAATTTCTGATCAAAAGGAGGCTCTGATATTGGGTCTAGTGAATGGTTGTTAATATTTAAAAGAACTAAGAGATTAAAGCAGTTTATAAAGGAAAATATCCCTCGGTAGCTAATAATATCCTTAGCGCCTTAAGGATAGGAAGTATGGTGACAACCCTCTGTCATATGGTGAATAAATGTAGGAAGAGGCTAAAAGAAAAAGGGGCTAAGGGAACATCAAAACTTGTTGTATTGTAACGTCTTTTAGTTAAAAATTCTCGACAAGTAAAACTTCGATTGTGTAATGTGGAAGGTAAGAAGATGAATGGGTTGGAAACTACAAAGAGAAAATTTCAAAGGGATGAGGAATAAAGAGGAGACTTCTCCAATAAGAAAGTATAGAGAATTGAAGTTAGATGAGTCAACAACTATTGAATTGCTAGAAAAAAGGATCGCAGTTTGGAATGGATAGTCAACAAGCTTGTGCAAAAATAACTATAACCACTCCATATTTAAAGGGAAGAGGATCAAAATTGATAAAAAAACCTCCATATTTGAAGGCTAAATATTTTCTATCAGAGTTGAATAATAATGAAGAAGCAATTTTGACGATTTTTTGTAGAGGGAACTATTATGTTAGCAAAAAAGCTAAAACTATAGTTTTGGGACCTCTTCTACATTCAAGGGAGGCATTTGACAAATACTTTTTTTTCATGAATGCAAGCATATTTTGCTATAGTTCTTCTAGGACATACAAGATATTTTTAAGTTTATCTTTTGCATACATGAACTTGAGAGATATTTAGAATATATTTGTTTCTATAATTATATGAGGACTATTAGTTTACAAATTGTTATATAAAGCACTATATAAAGAGTTTATAAATATGTAACAAGGGTTGGATTTTATTTGATAAACACTTGTAATCCAAATGTATTTAAGAAATCTTTAATGTATTCATGGTGTTTAATGACAAGTTAATAGGAAATTCTTATGTTGCTTCTCCTTGTCAGTATTTTCTCTGTTATATAATTGTCTTCTTCCATGTTTGAGAATGTTATTTTATGAGATTCAATTTCATTGACACTCCTCTCTTAAATTATCAATCATTAATATTTTTTGCTCCATCCATCTATAAAATGTGTTTCTTCCAGCCCTCCTTTCTTCGATATCTCCCAAACATTCAAAGGACTTGTGACTTTCATTCTTTGTACAACCTGCTCATTGGAGTCATGATCTCATTTGTTTAATAACTAGAATCCATGCCAAATGGTTTTGAAGATCATCCAACCAATTCATCCATAGATCTAATTCTCATCACCTTAACTCAATTACACAAATTGTTTTACTACAGTGGCCATAGGGTAGTTGATTTTTACAGAGAGATCCCTCTCTGGGTTGAAGGGCCAGCTTCAATCTAAAAGAGGTTTTGAGGTTACCTTAGTTATTTATTCCCATAGCTAGAGAAATTTTTGAGTGATAAAATTTTGGCACTGTTGCCGGGGAACGAAAAGCATATTTTTCCCCTAACAGTTTTATTGTTGAAGATCAGATCTCTGAGGGAAAACAAAGATTTGGATATCTAGTTTGGTTGTAAGTTGTTTTCTCTGGTGACTCCACATTATGATATGAAGGGTTCTTACTGATAAAGTTCTGGCTCATACAAGTATTCATACTCGGAGGAACCCAAATCCAAATCCACCTCAAATTTTCTCAAGCAAGAAAATTTGTTCAAGAAAAAGGCTCCTAAGGAAACATGTATGGTCGATTTAGAAATGTCTTTCTCTTTACATGAACATATTGAAACTTTTGAAGACTTAGTGCTACATATTAAATTTGAGACTAGCTTACTCAAATCTAACTCCAAGAGAAATTTTTCAGAAATTGTTTTATATCCAAGAGGTTTTAAGACCTTTACCCTTCGGCCCTCTATCCCAGAACTATAGCTTTTACCCAAAGATTTTGAGATTTGGGCTCACTTTCCTAAATTGGAACAAAAAGTCAAGGAACTTCAAGAAGTTGCTACTAAATTTCTTACTTATCCTTGTTTCATCCCATATTTTCTTACCCCAACTACTCAGTTGCCAGCTGGAGCTTTTCAAAAGCTTATTCTATCAACTTCCATTCGAACAATCTCAGTACCTATACATTCTGTTGTCTTTACTCCTGCTGTTAGTAAAAGTTCACATCGTAGACCTATGGTTGGACAATATGCACCTTTGAATATTCCAACACATGTCCATGCTCTACTGTAGAATTATGGATAGTGTCTTATTTAGTTTAGTGAGACTGGATATTATACTGCTCAACAACATCTAGAAAAGCTCAATGATTTCATAGATCTAGAATAAGTTGACCATGATGACATAAAATTGAAGCTTTTTGCACATAGTCTATCTGGTGAGGTAATGAAACCGTTGAGATATTTTCCTGAAACTAGTATTAATAACTTCCAGGAGTTTGAATGGTTGCTTCTCGCCAGACGGGAAGTGAAGAAAAACCCATTGCAGATTTTAGCTGAGTATAATGCACTCAAAAGAAACCCAGGAGAATCTGTACAATAACCATAATCAGATTTAATAAGATTTATAATTATACTTTCGCTAAAATCAAACCCCCTCCTGATTTGGCTTTGTTACATTATCTTCACTACTTTGATGTCAAGTTGGCTTATCAACACCATGAGAGAAATCCCACTACTTTAGAGAAAATGCAGATTAATGCAATTGGAGTGGAGGCAAAACTATTGGCAAAGAAGGAAAAAATGAAGATTGATAGAAGAGTATGTTTCAAAGACGATTCATCTTCATCACCTGACTTAAAATTTGATGTAATGCTGAAAACTATGGAGAAAATGGTGGATAAGTTGACCTCTCCCCACGAGAATCAACCTCAACTCAGAAATCTGAATTTTAGAAGGTCTGAGGCTTCTCAAAACCATCCCAAAGAATAGAAATCTCATGAAGAACAACAACCCATTGTTCAACCTCCTTTTCCATAATCATTTATAGAAGAGGATACTATTGAAGAAGAATACCATCAGATTGGGTGCTTCGATGATAAAGAGACCCAAGTTTTTGCCACTAAATAAGAACATGACCTTTCTATTGGATGCTCGGGAGAAAATACAATGTTCATCTTTGCGATTCAGATGTTTATCAACAAGGGTACAATAATGCAGTGGCAAATTTTCAAAGACGTACAACCTCAGAAACCAGAATGTCCCTATCAAATCTCTACCATAAAAGACAACAACCAAACAATAAGATGAACCCAAAAAAGAGATATTGAAGAGGCTAGAGGAGCCAAAGAAGGAAAATCCATAGGAGTTGAAGAAGGATAGTTTTAAAGAAGCAAGAAAGGAAACCAAAGATGCAAAAAAATTACATTCAGATTTTAATCAGGAGTTTGAAATTGGTAAGTTAAAAGTTTCCATTCCTTTTGCTGAACTTTTAAGAAGTGAACAATATAGGAAAATAATTTCTACTATGATTAAGGATTCAAAGATTGATCAAGTAAACACAATTTCATAAGATTCGTTGAACCTAGATGATGATGCTCCCGAATTTGTATTTGGCCCACACGTTACAAGTGAAAAAGATGATGTGACCCATTTTAGTGTGAGTTTAAATGTGCATGATATTATTCTTCATAACACAATGTTAGACTCCGAAGCCTCAGATAATCTCATGCCCAAATCAGTCATGGACCATCTAGGAATCCAAATTACTAGACCCTATAAAGTTTTTTTCTCCTTTGATTCCAGAAAAGTAAAATGCTTAGGGATGATTAAGGATTTAGTTGTCACCTTAGGTCAGATTCCCGCTAAAAGTGTTTTGATGGATATAGTAGTAGCATACATTCCTGTTAGAATTGGCATGTTGTTATCTTGATCGTGGTCAATAACATTCGGAGGAACTTTACAAATGGAAATGACTTATGCTTCTATACCATTGTTTGGTGAAATGAAACGACTATACCGAGAAGTTCAAATGGCCTATATGGTGAGAAAGAAAATGGAGCCAGATAATAATCCAATATATGTAGTAGACACAAACTTGGGATCACAAATATTTTCAATGATTGTTGTTTTGGCAGAGAAACATCAACAACAAATGAAACTAATATTCAATAGCAACAGGTTCATATTTCTTCAGGGGAAGTTTGGAAATTATACTTTGATGGATCTACATGTGAAAAGGGTTTGGGAGTAGGTATGTGGATTTATCCACCAGATTATATAAGCAAATTTAATTCTTATAAACTGTTGTTTGACTGTAGAAATAACCATGGAAAATTTTAAGGATCAAAAAATTTTCTTAAATTTTAGAAACCTTGGTGAATCTTATTAGTCCCCAAATTGAAAATTACAAAATGTTTGTTGGTATCTTTGTAAAAACATGAAAATTTATAATAATTTTATATATAGTCTTTATATAATTTTGGCAATTTTTAAGGTAAAATAATTTTATATTATAAAATTCAAACGAATCATTTTTAGAAAAAAAAGCAGAAATTGAACCTTTTTTTTTTGGAAAAACTATGGAAAATTAGCCGAATTGCGAATATTAACCCCCAAAATTTTCTAAATATCAAAATAATGTTTTTTTATTATTTTTTATGACATTTTGATATAAAAATAATGTTTTTTTATTACCTTTTTTACAAAGAAACATTCTTTTTTCTTAACTCTAAATATTAATAGCAATGGTCATCAAGTTTGTAAAATCTTTGATAATTGAAAGTAATGATCACGGGTTTATAGAATTTATAGTTAATAAAATTCCTTTAAAATAATATTATTGCATTTTAAAATGAAAAATATAAAGCTAATTTATAGCTATAATTTACACTTTGATATCAAAATAGATTTCTATTTGCATTATGATAAACAAACACTTTAATGTTAGCCAAACAACTAGATTTTAGAATATAGAAAACAACACTTCTTAAATATTGATATTTATTTTGGAATACTAAAAAAAATTATGTTAATTGGTTGATAAGTGAATTATTGTTTTCATTTAAAATAAAAATATTCATAAAATAAATCATTATTTTCATTTTTTTATCTTTACCTTTATAATATGATACAAATATAATGAAATTAATATAAAATAATTTTTAAAAATTTAAATTAGTTTGAGTGAGCTATTTTTTAATATTATAATTTTGTATTTTATTATTTAATTTTATATGATATATATATATATATATATATAACGAAAAATAATGATCATCGAGTTTGTAATACCTTTTAATTAATGATTATGGGTTAATATACAAACCATCTCATTTTAGTCCCTACCTGAAGTTCAATTGGTTAATCAGGGAAATGTGAAATCAATGAAATTCAAAAGGCATCCCCCTGTTATGACTTAGGCTACGGGGAGGAGGTGGGCTGTTATCGTAGAAAAAAGTGTTAACGAAATAATTATAATTATTTTATAAAAAATTAAATAATTCAAGTCCCCTAAAGATTTACTAGTAGTTACCTGTCACGTGGGTTGACTTACAAAAAAATCATCACATTTTACTTAAGCACATGACATGATTGAGATCATAGAAAAAAAATATTAACCAAATACTTTAATTTTAAAATATTGAAAATAACACTTTTAAGTATCAATATTTAATTTGGAATATGGAAAAGGAAATAATAAAAATTAAGTTATTTGGTTGATTTTTTAATAGAAAAAGTATTGTTTTTATTTAAAAGGTTAATTATATATAAAATTATTTATAATAATAATATGATATAAATATAATGTAGTTAATATAAAATAATTATAACTATTTTTATAAAAAATTAAAATAATAATTTTAGCGATATAGTTTTTACTATTGTAATTTTATATTTTATTATTTAAATTTTTATGAAAATAAACTATATAAATAATGAAAATAAAAATATGTTGCTTTTCATTATATATTATATAAATAAAAGGTAGGAGATATTTCTACGCTTTTAAAATTTGATATCAAACCATTACAAAGATCAATTTTAATTAGTAAACTAAAAGAAAATAACGCTACTTTATTGTTGTATAGAAATTCATATCTTAATGTATCTTGCAATATCAAACCTTTAACAAAAAAAGAGAGTTTTTTAGCTTGGAATATATAGCGTGTTAGGCTAAAAAAGTTGTAAAGGAGAAAACTCAGGATGTCGAAAGCTATCAAACTAAAAACCTGAAATAGGAGGCTACATTTTCATCCTTCGCACTCACAAGCTATTCAATCTAGTAGCCAAGCAAGTTTCCCCAAACCATTGACTTAAAGCTTTATTGATCATGTTTTTAAAATAAAAGAGGAAACAAACCCACTACCTACAAGACCATTATGATACACCTTATTTGAGCCAAGAAAGATCTATAACAATTTCACAAAAAGAAAGTATCATATATTATTAGACTCTCAAGAAAGAGGGAATAAATCATGACCATATTTTACAAACCAGCATCCCACTATGGACCCCGTAGTTATAGATTAGGGTCATCAGAGAGGAATGACATAGTAATAAATATAATGCGTGGTGTTCCATTGTCGACTATAAGAAATCATTTTAAATGGTGGTTTGAATTGTCCTTTGGAATAGATAGGAAGACTTATAGGGTCCATTTGAGTTGACAACCTCTTCAAAAGGCTGTATACGATTTCGTTTTACTAATTTTAGGAACATTGATGGTCAGTGAGATGAGATTACTTGTAATATACTAGATAAGTAAGGATGTTCTCTATTCCCTACCCATTTTGGCATTTACATTAACAAGTTAGAGGCATGTTTCAGAGAAATTGATTGTGTTGGAATTACATTAGCTAGAAGAGTCGTCATTCTTCTTATGTACATTGATGATGTTGTTTATATGCTAAAGAGTCTCTCTAACATCATCAAGTAACTAATAATTCACAAGGATTTATATTTTGGAATGGGCATGAGGGTAAACACTGAAAAAAATAAAGGTTATGATTAACAATTAGAAAGTGATTACTTACATTAATTATATATATGAAAATACCAACTTTTAGGAAATTACTTCACACAAATATCCCAAATTCACTAAAATAATTCCAATGAATCACTTAAAAATGAGATCCTTGTCATAGTTAGGGTAGTTAAGAACTGTCCAATGAAATACTTCCAAATAGTAGCATATAAACATTTCCCTTACATCAAGTCTACTACCATAGCATACTCATTTAGAACGAACACTACTTCAATCAACTTCTATAAGTTTGAAAATTCTAGAACTAGTGCTTGACTTATGTTCTTCTTTAACTCCTCAAAGGACCTTTACTATCAATTTCCCTCTAGAAACTCTTCGCACTTGCTGTTATGGTGTTGTGTGGCATTGCTACTACTAAAAACAAGGCTATGAATTTCCTCAGGTACTGTGCTACACCAATCAAACTCCTAACCTCAACAAAATTAATAGGCATCATCTACTTCACAGTGATCTACATCTTGGTAGGATCTATGTTCATTGACACTCCCTCGCTTATCACATATTCTAGAAACACAAGATACTACTTTATAAACTCACACTTCTTGAGATTTTCCAACAATTAATGTTTCTTTAATGTCTCTAGCACCTCCATCAATTGTGAGATGTTCTCCTCCCAAGTAGCACTATATACAAATATATCCTCCAAATAAACAATAAAAAAGTGTGTCTATAAAATGGTACAATATATCATTCATTAACCTCATGAACGTAGTGAGTTCATTGCATAGGTCAAATGGTATGAATAACCACTAATACAAGCCTTGTCTATTTTTGAAGGCAATCTTATAAGTATCCTCTTCTCTAACTCAAACCCATTTATATCTTCACCTTAAGTCTAGCTTGGTTAAGTATTTGGCATGCTATCACTAACCCAACAAATTATTATTATGGGAAAGGAGTGCCTATTAGTATGATTTTATTTAATTACCTATAATCAATAAGTATTCTCCAAAGACATTTATTCTTTGGCACAATGATGATGGATGACCCACATGGTGAGGTAAATTGTTTAATGATGCCATATTCCATTAGCTACTGCATTTTCTTCTTCACATCACATTCCTCTATAGATTATTTGTTATACATCCTAATGTTAAGTAAGGGAGAGTATTAGTACTTGGATCTTGTGCTACACTTCCCTCTTAGATGGTATAACTTTAGGTTCTTTGAACAAACCCATGTACACATATAACAGTGCTTCTAGTAATTGTTTACCTTCCTTAGTGAAACCCCCTAGTGATGAATTAGCTCTCATGGACTCCTTTAGAAAATGATTTTATCTTAAAAATAAATTAACATACTTGTTGCTAGAACTAATCAATTTTTGGTTTGTTTGGAACTTACTAAGGAGAGTTTTGACTTTCCCTTGAGCATGTTAATGATGAATTATTTTCCTTCCTTGATGAGGTAGTATTTTTTTTTCATATCTGCATGAAGATTACATCCCACATGTACATATAGGGACTCCCAGATGTAATTTCACATACAACAAGTGGAAATACATGCAACCCTACTTCATCCATAAAATATATACCTCCTTGTGGACCCACCCAAACTGATATGGGTTGGGATGGTCATGGGTATCAATTCCTAGTTTCTTATCTAGATCTTTTACTATGAGATTTTGCAACTTGTATTTTTTCTGGAAGTCTATGATCATTCCCTTCACTTCTTCCTATTGAAGGTTACTCAAATTAACCCCTTTCTACACTAATGTATGTATAATATTCTCATCCATCTCCAAGCTTATTTCCACCTAGTTGTTCAAATCAATGTCCATTCGAATTTTCTTCTTAGAATTTTGCTTACTATTCTTAAGGTTGAGTTGTGGATGCAAATTCTTAAACTTTTTCTCTATATGACCATAAATATTGTAGTGGTTGTGGGGATATTTGAACTGGTGTGTTTTGGCCATTTTATTTTTATTTTTCCTATTTTCCACTTATTCATACCCTCCTTGGAATGTTCTTGCTTCTCCTTCTTCCTTGATGCACTTGATTTCCCTTTCTTATGGCCTATGTTATCTAAGTATTGTACTTGTACACAAGAATCATCCATTGTTCTAAGTTTGAATAAAATCAATTTCTTTTGTATATGGTTGTATAGACACATTAGATTCTTAAGGAGTATGTCGCAATTCTTTGGAGAGATACTAGACATTATTTCCATATTCCTAAACTCATTGGTTTACACTTGTACAATCTTCCCTCATCTCTACCTAAAGAAATGCGGCTAAATCCATTGGTCCTCTACATACCCTATAGAGTAGAAATATGAAATTATGAGAATTTTTAAATCATCCCACATAGTTTTTGGAGGATCTCACTACAAAATCATGGTTTCCATGTGACTTTCACACTAGGTCAAGGCATGACCCTTGAATTTCATACATGAAAATGAAATTTTATGTTTTTCCTCTATATAATGAACACTAAAATACAGATCCTCTAATTGCTACAACTAGTGGTTTAATTTTAAAGCATCAATCATACGTTTATATGGATTGATTTCAACTTACGCTTCCATCTTGAACAGGTACTATGAATGGTTCACAACACTCAAACTAGGTTGTTCTTTTTGAGGTTCTTTCTTAGGCTCCCTCTCTGGTTCTCTCAAATCACATGATATCTACTCTAATTTCACCTCCATGTCACAACCTACATCTTCTTGGAATATATTTATCTTATTATTCAATGCTACCATGAGGAGGCTCACATTATGATTTATATCTATGACTTGCGCTTCTAGTCACACAAACCTATCCTCTATGGGGCTTGAGGGTTAGTAATAGATTCATTGGTCATGGTGGAGGTTTTATGGAATTTCAACTTAACCAATCTAGATACCCTCCAAATTCCCATAACATACCGCAAGAAACCTACTCTAATGCCAATATTAGCCATAAACTCTTGTGGATATTCCACTAGACACTTCATCACAAAAGATTTACTAAAATATATTTGAAATTGTGAAACAGACGCTATGAGGGTAAATCTCCACGTATATTTTTGGATGTGTTAATTAATATGTTATGTTGGTGCTTGAAATAGATAAAATGTGGAAAATATATGATTGAAATAAAAATCACATACCATAATTAATACAAGGCATGATGTCGGAAACCTTTATGGAATAAGCTCTAGCCAGAGGTTAGCTCCTTTGCTTTGTCTTTTTTTGGTTGGAAATGGATGAAATTGTAAAGGACTGATAAATATGGCCTATGGGATGCTACAAAACACAATTCTCTCTCTCTCTCTCTCTCTCTCACTCTCACAGCGACTTTGTTCATAAATTGAACAAAATGGGTTTGAATAGAATGGAACTACTTTTCCTCCTAGTGGTCCAACTATAACACAGCTTTATCTCTCTCTCTCTCTCTCTCTCTCTCTCTCTCTCTCTCTCTCTCTCTCTCTCTCTCACACACACACACACACACATCGACTTTGTTCATAAATTGAACAAAATGGGTTTGAATAGAATGGAACTACTTTTCCTCCTAGTGGTCCAACTATAACACAGCTTTATAAGTTATTGGTGGTTACATTTTACTCCTTCAATTAATAATTATAGTTACAATATTTAATTTTATAGATTATTATTTGTCATGTGGCTCACTTATTTTCGATGAATGATGAAGGCTAACATGACATCGTCTCAAATCATGGTGGTCAAAACAAGAAGGTGAACTTCTGAATGGCATAATTATTACGTACATAACCTGATAGGAGAAATTCTTACACCATTGGGAATATATTCATATCTATAATAATTCTATATGGTATTTAACTTAAGCAATAAAGTTGCCCCCCCACCCCAAAAAAAAAAATTCCATTTAATTTGTTAAATTGTTTCCAAAATGTTTCACACCCGAGTTTCCCAAACTGGGACCCATCAATAGCAATAGTGTTATGAGATTATTTTTCCACTTTTTCCACTATAAAAGCATCAACGTGGATACAAAATATAATGATCCAATCCAGATAAATTCACCATGTTTCTCTTCCCCATTCTCTCTTTCTCCCCCCCTTGTCCCACTCACACACTTTGCATTAAGAAATTAATAGAAAAAAATATAAATTTAACCAAAAATAGAAACATATCATAGTATACAAACAATTTTTATCCTATAATAAACCTATTCTAGGGATAAAACCCACTAACATAATTGCATTAGTCACTTAGCCAAAACATAAACAAGTTAACCAAGTGGGCCTTCAACACTCACAACCCCAACCCATTACAATTAATTTTTCCCAAGGCTTTTAAAGGATTCATTAAATGCAATTCATGGGAATAAATCCATTGAAAATAAAAACCATATGCCAAAAACCACCACTATTTGACCGAGGAAATTTAACTCTTACACCAAGTAAAGTTTTACCTAACAAGCCCCCCTTAAACTTTAACTTGGAGTTTTCCTTGACTAAATCTTACCAAATTGGCCAAGTGAGATAACATTGTTCACCTCTAGGCCCTACCCTCTTAATGTTTATATTCAAGGAATTTAATAATTTTGCATGACCCCCTATCACCTATTTCTAATTCCAGACTTTATTGTAACTTCCTAGGGGTATTCATGGCATATTACATCTTACAGTTATATGTCCATTTTCATGTAAAAATTTTCAACTCCGTTGTAATATTTTTTTTCTTTCAATTGTTTCCATTACTTTCACATCCACCTACCACATACATTTTCTGGAACATTTGTAGTTCCTACCATAATGTTTCCCTAAACTTGCAACATAAATGCAGATCCATGGTTAGAATATTAGAAATTCCTCGCAGCCTCCATGTAGAAATCGAGATTTCTACTCAGCAACATTCTCTCAGGCCTCCAACCATTGCCAACTATTATATTTGATTCCTCTTATTGGCTAGCTTTCTATTAAATGTATGTGTTTCAATCCATGTGATCAAGAATTCAGCCTCCTTTTCCCTTTAAATGCTTGTTTGGCTCCCAAACTCCATAGTGAAATGTTGGGAACATGCTTTTAGAATAGATAAATCCATTGAATTTCTTTTACACATATCGCCTCTCACTTATTTCTAATGTCACAAGTGGGATTACATTCATGTGATCATTGAACTGGATCATATTATCCATGTACTTACTAGAAAAGTCATGGTCAAATTTTCATACTATTGTGCAAGAAGGAGCTACAAGAAGTCCATGGACATGCTTTCTACCAAACAAATGACTCAACATTAAACTATACCAATCAAAGATGGTTTGGGTTGTGAAGTTCATCTCTATGTCCACCCATGGCTCAAGATTAGCATGATATATCATTCATGGCCCATTGATCTACTTTGACCATACCCTTCTCATTGTCTCGAAACACCGCTTTTATGGTAGGCATATAAAACTCTACCAAATCCAATGATGGCACTCTCTTAATGGCTCTTTAGCTAATTTCCAATCATTTCCTACATCGAGTCATTTTCATCTAGAATTTGTGCACAAGGCTACAGCTAGAAAACCAACACCTTGTATCCTCCCCTCTCTCCATCATCCCCTCTCTCCCTCCCTTCCTATCTATTTCATTTCCCTCTATATTCTCTCAAAACCTTCCTACCTATTCCTCCCTCCCTCTCTCTCTCTCCACCCCTCATTCTCCCCCTTCCATCTTGCCCTCCACTTCCTCCTCGCTCCAACACACACTCTTTCTCTCTATCTCCACCTCTTACCATTCCTCTCTCACTCTTTCCCACCCACCACACCCACTCACTCTCACTTTCACTCTCATCCTCCCTTAATCTCTTCCCTCTATCCCCCATTATCCCTCTCACACTATTCCCCACTATCACCATCATCTTTCCCTCTTCACATCTCTCTATTCCTCTTGTTATCACTCAAAAGCTTTTCTTGGTTATGGAAGGAAACTTGCTAAGGTAACCTTCATACAACTTTGAGATTGAAAGTGGGCCCTTCAATATGGAGAGGAATTTGTGCTTAATTCTACCAGTTGAGGTCACTTTAGTAGTAAGTTCTTTGCTCATTGGCCATATTTAGTTTGACAAAAATGAGTTTGGTTGGAAAGTGATATGAAAGAGTCCTTTGGGCATGGAGTCTTTGAAAAAATCTGAAATATTTTGCTAAACATAGATTTACATGAACAACTATAATCAAAGGCATGATAACTCACGATTTCTTTGACACGTTATCATAAAGGTATGTAGAAGGTTATAGAAGATAAACATCAAAATAGATCAATGAGGTTTCTGCAGTGATATTCAAGATGAAAACACACATAAGCATTTGAATAGTATGAATCTGTGAAATTCCACATGAATTCTAAATCATCAAAAATTTATTTAGTTACTAAAGACTTAATGGTCAAAAGATATGGCTAATGAGAAATTAAAATAATAGAAACATATAGGAATTCTTTCATATAATAATCTCTGAAAACTAGGCATAGAAGATTGTTTATAGTGAAAATATATTAATTTGAAAGTCGACAACCATACACAAGGTTTTCTCCAAACATTCCAACCTTTCTTGTGTCTTTTGGAATAATTATAGAGAAATACTTACAAACAGAATCCATGGTTCTAGGAAAACTTAATTACAAATTATTTTCAGAAAATATATCGTATCTTTTATGATAATCTAATATGAATATATAAACTGATTAATACAATCTCTCTTGGCCTCATTATACATGATAAAACTACTTTGAAACACAAGTGGTAATATAGCCGATAGATTGTTGAAGAAGAAGAATGAAAACATGTAACTCAAATGGTGCCATAAAATCCAGTGATCACCTATTTTGTGCCCCAAAATCTTACTCAAATATTTATCACTATGATAAAAATAGTCCATATCCTTAGGAGTCTAATTATATCCTCAATAATGATATCAGCTATGTGAACCCATACTTTAGATATCTTTAAATTAAAAATAAATAAAAAATTATCATTTCAAAAATCATGCAAAATATATGGGCACTCACAAAATAATTGGCATCATATATCGTGTTATCACAATAAACTTTTCACATTTTTAAATATTTTTTGGAAAATTCTGATATTTGTAGTGTCATTATTTCAAGTTGTAATAAACAGGGAAAATTTCTTGATAGGAAGGTTGTAAACATTTTTTGGAAATCTTAGTAAATAAGAAGGGAATTTTTCAATCATTTTCCAAACATCAAAAGGACTCAAAGTCTACATTAGCCCCTCTCCATTAGAAATTTCTTTGAACATGCTTTCCAATGGTATGTAGATTTCAAAAAATGGACTTCTAGATCAAAAGATATGGCCTATAGAATCCTTTGAAAGGAAGGAAATAGAATATTGGCGATCAAAAATTGGAGGTTAGGGCCACATCGATGATTGGCAATCAGAGGTCTGGGGCACATCAATGATCAACGATAAGAGGTTTGGGAGATATCACAATCGCATGTTAGCGGGTCTTGCACATCACATCGATCGCAACAATGAAGGACTATGGCAATCGATGAATCGACAATCGACATCGGCGAATTAGATGGGTAACAACTTTCAACTGTTGAGATAATACATAGTTATGATATAAATATGCCAATAGTGTTAAATTTCTAGGAAAAAGTTCCAATAATGTTAAACTACCAGGAAAAGCTAAAATATATTTACAAATAAATTCATCACAAAACCAAGGCAGGACTAGCACTTTTCTCTCTCCTCTAGTGGGACGCATGGAAAAATATGATTAGTTCCGATAAAGCCGCATGGGTTCTGACGTCAACATGATGTGGCAGTAGAGAGAGACATGTGGCAAGTAGTTTTGGTGCTTTATAGGGCCCTAAGGGGGAAAGGAGGGTGACAAGTGTCACCACTCACGAGGTGCCATGTACTGGCAGTGACATGTCATAGTTGGAGGTTGGCGTATCAGAGATTGAAAATATTGGAGCTTTGTAACACTTACCACTTAAAAAATTTCTAATCAAAAGGGGGCTTTAATATTGGGGTTATCACACGATTTTTAATAGTTTAAACAACTAAGAGCTTAAAGCCGTTTATAAAGGAAAATAGCCCTTGACAGCGAATAAAAGCCTTAGTTCCTTAAGGCTAGGCAGTATGGTGACAACCCTCTGTCATATGGTGAAGAAATGTAGGAAGGGGATAAAACAAAGAGGGGCCAAGGGAACATCAGAATTTTTTGTATTGTAATGTCTCTTAGTTAAAAAGTCTCAACAAGTAAAACTTTGATTGTGTAATGCAGAAGGTAAGAAGATGAATGGGTCGGAAACTATAAAGAGAAAAGCTCAAAGGGACGAGGAATATTGGTGAAACAATAAAGAGGAGACTTCTCTGATAATAAAGTATGGAGAATTGAAGGCGGATGAGTCAGCAGCTATTGAATCACACGAAAAAAAGAACACAATTTGGAATGGAAAGTCAACAAGCTTGTGCAAAAACAACTAAAACCACTCCAAATTTAAAAGGCATGTGATAAAAATTAATAAAAAAACTTCCATATTTGAAGGCTAAAGATTTTCTAGCAGACTTAAAGAAGAAAAAAGAAGTTGTTTTGATGTTTTTTTGTAGAGGGACCTATTATGTTAGCAAAAAACCTAAAACTATAGTTTTGGGACCTGTTCTACTTTCAAGGGAGGCATTTGACAGATATTTATTTTACTTGAATGCAAGCATGTTTTCCTATAGGTATTCTAGGACATACAATATATTTTTAAATTTACCTTTTACATACATGAACTTGAGAGATATTTAAAATATATTGGTTTTTGTGATTATGTGAGGACTATTAGTTTGCAAATTGTTATGTAGAGCGTTATATAAAGAGTTTATGAATATGTAACTGGGGTTGGATTTTATTTGAGAAACACTTGTATTCCAAATATATTTATGAAACCTTGTCCGCATGGGGTAGCTCAAGTGGCAATGGCCGTGGAAATGAAGTCTCACCGAACCGGAGATCTTAGGTTCGATTCTTGTGCTACCCTCCCTGGAAATGGGGTGAATAACGGACATGTAAAAATCTCGAAAATGAGAAGGTCCCACCTAAGCTTACAAAATATATATATATATATATATATATATATATATATATATATATATATATATATATATATATATATATATATATATATATATATATATATATATATATATATTTATATTTATGAAACCTTGAATATATTCACGGTGTTTAATGAGCAGTTACTAGGAAATTCTTGTGTTGCTTCTCTGTGTCAGTATTTTCTCTGTTATATAATTATCTTTTTCCATGTTTAAGAATGTTATTTTATGAGATTGGATTTCATTTATTGTTATGAAACCAGCTCAAGAAAAAGATACAAAAGATAGATCGACGCCTTAAAATTCAGCCTCTTCGAGGGGGCAACCTCCTTTACATTACATAAATGAACAATTCTTCGATGATACAAATGAAAATACCTCCTTTCTATATATAGGAGTCTAAGGGGTCATAACATAATCAGAGCCGACATAACAATAATAATGTAAGGGCACAATAATAACAATAGTGGGCTTCTATGGGGCACAATAGTAACAATATGGGCACTACATGGGTACATCAATATAATAAGTGGGTTGTACTAATAACAATAAGGGGTTACACTAGTACTATAAGGGCCTAACATGCCCCTCTCCTTCAAAAAGCGTTGTCCTCAATGCTTGAGTAGTTCTTGATGCTTCTATTTAAAATTCTTGTCCTCCCATGTGGAATCTTCAACAGGTAATTTATTCCACTTGATGAGATACTCTGAAATTGATAGATTTTGTAGTTGTCAGGTTCTTGTTTCTGTGACTGCTCCAGGTTCCAATATGATTTTTCCTTCCTCTTCAATTTCTGGCAATATTGTTTGAATAGGGATCTTTTGCAAGTTTTGAATAAGTGGCCATACTTCTTCGTCCTTCTTCCATTCATCCCTTGCTTCGTTTATCCAATCTAGTTGGATAATAGAAATAGTAGAAAACAATGCTTCCACATCCTCATCCTCATCCTTGAAGAGTCTTCCCATTCGGTAAGGTCGCCATTTTTTAAGTGCATGTAGTATTTCCAACATTTCCTTCTCATAAATAACTTGCTTGAGATGTAGCAATAAAAATAGCCAATCACCTACATCAAAACATTTTTCACTACGATGTTGATATACCTGTTGTTTCGTTTGATTTTGCACCGAAGTGGCGTTATCCTTTAAAAGTTGGAGAACTTGTTTTGATGCTCGATATGATCTTTCACTGCTTGAACATTTTTCTTCTTGATATGTCCTTCTATCTCTAGAGTTTGAGGAGTGGGAATTTCTTCCAATCCTTTACAAGATATGGTTGAATTCATTTCTTGATGCTCGATGTGATCTTTCACTTCTTGAACGTTTTTCTTATTGATATGTCCTTCTATCTTGATAGTTTGAGGAATGGTAATTTCGACCAATGAATTACAAGATATGGTTGGATTTATTTCTTCTTTCTCGATGTGATCTTTCACTTCTTGCACCTTTTTCTTCTTGATATGTCCTTATATCTTGAGAAAATGAGGAGTGGTAATTCTTGCCAATGCTTTACAAGATATGGTCTGATTCATTTCTTCTTTTGACCTTTCTTGCTCCTTTTCTTCTTCCTCTTCACAATCTATGTAGAATAATTTCTTCTTTGCACACTTATGACCTTTAGTGTATTTGCTATCACAACTGTAACAAATCCCTTTTGCTCTTTTTTCTTCCAATTGTTGTGGTGTCAACCTTATAGGTTGTGGAAGACTAGCAGCAACAACACTTTCGTCTTTATAGTTGTGAGTGGTATGCTTCCTGGTTGCCATAATTTTTCTTTCCATTTTTCTTGCTAACCTAAATGCCTTCTCTAATGAATTAGGTTCCCAAAGGTGAACATCATGTTGGATATTATCCTTTAAAGAACCTATGAACACATCAATCCTATGCTCCTCTGGAATATTTTTTACCATTATGTTCAATTTTTGGAACTCCTCAGTGTGCTCCATTATTGAACCCTTTTGTTTGAGACTTATCAATTGGCTAAAAAAAGTGTTGCTTTTTGTATCCTCATAATGTGCTATCAATTCTTCTGTAAAAATTGCCCAAGTGATAAATTGTTTACGAGAGAAAAGCCATTAATACCATACAAACTGATTTGGTTCCAAATATAAAGTTGTAATATGTACCTTTTGTGTGTTTTGCACATTATTGAGATCGAAAAATTGCTCCATCTGTAATATCCATGTTGCAAGATCCTTGCCATCAAACTTCCTCATATCGATTTTTGGAATATGGTGCATCTTCGATCCAACATTAGAGTCTATGAAATCATGATTAACATTTCCTTTGTTTGCATCATGAGTTTCCTTTCCTCCCCTTTCACCATTAGTAAGTATTTCTTGTAGAAAATTTGTCAAATTTGCCTTCAAATCTATCTTCAAATCGTCAATCTTGGCTTCCACACCCTTTATCTTAGATTCCACTCCATTTATCCTAGCTTCTATTAGCTTTTGTGAGAGTGAAATTTGTTGCACTTGGTCTTGTAATTTTGATATATCATGTAGCATTTCTTCGTCTTCTTCATGAGTCATGCTAGAGCTTTCAGATTGCTTACTAGGTGTTTTCATTTTTTTTCCTCGAGGCATCAGTTACCGATACTAACGCTCTACTATGCCCTTTGAATTTCTTCAAAATAATTTTTCAAACCAAGCTTAAGAAAAAATTTAAAAAATCTACACACCTTTTTTCACTTTGTAGGAGCGCGATATTGCCTCTGATGTATCTCTGTAATTTCAAACATCCAATTCTAAAATTGCGACCTATGGTAGCCCTCTATGTCCTCTTTCCAATGCCACCAGTCTAACCCCAATTGGATTCTCCAATGAAGAGTTATGCCAAATCTCCCACAGTGACCTGATTATAGACTAATTCAGTAGAGTGAACTTGTACGACGTGCCACATGTCCCTGTTTTGACCTTTGGCTCTGAAAAATATATACAAGAAACTACAGTCCGTCCTCTTTCTGTACCTTCTTACAAAATTTCAATCCGATGCTCAGAGAGAAAGTTATGATGATTTTCCCCAGGTCACCTGTTTGGAATGTAATTTAGGAGTCTGCAAAAAGACCAACTTCCTCAGATCATATCTCTGCAAATATAGCGCGAAAAACTTTGAAATTCGGACCCAAGCTTCAGCACGATGTCTTCTCAAATGGGTTTTTTTTATTTAGCTTCTGAAACGTCGCAAAAAAAAAGTTATAGCAAAAATTCCACGATGACCTGTTTGGAGCAGCAAAACCCTAAAATCCAAAGCTCTGATACCAAATGTTATGAAACCAGCTCAAGAAAAAGATAGAAAATATAGATCAACGCCTTAGAATTCAACCTCTTCGAGTGGGAAACCTCCTTTACATTACACAAATGAACAATTCTTCGATGATACAAATGAAAAGACCTCCTTTCTATATATAGGAGTCTAAGGGGTCATAACATAATGAGAGCTGACATAACATTAATAATGTAAGGGCACAATAATAACAATAGTGGGCTTCTATGGGGCACAATAGTAACAATATAATGTTATGAAACCAGCTCAAGAAAAATATAGAAAAGATAGATCAATGCCTTAGAATTCAGCCTCTTCGAGGGGGCAACCTCCTTTACATTACACAAATGAACAATTCTTCGATGATATAAATGAAAAGACCTCCTTTCTTTATATAGGAGTCTAAGGGGTCATAACATAATCAAAGCCGACATTACATTAATAATGTAAGGGCACAATAATAACAATAGTTGGCTTCGATGGGGCACAATAGTAACAATATGGGCACTACATGGGTACATCAATATAATAAGTGGGTTGTACTAATAGCAATAAGGGGTTACACTAGTAGTATAGGGGCCTAACATTTATGCTCCTCTCTTAAATTATCAGTCATTAATATTTGTTTCTCCACCCATCTATAAAATATGTTTCTTCTTGTTGTCCTTTCTTCGATATCTCCCAAACAGTCAAAGGACTTATGACATTCATGCATTATACAACCTTCTCATTGGAGTTGCGATCTCATTTGTTTTATAGCTGGAATCCATGCCCAATGGTTTTGAAGATCACCCAACCAATTCATCCATAGATCTAAATCTGGTTACCTTAACTCAATTGCACAAAACCTTCTACTACAGTGGCCATAGGGTAGTTGATTTTTACGGATATATCCCTCTTTGTGTTGAAGTGCCAACTTCAATCAAAAATAGGTTTTGAGGTTACCTTAGTTATTTCCTCCCATAGCGAGAGAAATTTATGAGTGATCACATTTTGGCAATATTGTCGGGGAACGAAAAACATATTTTTCCCCTAACAACTTTATTGTTGAATATTAGATCTGTGAGGGAAAACAAATATTTGGATATCTAGTTTGGCTACAAGATGTTTTCTCTAGTGACTCCACATTATGATATGAAGGGTTCTTACTGACAAAATTCTAGCTCATACAAGTATTCGTACTCAGAGGAACCTAGATCTAAATCCACCTCATATTTTCACAAGCCCAGAAAATTTATTCAAGAGAAAGACTCCTAAGGAAACATGTATAGTAGATTTAGAAATATCTTTCTCTTTACTTGCACAACTTGAAACTTTTGAAGACTCGGTGCTAGATATTAAATTTGAGAGTAGCTTACTCATATCTAAGTTGAAGAGGAATTTGTCAGAAACTTGTTTAGATCAAAGAGGTCTTAAGACCTTTAGCCTCGACACTCTATCCTGGAACTAGAGATTTTACCCCAAGATTTTGAGATTTGGGCTTACTTTCATTAATTGGAATAAAAAGTCAAGGAATTTCAAGAATTTGCTGCTAAATCTCTAATTTATCCTTATTTCATCCCATACATTTTTACCCCAACTACTTAGTTGTCATATGGAGGTTTTCAAAAGCTTATTCCATCAACTTGCATTCGAGCAATCTTAGTACCCGTAAATTCTATTTTCTTTACTCCTGCTATTAGTACAAGTTCACATCATAGACCTATGGTTGGACGATATGCACCTTTGAATAATCCAACACTAGTCCATGCTCTCCCATATAATTATGGACAATCTCTTATTCAGTTTGATGAGACTGGATATTATATTACTCAACAACATCTAGATGATCTCAATGATTTCATAGATGTAGAAGAAGTTTACCATGATGACGTAAAATTGAAGCTTTTTGCATACAGTCTGTCTGGAGAGGTAACAAAATGGTTTAGATATTTTCCTGCAACCAATATTAATAGCTTCCAAAAGTTTGAATGGTTGTTTCTCGAGAGATGGGAAGTGAAGAAAAAACGATTGTAGATTTTAGCTGAGTATAATGCACTCTAAAGAAACCAAGGAGCATATGTACAAAAATTCACAATCAGATTTAATAAGATTTATAATTATATTCTAGCTAAAATCAAACCCCCTCCAGATTTAGTTGTGTTACATTATCTTGACTACTTTTCTGTTGAGTTGGCTTATCAACACCATGAGAGAAACCATCCTACTTTGGAGAAAATGTAGAGTAATGCAATTGGAGTGGAGGAAAATTTATTAGCAAAGAAGGAAAAAATGAAGGTGGAAAGAAGAGCTGGTTTCAAAGAAGATTTATCTTCATCCCATGACTTGAAATTTGATGTAATGCTGAAAACTATGGAGAAACTAGTGGATAAGTTAGCCTTTCCCCATGAGAATCAACCTCAATTCAGAAATCCAAATTTTAGGAGGTGCGAGGCTACCCAAAACCATCACAAAGAATAGAAAGCTCATGAAGAATAACAACCTATTGTTCTACCTCCTTTTCCAGAATCATTTATAGATGAGGATACTAATGAAGAAGAAGACCATCATATTGGGTGCTTCGATGATCAAGAGAACCAATTATTTCCACCAAAGAAGAACATGAAATTTCTATTGGATGCTTGGGAGAAAAATACAATGTTCATCTTAGTGATTAAGATATTTATCAACAGTGGTATATTAATTCAGTGGCAGATTTTAAAACACAATACAACCTTAGAAATTTGAATGTCCCTATTAAAGCACTGCCATGAAAGACAACAGCCGAACAACAAGATGAACCCAAAAAATAGATATTGAAGAGGCTAGAGGAGCCAAAGAATGACAATCCAAAGGAGTTGAAGAAGGATAATCTAAAAGAAGCAAGAAAGGAGACCAAAGATGCAAAAAAATTACATTCAGATTTTAATCGAGAGTCTGGAATCAGTAAGTTAAAATTGTACATTCCTTTTTCTGAACTTTTAAGAAATGAATAATATAGGAAAATAATTTCTACTATGATTAAGGATTCATATATTGATAAAGTAAACACAATTTCATAAGATTCGTTGAACCTAGATGATGATGCTCCCGAATTTGTATTTGACCCACACGTTACAAGTGAAAAAGATGATATGCCCCATTTTTATGTAAGTTTAAATGCGCGTTATATGATTCTTCATAATACAATGTTAGACTCCAGAGCCTCACATAATCTCATGCCCAAATCATACATGAACCATCTAGGACTCCAAATTACTATACCCTATAAATATTTTTTCTCCTTTGATTCCAGAAAGGTAAAATGCTTAGGGCTTATTAAGGATTTAGTTGTCGCCTTAGGTCAGATTCCCGCTAAAAGTGTTTTGATGGATGTAGTAGTAGCAAACATTCCTGTTAGAATTGGCATGTTGTTATCCTGATCTTAGTCAAAATGATTGAGAGGAGCTTTACAAATGGAGATGACTTATGCTTTTATACCATTGTTTGGTGAAATGAAAAGAGTATACCAAGAAGTTCAAATGGCCTATATGGTGAGAAAAAAATGGAGCCAGATAATAATCCAATATATTGTTATTAATATTAAATTTGATTATCTATAAATATTTATTATATCATGATTAAATATGTCTTAATCGCCACCCCTTTTTTTATCAAATAACCAAATTGGTTTGCAATACATTACATAATTGAAAATAATAATCATGGAGTTTGTAATATTTTTTATAATTAAAAGTATTGATTAAATTGTTTTGCAATATCTTTTAGAACAGAAAATAATGATCATCGAGTTTGTGATACCTTTTAATTAATGATTATGGGGTTAATAGACTTTATAGCCAATAAAATAATTTTTTTTCTCAAATAATACAAAGAAGCAGTCCTTTTTTTTTTCTCTCTAAACATTAATCAAATAACTTGTTTTTTTGTATAAAAACCATCCCATTTTAGTCCCCACCCGCAGCTAAATTGGTTAATCAAAGAAATGTGAAATCGTTGAAATTCAAAAGGAATCCCCTTGTTGTGACTCATGCTATAGGAAGGAGGACATATTGTAGCCTCCTAAATGTTTATTGTTAGTTACGTGTCAGGTGGGCTGTTGATCGTAGAAAAAAGTGTTAACCAAATAGTTATAATTATTTTATAAAAATTAAATAATAATTTAAGTCCCCTAAAAGTTTATTGGTAGTTACATGTGAGCTGAGTTACCAAAAAATACATCACATTTAATTAGTCACATGACATGATTCAGATTGTAGAAAAAGATCTTAACCAAATACTTTTATTTTAGAATATTGAAAATAACACTTTAAGTATTGATATTTAATTTTGAATATTCAAAAAAAATAATAAAAATTAAGTTATTTGATTGATTTTTTAATTGACAAATTACTGTTTTTATTTAAAAGGTTAATTATATATAAAATAATTTATAATAATAATATAATATAAATATAATGAAATTAATATAAAATAATTATAATTATTTTACAAAAAAATTAAATAATAATTTAAGTGAGATAGTTTTACTATTACAATTTTATATTTTATTATTACAATTTTTATGAAATTAAACTAAGTAATGAAAATAAAAATATGTTGCAGGGTTTGGAGGCAGCGGAGGGCAGACAGGCAATCAAGGTTTAGGGTTCAACATAGAGAGCGACAGAGGGTAATAGGCACCCATGGAGGCACAGGGAGGAGGGAGCTCCACTCCCTCCTACAGTAATGTGGTTTCAAATAGAGGAAGAGCAGGGAATAAAAATCAGACTCCACAACCCTTGGAGGTCAAGACAAAAAACACTGAAACTTAGAAGGCGAAAGGCAGCAAAACCCATGCAGAACAAGGGACCCATAAAGAAGACCGACAAGAGAAGATAGCAGAAGATAGAGATCAGGGAGCAGAGAACAAAAACAAGATGGGATCCTGTTAACCCAAGACCATTAACAAACTGCGAGTTATTTTGAATGATGCACCTCTGCAAGAGCACAGGGATCACATGGAAAACTATGCCATTATATGTAAATTTATGGGAATATGGACGTCAGAGAAAGCATTTTACACCTAGATAAAATACAACTGGAAACCAAAGGGGGAGTTAAAAATACATCTTGGATCCAAAGGTTTTTTACAGTGGTATTCACGAACATGGAGGATAGAGACATGATTTTTGAAGGAGGACCATACTTCTTTGTAGATGCCAGTCTCTATATGCGGCCATGGACGATGAACTTTGTGCCCGAACGTGAAACCTTCGCTTCAGTTCTAGTATGGATTAGACTCTACTCCTTACCTTTATATTACTAGATTTCAGAGTCTTTAAAAGCTATAGGCAATAAATTAGCTCATTTCTTAAAGATTTTAGAGGAAAATCTACGAGGAAAATATACCTCCTATGCTTGTATATGTGTGGAGATGGACCTGTGAGGAGCCCTTCCAGATGAGGTCATTCTAGAAGTCTATGACGAGGAATGGGTTCAAAAATTTGACTATGAACATATCCCATTCAGATGTCACAAATGTCATTAGCATGGGCATCTATCTAGAGAATTTCCTCTTAATAGAAGGGAGGAACACCTAAACACCAACAAAGGGAGAGATCAGACAGGTTTCACCAAAGTAGGAGGAAAAGGAAAAGGAGGGGGAAGGAAGACACAAAAGAGCCCTACTGAGAAGGATAACAGAACAAGTAGTCACAATAGTTTTGAGATCTTAGAAGAATAAGATGTCGAGGGAGGTGATCAAAAGAGAACAGAAAATCAAACAGCAAGGGGGAAAGAAAAAGAGACCAGCATGGAGTTCACACAGGAATAGAATGATCAAGTGAAGGACCCTTTGAGTAACATAGAAATAGAAAAAGACTAGGAAATGACTCAAAGTGAAAGTGGCACTAAGGACCAAGACTTACAGGAGATACTAGAAAGGGAGAACCTAGAGCTGCAAAAGTTTCTAGAACAAGGAGGAAACCTGGGAATAAACTCCATACCTCAGGAGGATGTTGACAAGGTACAACAGATATTCCTTTACAAGTCAAATCAAATAGCTGCCGGAGTCAAAAGAGGACATGATAACCATGATACTAAAGGGACTTCCTCAATAGGATTAATAACAAGTAATTTAACAAAAAACAGAGGCAAAAGGAGGGGAAGAAAAAGACAGAAAGAACTACTGCTGGAGTGTGGAAATCTAATGATTGACTCAGGAAGGATGATAGACCTGTCCAGTTACTCCTTTAAAACTCCACCCCAATGAAGATCACAACCTGGAACATTAGAGGAATAGGGAGTAGAAGAAAACAGAGAAATGTCGGTAACAGGATCAAAGAGGAAAAACCTGACATAGTATTCATACAAGAAACAAAATGCTCAATGGATAAGATCAGAGAAAAACATAGTAGATGGTTAAATAGATATGAATACCTTGAAGTTAAGGCAAAAAAATATGCTGGTGGCATTCTCACGATATGGGATCCACAAAAATTTGGTGTGATTGATGCGGAGGCATCTAGACATCACCTCTCTTTGATTTTCCAACCAGTGGGTTATAGGTATTGTTACATGATCACAAATTTCTATGGTCCTCAGCCAATGGAGGTCAAACTTCAACTACTCATAACACTGGAGGATATAAGTAAGAGATACCCAGCTCAACCCTAGATTCTAGGAGGTGATTTTAACATGACTAAGTCACTCACGGAGAAGAAAGGAGGAACTAGAACACTTGGCTGGGATTCAGTTGCCTTCCAGAACTTCATCACCAATATGAAATTGGTTGATATGGAAACTAACAATGGAATCTACACTTGGAATAACAAAAGGGGTGGCCCTACCCAAGTAGCCTCAAAATTAGATAGATTTCTTATTCCAGAGGAACTTCTTCTCATGGGAAGTGGCATGAATACACTCATCCTACCTTTTCGAGGTTCAGATCACTGGGCTATTCAATTGGAAGCTTCTCTTTTTGGTAAACTGAGGAACTCCCCCTTCAGGTTTGAGAATGCTTTGCTCACAAATTTAGATTTCCTCACAAAAATTGAAAAATGGTGGAAGCAAGAGCTACACCTTTAAGGTAAAAAGATGTTCCTTCTACACAGCAGGCTCAAACACATTAAAGGCAAACTCAAAAAGTGGAACAAAAAGGAATTTGGCAATATCTTCAAAGCTAAAGGAAATGTGGAAAAGAAACTTAAGGAAATAAGCCAAATTCTCATCATAGAAGGCTTTACAGATGAAAAGAAAGAGATGGCAGAGTCACTCTAGCATGAATGGGAAAACAGATGTATACAAGAGGAAATATTATGGAGACAGAAATCCAGAGTACAATGGATTAAGGAAGGGGAGAGAAACACCAAATTCTTTCACAAATCCACCATAGCTCACTGAAATAACAACAAAATTGTGAAACTTACAGATTAGCATGGTATAGAAAGAAACACTCATGAAGAGATGGAAGAGGTTCTCGTCCAGCATTTTCAGAGAATTGCTGAGGAAACCTCGGAAGATAGATATCAATTTACGAAAAGGTTTACTCAATACCAAAATTGGTTTCTAGAGAAGAAAATCACAATCTCAATAGACCAGTAACAGAGGAAGAGATTGAGGAAGTCATTACATAGATGCATAATGGGAAAGCACCAGCCCCGGATAGCTTCAATGTGGACTTTTTCAAAACATGTTGGAGGGTAGTAAAACAGGATATTCTGGAGGTAGTGGAAGACTCTCGAAGATTTAAGATAGTCTTGAGGGCACTCAATGAATCCTTCATAGCCTTAATCCCCAAACAGGAAAAGTCTACCTCTCCAGACAGATTCAATCCTATAGCATTATGCAATGTGGTATACAAAATAATATCTAAAGTAATTTCCAATCATCTCAAACCACTACTCCCTACCCTAGTGTCAGAGGAGCAAACGGGCTATGTGGAAGGAAGACAACTTCTTAATAACATAATTCAATCACATGAAGTTTTTCACTCACTCAGTACTAATAAACAGGCATGGATGATAATCCAGCTGGACATAGCTAAGGACTATGAAAAACTCAGCTAGTCATACATAAGAGCAGTTCTAAAAGCCTATGGCTTTGATTACATTTGGATTAAGTAGGCCATGGCGCTAGTTACCTCTACCAGCTGTTCAATTCTTCTAAATGGCTCTCTCTCCAAAACCTTCAAGCCTATTAGAGGTCTCAGGCAAGGTGATCATCTTTCTCCTTTCCTTTTCATTCTAATGATGGAAGGGTTAGGAAGAGCAATCAGGGCTGCTAAGGAGGAAGGGAGAATTTAGGGTTTGAGACCCACTCAAGATGGGGACATGATGACACATCAGCAAATTGTGGATGATACTATGCTGCAAGGCACACCCACAGTCAAGGAAGCCAAAGAATTTAAGCAGATTCTGAGGGACTTTGCCATGGAAGCAGGCACAAAGGTAAGTCTTACTAAATCAAAGATTTTCTTTTTCAATACAGATATTTTGATTCAAAGAAATCTATCCAGAATTTTGGGCTTTCAAAGAGAGTATTTGCCAGCAAAGTACCTGGGAGTTCCCCTCACTGACAAACCATTACACAAGGGAATCTGGGAGCCTATTCTAAATAAGCTAAAGGATAAGATTAGTAAATGGAAAAATAGAGCTCAAAATCTCGCAGGGAGACTAATCCTAACTAAGGCTATCCTCCAAAGTATCCCTATCTATATGCTATCAGCCATTCTGGCACCAAATGGTGTTACCAATATAAGCAACATTCAAAGAGACTTTCTCTAGGGGAAATGTGAAGAAAAGAAGAAATGGTCCCTAGTGCTATGGGACAGGGTATGCAAACCTAAAGACCATGGTGGCTTAGGTCTCCATGACCTAGGGGTACTTAACAGAGTTCTAGGAGCCAAAATCTGGTGGATATGGATAAAGGAAATTGAAGCCCCCTAGGCAAAGCTTTGGAAGCAAAAGTATGCAAGAGATTGGCAGGAAAAGAACCTCATAAGAATGACAGGACAAGTAAAACGATCATCAATTTGGAATAGGGCTTGGGAGAACAGGGACTTAGTCCAAAATCATAGTTTCTGGGAGATCAAAAATGGAAAACTAGCTTGGTTTTGGGAGGATAATTGGCAGTAGGAGGACAATCTCCGTAGTGAAGAATTAGCAGACATTCACAAACACCATCAAAAAAGGATTAAGAAGGGTAAGTGACTATTGGGATCAAACATGGAACAATGGGAAATGGAGAATTTGGAGACTTCGAGATTACAGTGAAAGGGGCATGATGCATACTCAAGCTATAGCCCTTAACAATCTTTTCGAAAAGAGGCAAATCTTAACCTCAACCATGGAAGACCAACTAAGATGGGGAAAGAACAAGGCTGGTCTCTTCACCCTTAAGGAGGCAAAAAGGATAGACACAGGCTTTAACTTTCCAAACACTGATAAGACGTGGAAAGAACTCTGGGATAATCCTCATTGGATGAAAGTCAAACTATGCAAGTGGTTGGTTCAACAAGGAAATATTCTGACATGGGATAACCTAAGAAGAAGAGGCTTTTTTGGCCCCTCAAGATGTCACCTATGTGGGTGACAGGAAGAAACCACTAATCATCTACTGAATACATTCTCTTTCACTACAATACTTTGGAACTAGATTGGAGATGTCTTCGAATAGATAGACAAACAAGAAAATGACATCATTACAACATTGAAAAACTGGCGGAATTTTTTTTCGGATAATGAGACAATAACCTCTACCTGGGAGTTGACCCTAGGGTTCTTAATTTGGAATGTTTGGAAGGAGCGCAATAGCAGGATTTTCAAGGATAAGGTGAGCCTGGTGAGCAGCATCGTAAAGCTAATCCTTAAGTAACTCAAAGAGACTATTCATATCATGGGAGGTGTTGATACCGAAAAACCCATTGGACAAAGAGAGGCCAGAATCCTAGAAAAGTTAGAGCTCAAGGTTCATCTTCCTCATTGTTCTAAGTAGATCAACAAGAAGAACTCAACAGAGAAGGCTTTCTGGCAACCCCCTACTCATGGTTTTCTAAAATTTAACATCGATGGGGCTTCAAAAGGAAATCTAGGAGAAGCAGGTTACGAAGGGGTCATGAGTGATGAGGAAGGAAATATACAGGTCAACTTCCACAGTTATCTAGGAAAAGAAACCAACAATATGGCTAAGCTCATGGCGATGGAATTGGGCTTGGAAATACTGTTGAAGTACAACATTCACAACGTCATCATAGAGGCCGACTTGTGTGAAGAGGATCAACGTTGGTGCTACACCTAAGAAAATATCAAGACAATGGTGACTTCTACAAATATACCAGAGAATCCATTCACACCTAAGATTTCTGAGAACTCTTAGGTTGGTGCATGTTCGTAGGGAAGCCAACAAAGTGGCAGACTAGCTTACCAATGAGGGAGTTTGAAACAAGCATATCGACTTATGTTGTAGGTGGGAGGAGGTAATGGATGATAGAATGAAGGAGGAATGCTCTTCCTGGGCCCTCAGTGATAGATAACAGTACCAGAATCTTACTTCATGTCAACGATGAATAAGTTCACCTCATGCAATTTATCAGAGGAAAGGCACAGATGGTTCTCTAAGGGTGCTTCTAGAGACAAAGGTATCAATCGAAACAGTAGATTTTTGCACACAGGAGAAGGGATTACATGTATGCAAACTCCACTCATAATGCATTCTCGGCAGGAGGCCACCCTTCCGGCTATGTATTCCTCATGCAATGTGGGGAAGGGCATAGGAAGAAATTACCAGGCAAACACTGCTTGAGATGTCCTAAGATGACAAGAGAGGTCATTCGACTAGTGGTGTAGGGAAGGGGATGAACAAGGATAACCATCTTCATCACTGGGTAAGCAGCGAGCAGATGTGCGGTCCGATTGGTTCTGTGGCCATCAGATCCAGAGGAGGAAGATCAATGGCCAACATTTGGCATGCTAGTTGGTGGGCCTGAAAGGATAAAACCACTAATGGTTTACCACCTTCATCAAGAACCATCCAAACCAAAGGCAGTTTTTATGAAAAGCTAGTGATTCCACTCAGGAAGCACCATGTGGTAGAGGAAAGGATAAACAAACCACCTTTATCACGTGGTAAACAACAGGCTTTTAAGCCACGCAATATGGACACCAACCGTTGGATCAAAATGAAGAGATCAACAGTTGGCGTTGATTGTGTAGCTTCGCCTCTGCGTGGGTTGATTTTTGACTACCAGTTTGTTAGGAGTCAAATCATTGGTGGGTTCGGGAAGCGGACTTTGATTCCACTTGCCCAATTTCAGTTCCAGGGCTGTCTTGTCATTGTTTATGTTTATCTTTTGGAGGGTTGTTTGGGTACTTTGAGTATTTTCTCTCTCCCTTTCTGGGATTCTGCGCCTCTGTGCATTTCATGTAACCTGTGTAAATCATTCTTTTTCCTAAGATAATAGAAGGACCATCTCTTTCTTTAACCAAAAAAGAAAATAAAAATATGTTGCTTTTCACCAGATATTATATAAATAAAAGGTAGGAGATATTTTTACACTTTTAAAATTTGATATCAAACCATTACAAAGATATATTTTAATTAGTAAAATAAAAGAAAATAATGCTACTTCATTGTTGTATAGAAATTCATATCTTAATGTATGTTGCAATATCAAACCTTTAACAAACAAAAAAAAGAGTTTTTTAGCGTGAAAGATATAGAGTGTCAGCCTAAACAAGTTGTAAAGGAGAAAACTCAAGATGTCAAAAGCTATCAAAATGAAAACTTGAAATAGGAGGCTACGTTTTCATCCTTCACACTCACAAGCTATTCAATTTAGTAGCCAAGCAAGTTTCCCCAAACCATTGACTTAAAGATTTATTGTTATTGTTTTTAAAAGAAAGGAGAAAACAAACCCACTACCTATAGGACCATTATGATACACATTATTCGAGCCAAGCAAGATCTATAACAATTTCTGTATTCAAGCTTCTGTGGTCCATAATGAATTATACAAAGTCTTTTGGTAGAAATCACATGAGAGATTTTTTTGGCTGATGCGTTTCAAACCAACAAGTGTGGTTCATCATCAGGACCAGATGAATAGGCAGACCATGGAAAAGGCTTAAATAGAGAGCAATCTAGAGACATAATTTCAAGTAACAGCTATATTTGAACAATAATGTTTAAATTATAATATTAATTTATTAATATATTAAAAACAAATATTATTAAGTAATGGTTGTATTAAACGGCTAGTTTTTGAAAAAAATATTTAAATAATGATATTATTTCATTAATTTATTAAAAATATTAATTGGTAATGACTATATTAAACGACTAGTTTTTGAAAAATAATATTTAAAAAATGATATTAGTTTATTAATTTATTAAAATATTTATATGTAACGGCTATACTAAACGACTAGTTTTTGAAAAAATATTTAAATAATGATATTATTTCATTAATTTATTAAAGATATTAATAGGTAACGACGATATTAAACCACTAGTTTTTGAAAAATAATATTTAAATAATGATATTAGTTTATTAATTTATTAAAATATTAACATGTAACAGCTAGTTTTTGAAAAATAATATTTAAATTAATTTATTAAAACCAAATATTACTAGTTTTTGGAAAATAATATTTGAATTGTGATATTCATTTATTAATTTATTAAAAACAAATATTAATAAGTAACCACTATGTTAAACAACTAGTTTTTAAAATAAATAAATAAATAATCAAAGTCAAACCTTAAAGGAGGGGAGTCAAAAATTATAAAAACAAGTGAAGACCCTAATCAAGACAAAATCATTTGATAAATAAAATAACTAATGGAAATAAAATAAAATAAAAATAAATAACAAAAACATATATATATATATATATATATATATATATATATATATATCTATATATATATATATATATATATATATATATATATATATATATATATATATATATATATATATATATATCCAAAGAAAAAAAATCAATAAATAAAACGGGGTCAACAATAAAATATGGGGCTCAGGCCCATTAAACAAATAACAAAAATACTAAAAGGAGTTAAGAACGAATAGGATGATAAAATACATAAAAAACATGAAGGATCAAGAAAATAAACTCTAATGAAGAATAAAACAACAACAAATACTATAAAAAGGATGCCAATACCAACATAGATAAAAATATATATATATATATATATATATATATATATATATATATATATATATATATATATATATATATATATATATATATATATATATATATATATATATATATATATATATATATAAACAATTAAAAAATAAATAAATAAATAAATAGGAGGACAAGAGAGGGACCCAACTTCTACTAATATTCCAACCATCATCTCTATTCAAATTATTGGGTCTTTTTTCAATTTCTAGAGCCTCCCTCAATTTACGATGATGAAAATGACTAACCTTAGCAACGACTTGGGCCTCCTCAATGCAGATGTGATGCTTAGATTTATCTGCATTCTCCACCAAAGCAGAGGAGCGGGTCCTGCCATGCTTTATGTCAGTAGCATGCTCACGAATCCTTTGATTAATCAAGTGACCAGTCTCACCGATGTGGGGATTCCCACAAGAGCATGGGATAATGTAAACAGCCTTCATATTCTTGGGGTCCACTGGGTAATTTACAGATCTAAGGGAGCTCCTATGGTATTTAAAGGCCGAGCCACCTTTTGCTTCCTTGGGATCCTTGCAATCTTGTCAGTGGTCCCTTGGATAAAAGGAAGATGAACACTAGAAAATTGATCCTTGGTATCTTTCTTACCACTAGGACCTTTTTCAACTATGAGGAAAGCCTTAGTACATTGGTGTCTACTATACTCGTTATTAAAGAAAACACTTAGGAGATGTGCTTTCTCTTCCTTGAGATGGTTCTCATCAGAAACTTCTAAAGCTCTAGTTGCTAAGATGTTGAGAACACCAAGATTTTGAGCTTGGAAATGATGAGAATTAGCATGAAGATATTGTTCTGTATGAGTTTTCTTACGATATACTTAATGAGAGAAAGAGCCATTATCATTCCTTGAGAGGAGGACATCCAGGAAGGGAAGACTAACATTACATTCAAATTCCATGGTAAACTTTATAGAAATAGATTGATTGTTAAGCTGGAGGAAAAGTAGTTCCAACTTTTCTTTACCATGGGACTAGATGACAAAAGCTTCATCCACAAACCTCTTCCACAACTTAGGCAAAAGATGAGAAGAGGCTAAGGCTTTTGATTCAAAATCCTCCATGAATAGATTAACTACCATAGGGGAGAGGGGGGAACCCATGGTGACACTGCAAGTTTGCTCATATAATTCCCCATCGAATGAAAAGAAAGTAGAAGTAAGACAAATACCAACTAAATAAGTCATATCAGGATCTATGATGTGCTTGATGACTTCGATGGCCTCGTTAATAGGGATATTAGTGTAAAGAGAGACCACTCGAAGCTCACAAGATTATCAGCTGGATCAAGCTTGAAACTCTTTAACTCATTAACAAATGATGCAAAGTCCTTGACGAAGGATTCTATATGGCCAACAAGGGGCTTAAGCTTCTAGGCTTAATATTTAGTAAGAAGATAAGTTGGCCTTCCTATCATGTTGAAAATGGGTCTCAGAGGAGCCCCTTCCTTATGAATCTTTGGAAGACCATAGATTCTAGGGTAAGAGGGAAACTTTCAATAAGCTTATGACTGAACGAACTAACTGAGCTACTAGCCTTTATAGCAAGAGCCACATTTTTGGAAATATTCTTCAGAGGATCCTTGTTGAGTTTCCTGTAGCTCCTGCTATTATGGAGGTGGTCCAACATCTTTCGACAGTAATCATCTTTATCAAGAATAACCACAGCACCACATTTGTCAGCTTTGAGAAAAACAAATTCTTATTATCATTTAACGATTTGAGAGCATCAAACTCAGGTTTGCTGATGTTATTCTTGGGGGGATTTTCCTTTCTAAGGAAAACTGCATAGTCTTGATGAATGATATCTTTAGTGACATCCAGTAAGTCTCTCATACCATATTCAATGTCACAGATGATATCGTTGGTCGAGATCTTTCTAGGAGCAAGGGAAAAATTTAAACCTTTCTCCAAAAGACTAAAGACAGGGGGATCAAAAGAAAAGCTAGAGAAATTGACAACCCTATTACTAGAAGAGGAAGGAAAATTAGAACAACCAATATTATCTAAACTTAGAGTCTTATTACCAATCCTATTATTATTACAATTATCCGAATTGAAAACAAAGTCACTAACCTCATTAATATTATTATTATTATTATTATTATCCAAACATAAATTATTATTGCTATTCTTAATATTATTATTCCTATGTGAGGTGAAAATATAATCACTATTATTAGTATTACTATTAAACCAATTATTATTATTATTATTATTTAATTGAATATTATTATTAATAGAACCACTTCCACTATTATTGAAACCAACAGAAACCAAAGAAGAATTAACAGACAATGAACCTGAGGGAATCTGACTCGGTGAATACGAGATTGTTCTAGATTCAGCTTTGATGATAGAAGGGTGAGAAACACCCTTAACCCAAGATTGGAGAGTAGAGATTTGATTAGAATTAATTCTACCTCTGGAAGGACCACAAAAGAAACTAGACTCATTGGGATGCGAGATGAATTTCTCCAAGAGCTTACTGAACTTCTTGGACTGCTTTACTTTCCATATTTCTTCCAGACGAGAAGATTTCAGAGCTGAGCATGCTTCGATCCTTGACCAAAGGGGAGTAGAGATCTGATTTTAAAGTTCCAAATGGAGAGACAACAAATTAAGAGAAATGAAATCCAAAACCTTTCTCACCTTTCCAATCTCCAAACGAACCAATGCGATGCTAGCATTAAGAAAAATACGACAACCACTAGAATTATTAAGAGGATACTTAATTTGAGCGAACGAAGGAAAAAGGGAAGAGTCTCTACATCGTTTTAGAAAAGCCAAATCATTATTTAAATATTATCTTTCAAGAACTAGTAATATTTGGTTTTAATAAATTAATTTAAATATTATTTTTCAAAAACTAGCCGTTTAATATAGCTATTACCTATTAATATTTTTAATAATTAATGAAATAATATCATTATTTAAAATTTTTTTCAAAAACTAGCTATTTAATATAATCGTTACTTAATAATATTTGTTTTTAATATATTAATAAATTACTATTATAATTTAAACATTATTGTTCAAATATAGCCGTTACTTGAAATTATGTCTCTACATTCCTCTCTATTTAAGCCTTTGCCATAGTTTGCCTCTAGATTTGGTCCTAATGATGAACCACACTTGTTGGTTTGAAATGCGTTGACCAAAAAATCTCTCATGTGATTTCTTTCAAAAGACTTTGTTTAAATCTATAACAATTTCAAAAAAAAAATATTAGCCTACATTATTACAATGTCAAGAAAAAGGGAATAAATCATGAACATATTTTACAAATCAACATCCCACTATGGACCACCTAGTTATAGATTAAGGTCATCAGAGATGAATGGCATAGTAATAAAGATAATACCTAGTGTTCCATTGTCGATTATAATAAATCATTTGAGATGGTGTCTGGTATTGTCCTTTGGAATAGATAGGAATAATTATAGGGTCCATTTGAGTTGACAACCTCTTCAAAAGGTTGTACAAGACCGGTTTTACTAATTTTAGAAACATTGATGGTTGGCGAGAGGAGATTACTTGTAATATATGAGATAAGTAAGGATGTTCTCTATGATCTACCCCTTTTGGCATTTACATTGACAAGTTAGAGGCATGTTTCAGAGAAACTGATTGTGTTGGAATTACATTAGCTAGAAGAGTCATCATTATTCTTCTTTACATTGATGATGTTCTTCAGATGCTAAAGAGTCTCTCTAACATCATCAAGTAACTAAGAATTAATAAGGATTTATATTATGGAATTGGCATGAGGGTAAAGACCAAAAAAATAAAGGTCATGATTAACAATTAGAAAATGATCACTTACACTAATTATATATCTAAAAATACCAACTTATAGGAAATTACTTCACACAAATATCCTAAAGACACTAAAATAATTCCAATGAATCAGTTCCAAATGATCTCCTTGTCATAGGTAGGGTAGTTAAGAACCGTCACAAATAGTAGTATATAAACATTCCCCTTCCATCAAGACTACTACCATAGCACACTCATTCATAACCAACACCACTTCAAACAAATTATATAAGTTTGATAATTCTAGAATTGGTGCCCGACTTATGTTCTTCTTTAACTCCTCAAAGGCCCTTTACTATCAATTTTCCCACTAGAAACACTTGGCACTTTCTAATATGGTGTTAAGTGGTGTTTCTACTACTAAAAACGAGGCTATGAATTTCCTCACATACTGTGCTATGCCAATTAAACTCCTAACCTCAACAAAATTAATAGGCACCATCTACTTCACGATGGTCTTCATATTGGTAGGATCTACGTTCATTGACTCTCCCACGCCTATCACATATCCCATAAACACAAGATACTACTTTATAAACTCACACTTCTTGCGATTTGCCAACAATTAATGTTTCTTTAATGTCTCTACCACCTCCATCAATTGTGAGATGTTCTCCTTGCAATTAGCACTATATACAAATATATCCTCCAAATAAACAATAAAATATGTGTCTATAAAATGATATAATATATCATTCATTAACCTCATGAACATAGTCAGTGCATTGCATAGGTAAAATGGTATGAATAACCACTAGTACAAGCCTTATCTATTTTCGAAGGCGATCTTATAAGTATCCTCTTCTCTAACACAAACACAAGCATACCTTCACCTTAAGTCTAGCTTGGTTAAGTATTTGGCATGCTATCACTAACCCAAAAATTCATTATTATGGGAAAGGAGTGCTTATTAGTATGATTTTATTTAATTCCCCATAATAAAGATGCATTCTCCAAGTCCATTTATTCTATGGCACAATGACGATGGATGACCCACATGGAGAGGTACTTGGTTGAATGATGCCCTATTCCATTGGCTACTACATTTTCTTCTTCACATCATATTCCTATATAAAGGATTTCTTATACATCCTGATGTTAAGTAAGGGAGAGTAGTAGTAGTTGGATCTCGTGCTCCACTTCCCTCTTAGATGGTATCCCTTTAGGTTCTTTGAACAAACCCATGTACACCTATAACAATGCTTCTAGTCATTGATTATATTTGTTAGTGAAACCCCCTAGGGATGAATTAGCTCTCATGCACTCTTTTACAAAATTATTTTCTCTTAAAAATAAATTAACATACTTGTCACTAGAACTAATCAATTTTTGGTTTGTTTGGAACTTACCGAGGAGAATTTTGACTTTCCCTTGAGCATGTCAATGATGAATTCTTTTCCACCCTTGATGAGGTAGTAATTTTTTCATATATGCATGAAGATTACATCCCACATGTAAATATAGGGACTCCTAGATACAATTCCACATAAAAAAAGTGGAAACACATGTAGCCCTACTTCATCCATAAAATTCTCTACCTCCTTGTGGACGCACCCCAATGGATATGTGTTGGGATGGTCATGGGTATCAATTCCTAGTTTCTTAGCTAGATATTCTACTATGATATTTTCCCATGATCCCAAATTAAATAGAGTATCAATTTTTGTCTTCCTAACTTGTATATTTATTTGGAAAAGTCCGATCATTCCCTTCACTTCTTTCTACTGAAGGTTACTCAAATTCACCCCTTTCTACACTGATGTATATATAATATGGTCATCCATCTCCAAGCATATTTCCACCTAGTTGCTCAAATCAATGGCCATTCGATTTTTATTCTTGGCATCTTGCTTACTATTATTTAAGTTGAGTTTTGGACATAACTTCTTAAAATTTTTCTCTATATGACCATCATATTGTAGTGGTTGTGGGGATATTTGAAATGGTATTTTTTGGCCATTTTATTTTTGTTTATCCTACTTTCCACTTCTTCGTACCCTCCTTGGAATTTTCTTGCTTCTCCTTCTACCTTGATACACTTGATTTCCCTTTCTTATGAACTAAGTTATCTAAGTATTGTAATTGTACACAAGAATCATCCATTGTTCTAGGTTTGAATAAAATCAATTTCTTTTATAGATGGTTGTATAGACACACTAGATTCTTGAGGAGTATGTCTCAGTTCTTTGGAGAGTTACTAGACATTATTTACATCTTCCTAAACTCATTGGTGTAAAGTTGTACACTCTTCCCTCACCTCTACCTAAATAAATGTGGTTGAATCCATTGGTCCTCTACATATTGAAATACTCCCACATAGTTGTTGGAGGATCTCACTATAAAATCATAGTTTTTGTGTTACTTTCGTACTAGGCGAAGGCATGGCCCTTGAATTTCATACATGCAAATGAAATTTTATGTTTTTCCTCTATGTAATGAACACTAAAATAAACCTCTAACTGCTACAACTAGTGGTTTAATTTTAAAGTAACAATCACACCTTGATATGGATTGATTTCGACTTACACTTCCATCTTGAACATGTACTATGAATGGTTCACAACACTCTAACTGGGTTGTTCTTTTCGATGTTCTTTCTTAGGATCCCTCTCTGGTTCTCTCAGATCACCCGATCTCTACTCTAACTTCACCTCCATGTTAGAACCTCCATCTTCTTGGAATATCTTGATCTTATTAGTCAACACTACCATGAGGAGGCTCACATTATGATTTATATCTATGACTTGTGATTCTAGTCACACAAACCCATCCTCTATGGGGCTTGAGGGTTATTAATATATCTATTGGTCATGATGGACGCTTTATGAATTTCAACTTAACCAATCTAGATCCCCTACAAATTACCATAACATAACACAAGAAACCTACTTTGATGCCAATATCATCCATAAACTATTCTGGGTATTCCACTAGATACTTCATTACAAAAGATTTACTAAAATATATTTGAAATTATGAAATAGACACTATGAGGGTAAATTTCTCCTTATATTTTTTGACGTGTTAATTAATATGTTATGTTGGTGCTTCAAATAGATAAAATATGGAAAATATATGATTGAAATAAAACTCACATACCATAATTAACACAAGACATGATGTGGGAAACCTTTATGGGAGAACTAGAAGTTAACTTCTTTTCTCTCTCTTCCTTTGATTGGAAATGGATGAAATTATATGAGAACTATGGGCTATGGGATCTGTATATGCTCTCTCTCTCTCTCTCATAGCTACTTTGTTCATACATGGAAAAGAATGCACTTGAATAGAATGTAACTACCTTTCCTCCTAGCGGCCCAGTTATAACACAAATTTATAAGTTATTGGTGGTTACGTTTTACTCCTTCAATTAATAATTATAGTTACAATATTTAATTTTATAGATTATTAATTTTCATGTGGCTCACCTATTTTCCATGAATAATGGAGTTAATTTTCATGTGGCTCACCTATTTTCCATGAATAATGGAGGCTAACATGACATCCTCTCAAATAATGGTGGTCAAAACAAGAAGGTGAACTTCTGGATGGCATAATTATTACATACATAACCTGATCGAAGAAATTCTTACACCACTGGGAAGATATTCATGTGTATAATAATTCTAGCTGGTATTTCACTTAAGCAATACAATTTTCCCCCCAAAAAAAATCCATTTAATTTGTTAAATTGTTTCCAAAATGTTTCAGACCCAAATTAACCAAACTGGGACCTATTAGTAACAATAGTCGTATGAGATTATTCCTCCACTCTTTCGACTATAAAAGCATCAATGTGGATAAAAAATATAACAATCCAATCCAAATAAATTCACCATGTTTCTCTTCCCCATTCTATCTCCCCCCCCCCCCCCCCCTTGTCTCACTGACACCCTTACATTAAGAAATTAATAGAGAGAAATATAAATTTAACCAAAAATAGAAACAAATTATAGTATACAAACAATTTTTATCCTAAAATAACCCTAATCGAGGGAGAGAACCAACTAACATAATTCCATTAGTCACTTAGCCAAAACACAAACAAGTTAACCAAGTGAGCCTTCAACACTCACAACCCCAGCCCATTACAATGAATTTTTCCCAAGGCTTTTAAAGGATTCATCACATTCAATCCATGGGAATAAAGCCATAGAAAATCAAAACCATATGCCAAAAACCATCACTATTTGACCGAGGAACTTTAACTCTTACACCAAGTCAAGTTTTATCTAACAAGCCCCCCTTAAACTTTAACTTGGAGTCTTACTTGTCTAAATCTGACCAAATGGACCGAGTGAGATAACATTGTTCACCTCTAGGCCCTACCCTCTTAATTTTTATAATCAAGGAATTTAATAATTTTACATGACCCCCTATCACCTATGTCTAATTCCAGACTTTATTGTAATTTCCTAGGGGTATGCACGGCATATTAGGTCTTACAGTTGTATGATTGTTTTCTTGTTGAACTTTTCAACTCCATTGTAAATTTTTTTTTTCTTTCAATTCTTTCCATTACTGTCACATCCAGCTATGTCATACATTTTCTAGAACATTTTTGGTTCCTACCCTAATGTTTCCCTAAAATTGCAACATACATGTAGATCCATGGTTAGAATCTAAGAAATTCCTCATGGCCTCCATGTAGAAATCAAGGTTTCTACTCAACAACATTCTCTCAAGCCTGCAACCATTTCCAACTATTTTTTTTATCCTTCTTATTTGCTACCTTCCTATTAAATATATGTGTTTCAATAAATGGGATCAAGAATGTAGCCTCCTTTTCCCTTTAATGCTTCCTGGTCTCCCAAACTCCATATTCAAATGTTGGGAACATGCTTTTAGAATAGATAACTTTTTTGAATTTCATCTACACATATCGCCTCTCGTTTATTTATTTTCTCACTATTGGGATTACAATCTTGTGATCATTGAACTGGATCATATTATGCATGTACTTACTAGCAAATTCGTGATCAATGTTTCATACTATTGTGCAAGAAGGAGCTACAATAAGTCCATGGACATGCTTTCTACCAAACAAAGAACTCAACATTGTACTATACCAATCAACGAAGCTTTGGGTTGTGAAGTTAAGCTCTATGTCCACCCAAGGCTCAACATTACCATGAAATATCATTCATGGCCCACTGATCTAGTTTGACCATACCCTTCTCATCATCTAGAAAGGCCGCTTTTATGGTAAGTATCCAAAACTCTACCAAATCCAATCATGGCACTCTCTTAATGAATCTTTAACTAATTTTCAAGCATTTCCTACATTGAGTCATTTTGATCTAGAAGTTGTGCACAAGGTTGCAGCTAGAAAACCAACACCTTCCATCCTCCCCTCTCTCCCTCCCTTCCCCTCTATTTCATTTCCCTCGCTCTTCTCCCAAAACCTTCCTTCCTCTCCCTCCCTCCCTCTCTCTCACTCTCCAGCCATCTCTTTCTTCACCCTCCATCTTGCCCTCCACTTCCTCCTCGCTCCAACAAACACTCTCTCTCCCTCTGCACCTCTTACCATTCCTCTCTCACTCTTTCCCACCCACCACACCCACTCACTCTCACTCTCACTCTCCTCCTTCATTATTCTCTTCCCTCTAGCCCCCATTATCCCTCTCACACTATTCCCCACTATCACCGTCATCTTTCCCTCTTCACATCTCTTTATTCCTCCTGTTATCACTCAGAATATTTGCTTGGTTGTGGAAATAAAATCACTGAGGTAACCTTCATACCACTTTAAGATTGAAAGTGGGCCCTTCAATATAGAGAGGAATTTGTCCTTAACTCTACGACTCGAGGTCACTTTAGTAGCAAGTTTTTAGCTCATTAGCAATATTTAGTTTGACCAAAATGAATTTGGTTGGAAAGGGATATGAAAGAGACCATTGGGCATGACATCTTTGACAAAAGATTAAATAGTTTTCTAAATGCAGATTTACATGAACAACTATAAGCAAAGGCATGATAACTCATGATTTCTTTGACAATTTATCATCAAGCTATAGAGAAGGTTATAGAAGATAAACATCGAAATAGATCACTGAGATTTCTATAGTGATATTCAAGTTGAAAACACACATACGAATTTGAATAGTATGAATCTGAGAAATTCCACATGTATTTTAATTCATCAAAAATTTATTCAAATATTTAAGACTTAATACTCAAAAGTTATGGCTAATGAGAAATTAAAATAATAGAAACATAAAGGAATTTCTTCATATAAAAATCTCTAAAACCTAGGCATAGAAGATTGTTTAGAGTGAAAATATATTAATTTGAAAGTGCACAACAATATACAAGGTTTTTCCCAAATATTCCAACTCTTCTTCTGTCTTTTGGAATAATTATGGGGAACTACTTACAAACTGAATCCATGGTTCTAGGAAAACTTAATTACAAACTATTTTTATAAAATATATCGTATCTTTTATGATAATCTAATATGCATATATAAATTGATTGATACAATATCTCTTGATCTCATTATACATGACAAAACTATTTTGAAATAAAAGTGGAATTGTAGTCGATAGATTGTTGAAGAAGAAGAATGAAAATAGGTAACTGAAATGCTGCCATAAAATTTGATAATCACCTATTTTGTGCCCCAAAATCTTGCTCAAATATTTATTAGTATGATCAAAATTTTCCATCTCCTTAGGCATCTAATCATATCCTCAAGAATGATATCAGTTATGTGAACCCATACTTTATATAACTTTATATCTATATCTATATATATATATATCATTTCCAAAATCATGCAAAATATCTAGGCACTGAGAAAATAATTGGCATCATATATCATGCTATCACAATAAACTTTTCAAATTTTTTAATATTATTTGAAAAAATCTGATAGTTGTAGTGTCATTATTTCAAATTGTAATAAACAGAGAAAAATTATTAATAACAGGGTTGTCAACATTTTTTGGAAATATGAGTAAATAAGTAGGGAAGTTTGAAATCATTTTCCAAGCACCAGTAGGACTCAAAGTCTACATCAGACCCTCTGCATTGGAAAGTGCTTTGAACAAGCTTTCTAATGGTATGTGGATGTCCAAGAATGGACTTCTAGATCAAAAGACATGGCCTGTTGAAGCCTTCGAAAGGAAAGAGAATATCGGGAATCGACGATTGGAGGTTCGGGGCACATCAATAATCGACAATTGGAGGTCTGGAGCACATTGGAGATCGACAATCGGAGGTTTGAGAGATATCAAAATCACATGTCAGCAGGTCTTTCACATCATAGCAATCGCACATCGGTGATTGCAACAGTGAAGAACTATGACGATCGGCAAATCGATAATCGGCAAATCGATAATCGGCAATTGGAAATCAGCAAATCAGATGGGTAACAACTTTCAAATGATGCGATAATACATAGTTGTGATATAAATATGCCGATATTGTTAAATTACCAGGAAAAATTTCCAATAGTTTTAAGCTACCAGGAAATGTTGAAATATATTTACAAATAAATTCATCGCAAAACCAAGGCAGGAAGGGCACTTTTCTTTCTCCTCTAGTGTGATGCGTGGAAAAATATCATTGGTTCCAATAAAGCCACATGGGTTTTGATGTCACCATGATGTGGTGGTACAAAGAGACACATGGAAGGTAGGTTTTCCACTTTAAGTGGCCCTAAGGGGGAAATCAGGGTGACACATGTCACCACTTATGAAGTGCCATGTGGCAGTGATAACGTCATAGTTGGATGTTGATGTATCAAAGGTTGAGAATATTGGAGCTTTGTAACACTTGCCACTTAAAAACGTTTTGATCAAAATGAGGCTCCGATAATGGGGTTAGCACGTGGTCATTAAGATTTTAAATAACTAATAGATTAAAGCAATTTATAAAGGAAAATATCCCTCGACAGCGAATAAAATCCTTAGCAACTTAAGGCTAGGCAGTATGGTGACAACCCTCTATCATATGGCGAATAAATGTAGGAAGGGGCTAAAAGAAAAAGGGGCTAAGGGAACATCAAAACTTGCTATATTGTAATGTCTTTTAGTTAAAAATTCTTGACAAGTAAAAATTTGATTGTGTAATGCGGAAGGTAAGAAGATGAATGGGTTGGAAACTGCAAAGAGAAAAGTGCAAAGGGAAAAGGAATATTGGTGAAACAATAAAGAGGAGACTTCTCGGATAAGAAAGTATAGAGAATTGAAGGTGGATGAGTCAACAACTATTGAATCTCCGGAAAAGAGGTATCACAGTTTGGAATGGATAGTCAACAAGCTTGTGCGAAAAAACTACAACCACTCCATATTTGAAAGGCATGGGATCAACATTAATAAAAAAAACTTCCATATTTGAAGGCTAAAGCTTTTCTATCAGAGTTGAAGAAGCATGAAGAAGCAGTTTTGATGATTTTTTGCAGAGGGAACTATTATGTTAGCAAAAAAGCTAAAACTATAGTTTTGGGATCTATTCTACTTTCAAGGAAGGAATTTGACAGATATTTCTTTTGCCTGAATGAAGGCATACTTTCCTATAGTTACTCTATGACATACAAGATATTTTTAAGTTTATATTTTGCATACATGAACTTGAGAGTTATTTAGAATATATTTGTTTCTGTAATTATGTGATGACTATTAGTTTGCAAATTGTTATGTGAAACACTATAGAAAGAGTTTATGAATATGTAACAGGGGTTGGCTTTTATTTGATAAACACTTGTAGTCCAAATATATTTAAGAATATTTAATGTATTCACAATGCTTAATGAGAAGTTAATAGGAAATTCTTGTGTTGCTTCTCTCTGTCAGTATTTTCTCTGTTATATAATTGTCTTCTTCCATGTTTGAGAATGTTATTTTATGAGATTGGACTTCATTGATGCTCCTCTCTTAAATTATCAGTCATTAATATTTTTTTCTCCATCCATCGATAAAATATGTTTCTTCTATTCCTCCTTTCTTTGATATCTCCCAAACAGTCAAAGGACCTGTGACTTTCATGCTTTGTACAATATGCTCATTGGAGTCATGATCTCATTTGTTTAATAGCTAGAATCCATGCCCAATTCTTTTTAAGATCACCCAACCAATTCATCCATAGATCTAATTTTGGTCACCTTAACTCAATTACAAAACTCCTTCTACTACAGTGGCCATAGGGTAGTTGACTTTTACGTAGAGATCCTGCTCTGGGTTGAAGGGCCAGCTTCAATCTAAAAGAGGTTTTGAGGTTAACTTAGTTATTTCCTCCCACAGCTAGAGAATTTTATGAGTGATAAAATTTTGGCACTATTTCTGAGGAATGAAAATCATATTTTTCCCCTAACAATTTTATTTTTGAAGATTAGATCTCTGAGGGAAAATAAAGATTTAGATATCTAGTTTGGCCGCAAGACATTTTATCTAGAGACTCCACATTATGATATGAAGGGTTATTACTGATAGAGTTCTGGCTCATATAGGTATTCATACTCGGAGGAACCCAGATCCAAATCCACCTCAAAGTTTCACAAGCCAAAAAAATTGTTCAAGAAAAAAGACTCCCAAGGAAACAGGTACGGTCAATTTAGAAATATCTTTCCCTCTACCTACACAACTTGATACATTTGAAGACTTATTACTAGATATTAAATTTGAGAGTAGCTTTTTCAGATCTAAGTCCAAGAGGAATTTTCCAGAAATTGTTTTAGATCCAAGATGTTTTAAGACCTTTATCTGTCATCCCTCTATCCCAAAACTATAGCTTTTACCCAAAGATTTTGAGATTTGGGCTCACTTTCATAAATTGGAACAAAAATTCAAGGAACTTCAAGAAGTTGCTACTAAACCTCTAACTTATCCTTATTTCATCCCATATTTTTTTACCCCAACTACTCAGTTTTCATATGAAGGTTTTCAAAAGCTTATTCCATCAACTTACATTCGAACAATCTCAGTACTTGTAAATTTTGTTGTGTTTACTCTTGCTGTTAGTACACGTTCACATCGTAGACCTATGGCTGGATGATATGCACCTTTGAATATTCCAACACATTTCCATGCTCTCCTATAGAATTATGGATAATGTCTTATTCAATTTGATGGGACTAGATATTATACTACTCAACAACATCTAGACAAACTCAATGATTTCATAGATCTAGAAGAAGTTGACCATGATGACGTAAAATTGAAGCTTTTTGCATAGAGTCTGTCTGGTGAGGTAAAGAAATGGTTCAAATCTTTGCCTACATCCAGTATTAATAACTTCCAGGAGTTTGAATGGTTGTTTCTTGCCAAATGGGAAGTGAAGAAAAACCCATTGCAGATTTTAGTTGAGTATAATGCACTCAAAAGAAACCCAGGAGAATTTGTACAAGAATTCACAATCAGATTTAATAAGATTTATAATTTTATTCTGGCTGAAATCAAACCCCCTCCTGGTTTAGCTTTGTTACATTATCTTGACTACTTTGATGTTGAGTTGTCTTATCAACTCCGTGAGAGAAACCCTACTACTTTGGAGAAAATGCAGATTAATGCAATTGGAGTGGACGCAAATTTATTGGCAAGGAAGGAAAAAATGAAGATTTATAGAAGAGTAGGTTTCAAAGAAGATTCATCTTCATCCCCTGAATTGAAATTTGATCTAATTCTAAAAAATTTGGAGAAAGTAATGCATAAGTTGAACTCTCCCCAAGAGAATCAACCTCAAGTCAAAAATATAAATTTTAGGATGTCCAAGGCTTCTCAAAACCATCCTAGAGAATAGAGAGATCATGAAGAACAAGAACCCGTTGTTTGACCTCCTTTTCCATAATCATTTGTAAATGAGGATACTAATGAAGAAGAAGACCATCAAATTGGGAGTTTCGATGACAAAGAGACCCAAGTTTTTGCCACCAAAGAAGAACATGACCTTTCTATTCGATGCTCTGGAGAAAAATATAGTGTTCATCTTTGCGATTCAGATGTTTATCAACAGGGGTACAATAATGCAGTGGAATATTTTCAAAGACAGTACAACCTCAGAAACCAGAATGTCCCTATCAAATCTTTGCCATAAAAGATAACAGTCGAACAACAAGATGAACCCAAAAAAGAGATATTGAAGAGGCTAGAGGATCCAAAGAAGGACAATCTGAAGGAGCCAAAGAAGGACAATCTGAAAGAAGCAAGAAAGGAGACTAAAGATGCAGAAAATTTACATTCAGATTTTAATCCAGAGTTTGAAATGAGTAAGTTAAAGGTGTTTAGTCCTTTTGCTGAAATTTTAAGAAATGAACAACATAGGAAAATAATTTCTACTATGGTAAAGGATTTAGAGATTCATCAAGTAAAAACAATTTCATAATATTCATTGAACTAGATGATGATGCTCCAGAATTTGTATTTGGCCCACACGTTACAAATGAAAAAGATGATGTGCCCCATTTTTATGTAATTCTAAATGTGCATGATATGATTCTTAATAACACAATGTTAGACTCTAGAGCCTCACATAATCTCATGCCCAAATTAGTCATAGACCATCTAGAACTCCAAATTACTAGACCCTATAAATATTTTTTCTCCAATGGTTCCAGAAAGGTAAAATTCTTAGGGATGATTAAGGATTTAGTTGTCACCTTAGGTCAAATTCCCACTAAAAGTGTTTTGATGGATATAGTAGTAGCATGTATTCCTATTAGAATTGGCATGTTGTTATCCTGATCTTGGTCAACAAGATTGGGAGGAACTTTACAAATGGAAATGACTTATGCTTCTATACCATTGTTTGGTGAAAAGAAAAGACTATACAGAGAAGTTCAAATGGCCTATATGGTGAGAAAAAAAAATGGAGCCATATAATAATCCAATATATGCAGTAGACACAGAGCTGGGATCAAAAATATTTTTCAATGACTGTTGTTTTAGTGGAGAATCATCAACAACAAATGAAATTGATATTCAATAGAAACAAGTTCATATTTCTTCAGGGGAAGTCTAAAAACTATACTTTGATGGATATACATGTGAAAAGGGTTCGGGAGCAGGTATGTGGATTTATCCACTAGATTATATAAGCTGATTCCATTGTTATAAATTGTTGTTTCACTGTAGAAATAACCATGGAAAATTTTAAGGATGAAAATTTGTCTTCAAGTTTAGAAACCTTGGAGAATCTTACTAGTCCCCAAATTGAAAATTATAAAATGTTTGTTGGTAACTTTGTAAAAATATGAATTAGCCAAGGTAGTTGATGGAAGATGAAATAGATCAGCATACCTAGAGGGAGTGGAAGAATAACGAACAATGGAAGAATAGCTAGGGTTTCAGGTTTTTGAGCTCCATGGAGATGCGCAAAGGGGGGAGCTCCACTCCCTCCTACAGGAAGGCAGTGGCCAGCAGAGGTAAGAAACCTCTAGAATCTGTCAGCGGGCTTTCAGGAGAAAGGAAAAAGAATCTGGAAGAGGATCAAGATTTGACCAAACCAAGGTAGGACAATAGCATGAAATATAATGAGGAAGAAGACAAGAAACAGGGAGCAGAAAACAAGGCATAGAAAGGGCCATGTAAACCCAAGGCTGAGGTTACTCCCAGAGTAGTTTTAAATGATCTTACTCTGTAGGCACACAAGGACCACACGCGGACCTATGCTATCATTTATAACTTCATGGGATTATGGCCCACTAAAAAGGCATTACAAGCATGGATTAAATACCATTGGAAACCGAAAAGAAGCATAGACCTACACCTTGGGTCAAAGGGTTTTTCATTGTTGTCTTTGCAAATCTTGAGGACAAAGACAGAGTGTTTTAAGGAGGACCCTACTTCTACGTAGTAGTTGGCCTCTACATGCGACTGTGGATGATGAATTTTGTCCCGGAGAGTGAAACGTTTACTTCAGTGCCAGTCTGGGTAAGACTCTACTCCCTACCTCTTGATTACTAGCAAACAGAATCATTATTGGCCATAGGAAATAAACTAGGGCATTTTGTTAAAGCCCCTAAGGCCACTAGAAGAGGAAAATACACCTCCTTCGCATGAATATGTGTTGAGATGGACCTATCGAGAGCCCTACCAGATGAGGTCATCCTGGAAGTTTTTGATGAAGAATGGGTGCAAACAGTAGATTATGAACATATTCATTTTAGATGTCGCCGGTTCCATGAGCACAGGAACCTATGTATAGAATACCCTCACAGAAAAATAGAGAACAGAAGAAAAGAAACCACAATGAATGATACTGAAATCTTTCACAAAGTGGGACATAGAGGAAAAGGAGGAAAAAGGGGGCCAAAGAAACAGTAAACAGAAGGGCAACAGGCCAGTCTGAACAGGTTCCAAGTTCTTGAAGAAGAGGAAGGAATATCAAAAGTAGATCAGGTAATGGATGGAAGCTCAGGGGAGAAGGAGAAAAAAGAACGTAGGGAACAAGCACAGGAGGTTATTAAACAGAAAGAAACAATGTTGAGTGATGAAGAAATTGAGAGGGATCAATAAATGACTCAGAGTGAGATGGAAATGGAGGATCATGAATTGCAGGAGACTATGGATAGAGAAAATTTAGATCTGGAAGGATTCTTGAAACAGGGAACCATGGGAGGGGTAGACTCATTACCTTAAGAAGAGTTTAATCGAGTACAATATCTTTTCCTATGGAAAACTCGGGACAAAGGGCTGGAAAGGTAAAGAAACAATGAAAGGTAGGGAAACGAAGGAGTGAAAACTATGAAAACCACACCAGGATTAGCTCCCAGGAACCCAAGAAAGAAAAGAGGCAGAAAAAAGTATAACGAACTATTGATGGAATGTGGAAAGCTAATGATAGATTTAGGTAAGATCAAAGACCTATCCAGTTACTCTTTTAAAAATATTTAATAATGAAGTTCACATCTTAGAATATCAGAGGTTTGGGTAGTAAAAGAAAACAAAGAATACTTAGCAATAGAATGAAACAAGAAGCTCCGGATATGATCTTTATCTAGGAAACTAATGTTCCATTAAAAAAATCAAAGAAATACATAGAAAATGGCTCAATAGATTTGAGTTTCTAGAAATTAAAGTAGATAATACAACAGGAGGCATACTCACTCTTTGGAACCCCAAAGAACAGACCTTTCAAATTTGAGAATATCTGGCTTACCCACCCTAATTTTATTAGCAATATAGAAAGATGGTGGAAAGAAGATCTGCATATTCAGGGAACAAGAATGTTTCTTCTCCACAAAAGACTAAAATACATCAAGCTCAGACTCAAAGACTCGAACAAGAATGAATTTGGCAATATTTTTGCAGCGAGAAAAGAGGTTGAAGATAAAATGCAGACACTTAATCAAACTTTTATTATAGATGGCTTTGATAGGGTCAAAGATGAACAAGTTACCAAACTTCATCAAGTCTGGGAGAACTTATGTAAACAAGAGGAAATATATTGGAGACAAAAATCTAGAGTTCAATGGCTAAAAGAAGGGGAACGAAATTCCAACTTTTTCCACAGATCCACCATGGCAAACCGATCCCATAATAGGATCTCTTCAATCAAGGATGAGGGAGGTCATCTTCACAATTCCCATGAAGAGATAGAAAATGTGTTAGTCTAACACTTGTAAGGTATAACGAATGAGACCACTGCAGACAGAGATCACTTTATCAAGGACTTAACTAGGCATATACCTAGGCTAGTTTCAAGAGAGGATAATTTCAATCTCAACAGGCTAGTGACTGAAGAGGACGTTATTGAGGCAGTTAAGGAAATGTAGAATGGCAAAGCGCCATGCCCTGATGGTTTCAATGTGGATTTCTTTAAAGCCTGTTGGAGCATAGTTAAACAAGATATTATGAATGTAGTGGAGGATTTCAGGTTGAATAGAACTATTCTAAAGGCACTCAATATTTCCTTCATCTCGTTGATCCCCAAACAAGACATTGCTCAGACTCCAGATAGGTTTAGACCCATAGCTTTGTGCAACGTGGTGTATAAAATAATATCCAAAGTTGTTTCCAATAGACTCAAACCCCTTCTTCCTACTTTAGTTTCTGTGGAGCAATCAGGTCATGTGGAGGGTAGACAACTACTCAATAACATCATTCAAGTGCATGAAGTGGTGCATTCATTGTTAAGCAATAGGAAGGCGAGAATGATTATGCAATTGGACCTTGCCAAAGCTTATGATAAGTTGAATTGGAACTATATTAGGAAGGTCCTTCTATCCTTTGGCTTTGATCATAATTGGGTAAGATGGGTTTTGGCACTGGTCACTTCTTCTAGCTTTGCACTTTTGGTCAATGGTTCTCCTTCCAATACCTTTACTCTTTCAAGAGGTCTTAGACAGGGAGACCCGCTCTCTCCCTTTATCTTTATCCTCATGATGGAAGGACTTGGGTGGTCTATCAAACATGCAAAAGAAGGGGGTAACATCAAGGGTATCCAACTTTCTGAAACTGGATAGGGTTTGTCCCATCAACAACTTGTCGATGACACTATGTTGCAGGGAGTCCCCACAGTAAAAGAAGCTCTTTCTTATAAACAAATCCTGCATGACGTTTCTATGGCCATAGGTATGGAGGTAAATCTGTCTAAATCTAAGATTTTTTTCTTTAATACTAACATCGCCATTCAGAGAAATATCTCCAAGATTCTAGGCTTTCAAAGGGAGGTCCTTCCTTCCAAGTACCTGGGAGTTCCTCTAACTAATAAACCTTTGCAAAAAAGCATATGGGAGCTAATAATTAATAAGATTCAGGATAAAATTAGAAAATGGACTATCAGATCTTTAAACTTGGCATGCCGCTTTGTTCTTACAAAAGTTGTTTTGTAATCAATCCCCAATTTCATGCTTTCAACACTTCCAGCTCCATAGGGAGTTTTACAACAATTTAGAACCATTCAAAGAGACTTTCTTTGGAGTAAGGGGGAGGAGAGAAAGAAATGGGCCTTGGTAGTCTGGGATAAGATCTGCAAACCAAAAACCCATGGGGGCCTTGGATTGGATAATCTTGAAGTTCTCAGCAAGGTTTTAGGGGCAAAATTATGGTGGCATTGGGTAAAAGATCCAAAGGCTCAGTGGGCTAGTGTATGGAAAGATAAATATGCCAGCACATGGCAAGATAATGATCACATAAGGATGACAGGTATCATAAAAGGATCACACTTTTGGAATAAGGCCTGGGAGAATAGAGGCTTAGTTCAGAAGAACAGTTTCTGGGAAATCAGAGAAGGAGACCTTGCTCTGTTTTGGGAGGATAAATGGCAACAAGAACCTACCCTACTAAGAGAGGATTTTTTGGACCTCAAGAAAGAAACAGACACCAAAGGGCTTTTCAGGGTTAAAGATTTTTGGGAACAAAACAGTACAGAAGACAAATGGAGATCCTGGAAGAATTTAGAATTTGGGGATGACAACCCCTTGAAAGCAAAAGTAGGTGCACTTTTGACAATTTTGGACCAAAGGAAGATTCTTGTTCCAGAGGGGCATGACCAACTTAGATGGGGCAACAATAAAGAAGGTACCTTCAATATTAAGGAAGCCAAGAAGATAGTCCTTGAGGTGGATTCCCATGTACCAGATCGGGTATGGCAGCACATTTGGAGGCATTAAAGGTGGATGAAAATTAAACTCTTCATGTGGTTGGTTCATCATAAGAAAATTCTGACTTGGGAAAATATACGAAAGAGGGGAGTTCTGGGACCTTCTAGATGCCAGCTCTGTGAATCCCAAGAGGAGACTATGGAGCACCTTCTCAATGACTACATCTTTACCTCTTGGTTGTGGGAGACTTTTGCCACAATTTTCCATCAGACAGATAGGGACAAAGAAAGTATTATCAACACCCTAAATAAATAGAGACAAAACTTCTATGAGTATGAGTATCTTCGTTTGGCTTGGGTTTTAATTCCAAGCTTCATAATTTGGAATATTTGGAAAGAAAGGAACAATAGAATCTTCAAAAATGTTCACTGCACCACCCAACACATTTTGAAGCAGATATTAAGACAGCTCAAGGAGACAGTTGGCACTATTGTGCAAAAATCCCCAAAAAATCCACCTTCAGAAAATGAGATGCAGATACTTCATCAGTTGGGTATGTAGGGGCTTATACCAAAGCGAATGGATAGGAAGGTTATGAATCCAGCAAATAGTCCAGAGTATTGGAATCCTCCCCCTTAGGGTTTTTTGAAATTCAACATCGATGGGGCCTCAAAAGGCAACCGAGGACTAGCTAGTTTTGGAGGAGTGCTACAAGATGATAATGGATGTATTATTTTTAATTTCCATTGCCATCTAGGTAGAGCTACAAAAAATATGGCTAAATTAATGGCTCTTGAATAGTGTTTAGAGTTCCTGAAGCAGGATAATCTCCAGAATATTATTATTGAAGTCGATTCTGAGTTGATCATTAAATTGGTTAAAAGAATATTCTGTGATACAGAGCCGGAAAAAAGTCTCAAGTCATTGGAGGCTGATATAGGTCTTTCAAAGGATCCAATTTCACCTCTTAGACTTACGCACTGTGAGTTTCACTCATGTGCGAAGCACGGCCAACAAATTGGCGGACATACTGGCCAATCATGGAGTGGTTTGAACTAATAACAGGGTCAAGCTGATTTGGGGAGAGGTGCCTTAGAACAGATTAAGGGAGCAGTATTTTAGTCATGTGGAAGAGGACTATAAGGTATACTGAAACAGAGCCACAGAGACGGGGTCTGGCTGACTTTTATGTAGAGTTATGACACAAGTAAGGTCGCTTTTGGCATGCAGGTCTAAGATTGGCAACAGTGAACCCAAAATTTTAGGGGGTTGGCTAGCAGAAGGGTTCTTCATCTTCCTTTGGCCCAGGCGCTGGAATCTAATATTTCGCGGCAGCCGCAAAACCCCACTTTTTGCCTGCAGTAGCTTTATCACCCTCGAAGTGGTTTTGAGTGTATCGCACCACCTTCAAGCCGAAAGCAATATTTCTCATTTGGGAGCAATTCCACTCACCATGAAACACGTGGCTCAAAGTGGGGAGGAAATATCGCCCTCATCACGCGGTAATCTTCAGTGAATTATGGCCGTGCGATATGATTCATAACCATTGGATCAATCGCAGTCAATCTTCGGCCAGGATGTATCATGCTTGTTGGTGGGTCTGACTTAGTGGTTAAGTTTCGAACTGTTCGCACGACCTATCTGGAATTGCGCACATCTGGCGGATTTCAGGAGGTGAAAATGATCGAAAGTTATGTTTAAAATGGACCCGTTGTAATTTTCTATTATGGTTTACTGAGCTCATCAGGTCTGTTATGCTATTTAAATGGTACGCTTATTGGCCACTCGAAATGTTTCTCAGCCACTGGATCTTTATCTCATGATATAATGACCTGTTTTGGGTTAAACCTTTTGTACACTGTTTCTTTTCTTTTTTTTAATTTAATAGAAGGATCTGCTCTTGCCTTAGCAATTTTTTTTTGTAAAAACATGAAAATCTGTAATAATTTTATATATAGTCTTCATACAATTTTGGCAATTTTTAAGGTAAAAGAATTTTATACTATAAAATTTGGGCGAATCATTTTTAGAAAAAAAAACAAAAATTAGCGAACCTTTTTTTGGAAAAACCATGGAAAATTAGCCCAATTGCGAATATTAGCCCCTAAAATTTTCCATGGAAATAATATAGTGGAGTATGAAGCTCTCATTATTGGTTTAAGTATGCTATGAGAGAAAAAGGAACAAAAAGTTCACATTTTTGGAGATTCGGAGTTGGTTGTGAACCAAGTTGAATTTGTCTACCAAGCTAAGCATCCAAGAATGAGTTATAGAAATGAAGTTTGGGATTTGTTTTCTAACTTTTTTGTTGAACATGAAATCTAATTGATACCAAGAGAGAAGAATGGAACTACAGATGCTCTGGTAAAGGCTTCTAGTACATTCAGAGATCTATTGTATTCAAATGAAAAATATGAGGTAAATGTTAGACACCAACCTTCAATTCTAGATAATACAAAGTATTGGCAAGATTTTGAAGACGATGAGCATATCAAAATATTTTTGGAGAGAACAGATGAATTTCTCAGCACTATGATAGAAAGACATGAAGATGAAGTTGTAGATGAAAATTCTGAAACAAAAGTCTATTTGAATGTTGTAGCAGGAAAGGAAATTATTAAGCTTAGTAATAATTTGATACTTAGAGGCTTAGTACATTCTAAAAGAGTATTTAATTCTAATCATGTAGAATTGTGTTGTTCTATACAAAAACCCTCCCCATTTCAATATTTTTATATAAAACTTTAATAAGAAATGGGTCCCCTTTGGAATATAAATAAAATAAATAAAACGTTTGAAAATAAATTTTTACAATAGGTCATATAAAAGTTTCTTTTAGGATAGGTTAAATCGCAAATGCAATTTGAAAATCCGTCGAACCCATGAAAGTCCTTTTCAAATGGTCCGATCTAATTTGAATTGTAATAAAACCTTATCATAAAGCTTTATCGAAGGAAAACAATTATAAAGGGAACATGTCACATCCCGCACATCCTTTATTTCAATAGTGGACTTAAAGTGTTACATTGAGATCCATTGATGCGATAACTCTATCGGAATTCGCATATCGCTACTCATCAAAAAGTTGTCCCAAGTGTTCCATAGAAAACCTCCGATGCGATAAACCAATCACAACGCACATTGCTAAAATCATAAAACACATTCCAAAAGCTCCTTTGAAATCTTCCAATGCAATTTCATTATCATGTAGTGCGCTTTCGATAAAGGCAAAACATGAAGTATTACGAACATGTGTGGTTTAAAGTTATAAGTCAACTATAAAGAAAATTTAAATGATTTATCAATTTTAAAGCATGCCACCTCCCCATGCCAGCTCACCACTGATCACAATCACAACCATGTAAAGGAACCATTTAAGCACGGAACTTGTAACTCCTGATCTGTGATATGCAATTATCACTAATTGATAATCGAGAAGTCACAATACCCATTCTAACAAGGACCATTATAAATTTGCGATGCAACATACCATCATGGCATTAAAGTTTCACATTGGAAGTTACGAGGAAATCATCAATAAGCAGTTATGGTTGAATCCTTCAAGGAATTCATCTGTGGTGGCTTAACATATCATAGATCCATAGCATCTATTATGCTTAATTGCTATTAGTTTTGTGCACTGTGTATTAGCTTTTAACAATTTTTCCATTGTTACGCCCCTATGTTTCATTTTGCAGAGCGAATCTAAAATCATCAGTCCAGAAAAAATGACTAAAAAATCTCGGCAAGTAAGAGTCCTCATCATAGCGAAAGATGAACCAGTGAAGTTGGTGATGATAGATGATACTACCTGTCTTGGCCATGACAAGACTTCATAGGAAGGCATATATAATCTACTCGAAGCCAAGGATCCTAATGAAATTGAAGAAGAAGGGGGAACGATTGATTCAAGCGATAAATCAGAAAATACTCTTAAGGATTTGGCCAGCTCCTTCCTCCACAGAATAGTAGCCTGTGCGAAAGTGTTACCATACAATGACCTAGTGAGATGGGTAATAGAAAGTATCAACATAACCGACAGAGCATTCTTTACTTCTGATGGAAGGATGTTTAGTTCATTCAAGGTAGAAGATGTCAAGAAGATGTATCATTTTCCAAACCCCCAGAAACGTTACAACAAGGCATTCTTAGAAGCTTTCACCAAGGAGAACAAGGTAGAGTCAGACCCTATCAAGCAATGGAGACATTTCCCAAACAAGCATAAGCATGAATCCTCTAGTATGTACTCCATGGGCTCCTTAGCATCTCCTTATTGCTATGCTGGTGCTATGATATGTGGACTCTTTGGAGTCTCTAATTTAGCTATACTTTCCATAGAAATGGTGCCTCTAATGGAAGCAACAATTAACTCTTATATCATGGATTCGACAAACATTTTATCAGATAAAATGGCCAACCAAATCCTTGATTATAGAAGAAATAGGTTTGTAACTACCCAGATAATACCCCCATTGTATATTAGCGCCTACATTAGGGATACCATATGTTTCAATTTTGACTTCCCCATTTTAGGTTGGAAATGGACTCCTCAAGACCCAACTCCTATTCACATTTGTCATAAGAATTTGTGGAAAGCCCATTATAAAGATCATATATGTAGAATTTTCCATGGTTTTCTTTAACCTTCCATTAGGCCATATTCAACAAACCTACTCCTCAGTTATCTCATGAGGCTAGCATTGACCTAACATCAATCGACAGTTGGTTTGGTGAAGAAAAGTTCACCTATGTCAAAATTTTTGGCAGCACCATAGATCCACATGTTCTCCCCTTATACATTCCTGATAAGCTATTGGCTAGAGAAATAGCTTACCAGATAACAGAAATAGGAACGTCCAGGAACTTCAAAGAGTCCAAGAAACAAATGTGGCCTTCATTTACCCTACCCTATGGTACTTACTCACTGCATGATTTCAAACATGCAGAAAAAGAAGCAGAGAAGATAAAAATTCTGAAATTAGCAGTCATTCCTAAGAGACAGTATGACCCAAACAATGTGGCTTACAACTTTACCACTCAGGTGAAACTTGCCAAATTTGAACATGAGAAAGATGAATATGATGACTTCTTTACTTCAGCTAAGTTGTTTACACAGGTCAAACATTTAGCAGGGATCAAATTGGGAGTAGAGGGGATAGATAAGTTTATGAAGTTTAGGACACAGAGGTTATAGACACAACCTTTGGATTTATTGAACACTACCCCTATGGTGCAGCAAGAAGGCCACATTGAAGAACAAACTACTGAGAAGAGTCTTGATAAATAACCAGATTGACTCCCAAAACATCATTATGCCAAAATTGCCCGCAACACAGGAGCCTATTGTTACTAATATTCCAATTGAAGGGGAAGTCGACATAGTTAACACTTAGCATGATATTGAAATAATTCCAGAGAATCCTTCCAAAGAGATTGTATTGAAGGTTGAGGAAATACTACCCCTGAATGTATTTTACAGTCCAAAGCATAGGGTTTTGCTCAAAAGAGAGAGAAAAAAGAGAAAAATTGACCAGGGACCATTCTCAACTCCTCAAGCTGAACTGATGAATGTTGTATGGAAAGAATCAGAAGTTAATCCTTCTGATGAATTGATGAATGTTGTATGGAAAGACTTAGAAGTCAATATGTAGGTGCTTATACAGCTGCTACAATGGACAAGGCCTCCAAAGTTAGCCAACTAGTTAAAGAAAAGGATCTGAGGATCACCCAACTTGAAGAGCAAACATTAGTGGAACAGTAGAGGATTGATCATCTTGAGCAACAACTAGCAAAGCAAAAACAGCAAAATGAGCAACTGAAACTACAGTTAAATCTGGAGAAACAAAAGATCGATCAGCAGGCTCTCCAGAAACAACAAAAGTTGTCTCAAGAAATCAGCAAGCTTCAAGTAGCAATTTAGCAGGAAAGGAAGGCTAAAGAAGAACAAATTGCACAACTGAAATTACAAGTAGAGAAATTCAAAGGTTATCCGAATATTGGTGAATTCAAGAAAGAAGCCCTAGAAGTGACCAAAGCCTTATCTCAACAACTAAATATCCTTTGCCATAAAATATCATTGGTTGACCCATTTTGTACTATCACTGCATCACTCATTGAACAGGCAGTTGACACCAAGGTAGAATTTGAAAAAGTAGATGATAAGGTCACAAAATTTCTCTCTTGGTAAATTTTAGAAGAAGGAAGGTCTATTAATCTCCCAAAAATCCAAGAATCACACAAAGAAATCTTGTTTTCGGAGTGGGAATCACAGTTAATAAAGGTTGAAAGAGCTACTTCCAGAGCCAAGGCTACAATGAATAGTATGATCGAGTTAAATGATAGCTTGTATGGAGCTAACTTGATCTTTGATTGCTCTCTAGGAAAGCTCTCGAAAGCAAAAGCACTATAAGATCAATGGAGACAGGATCTGGCTAGCAGAGAAGAACAAATCAGCAAAGTGCAAAACTTGACCTTGGATGCATTTTGGTTTTTCCTAGTCAAGCCACACAGCCAGTAGATGGCCACCAAATTCCTTGCCGATGTAGTCAATATCATGGTTCTTGAACTTTCAGATGCTACATACATAGCTAACTACATTCCAGGCTGAGTCATCCTCCGGAAATTCAGCAAATGCTCTCAATTTGTCATGTGTAAGTCCAAGAGAAGAAGTAGATATAATGAATCAATTCAAAGGCTATCACACTGTTATTTTCATAAATCAAATCCCAGATTTTTCATGTTTCTAGTTTCAATAGCTCAAAGTGATTTTTATTGAAAATTAGTTTTTTATTTTATTATTTAAACCCTTTCATGTCTTTTAAGAAAGGGTCCTTAATTAGCATAAAAACTTGACTTGAGAAGTTACAATTTTGTACTTCTAAATATGTTTTTATCAGTAGTGGATCAAGGTTCTACATTTTTGTGAAAAAATGTTTTCAAGCGTTGCACTTTTGTATCCCCTGGAAGTTTTCTCAGATAAGAATGTGGAATCGGAGTGTTATTTACATTGGAAAGACTCAAATGCATGTAGTATTTCTATCACTATCCTTTTGTCTTATTTCTTTATGTGATGAAACATTCCTTTTAAAATTTGTTATTGTTGATATGTGTATACTCTTCAAATAATTCTTTATCATGTCATTTCTGAAGATTTAGAATTGTTATATTTCAAATATATATATTAGCGATATACATTGTTATGAATGCGATATGTTTTTATAATCACTTTGTTTAATTTCTTAAACAATGTAATCATTATATGTGAATGCATCTTTCTATTGATAATTAAGCCATCTATATGATTATTTATCTGTTAGGAATAATCAGAAATCGCATTGTTTATAGAATACCCGAGTTATATAAGTATCTTTGTATACTTTGAGTTATAGGTTAAAACAATTATCCTCTTCATTATACATTATAAAACAATCATCCATCAAAACATACATTACTTAGAAACTAGTCCCATAATATCCAGTTGGAGCCACCATATCAAACGGAAAAGGAGCTATACTAAGGTCTGGACTGGGTGGTTATCCCCAATGTTGGTGCTAGGATTTTAGATGCATCAACATTTTTGGCACTAGAGAGAGGGTTTGAATTGTGAATGGTGAGCGAATCCAAATCTAGAGGCCATTCTAAGAGTAAAACTCCCTCACCATCTCCTCCAACTTCTCCTTTGCATTCGAAATCTCCTATTTTTACGCGAGAAGTTCAAAAGGAAAATACAACACACACTAATGAAACCTTAAACACACTTGACAATTCTTCTCTTGAAACCCCTGAAGTACAGTCCTTGATTCATAAACTCCAAGGGTTTTCAATATCCCAAGAATAGTCTGAGTTATCCCAAGGCAGTGTGAATTCGCAGTATATCCCATCTCAGCCTCTTACAAGATCGCAGAGTGAAAAGCTTGGTATCCCAACAATTGAATTTCCTCTGCCAAGTCGAAAAGGAGCTAGGAAGACACCTTTAGAGTCTAATAGTGAGACTCTTTCCTCATCATAATCCATTCCATATAAACCATTGCAAAGTCATCCATCCATTCCCCTACTTCAGATCATAGTCCAAAAGGTTACAGGTACTCCGACATCCTCTACCCAATCACTCTCAACTACCTCCTCACCTTCTTCTACTATTAGTTCGATAATGGCACATAATCAACCTCAACCAAGGCCATGGACAAATCTAGGAGCAGTTTCAATGTCTGCCCCTTTGATTCAATTACCAGGCCATCCTGAAAAATGGTTGCCAAAGCTTAATCCTGACATTGGCATATTAGCAGAAGAAGATATAAACAATTTCATGTTGTCAATAAAATTGAATGGGGTAATAGAAGAAGATGTTGTTGTTAGGCTATTTCCATACAGTCTACAAGGAGTAGCTAGATCGTGGTATTTTTCATTGCCACCAGGATCCATCAATAGTTGGGATTCTTTTCAAGAGCAATTTTTAACCAAGTTTGGAGATGATAGCTCCACAGAGACTTTGATTAGTGATCTCTCCCATCTGAAATCTGAGTCAAAGGAACCCATCAAAGACTTCAACTCGCGATTTAATAAGCTGTTAAATAAAATTTCTACTACATCTAAGCTTAGTGAAGAAGTCTGAAGCGAATGGTATACATCTACCTTGCCTTCAAATATAGCCATCTTCATTGGTGGGGCTACCAAACCCACATTAGCAGAAAATATGAAAGAAGCAATCATTGTTGAAAAGCGTGTCATTGCTTTGGAAAAGAAAAACGTTGTCGAAGAAATAAAGTCCAAAAAAGTTACCTTTAAAGATGATTCGTAAAAGAAAGCAGTTAAAGACCCATATGACATGGAAGGTTTACAAAAAGTTATGAAAACTATGTCCAATGAAATGGTGGAAATAAAAAAGCAGGTAGCTGAAACTTCTACTAAAAAACCATTTAGGAACTTCAAAAGAAATCAGTCAACTGAGCCTAAACCACCTAATGTTGTATCTAATGAAAAATCATATCTAGACAATGATGAAGATGACGACATAGTTTTATCATCAGAAGGAATGAAAGAAGATGAAATAGTTGAATGCCATGGAATGTGGGACTTTATCTTGCCTAACCCTGATAATGAAAGTGAATAGGAAGCTCTCCCAGTAAATACTAGAAGTAAAACTGCAACAGATCCTGTTCAAACAAATCCAATGAAGAAAAATTCAAGACCTGTTACTAAAGACAAAGCTCCCATGAAGAAAATTCCAGTTGTACCTACCCAAAATCAACCATCATCCTCCAATCCACCCTCATCATCTAAAACATTAGTAGTCTCTGACTCTATGGATTACAACATTGTGGAAGACACGAAGAAGACTCGAGAAAATATTTATTTATATGAACTTAGCAAGCTCAAACGTCAATAGAAGTTGTTACTTAAAGAGTTAAATGCAGTACCTTCTTCTCATCTTCCAGGTGGTGTATTATCCAAGGCAACTAAAGGATCAGGTAAACCACCATCGGATAAAGTAGATGTTATTGATGTTGTTTTGATCGGAGATAGGTCTAATTCTCATTCTCTTTTTCTCTTGACTTATGAGATCTCTAATAGGAATCGACATAACTACCTGATAGATTCAGGGGCTTCATCAAACATAATGCCAACTTCAATTTGCTCCAAATTAAACATTGAGCCCCAGAAATCTGCAGTTCATATTGTTCAATTAGATCGGACTAAAGTTCAAGTTTCAGCAGAGATTAATTCAGTTACTATTAGGTTATCGGTTGATCCTAGAGTAGTTCAAAGAATTGATAGATTGATTGCTAACATCCCTGAGTTTTATGGTTTAATTATAAGCAGGGATTGGTCTGAGAAACTCCATGGTTACATTTCGACTGATTGGTATCACATGTGGCTTCCCTATAAAGGGAAACCAAACCAAATCAAAATAGATCGGGGAAAACACATGACCTATACTGTAACAGAGTTTGAACAAGAAAACCAACCTGTAGCTTTCAATAACAACATTCTCGAAAATTACTCAGCTGATTCATTATTTGGAAATTTTAATGCTCAACAATCGCCTTTTCCTGTTAATAGTTTCACATCATAAATTGAAAATTTCTCTCATACTGATACCTCAAAATGTGTTAGTATTGCTGATGAACTTGTAAATAAATTTGTAGATAAGCCTTTATTTTGGTCTTTATATTTTGATGGGTCAAAATCCAATGACAGTGTAGGAACAGGATGTATTTTAGTTAGTCCAGAAGGGGAAAAAACTATGCTATCATGTAGACTAGAATTTGAGTGTACCAATAACACTGTAGAATATGAGGCATTGATTCAAGGGCTCTATAAAGCAATAGACCTGAATATTCAATATCTGAAAGTATTTGGTGATTCCGAAATTGTCATTAAACAAGTAAGGAACACTATCCATTGTCTCTCTAGACATCTCAAACATTATCAATCCCTCGTTCAAGATCTCATAACTCATTTTTTGGCATTTAACATTTCTCCTATTCCTAGATATCAGAATGTAGTAGTTAATTTATTGGCCAATGTTGCTTCTAAACTCCTTCCATCTGAGGATTGTAGTCCAGATAGGTTTTCAATTTAATTGATTTTTTGACCATCTATCCCAAATAATGTCACCAATTGGAAAGTTTTTAATCATGACGAAGAAATCTTAAATTTCTTGACTTCTGAAAAATCTTATGATGATCAGATTATCAATGAAAATGATCATGATCTTCAACTAAAACAAAGACTAAATGAGAATTCTATTCCTAAATCTCTGGTCAAGCTAGAAGATCTCTATAATATCAAAGAAATATTCAAAAATGTCACTAATGAAAAACTTAAAAGTTCTACTTTAAAGTTTGAATTAGTAAACCTTGGAACTGAGGCCAAACCAAAAAATGTTAATCCAAGACTTGAACTCACATCAAAAGAAAGATTTGATTTCATCAGATTATCAAACAAATACAAAAATGTTTTTTCTTGGAATTACGAAGATCTGAAAACTTATGATACTTCTATCATTCAACACACAATTCCAATGATTTATGATGAGAAACCTATACAACAAAAGTTAAGGAAAATTCACCCAAATCTGGAAAGTCAAATCAAAGCAGAGTTGAGTAAACTTTTGTAAGCTAAAATAATTTTCCCAATCAGACATTCTAAATGGGTTTCAAACTTGGTACTTGTAAGGAAAAAGAATGGTGATATTAGGATTTGCATATATTTTAGAAATCTTAATAAGGCATGTCAAAAAGATAATTTCCCATTACCAACAATGGAGTAGATACTTCAATCAGTAGCTGGTTCAAATTTAATGTCCTTTCTTGATCGTTTTTCAGAATACAATCAAATATTGATACATCCAGATGATAGACGAAAAACTACATTCAGAACTAAATGGGAAACACATGCTTACCAAAATATGCCTTTTGGTTTGATAAATGCCAAAGCTGCTTTCCAACGATCCATGGATATAGCCTTCAAAGGTTTGATCAATAGGTTATTTTTTGTTTACTTAGATGACATAACTATCTTTTCCAACAAAAGGGCCAATCACCTACATGATTTAAAATAGATCTTTGAACAATGTAGAAGGTATGGGATTTCTCTCAATCACAAGAAATGATTCTTTGCTCGTAATGAAGGAAAAATCTTAGGGTTTATTGTACCCAAAGATGGTATATATATTGATCCTGACAGGATAAAAGAGATTTGTGATATTCCTTTGCCACATAACAAGAAATCATTGCAATCATTTTTTGAACAGATAATTTTTTTAAAAATATTTGTTCCTGATTTTTCTCATATAGTCTTGTCATTGCAAACTATGATTAAGAAAAAATAATTTTTCAAATGGGGACATAATGAAAAAGAGGCTTTTGAATTGATCAAACAAGAAATCATTAATGCTCTCGCATTGAATACTACAATTTTTTCCAGTCATTTTATTTTGTATACTTTGGCCACTGAAACATATTATGTTGATGTTTTAACACGAACCAATGTTCAACAAGTAGAAGCACTCATATCCTTCTTCAGTTCTATTTTACAAGGTGCTGAACTCAACTATTCCAAAGTTGAAAAACAAGCTTTCACTGTGTTTAAATCCATCAAACACTTTAGGCCATTCCTCCTAGAAACACACACAAAAGTAATAGTCCCATTCTCTGTAGTGAGGCAATTGCTAGTTCAAAGGGAAGTAGGAGAGAAGAGAGCTAATTGGGTAACAACTTTACAAGATTATGATATTGATATTAAATCAGCAAAAATTGTGAGAGGGCAAGGTTTTTGCAGGTTATTAGGAGTTTCTAATATTCTAGAACATGAAGATTCATATAATACTCTTCAAGTGAACGAGATAAGAATCATAAATTCTGAATCTCAGTATGGTGATCTGATATTTTACTTGGAAAATGGATATGCTCCCCCTGATTTCAGTCATAGAAAAAAATTTGCTTTAATATTAAAAGCAAAACACTTCGAAATCATTGATGATGTGTTAGTTAGAAGAAATTATGATTCAATTTTATTAAGATGCCTTGAAAAAATTGAAGCACAAATGCTTTGCAGGAATTGCATGATGGTCCAGGAGATGGACATTTTGGAGGAGATGCTATAGCTCACAAGATAATACATGTTGGATATTATTGGCCCACTTTGTTTAAAGATGCCCATGAATATGTCAGGAAATGCAAGATATGCAAAACTGCTAGTGGGAGACAAAGGAAACCAACGTTTCCTTTACAACTAGTAAACATTGAGCAACCATTTGAACAGTGGGGCTTGATATCATAGGAGATATTGTTCCACATTCTTCCAAGCAACATAGATACGTCCTTACAGACATGGACTACTTCATAAAGTGGCTAGAAGCAATTCCATTAAAGGTAGCCAATTCTGATGCAATCATTGAATTTGATGATAAATTCATCATTACTAGGTTTGGTGTACCTAATGCCCTTATTTTTGATAATGCATCTTATTTTTCTGGGAGTAGTATAGTTGAATTTGCTCTTAAGAGAGGTTTTAAATTAAAATATTCTGCAAATTACTATCCTCAAGGTAATGGTTTGGCAGAATCAACTAATAAGAATCTCATTAATATTATTAAAAGAATTGTTGATTAAAATCAAAAGAATTGGCATAAATCTTTAATAATTGCATTATGGGCAGATTGCATAACTCAGAAGGCCTCAATAGGTACTTCTCCTTTTAACTTAGTGTATGGAAAATAAGCTGTAATACCTTCAAATTTAGCACTCCCATCTCTAGCCCTAATACAATTTATAGAAGAAACTCCTTCTTCCTTTATCTAATTAAGATTTGATCAAATCCTGAAATCAGATGAAGAAAGAAAAAAGGCCAAAATCACTCATGCTAAACATCAACAAGTCATTAAAACTTCTTTTGATGCAAGTTCTACCAGCTCAAAAACATTACAAATTGGTGATCTCATGTTGAAATGGGACAAAGCACATGAAGACAAAGGTAAACATACCAAATTTCAAAAGATATGGCTTGGACCATTTCAAATCAGTGAAAAGATAGGCTCATCAATGTTCATACTGCAATATTTATCAGGAAAGAGAGGTTCTCTTCTTGTGAATGGGCTTATCTTAAAGAAATTATTTTCTTAAGGAGGTACAACCCCTTCTTACCTGTAAATATTCTTTATTCGAGTTTGTTTATTTTAGAAAATAATGTTGTAAATAGTCTTCCATTGCCTTTTTACTATTGAAAATATCTTTAAGAGAATATTGTGAATTACTTGCTTTCAGTAGGTGGAAACTTTTAAGGAAATGATAAAACATGAAACTCTGAGAACCTCTTTAAAGTTTGTAAAATCTTCCAAAACCTTGAAAATACTGTAAATCATTCTAAGTTTTATAAAGTTAAGAGAGGTTCTTTGTAAAAAGTAAAGACTTTTCCAAACATAGCATCTATAGCTCTAAAAATTGTCATCCATGAACTCTTAAGGAGAAAGTCATTCACCCCATCCACTAAGTTTATGATTTTTCAGAGTGTAATTCTAAAATATGTTTCATATAAAAGATAAAGGTCTCATCATGAACCTGCTTACCACGATCATAGGGAACTAATTAAACTGACATTACCAATACTGCATATCAAAATAGGGTAATGGCTTATAATCATAAGGCAAGGTGTCTCATTACGAGCGAGCTTGTTCAGTTCAATTATAACCAGTGAATGGCATTGTCATCACCTGGCTCCCAAACCAGGACAATGGATTTTTATCTTAAAAAATAATGAAAGAATATAAAATCAAAAAATAAAAAATTATACGTAAACATATCTTTTTGAATTTATCTTTCAAAAGTTATACTCTTAGATGGATGGGACAATGAATTATTGATGGTCAAAAGGTAACCCTGTCGAGACTATAGATGTTTGCTGGCAGCAGAGGCACTACCTGTGACAAAAGAGTAAATTTAAAAGCTCAGTTGGAAGAGCCCTCTACTTTATCTTTATCAACCAACCAAAGCTTAAAGAAACCCAAAATGTTTTCATTTTTAAGAGATTGTCAAAGAAGTTACAAAAAATTGTTATTTTATTCAGAGTTAATTTTTATTTAGTAATTCTTAGATGGTTTTCTTTTTCCTCAATTGTTTCCAAACTAAGAAAGTTTTAGATATTGCATTATTTTTTCAGAGATAATTGTTTCTCGTAGTGAATTGACAATTGTTGTGCTATACAACAACCCTCCCCATTTCAAAATTTTTATATAAAACTTTAATAAGAAATGGGTCCCCTTTAGAATATAAATAAAATCAATAAAACATTTGAAAATAAATTTTTATAATAGGTCATATAAAATTTTCTTTTAGGATAGGTTAAATCGCAATCGCAATTTGCAAATCCATCGAACCCATGAAAGTCCTTTTAAAATGGTCCGATCTGATTTGAATTGTAATAAAACGTTATCGTAAATCTTTATCGAAGGAAAAAATTATAAACGGAATATGTCGCATCCCGCAAATCCTTTATTTTAATAGTGGACTTAAAGTGTTCCATTGAGATCCGTCGATGCGATAACTCTATTGGAAATTGAATATCGCTACTCATCAAGAAGTCGTCCCAAGTGTTCCATAGAAATCCTACGATTTGATAAACCGATCAGAATCGCGCATTGCTAAAATCATAAAACACATTCCAAAAGCCCCTTTGAAATCTTCTGATGTGATTTCATTATCATGTAGCATGCTTTCAATAAAGACAAAAAACATGAAGTATTATGAACATGTGCGGTTTAAAGTTGTAAGTCAACTATAAAGAAAATTTAAACGATTTATCTATTTTAAAGCACGCTGCCTCCCCACGCCATCTCACCATTGATCACAATTGCAACCATGCAAAGGAACCATTTAAGCACAACACTTGTAACTCCTTATCTGTGATATGCGATTATTGCTAATCGTTGATCGGGAAGTCACGATATCCATTCTAAAAAGGACCGTTATAAATTTGCGATGCGACATACCATCATGGCATTAAAGTTTCACGTTGGAAGTTATGGGGAAATCATTAATAAGTAGTTATGGTTGAATCCTTCAAGGAATTCATCTGTGGTGGCTTAACATATCATAGATCTGTAGCATCTATTACACTTAATTGATGTTAGTTTTGTGCATTGTGTATTAGCTTTTAACAATTTTTCCACTGTTACACCCTTCTATTCCATTTTGTAGAGCAAATCGTAAATCATCACTCCAACAAAAATGACAAAGAAATCTCAGAAAGTAAAGGTCCCCATCATAGCAAAAGATGAACCAGTGAAGTTGGTGCCGATAGTTGATACTACCTATCTCGGCCTTGTCAAGACTTCATGGGAAGGCATATATAATATACTCGAAGCTGAGGATCCTAACGAAATTGAAGAAGAAGGGGGAACGGCTGATTCAACTGATAAATCAGAAAATACTCTTAAGGATTTGGCCAGCTCCTTCCTCCATAGAATAGTGGCCCGTGCGGAAGTGTTACCATACAATGACTTGGTCAGACGAGTAATAGAAAGTATCAACATAACCGACAGAGCATTCTTTACTACCAATGGAAGGATGTTCGAGTCATTCAAGGCAGAATATGTCAAGAAGATATATCATTTGGTGGACCCCCAGAAAAATTACAACAAGGCATCTTTAGAAGCTTTGGTCAAGGAGAACAAGGTAGAGTCGGACCCTATCAAGCAATGTAGACATTTCCCAAACAAGCATAACCATGAATCCGTTGGTATGTACTCTGTGGACTCCTTAGCATCTCCCTATTGCTATTCTAATGCTATGATATGTAGAGTCTTTGGAGTCTCTGATTCAGCTAGATTTTCCATAGAAATGGTGCCTTTAATGGAAGCAACAATTAACTCTTATATCATGGATTAGGCAACCATTTTATCAGATAAAATGGCCAACCAAATCCTTGATTATAGAAGAAATAGGTTTGTAACTACTCAGATAATACCCCCATTCTATATGAGCACCTACATTATGGATACCATCTGTTTCAATTCTGACTTCCCCATTTTAGGTTGGAAATGGACTCCTCAAGACCCAACTCCTATTCACATTTATCATAAGTATTTGTGGAAGGCCCATTATAAATATCATATATATAGAATTTTCCATGGTTTTGTTTTACCCATCCATTAGGCCATATTCAACAAACTTGCTCCTCGGTTATTCGATGAGGCTAGCATTGACCTAACATCAATCGGCTTTGTTTGGTGAAGAAAACTTCACCTATTTCAGACTTTTTGGCAGCACCACAGATCCACATGTTCTCCCCTTGTACATTCCTGATAAGCTATTGGCCAGAGAAATAGCTTACCAGATAACAGAAATAGGAATGTCCAGGAACCTCAAAGAGTCCAAGAAACAAATGTGGCCTTCATTTCCCCTCCGCTGTGGTACTTACTCACTGCATGATTTCAAACATGCAAAAAAAGAAGTAGAGAGGATAAAAATTCTAAAATTATCAGTCATTCCTAAGAGACTGTATGACCCAAACAATGTGGCTTACAACTTTACCACTCAGGTGAAACTTGCCAAATTTGAACATGAGAAAGATGAATATGATGACTTGTTCACTTCAGCTGAGTTGTTTACACAGGTCAAACATTTAGCAGGGATCAAATTGGGAGCAGGGGGGATAGATAAGTTTATGTAGTTCAGGACACAGAGGTTACAAACACTACCTCTGGATTTATTGAACACTACCCCTATGGTGCAGCAAGAAGGCCACAGTGAAGAACAAATTGCTGGGAAGAATACTAAAAAGGAGAAGAGTCCAGGAAAGGAGAAGAGTCCCGAAAAGGAGCAGACAAATGAAAAGACCAGCGAGCTCCTAGATACCAATGTGCATATTGATTCCAGCTTAATCAAGGAATGGGAGCAGTTCGATCAAATGATCAAGAACCAGAATGACTCCCAAAACATCATTATGCCAAAATCACCCACAACACAAGAGCCTTTTGTTACTAATATTCCAATTGAAGGGGAAATTGACACAGTTAACACTCAACATGATATTGAAATAATTCCATAGAATCCTTTTGAAGACTTGTATTGAAGGTTGAGGAAATGTTGCCCCTGGATGTATTTTACAGTCCAAAGCATAGGGTTGTAGTCAAAAGAAAGAGAAAAAATAGAAAAATTGACAAGGGACCATTCTCAAATCCTCAAGCTGAACTGATGAATGTTGTATGGAAAGACTCAAAAGTCAATTCTTTTGAGGATTTAACCAATTTATCTCAATATGCAGGTGCCTATACAACTACTACAATGGACAAGGCCTCCGAGGTTAGCCAAATAGCTAAAGAAAACGATCTGAGGGTCACCCAACTTGAAGAGAAAATGGTAGTGGAACAGCAGAGGATCGGTTAGCTTGAGCAACAGCTAGCAAGGAAAAAACAATAGAATGAGACACTGAAAGAACAGTTAAATCTGGAGAAAAAAAAGATTGATAAGAAAACTCTCCAGAAACAAAAAAAGTTGTCTCAAGAACTCAACAGGCTTCAAGTGGCAATTCAGCAAGTAAAGAAGGCTAAAGAAGAAAAAATTGCACAACTAAAATTACAGGTAGATAAATTCAAAGGTTATTCAAATATTGGTGAATTCAATAAAGAAGCCCTAGAAGTGACCAAAGCCTTATCTCGGCAACTAAATATCCTTTGCCATAAAATATCATTGGTTGACCCATTATGCACTATCACTGGATCACTCATTGAACAGGCAGTCGACACCAGGCTAAAATTTGAAAATGCAGATGATAAGGTCACAAAATTTCTCTCTTGGAAAAGTTCAGAAGAAGGCATGGCTGCTAATCTATCGAAAATCCAAGAATCGCACAAAGAAATCTTGTTTTCGGAGTGGGAATCACAGTTGATAAAGGTCAAAAGAGCTACTTCCAGAGCCAGGGCTACAATGAACAGTGTGATTGAGCTGGTAAATGATAGCTTATATGGAGCTAACTTGATCTTCGATTGCTTGCTAGGAAAGCTCCTGAAAGCAAAAGCGCTAGAAGAGCAATGGTGATAAGATCTGGCTAGTAGAGAAGAACAAATCGGCAAAGTGCAAAACTTGACTTGGGATGCATTTTGGTTTTTCCTGGTCAAGCCACATAGCCAGCAGATGGTCACCAAATGCCTTACCAACACAGTCAATCTCATGGTTCCTGAACTTTTAGATGCTACATACAAAACTCAACTACATTCCAAGCTGAGTCATCCTCCGGAAATTCAGCAAATGCTCTCAATTTATAAGCTGCAAGTTCAAGAGAAGAAGTAGATACAATGAATTTGCTCAAAGTCTATCGCACTATTATTTTCATAAATAAAATCCCATATTTTCATGTTTGTAGTTTCAACAGCTCAAAGTGATTTTTAGTGACAATTAGTTTTTTATTTTATTATTTAAACCCTTTCATGTCTTTTAAGAAAGGGTCCTCAATTTGCATAAAAACTTGACTTGAGAAGTTACACTTTTGTACTTCCGAATATATTTTTATCAGTAGTGGATCAAGGTTCTACATTTTTGAGAAGAATATTTTTCAAGACCTACACTTTTGTATCTCCTGGAAGTTTTCTCAAATAATAAAGTGGAATCGGAGTGTTATTTACATTAGAAAGACTCAAATGCATGTGGTATTTCTATCACTGTCCTTTTGTCTTGTTTCCTTATGTGATGAAGCATTCCTTTTAAAAGTTTCTATTGTTGATATATGTATGCTCTTCAAATAATTCTTTATCATGTCATTTCTAAAGATTTAGAATTGTTATATTTCAAAGATATATATCAGTGATATACATTGTTATGAATGCAATATGTTTTTATAATCACTTTGTTTAATTTCTTAAACAAAGTAATCATTATATGTGAATGCATATTTCTATTGAAAAGTAAGCCATATATATGATTATTTATCTGTTAGGAATAATCATAAATCACATTGTTTATAGAATACCCGGGTTATATAAGTATCTTTGTATATTTTGAGTTATAGGTCAAAAAAAATATCCTCTTCATTATACATTATAAAACAATCATCCATCAAAACATACATTACTGGGAAACTGGTCCCATAATATCTAGTTGGAGCCACCATACCAACCGGAAAAGGAGCTGTACTAAGGTCTGGATTGGATGGTTATCCCCAATGTTGGTGCTAGGATTTTAGAGGAATCAACACATTGAAACCAAGAATTATACTAATTGAGGGAGAGATGGAGGATCACAATTTTAGAACCAAAAGTGACCCAAAAGCTGTCAACATTTCCAACACTTTGAAGAAAGAGAAGAAAGCACATTATGCATAATTATTGAAGGAATTCATTGATATATTCACCTAGAGGTATGAAGATGTGAACATTTATGATCAGTCCATTATCCAACATACTATACCACTTAAGAAAAATGAGAAACCATTTAAAAATAAGTCAAGAAGGATCAATCCAAACCTACAGCCATTGACGGAGAAAGAATTAAAGAGGTTGTTCGCTGCAAAAATTGTCATTCCACTTAGATTTTCCAATTGGGTAGAAAACTTGGCCCCAGTAAGATAGAAAAGTGGGGAAATTTTCCTGTGTGGATTTCAGAAATTTAAGTAAAGTCTCAATGAAGGATAATTATCCTTTACCGAAAATGGATCACATTCTCCAGAAGGTGGTTGGTTTAGAAAGGATTCCCATACTGGATGGGTTTTCAAGATACAATCAGATCCTGTTCGACCAAAAAGATCAGGAGAAGACTGCCTTCACCACACCATGGGGAATGCTCATGTATTCTAATATTCCATTCAGACTCATGAAAGTAGGAGCTGATTTTCAACATAAAATGGTCATCTCCTTTACTAACGAAAGAGATAAGTTTATGGTGATTTATCTTGATGATATTACTATTTTCTCAAAGTCAAAATTTATGCATCTAAAACATTTTATAACAATTTTTAGTAAGTCTAAGAAATTCATAATTTCTCTTAATCCGAAAAAATCTCATTTTTCCATGAAGCAAGGAAAGTTGGTGGGGCATATAGTGTCAAAGGATGAAATAAAGATATACCCCAGTGGAGTGACAATGATCCAAAAGATCAAATAGCTAAGAAGTAAAAATCAAGTGCAATATTTCTTAGGTAAAGTAAATTTTCTGCTGTGTTTCATTGTGAATTTTGAAGAAATCTTAAAGTAATAATAGGAATTCTTAAGAAATGGAGCGAAATTAAGTGCATTGAACAAGTGAATAATTCTTTTAATGATATCAAGAGAGGCTTAGGCCAAGAACTTCTACTCATTAGTCCATATTTTTCAAAAGATTTCATAATTTTTTCTTTTGCTTCTGAAGACACTATCTCTTGTGTGTTGCTTCAGAACAATGATGCTCGACAACAAAAACCCATCTCCATTTTAAGCAGGGCATTGATAGATTCTGAACTAAGGGAAAACTATTATATACAAACACTTATATGAATTGATCAAAGAACTAAAATATTTTAGGGTGTTTATTTTTCCTTCTCATGTGATTGCATATGTACTAGATGTTGTAGTAAAGAATATTTTAGTACATCTAGACATTGATGGCAGAAGAGGGACATGGATTGCTAAAATGTTGGAATACGACATGGAAATAAAACCTACCAATTTGATTAAAGGACAAGGTCTAGAGAGACTAGTGGCTGAGTCAAATCTTGATGTTGTTGGTATAAGATATTTTTTGAATTATTAGATTTTCCAGAAGAAGAATCAGTGGTTGAAGCTAAAGAGTTTTTAAATAATGCCTATGGTATGCTGATGTTGTTTATATTTTGTAAAATTTACAAGTACCATGAGGAATAGATAAGACATGGGCTAGATTTTTGAGATTTAAATATCTTAGGTATTGTCTTTTGAATGGTTATCTATACTAGAAATATCCTCAGGGTATTTTGTTGAACATCATATTGTAAGACGAAGCTAAGAAAATGAGTAAAGAATTTCACGAAGGAGCATGTGGAGGGAATCATTACTAGAATGCCACAACAGATAAAATATTAAGAGTTTGTTTTTAGTGGCCTACTTTATTTTATGATGTTAGAAAATAAGTAGCATCTTGTCACAAATGTCAGTTGTTTGAGGCTAAGTCAAAACTAATGTCTTTACCTTTGAAATCTATCTCTATAGAAGCACCTCTCCAGTAATGGGGCCTTAACTTTATAGGTGAAATTCATCTGCCATCATCAGCACAAAATCGATGGATCTTGAGAGGGACATAATAATTTACAAAATTGATTGAGGCCCTTCCAAGCAGGAAAGCAATTGATCTTGTGGTTATTCAATTCTTAGAAAATATTATTTCTAGGTATGGTTGCCCAAAGAGGATAATTATTGATAATGCACAATGTTTCAAGTATAAGAAGTTAGTAAAATTCTATGAAGACTACCATATCATACTCATCCATTCCACAACCTATTACCCTCAAGGTAATGTACTTGGAGAATCCTCCAATAAGAGTTTAGTCATAATCATTAAAAATTTGTTAGAAGATGACAAAAAGGCTTGGCACACAAAGCTTAAATTTTCCTTATGGGCAAATAGAGATAGCACTAAAATCTCAATCAATACTTCTTGTTTCCAGTTGGTATATGGTGTTGATGGATTGTTTCCTATATCAATTAGAATACATATTATGAAATATTTGCAAGAGTTGGGAGAAGAACAAAATTAGCTAAAAAGAAGGATAATTGGATAATTAAAGTGTAGGAAATGAGAGAAAGAGTGTGAAAAAACTCACGAAATACAAGATAAAATCAAAAAGGCTTTTGACAAAAAAACCAAAGAGGATGCCTTCAAATGCCAATATCTAGTTCTAAAATCGGATGCCCACATTGAAGATAAAGGTAAACATGGGAAGTTTGAAAACATTTGGAAAGGGCCATACAAAATTGCAGCTTTCCTGGGAAAAAAATGTTTCATCTTAGAAGGTCTTCATGGAGAATCTTTACCAAGAGGTCCAATCAATGGACATTTCATGAAGCACTATGTTTCTTAAACACGTGATGATTTTAAACTTTCATCATACATACCAATATATTTTGAAAAGTATCTTGTAGGTGTGGATGAATTTTCTAAAGGACTTGAAGCCCAAAGCAAAGGACCTAGGGTGCTATTGATATTCATTAGAAAAATAACAAGTTTTTTTAGAAACAATTGTATTTTTTACTTTCAAGGTTAGAGTCTGTAAAATTATCTCTTAAAGGATGAAGTTCTATTTCTCAATTAATTTTTCTTTTAGTCAAATTTTGTAATGGATGAGGCAACTGGTATATGGGAAGTCTTTGCTGCCATCGTTGATCAACAACATCCATGTGCAGCCAGATGTTAACACAATAATTTTTTTTGCATTTTTTAATCTTTTTTGGAAAATGATGATAGTTGTTGTGTCAATATTTCAAATTGTAATAAACAAGGAAAATTTCTTGATAGCAAGGTTGTCAACTTTTTGGAAACCTGAGTAAATAAGTAATTTTTCATTCATTTTCAAAGTATAAAAATACTCAAAATCTACATTGGACCCTCTCTATTGGAATGTGCTCTGAACAAGCTTTCTGGCAGTATGTGGAAGTCCGAAAATGGACTTTTGGATCAAAAGATATGGCCTATTGAAGTTTAAGCATTTGAAGCCTTTGAAAAGAAGGAAAAATCATATCAGTGATCAGTGATCAGAGGTCCGAGGCACATCAATAGTCAATGCTCGAAGGTCATAGAGATATCACAATTACATGTTGGTAGGCCTTATAAATCATAATGATTACACATAGGCAATCACAACAACGAAGGACTATGGCAATTGACAAATCAACAATCGACAATCATCGAATCAGATGGGTAACAACTTTCAAATGTAATACAAAGTTGTGATATAAATATGTTGATACTCTTAAATTTCTGTGAAAAAGTGCGAATAGTGTTAAACTACTGGGAAATACCAAAATAAATTTACAAATAAATTCATCACAAAACCAAGACAGGACGAGCACTTTTCTCTCTCTTCTAGTGGGACATGTGGCGGAATATGATTGGTTCTGATAAAGTCACATGGCTTCTGACGTTAGCATGATGTGGTAGTATAGAGGGACATGTGGCAAGAATTTTTGGTATTTTAAGGGGTCCTAAGGGGGAAAATCAGGGTGACACATGTCACCACTCATGGGGTGCCATGAGATAATAATGACATCATAGTCGGAGGTCAGTGTATCAAAGGTTGAGAATATCAATGCTTTGTAACACTTTCCACTTAAAAAAGTTCCAATCAAAGGGGGGCTCTGATAATGGGGCTAGCGCATGGTCATTGAGAGTTTAAAGAACTAAGAGCTTAAAGCATGTTATAAAGGAAAATTTGCCACTAGCAGCGAATAAAATCCTTAACACCTTAAGGCTTGGTAGTATGGTAACTGCCCTCGATCATATGGTGAAGAAGTGTAGGAAGGGGCTAAAAGCAAAAGGGGCCAAAGGAACATCAGAACTCACTATATTATAACATCTCATAGTTAAAAAGCCCCGACAAGTAAAAATCTGATTGTGTAATGCGAAATGCAAGAAGATAAATGAGTCAGAAACTACAAGGAGCAAAGCCAAAGGGTCGAGAAATATTGGTGAAAAAGTAAAGCAGAGAATTATCCAATAAGACAATATTGAGAATTAAAGGCGAATGAGTCAACAAATATTGAACTATAGGAAAATATGGATCGTAATTTGGAATGGATAGTCAACAAGATTGTGTGAAATCAAATACAACTGATCCAAATTTGAAAGGCAAAGGATCAACATTAATAAACAAACTTCTATATTTGAAGGCTACATATTTTCTAGCAAAGTTGAAGAAAAACGAAGAAGAAGTTTTGGTGGAATTTTGAAGAGGGACCTGTTATGCTAGTAGAAAATCTAAAAATATAGTTTTGGGACCTGTTCCACTTTCAAGTATGGTAGTTGATAGATATTTATTTTTCCTGAATGCAAGCATATATTCCTATAGTTATTCTAGGACATACATGACATTTTTAAGTTTATCTTTTGCATACATGAACTTGAGAGATATTTAGAATATTTTTGTTTTTGTAATTATGTGAGGACTATTATTTTGCAAACTATTATATAAAACACTATATAAAAAATTTATGAATATGTAACAACGGTTGGCTTTTATTTGAGAAATGCTTTTAGTCCAAATATATTTGATCAATCTTGAATGTATTCATGGTTTTTAATGATCATTTAGTCAGAAATTCATTTGTTTCTTCTCCACGTCAATATTTTCTCTATTATGTAATTGTCTTCTTCCATGTCTGAGTATGTTATTTTATGAGATAGGATTTCATTTATGTTGCTCTCTTAAATTATCAATCATTAATATTGTTTGCTCCAACCATCTATAAACTCTATTTCTTCTACTCCTTTCTTCCAAATCTCTCAAACAGTCAAAGGACTTGTGACTTTCATGCTTTGTACAACCTGCCCGTTGGTGCTATGATCTCATTCTTTTATTAGTTGGACTTCATTCCCAATGCTTTTGAACATCACCCGACCAATTCATCCATAGATATAAATTTGTCCACCTGAACTCAATTGCATAAAACCTTCTACTACAGTGACCATAGGGTAGTTTAGTTTTATGAAGAGATCCCTCTCTAGGTTGAAGGGCTAGCTTCAACCTAAAATAGACTTTGAGGTAACCTTAGTTATTTCCTCCCACAGGAATGGAAATATTTGATTGATAACATATTGGGATGAAATCCTTTAGCTCACTACCAAAATAAAGCAAAACTAGTACTGACAAAATCAACGCTGAACGAAATGAACTAGTGCTGAAAAAATAATTGTCAACGCTCTGTGTAAATTATGTCAAAATGATCGCTAACATAATGGTAGCATGTTTTAGAAAATCTCATTTTAGTTTCTCTACTACCCTTAGTAACAGGGCCACCTCATCTGTTTCATTTTTTTTCATCTTCTTATTCTTCCTAGTCTTGTCCTTGGGACCTTGTTTTTGTTTCTTGGAACTAGAAACCATTTCTTTGTTTATCACCATATATTTCAATGTTGAGTCATCTAACTGAATGACCTGGTTTGATAGGTCATGGTTTTGATTCATTTTAAATTTGAGTTGGATTTTATTCATGTGTATAGTTTGGGGCTTGCCAATCCCATAGATTTCAGCCAATGTGGGTTCTTTTTTCCTCTTCTTCTGTACTATGTCAATTTTATCCTCCCCTATTTCACTAGGCCCTTGGTCTATATCGTCAATGGGTTCACTTACATGAATTTTCTCTAGAGGATCTATAGTTTTGGCTTGATCTAGTTCCTGGGGATGGGATAGGGTTTGCTCCATCATAGCCCTTTTGGCTTTCCTAGTACAAACCCTTCCTAACATTGGTAGAGGAACATGGGTTTTAGGTGGTAACACTCTCCCCTTACCTCTTTTTTTAATGGTGGATGAGGATTCCCTTAAGTCTTTAACATCTTTCTCAACTCCCTTTTGTATCCTCCATTTGCTAGTTTTAGGCTTAGGGTTTACTATCTCCACGAAAACTCCCCAAAAAAGAAAATTCTCCCAAGTTTTATTTATTTTATTTAAATGATCAACCACCAAAAATTTAATGAAAGCTTTACGTAAAATAGAGGATTTTGGCCTATCTCAAACCTTAGCATACATTTTATTCAAGATCATCAATAAGAAACAAGGCATATTCATATGGGCTCAACCAGAAATGTGTGCTAGGAATTTAAAATGCTACATACCCATTCTGTGATAGTTCCCTTGGAGGTGAAATATCTTTCAATGAGGTTCAAGTTTCATTCCACTCCCTTTGAATACAATACATCTACACACCTAACCCCGACGGTTCATCTCTGTTCTCATCGTTGAGGAAGAATGGGATGTTAATTCCTGACAGGGTTCAGTTTTTAAACCATCAGGATCCATCGACTGGAAGTCCCATTTCCTTGAAAATTGAGTGCTCTATGACTGGGAAAGAAATTTCAACGATTATATCATTCTCCCCATTGAACTCCTCTTTGAAATATTTGGTAGCTCCATTGTGATATCCATCACATCCAAAAAATAACTCTTCCAATCTTGCTATCCAAATTTGTTCACAGAGTTCTGGGATGGTTTCAAGAATCTAATGGCCCCTCGATTTTCCTATCTACAACTTCTCCCCTTTCCCCATGGTTTCCAATGATAAACCATGAAATACGCATATGTCGCTGAAATGGTGCTGTAAATATTTGGAATGGAAACAAAATACATGAACCATGAACAAAGCATCTAATTCCTCTTATTTCGTGAAGAAACTGATATGTTGGTTGTTTGGTTAAAATTACAATGAAATAAATGCCTTATGCCTTAATCACCAAACTTGTCACTAAACTGTAATGAATTCATGATGACTAGACACCATATCTTGGGAGGGAATCATATAAATTGTCAACCCAGTATTCCGCAACAATCATCAAACCATGTCATTGACATTTGATTTGTCAATACCAGCTGTCATTGCACAATAGGCTAGTGTTGATAAATTATTTGGAAACACCTTCATTTTGACATATGGACCATATTTATTTCATTTGATTTTTCATCTATTTCCTTAGTTTTTTTTTAAACCAATGTTGACAAATTAATTGTCAGCAATTTCAAATTTTTCTTTTGAACATTAAATATCAATTTCAAGCTCCTAAAACTCTAATCTCAAATCAAAAATATGATAGCACATCCCACTTTCTCTACCCTAACACTCTCTACCACTCTCTCCCTCCCCATTCCTTCTCACTCTCCCCCACCTTCCATCTCCCCTATCTTTCAATTACTCACTCACACCACTTTATCCCTTCCTTAATCTCTTCCCCTTATAATCTCCCTCTCTCTACCCAACCCCCTCTCCTCTCTCTATCTCATTCTTTGTAACACCACCACTTTCTCTTTTTCACACCTCTACACCTCTCTCCCTAATGTTCTTTATCCCCCATCTCTCTATATGTGTTTCTACCCCTATCTCCTTCACTCTGTCTTTATCCCTCTTCCACATCTCACTCCCACTATCTCTCCACCTTCCTACCCCTCCCTTCCTCCTACCTTCTCTTTCCCTCTCTTATTACATAGTCCCTTTATCTTTTCACCTTCCCATTATTCCCTCCTCTTTCTCTCTCCCTCTCTTCTAGACCCTTCTCTCCCCTTTTTGTCCCTCTCTACTCCCATAACTTTCCATCCCTCATTCTGTAACTCCCTCTCTCTCTCATGCATGCTACCTCACACTTTCCTCCTTTCTACCTCTTCCTCTGCATCCTCCCACTTTCCCTCTCTCCCCCTTCCCCAATATCCTACCCATATTTTTCACTTTAAATCTATATCTTCCTCCCCCATTTCTCTTTATCACCCCATCTCGCCCCCTATTCTCACTCTCTCTCTCTCTCTCTCCCCTCACCCCCACCATTCTATCCCTCCTTCCCTAACTCACCCTTAGCTCTTCTATCCATCCTTATTATATACCCCCTCCCCCCCCCCCCCCTCTCTATCTATCTATCTATCTATCTTTGAGTCTCTCTTATCCCTATACATCTCTCCCCATTTCTTCCTATCCCCATCAAAGTATGTCTCTCTCTCACCCCTCTCTCTATGTTGATTTACACTCTCTAGTCTTCCTCACTACTATACCCCCTTCCTATATCTCACTCTATTAATCCCTCCATTCCTGACCCCCACTCTTTCTCACCCTCACTCCCTCTATCCCACTTACTATTCCTTCCCATATGTCCCTCAACACTCACCCTACTTCCCTCTCTCTATCTCTCCACCTACCCTCTCTTTCTCTCTATCACACAAATACATGCATGCATGCCTACACATACACACACACACTTCCATAAATCCCCCTACTCCTAATCCCTGCATCTCTCTCACTCTCACCTATTTCCCTTTATCCATATATCCATACTTCCCTTTATCCATATACCCAATGAATCACTTCCAAAAAATATTAGGATATGCTTAGAATTTCTAAAAAAAGGAATAAAGCTTGAGAATATTTTACAAGCCATCATCCCATTATGGACCACCTAGTTATAGCTTACGGTCATTATATACCAATGACATAGTAATAAAGATAATACTTAGTGTTCCATTGTTGGATATAATAAATCATTTGAAATGGTCCTTGGAATTGTTATTTGGAAAAGATAGGAAGAGTTATATGGTCCATTTGAGCTGACAACCTCTTGGAAAGATTTTATAAGAGTGTTTTTACTAATTGTAGGAACAATGATGGTTGGTGAGAGGCTATTCTACTGTATGAGATAAGTAAGGATGTTCTCTATGCCCTACCTCTTTTCGCATTTACATTCACAAGTTAGAGGCATGTTTCAGAGGAATCGATTGTGTTTGAACTACTTTAGCTACAAGAATAATCAATCTTCTTCTCTACATTGATGATGTTTTTCATACGCTAAAGAGTCTCCCTAACATCATCAAGTAACTAAGAATTCACAAGGATTTATATTATGGCATGGGCGTGAGGGAAACACTGAAAAGATAAACGTTATGATTATCAAATAGAAAATTATCACTTACACTCATTTTATATATCAAAATATAAACCTATAGGAAATTACTTCACACAAATACAGGTATTGTTTGGAATGTAGATATTAATAAGAAAGAAACTACACCTTTATATAATTGACAAAGCATGTGAGTATGATTATAGTATGGATGATGGGGTATGAGTTTGCAATAGAAATGTCAATGTACAATGATAAAAGGTGTTAATTGGTGGTAAGTAGGGTATGGAGGCTATATTAGTGACACAAAATGTTTAGTACGATAAGAAGCAAGTATGACGTTGTATGGTTGTATCAAGTTTTCTATGATAGCAATGTAATAAATGACCCCATTTATCACTGAAACTACAAAATTATTTTTTTAAAGATATGAAATATATATTTAGTAATGAATGAGTGATAAGAATGATGATTTTACAATGGGCCTTATGAATATCTACATATATGGATTGATTGGTCATGAGATGAAGGGTAGGTTCCATTTGACTTTTCATTAAGTGATTATTTATTATTTTTATTAGACTTTAAATATTATGTTTATAATGAGAAACATGCTAGAACAAGTCTTTGTTTATTCCCTTTCCATAGATGGAAAACTTAACGAACATTCACCTTCTTTCTCTACTTAACGTATAACTTCATGTCCTATTTTTGAATGTTATGTTGGTGCCATCATATCCTAACGCCAACCCTAATACAAATATGGGTATCCATTAATGATTCCCTCACTAATGTCATTTCCAAAAATTCCACTTTCATGATATTGGAAATTTTCTTTCCTTGCAATGGCAATTCACCCAAAAAACTCTATACACCAATGATAATTTTCTAGAATTCTCCAACACTAAACATGATTTCATAGACAACAGTACATCTAATAATTAATTTTCTACTGTAAAAATAGTCCCTCCCAAAAACTACTTTTGTAAACCCTTCATTACTTGCCATAGAAATAAAAATGTCTCCAAATCTTTTTTTAACTCACAATTGTCAAATAAAAGATCAATTAGCCATAGTCATCAAAAAAATCTAGCTAAACAATATCATATGCTAGGACTTATCTACATACAAAAATCCACCCTTACCCCTATCATATCCACTAGGTATAACAGGATGGCCGTCATATTCTACTTAGTAAATATTGCAAGGTAGAAACACGAAGATGATGAGCCCAAAACTAGTAATGGGGCCATCAAGAATGTCTTCTTACAAGAATGCATGCATGTTCCCAGGAATGCACACATGTTCCTAGGTGTCCACGCTTAGTGGAGCTCAAGTTTCCAACTAGGTTGGTAGCCGAGTTGCCAACTTGCCATGGCATAAGAACACATACACATTCTTAGGAATGTGCACATGTTTCTAATGTGGTTATTATTTTATGCATATATGGCTTTATATTTTACTATTTCAAGACCACTTGACAAATTTTTTGGTGTGATTAGGATTTTTTTTTTTTATTCCTTATCTACATTGAGTACCACGTCAAATTCATTCGTCATCTATGGATTTCAGGTAAGAATTTTAATGGATTTTTCTTCCTTTCATTTCATAAATTTGGTTTAAAATTGAAAAATATACCAAAATAACACCCTAAACACAATCACCATATTGAATTGTAGAAAAATTGGCGATATGGAACCTAATTAAAACACAAACCCACCATCAACAAACTAAAATTTAGAATAAGAAAATCCCAATTGAGAGAAAGGAAATCCAAATGATTAAATTGAGGCATCCTTGGCTACTTTAAGGTCACTGATATAGGATCTCCAAAGCAAAAAATGTATATCATGATTTTTGATAGGCCTCCTTTTCTCAAAATTCCTCCAGGGCTTCTTTTCAATCGGTCACAATTAGGCACTCTAGGCTTTCGCAAAAATCCTTCGGGTCGTCCCTTCAATTCTCTGACAACTTCAAGCTTTCCTCCTCTTACTAAAACTCCTCCAGGTTCCCCATTTAGTACTCCACCATTTCCACAACTGACATCCACCACTCCAGGTGTTCCACCTCAACTCACTTCTGGTGCCCCCTTTCGCAAACCCACCACTCCAGGTGTTCCACCTCAACTCACTTCTGATGCCCCCTTTGGCAAACCCACCACTCCCAGATTTCCACCTTAGCCCCCTTCTGATCTCCTTTTTTAACCCTTGTTAAAAATCCATGTAAAAAAATATAATGCCATGGTAATGGGACACATATTCCAAGCTTAATGGTGGGAAAAACATCCTATTGGGTGTTCATTTAAGTTAATATGGCTAAGGAAATTGGAAAAGGAAATTACAAAGGCTTTAGAAAGGCAAGAGGCATTAATTAGCAATTTTATTTATGAAATAAGGGAAATTAGGAGACAAGGAAGGTGAAAGGTCACATGTTTCATGTGAGGAGGAAAATGAAGGAAAATAATGGGAAATGGAGAAAATAGAGGCCTCATTGATAAAATGGCTTCTGAGGATCAGTTGGAAAGCTTTTGTTGGGGCTTGGTTAATGTCAGCTTTTTGTCAGTTCAAGTTCTGAGCTCTCACTCTATTCACTCTCTCTCATACTCTTTGACACTTAGAGTTTTCTTGGAGCACTCTTGAAGAGTGTGGCATACTTTGTTGGGTTGTGTTATATTCTTTCCACGACTAGCCCACATACATAACCACGAGGCGAGAGGGGTGGTGGAGCCCCCCCTTCGTTGCACTGATTGTGCAGTGGGGGGGTGGGTAGCCCCCCCCTATGGGGTCTGGGGCAGTGCCCTGGGGAAAAAAAATTTGGACCCTATATTAGGTTGGGCAGACCTACCTACGGTTTTGTGCATGGTTTTCACACATGGTTTTGGATGCGATAGTTTTCGGTCCATGGTTTTGGATTCGGTGGTTTTCAGTCCATCGTATTGGATGCTTCGGCATTTATAAATATCTATTGTAACATTGAAAGGAACATATTGAAAAATCAAGCTGGTAGTCGCGGTTTTGGAATCCAGGGGAAAATATCTGTGTATATGTGTTTTATGTGTTATTCTCTCGCATTGTTCATTTTCTGTGTTTTATAATTCGTATGCAAGTAATTTCTGTATGCGGTTAAAACCTACATTTGGTATCAGAGCTGTTTTGGCTTCAAGGGGACACCTTTGTTGCTGAGGGGTTTCGCTCGGGCCTATGGTAGACCCTGTTCAGTGGGAGATCTACGGGATTAATTTTGGTGGTGAAAGAATATGGCGAGTAGTGGAAAGATAGAGATCGAGAAATTTAATGGTCAGAGTTTTGAGTTGTTGAAACTCAAGATGGAGGATCTATTGGTGGATAAAGATCAGTGGATAATGGTAGATCTGGGTACTAAACCAATGGGAGTGTCCAATGAAGAATGGAAGAAGTTGGATCAGAAGGTAAAGAGCACAATACAATTGTGTGTCTTAGATTTAGTATTGTTGAATGTATCAGGGGAAGCTACGAATAAGGCTTTATGGGACAAGTTAGGGACTTTGTACCAATCTAAGTCTTTGGTGCATAGAGTGTTCCTATGGAAAAAGTTGTATAACCTGAGAATGAAATATGGAGACTCAATGACAGAGCATCTAAACGCATTTAATACTGTGGTAAGTCAATTATTGTCTGTTGATATTAAAATTTCAAATGAAAATAAATGCATCAGTTTGTTGTGTTCTCTACCAGATTCGTGGGATAGTCTGGTTATTGCAATAGGTAGCAATACAACTGCCTTGCAGTTTGATGAAATAGTCTCATCATTGCTGACAGAGGAGATGAGATAGAAAAATATGGAGAGCCAGAATGGTGATGTGTTGTCTGTATGAGTACGGTCCTAGAACATAAACAAAAATAAGTCATCGATTGGGAGATCTAAATCTCCAAGAAAACCTCTAAAGTTGGTGTGCTGGAAATGCAGAAAGGAAGGGCACTACAAAAGGGACTATAAATATAAATCTCCTGACAAAGGAAAGGGATCCGATGATGCTCCTTCTGTAGAGGCAAAAACTACCTCCGCTGAAGGTGGAGATGTGTACTTCACTTCTTCAAGTACACATGTAGATCATGAGGCATGGTTGATTAACTTAGGTGCATATTTTCACTTCACTCCCCATAGAGAGTGGTTCTGCAAGTATGAGAAATACGATGGTGGTGATGTCTTCTTAGGGGTTGATAGGAAGGCTAGAGTCATTGGTCGTGGAAAAGTAAAATTGAAGTGACAAGGTGGAAGGGTTAGAACACTTCTAGGTGTTCTGCATATTCCTGCGTTGGCTAGAAACCTGATTTCTATAAGCGATTTGGATGATCCAGGTGTAAAAACATTGTTCGAGAAGGATACCTGCAAGATGGTTCGGGGAGCATTGGTATTGATGGAGGGAGTTCAGATTGGAACTCTTTACACACTGCAAGGTAGCACTGTTCTTGATGGGTGCAACAGTTCTGTGGTTCCTGAAAGTGGAGTAGAAAATCTAGTGGTCTCTAGAGAGAAGACAATGTTTTGGCATCAAAGACTTGGACGTATTGGAGAGAAGGAAATTACAATGATTCATGGTAAAGGTATGGTGGAAGGTATGAGTAATAGCTCTCTGGATTTTGATTTCTGTGAAAATTGTGTGTATGGGAAGCAAAATCGGGTGAGTTTCCCCTCTAGTGGTAAGAGGGCAAAACAAATATTAGAACTTGTGCACAATGATGTGTTTGGACCTGTGAAGGTTCCATCACTGGGTAAGTCTATGTACTATGTCTCATTTATAGATGACTTCTCAAGGAATACATGGATATATTTCCTTAAGAATAAATCTGAAGTCTTTGATAGGTTTAAAGAATTTAAGGCTCTGGTGGAAAACCAAAAAGAGAAGAAGATAAAGGTGTTGAGGTCAGATAATGGTGGAGAGTTTTTCAGCAAGGAATTTGAAGAATTCTGTAAGAATTGTGGTATAGCATGACAAAATACTACTCCATACACACCTAAGAAAAATGGAGTTGCAGAAAGAATGAACAAGATGATGATGGAAAGGGCAAGAAGCATGTCTAGTGGTGCCGGGTTCGGATAGGAATTCTGGGCAGAGGCAGTGGAGACAACATTTGACCTGGTTAACAGATCACCTTCATCAGCGTTGGAGGATAAGACTCCATAAGAGGTATGGACTGGTAAGAAACCCTCTCTTTCACATTTGAGGGTATTTGGATGTGATGCATATGTACATGTTCCAAAGGAGAAAATAACCAAGTTGGATAGTAAATCTGAAAAGTGCATCTTTATTGGCTATAAGGATGGTTTAAAGGGTTATAAGCTTTGGAACCCAGTAACAAGGAAGGTTGTGTACAACCGAGATGTGGTGTCCAGAGAGGTGAAAGATGTTATTAAACATGAAGTCCAACCAAAGGAACCTGAGAAGATAGAGTTTGAGCTTAAGGAGGAAGAATCAGACTCTACAGCAAAGGAGGAATCAAAAGATGAAGAGCCACAAACTCCGGGCGTGAGAAGATCATTTTGAGAAATAAGGAAGCCAGAATGGTATATTCCATCTTCTTTCTATTCAATTTTTTCTTTATCTATCATGGATGATGATCCCAGAACTATGAAGGAAGCAGTAGATTCAGAGGATGGAAAACTCTAGAAAGAGGCGATGGTTGATGGAATGGCATCTTTGCATAAAAATGAGGCTTTGGATCTAGTGGAGTTTTCAGCTGGAAGGAAACCCATTGGCAACAAATGGGTATTCAAGAAGGAAAGGTGGAGAAATACAAAGCTCGGTTGGTAGCAAAAGGTTATTCCCAGGTGTCAGGAATTGCTTTTGGTGATATTTTTTCTCATGTTGCCAAGGTAGCTTCTATGATATTACTTTTATCTGTTGCTGCTACTTTTAATTTTGAGGTAGAACATAAGGATGTGAAGACAACATTTCTTCACGGGTATTTGGAAGAGGAGATCTACATGAAGCAACCTAAAGGCTTTGCGGTGAAGGGTAAGAAAGAACTCGTATTCAAGTTAAAGAAGTCTTTGTATGGGTTAAAATAGTCACCAAGGATGTGGTATCAAAAAATTGATACATTTATACAAGGAATTGGCTTTACCAAAAGCAAAGCAGATCACTGTGTGTATTTTAAATTAATTGGTGACCGTGTTATTTATCTGGTCTTGTATGTGGATGATATGATGTTGGTTGGAAGTGACAAAGAAATTATCTAGAATTTGAAGACCCAATTTTCCTCCAAATTCGACATGAAAGATCTTGGTTCAGCAAACCATATTTTTGGCATGGAAATTAAAACATACGGGGAAAAGAGGAAGCTTTGGTTAAACCAGAGGAAGTATGTCGAGACAATACTACAAAGGTTTAATATGCAGGATAGTAAACCGGTGAAGGTTCCTATTCCTGTAGGTGGGAAGTTATCTGCTGAACAGTGTCCCAAGGCACAAGAAGAGGAAGAGGACATGTCCCGTGTTCCATATGCAAGTGCAGTTGGTAGCTTGATGTATGAAATGGTATGTACTAGACCAGACATTGCACATGCAATGGGAGTATTGAGCAGGTTTATGTCAAAACCAGGGAAGGAGCACTAGACAACAGTGAAGTGGGTTTTCAGGTATTTGCATGGCACTAGTGATTATGGTTTGTGATACAAAGGAAGACTAGGGTTGGACAAAGTTTTGGATATTCATGGCTTTGTTGATGTAGAATGGGCTGGAGATTTGAATCAGAGAAGATCTACAAGTGGGTATGTGTTTAACCTATTTGGAGGTGTATTCAGTTGGATGAGTAAGAAACAATCTGTAGTGGCAATATCAACTACAGAGGCAGAATACATGGCAGCCACTCATGAAAGCAAGGAAGAAGTTTGGTTGTATATATTGTGTTCAAGTATGGGGTTAGTACAGAGAGCTATAAGGATAGACTATGATAGCTAAAGTGAAATTTCATTGGCAAAGAACCTTGCTTACCATTCAAAGACAAAGCACATTGATGTTCAGTATCACTTTGTGAGGGATATGATAGAAGACAAAAATGTGTTGCTAGTAAAGGTGGACACTTTGAAGAATACTGTAGATGCATTGACAAAATATGTGAGCTTTGATAAGTTCTCTTGGTGTAGAGAAACAATGGGTGTTGCAGGGCTAAATAAATGACTAAGCTCTCCTATGGCCCCCTGTGGAAAGAAAACAACAAGAGGGAGAATGTTGGGTTGTGTTATATTCTTTCCATGACTAGCCCATGTAGTTAACTAAGGGTTAGAGGGGGGAAAATCCCACCCTTCGTTGCGCCAACTGCACTACGGGGGGTTTGAGGGGGGCAGGTAGCCCCCCTCTACAAGGTCTAGGGCAGCGCCCCAAGGAAATGTTTTTTGGACCCTATATTAAGTTGGGCGGACCTACCTATGGTTTTGTGCATCGTTTTTGCACATGGTTTTGGACGCTATAGTTTTCGGTCCATGGTTTTGGACACGATGGTTTTCGGTCCATGGTATTGGATGCTTCAACATGTATAAATATGTATTGTAACATTGAAAGGTACATAATGAAAAATCAAGCTGGTAGTCCCGATTTTTGGATCCAGGGGAAAATCTTATGTATATTTGTTTTATGTGTTATTCTCTCACATTCTTTATTTTCTGTGTTTTAGAATTCGTATGCAGGTAATTTCTGTATGGGGTTAAAACCTACATACTTGGATTCTTTGCTCAAGAAGGCAAAGGAAGAGCAGGAAAGTGCAAAAGGACATCGAGATTACCAACTACAACAAGATTCTTTGAAAATATCGATTTTCATTTGTGGTTTCCTTGTTATATTTGGCATGCATGGTATTAAATGTGGTTATTTGTTTTCATGGCATAGGTTTTCTAGCTGTGACGTGTTTGCATCTTAGCCTTGCCATTTCAATATAGACGTGGTGTGATGGGGTTCTCATGTTTTGTTTGATCTAGATTTTCGGATGGATTCAAGGTTGAGTGAGGTGGATCTCTAAATAAAAGAACACACGGCCTAGTAACCCGTGAACCAAACATATGTCGTTGTGAACATGTTGTGCATGTGGTGTTGTGTAAATGTGATGTTGTGAACCTTTTGTGAAGGTGGTGTTGTATATAGGTGGTACTGTGTACATGTTGTACATATTGTATTCGTGTACATGTGGTATTCTGTGTGTGGTACATGTTGTGTTGCGAGCATCTGGTACCATATATAAGAATTGTGTAGTCATGGTATCGTGACATGTTTATTCATTGTGTTGTACTTTGTGTATGTATATGTGTTGTGTCATACACTAGGTATAGGTGTATGTATTTATTTTTTTGTGTCGTACATTAGGTGTAGGTGTATGTATGTGTTGTGTTGTGTTGTACATTGGGTGTAGGTGTATGAGTTGTATGTCAGGTGTAGGTGCATGTATTGCATGGTGTTGTATGTCATGTTTGGTTGTATGTGTGGGATGTACACTATGTGTATGTGCACATGGTTCAAGAGAAGGCACTAGGTGTTTTTCATGTGCAGAAACTGATCCAGTGTGTGTATGAAATAAGGACAAAGGTAGAAGCTAAGGATTGATTAAAGGATAAGTATCAATACTTTATTTCAATTTTATTATGCATGTTATTTATGATTATGGTTTATGATGATTACATGTCATCTATGATTTTGGTTTATGATGTTTACATGTGATTTATGATTTTGATTTATGGTGGTTGTGTTTTGAGCTAACCTGATGTGATATGTTTATACATTATGATTTGATAAAAGATGCTAGTTTGACTTGTTGTGATAGGATGTAAACATCATTGCAAGTGTACCTTATTTACGAGATACCATTGAGGTATGATGTGAATTTATTTCAATTTATTTTGAATATAATGGAAATTATGTGCTTGGTACAAGAAAGCATAAAAATTCCCAGTTGGGTAGTTGAAATTGATGACAAGCATTAGCAACAACATCAAAAGGAATTGGAACAAGTAGCAGTATGATGGTAAAGCACTTCAGGAGCAGGGCCATTATGGGACTTTAGTGCCCAGTAGTGTCCATTTATTTACATAAGCATTATATGAACAATATGATGGTTTTGAGGCATATATATGCCTTGGTTGTTGGACCTTCCGATGTGGGGAAGCATTGCCAAGGGATGGACCGCTTGGGATAGGAAATCCCAGTGAACTTGGAAGGTGAGTGACTGTACAGAAGGGGGTGACTAGATTTCCCGAGGAACTGTGTAGCAGAGAAGGGAAGGTTAGAGATGGATTTTTTTTTTGTCATTATAATTTCCATATCGAATCATATTCACATTGGGAGTGCTCCCGGGAACAATGAGCCAGTAACTGTTCATTGAGAGGACAAGTGGCGTAGGATTGTAGCATTAGACATTGGATGCAACTTTTAATTTGATAGTGGATTCTGGACTTCCTAGGAAGGAGGTGAATCCTGATACTACTATGTGGGTGGAGATGTGAGCCTCTCGATTCCCTTGTTGATTGATAAGAGCATTGTATCCTTTTACTTGTTGTTTGAGAAAATGTGTATATTATTGAGTACTGTATCGAGTTAGTTTATAAAGCTCCATAGAAAATATGGTTATTTACTGGTTGAAGAAAATGTGCTCAAGTATATGTGGTTTTTGTTGTAAATACCATAATTAGCTCTGTTATAAAGCTCCAGTAAATGATATGATTGTTATGTTTTAATAGTGTTCATTGTGAATACTGCAATGAGCTATGTTACAAAGATCCATGGGTAGTATGTTTTGTTTTCTTCGGTATTGTTTGTTATAGGTGTCATTGAACACTGAGGAGAGTGTTCCCCCAAGGGGGAGGGTTATGTAACAAGCCTGGTTAAAAATCGATGTAAGAAAATATAAGGCCATGGTCATGGGACATGGATTCCAAGGTGAATGGTGTGAAAAACATCCTAGTGGGTGTTCATTTTGGTTATTATGGCTAAGGAAATTGGCAAGGGCTATGGAACAGGATTTGGAAAGGCAAGAGGCATTAATTGGAATTTTTATTTATGAAATAATGGAAATTAGGAGAAAAGGAAGGTGGAAGATCACAGGTTGCATGTGACGAGGAAGGGAAAATAATGGAAAATGAAGAAAATAGAGGCCTCATTGATAAAAGGGCTTCTCAGGGTTAGTTGGCAAGCTTTTCATGAGGCTTGGCTAGTGTAAGCTTTTTGCGAGTTAAGTTTTGGAGCTATGATTCTATTCTCTCTCTTTCATACTCTTGGACACTTAGAGTTATCTTGTTGCCACTCTTGGAGAGTGTGGCATAATTGGATGCTTGGAGCAAGAAGGAAAAGGAAGAGTAGGAAAGCGTAAGAGGACATCGACAACTAAAACAAGATTATTTACATGTATTAATTTGCATGTGTGGTTTCCTTGCTATATTTTGCATGCATGTTATTGCATGTGATTCATTGATGTCATGGAATTGGTTTTTCTAGGTGTGATATGCTTGTAGTCTAGCCTCACTATTTCAAGATAACCATGGTGTGATAGGGTTCTCATGTTTTGGTTGATTTGGATTGCTGAATGGATTCGAAGATGAGTGAGGTGGATCTCTAAATAAAATAACACATGGCCTCGTAACCCCTAAACGTTTCTGTAGGTTGTGGTAAATCCAAATTTTTTATTGCCTTAGTGGGCCTGGGAATCCTCGACCGATGAATGGTGGGATATACAGTAAATTCTAGAGGTGGGTGCTTGTTTTGAAGGGGTCCCTGTGGTCATTTTGGTTAAATTTTGTAATGTATTTTTGAAAGAATGTAAAGTATCTGCAAAATATGGAAGTGGAGCGTGAAGCGAGTATGAGTCAAAGGAGCTTTAGTCCCTCAGGTGGGTAGCTGTTAGAGAGGTTTTGAGACCCACCCATGGTCCATGGACCATGGTATTGTAATCAAAATACTATATATAGATGAGTCATAGCGACTCTTAAGGGGGATCCAATTGAGGAGAATAACTGTAAGGGTAAGGTGCTAAGGCAAGAAAGGTCTGTTTCTTGTACCTAGGCAAAAGGTGAAGGCTCCTGCAGTTGAGTGCATGGAGACCTTGGTAAGTCCGCAGGTTGAATGCGCGGGCCCCTGCAGTTGAGTGCGTAGGGAAAATAAGTCTGTATCTGAACGATTATACTTAACAAAGACAATTTTGAGTCAATTTTGATGCATATGTGTCTTATGTATTACTTCTATAAATTTTATGTATCTTCGCTCTGTGCTATTATTTATACAAACCAATGCTAATTTACAGTTCAAAACTAGTAGATCTGTAATATTTATGCATGATAATTAAAATTAGGAACCTTCACGAGGATCTGGAAGTTGTTTTAAGATAATTACAATAATTATATGTTCAGAAGAGATAAAGGTGCGTAAAGGTAGATCCAGGCCATAAGGACTATAGGAACCCATCACACAGGCCTCTGGATGTAGAAACCTTGTTCTGTTACCCCCGAATACTACTTTGAGTGAGACTCAAACTGCACTATGTGGGTTGTTGCTGAAAGGGCCAACAATTAAGATTTTGCTGGTTGGCGTGGATAACGTTGAACCTGGGTTAGGCACCATCAAGCCAACAAATGCTTATGTTGCCTAGTTTATCATCAGAAGAGTATGCCCTATCATCCTCAAGCTAATGGTATGGTCGAAGCATTCAATAAGATCATGGAGAGTGCATTGACGAAGGTCTAAAATTCAGAAAAGGAATGATTTGGATGTACACATACTAGTGGTCCTATGGGTGTATATGACAAAGTGTAAAAAGTTGATAGGAAAAACTCCATTCAGATTCATTTATGGGATAGAGGTTTTGATGCCTATGTAGTATATTGTGTCGATTCTATGGATCGCAGCACTAAATGATATGGCCGATCACGAGACTATGGAGGAGCACCTCGCGTAGTTGCTAGAATTAGAAGAAGACCACTTTTTAGCAGGATTTCAACAACATGTGAAAAAGGAGTGCAAGAAGACCTGGCATGATCGACAGATTAAGCTCTGCACCTTCAAGGTGAATGATTTAGTGTTACTTTACAATCGAAAATTCATGAAATTTCCTGGAAAGTTTTAAGGGCACTAGCTGGATCCCTATGTAGTCAAGGAAATTACAGATGGTGGCACAATTCAACTTGTGAAGCTAAATGGGGAATTGATTTCGGGTAAAGTCAATGGAAGCTGATTGAAATTGTATAAAGGGGATCCTACCCCTACGCAATGACTACATGATGGTGGCATAGTCTTAGTACTCCAAGAAGTTGTAAAGAAGTATGGGACTATAAACTACACTGCCCACAGAATGGAAAAACAAAGTAAGGGGGTTGTGTAATGGAAGCATCTAGTGTGCCAGGATGGTGCCATGAAGTTGGGTTGAAAAGTAGCCGTTGGGTGCATTGTAGATGATTGGTGGTGAAATTTCCATTATATTTGGAAATATGCCACCAAAGATGCATTTATGATAGAAATTTGGAGGGAACGGTCAGATTGGGATTTTAAATCACCTATAAATCTAGCATACTACCCTACATTAGAAGAATTCTCTCTCTAAAAATAACTCGTGAGATTTCGTGCTTTAAGTCTACGAACCGGTCTGATTGGGAAGATATTTTCTTACATCCAAGGTTAGCTAACATGCCCAAAGGATTTTGTGAGGCTTTCTTGGAGAGAATGACGACCACTAATCCCGCAGAAGTCGCAAGTTCTGCAGCCACAACCCCTAAAACTGCAAGTTCCAGTGTCGCAGCCCCTGAAGTCACACAAGTAATGGAAGCAACACCCTCTATAACTATAGCACCGAGGTCACTTATGTCTCAACTTTCTGCCATTGAAAAGAAGCAAAAGAAACCACATCCAGTTTTGGTGAGGCAGTCACTAAGGAAAAACCCCACTGGGATTAGCCATAATGGGAAAGTGGACAAGTCAGAACAACCACATGAACCCCTTGATCTAGATGAGGAAGAGCTTCACAAAGGCATTGAGGAGTTGGACACTGAAGTGGGTAAGCCTATAACTCGGCTCCCGAAGTATATCCCTCTATGGAAAGGCAACATGAAGGTGCCGAAAGACCCAAATACTACAAAATTTATGGTTTCTACACCACTCTTGTCGGAGAAAGTGGTATTTGAAGGCACGCCCTTGGGGCACATCCCTACAATTAAGATGGAAGATTGGGATCTAGAGGATTATGAGAAATTTCCCACATGTGCCAAATAAGTATTTGGCAGAGATTTACTATGAGGAAACCAGAGTAACATGACTCGAGTCAATGAAATGTGTTGAAGGGGTTGAGAAGGAAGGATTGATGAACATGTTATGTGTGTCACATTTCAACAAAACCATCATCAACATGGTGTGTGTGCCCCAATTTCTCACTTTGGTTCATGATTGGTGTCTCTGGTTGGGATAACCCATCCCCATTATGGATATGCTAATCCATCGCATCACAATGTTGCCATACCAAGGGGTGGATCCAACCAAAGATTTTGGAGGAAAGACCAAGGAAAAGAAACTCGCAAACAAAATGAAGAGCGAGTTCAGCTTAGTAAAGAAGTTGCGCGGATATTCCATCTGATCTATCACAAGCAAGGTATTGCAATTTTCCACATACATCTTGGCTTCCAAGGCCATGAGGAAGTGTCACATGGACGAGGTTCTGACGCCAGTAAATTCGCTTGTGGTCCAATGTGCTAAGGGAGTGCAATATAATTGGGTGCAATACCTTGGTAAAGAATTTTTGCTCAATTGTGGTGAAGCGCAGGATGAGGGAAAGGCATTCCATTATGCCTGGCTACTGTTGATGATTTCCCTATTCACGTGGAGGCTTCCAGAGGACAGTCAATTCCCTCCATAGGAGGCTGACCTACTAGAAGCTGCAGAGTTCACTTTTCTATGGGTGACAAAGGACCCTCCAAGGGTCATGGAGATGAATATGCTCTTGGTATTGGTAGAGATGGATCTTCGCATAGTGATTAGCTAGAGGCTGAGGTTATCACAAATCCTATTTGAAGAGTTGGAAGCCTATGCAGAATTCAAGGTAGATTTTCACAATGTGTATATCCACATGCGACGAGATCCAAAGAAGACATCTTGCAAACTACCATACCTCACAAGTGAGGCCGATGTAAAGGAATTTGTGGGGAAATGGCCAGGAGAATGGATGCACCCCTTGGATCTCAGTGTAGGTACAAGAAAGATGAGAGAGAGTTCATCCACATAGACAACAGTAGTGCAAAATAAAAAAGAGGCTGAGAAGGCTTTAGCTTGAGAGAAAGTTGCACAACAAAAGAAGAAAGCTTCTACCAAGGCGGTTGCTACTAAGGCAACTGCTGAGAAAGAACGTGTTGCTAAAGAGACCACTGTCGATGTTGAAGGAGGTGGGGGAGATGAGCAGAGCACTTCCTTTATAATAATGAAGTGCCACAAGGAGATGACTTCCAAACCCATGAAGAAGAAAAAATTCGATAAGCATGAACATGTTGATCCAATGGTCCTCACTGAGGGGGACTTGGATGAGACTTGGGATAAGGTCCACGACACAAAGGCATAACTATGGACGCAATTCAAGAAACAATACCAGTAAGCATTGGGGAATATGTAGAATGATCTGCATAAACTACATATTCAAACAAGACAACTATAAGCGAGCAATGGACAGGTGAGAAGGATCCAAGCAATCCTGCAGCAAGCAAGCATGATTGTGTTAGAGATAGATTGGGCTCTAGATCTCAATGTCATACAATTACTAGAAGGATCCCTAATCGCACAGATAGATGAAGTGAACACCCAACTTGCACAGATCAAGGATGTGGGTGACAACCTCATGGCATTGCCTATCCAAACCCTCCATGAATTACATGAGGGAGTAGCCGACGAGCTCAGTGTTAGGGAGCAGCATGAGCTACTAGTAATCAGTGAAGTGAAGACCAACAAAGAACAAATATTCACATAAAAGGCACATTCACTAAAAGATAAGGCGGAACTGGCTACGCGTAATCATAAATTGGAGTCAACCATTACACAAGCATGCAATGCGCTGCCAAAACACAACATTCCTAAAGATGCAACATAATCAACAAAGATTTCAAAGTTGGCTATAGCAGTAAAGGAATCCAAGGAGGAAATCGACCAAGTCCGATTTGAGTTACAGATGCAAATTTGTTTATTACAGTTAAAGTTCTAGCCAACCATTCCACTAGAAGTCCAAGAGTAGTGTGGAATAAGCATCAAAGAGGGAATGACCATAGTAGATGTAGTAGTCAAGGATTGCACATATCTCTTTGAGCAGACAATGGAAATATGGACATCTCTGCAGGAGGACCCAACTTTGTAGAAAATTGGTACATATATCAAGGAGAAGAAACAACAACTTGATAAACTCAGGGCGACTGCATGCACTTTTGCGGCAGTCTAGTGCTTTGCTCGACTGACGGGAGGAAAACAATTGCAAACATAGATTGGCGAGCTGTAAAGAAAATAGGCCTTATTGAAGGCCATGACACAGCCATGGATAGAGGAAGCTAGCCAGCTTACTCTCACAATTCAGGAAAAATTGAAGACTATCCAACAGACGAAAAGGATAATGGGCCTCACAGTGGAAGACCCTACTACAAATAAGTTGGTCTAAGAAGTACAATATGCCACAATGCAGGGCACTGTTGATTTGAAAGTATTGAAGATGGAGTTACGCGAACTCAAAATCAATATTGTTGCACCAGTCGAGTGACTCGAGGGTGAGTCACCCAATTTGTGTTGGGGGCCTATTGGGAAGGGGTCCCTCAGGTCATTTTGGTCAAACTTTGTAATGAATTTTTGAAAGAATGTAAGTTCTCTGCGAAATGTGGAAACAAATTTCGAAGCTAGTATGAGTCAAAGGGGCTTTAGTCCCTTAGGTGGGTAAGTGTTAGAGAGGTTTTGAGACCCGACCATGGTCCGCAGACAATGGTATTGTAAGTGAAATGCTATATTTAGATGAGTCATAGTGCGTCTTAAAGGGAATCGAATTGAGAAGAATCATTGTAAGGGAAATTTTCTAAGGTAGTAAAGTTTTGTTTCCTATACCTAGGTGAAACAGGAAGGCTCTTGCAACTGAGTGCGTGGGCCCCTAAAGCTGAGTACGCAAGGAAAAGAAGTTTGTATCTAAACGATTATACTTAATAAAGAATATTTTGAGCCAATTCTGATGCATCTGAGTCTTATTTATTACTTTTATAAAGTTTATGTATCTTTGCTTTATATTATGATTTATAAAAATTAATTATGCAAAACTAGTAGGTTTATAATATTTATGCATGATAAGTATAATTATGAACCTTTGTGAAGATAGGGAAGTTGTTTAAACAGAATTACCATAATTATATGTTGGGAAGGGTTAAAGGTGCATGAAGGTAGATCTAGGCCATAAGGATTACTTGAACCCATCACACAGGTCTGTGGATTCAGAAACCTATTTCTATCATACCCTATACTGCCTCAGTGAGATTGCAACCTACTCTACGTAGGTTGTTACCGAAAGGACCAATAATTAAGGTTTTGTTGTTGGCACAAATAACACTGTACCTAGCTTAGGCCCCATCAAGCCAAAAGTGCTCTCCATCAGACCTATTAATATGGGGATGGGGTATATGGTAAATCCTTGAGAGTGGAATATCGGTCTGGGACTAGTGGTCTGGTGTGGATTGCGGTAATGCCCAGATTCAAGTGTCTTTCTTATGACCTAGTGATCCTTGGATTAGACTATGGATTGCGGTACAACCTAGAGCCTAAGAGGCATGAAAATTACTCATGGTTTAGGTGGAGAATTTTGTTGGTATCCATGCTTGTTTTGGCATAGTGATATTGTGAAGATCATGGTAAAGCCCATTATTAAATGTTTATTGTTTTGGCCTAGTGATCTGGTGTAAATTATGGTAAAGCCTAGTTTCTATTGATGAGGATGAGGTAGTTTAGCCTCAGCATGCCCTAGTTGGTTCTTTTAGTTTGAGTCCCACATTCATGCTTGGAATATGTCACAAGGGTGATTGACTCAAGAGATATTTGGCTCAACCAATCTATGGTTGGGTGGAACATGGTAGGCCCATACCAGGTTGGCTTTTGCATTCATTAATAAGAGGTTCTTTCTTTGGTATCTTATGTGTAAATCACTAATTTATATGTGGTTTCTATGGTTGATGTATCCTTGATATTTATGTTGTTATTATGTTGGTTATAAGCATGTATTATGACAGTGATGATGTATGTCTCTCCTCATGTTTTCATTTGTAAATGAATGAACAATGTATCTATGACCTAATAGATGATCAGGAAGCTAATGATATAAGGGAGCAACACTTCTTAGTGATTATCATATAAGTATGAGACCCCTATGCTTAGATATGTAGTTTAAAGCTGTCGATTACATATTTGTGAGATGTTTTACGAAATGCTTGCCATGGCTAGTAGGAGTCCATTCTAGTCTTTGTTGACGTTTTACAAATGTATCTTTGTTATGTTGTGAAAAGTCATCTCTGAAGGTGTCATTGAGTCTTCTGTAGTGACCTAGGCTTTGTGCCTAAAAAAGTGGCACAAATCCCAAAGTTGCAGGCACAACACTGGGGAAAAATTCCACAGACGTTCCATTTCCCTTGTTGTGGGAGCGTATGGAGCCTCCTAGATGCACCCTGGTCCATATCAAGGGAGCATCCAGGGGTTTAAAGCATTAAAACATCAGTTGGTCTCAGGGGCCGGTTACCTGAGCGGTTGGGATGGCCCTTAGGAGTTCTTTTGCTAGTGTGGAAGGTCTATGTGATGTGTTCCACCGGTTCCACTTCCTCAACTGACACACGAGGAGTCAAAGCATATCATAGTAACTTCTTGTCACATGTTTACCCAAGTTGGATGGTTAGTCGGGTATATGTGGGATGACGGTGTTACACCCAGGACCTACTAGTCAATATTTGGAAGTTTGCTTATGGGCATCCACAACCCCTTCATTATAGTGGTCTTCATGCAATTTTCCACTATTTCAATAATCGTGCACTCTAGGCTTTCCTAAGTTTCCCAAATTTCCTCCATTCGAATGAGTATTCCAGTATTTCCCAAATTTCCTTCATGGCTTCCATTCAATTTTCCATGACCGGGGCCTCGAGGCCCTCCCTCTGATATTCCACGGAACCCACAACCCACTAGTCCAGGTGTTCTAGCTCAAACCCCCTCTAATGCTCCTTTTGGAAACCCAGGACCTATCACATAGTAGAAAATCCCATTCATCTTTGGGGGCCTCATTAGTTGTGTTTGATGTATTATTGTAATAGTTTTTTGGTTTTTTTTCTCAACAATTGTGTCTCATTTACAATTATCATTTATATCATACTACTAATAAAAGTGTGTGGCTTGAAGGGTTGGTAGGGCTCCTGAGCTATAATAAAAATTGTATATACCAAATTGTGTGCTCTATATATCGCTAATATTATTATTACTAGATATACACACACACACACACACACACACACACACCGTCCTTTGATGATATATAACATTGTGCTCTATAGATCCTATTATTATTACTACATATATCCTTATCCTTATCTTCTATGGTGATTGGGCTGCAATATACACTCACAAGGATTTGCACGCTAAGCCTCAATAACAACAAAAAATATGCCATTTAAGAAAAATGTTCATCATGGTATTATTTAGAGTAACATCAAATTATTCATTTATTGTTAAATTTGATTATCTATAAATATTTATTATATCATGATTATATAAGTAAATTTCATCTTAATCATGCACTCTTTTTATCAAATAAACAATTTGGTTCATGGTACTTCATATAACTAAAACTAATTACCATCAATTAAATAGCCAAATTGTTTTGCAATATTTTTCACAAGTGAAAAGAATGATCATGGTTTTGCAATACCATTTATCTGAAATAATGATCATGGAGTTTGTAATCTATTTTATAATTGAAAATAATCATTATAGGTTAATACACTTTATAGCTAATAAAATTATTTCAAAATAGTATTACTATATTTTAATATAAAAATGTACAAAGTTAATTAATAAATATAATCTACATTTTGATATCACAATAATATTGTTTTTCTTTTTAACTTTTAACAAAGAACCATTCCTTTTTTAACTCTAAATATTAATAGTAATATTAAGAGACCTTGAACATATATTCATTCACGACCTTTAGATACTATGTTTACCATGTGTTTGACAAAATGTTCTCATTTTTTTGGTGACTTTTGAACAAGATCTAGCCTTATAACTTATAATATAGACCTTTCATCACCTTAAAATTGATTCTCAAAAGTTTTGGGCTATTATGGGCAGTGGCCTATAGGCTAGCCCTCACAAACATAGGCTTTTGTGTGACATTGGAGCCTTCCGGCTACACACAAAGTGGCTTATGCGTGTGGTTTGGTTGCGAACTCAGTTAAATAGAAGTTTCAACTCATTGTCTGAGCACTAGGGGTTATGGTCTGACAACTAAGTTCTGATATCCTTGAGAGGTTTTAGTAAGTTTCTAGTTACTAGGCCCCAATTCCATAACTAGAACTTGGATGTTGAGTCATGCTATAGTAACTCTCACCTCATGTTTACCTAGTGAGCTTGTAAAAGCATGTAAATATGGGATAGTTTGGTTACACGAAGGCCTTCTTATTTCAAGGATATAATGATTTCTCTCTCTCTCTCTCTCTCTCTCTCTCTCTCTCTCTCTCTCTCTATATATATATATATATATATATATATATATATATATATATATATATATATATATATATATATATATATATATATATATACATACATACATACATATATATATACATATATATAATAAGTTTGGAAAAAATAGTTGTGCATAAGAATAATCCATTCTCCACAACTCCATAAGATGTTTAGCAAGATTCTATCACTTAGATACTCAAAGGATTTATTAACGAAATCATATGCATTATATTTTACATGAAAAATAGCATACTAGTATTAGGAAAACTACAAATTTACATAGATATAATTTCTATAAATAAAAAATTATATATTCAAAAATAAGCTAAACCGTTTTCCTTTGTTTCATATTTTTACACCATCTTCAAATTCATTGTGTAAATATCTCTAGTCATCTCTCTAGGTTAGCCTATTATTGATGCTTGTTTGCAATTTTTTTGTGAAGATTTGAATTTGAGGAGTAAGTTTTCATAGTTTTATCCTTAGTAATCACTTTTAATCAACATTTTTGAGTCTATACCATGACCCATCATTAAGAGAAATTAATGAGAGAAAGGATAACTGAAGGTATAAATAAATAAATAAATAAAAAGGAAGAAATAAATAAATAGATATTATAGGTTTTTGAGGTTTTCATTTCCATTAATTAATCATGAGATATTATCATTATCTTGCACCCACACTATAGGAAGTTACTTCGAACAAACATCCTAGAGTCAACATTCATAACAAGAATATCTAAAATGATAACATTAAGAAAAACTTAATTTAGGGAAAGAAAACATATTTCGGTCTTCAAAACTATCATAAATCAACTAACATCCCATTAGGGGAAGCTTGAATAGTGGGTACTAATGTTTTTAATAGTAATCACCTTTGTTCGAATCGTGACCAAAATTTCTCAATATGTGTTTGCAAACTGTTATATCAAGTCAAGTGTTTATATTGGAGCTAGTGTTATGTGATATATAGTGTTGAGTTTGAGTGTGTTCTAGTTACCCATTTCCCATTTATATAAAATAAATAAATAAGAAAATAAATTGTAGATCAACAAAATTTTGGTTGTGCAAAAGAAATAATCTTCTTTCATACTCTTCTCATTCCTATTATCTCTTATGGGTGTGCATATTGCGGCTATAGAATCTATAGAGAATTGTGGAAGAAGATCAAACAAACCCAAAAGCATTTTATACCTCATAATCATAGATTAAAAGCAATATTCCCTATCCTATTAATTTGGGTTGCGTAAGGAACAAAATGGGAGGGAGGAATGGAAATGGAGAAAACACACACATAGGTGTAGCATAGTGCATAGTCATATAGGTAGAATCCAACTTTTATTAATGAATCAAATAGTATAATATTATAGAATAAAAATGGTGGTAGCATATCCTTGGGGAGAGATATTAATTATGCTTATTCCCAAAATTCTATTTCTAGAGACCAAAATAATATAATTTTAATGTAAATAAAGACACCTGAAGGTTCATACCTCACCCTAGAATGTATAGTTCCAAAATATTTGTGGGCTTCGAGGTGGTTAGTTGATATGCCAACTTCTCGAAGGTGTAACGTTTGCATACAATATCTATTTAGGGTGCATAGTGGTTAAATGGAAGGGTATAAATAAAGAATATAATTATATTACATGGTGTGAGTGTGTTAGAGACTAACTCAAAGCTCCTAAATTCCCCAAAAAATCTCCATTTAGGGCCTTAAAATTACCCAGTAATTTTAATAGCAAAGAACATCATAACAAAACTGCCAAGATGAAGAACTGTTTTGATTCATTGGAAAAGGTGAATGGCCACAAATTTCCACTTGGATGAGTGATCCAAGTGGATTTTGGTGGCTACCCACCTTTTCCACTTGGACCCCCACCACTGTATCTTTCAGTTTTTCAGCTTCCTTAA